>CP099842.1:22025821-23504105 GCA_030062745.1 Capitulum mitella | reverse complement strand
AGAATTTTGGTTCGACGGTCTCTCTACATTGTCTTTCTCTTTCAAGAAACGCACATGTATCCATGCCATCGGAAACGGTGGTTTACGAGGGAAATACAGCTCGAAAAGAGAACTGCAGCGTTTGAACGTTAAGTGATGCTCAGAACGGGCAAAGACGCAGTCGTCTATATCTTGTGGTTTGTGATTAAGATACGAAGTCAATGAGATTAAAGAACGCGACCGCAATCGAAGAAAACGGACAGCATCCGCAGTGAATAAGCAACGTGGTGCGCCGTTCCTCCTTACGCCCAGAATCCTGAGTGCTGCGACGTCTTTTGACATGGTTCTCGGTGTCAATTACGTACGCGGATGTTCGTAATAGGTAGGGGAGACCGGGGTCAAATGTTACATTTTTTACCTTTTCGGTCCTGGAATGAAAATATTTCGGGTTGGGGAACATTTTCTCGGGTTGTCACAAACCCTGATATTTTGCCTTTGTAGTGGATATGAAAAGATCCCGAAATAGCGACTTTAAGGAATCGAAATTACTGTTTCGAAAAGTCACTTCAGCTGTTACAATTAACCCCAGGTACGGGGTAAATTGTAACAGCACCTAGGGTCAAATGTAACATGTTAGCGAATGATGAAGTGGTGTAGTGAAAGCCACTTTTGTAGAAAACAGCCTTTATTGAACAACATTGTCTCCTACATCCTGAGCCTTTCCTGGATTAAAATCACAGCTCCAATACAAAGATACGATTTCGCAACGGCGTAAAGCTCAAGTACTCCAACAGCTTCTCCTGAATTAAATAACAGCTCTACCCTTATCAGACCAAGAACTGACGCTTCATCAAAAGCAGAAAACGTCTTCTTTATCATCACTGCTGCTTTCCCTGCGTGCTGTCTTCCGAGCCTTCTTCCCACCAGCCTTCGTCTTCGCTTCATGCTTGTCCTTGTCAAGATTCAGATTCTCCGATGCTTGTCTGCAATCCTTTCAACTTTCTTTTAGCTCTATCGCTCTATTTTCTAGAGTGTCAGTCAGAATTGCGGCCTTTCGCTTTCGACCCGCGCGGCTGTTTTTTCTTGGACCTGCCATGGGTAGAGGCCGAATCACTTCAGGGGTGAGCTGCTTCGAGGCGATCCCCGATAGACGAGACTGTTCAATCCCCGATGGACCAGGCTTGTCGATCCCCAATGTATCAGCCTCTGCAGGAATGATGCATGATATATATCATCCATGATGTATAGATGTAATAATGTATTTTCAGCGTAACATTCAGAGAACGACAAATTAAACTATATACAAATGTCCCATACTCCCCCCGGAAATATCCAAATGAAGTCAAACTAGAATCATTTAATCAATAAAATAATCAATAAATAAAATAATGAAATATTTTAATAAATCCGCGTGAAGGTGAAACATCTACGGTAAGACCACGGTGACTAGCCGCCAAGAATGTAACCATGTCTTAAAATTAAAACTGACAAAACAGTACCTAAAAGATAAATCAGGGACTGGTGACAATAATACCGAAAGTATGATTTTTGAATGATATTGATATTGAATTTGGGAGCAAAATTGCATGTTGATTAATTGGACGGGGCATGTTTCCATAGCCTCCGCCTCCAGTGGTTACATTTATGCCAAGTGCATTGATATTTTACATGAATGTAGGTTTAATGGTCTGGCCATAGGGGCAATTGTAAAACTGTCACATTTGATCCCCGCAAAAATGTTACAATTGTCCCCGTCACGCCACGCCATCTTTGAGACAAAAATGATGCAAAACAAGGCGGCGTGGGCGGCAAATGATGCATTCATTTTTTGACCAGGTACCCCCATCCACCCCACACAAACTCTGAAACCCGTGTCTAGTAAGATACGTGAATGAGCTGATCACATTAAAAAATAAGCAAAGTTACAATACACTCTAAAAAACACAATTGTGAACAGCACAATCGACTCACCCACCGCACCGGCCTGAAACCCCGTGAGGAAAACGAACAGCTTACTGCGCTTGTCCAGTAGTGCCTCCAGCGTCTTCCATCTGTAAGTTTCGAAGTAAAAGCTTCTGTTACAATTGCCCCGTGTTAAATTTGACCCCGGTCTCCCCTACCTGTAGCAACTCATTAATGCATGTAGGCTTCGCCGATCTTGGAGAATGTGAAGACAAGCTCTAGAAGCGCAGTCGGTATCTTTTCAAATCCTTCCCCTTACTTTGAAAGCCTGCCTCCTTTCAAAGCTGGTTTGATTTTTGAAAATTCGTGTCTGTGCATTTTGATGTTATGTTTTACGTGCAGTTTTGTTTGAAAGCTATGAGAGGAGGTTATTCCTTATACGTGCCATGAGGAGGGTAATATAGGTTATATATTACCTGAATAACCTCCTCTCATAGCGAAATTAGCTTTCATATCCTCAATATCCTCTTATAGCGAAATTCTGGTTGAATTTCGGCTTCCTGACGACAGCCCGCTGTATATTTTCTATAAATGAATAATTTCATGCCATCATAACATATACATGACCACAAAATAACACATAATGTTCCAGCAGTCTGTCTGATAGTGACTAGCCACAAATGAACAGCTCAGCTTCGTGCCATGAGGGTGATGCGCACGATATTAGACCGTTTTTGAGCATGTCCTGCAGCATATGCAGCATGCCATCTGCTCGATTTCGACAGCTCGGGGAAAGCCACGTCCACCCTCGTTAGTATAGTGGTGAGAATCCCTGTCTGTCACGCCGGAGATCAGGGTTCGATTCCCTAACGGAGAGCATTTTAAAAATGGGTGGCCCTCGCCAACGTGATTGTGGAACACAGGAACGACTTTTGTCGCGACGTCAGTAAGGAGCATCAGTGCCGTCTGTAGACTTAATGTCTCACGCCCAGGAATGCTTATGGTGTCGTGACCTTGTATTTGTCACTCTTTCCTATGCACATCATGTAATTATTCAACATGTTTCATTAGAACCAATGTTCTTTCCAACCTTGACGGAGATCGTCCTAGCGTTCAACAGAACGATATTGCGGATTAACTTCTAGTCTTGAGATGACTCTATATGACGCCTTGCCGCTTCTAGATATGCCAATGTATCCCATCTGTGAGGAGAAAATACCTGGATTCAGTTCAACGTCCTGAGGAGAAACTGTCATGCATTGCTCCAGACGAAATCACGCCACGTCATAGGTACATATGCATGAAAACGACATTTTACATCCAATAGTTTCGAAGCAGTGCTGAAAATTTAATTAATGATGTTTTTAAGAAGTCGATAACAACTTTGTTCGATAGCTATGACAGAAGTATAATCAGACCCTGGCGGACGTTTAACTTCCTGCTCATAACCCGCGATGTATTTCTTAGATGTCAATAACTGCACGTCATTGTTACCTACGCATGACAACAAATTGTCCTAAAAATGTTCCCTACATAGTGCCAAAAGCGATGCTCATGTCGTGCGGGACAGTCTTTCTGACAGTGGCTAGCCACGAGCGGACAGCACACCTTCGTGACACGAGGGTGGTGCACACGATATCAGACCATTTTTGGGCATGCCCTGCACACGTGCATGCAGCACGCCAGTTGCTGGATTTGGACAGCTCAGGAATGGAACATATACACTCCTCGTTAGTATAGTGGTGAGTATCCCCGCCTGTCACGCGGGAGACCAGGGTTCGATTCCCTGACGGGGAGCGTTTTGAGAATTCGCGGCCTGCGCTGACGTGATTGTAGAACACAGGAAAAATTTCGAGTAACGTCAGTAAGGAGCATCAGTGTCGTCCGTAAAATTCATGTCTCATGTCCAAGAATGCTGATGATTTCATCACATTTTGCTGCCACTTTTACCTTTTCACGTCGCGTAATCATTCAAGACAATCCATCAGAAGCAATGATCGTTCCGACCTTGGCTGAGACCGTCCTAGCCAGACATGTGCCTGAATTCCGGAAAAAGTCCAAGATCCCAGAAGATCTTTCGAGAAAATCTAAAAGGATCCCGGATCCCACAAGGCCCTTCGAAGAATTTTTTAAAAAGATCCTCTGACAAAATTTGGGAAAAGCACCCAGATCTCAGAAGATCCTTCGAAAAATTTGAGAAAAGGATCCAAGATTCCTGGATGTCTCTGAACGAAATAAAAAAAGATCCTATGCCTTAAAATGTCTTTAGAGAGAATTAAAAAAGATTTAAAATTCCGCAATCAAAAATTGTCCTACATAGATGCCACATAAAATTGCACGTCTTGGATTGAGCAAATTCATTGGATCTTGGAAAAACCTCCGGGATGATTTACATCCATTGAGAATACCTTGTATTAAATATTGAGTAGATACTGAATGCCAGAAGGTTAATGAAAAATCCAAACACATACCTGATCATGAAACTTCAGAGTCGAGACAGTTCAACAGACGTGCATTATCGTAACCTAGGACCCTGTTCATCGACCATTTGGTATGCTGATTATTATTCAACATTGTAAATTTCATGAGCTTTGTGATGGAAACCCCAAGCAATATGACAATTTCGAATGTTTTATCCAAGCCAGAATCAAAGGTATAAACCTCGGTAGATATAAACTAGAGTGCCGCTAGAGGGCTTTGTAATGATGTCTACCGAGTTCCTAGCCAGCAAAAATTTACAGCCAAACACAAACGATATTTTTACCAGCGGTGACTGTATCGACGGATGCATATTGCCTACGCTGGTTCCTCTTTGCAGGATGCAGTGCGCCTTTTTCGCAGTATGTACGTACTGCGAGCGCGGATCGTGTCTTAGCACATACTCCGTTTCCGTTTCCGTCCAGCTTGCATGTCCGATCTCCGGGCACGACCAACCCCCAAATTCCGTGCTACTGCAAACATGACACGTGATGGATCCTATAGCGCACTGAAACATGAAAGTCTTCATTTGGTTACAAATGTAGCCCTCTTAACAAAACAGCACTACATATTTATGCAGTTCTATTTACCTCAAGTCTGCTGGTGTAATCGGTGTCGTCACCGCGCGGTATATCTGGTGTTGTTAGTCCTGTCTGGCTTTCGTGCCTTAACACGCGCACTTGGAGGGGGCACTTTTGTGTCCCCCATCTGATTCTATTGAAAATCTCGTGAACGGGTCGGAGTTGGTCGCTGCTACTTCGTGCAATTTATGGCAATAAATAACTCGTCGATCGGAGTAAAAAACCCAAAAATCGGACGAAAATTTTTGAAGTTTGAAGCATTTGAAGTCAAAGAAACATAACGAAAACAGCGTTCGTCGCTGACGAATGGGGACTGCAAAAGCGTTCTACGTAAGATTAGCGTTTAAACATGATCAGCCGACATCATTCGGGCATAAGTGATGAATGTAACAAGACCAAAGCCAGGATAAGTAAAGATCAGGGTCACCAAAGGTCAAAGCCAAGTACCTTGTGACCTGATTCGGATTTGTTTTGTAACATGTCGGATTGTATGAGATATGCATTCAAATAAAAACACGTTTGCACACCTTGATACGCTTACACATGCCAGGGCCAGTGAAGGTCAATGTCACCAAATGAAGGTCAATGTCATCAAAGTTCAAGGTAATTATCTTGTGACCTGGTCCAGATTTGCTTTGTAACATGCTGATTTGTATGTAATATGCATTGAAAGACTCTAATAAAAATACGTTTGAGACATTCATGCGCATATATATATATATATATATATATATATATATGTGTGTGTGTATGTATACGTATGTATATATATATATACATATATATATATATATATATATATATATATATATATATATATATATATATATAACCTTAACGTTTTATAGCAACCAGATCGTGTAATTGGGTTCGTTTTAACGAAATAACTTTAACGCAAACAGTTGATACAAAACTTACTTTGGCTCAAAAACTTCGTCCAAGGTCAGTGACCTCACTTCACTTCTTTTGACCTTGCGGGGGTACGTAAACGCTAGAAGTAACTAAATGCTGATGTTGGCTATATTCATTGAAAATACGCCAAAAGACGCGTTTAGAGTCTTGTTTACACCCCAGCTACACCAGTATCCCGTGTTGCTCGAAATCTGATCTGCAAAACAATGGAAAAATGATGCCATAGATCAATGACCTGATATGACCTCGACCCAAAATCCTCGCTCAAGACGCCAAATGAACGGAAATTGATGTATTCCACGTTTTAACGCCCAAACACGCAACCTTTTCCCATTTCGTTCCAAAAGCCATAAAGAATGGACTGTACGGGCCGAGAAAGTATCCAAAGTTGCCCTTTTCGACTCCATTTGACCTTGAAGATATAAACCTAGAGCCATGAAAATTGCACACTATGTACAGATTAATAGCCCTACCCTACCTAAAAAATGTCATGTCTTTAGCTCTTTCCCTTTTTGAGATCGGAGGGGGGCACTTTTGGAGCCTTTTAGGAGGCGCTTTTGAGCCCCTTTCCAGTGCACGTTGACGCGAAACCTCCCTTCCACGGTGCATGTTAACTACACAGTCAGCTGTGCTTTTAATGATAAACAGATCGCCGGGCGCCACAAAATTACCAAATAAATTGTCGTTTTTCACCGCGGAGCTTTATACAATCCACCAGGCTCTGCGATTTACACAGGCAAATACTATCCGAAACTCTGTGATTTGCTCAGATTCACTCTCCGCTTTACAGGCCCTGCATCCCCTCCATAGACCTGATCCCTTACTGTTCTCATTGTTGACCCTCATCGCGACGTTATAGACAAGGGCATATCGTCTGGTACAGATACAGATAGATACAGATATATTTTTAATGACAGACCCACACTGGTGGCTTTTCGCTGCCACGCTTCAGATCGAAAAAAATAAGACAGGAATATCCGTAGCCGGCTCAAGCAGTCACGGCGTGCGAATATCAAAACGAACTCCACATGGCAGGTAATGAAAAAGTGCAAAACACCCAATGACTAGAGTTCAGTCGGTCGCAGAGCAGCATCACCGTCAGATGGGTTCATGTCCCAGCCGCAGAATATGTCGTCTCAGCCGATGTCTAAAGCCAGTGTTTTGAACCATAACGATAATATGAAATAAACACAATGGTTGCACTTTTGTGCAGGGCCATAGCACAGTCTGCGGCGGCTCGCCTCGGTTCGGATACGTGGGAACGTGACTTCAGGGCATGCCTTGTGGCGCGCGTATGTCTCTGATTCGTTCTCTGTCCGAGCGTCGCAGCGATCGCCTCAGGCCGTCCACTGACTAGCGCCCTGTGCACGCTATATACGCGGTGGCACATCACTAGTTCGGAAGCGGTGAGCCATTTCAGATCGCGAGACAAGTCCGACACATATGTCATGTTTACGTCCTCATGGTCATGCTTACGTCCTCCGCATACTACACGCGCGCAGAAGTTTAGAATGTTTTGCACACGGCGCAGCTGCGTCTCGCCACACGTAGCATATTTCGAAATATAGTATCTCACGATTGAAACAGCCAGAGCCTGAACGATGGGTTTCAGCGCACTCTTTGGCATCACGTATCTGGCATGATCAAACACAATGAGCACACCGTTACGCTTTCGGGTCATCTCGTCAATGAGTGATTGGTAATTTGAATGTCCATCAAGTATGACACCCAAGTTCCTTGTCACCCTGCTGTCTATCACAGTTGTTCTAAGTTCAGTTGAACAGAAGCATGTCTTGAAGCCTACTGTTCGCCAATCTCGCCAAAACGCCCGCCAGTCTCAACGTGGCGGGCGTCCCTAACACGACCATCTGGGTTTTTGACGCATTTAGTTTCATGCCGCTGGTACAGAACAACTGGTACAGCGAGTCCAATGTGTGTTCCATTGTGGCGACTAAGTCATGAATATTCGACGTCTTTCCGCTGATCAGAATTTGCGTGTCGTCTACGAAATGCACGGCTGACAAGGACTCAGGTACATAGAGGCTAAGCTCTTTGGTAAACAACATGTGCAATATACAACTGAGAGACCCTCCCTGATACACTCCGATGTTGCTTGGTTTCGTCCGTGACAGCACTGTGTTTCTATCACTGGATCGGACCTGCACCGGTTGGGTAGGACCGGACGAATAGTTGTCAAACCATTGTGGATCAATACCATACCATGTTAGCTTTTCGAGCAGTTTCTCGTATGTTACTACATCGAAGGCCTTTGACAAATCGAGCAATACTAGAATGAACACTGCGCCACTATCCATTGCCTGGAATATCCTATCGGTTACGACATGAAGGGCAGTGTCAGTAGACTGTCTTTCTATATCTGTGCAGCGTGCTAGACAGGAGATGGTTGCTCTCGAGGTGGTGTACAAGCTGGTGTTGCACGACACGCTCGACTACTTTCATTGCCGTGGGCAAGAGGGAAATAGGTCGCGTACTAGAGCCCGTTTCACCACAGGAGTACATTCTCTGAACGTGGCATATTTAGTCACATTTGTAATAGTTATGACATATTCCGTTTCACCAACTATTGCAGATGAATATTTATCCCGTTCAAAGCATGACAGTGTGAAGCGGCACAGTATCCTGCTTTCGGAATACTATGAAGTCAAGCCTGTCATAATCATTCCATTTAGTCAGCGGACTGCCGAGTTTGCGGTCGCGCAGAGTATGCCACTTTTGCTAGTATATTGCGCGATTCTTGTTGGTATTCCAACGGTTACGTCGATGTTGCGATTTGTTTCTTTTGCAAAAATTGCAAATTCATTTGAGGCGTTTGGGCTCTGGAAGATGATGATGCAGATATTGCGGAAGCTGCTGAAGTCGAAGCAGATTATTTTAAGCATTTCATGGAAAGACATCACGAAAAACAGAACAAACCTTTTCATCTAACACTTAACCCTTCTTTTCTAGCACTATCGGAACAAATTCAGTGAAAGATACTGGTAAGATAAAGATAAAGATCTAACAAAACTATTATGTGCCAACAAGCACATAATAGTTGTTAAGTGCGTCTGGTGTGACGTTAGGGATGTACGATTGTTTCGATTTAGTTCCGATAAGCGGTCGTAATACGCTCCACAAACTGTGAGGCCTGGCCGTTACCAGTTCTCGCTGAAAGTGCGCCTCACAGTACCAGCGAATCGCCGCGCGACACAGCCTGTTGACGTCCTCGTATTCGGACAAGTTGTGTCGCAGTGCTGCCTGTCTGTGCTCGATCAGCCGCTTCGTGTCTGCGATGACGCGAGACCCGCAGTGTGGCGCAGGTGGACACGTCGGACCGGGGCCACAGCATTCAACGTAGGCAGAAAAATATGCAGGAATGCCTGCCATTTTTCCGTCGTAGTTTGGTGTTCAATGACGGTCGTCCAGCCAGCGTAGAAGAGACGTTGGTTGAGTGCGTCATTGTCTCCTCTGGCTGAACTGTGACGGTGTGGGATTGGGCCTGAACTACCCGTATGCTGACGTGTGGATCGCAAAACTACGCGCGTTAACACCTAGTGACTCCCGCAGTGACACCTAGTAACACCAACACGCCGGACAAGATTGCGACAAGTGACGGCGACAATGTCGAGTAAACTGCGCGCTGGCCTGTGTGTGGAATATGTACTGTTAAACAGGTGGAGACCGTAAGAGGCGAGCATTCTCTCAGGCGTGTGGCCTGGGCTGGTGGGGTCAGGCTTGAGCATGCAACAGTTCATATCTCCGGTGACGATGATTTCGGCATTTGGGTGGTTAGCTATCGTGTGTTGTAACTGGACCTCTAAGTCGTCCAGGTCAGCTGTTAGTTGTCGGGTGGTGTTATATGGGACACGGTATGCTGATGCTATTAGGTGTGTCTGCCGCTTGCTGATCCGCACGGCGACCCACACGATCCGAGCTTGGAGTTCCCAGCTTCAGTATGTGGCGTGCTAATCACTTCGTAGCTATACTTGTCATGCATGAGAACAGCCACACCGCGATAACCACTGGCTAAGCCCTTTCCGTAACACGTATCACTTCTAGTAATTGTGTACCCAGCGATGGTTAACAGTCATTCCGGCGTGTGTGAGTGACGTGAGCCATGTTTCGCATACAGACAGCACATCAAAATCATACACATGATGGACGTGGCAAAGATCAGGCAACTTAGACTTCAATGACTGGATATTTATATCACCTACGATGAAGTGGCCTGGCAACCTTGACACGGTTGCCGCGCGGGGCGGCTGTGACCCCGTCCAGCGGGATGCAGCAGGCCGGCGTCGGCAGCTCAGATCAGCTGATATGCGGGGCCACGGAGAGCCGGCGCGCCGCCAGGAGCGACGCGAAGGGCCAGCGGCCGGCTGGACGGCTTGCAATAGGGTGCAAACGGTCTGTACCAAGATGACGGCAAACAGTAACGCGATGACGGTCCCAGTTGCAGTGTGGCAATGACGGTACGTACGAGACATTCTGGTGGGCAACTAAGACTGCCCTTACTGTAAGATTGGTGGTTCGTTGTTGATCTGCCGAGCCGCCATCGCTCTGTAGTCGCGGTGTTGCAGAATACAGATGATCCACTGAACGTATGGTCGATCCATATCTTGTGGCCCGGCACTCTCTGGTTATTTAGTGCGCTTGCACAATCGCGTGATACCATTTGAGCAACACCAGGTAACGCACAGACGTGCGAATGGGGTAGGTGTCGGGAGAGCTGCGGCTGCGTGCGCACCCGGGCGCCGCGCTAGGCCAACTGATTTTTTGAAGTTTTGTGGACTCCTGGGCATCACGCCAGCCAAGGATACGAAATGGCAGACATGAAAACAAAGGAATTTCTACAAATAGCAGCAGTTACCCAGTGTCGGTTAGTCACGAGGAATTTTATCGGGAAATAGGAAAATATACAACGCGATATTCTCACGCATATCGGCGCGGCCACCCTCGTCCATCACATTTAAAACGAATGAACCCTACTACGTCTGAATGGGACAAAAATCACCACTAGGACCTCCAGGAAGAGATTATTTTAGCACGGTTAGCATTGGGACACACGAGACTAATTCATTCATATCCAATGAATCATGTAGATAGGCCTATGAGCATCCCATGCAAGGCCAACCTTTCTTTTTGTCCTTTTCTCCTTGATTGTCCAAATAGCCAAAGAGAGAAAGAGGGCAAAATTGCATCTGACTTACCGCAGCTTGAACTTACCTTTTAGTCTGAACAGTACACTACAGAACCGCGAACCAGTCACAAAAGCCCATACGTCTTTCCTGCATAACACCCACTTCTTTCTTTAAATCTGGCGATACTTTTCTCAACGGACCGATTATGTTGGTCCAATCAAGAGAAATGGTCCACAGAACAGGACTCAGCGATATCGAGCTTTTTGGCAATCATCCAAGATCAGCTGAATAACAGTCTACGTACCACATGACACTTGAGCCCGTGAGGGTGTGCGCCCTAACCACTCAAGAACAAGAACAAGGCCCTATTTATGCTGTCGCCAAGGCCCTATATAAAGCTGTCGCAGTGAAATTTGAACACACTAGTGGCAAGCTGATTTACTTAAGACTTGAAATCGCGACTGGTTTCTTAGGAGTTCTGAATCATTTCCTACATTAAAATAGCGTGGAATTAAATAATAAACTATTAATTCTGAGCCAGCGTTTCATCACCAGGCAGTGTCCGGGGAAACCTTTGCCGGTTGTGGATATATATTCCCCTAAATTCCAAATGCGTTTTGACCGAACAGCCAGAGTACGCGTCATTCAGCTAGCAGGAAAGTGCAATCGTCATGGTAAGTGAGGTAACTGTTGCGCTTTCTGAGAATAAGGACAGTGAGTCTTGTTTCTGAGGCTTGTTCATGAATTCTAGTTTTGCGCTGGTAGAATTTCGGTGATAAGTGACAACATTAACCAATGTGACATATAATTCAGTAAAAACGAATTGTATTTAATGAATTGCCCGCTGTAACCTGTTGGGTCCATGTCCTGTCCAGAAGCTATATCAGGCCTGGTCTTGGCTGTTAAATTGTAAGTACCATTACTACCAACTGTACCATGTTTCCAATCTTAAGTGTTTTTTTTCAAGGGCCAACATGATCTTCCAAAAATCTTAGGCGACATCGGCATTGCATAGCTCATTTCGCATGTATGCTAGTGTAAGAGTAGAAGCTGAGGTATCAAAAAAGCAGTAACTTTATTCCTGTTTCTTGTAACCTTGGTGTTTGTTTTCCTTACTGCTGCATTTCCCCAAAGATGCAAATGTTATAAAACGTTGATAGTCTTGCCTGTCCTAACTAATCCAGCCTGCCCTTGCAATCATGGATTTTACAGCTTTGACCAGACAGCTTTCATCAACCGGACAACGTCATTACCAGGCCAATGCAGTGTGACCTATAGATTACCTCCAGTGCTCCAACGATTCCAATTTCGACAACGCCAACGGCACTGCCTGCCCTGCTGTTCCCAGGATTCTGCAACAGTTGATGTGTACATCCCATATAATTTTGAAGTCATCTGTTACGCATTTATTCAATGATCGTCAATTGCTTGTAATTTCAGTTCCGTTAGTCCAGTGCATTTCATGGCATTGCCCGGGCACGGTTTCGGTCTCTGCCATTTCTAAATCCTAGTGAGACTGTTATCAGTTTAAACATGGTATTTAGACATTCATCCATATCTATCTCTTTTTCTGGATGCAACTCACTGTGGGTTTTATTCTCAGGTTTCGTGCTGCCATCAGCCATCACCCGCCGGCATAGCAGTACTCTGGATGCTGGGTACGGCACCTCTGTTCAGGCTTCATAACCTTAGTCATAGGTGGCAGCACCGTCCAGATGAAGGCTACATCCCCATGGAAATTGTGATGATGACGCACTCGCCGACTTCGGCACGGAGCTGGTGCTTCTCTTGATGTGGTGCGGCCTGTTTGTGGAAGTGCCTCACAATGCGCAGATACCCGAATTGCCTTCCGGACAGGCCGCGAGAGCTGGCAGCTCTCGTGGCGTGGTTGTCGGTCGTTGTGATAAATAACACCATTCATTGCACGCTGTTGGTGGGATGTTTTCTTTAATACGTTTCAGGGCAGGAAGTCTGTTTACTCTCAACTGACAATGAGACCGAATGGACAATGACCATGACGATCTGAAAGCGTGATGTATCGTGTGGCACAGAGAAATTGCTGGGAAGTTTGTGACGGTTGTGAATGAAAGTTTCAGATCCCCACATTGGGACGATATTCTTAGCGTCCTGGACGCTGTGAATTTAACTTAACGCCATCACTGTCTCACCAAAGCCATATCCTAACACGCGCAGTGGAAGGGGGTTTCGCGCTTACGCGCTCTGGGAGGGGGGCACAAAAGTGCCGCCTCCCATCTCGGAAACGGAAAGAGCTAAAGACATGAAATTTTAAGTGTAGGGTAGGGCCAAAAAGTTTAACATAGTCTGGAATTTCCATGGCGCTAGGTCAATATCTTCAAGGTCCAATGGGGTCGACAAGGTCAACTTTAGACCCCTTCTCAGCCCGTACAGGCCTTCCCTAACGTCTTTCCGAACAAAACGGGAGAAAGGTGCGTGTTAGAGCGTTAAAACGTGGAATACGACAACTGCCAATCATTGGGCGTCTTGACTGAGGATTCTTAATCGAGGTCATGTCAGGTCATTGACCTATGGCGTCATTTTTCATTTTTTGTGGACCAGACTTTTAGCAACACGGGATACTGGTGTAGCTTGAGTGTAAATAAGAACGCTTAACACATTTTTTGGCGTATTTCGGTGAACATAGCCAACATCAGTGCATTTGGTCACTTCTGGCGTTTGCTCATATCCACAAGGTGAAAAGAAGTGAGGCGAGGCCGATGACCTTGGATGAAGTTTTTGACCCAAAGTAAGTTTTACGTCAACTGTTCGCGCTAACGTTATTTGGTTATAATGAACCCAGCTCCATGATTTGGTTGTGTTGAAACGCGGTGTGTGGATAGATATGTTGTTTATGATATGATATGATAGATATGATAGATATGATATTATGTGGATAGATAGATAGACAGATAGACAGATAGACAGATAGATAGATAGATAGTTAGATAGATAGATAGATAGATAGATAGATAGATAGATAGATAGATAGATAAATAGATGGATGGATAGATAGACAGATAGATGTAACGGTATCAATGTGCCAAATGCGTTTTCATTAGGGTCTTTGAATTCATATTTCATACAGATCGACATCCTGCAAAGCAAATCAGGACCAGGTCACAAGATAGTTGATCTTGACGTTTGATAATCTTGACCTTCAGTGATCCTGGTGTATGGTGTATCAATGTGCGAAAACGTCTTTTTATTGGGTCCCTTGAATGCACATTTCACGGAAACCGACATATTGCAAAGCAAATCTGGATCAAGTCACAAACTGGCTGACCTTGGCCTCTGGTGACCTTGACCTTCATTGACACTGCTATATGGCGTATCAGTGTGCGCAAACGTGTTTTTATTGTGGTCTTTGAATGCCTATTTCATACAAACCACACGTTGCAAAGCAAATCTGAACCAGTCCACAAGCTGGCCGAATTTGACCCTTACTGGTTCTGGCTTCGGTCTTGGTACAATCATCAGTTACGCCCGAATGATGTTGGCTGATTATATTTAAAAGATAATCTGACGTAGAACACTAGTCCTTTCGCAAAGTTTCCATTTGTCGGTGAGAACCGTTATTTTCGTTATGTTTGTTTGACTTCAGATACTTGAAACCCCAGATATCTCCGGCCAATTTTCGATTTTTGGCGTCAATCGATGTTACTAAATTGCCTAAATGTCACAAAGTAGCAGCGACCAGCTCCGATCCGTTCTCGAGATTTTCAGGAAAAATAGGTCGGGGTACAAAAGTGTCCCCTCCAGTGCGCTTCCTAAAATAGATTAAGGGTAACAAGTCTCTTGAATTCTACGGATGTCCCGGTACTTACATGACTTGCGACCTTAGCTACGCGGCGTTTGGCTCTACTCTCGACTCTCGACTCTACTCGACTCTACTTTGGACTCTACCGCGATTCTAGCGCTACAGCTGTGGGCTTGAAGGGTTTACTTACCGAGACGCTTAATCCGAAATTAAATTGGCGGCTGTGAGTCTCTGGATTTTGATGTGTAAAAACACCGCACCTACCTTACTGACGACTTCGACTGTTCGGTGTCTGCTCACGACAGTCGGTGGCGTGATGGTTTTCTTACCACGACGCTTGCTCAAAAGTAAATCGGCGGTTGGTAGTCTGACATCGTCAGCCGCGCGCCACTCGAGACCAGTTAAATGAGACTGTCCGTGATGTCTCTAGTTTTGATCGTTTAACGATGCTCGCTCACGTACCGGCAGCACGATTAACCTGACGTGGGGCTGGCAGTCTTGCGTAATCGTCGACGGGCCTCTACTGTCCAACGGGCTTGATATTGAGGAGGCTGTTGTGTGGAACGCTCAACTGATGACGCTCCTCCACTTACCGGTGCTATAATTTAAACGGGCGTGGAACTAAACAGACGTGTCTCTATCGTCAACATACTTTTACTTATCATTCTACGTAAGAAGGATTGGGGGGGGGGCGAGTGCTGTTCCGTCAGTGACAAATTGAGCGTTTTGTCACTGACGGAAATAACAAGCTGAAATGCCGTTATCACGTTTCTTTCCATTTTGGCGGGCTAACGCAATTCAAACCGAATGATTTAGTTACTGCTGAGCGTAAGCGGGAAAGCAGTCTGATGGGAAAACATTGTTTATGAGCTATGCGTCCTTAATGATTTGCGCCGTTGTCATCGCTATTCAGCTTGAGAACTATGCATTCATCTCCTTCAGTGCTCGTCACCTCCTCGCGTTTGTTCTAGTAATAAGGTGCTTATCTATTTTTACATATATTCTCGCACGGGGTTAACATTGTAAATCCCTTACGGCTAACCATACATGGTCATTTTCTGACAATGACCAACCTAACATGCTGTGTCAGGACGGCACCCTTCAGCGTCACGCCATATCACTAGCATACTATGACAGGACGGCGTTCGAGCTGGGGTGAAACCTGGCACTTCCCTCCGTAGGGCGGTAAGCACCGTTGGTAATGTTGGTAATGGGCCGGTTATCCCATGTTTGGGGCGGGCGGCGGCGGCGGCAGCAGAGGTTTAGACGGGGGGAAGGGGGAACGACAGGCATCTATGAAGACTCACGTCGGATGACTGGCAGCGATGACCTCGGCTGCGGCTGCGGTGGTGATCACGGCGAAGAACACTGGGAGACCAGCTCCGCCAGATGTCTCGGAGAATGCCAGGCCAGAACTGTTCCCGCCCCGGCGAGTTCGGAGACTGCCGGACGCGCACTCCAGCGGAAGTCTGCTGCAAATCTTGCTGCCAGGAAAACCTGTACCCGAACCTCCCTTCAATCCCCCCGCCCAGCTCTTTTACCCGCTTCACCCTCCTGCCTGGCGGGGAAGTCTTGTGACTGTCGGGATGACGCTCCTTCACTGGCCGCTGGAGTCGTCTCGGTGCCGGATGCAGTCTTTCCGCTCCGGATGGGTGTTTCCTGGCAGCGTGGTGCTGCGCGTGGGCCGCGGGGTCCAGAACACGCCGCTGGTCTAGGCCGGGAGGCGGGTCTGTTGGCGAACAGAGCCGGCTCTTGCCGGCGGGAGGGACGATTTTCTCCGCGTCGGCGTTTCCTGTTGATTCGTCGGGCCAGGTCCATCTAGCGTGCTGAAGAACCGGCGACCAGCCGACATGCGGGGCGATTTCTGGGAAGCTTTGGATCGCGATGTGCTGCAGGACTGAAAGATTTTGGTGAGGAGCGGAATGCCATTCGCCATCCAGATTCTGGAACGGGACCCTTTCGTGAAAAAATGGCGCCAGCCGAAAAAAGTGTACCACGTTACACCAGGCAATGGCCACATTCTCATAACTTTTGACTGCCAAGTTTTCATGCTCACGTCAAACCATCGTTAAGTACTCTTTAATACCCTCGGCGGACGAGGAGGATGGATGTCATCCACCCTCAAGCAGTGTTTCCGGGACCACGACAAAACGGCGCACGATAGCACCCTGGAATTTGGCATGGCTGACAATGCATTTATTGTATATGTTTTTAAGTGAACCCGGGTCATCACAGGTCATCAAGCTATGACGCTAAAGCTGCAGGATGGAAGAGCGATTTTTCCGCCAAATGTTGTTTTTTACTTTTTTAAGGCGAAAAGTATGCATAAACCGCGGATGACGAGTATGATAACGTGAATAATAAAAAAGTACCAGTCAGCATACGAACTGGCTGAAACGTTGTCACGTGGCCGAGAAGTTGTGTCAATTAAAAAACACAAGACGAGGACGAAAGTCCAAAAAATTCCTCCATCCACAAAACGAACACCTTGTTTCAATCACTCCGCAAATCTCGATATAGTTCCCAAGGATAAAGTGTGACCTGACCTACAAGGTCATTGGTTGATCTAATGGATCGACTCGTGTACCGTTGGATTCCTTGGGCGCACAGATATCGGCTGATTTTTGTCCTGTGACGATAACTCAATTGGAGTCCAAAAGGCGAAAGAGTGACTACCACCCTCACCCCGTCTCGTCATCTGTACGAGTGAAAATCCCTCCCGCCCGGCGAGGGTTAAAAGCATTGTTCAACATACCATTGACTGTGATCAACTCTGTGTTACGTAGAGTGATATTGTGCATGCTGCACAGGATTCTGTGTTTTGTGGTGTCTCTTCATTAACCCGGCACCGCCTGGGGAGGAGTGTCAAATGGGGCACACCCTTTATTTTTCGTGAATAAGTTCTGAACCGTTAAAGCCAGCCCAACCAAACTTTCAGTACTTGTTCATTAATCAATGTTACATATTCTTATATCAAAACCACTTGCATGCTAGATCAAGTCATGGAGATATGACGTGATAAGTAAACCCTTGCATGCATGATTTAGCCTCTGCGCGGTGGGGCGAACATGCTTCGTTTTTTTATAATATTCGTGAATGTTATGCATGGATTATTTGGATTTGTATATGAAAGGCCCCAAAACGATATAAAACCGTGACACATCAACATCAGGGGTCATGCTAGATCACATCCATGATGAAAATTGCACTGATTTGCATTGTGGGCGATAGAATTGTTTGCCGTTGACCTTCGCCATCGTTCAAGCCAGACAAGTGAATCTGTATCCGCCCTTCGCAAGTTTCACCGAATGCAACGTGAGGTCATGTGAGGTCACGTTTTAGGCAGATGTCAAAACGAAGTGAAATGCAGCATTGCCTTTGGAAGATCGTTCAGCAGCAGCAGAGAATAATTATCATTCCTAGTCAGAAATGAGCAGAGTCGCAGCCAAGGGAGTGGGGGGCCTGTCCCCCCTTAGTTTTGCAGTTTTTGCGAAAACCATTACACATCGTTTTCCCGGCAGGCGGTTTTCGTATGATTTCAGTTCACCCTGAGCTCCCCCATCTTTAATAAAATCCTGGCTGCGCCCCTGACAATGAGAGATAGTTATCCGTTGTGACCTGGCTTGACCTTGGCCCGGTAAGGGGCAGACAGAGGACATTTAATCATCACGAGATGTCATTTCATTTCTGAACTTTACGCAGTTAAGAATCCCGGCGAGTAATTGTTACCCTTCGTCAGGAAGAGTAATGGAGCCTTATCCGACCTGACTTAGAATGACTTTGACCGGATGAGAAGCAGGTAATACAAAACGAGCCACGAGGAGGTTTCACTTCCAACCTTTTTCTCACGTGGATAAAAACGGCTGCGAGTAAGTACCAACCTTTGGGATGTAAGTAAGGCCAATATTTCACCTGACCCAGGCTGACGTTGACCCAATGTCTTTTAATATTTTGGGATGCTTGTAATGCAGAAGATCGTGACCTTTCGTTTGATACCCGGCTGAAGGCTCTAAGACCAGTATTGCCAATGATATGATGTATGACCCAATGTCATGTCATACGTTTTGCGTGACCTGTGACGTCATCAGTCACGTGATCAGGGCTTAGGTAGTATTTTCTGAGCCGCAAGACTCAAGGCTATCGGTTGGTAGTAGACCGGTTCAAATTAAACGGTTAGGTTCTGAGATAGCATGTGGATGCCCTTTTTGACGTCCCCTCAGGCGCTCGTGGGTATAAAGATGCGCCAGGTGGTGCCGGGTTGAGTCTGTACGTGTCTAAAAACGCCCATTTATCCACGTCATCGAAAATGGGTTCTTACAAAGGGAGTAAAACATTAACCCTATTCCCGGCAGGGGGACGGAATCCGCCCCCCTCGGATTTTTTGCTTGCCAATTCCAGGCTTTCTAACGCAACTTCACAAAACTTGGTGACTCCTAGCTATTCTTTCTACGTGCTGTGACAAAATTTCAAAATTCTATTTTGCTCAGGGACGGAGCCAGGCAACGTTTTTGGGAGGAACCTCATGCCATTTTTGGCCATGTTGAGGGTAAAATAAAAATGTCTGCCAAAAACAGAGTTTCTAAGATAGAACTTAAAACTTTATATGGATGTATAGCTAAATAGTTGGGCAATATGCAGATGTAATTTTGTTTATCTGAGGTCATTTTACAAGGTCAGGTCAAGGTCAAAAGTCAAAATTTGTTTTTTCGCTATAATTTCGGCGCCGTTTTTTCAAATACCAAACCCGGAATATATATGACATAGAAGGGTGCCTTCTACTTGTGTATCAAGTTTCAGCTTGATATCAGGTTGGGTGACGGAGCTATGACCTAAAATGTCTGTGCGCGTACCCTATATCGCAATAGCCATAAAATGAAATTTTTGAAATAGTGAATTCAAATGATTGAAAACGTTTACATATAATATTAAATGCACACGAGATCATTCCAAGTGACTCCAAGGTCACTGGAGGTCATTTAAGGTCAAAGGTCACCAGTTGATCTGAAGAACGTGTGACCATGACAGTTCCCCCTTTTTCATGACCCTGACACCGCCTATGCTAACATTATACAAACATTGTAATGCGATTTTTACTTCTTTAGTATAACATGACTAGCAGAAGCCAAAAAAGGGTGTTTGCCTCTTTTGTTCATTCAGTTGTTGCAAAACTAATCCTGCTATTTTTGAAACGCTGTGAACGCCCATGAATTTTCTCAGAATTTCAGATTTGCGGGCCCATGGTAAAAGCCCTATCCATAATCCCTCGATTCATACCAGTTCCATCGAAATCGGTCCATAAACAACGGAGTTAAAGTCCAAAAGTACCCCCTATTTTGACATTTCTGCCCCCTGTATCCACAAATTTCAAAATTTTGAAAATTTCTTTTTATAAAATGTAGTTAACGTCACGGCAAATCGATTGCCGTTTGTTGCGATGAAATCGGACGAGTAGTTCTCGAGATCACAGGGAGGGGGCCGAATCCGCCCCCCTGCCGGGAATCGACCATACCGTCTAGCCCTCCGGGAATAGGGTTAAAAGACAGCCGAAGTCTTCGAGAGTTCTGTGATACAGAAAACGGTCCAATATTCAGTCATCTTTATCTTGTGGATTGCGAATTATATATGACTTCGATGAGATTATCGGAAGCCAGCACCAGAAATCCCAAACACAGTGTGAACAAGTAACGAGGCAAATTCCTCCTCATGTCCTGAGTGTTGTGACGCCTTTCAGCGTGGTTCCCATTGTCTATGATGTACTTGTATGTTCTTGAAAGATGCAACAACTCATTGTAGCATGTAGGCTTCAACGATCTTGGGTAATTTGAAATCAAGCTGTATAAGCGCAGCTTGTATGCAGTCTTTTCTTACATATGTGGATGTTCATAATACGTATTTGAAACAACTCATCAAAGCATATGAGCCTTGCCGATCTCGGATAACTTGAAATCAAGCCCCATGCACGGCATGGATGCAATCCTTCCAAGGTTGTTCTGATTCTTCGGACATCTTGTCATTTCGGTTTTTACACAATCACTGTCTGATAGCTTTGAAAGGAAAACGAGGCTCTGGCATAAGTTCAGCTTCTTGCCCGTGCCCTGTTATGCATTTCGAAACGAAAATAGTGAGGCTCTAGCATAAGTTCAGCTTCCTGCCCATGCCCTGCTATGCATTTCCTACAAACCAATAATTTCACGTCATCATTACATATCCATGGCAACAAAATAGTACATGATATGTTCCCGGTATAGTGTCAAAAATAAGGTTCATGTCGTGCGGGACAGTCTATCTGAAGGCGACTAGACACGGTTTTCGGGCAGAAGTTCGTCGAACTGAAGTTCGTATGACAATAGTTGGTCGGGCAAAAGTTTGTAAGGACGAAAGTTCGTCTAGAGTAAAAGTTCGTCTCGCGAAAGTTCCTATGGACGAAATTAGTCCAGGACGGAAGTTCGTCTAGGACAAAAGTTCGTCCAGCAAAAGTTTGTGTAGGACATAAGTTCGTCTAAGACAAGAGGTCGTCCAGGAGAAAAGCTCGTCTGGCGGAAATTTGTTTAGGACAAAAGTTCGTCTGGGCTAAAAGTCCGTCTAGGGCAAAAGTTCGTTCAGGAAAAAAACTGTCTGTGTCATATCGTTCTCGCACGAAAATTCTCAAAGGCAACAGTTGTGTAGTCAAGAAAAATTGCCAACTGTCAGACGACAGCTAGTGGAATCATGCTGGTGAAGAAGGCTCTGATTCCCCTTGACCGGATCTGGAAGGGATCCCATTCCGACCCGTGCACATCCAACCTTAGCCACTGTGCACCGTATTGACCTGCTTGAGTCCAAGGCAAGTGGGTAAACGGACCAAGGTTCGTAAGTCAAGGGTTTGTATGGGAAAAGTTTCATATTCATAGGTTTGTACGCACGAGGTTTGTATGGTAAAAGGTTCGTATGGTGAAAGTCTCTTATTGGAAAAAGTTCGTGACGCAAAAAGTCTGAATTACGAAAGGTTCGAATGGAAAACGTTTCCAGGAAAAAGGTTCGCAGGGGAAAAGGCTCGTAAGGAAAAATGGTCGTAGCCAAAGGTTCGTAAACAAAGGTTCGTACCGGGAAAGAGTCATTCCGGGTTTGCGCCAAAGGCGCGGTACAGGATGATAGAAACTGCAGGCCGATAAAGGGTGTGAGCGGACTTGGTTCGGTCAAACAATGAGGTTAAGTTAGGTTAGGTTGGGTTAGGTTAATTTAGGTGAGGCTAGGTTAGGTTAGGTTAGGTTAGTCTGCTATTTTAGGTCCGGCCATTTTTCGATACGAACGTTTCCCGATGCGAATCTTAGGTTTGCGAACTTTCGATTACGAACCATTTTCCCTTCAAATATTTTCCCTTACGAACCTTTTTTCTTACCAACCTTTCCCATAAAAAACCTTTTGCAGTACGAATCTTTTCCATAGGCGAAACGAACTTGTCCTAGACGAACTTTCGCCCTTGACGAACTCTTGTTTCAGACAAACTTCTGATATGATGGTGATGGTGATTTGATCGACTTTTGTCCTAGACAAGCTTTTTCACCATGCCAGCTTTTGCCTTATACGAACTCTTGTTCTAGACGAACTTCTGCGAAAAAAACTTTTTTCCCAGACGAACTTTTGCCCTAAACAGACTTCCACAAGACGAACTTTTGTCCTAGACGAACTTATGCCCTCGACTGTCGAGGACATAAAGTTCGTTTTACCCCTGACAAACTTTTGCCCTAGACGAGCCTTTTTATGGCGAGTTTTTGCACGACGAACTTTTGTCATAGACGAACTTTTGCCTTCGACGAACTTTTACACGACAAACTTCTGCAGGTCGAACTTTTGCCCGACGAACTTCTGCGATACGAACTTTTACCCTAAAATCTTAGACACAGGCGTACAGCACACCTTCGTGACGCGACGGTGATGCACATGATATCACACCGTTTTGAGGCATACCCAGCACACACACACACGAAGCGTTCCAAATGCTGACTTTGAACAACTCAGGAATGGCACACTGCCGCTCCTCGTTAATATGGTGGTGAGCAACATTTCTGTCACTCGTGAGGATGGAGTTCCTTTTATCGCTGCTCTGATTCTTGGAAAACTGTGTCTGTTCGTTTTGTTATGTTTTACATGCCATTTTCTTTAATAGCTATCGGAGGAGAATAATGAAGGCCTGGCGGCACTTTGACTTCCTGACGAGAGTCCGTTATGTGTTTCACATAAATAATTAGTTTCATGTCATCATTGCATATCCATCGTAACAAAATCTGACACCACATCTTCCCCGTATGCTGTCAAAAATGAGGTTCATGTCGTGCGGGACAGTCTATCTGACAGTGACTAGTTACGAGCGTACAGTACACCTTCGTGAGGCGACGGTAATGGACGCGATGTCAGACCGTTTATGGACCTGCCCTGCAGACACACATGAAACATTCCACTTGCGGAACTTGGACAGCTCAGGAATGACCCACCGCCACTCCTCGTTAGTATAGTGGTGAGTATCCCCGCCTGTCACGCGGGAGACCAGGGTTCGATTCCCTGACGGGGAGGCATTTTGGGAATGTGTGGCCCACGCTTGCCAAGTTTGGATTGGCAAATGGAAACAAATTGAATGTTGTTGGGAAGCGAGCATCTGTGCTGTCTGCAGCGCCAACGTGCCATGTTTAACATACGCTAGGTCATCACGTCTACGTTCAATTATGGCGACAGTACTTTGTCAATGTCACTCGTGTCACGCTTTATTTTGTTGACGCCAGCATTCGAGACAATTTCATGGCGCCAGTGATTAGACCGGCACCAAGCTTAGATTTTTCCAGCACTCAACAGGGTGATACTGAGCCCACGGCGCAGATCCCAAGTGAACTGAATGAAAGTCTGTACGCTGAATTTTAGCCGTTTCTAGAAAGAATTATCTATTTATGTCGTCGGACATAGAGAGCTTCAAACAAAGTAAAGCTGGAAAGGTGACTCAGAACTGTTTGAACGTCTTTGGATCCTTAAAACAGTCGGCCCAAAGTCCTCTTTTCCTCGCAGTTTGACAAGCAGATGTCATAGCGGCGCGATGATAAGAATGACTGTTTGAAATTTAGTATTGAATTTAGTACTGAAAAAAACCGATTTAGTATTGAAACGTAATGCTACAAATTCATGTTTAAGCCAAATGTTGGAAATGTTGTGACGCTTCTCAACGTGATTCTGATTGTCTACAATGAGTGGATAAGTGTTTGTCTTATGTATCTATAGCACGTCTCTCTAGAAGTTAAGATGGCAGCCTTAACGATGTTGGAAAATGTTAATATGGGTCTTATAGTCTTATGTAGAAATAATTTCTTCATAATGGCCTACACCTTATTACCTACGGAAATGATTCTACGACCATGCTGACAGAAACATCCATAAATGTCGGCACTTAAGAACAAACGGAGCCTATACGTTATGTTTTCAACGTTACTCTGGCTCTTCTTCATTGGTTCTTCAGAGCCCCCAAAGCGGACCAAGTGCTTTCGTGGCACGAGGCCGATTGACACGATGTCAGATCTTTTTTTGGCATTCACGGCACACAGACTTGCGGCATCCTAGGTACTGATAATCAGAGTTGTCGATTTCCTTAAATGTCCGGGAGTGGGGGGGGGCCTGGGGGCCCGACAGCCAGACCTCCCCCAAATATGAATTTCTCAAGGAATTGCCGCTTTATTTTGACCAATGGAAATTTAGGCTTTTTATTACTATTTATCAACTGAAAAAAATTGCGTTTATACCTATGCATACAGGTATATATCTATATAAACATACATGAATAGATAGAAAATAAAAAGATACAGGAGGTGTGGTTTCCTATCTCTTGGTGGGTGCCCCGGCACCCACAAAGTTGAAATGGACAACCAAAATACGATTTGGGCTCCCACAACTTAAATTATGTTTAAATGTTGAAATATACTTATATTGTCAGTCCCATGACGTTAACCACCTAAAATCAGCTTTGTTAACAATCATCGGAACTCATTTACTGTACTGTCACCCACCAGCTGCTTTTTCCCACCTCTCTCCAAGTAACATTGTTTCAAGCCGGGTCCTGGAGAAAGGTCCTTCATGAAAAGAAGTGTATCTACTCAAATCGTGATTTCTTTTTAACTGTTCACTTACGAATGAAGAGGACATTTTTATGAATCAAATCGTAGGTGCCATTTATTCTTGCCAACTCGCTCTCGTTTGCTCATATTTTATAGGGGTAGGGTGAGTACGCTGGATGCCAGGCCAAGTTTAATCTATTTACCCCGTTTTCTTTTCAACACTAAAATCGCCGATGAATCGGCGCTAGCGTATCGTTAGCCTCAGCGATGTCGAAGCTTACATCAGCTGACGACCACTAAAATTATGATGGCGGCCATCGTCTTTTCAGGCAAGTGCCGCTGCTGTTCTTCAAATCTCCCTTGCAGATATGTATTACGTGAATAGATCGGAATATGAAAGTGTTGTTTGTCAAAACAATCGCCGCTGCCGTTTGTAACTGTATCTGGTACAGCAAAGCAGAGTGTTGGGTAAGTATTGGGTGCGTCAAAGGTATGTACCTAAATATTTTCCGCTCGCCAATTGGCTCCTTTCTCTAGTATTTTGTTTTGTATTTCGCCTACCTATGTCACTGTCGATAAATACAATAGCTAAAATGCATGAAATATTGGTCAAAGATGACCAAAATGCACTTCCCATTTACATGATAATCCATAACTAATCTTAAATAGTTTTTTTGGATACCAGAAAAAAACAGATATATTTCCCTTTAAGGATGTCGCCGCCATAGAGCCATGATGATTTATGGAAGTCAGCCTTCCGTAATTTACCTCCCGTAATATCTTTTTAAACCCATTTCCCTGAGCTTTAGGCATAAACGCCTGCCACGACCCCCTCTTCCCCTCCGATACGCAATGTCTGGATGTTCCCATATGTGTTTTGGGCACCCATAATCATTTTCCGAAAGCCACACCCATGGAATGATAGATACAGCGCTTTAGTTTTTATTCTCTACTTTCTGCCTATCTCGTACTATTACGCCCGTTCTTTCTGTTATTATTGCCCATTTCCCTTTAAAACCGGCGGAAAATATTGGGAAGCAAACCAACATTGGACGAGGCCAAATCAACGTTGAATGAGCCAGGGCCCCCTGAAAAGAACACAAATCGACACCCCTTCTGATTATGGACAACACAGGACATCACCACTCCTCGTTAGTATAGTGGTGAGTATCCCCGCCTGTCACGCGGGAGACCAGGGTTCGATTCCCTGACGGGGAGTGTTTTGGGAATACGTGGCCCATGCTGACTGCTGCAGAGCATTCGCTGCAGCATGCGTTCAAAACATTGCCAGGAAGTCGTCCGCAGCCTTGATATTTATACCAGGAACTGGCTGGTGATGCCAGGAAATGGCTACATTTTTTAAAGTTTCGACGTGCCATTTGTTGTGCTCTCGTCATGCCATTGTTGAACACCTTTCAGTAAAAGCAATGTTTCACTTACCGTTGGCTGAGACAGTCTGTGTTACATCAAGTGTTACCGTACACGCTGCACGGGATTCCGGTTTTGCAATGTCCCTACAATGAGTTTACCTGTTCCTAGAAACGCCCATTTATCCACGCCATGGGAAATGAGAACTTGCAAGGGAGATACAACTTAAAAAACAGCTGAAATGTTTGAACGTCATGTGATGTTCAAAACAGTCGAATACCCAGTCATTTATATCTTGTGGTTTGCGATTAATGTGTGACGTCGAGGAGGTAACGGAAAACGACTTTCAGAGACCCGTAATGTCATGTGAACAAGCAGCGTGGCAAATTTCTCCCAACGACCAGTATCCTGAATGTTGTGACGCCTTCTGACATGGTTCTCACTGTATGTTACGTACGTGGATTTTCGTAATAAGTATTTGCAACAACGCATGAAAGCATGAAGGTTTTGCCGATCTTGGAGAATGTGGAGTCAAGCTCTAAAAGTGCAGCCTGTATGCAGTCCTTTCAACGTTACTCTGATTCTTGGGACCCATTGTCTGCACATGTCGTTGTTATGTCTTATATGCCAATTTCATTGAATAGGTATGGGGTGAAAATAATCGTACCTTGGCGAAAGTTGAACTTCCTGACGATACCTCGTTATGTATTTTAAATAATTTCATGTCATCATTATATATCAATGGCAACCAAACCTCGCACTATATCTTCCTGATTTGGTGTCAAAAAATGAAGTTCATGTCATGTGGAACAGTCTATCTGACAGTGACTAGCCAGGAGCCTATAGCACACCTTCGCGCTTCGTGACGCGACGGTGATGCAACCGATATCAGACCGTTTTTGGGCATGCCCTGCACATGCACATGACGTTGCATGACTTTGAAGTTGCAGAGTTTGAACAGTTCAGGAATAAAAGAACTGCCACTCCTCGTTAGTATAGTGGTGAGTATCCCCGCCTGTCACGCGGGAGACCAGGGTTCGATTCCCTGACGGGGAGCGTTTTGAAAACGATCGGCGCACGCTGACGTGATTGTAGAGCACAAGTAGGAATTTTGAGCAATGTCAGTAGGGAGCATCAGTATCTTCGGCAGAGTAAATGTCTCATGCAGTCAGCAAAACGTATGGTTTTGTGACTGTTTACTGCCACTCTTTCTTTTTCACGTCATGTAATAATTCAAGGAAGTTCATTAGAAGCAATGACCAGTCCGGCTGAGATCGTCCTTGCGTTCAACAGAATAATACTGCGGATTAGTTCCTAGTCTTGAGATGACTATATGGCGCCTTTGCCTTTCTTGATATGTCAATATATCCCATCCGTGAGGATGAAATACCCAGACCTTGGCTTCAGTTCAACTTCCTGACGAAAAACTGTTCTGCAGTTCTCCGGACGAAGTCACGCAACATCATAAACGCATATGTACAAAAACGACATTTTGCATCTAACACTTTCGATGCAGTGTCGAAACTTCAATTCAAGACTTGCGGGATAGTCTAGCCGGCAGTGGCAAGATGAGTCCTCCAGCGGATGGCGCACAGTCGTGACACGAGTATTGTGCTGTATTGTATTGTATTACGAATGCAGGCGTCATCCCGTAAGCTATCATTTAACCCAACTCAAAACACAAAAGACAGCTCTGGATGAAAGCGATCATTATTCTGACAGTCCTTACGTGCTCGCGGAAAGTTCTTGAAATAAAGAAACACTCGAGGCACACTCACACACAGGCGCACACACGAGTGAAACACCGCAACACAGTCTCCGGGCTGTCAGCATGTTTTATGCCCGCAGGCAAGTTACCGCCGCTCATTTAAGTCGGTCGTACGCCACATCACACACGTCAGTGGGGAGCGCGTTACAGACGGCGAATCCTCTGCAAATGACCTGGCTGCTGCCCATCATTGTTCTGACGGCCGGAGGACGTAGTCGTCTATGAGCTCTTGTTCATGATATGTTGTGGACAGTTTGAGCTGGTATAACCATCTCAGCTAGAGACGCTGGCTCGCCGGATGCCACGACACGCCCCAGGAAAACAACTGTGTGGTATCCAGCTAAGTTAACGGCAAACATCCACCCCGGTTCGGCCGGAACGTTACTGAAATGGCCGCATTCCTAAGCCCCGCGATCACTCGGGAGCGCTGAAGTCAAGCATTTTTTGTAAGCGTTGAATATCACATTTTGTTGCGCCACCGCACAGTGAGATACAATATCTCAGCATGGAGAGGACAAATCCATTCACCGTCATTGGAAGAAGCTGGCGAGGTATCCCGGGTTTCGCATGACTGATGCCTACGAGCATTCCGTTACACCATCTTACCATTTGATTAATGTGGTCAGAGAATGTTGGATTTTTGTCGAACATCACGTCGAGGTTCTTTGCTGAAGCCGTCTCAATAACCATCAAATGGATGACGTGAATGATGCACACGTCATGAGCCCATTTTGTGCATGCCGTGCACACATCCATGCAGCTCTGGGCGCCGAATGACCCTGCAGTCGGTGCGCCCCTAAGCCCCAATAACCAACCAACCATGCAGCATACCAGTTGTTGAGTTTGGAAAGCTTAGGGAGAACCGCCGCCTCTCCTCGTTAGTATAGTGGTGAGTATCCCCGCCTGTCACGCGGGAGACCAGGGTTCGATTCCCTGACGGGGAGCATTTTGAGAAGGCGTGGCCCATACTTACGCAGTTGCTATAGAACAAAAATTAAGCGTCTGGAATATTACCAGGAAGGAACGTTAATGTTGTCAGTAATGCTAACGTTTCATGCATGCGAATGACAATGTTTTTGGATGTGCCTTTTTCATGTTCATGTGATGTGATGATTGAAGTCAGTCTGTCAAAGCAGTCTTCGACGCTCTTTTGCCTGAAATGAACTCAGCATCGCCCACAACGTTATCTTTTTGCACTGTATATATTCCCAGTCTTGTGGCTGTATTTGTATTTCATTTGTATCTTGTTTTTATTTCGTTTATTTGATATTTCTGACCTATCTGGTGTAATATCATGCACGGGAATTCCAGTGCGATCTTCCCCAAATTTGCTTCAAAATTTTGTCACAGTTGGGCCCAAGTATTGCGGCATTTGACAGAATATATATATATATATATATATATATATATATATACATATATATATATATATAGATATATTTGTGTATGCTAGGCTAAGGGTTTAACGGAATGATGGCTCCCATGCCTGTTAATTTGAGCATATCTGTGGGCTGCTTTTGTTTGTTAACATATTCCCAATGGCTATGTCCACTTATAGGCAAAGTCAAAAGCAGTAAGAAAACGGTACAATCAGTTACCATAGTAGAGGATAAAGAATGATCAAGTTGGGCTTTGTGGGCAGATAATGTATGCAAATAATCAAAATCTGTTGATTGCTGTCATGACAATCAGCTTGACTATGTTACAACAATGACTCGCCATTGATTCGTCTTGACAATGTCATGGCAAGTTTAATCTTTCACATGCAGGTTTTCTGCTTAAGGCATTCGCATGATGTTTTTACACACTTAAAGTAATAAAAACGGTATTTGTCGCCCTGACATCACAGTCAGCTGATGGTTGAAGACAAAATGTCATAATGTCACGCACACTGTATTTAACCCGACACCACCTGGCGTGTTTTCGTACCCGCGACCGCCTGGAAGTGTTGAAAGAACACCCCTTTTATCTCGGGATTTAACCATCGGATTTCAACCGGTATATCACCAATCGATAGCCCTGAGTCCAGCGATTCAACAAATATCATGTTAGCCTTGGTCACTTGGATGATGATGTCACAGGTCACTTGAAACGGATAACAAAGCGTTGGAAAAAAATTGACACTGCTTCGTACATCATATCATCGCCAATACTGGTCTTAGAGCCTTCAGCTGGGTATGAAACCAAAAGTTACGGTCTGCTCCATCAGACGCGCGTCGTAATATTAAAAAAAATTTGGGTCAAGATCAAATTGGGTCATGCGAAATATTGGTCTTACTCTACCTGCCAAAGGTCGCTACTTACAACCGTTTTGATCCACGACAGAAAAAGGATTGGAGTGAAGCCCTGATGATCAGTTTTGCATTACTTGCTTTTCAGCCAGGCATAGGTAAGTCTAGGTCAGGTCAGATAACGCTGCATTACTCATCTTGCCAAAGAGCAATAATTACTCGCTGGGATTTTTAACTGCGTGAAATACAGGACTGAAACGACATCTCGCGAAAATTAAATTTCCTCCGTTTGTTCTTTATCGGGTCAAGGCCAAGCCAAGTCAGGACAGTTAGTCATTTCCCTGTTTCTGACCAGGAACAATAATCGGTCTCTGCTGCTGCCGAGCGACCTTCCACAGACAATGTTTTATTTCATTTCGTTTTGACATCTTCATATGATGTGACCTGACATGACCTCGAGATGATTTTGGTAAACCCTGCTAAGAGGTGCATGTAGATTTGCTTGTTTATTCTGAACGATGAGGAAGATCAGCGGAACCACTTCCATCACCCACAATGCAGATTATTGTGTTTCTCCAAGTAAATCAATGCAAATCTCCAAGTGTCATCATGTGACCTAGTATGACCTCTAATGTTGACGTGACACGGTTGCTTATCCTTCTGGGGAACGTGCCCTATGTAATCCCGCAAAAATTATCAAAAAAACAAAGCATGCTTGGGTCACCGTCCGAAGAGGCGAAAACATGCATACAAGGGTTCACCTGAGGCATCATATCTCCATGACCTGACCTAGCCTGAAAATGGTTTTGATGTCAGAATATGTAAAAGTGATTGATGGAGAAGTACAGAAAGCTTGGTTGGGCTGGCTCTAGCGGTTCGGAGGTTATTCACGAAAAACCGAGAGGCTATTTGACACCCCCTGGGCTGTGCCGGGTTAACCTACAATATGTAGCTGGAATTGAGCACCGGACCGTTTTAAAAACCACATGACGTTCCGACGGTTTAACTGCCTGAGTTTTACAGTTTACAAGTCCCCATGACGACGACATAAATAAATGGGCCTGTCTAGACATGGCTATGCTTGTAGCGTGGAATTTAACGTTATGTACAATACTGAACTAGTCGCAACCAACGGTGTGCCGAACATTGCTTGTCGCAGAATGGCCACAACTTTTAAGTCACGTGTACATTAGAGAAGACGCCCCCCCCCCCCAAAAATATATATTCGTCCTTAGTAAAGTGTAAAACATTGGCACTGCAGACGACGATTGGTGTTCCTACCCAACAATGTCCCAGGTGCCCAGTTTTGTTCTGCAGAAATTAATTACGCGTGGGCCACGCATTTTCAAAACGCTCCCCGTCAGGGAATCGAACCCTGGTCTCCCGCGTGACAGGCGGGGATACTCACCACTATACTAACGAGGAGTGGCGATGGGTCATTCCTAAGCTGTCCAAACTCAGCAGCTGTTACAATGCATATATCTGCGTGTAACATACAAAAAAACGGGCTCACATTGTGTGCATCATCCTGGTGTCACGACTGTGCGCCATTTGCTCGTGCAGGGTTCGTCGGTCCATCTTATCACGGCCAGTTAGACTATCCCGCACGACATGAATTCAGCTTTCGGCACGGCATCAAGAACGTTGGATATGAAATATATTTTTCTGCACATATGCAACAATCAGAAGGCATGATTCCGCCCTGAGAACTGCATAATACTTTCTCGTCAGGTCGTTGAACTGAAGCTAGGGACTGGGCATTTTCTCCTCACATACGGGATATATTGACATATCTAGCAACGTCAAGGCGCCAGGTAAAACCATCCCGAGGCTACGAGCTAATCCGCGATATCATTCTGTTGAACGCTAGACCGATCTCAGCCAAGGTCAGATAAAAAAATTGTTTTTGATGAATTGTTTTGAATAACTGCACCACAAGTCAAAAAGAAAAGGTGATAACCAGTAAATCATGAAACCATAAGCATTCGAAAGCATGAAACATTAACTCTACAGACAGCACTGGACGTTCCTTGCTGGCGTCGTTCAGAATTATTTCTGGTGTTCTACAGTCACGTCAGCCAGTGGGCCACTCATTCTCAAAACGCTCCCCGTCAGGGAATCGAACCCTGGTCTCCCGCGTGACAGGCGGGGATACTCACCACTATACTAACGAGGAGTGGCTATGTTCCATTCCTGAGCTGTCCAGATCCAGCAGCTGGCATGCGGCATGTATGTGTTCCGCTCACAAAAGGTCTGATATCGCGTCCATCACCGTGGCGTCACAAAAGTGAGCTGACCGCTCGTGTCTAGCCACTGTGAGATAGACTGTCCCGCACGACAAGGATCTCGTTTTCGGCGCTAAATAGGGAACATTTTTAGGAGTATTTTGTCGTCCACGAGTATGTAACGAGAACATGCAGTTATTTATATCCACAAAAAACATATAGCAGGTTACGGAAAGGAAGTGAAACGTCCGCCAGGGCTTGATTACACTACTCTTTTAGCTACCCAATAAAGTGATTGGTTAAAACACCATTAATTAAATTTTCGACACTGCTACGAATGTATTGGTTGTAAAATGTCATTTTCGTGCATACGCAACTATGGCGTGCCATGATTTCGTCCGGAGCAATACATGGCAGCTTCTTGTCAGGACTTTAAACTGAAGTTGGGTACTTGCTCTTGAGAAATGGGATATATGTCCAGAAATGGCGAGGCGTCACAAAAAAAATCATCTGAAGACTAGGAGCTAATCCGCAATATCATTCTGTTGAACGATAGGACGATCTCAGCCAATGTTGGACCAAACATTGCTTCTAATAAAATGTCTTGAATAATTACACTATGTGCATTGAAAAAGGTGGCAAGTAAAAAATCACGAAACCATAAGAATTCTTGGGCATGAGACATTACCCTTACACACGATACTGATGTTCCTTACTGACATCGCAAAAAGAACCCTTCCTGTGCTCCACAATCACGGTAACGTGGGCCACCCATTCTCAAAACGCTCCCGTCAGAAAACTGAACCCTGGTCTCAGGCGTGACAAGAGGGATACTCATCACTATGCTAACAAGGAGTGCCCGTGACTGATTCCTGAACTGTCCAGACCCAGCAACTGGTATGCCGCATATGTGCTGCAGGGCATGCTCAAAAACAGTCTTATGTCGTGCGCATCACCCTTGTGTCACGGCACAGTGCTGTTCATTCGTGGCTAGTCCCAGTCAGGTAGACTGCTGGGAACAATGTGATGTAAAATATTGTTGCCACGGACATTTTATGATGGCATGAAATTCTTCATTTACAGAAAATGCATAACAGACTGTCATCAGGAAGGTGAAATTTCGCCGGGGCCTGATTACTCTATTATCATATCTGCCAAACAAAATGGCATGTAAAACATGACGTCGAAATGTAAAGAAACGATTTCCCAAGAACCAGCGCAGCTCTGTAAGGATGTAAGCTTTGAAAGTAAAGGATTTAAAAGGATACAGACCAGGCCTTGGGAACTCCTCCACAATTTCGGGGGGCTAAGAGTCATTTCGAGTCGATTCTTTCCACTCAACGCTCACCAGGTCAATGTTAACCCGCCCCCTACTGGGGGCGGTTGACCGCCCCCCCCCCCGAGGTTTTTCTGAGATTGCGAGAGAACGAACAAACGCAGCGCCACGAAACTTTGCGTACCTTTTCCTTGATCATTTTTACACCTTGTGCCAAATTTATGACCTCGGGTCGAATAAGATGTCTGATCTAGTTGAGGTCAAGTGGGCCTATGTCCAAAAAAGTTTAACGACCTGTAACTTTTTCGCAAAACATAACACAAAAAAACTTTCAAGGACTAGAGATTTTAATGGATGCAACAAATCTGCTATCTCTGATTTTTCGCAAATGTCGGGGCATTGACCTAAGGTCAATCCCGTTTTCAACACATGGCGTTTTTTCAAAAATTGACGGAATTTGTTTACAGCAATTTGAGTGGCGGGAGATTCAGACATCCATTCGCCGTCAATGGGCAAAATTTCAATAGTCTTTGGTCACTGATCTGAGGTCAGGTCACGAATAAATGTTATGAGTCAAAATGGATTGCCATCAAAATTAGTGACGAATGACACAGATCGGGTACAAAATGGTGGAACTAGCTTGCACAGTTGTAGACAATACTAAAAAGTTCAGAAAGCTTAAAAAATTGCAAATTTTGGACGTCAGGAGGCTTTCGTGAATAATGCTCCACTCATTGTGTACGTTGATAACTACTAAACTTTTACAACATTTAAGCACCAGAAACCATCACAAGAACCAAAACAACACATGGAAAGGGATATTTCGCGAAAACAAAAGAACGCCAAAATTAGTCCCCGTTAATTTCATACCGCCTTCGTCTGCGGAGCCCGCCGTGCAGAGTTGCGAAAATCGCTGTGTCTTTAACTCAACGTTTCCGCGGACATATGAAACAAATCAGAGAAACTAGACGTATGTCGGCATCTGCGGACTTTCACCTGTCCGCTGGCGCCATGATCTAGACTTTATAAGTCACAGCCCTTGAGATCCAGGCCGTTTCTCGGCCTCATGCAGGCGGCTATGAGAAAAAATATATGAGTAATATATTTAAAATATAAAATTTATGAGTGGTATATGAATGATATATATAAAATAAGAAATATATGAGTAATATATGCACTAAAAAATACGAATAATATATGAGTACTAAAGTAACATATGAGTAATATATATGATATAAAAGCAATAATTTGAGTAGTATGTAAACAGCTTACATATTACTCAAAACTAAAATTGAGGGCATTTTTGAGCTCTACTCGTCGCGAGCTTTCCAACGGTGTGCTTATTTAATCGTGCCACCAGCCGTTCGTGAGTTGGAAAGGGGGCGGTCAACCTCCTCCCCCCCTCAGTCGCGCGTGCATGGCGCCGACCGACAGTCGGGCGCGGATTAAATTTCAGAAAAGTTGGGGGGGCCGCGACCCCCGCCCCCTCCTCCCGCGGCCTTGATCAGACTGCGCTTATAGAGCTTGGTTCCGCATTCTCCAAGATCGGGAAGCCAACATAGTTTAATGCGTTGTTGCAAATACCGATTAGGAACATTCGCGTACGTAAAAGACACTGAGAACCATGTCGAAAGACGTCACAACACTCAGGGTGCTGGCCGTAACGAGAAAAGGTTGCACCGCGTTGCTTGTTTACACTACATTGCGGATTCTGTCCGTTTTCTTCGAATTGCGGTCGCTGTCTACAATTTCGTTAAGTTCATATTTTAATCACAAATCACAACATATCGACCACTGAGAATTTGACCGTTTTGAGCACCACTTAGCGTTCAAACGCTTTGGTTATCTTTTCAACTTTCATTTTCCTGGTAAGCCACCATTTCCGATGGCATGGATAAATGGACGTTTCTGGCAATAGCTAGATTCAATGTAGAGAGGCCGCCAAGCCAGAGCCCTGTGCAGCGTTCACAGTAACACTCTATGTAACATTGAGATTGTCTCAGCCATCGGTAAGCAGAACAATGCTTTTACTAAAGGTCATTTTGTGGCATCAAACGTCAAGGCTGCGGGCGATTTCCTGACAATATTTTCTGCAGCAAATGCTGTGCAGCAATCAGAGTGTGGTACGCATTCTCAAAACCTCCCCGTCAGGGAATCGAACCCTGGTCTCCCGCGTGACAGGCGGGGATACTCACCACTATACTAACGAGGAATGCTTAAGTTTCTCTTAAATGGTCATAACCAGTACCTGGGATGCCGCAAGGCCATGTGCGGTGGAAATCAACAGATATTTGAAAAGGTGTCTATTAGCCTCGTGCCACAAAGGCACTTGGTTTTCGGGCTTTCGCTTGCGTTTTCGGGCTCTCAAGAACCACTGATTCTTGTCACTGATGGATCGTCCTGAACCCCAGCATGTCATACCCATTTCCAGCGAAACATCGTGGTTATTTTTGGACATAAATTTTGTTTTTGCTTTTAACTGTTGCAGTAAAAAAACAACAACACCAAAAATACAGACACGATTTATTAAGAGCCAGAATAGCGAAGAAAACATAACATAGAGGCTCCGTCTAGTCCTAAGTATGTACCTTTGTGCACCGACGCAGCCAAGGGGGAGGGGGCGCGGGGGACTCGGACCCTCCTTAGGCCCGCATTTTTTCGCGACAACCATTTCATATCGTCTTCCCAGTGGCGGTTTTCGTGTGATTTCAGGTCACACTGAGCTTCGGCCCCCCTTGAGAAAATCCTGGCTGCCCCCTGCCTTTGTGGGTGCTCCTATCAGCAAGGGCGAAGAATGATTCATTTACGTGATATGGCATAGATCATTTTGAACAAATGCTTTCCTCATAACACTATAAGGCCCGTATTGACATTTTCCAACATATGGAAGGCTGCGATCTTAACTGTTAGACATGCTATAGACACCTATGATGAACACTTATACACTCATTGAAGACATTCAGAATTCACATTGATAAGGGCCGCAGCATTTCGGACATTTGGCACAAGCATGAGTTTGCACCATTACTTTTTTATACGAAATCAGGAATTTCGACACAGTCGATTTTTTCAACTCGTCGCTATGACATCTGATTCCTCAAATTTCGAAGAAAACATGACTCTGAGCAGACCACTTTTAGGATCCCAAGACGTTGAAACCATTCTGAGTCATCTTTCCAGCTTTACTTTGCTTGTAGCTCTCCGTGTCTGACGACGTAAAGTAGATAATTCTTTCTAGAAATGTCTGTGCCGTGGGCTCAGTATCACGGCACAGACCCCGGTGCCGTGGTACTAAGTGCTGGGCAGATCTAAGCCTTTGGTCGGTCAGATCTTGCTAAAATTGTCTCAAATGCATGCCGTCATCAAAATAAAGCACGACGTGCGTTACCCTGACATAGTACTGTTGCCATCACTAACGTTGACGTGAGGACCTAGAGTATGTTATGTATGACACGTTAGCGCTGCAAACAGCACAGATGCTGTCTTCATGACACTTTCATTTGTTTTTCTTTCGGCAATCAAAACTTGCAAGCATAGGCCACGCATTCTCAAAACGCTCCCTGTCAGGGAATCGAACCCTGGGCTCCCGCGTGACAGACGGGGATACAGACCACTATACTAACGAAATATTCACCACTGTACTAATGACTTACTCTGAGCTGTCAAGCCTACGCATGTGGTATGCTTCATTTGTGATGCATGTGTGTATGTGTGTGTGTGTGTGTGCAGAACAGGCCCATAAACGGCCTGATATCGCGTCCATCACCGTCGCATCACGAAGGTGTACTGTACGCTTGCGGCTGGTCACTGTCAGATAGACTGTCCCGCACGACATGAACCTATTTTTTGACATCAAATCAGGAACATATGATGCAAGGCTTTGTTGCCATGGGTACGTAATGATGACATGAAATTATTGATTTATATGGAGCGTATAACGATCTTTCGTCACGAAGCTCAACTGCCTCCAGGCCTCGATTATTCTCCTTCTATAGCTATTAAACAAAATGGCATGTAAAACATGGCGACGGAATTTACAGATATGAATTCCCAAGAACAGGATAAGAATAAGCGTCGAAAGGATTACATTCAAACTCCGCTTACAGAGTTTGGTTTCATATTCTCCAAGATCGGCAAAGCCTACGCGCCTTAATGAGTTGTTACAAACACCTATTACTAAAATCCGCGCACGTAATAGGTAGTGGTAACAACGTCGAAAGACATCTTAACACTCAGGATACTGGGTCTGAGGAGGAATTTATCACGTTGCTTGTTCACACCGCATTGCAGATTTCTGAATGTCGCTTTCCACAACCTCATCGGCGCCACATCTTAACCACAAACAACGAGATACAGATGACTGGGGATTCGACTGTTTAAATGTCACATGACGTTCAGATACTTCAGCTGTTTTTTAAAGTTCTGTCTCCACTGTTAGTTCTCATTTCCGAGGGCTTGGATAAATGTGCATTACTGGAGATAGACAGACTCAAAGTAGACACCACAAAACCGGAACCCAGTACAGCGTACACAATAACACTCAGTGTAACACGAAGCTTGTCTCAGTCAACAGTAAGGGGAACATTGCTTTTACAATGTGTTGTTCAACAATGGTGTTCAACAATGTTTTTCAACAATGTTGTTCAACGATGGTATTCAACAATGGCATGATGTGAGCATAACAACTGCCACGTCAAAAGCCACGGAAATGTAGCCATTTACTGGCATCAGACGTCAAGGCGGCTGTCGATTTCCTGGAGACATTTCAAACACTTTCTGCAGAGAGCGCTCTGCAGAAATCGGTGTGTGCTATGCTTTCTCAAAACCTCCCCGTCAGGGAATCGAACCCTGGTCTCCCGCGTGACAGGCGGGGATACTCTCCACTATACTAACGAGGAGTGCTACTGTTCCTCTTAATTGGTCGTAATCGGTACCTGGGATACCTGAAGTCCATGTGCAGAGAGTATCAACAAATATTTGATATAGTGTCTGTCAGCCTCGTGCCAGGAAGGTACTTGGTCCTCGTTCGGACCCTCAAGAACCACTGACTTGTCACTGACGGAATGTCCTTTGCGTCATATCCTTTTCCCGCAGTACATCGTGGTTATTGGGACTTAACATTTTGTTGACGTAAATTTTGTTTTGCCTTTGAAGTGCTGAATAAAACACAACGCTGAAAAAGACACGACTGATTAACAACCAGCGTAGAGTAGAAAACAGACATATACGCTCCCTCTTTTCGTAATATGTACATTTGTGGTTACTCATATCAGCGTGGGCGTAAAATTATTTCGATGGATGATATGGCACAGGCTATTTGGAGTAAATTATTTCCACATAACACCATAAGGGCCACGTTAACATTTTCTAACATTGGCATGGCTGCCATCATACCTGTTAGCCAGATTGCCATTGATACCATGACGAGCACTTATCCATTCATTGTAGAGATTCAGAATCACCTCGACAAGGACCACAGCATTTTGAACTTCGGCGCAAGCATGAAACTCATTCTTCGTCATTACGTTTTGATACTTAATCAGGAATTTCGAACAGTCCATGTTTTTAACTCGCCTATTTTGGTTTGTTATTGGGGCTTAGGGGCTCACCGACTACGAGGTCATTCGGCGCCCAAACTCGTCTATTTTAACGCTGTCTTAACGCTGTCACACCTGTTTCTCAAATTCCGAAGAGAACATGACTCTGAGCCGGCCGTTTTAGGATACCAAGACGTTAAAACAGTTCTGAGTCGCGTTTCCAACTTTGCCTGTAGTTCTCCGTGTCTGACGACATGATAGATAATTCTGTCTGGAAATGGCTAGAATTCAGTGTACAGACATTGCATGACCGGGGATCTGTGCCGTGCGCCCAGTACATTCCGTTGAATGCCGGGGAGATCTCAGCCTGGGGCCGGTCTGAGCACTGCCTCCATAAAATTATCTCGAATACCTGACGTCAACAGAATAAAGTGTGCCGCAAGTGACGTTGGCCTAGTACTGTTCTCATCACTGACGTGGACGTGAGAACCTAGCGTATCTTATTCATGACACGTTAGTGCTGCAAACAGCACAGCTTTCTCTTCCTGACAACACTCAGTTTGTTGTCTTTCGGCAACCAAGACTTAGCAAGCGTGGGCAACGCATTCTCAAAACGCTCCTCGTCGGGGAATCGAACTCTGGTCTCCCGCGTGACAGGCGGGGATACTCACCACTTTACTAACGAGGAGTAACATTCCTCATTACCTGAATCGTTCAAGATTGTCTCTGGTATGCCTAGAAATGGTTTGATATCGTTATCCATCAGACTAGTGGCACGAAACCTGGCCAGGTTCACCGATCACTCATGTCGCCTTCAGATTATTGCGCATGACATGAACGTCATTGTCGGAAATTGCAATATAAAATAGCTGATACAAAAAGTATGAAAACGAGAATAGCAATATAAAAACATCCAAAAAATTATGATATAAATATTGCTCTGTATGTGGAATAATGACATGGCATGATTTGGTTCGAAGGCCTGCATTCCAGACTCTCGTCATGAAGTTCGCATCGCACGCTCTTGTGGTAGGACATGGGTGCCCTTCTGTTCAAAAGACTTATAACATCGACGAAACGGCCTTCAGCGCAGTGGAAGGTGGTTTTGCACCAACACGCAATGGAAGGGAGCACAAAAGTGTCCCCTTCGACCTCGGAAACGGAAAGAGTTAGCGACATGAAACTTTAAGGTTAAAAATTACATGGTGTGCAATTTTCATGACCCTAGGTCATGCACATACTGATTCTCAAGGTCAAATGGGTTTGAAAAGGTCAATTTTGGGACTTTGTCGGCCCGTACAGGCAATTCCATATGGCTTTCGAACAAAACGAGTAAAGGGTGTGTGTTTGAACGTTGAGACGTGGAATAAGATAACTTCCATTCATTTGGCGTCCTGATTGAGAATTTCGGGTAGAGATCATGTTAGGTCATTGACCTATGGCGTCGTTTTTCGTTTCTTGCAGATCCAAATTTCGAGCAAATTGGATACTGGTGTAGCTGGAGTGCAAATAAGGGCGCTAAAATCATCTTTTGGCGTATTTTAAGTGAGGATAGCCAACATTGGTACATTTGATCACTTTTAGCGCTTACTCCTTCGCAAGATCAAAAGAAATGAAGCGAGTTCATTGACCTTGGCTGAAGTTTTCGACCCAAAGTAAGTTTTATGTTAACTTTTTGCACTAAAGTCGGTTATGAACCCCATTGCACGATTTGATTACTATAAAACGTAATAATTATGCATACATACATATATATATATCTATATATATATAAACATGCATGTATGTATGTATGTATGTATGTAGGTATGCGTATCGATGTGACGAATGTGTTTTTATTAGGCGTCCTCGAATGCATATTTCATACAGATCGACATGATGCAAAGCAAAACAATTGCAAAGCAAATCTGACCCAGGCCACAAAATAATCGACTTTCGACCTCCAGTGGATTTGGTATATATAAGCGTGTCAATGTGCGCACACTTGTTTTTATCAGGACCTTTGAATGCATGTTTCATACAAATCGACATGTTTCAATGCAAATCTGGACCAGGTCACAAGTAGTAGTCCCTTGACCTTCCATGACTTTGACTTTTACTGGCCAATTTCACTTGGTGTATGTATATGTAAGCGAATCAATATGCGCACACGTGTGTTTTATTAGGGTCTTTGGATGCATTTTGCATACAAACCGACATGTCCCAAAGGAAATTTGGATCAGCTCCCAAATTGGTTGACCTCAACCTTTGGTAACCTTGATCCTTACTGACCTTGATTTTCCTCTTGGTTCATCAATCATTTATGCCCGAATGATGTCGGCTGATTATGTTCAAACAGTAATCTTACGTAGAACGAAAGTCCTTTCGCAAAGTTCCCACCGTTATTTTTGTTATGTTTGTTTGACTTGAAATGATTCAAACTTCAAAAATTCCCGGACGATTTTCGATTTTTTTTCTGCGTCAATCGATGAGTTATTCATTTGCCATAAATGTCACAAAGTAACAGAGACCAGCACCGATCCGTTCTCGATATTTTGAAGAAGAACAGATGGAGGGGTCATCTTTGCGCCCCCCTTCCAGTGCGCTTGACAATATATTAAAAATAAAACATAATATGTCCATATATTATGGACATCTCGCCTCCGAATGCGCACGAGCCAAATCGCCCTCGTGAGTCGTTTTGACATCACCCGTCACAATGCAACTTAACGTTCCACGTGATTTAACAGTTCTTACAATCGAGTTTGGCGCCATTCCGGCGCGCTTTTGGGTTCCCAGAATATAATTTTGGTTTACCTAAAAAAAATCACCCGCCCCGAAAAGTCCTGGATCAGTTTCTGCTTATCGCCCCGGCAGCGGTCTTGATCCTCAACCCTTTTCCCGGCAGGAGAGGCTGAATCCGCGCCCCTTCGGTTTTTTGTTCATAACGCCGAACCTATTTATCGCAATTTTCAGAACTTCCCTGACTTTTCCTAATTATTCCTTCTGCGTGTTGTGACAAATTTCCATCGTTCTGTTTTACACAAGGGCGGAGCCAGGTTGTGTTTTTGGGAGGCACCTAATATCTTTTTGGTATTCTTGACAGCTAGTTTAAAACAGTTTTCAAATCTAGAGCTCTATAACAAAGCTTAGCTTTCGCAGGATTGGGAAGATATTTTGTTCTTACAGTCCAAGTAATTAAGTTGACCTTTGTCATTTTTATCAATGTCATTTTGCCACAAAACCGAAAATTGGAAACAGGTGGTGATAATTTTGCGAAGGTACCAGTTCAGGTCACTAACGTGATTGTCTAATGCATACTGAGCTCACATGGGTCATAATGGGATATATGAATACACTTGGCGCTCTTGAGCACATTGCAATAACCGAAACGCCTTTTGATACAGTAAAAATGAAATTTAGAACCACAGTTCATAAATTGACCTATGGTCAAGTCTGATCTGTAGAAGCTAGACCCGCTGATTTCAAGGCTGACCTGAGTTTACTTTAGCAAAAATACGATGTAGTATCTGATAACGCTTGAAAACCGAACTGATCACCTTTGGAAACCGTGAAAATCTGAGCACCCTACCAAACTTTCAAGCCATCTTTCGCGAAGCTGTCCTGTTATCTCGTAACGAAGCGAAAAACCTGGGCTTGATTTTTGACGAAACCATGTCCTGGGATTCTCACGTGTCACCGATCAGCCGCCGCTGTAGGGGCACTCTGTCTGGCTTCTCGCATATGCGGCACTACTTATCCAATGGCACCTAACCATTCTCATCACAGCACTAGTAATCCTGTGGGCCAGATATTACACTTCTGTTTACCGAAATGGGTCAAAGAAAAATTGGGGCAAAATTCGAAAGATTTTCGTCTTTTGATTTTGCAGCAATTTTCGGCCGATGAAAATCTGACCATGTATCTGACCTGCGCAACAAACTCGGCTGGCTGCGAGCGCGAGCAGGTCGTGGATTATTGCACATTAAGCCTGGCACACAAGGTACTCGGGTGTGGAGAGCCGGCATCAACTTGCGGCCGTCTTTGAGCAGAACAGTGCGATGCGAGAGTGAAGCACGAGGCAAGACCGGTTGTTTCGAGTCCCACGCTTCAGGACAGAGGCTGGAAGGTGGCTTATCACTGCCAGTGCGCCCACTCTATACAACCGGCTTCCCCCCGAACTGACAGCGATGCGCCAGCAGAGCTTTGCACGCCATTTAAAACAGATGCTGCTCGACTCGATGGCGGATTAATATTGTGACTGCTTTTATGATCTGTACGTACGATGTGTTTGTGTGTTTGTTTGTATGTGTTACATTTTTACCTCGCGCTAGCTTTGACTCGGGCGTAATAGCCACTGTGCCAAATGGACAACCCCAAGATTGTAATACAATATAAATATAATACGACAATATAAAATAAACAAAAACAATACGATGGTTTTGTTACATTTGTACGTCTCGCGCATACTTTTCAATCGTCCTATAAATTCGGTCATAAACTTGTGCCAAAATGAAAATATGCATCGATGCACAACAGTGCAGCCGGTGCCTGCGAGAGGAGCACGAACATAACCTGTACTATGTACCTGTATTCTGTTCCGAAATAGACAGGTGTGCTGGTAATACTTGGGAGGAATGACGTCCTTGATAACTGCCTTCATGGGTGAGCCTAGGTTTTCGGTTTTCATGCTAAAGGCTAATTCTCCGAGTCCGTAAACGAACAAAGAACGATAAACAGACGGAAGACGACAGCGATCGGCAGAGACGCACTCAGGATTATCGTGTGGAAAGGCCTGATCCACATGGTGCAACTTTCCGTAGCTTCCTACGAAGAAGTGCGTTGCCTGTTTCAGCCTTTCTTTTCACGCCCGTCATACCGCCTCCACGATTCTTATCCGAACAGTTTGCAGTACCTTGCACTAATGACGTAAGACATCACTAGCAAAAACACTCATTTTGTGCACAACCCTTTGTTTCTCAAACTTTTGATGAATCGAGCAGCCCCATTTTTCATCCCCTGGAAACGTCTCCCTTCTTCATGGCATGCAAACATTGGTCTGAACGTCATTTGTTTATAGTTTCTCCCGATGCCGTTCTTGGCGTGATTTCCGTAGCCAGTTATCACGAAAGGACATCGAGTAACGGTGCTCCCACTTCTGTGCGCCTGCCATCGCCTCTGCAAAGTGTTGACGCGCACATGATATTGAAAAGCACCAATTACTCATGAGACGGTCACGACAGTCTCCTCCGTTGCGTCTAAGGCCATGTTACGAAAGTTTTTATCAGGAAGGCACCGTCCATCTTCCACTTCCTAAGAATGCCTCTGAGTTTTCTGAAATTTTTGTAGTCGAGTTTGTAAACTGAAGCCATATTTATTGGCTCACGATTCGTTCAATGGCATCAATATCGGTCCGTGAACGTCGGAGTTACAGCAAATTACTGCGAGTCACCTTTTTATAGGGTTTTAAGCCATGAATTGTCAGCTGTTGTCTTCCGTTTTTTTTATTGAAAATAAAGCTTATGCGAAGGCAAATCAAATGCCATTTATTGCAACAAAAGCGGACCAATAGCTCCTGAAATTTGAGGGAAGACAGCCGAATCCTCCCCTCTCCGCCGGGAATCGACTATACCGTTTAAGCCCTCCGGTATTGCGGCTGGGTCCTTATCCGATCCTGAAGTCGATATTTTACAGTGGGTTGTGTTGTTTAAATTACCATATACGGTCCACATCTTTAACTCTGAACCATCTAATGGATCGGTGATACTGAATTTTACGACGAGGGTCTTCAGATTATCACTGACATGCTGTCTGTGATTCAGACGTCACACCTTGTGACATTTTACGCAAACGGGAGATAAGAAGCGTGATCTCACGAACACCTGAGGCACAGCGCAAGTGGAGCACCAAACTGCTATATACGGCAGCCTGCCTTATACACGTTGTCTGACTATGGAACCGTAAATGATATCAGACCCTTGTCAGATCGACGCATCTATACAAAAGAAAAGAAATGTTTCATGACGCATCACTTCCGGTGTTTTGTCTGGATCTGCAAAGAAACCGCGCAAAACTTCTCCTCCACGACGAACACTCACCATAGAACTCTCCGTTTCAACAACGGATATGATAGTCATTGCTGGGGGCATTCAGCCATTGTTGAATCATTTGTACACCGTCCCAAACATTGACATATGTGTATATACAACACTTTGAAATGATACGTAGCTGAAAGGTATTTCAATTAAAAGTTGCCCTAAAACACATTCCTTTCTCCGCCCTTGATGCTAGCTCGTGCAGTCGAACTTCCTTCCGTCGGTGAGTTCGACGGTGGCGCAGGGACGGCGGCGGCCAGAGACAGCACACTGGGACGTCTCGCCACACTGGGGCTCTGTAAGTTGCGTTGGCAGCGGCCGACGTGCAATTTCGCGGACGCTCACCAAAGGCGCTGTATTACACCGGGATCTATCGTTGGCTGAGGCGGTTGAGCTGGCTGCATCTACGGTATGGGACGTCATTACGGGCATGTTCCCTGCTATGCTGATGAATGCGGGAACAAAATTTAATAATCCAGTTTAATCATGCATTTAATTTTAGAAAACGGCGTTATTATACGCGCATTACGTACGATTTTAATTCTGTATTTCCAGACATTTCTGGGAGGCACTTCCTCAGTTTCTTCTAATGACGAGCCGCTACTGGAACCAGCATCGTTAAAAGGCTAAACAAAGAGGCAGCCTAGCAAAATAGAGATTGGGCAAGCGCGGTGTTGGGCCGTGTATGATTTCATAAACCAGCAATGGTGTATAGCACCACTCAGCTCGTACAGAGTTGCTTGGAACCGCCAATCCTCATATGTCATGCGCTTGACAATTCATATCCAAACATGACAAAAGGCTGCGTAAAAGTTTATCCCACGCTCTTATATTTAGCGCAACACTGAATCCCATTGCACAAAGCGAATCGCAAGATACAAAAATCACAGAAATACGAAAACTGGCGTGAGGCATGCACGGCGTATATACTCTGGTGCCCCGGGCAAAAGCTTACCAAGCAGAAATTTAGCCAAAACCGGGAGTGTATTTGTGGCGGCACACGAATCTCACCACGTCCGCAATGGCAAGTCACAACTCTTCCCACGTGCGTCACAACCACCTCAACAAATGGCCCGGACAGCGTCAGCCAGCCGCACCGCTCTCGCGCGACAACCTCAGCCGCGACTCGCGGGCGAAATATCGAAACATCGCGACCGAACAGTACCGAAATCGACACCGACTGTCGACCCCGCTGCTCCCGCTCCCGCAGAGCGCGCAACACGGAGTCGACGCAGAAGACAGAAGACCGCAGCCGTGCCGGCTATACCCTGATGATGGTCCCCGCCCCCCTCCGAGACGGCAGGCCCGCCGAGCGGCACCTCGACTCGGAGTCCGCCCAGGCCCTCTGCACAACTCTCAAAGGAAGAACAAGAGGCCGAGACACCGGCCCAGCGGCCTTCGCGGCGCACCCCACTCAGCTCAGCGATCACCACTCGCACGCCCTGTCCGGCCAGCCCGCACGCTGCACACACTGGATGACTAGCTCCAACGCGGCGCCGGAGGGCCGCCGCGCTCTCCTGCCTGCGTCGCGTATCACTCAAGCCCGGAAGTGCATCGTATGGAGACGACCGGCAGGGATGTGTCCGGCCGGGGCCGCGGAAGAGGGCAGCGTCAGCAGCTGAAAACGAAGCAGACGTGACACCTAGTGTCCATACTGGCCATCGGAAGCTCACAAAGTGATTGTCAGGCACATCCACACATACAGACTACCAACATGCCTCATTTACCACCCGAGAAGTGGTCAAATTGTCGGGAATAACAGAATCATCTGCTTGCTTCTCCCCTTTTTGCACTTTTTAACTGCTTCAAATCCTTTATTTGCTAGTGGCTTCTCAAACAAATAAAAATAACACAAGCTGGCAGTGATACACTTACCTTTACGTTTCTAACACACAGACTAAACAGTAGTAACTGAGAGCAGAGCATCCGTAGTTTTTGGCGGTTTTGTGTGTTTCAGGAACTCTTCCTGTCCGTGTGGCTTTTTTCGCATTGATGAGGTCGTACTTCGTCTTTGCAAGCTTGGTTCTACGAATTGATGCACACCCTGTAAAACCAGATAAGAGACACGTCATAAGAGACAGCTTCACCAAGACGCATACATACATACATACATACATACATACATACATACATACATACATACATACATACTCACATATATACATGCATCACTCTAAGTTAATTTACAAAGATATATCTCAGATGCATCTAGATCCTAGACACCAATATGTAGACGAACATAACGAAATGGCAGGTTAAGGCCGGCATCACGAAGTGAACGAAGAACATTGTGTCCGACGACCCGGAAAGTTGCGTAGTACCTGTCTTTTGATGCCGCTGATCTCCTCAGTGACGGCCTCCTCCGGGACGGCGGCCATCTTGGTGCGCTGCTGTTGTTTCTGCTTCCGTTCGCGGGCTCTCTCCAACTGGCGCTTCTTCTCGTCCCGAGGCCAATAGCGTCCCAGCTGGACAGAAGAATGACACAAGGACGATGTCAGACAATATTCATGACTGATTTGCTTTGCAATACGACCAGTATGGATATACTGCATGGATAACGGACAACAGAACAATTCGAACAAACGGGACACGTTCTATACATATGTTTGGCATCGAGGGAGAAAATGCTATGAACCATTTTGCATCACCCTAATGATGAGTGTCAAAGTAACTAAAAGGAGAGCTATATCAATTTCTAAGCGCTGGGTCCAGACCAAACTGCAACAAAAACACTGCCACACCATCACCAGTTACAGATACATGTAAGTATGGACGGAAAAAGACATGCACAATAAGTTGAACATTTTCAGGTCACCAATCTCCGACGCTGACCGCAGTCTAACCTTGAGCTCGGACATGGCGTCGTCGTCGGTGGTGACCCCAGTCCTCTCCTCGGCGATCCGCGCAGCCCGGTCCTTCAGTAGCTGCTTCCGGACCGGTCGGCGCGCGATGTAGCGCGACCCGTCCGAGCGCACCTTCACCTTGTACTGGAACTGCGGCTCGTCCTGCCCTCTGTCGGCGGGCAGCGTCTGGCTGTGGTTCCGCGGTGCGCCGCCAGGAGAGCTGACGTAGTGGTACTGACGCAGCGAGGTGCCGAACGGCGGCGGTCGGGCGGTTGGCTGGGCGGGGCTGGCCGGCGGCGCGCGCGGCTGGCTGCGACGCATGATCTGCTGGTAAAGCTGCCGCTGCTGGCGCTGCATCGTCTCTTCCAGGTTGGCCGCGTTCGTGTAGTGCGTCTGGTACGGCAGGAACGTCACGTAGTTGCGGTTCTTCTCCACGGCGTTGACGCTGTTGATGATGTTCTTGTTCTTGGTCGGCGTCTGCTGCAGCGGCGGCAGGCGCATGCACTTGCGGCAGTTCTTGCAGGAGACCTCGCTGTACGTGTCCGAGTCGAGGCTGACCTGCAGCGAGTGGTCGCGGGTGGGCGCCGCCGGCGGCGCCGCCAGCGTCAGCGTCGACTCGCGCGCCTCGCGGCTCGCCTCATCCGTCACCAGGCCGAGCTCGAGCGTCAGCGGCGTGCTGCGGCTCGAGTCGCCCGTGTTGTACGCGCTCGAGCTGTCCTTCTCGTCGGCAGCCTCCTTGCCGCGGCCGCGGCGCGCCGGCTTCGACTCGGCGCTGCTCTGGCTGTCGTTGGTCGAGCTGGTCCGGTGCCAGGGCTCGGGGCCCTCCTCCGGCTCGGCGGCGGCCGGCTCGGGCGCCGCCGTCGCGCGCACCCACCGCTCGACGTCGCGGCGAGCGCGGCCGGCGTCAGGCCGCGCCGGCGCTCCGGCGGCCACGTATGGCTGGCAGTAGACCGGCTCCTCCGGCTCGCTCGCCTCCGGGATCGTCTCGTAAATGTGGTCCTCCAGGTCGCGGCGCCGGTCGCCCCAGCGCCGCTGCGCCAGCGACTCGCACTCCTGCTGGATGCAGACCATCTGCTTGTTGACCAGGTAGAGCTCGCGGTCTATGGTGAGCTCGCCGGCGGCCGGCGAACGGTCGGCCGGCCGGCGGCCCCGCGAGCCGCTGCTGCCGCTGCCGCCGCTGCCGCCGCTGCTGCTGCTGCCGCCGCTCTTCATGGTGTCCCGCTTCTCCAGTGAACCCCGTTCGCCATCTCCGCCCGGTGACAGGCTCTCCACCACCCTGCAGCCATAGCAAAGACATCAGTTAGTCGGCCGGACCGCGAGCGAACCGGCCGACACCAATCAGCGGCACCAAATCGGACATGCCTGATCATACCTTTTCACAGCTAGACACTAGGCTAGTTTTATAATGAACATTATATAATATTCATGTGCATCCAAAAAACAACATTTCAGACTTTCACCGGCGACATCGCGCTGACCTATTGTCAATATTCTGTTGGCAGTTGTTCTGAGGCGACTTCATGCCACCATCTGCCTCATTCGACTCCGTTGGCGCCTCCTCATTCCCCTGGAAGACGCAGAGGCAGTGTGAACAGATAACTTCGCAAATGGAGGTGCAATGGTCAGACACAATGCACAGCCATTGTCTACCATGTCCGAAATGTAATACGTTTTGAATCGTGCCTCGTTTTGTCGGGACGTTCATTTCAGGCATCTGGCACTTTTCTCAGAAGCAAGTGACGTCGATCAAGTGATCCTGTTCCGGACGCATTATATTTACCACAGCAAGTGTAAACTTAACTTTTCCGCAAGCATTTATGTCTAGTCTAGTGCGCAGTCTGCGGAGGCATTTTATGCCCACGAAATGAACCCAACGACATGAGGCAAAACCGAAACCGCGCAAACCAGTGTAAACAAACCTACGCCGCACAAAAACTAGTCGCGTTTTTACCGAATCGACATCAGCGTCAGCTATTGACGGGCCACAGCTGGCGCAGCGAACGGGGACAGGTAGCGGCGACGGCTGTCGGCCGGCGGCAAATTAAAGACCGACAGCGGCGCCCAGGGGGCGGCTCGGCGCAGCCCGCAAAAACCCATACAGCCCCCTGGTCTGGTCCGAACGGCGCAGACCCGCGCGCACCACGCCGGTGGTGGCTGATCGGAGGCTGAAAATCGTCAACTGTTGAGAGCGTCCAGACGAGCTGTCACTGTCGCTTCACTGCGTTTATTCCGGAAGAATGACGTCATGATTGGACAGTGATTACTAGCACATTGGTCCCAAGGAGGCAGCAGATCAGCCTCACATCCGGAAGTCATACACAATCTTTTTACCACGATTAATGTGTGCGGGCCGGAGACTCTGGAGGGGAGGGGATGCAGAAAAGGACGCACAGAGCTCCCTGAATGCAAAACTAACACTGTCTCACTTAATGCTACCTACGTTTTTGTGGCTCTAACGGGAAAATTTAGCGGCCTGTGGCAAACAGGATAAGTACAAACCAAAACTCTCAACATCGTAAACCCGGAGCTAACACGTTTGACGCTCGACAGAATGTAGCCAGAAACGCTCCGTAAATCCGCTCCCCCTCCCCCCCGGCGCTGAATACAAATGATGCCGACTGTACACGCTCCACCATTAAAGCATGCATGACTCGAGTGTCATCCCTGGCCTTGGAAAAGTATGCGTCACACTGAATGGGATTACAAGCAGCCTACACAACACTTAATCTGATATTTGGCTGAGGAGGTCACAGTACGCCCAGATGTCAGTGAATGCAGAATGCCACCAAAACACGGCACCACAAATAACATGTGGCTAGAGACGCAAGTGACGCAGACACAGATGTGTGCACGAGACAGTTTTACCCAACATATTTTGAGCATCAGTCGATTAACAACTTCCCCAGTTCGGAAAAACACTTTCCCTCAAACTCCAGTGTCATCAATTGCTTCAGTGAGTCACGTTCCTATGCCGGTGTTGGTTCGCCCTGCCGCGAAGCGATTTCAGTCTGGTTCGGAAAGCAGGAAGGGGTAATCTCTCGCCGGCAGGGGGCGGCGGGAGAGGATGTTGGAGCGCGAACCCTGCACACCTAATGCTCACCTGTTCTGCGGGCCGGCAGAGCAGCAGCAGGACGTCCGGCCTGGCCGCCAGCAGCCGCTCCGCCTGCTCCTTGCTGGCCACCTCCTCGCCATTAATCTGCCGACAGCGAAAATAAACAGGCCGTTCAGCGGGACGCACCCAGCGCTGCCCGCTGCCGACCGGCCGAGGGTGCGCGCCGCCAGCTGGCGGCGTCTCTGATCCTCCTGACCCGCCCTGACCCCGTCTGACCCGTCTGACCCCGGCCGGCCGCGACACGAGAAACACGGCTCCAAACGACCGCTGTGCTGCAGGTACCGGGAACGCGCAGAACAAACAAACATGCGGGCGGTATTTGTGCCTGGCCGGCCGCGAACCACGCTGGAACCGCGAACTAGGGAGAGGGGAAGGAGAATTAACCTGAAAATCTGAACACCTCTTGCGGCCTGTGAACACCGCCGTCTGCAGGATGACGGCGCGCGAACGAACCGGTTGACAACCGAACGCCTGGCTGTCGCCCGCCGTCATAACAACAAAGGATCGCCGCCGCCCGTCGGCTGGAGGGCTCGGTTGCAGCACGCTGCCTCGTCATCGGCGGGGGCGCGTCAGATGGCCCTTCACAGCAGCCCCACTTCGCATGCCAAACACCCCTCGAGTGGGCCGTCGACTAGCTGATGAGAGGCGCGGCCACGCATGTGGTGCTCTCGTCTGACCCCGTTCGGCGCGGCGGCCTGGCGGGGGCTGCGGGTGAGAACCGAGCTGCCGATCCATCAAACGGCGCCACGGGGCGGCGGATCAATTAGTCGCCGGCTTCCTGCCATCATCGCTCATATCGGGCCGGATCTCTCATCGGCAGTGTGCATAAGCCGCTCTTTACGGTCCACTTATCGGCTGCGTCGCGCCGTTCAGACGCGGTGCAGCCGCGCGGGAAAATGGAGCCTGACGATGAGCTCTCATCAGACAAGACGAGAAAACGCGGGCGCAATTCGGCGAAAGCCGTTAGATCCTTGATTGTCTCCATGAAACCTCAACCGACTTATCGCTGGACGTGGGCTGCACCATCCAAGCATGAAATATAGCTGTATGGCGTGAGCTGAGGTGCTAACATCGGTGGGTCCTCCTAGAAAAGGCACTCCATAGGATCACACGTTATAAGTTAAAACTCTTCGTGCGTGCGCAATCTACCTGGGGACACTGCAGGTAGATTGGCGCAAACAATCTACCTGCGCTCTGCTCTGATGAGATCTAATCTGCGCTGACAAATTAGGAAAAGGAGGCAGTTGTCCTAATCTTTAAACCTTATATGACCATCCAACGACCCGGCCCTGCAGTTCTACTCGGTGACCTCACCTGACCTAACATGGAATGGTCCTGCGACTGTCCCGCTGAATTGCACGGCCTGGCTAGACCACTCCTGACTTGGTCTGACCTTCGGACCTGATGCAGACCCGTGGCCTAACTCTGTCTGGCCTGGCCTGACGTGACCCTCCTGACCTGGATAATCTGGTCGCCGGGCTGTATGCGGCCGTCCCTGGCGGCGATGCCCCCGGCCTCCACGCTGCGCACGAGCACGTCCGTCTCGTCTGGAGCGTCGTCGCCGTCTGGGTAGTATAGGGTCAGGCCGAGCCGCTCCGAGGCTGATGACCTGCGCAGAGTCACCTCCTGAGGGCACCAGGTCATTCAGGGTCAGTAGTGGCCTGAAGACAAAGTTACGACAGGGCGATAGGGTTGAAGTATATCTGATGTCTTAGGAAACAAATGAAACTTCGGACGAAAATTCATAATGTCGCATTTTCTACAACACCCACCAAGATTCACATTAAGGCAGGGAACCGGCACTAGCTGATGCAGAGCCTGAGTCAGAAAAGCGTTCTGGACCTTTCCACGAAAACATGTCGTCAGCAGTCAAGGCAGATGGTCTGTGTGGGGCGCATTAGCTGAGTTTGCAGCTTGTTACACTGGAAGATAAAGCGGTGTTCCCAACATAACTGTGACTGAGAGTCCCACTGCAGCCGTTATGCAAAGTTTGGACATTCCAGGGCGAATGTATTCCCGTAACGATCAGCAGATGTCCAAGAACTGGCTGTGGGACTTCCTCTGGGTCCCACAGCCAAGATACATTTCACCGCCGTATCGCCAGCGGCGCCTCACACACATTTTTCACTCTGGACCATCGATCGCTTAGGTAGAAGTCAGGCGACTCCCCGTCTGCAACCACTGGCCACCGTTGCACAATCGCCGTCGCGGCGTCGCGGCCGTTGCGTCGGAGCAACAGCCGTTCTCCGAGCGCGCGCTGGCGTGCCCGGACGTCGTCCGCCGGGCGGCCCCCCTGGCTGTCGGTGCCGATTTGAGCGGGGTCCGCGCCGCCGCCAATCAGGCGACGGTAACTCGATCAGGAGGCCGGGACGTGCGGCCGAACTCAATGCGGCCGTCCCTCGGAGGGGACCCTCCAATTCGGCGGACGAGGCTCCCCGGGGTCCCGGGCGGGCCCTCAGACGACACCGGATCGAGCAGCTGGGAAAACGCTGCCCGCTCCGGCTCAGAGGCCGCGCGGCGGAGAAACTTGTGGAGCTGCTTTCCGCTTCGAACGATCGGCGCTGAACTAGTTCTGTCAGGGAGCCGCAACTCCCGACGGAACTTTCTGAAGGAGGGCTGCCGAACTGATACAACTTCAAACGGGAACTTCAATTGTTTCGTCAGCCAGTAAGATACTTTACGACGCAATCATAACAACGAAACTAGACCATTTTTCATTTTTACCAACGAGAAACGAGAAAGACAACGTTATTAAAGCATTATTTTCCGCACATCTAGCATTCGGAATGTAAACATAATTCCCTGTGTATGACATTGAGAAGTGGCTGACTAGATGGTATAATACATCCCATCGAACCGCGACCAACTGAATTCGCAGTTTGTTTCGAGGATAATTTGCGTCGTCTCTGCGTCGCGGACTCGGGGCAAACGTGACGAGCATGTTTGTACTCGCGGTACGTGATCGGACTATCCACATCGGACACAAGAGCGCCAATGAGCGAGAAGGAAGCGGCCGCCGGCGGCAGCGCAGTCACTTCTGCGGGTCTCGAATTCTCGGAATAACCTGGCTACCAGCGTGACAGACGAGTCCCGGCCCCACGGAAGCTTGCGCGGGTCCCGGCAAGATAACTGGATCCCGCCTTAACGTCTATTTCGCCGCATTGGGACGGTGCGCCGCTATCGGCGTCGCGATCTGGCAACTCAATCCCATCTGGCAGCGGCGCGCGCCAAGATAACGCCCACGGCCGCGCTCGTATCGCCGCCGGGATCTTTCAATAACACGGAAACCGCGACGTGGACAATTTCCGGCGCGCGTTCAATGCCCCGGCTATCCTGCCGGCTTTGCATTCTCTTCGGGATTCCGAGAACGGCCTGCTGATGCGACAGCTTATGAGCGGCTGTATCTGGCATGCTTTTGTCGTAAGATATCCAGCGACGCAACATTCACGCAATGTCAAAAGGAATAATACGCCCTGGCGAACTTTCCAGATATAAACGCAGGTGTTCCGAAAACGTCACTGATCATACTTTTAGCAATAATTTTCTCCAAAATGCATAGACTTAGACAGGTAATGAATAAATAAAAACATATTCTCGCGTAAGCCATCAGGCATGTTGCGATGCTGGCCTGCTATTAAAATTCACTGGTCTGCTCCCGTTCGCGTCGTCATGCCACAGCTGACAGCAGGACGCAGACAAATGGAACACATGAAAAACTGAAGGAAAATCTCACTGAAACTCCATAAGCATATTTCTGAGGCATATCATAAGAAAGAATTTTATCTCTACGATTAAAACCTACATTTTAGCCATCACTGTTTACAACGCTTTTCTTGTTAAAAGCGGACATGGGCGTTAGAACCGGGCAGGGGGGAAGGGGCAACAGTTAACTTTGGGCAACATTTAACATTAGCCCTAAGGCACTGCATAAAAATGGACGAGGTAAAAATCGCGTTTGCCCCCTTCCCACGATTTCCGCAGAGGTTCCACCGCTCCTGAAAGTGGAACGTTGCCTTCAAACTAATCTCCTTCCGGGCGCTTTCACACCACGGCAGCTCCGAGCAGCATCCCGCCGGCGGCGAGACGCCCTCAGCGGCAACAAGGCATCAGCGGAGAACGTTATTTGTCGGCTGAGGATATTTTTGTCTCGCGCGGCCTGTTGTTGTCCACGCGGCCAAATTGGCCAACAGGCCGGACTCTCCTGAGAGCGCCGGACATTGTTTGCCGAGAAAGCATCTGCGTGTTTTTGCGGCGGCCGGAAAATGTGAAGGGTTCCGGCCGTGTCCGTCAATGTCTCGCCGGGGAGGCTTCCGGTTCGGCAGCCGGGGCCAAAGGGGTATTGCGCCCTGGCATGTCCATGAATTTACCCACTGCCCGACACGTTCAAATGAGAGCAATTAAAACAGCCTAAGAAGGTTGCCGTGGAATAAAAAAGAAAGTTATCCGAATTGAAAGAAAAGAACGAGAAGAAAGAAAACCGAAAAAACGCTTAACTGATAAAAGGTGCTTAAGCAGCAGTGAGATTTGTGTAGGACATGTGCAGCGTTGACAGGGTCAACATATGTGTCAAATGGTCAGGAATAGAGCAAGTGTGGACGTTTCTGACGTGTGGTTTTTACAACTTTTGACAAAAGCTATGTTCCGTCTAGGAAATCAAAGGTTACCTCAAAATCAACGTCTGGTTCGCCGCCGTCTTCGAAGCTTTCGTCGATGTCGTCGTCTTCGATGAAGGGCGGAGCGGGCGGAAATTCCGGGGAACATGGCCAAGGCCACGGCTCCGTCTGCGTCGACACCGTCACACCCTGTGCCACATCAGACAACCGTGAAGTGAACGCCTTCAGTAACAGTCGAGCGACCTTCCATCAAAATATGCTACAATATATAATGTAACGGGCACATTACGTTCCGGTTTAGGAATGTTCGCAACGCGCAGCCCTGGTACCATTTTGTTAAAGCAACTATGGTCACTTGAGCAGCAGTCTAAGCAATCTGGCAGTCTTCAGCCTAAGTCTTTACGCAGCGGTTGCGCTACATTCGCGAAGTATGGAGGAGCTTGATGTAGCCAGGTCGGCGCTCAGACGCACCGCTCTGCCCTCCTCGACAATCAGAAAGATACCGCGTGGGGTCCATTCATCAAAACGAGCCGGACACATTCCAGCACAAAAACGGCCGCTGTAGCCAAGGACGCCGGCCGTCCTGGCCGCGCGCAGGGCTGTCCGATTTACGAGCTCCTATCGGCGATCTCCGGCCGAAACCGAGCTCTCTCTGGTCGCGCAGGACTCTCTCGGCTCGAGCGGGACAGCGCGGGAATCGGAGAACAACCTCAGTCATGAGGGCATCTCGAGCCGCGTGGGACACCGCAGAACGAGATCCAAGGCTGTCGGGCGATGCAGGGGCACTCGGACTGGAACGGATGTTTTGAGGGTGACGAATGTTTCACATTGGCGACAGCTTCAGGAGGGGCAATCCTTCCCGGCCGGTTGAAATGCGATCAGGCGTAGAGGCATGTACGAGAGCTGATGCTACCGTCTAGCCGATTCCACAGTCCACTTATGCCATCGGTCAAACTTGCATTATTCTCTTTGGTTTACAACTTTGATTTCGCTGAGACTTAACGCAAAGTGATTCGCGTCGTGGTCGATTGGGACGGGAGCGCTCCTGGCCACGCGATAACATGTGGTGCGTGAAAAAAAAACATTGTTATTCTGGGAGCCTAAAACAACTGAACACCACTACGATTAGTATGGGCCAGAGGACGCTGTCGGCCTAAGCCCAGTCCGGAGGACTCGCTCGGTCAGCTGGCCCAGCTCCCGCCTCCGTCTCCGTACCTGCTCCCCGCTGGCCGGCTCCGGGCGGGGGTTGCGATTGGCGTCGTTGCGGAGGCCGCCGGCCGCGGCACGACGCAGCACCTCGACCACGATCGGCTCCTGCGCCGTCTGGAAGGTGCGCACCGCGTCCTCGTGGCTGGACTTTGAGACGTCCTGGCCGTTCACCTGCGGCGGCAGAGAGACGCGAAGTCACTGGAGAGCGCAGGGTCACTCAGGGGCATAGGGCACTCAAGAGCGCAGGGTCGCTCAGTAATACAGGGTCACTCGGGAGTATAGAGGCACTGAGGAGGACATGGTTAGGTACTCCTGGATACAGGAACGCTGAGGAACACAGGGGCATTCAGCACTAGGTCACGTGGTTACTCGGGAGCACAAAATCACTCAGGGCTCGGAGAGAAAGTCCAGTGGCCATAAACACGTGCATCTTCATCGCAGTGAGGCGGGGACACATGGTCATCCAGGGACGCTAAGATCAGACATAAGCCCAAGAAAGCCCAGGTATCCCCCAACAAAACCGACGGGTCCAGCCAGTGACGGTTTCTGCACCTTCTTAAAATCTAGACGGAAAAAACATTCAGAAACATTTTGAGCGCGGATGAAGGATCTGACACTCAGTGAGTCCTCCACCTTGACTAGCGTGCTCAAAAATCGACAGTCTTCGTGAATGACTCGTACGGTGCTCGGGTGCCGACGGGCTTTTAGCCCTGCCCACGCCATTCTCTGAAAGGCCGGACAAGCTGTGACTCTAAAGCCCGGACATCGCCAAACCTCATGTCTGCACACGGCGGCAGGTACGGTGCGGTACGAAGCGGTCCCGCTCTGCGGTACGTGGCGGTTACTCTTAGATGTCGGACCAGTCCGGGTTAGGCCGACTAAAGATGAGATGAGACGATGATATATGCGTCAGAATTGATGCGCACACACAGCTGACGAGTCTTTGTGACCTCATGCATGCTGCAGGAACATCGCTGATGTAACGCCAGTTCTCGGAAAGTTTCCGTTATCTAAGTTAATTCCCATGTTAATGCCTCATAATTCGCGCAATAGCTTTAAATCCTCGATTCTACCTGCTACAGCGGCGAAATAGTGTTGAGAGATAGAAATAAGCGTAGTGGTTTCCGTGGCTGCTGCTCGCGGATGCATACGCCAAGCGTTATTGACGCAAAGAAAAGCATGACGTTATCACCCTACTGACAACTGTTGAACACTTATGGGTCAGACGTTACAAAATGATCTTCATTGCATGACGCCACCTAGCGGTCAGATATGCCCAATGCCGCATGATTTATTGGACTGCATTGCTTGCCCGGCTAAGAGGGTTTTCTGATATCAGCGATAGTGTCAGGGTTCGGGCTCAAAGCTGTTTGCATTAAAGGAGCACGTCAATCATATGTGACACCTGTATGTACTTTGATAATTACGTTCGGCTTACGCGACATGTCAGCTTGTGGTCCACAGTATATGAATGTTACGTTGTACCAGTAATTTCGAGACCTTTCACCAGTGATTGCTCATTGCATTGCTATGCGTCACGTACACCTGCTAGTCTTCATGCCCTATTAAAATGGCATTAGGGGGCCGCAAGATGCATCTCTAAAATTCGTCTGTTACATTAAGTGTGCATAATGATGTCATCATTGTGCTTTAGTTATGAAAGGTACTCAAGGATGCATTCCAAATCCATGCAAGACCTGCCTTCTTCATTTCTGGGTTAAGTTACGCTGGATGAAACCCAGACCCATGACAAGCCGAGGAGGTCACGCTAACAAGACCTGTGGCGACACAGGAGCGGCACAGAAACAGTACAGATGACAAGCGTGACATACGAGACGGGAGGCCGCGACTAAGGAAGGCAGCAGATCGGGCTTTCGCAAATCACCGCCGAGACGGAGCCGTCTCGGCAATGGACAAAGACGGTGCCATGAGCCCCTGAGACGGCTGTCAGCTTTCGGTCACGCCAACCACGCACGGTCATCGCCCGCGCAAGCCGCCCAAACACTCGGGAAAGCTTCCAGCTTCAGCCACGCACAAAGGATCGGGGAACCAGGAACCGCTGGCAGTGCTGCACGGCCCGGATCATGTGTGGCCCACCCAATAGCGGAACGCAAGCCGACCAGTCGCTAGGTGGGGATGGGATGGGGTAGGGGGTAGTCGTGAAAACCACGGCTCGCGACTCGCGGCCCCAGGGGTGTCCCGCGACATTTTCAGCCGGCGGAGCGAAAGCACGGCGATGTGAACACGGCGTCGACGCCTGCGCCTCTAGCAGTCCGGTGAAATCCGAACTACAACACCGGGATGGTGAAATGAAGGAGTTGGATGTGTTGTTATCGCGGTCTGATGATAACTTCGAGCTCTCACAAAAGAAAAGCTGTGGAATGAGAGCTCTTTTGTTACTTATCAAAAAAAGAACGGCACCTTCGGCAGCGCTCACCGGCGGTTTTCTTTTTGTCAACTTTTATCGGCATTAGAGTTCTTTGTGAACATATTACAAAGCGTTTTCTGTATAGGCAGCAATGCAGTTTTCATTTCTCAGTCGTCAAAAGAACTAAATACAATTTTTCATGTTGTGTATTTTCTACCCTCCCTAGACTCTTTCTTTTCTTCCCCTTCCTGTCCCCCTCTCCCCATCTCTCCCTCCCTCTCCCTCTTCCTTTCTTTCTCTCTCTCTCTCTCTCTCTCTCTCTCTCTCTCTCTCTCTCTCTCTCTCTCTCTCTCTCTCTCTCTCTCTCTCTCTCTCTCTCTCTCTCTCTCTCTCTCTCTCTCTCTCTCCCTCTCCTTTCGTCCTCGATCGTGCCGCCGCCGAGCCATGACCATACGGCTACGCTCGCGGTCAATATTTGCCGTGGCTGATAGCCCCGCTTTGTGGTAGCGCCGCCGCCCGCGTCCGACGAGGTAGCTCGTCCCGCCGAGCTGGGCCGACTTTCTCGCCGCATCTCCCGGCCCGGCTGCGACGCCTCCGCCGTCGCCTCCGCCGGCAGCGACAGGCGACGAGCCGCGGGCGGCGACGAACCAGACCGTGGGAGCGCTGCAGCGCCTGCAGCCGCCCGATCGCCGCGAAACACGGTCGCGAAACAGCGACGCAGCACGGCGCGGCCGCCACGCCGGCAAAAAGACGACGCAAAAACGCCGCGCGACGTCGCACGGCGGCGGCCGACGGCGGGAGGCGCTCACCTGAGCCGGCCGGCCCGGCGTCGCTCGCATTCTCCGGTTAATGAGCCGGCCCCCGCCGCGGATTGATACATTTTTAGCGGGCGGCGGCTTTGAGCGGCCGCCGGGCGGGGCGCCGTCCCGCTCTGGCGGAGGGCGCGCCCACAATGGCCGCTCGGGGAGCGGGCTCCGCCGCCCGCCGCCACGCACCGCCCGGCGGGCCGCCCCGTTTGGATGGAGATTCACCCCAGCCAGGTGCCGCGAATCACGCCGGCCGGTAATTGGAAAATTCCCCGACGTTCGAACCTCGGCTGGGCGTGCGTGAGCTCCGGGAGCCGATCGCGGGGCGGCCAGGTTAATTTTACGGCCGCAAAAACGGCAGCGGTGCCGTGCGGCGGCGGCCGCCGCTCGGCGGCGCTCTGTTTGTTTTGCTGCGCCGCCCTGTCGCCGCCCTGCCCCTCGTCGGCGCGCGCCGCGTGTTTTTCCGCGGGCGGCGGCCTCTCTGATGTCGGCCGACTGCGACCGGCCAAAAAACGCGCCGCAGCCGACGACCGCGTCGCCGTCAACGGCTGCCGAGCGGCGCTGGCGACGGTCATGAGCGGCGGAGGCGATTACGTAAGGAAAGACGCCAACTGTGGAATGGCGGCTTGAATACTCGCGCCCCCGAAGTCAATCTTACCTGTCGAGCTCTTGTATCGCATGCGAAAACTGAAGAGCTAGGAACTCTACCAACGGTTTCGAGTTCACGTCGCAAGCATAACTGAGCATGGATTGGGGCATACCATGAAGCGCTGATTACTCTTTTGTTTCACCTGAAATTGCAATGGAATCTGAGCTTGGCGCGCACACGTCAAAACATTGCACAAGCTACACATCCCGCTCCCAATCACGCCACATCACCACGTCCTATATCTGCCGACGCGCTGCTCTTTCACCCGGCCGCGCGGGGCGGAAGGGGACTCCGGCGCCACCCCCGGAAGTGACGTCAGCGCCATCCGTCACGGTAATGTCACACCTGGTTAACCCGTCATCTCCTGCGTGTCGTGCGACGGCGGCGGCGCGTGTCGACGGAAGCACGCGGCGACGGCCGCCGGCAGCCGCCGCACCTGGCGTGTCCAGGCACGGAGGAGCGACGCTGGAGTTCAGGGACGGGGAGACACTGCGTGGCCCCTGGACGAGGCATCTACTCTGAGAAAGACGTCCTGATAAGGAGAATTTCGCACGTCTGCATCGTTTCCGCTTGGGTTAACGTTGGACATGATGAATGACGGAGGTCCGTGCGGTTCACGACGTGAATGCGAGCAATCTGGCGATCCATCAATTTCCCTCTTTTGCTGACGATAACATCTCGGTTGTCCGTTTCCCGAAATTAATTACGTCCCATTCATTTCCTTTTTATCTCGCAAGGTCTTCTACGTGATGAACAGATCTACAGTGGAGTCGATCTGTTTTCTAAAGCGACAGGCGCTCTAAAATTAATCGAAATTCATTAACGAAATACCTAACGACATTCAGACAAAATAGTTCCAGGGAATATGATTATCAGAATTCTGTTTCTTAATGCACACTTAATAACATTAGATTCCCAGTCAATGGACATCACGTAACCAGCCCGAGAGTGGCGGCACCATCCAGGTGGTTCCAGCACGGATCGCCGGTTAACGCACAGAACGTCGTTTACTCGGAACACGCCACGATAACGCAGGGTAACTCGCGTGAATCCGGAAATCTGGAATCATGGGCGGCCGGGCCAGCCCACGCCGCCAAGACGCACCATCGGAGCGACCCTCACGGACGCCCAGATGGTGAGCAGGCATCGCAGCCCTCTGGACAAAGGTGGCATTATCCGGACGGCTCCCGCACGTGGTGGATCCCGCACGTGGCGCCACGATCCCGCGTGACGGCGCCGGACCGCGGGGAGCGTCGTCCCGAACCGCGTGACAGTCACGCCCGGCTCGGGAATCCGCGTGACGTCGGCGTGCGGCGTGACGATGGCGGGGGCGAGGCCGGGTGGGCGCACCTCAGCACCGGACGGCGCCGAACGCCTCAGGTGAACGCCAACCGCGATTTCACCGGCCCAAATACGGTCCCGGTCTTATCGGCCCACTCGCCGAAAAATAGCCAATAAGTAACGGGAAAAGTCATTTGGGCCCACGGGCAAACATCATCAAGCCTTCAAAACAAAGATATCAGAGTTTGGCTATGACTAGATGAAACGGACCATTTGATGGAATTCTCAATCAGGATAACGACGGGCTGCCCGGAGACCAACAGAAGACGTAATTGCGCCGCCTATTTCGTCACCAGCGGGGAGGACTGGATCGCGGCGTATCCCGGCAGGCGCCGCCGGTCGGCGCCACGCCAGAGCCTCCCCGGCTCGGCCCGGTCACGTCCGGGTCCGGCCGGCGCCGCTGCAGTATCAATAGACGCCTGTCAGCCCGCGTCACATCAAAGCCCGACCGTCGGCGTCGGCCCGTCTCCGCACGTCTCAGCAGCGGGGGTCCATCAGCCGGCGCGCCCGCGGGACGTGCGCGTCCGTTTTTGCGGGCAAACCCCACCAATCCAGCGGTGACAAGATAATAGTGATAAGTGGAGCCGCCGGTCGGTCGGGAGAGGCCGGCTGTCGGCGCCGCGCCGCCGGCAACTGATCCAATTCGGACGCGGCCCGCACCTCCCGCCACGTCGGGCTCGACGCGCCCGAGCGTTAAAGTCGGAATAAACTGACGCCTTCGACGCGGCGACGGCCCGCGGCCGGCTGCAGGGAAACAAGGCGATTGAAAGCTGATTCGATTCCTGCAGGAGCGCGCGAGGAGCGCCCCACGTCAGAGAAAGGCCAGCGGTCTGCTTATTTTCGACTGGAAGACGGACGGCCCGATGCTTTGATCGGCGCGGGAGGCGGGGGCCCCGAATGCCAATGATGTGCAAATGCGACGGCGGCGCAAAAAGGCGTCCGTTTGATTCAGAGTGGGAGCTCGGTTTCGACAGCGCGTCCCCCGAGATGTGTCGGCGTGCGACCGCCGCTGTCCAGGGGCCGGATCGTCCATAGTCAGCAGGCCGGCCGAAAGGAGTCAGGAGAGCGCCGGTTCAGGTCAGGATCGAAATCTGGGGAAAGGAGAGATCAGTCCAAGCGGTGGCAGCTTGTGAAATAGACGTGAGCTGGTGGAAGGGGTGGAAAGATGGTTCTTCGAAAAAATGGCGGAAACAGACGAAAATCGGGGAAACTGGACGGCGAAGAGCACATAAATGTACAAAACGTCGTCTGTGCGTTAAAGTAAACAAGATAATTCATATCGCGTCTCCTGAACTCAGTCACCTTTTATTTCTTCCTTTGTGGAGAGAAAAGGCCTAACTGTGAGCCGACAACCATGATAAGCAGCCCGACCAAAAACACCCACGCCATTTCACACGTGGTTTCCCGTCACCAATCCTGCATGTCTGGCATGGCCTGTTCGTCGGAGGAGTCTGACCGGCGCATTAACACAGCAGACCCCTGACCCGCCCGGGAGGGAAAAACAGCCCGGCCCGGCCCGCCCGGTAGGGGTCACGTCCGGCTCGCGGGCGTAAAAACGCGCGCGCCGCCGCGCCCGTAATGCGCGCATAATTCAATCAATCAGCATTCATTACGGCCCATCAATGCGATTCACCGGTTCGCCGAGACGGCAGAAGGACGCCGGTAAAACAGGCGGGCGGGCCGACGGAGACGAGCGGCAGCTGCGCCATCTGTCCCGGCCCGGCTCGCCGGGGACGACCGGGTCCAGCGCCCGGATCCGGCGGGGTCCGAAAGCATCCGGTCCGGCCGAACAGGGACCCGCGGACTGGGGCCTGGTCTGGGCCCGGGTCCAGGCGGTTCACCCGATATGGGTCAAAGGAAATGTTGATCACTGGATGAGAGTTCGAACCATTGTGACGTGGACAACTGGGAAGCGTGTGTGGCGCAGACGAAGGGCGGCAACTGGCACACGAGGCAAGAGTGCGGAAGAGACGCTATGCTTGTTTCTAGCGTGCTTCCATCTTTATGCCATAACTTTTTCGGTCCACTGAATCTGGGGCTTTTTTACACTGTGGGTCGTCAAGCCATTACACCGCAAAAGTTTGTAATGGTGTCAACTGTTAAGGAAGAGGAACTTAGAGCATGCAGTGAATCACAGTTTGTGGACATAGTGTCGTGCTGCACAGATAATCCCCGTTCCTGAGAAAATGCATAACACAAGACATAACAAGGGCTTTTCTGTGGATGCTTTCAAATGCTAAATGCTTTTCCATGCTCATCGGTAATGATGCTAATTATCTCTTTGCTGTTTACTCTTTATTTCGCAACAAGTCATGCAATGGTTATTATTCTTACAGCCTAGACCACTGTTCTGTGGCGTATGAAACAGGCGCACGTAAAACCTTGCCCACCAGAGCAGCCCTTAATACCTCGGCGTCCTCGACGCACGCGTACTCCCTCGCACGCACACGGCGTAAGTCCACGTCTCGTTTCTAATCCGGTGCAGGTTTGCTCTGAGCCAAGGCCGGGCCGCGATTGCGGCAGTATCGGTCGCAGACGGGTCCCGGTCCGCCCAACTGCCCCGCCGGTTACGCCGGCACTGGGTCGCCGTCCCGGCCCGGACTGGTTCCCGGGTGGCAGGCAGCGGCGGCGCGCCGGCGGCCGGGTCGGCCGGGCCGGCCGGCGCGCGCTCTGACAACGTGACGGATGGCCGGGCTGCCGGGCAGCCAGCGGCCCGTGCAGACCGTGCGTCTTCAGCGGACATTGCTGGCTGCCTCGGACTCTGCCCTGGCAGACGGGGGACCACCGGGCCGGGCAGGCAGGGGGGGGGGCACGTCCCGGCGCGGAGGACGCGTCGGAGGCCACGACAGGCCGCGACACAGACAGAACGCTGGGTCAGAAGAACTCGCTACTGGAACAGATGGACCGGGTCAGGTCGGCTGACCACCGCGACCTTTTCGCCTTGTCCGGGCGGAGCGAGTCATGTTTCGTCGTCAGCAGACGGGGCTTACTGACCTAAAACCTGGGTCGGGTCACGTCGTGCCAGGCCCATTCGGAAGCACAGACGTGAACGGTCACGAGGTTGGCTAACATCGGGCCCGCTGAGTACCGTTGGTCGGTCAAAAACCGCCAGCATCAAGCCGTACTGACACGGCTAGCCGCATCGGCGCAATCTCGTACCCGTCCGCTTTTACACGAAACGATGCGAAATCCACGCCCGATGGTCAACGCCGCAACGGTTTAAACAAAAATCCATTCCGTTAATGAGCACGCCGAGCGGGGTGGGGTAATCACCATGGCAACGCCCCCGGCCGGAGGGCACTGGCCTGCGGCGACCTCCGCAGCGGCGCACCCATCAGTTACGGAACACAGTCGACGGGGCGATTGGCTGCGCAGGGGTTTCGTAATCATCCCATGAATGTGCGCGTCAGCCAGTCAGCGAGATCGCACTACTGCAAATGATTTCCTGTCGTTTGATACGCGGCCCCATGTGTGTTTAACCGGTGCGTTGAGCGCTGGGCCATGCTGCCGCGCCCCAGTGAAGGTGCACAGTCACGGCCATTGGCTCATCCCGAGCACTAGCTCCTCTTTCCGGGTGCTGTGCTGTCGGCTGAGGTCGGCCGCGGAACACCATAAAAGAGGCATGACTGGAAAGCCGCGATGGTTATCTTTGGGACGGGCAGGGCGGTTGGAAAGTTGCAATCGTTTGCGGCGTCAAGAGCGCTGGACGGCCGAAACCGTTTCTGACCTGGCCCATCAAAGCGGCGATTCTGGTGGCGAGATGGGCGATAAAACGCCGAGGCGGATATTAATCGAGCGCGTCCCAAGCTTTATAATCTAATAACCATGCCGGCGGCGGTGAGCCGGTTCGCGCGCTGTACCGTTTTTGCGCCGATGAAGCCATCCCCGACACATGTCAACCCGCCTCACCGCGGTCGGGCGACCCCGCGCGCATCGCGTGCCCCATGCCGCATTTACGCCCGCGACCGGGCCGGCGTATTTTTCCGGCTGAGAGCGCCTTCGTCCGCCCCGACTGCGGGTCGTAAATCGGCCGCCGTAATGAACAGGTCTCCGGCGTCCTTTGATCGCGACGCAGCCGCCCGGCCATCCGCCATAAAACAGTCGCCTGGCAGGGCCGCTACCGCCGCCGCCGACAGCGCGGCAGCCCGAATGAAAGCCGCCGAGCGCCGTCGCGGACGGCGCGGTGCAGGCGCGCACATCAAAGCGTCCCTCGGCCGGGGCCGGTTGTAATTTATTTATTGGTCCCCTGGCCGGTAGCCGGCGAGAGAGGCGGGAGGCTCCGTCGCCGGGGCCGGGCAGCGGCCTCCTCCCTTGTTCTCCGGCCCCATCCATCGGCCGGTGTCACGCGACGGTGCGCGGCGCACCCTTATTAAATCCTGGGGGACGGCCCGCGCGATTAGCGGCTGCTTTGTTGTCTCATTTGCGCCGCCGCCGCCGCTGCCGTCGGACAATCGCCTGCGTCGACGGAGGGTAGCTGGACAGGAGCCGAATCGGCCCCAACGAATGATGAGCGTTCCCTCCGCGATGGGGAAGGGGAGGCGACGGCGTACGGCAACCGCCCTAGAGGACAACGGGCCGGGGGAATGGGTGTCCATCGAGCGTGTGGGTAGGTGTTATGGACTGTGTTCAGATGTCGCCGAAAGCAGAACGAGAATGAACGGCAGGTGGTCGTTATATCCACCATGTGCTGAGGAGCTGTCCGGTTCAGTTTAATCGGTTTCGCCGTCACAGCCATGAAATATTGCGGATGCTAATTGTTGGGAGGGTATCTAATACGCTGCGCTATGGCAGGGCGTTGTTCATGTTGAGAAGCCGTTATCGCATTGATAGCCGGTGCCCTATGACTAAGGAGAGCGGCTGTTACATGGCTAAGCAGGCTGCCGGAAAATGACACGTCATTACGAATAGTTTATGGCCGTGTACGAACTGGCAGGTAACTTCGCACATGAAAGTTCAGGAATTTATTGCATGCAACGTACAATCTGTTCGCTGGTGAACACCACGTGGGGACCGGCGTAATCAGACAGTGCGGGATGATGGACGCGCCAAGCGAACACTCAGCAGCTTTCGCCTGCTTGAGAACACCGATAATCTGTGGGAACCCGCCGAAAGGCGGAAGAGCGCAAACTGTCGTTCAGTTTTTCTCTAATGTTGACGATGTTTTCAGAACAAACAGGCCGTTTTATCAACAGCCAATAAAGTGGCCAGCACGATACGCTTATTTCAGTTTCCTTTCATTGACGACATATACATAAATAAATGAAAGTAACATCAAAATCGCAGAAAAAAGGTTTGTCTTGCCCCGGAAAATACGGTGATAGCATTAACTAGAAATTGTTCTAACCTGTCCCATTCCTCACAAATACGTAAACGTCACATGATTCGGCAGTGCAAATGCCTGCAACAGTGGACGACCCGATTGCGACGTCATCCGTCACCTACCCGCCGACAGTGTCTCGCCTGTCCGCGGACAGAGTCGGCCGTCCGCGGACACTGTCAGCTGGCCGCGGACAGACCGAGCTGGCGCTGGCCGCGGCCCAGACAGCCACTAACTCAGCTCAGCCCGGCCGGCCGGATCAAAGCTGCGGCCCCACACGGCGCGGGCGAGGGCGGCTCGGCGGGACCGCGGCCAGCAGCCGGCCCGCCCTGCAGACTCCTTCTGCCGCGGCCGCGGCCCGAGCAGGAGTCTCTGGCCGTTAACGGGCCCTGGCCGTGGCCGGAGCTGGGTCACGCGGCCCTCTGGCGGCGGTCAAGGCCAGGCCGGGTCTCGCGGGTCTTGCTACTGACACCCCTTCAACCAGCGCAGGTTCGGCTCGACTATCTTTACCCGAGCCGGTTGCCGAAGCCTGTGCACTCGGATGTATTGCTGCTGCCGCTGCCGGGTTCCGGAGCAGTCGCGGCCGGGTCCTGTGCGGCCGCTGCCGGGTCCAGCGGCAGCCGGGGCCGGGTCCAGCGGCAGCCGGGGCCGGGTCCCGCGGCAGCCGGGGCCGGGTCCAGCGGCAGCCGGGCCGGGTCCCGCAGCTGCCGCCCCGGCCGTCGACCGCGGGTCCCTCACGGCGGCGGCCGAGGCGAGCCCGTCACGCCGTGTGACAGCTGAATGGCGCCGGAGCCGACACCTGCCGCGGCCGGGCGGATTGAGTCGCCTCCAGCCCGCCGCCCGGCAGCGGCGTCCTTTCACGCGCAGGCCCCGCGTCCGCCCAAGAGGTGTCCAGTTTTGATAGGCGCAGAATGGCGACCGGCCGTCGGGGGCGATTTCACCGCCGCGCCGGCGGACGATATTGGCACGAGATCAAGAACTCTAGAAATGAATTGGTCGACGTCAGTCTTTCGACGGCGTTTTCCCAGTGGCCCACTTCAATATTATGACAAGACGTTTTCCAAACGGAGCATTTTCTGTACGCCGCTTTGATGTGGGCGGACGCCTGGCGACGAGGAGCACAATACAAACGCCATTCGTGACAAGTTCCGACGAACAGAACACGACACGCATAGAAACGCGTTCATCTCGCTTTTCAGATGAAAATCACCGCAGCTCGCTATCAGTTTTCACTCGGTCTCCCATAACACTAGAAAGGCCGCGCGCCCAGGCGAGAAGAATTGGAAGCGAGCGCAACAAATCATCAACATTAACCGGAGCCACAATAACCGTCAAACTAACGGCTGAAACAAACAAAGACCCTCATTGGGTCACGACCAGACCGAACAATGGCCGTCGTGCGAGGGGAAGTCGAAAGAGCTCGCCGTGGCCGGGTAAAATAACGTTAACTGATCCCGGGACCTCTGAACGGCTCATCTTCTTCAGTATTTCTACACCCTCGGAGCACTGTGGTGAACCCCGTTGGTCGTGAAAATAAGGCGGGATCAAACCCGACAGACGTGAACGAATTGAAACATTGAGTGCTCCAAAACAAGCTCTAATCGCTCCATCGCGCACGTAATCACTTAAGTCTGAGCCATCAGCGCACTGAGCGTGAATTGGAAAACAAATTGATGCCCTGTAACACAGACAGCGTGAGGAGACGACAAAAAGTTGCCTTGCACCCGGTCCGGGTCCAGAAGATCAGCTAGTGATGGATCCGATAGTATCTCCTGTCACGTGACGTCCATCCGTGGAAAAACAAAGAGCTTATCATTTGAGAAGAGAGGTAAATATTGCAGAGAAATAAATCACGCAATCCACTTCGGTCCCTACGTAAATATGCTCGTCCGCGATGTACAATATGATGACTGCTGAACATTACAAATCTAAAACCGCGGCTAACATCGCTCACGCATTTCAGTACGTCTGAAAAACAAAGACGATTGTATGGAGCATCATAGCCCCGAAAACAAGCGTCTTAAATAACCCCGTTTCTTCATTATAACAGCTATTCATGATAACATTAATCGTGCTTGAGAGCCCAGACAGTTTTGACATCACTACGTTGGCCTCCAGCACAGCTAAATACCACGTCTGAGGGAAAAAAATAATTAGACTCATCTTTTTCCGACGGATTTTTACGAGTCATGCACGCAACACGATACTGGTCGATAGCTAAAAATCGACGAACTTCCCGTTCCATGCCTTTCCGACATTAAAAGTACCCGAGCTGGTTCATTATCCGAGCGCGGTAAATTACAATGGTCGGCTCCAGCTGCACCATCGAACCCAAAGACGGTGATATACGACCAATTTGGGTGCAGGGCCGCCCCACCTGGCGTTCTCGTTACAGCCACGCGGCACAGCGGACACTTCCTTCCCGTGCAGGGAACAGTTTCCGCCAGGCTGCACGTCCGTCCCCCTGCCCCACTCCCCACTCCTCACCCCCATCTGGCGGCGACGGCGAACTCTCGCACGGGGGCCTCGGCGGCCAGAGCCGGCAGGACGGCCAGGACAGGCGACGGCTGCCGACGCCGCCTCTGCCGCCGCGGCGGCGGCGGCACGGCGGACGCTTATCTCCGCCGCGTGCTAATTAAACGCCTAATTAGGACGGAAAGTTGGCCACGCGCGCGCGTGCCCGGCCGTTGTGTAAACCCGCCACGGCCCGCTGCAGAGCGACTGGCCGCCATTATGTAGATGAGCAGGGACAAAAACGCGGCCGCCGACCGTTCGGAATCTGGGAGGCGAGCGGGCGGAATCCCGGGGGACGCCGGGACGCTGGCAGAGGCGACACCGCGCACGGAGGACGTGCGGGACGTGCAGGGGCAGCATGCAGCGGCGTGCAGGGACGGCGTGCGGTAACGACTCGCCGGTGTACTAGAAGCGCTAACTCAAACAGGTCCCGCCCGACTGAAGAAACAAAACTCTCCAGACGACGGATTTGGAACCACCCAGCAGGATACCAAACGGCATGTTTTTCGTTCTTGGAGGATCGATGGCACAAACAAATGGGTCCAAAAAGCCGTGAAGTGCGCAGACTTTGGTCACGGCTAAACTGAGAAGAATGATGACACTTTTGCACGGTAGAACATTGAGGGCAGACACCATCTTCGGATCGCCAATGACGGGTAAAAGTCACAGTGTTTGCTTGTCGGTCAACCACGGACAGGGAACAACTGAAACACCACCGTTCCCCACACGAATGACCCGCGCGATACAGAAACATCTCAGTCAGACAGCAAAGGTCCATACGCCAGCAGTGATACGCCAGCAGCAGCAAACTCTGTCGGAAACCCAAAACTTCTGCGCTGAGCGGGACTGAGCCGGCAGAACTTTTCTAGCGCGCGTCATACACTGTGTATGGGCTAATTAGCGGGTGGTTTCTGGAGCGGGAGGCCCGCGCCGCACGGCGAGAGCGCGTCGTAATGAGGCATTCTCATCTCCTACGGGCGATTCTCCTCGTATTCAGTTACGGCGCGCTCCGTGCTGAGACAGCGGCGCGCCATAACCGCCGCCGACAAACAGCCGGCGCGCCGGCTCCGCCGCGAAAAGGCCGGCCGGCGCCGCCCGGCGCCGGAGACTGCCACTCGGCCTTGCGCGCACAGGACGGCATCACCAGCGCGGCGGGCGGGCGCCGCCGCCGCCGACCGATCGAGTGATTGTCCGCGGACGGCGCCGCCCGGTCCGGTAACGAGGTATTCCGGCGCCCCGCCACGAACGCGGCGCGCCAAAGCGTGAAAAACAAACAGGTCGGGACCGCCGACCCGGCGACAATGTGGCCCGGGTTTCTCGGTCAAACGGCGCCGGACAAACAGGACGCGGGGCGACCGGCCGCCGCCCGGGCCCGCCGCGTGCCGGGAGCCGTCCCCGGTCCTGCTGATTCACACTGGTTACGACAGGACGCCTGAGAAAGACGGTTATCTTCGTATAACAATGCATAGGAAGACATGCCGGAAAGAAGGGCGCGAGCAAATATAAGTTGTCGCACTAATTCCGATGTCATACGGAAAGGTCAGAGCAGGAGAGCAGATTCATCTCAGCAGACGGCCGCATAAGGCAAACTCTTGGCAGTCCAGAAATCCCATTCTGGACGGTGAAACAGACACGTCTTAGGCCCTGTGACTTACGGTCTGACGACCAGCGGACTGATTCGTCCCGTGACCGAGAGACTGATGCCATTTCCCGTGATTGCTCTGTGACTGCGGGATTAACGCTTCGTTCCACATGGTAAGGCTCATTTTCGCCTCGTCCTGGACGGTGTGACGAACTAACACTTCGTCTAGGATAGTGCGACAGATCAGCGCGTCATCCCGGACAATGTGACGGAATGGCACCTCGTCCTGGACAGTATGACGGACTGACGTCACAACCCGGGCAGTATGACTGTCTGACATCACACCCCGGATAGTGTGACGGTCTGACGTCACGTCCCGTGACCGAAACCATCCGAGGAGGCGACGCCCAGCCTCGGCGCGCCCACTCGGCTAATGAGCCGTGCGAATTACGGCGGGAGCGCCGCGGATTAATGACGATCGGCCGCCGCCAGACCGCTCTGGGACCGGGGCGATCACATCGCTCCTCATAACGGCCCATTAGCTAAAAGCCGCGGAGCGCCTTGAGTCTCTCTGCCGCGCTAAAAACGCCCCCGGCGCCGGAGCGGCGCGGGAGGCGCAGTCGGCACGGACGGCCGGGGGCCGAGCCTGAGCCGCCGCCGGCAGCTGAGGCGGCGGCCGGCGCCAGCCGGTTTCGCCAGCTGCCGAAATTCGCAGTCGTCCGTGCCGCGACGTTTTTGCGGCGTGGGACAGCGCGGCGATAGAAAGTGAGCGCCGCGCCGCGGGGGGACGCGCCCGCATATTTGAACACATGCCTGTCTTCACACGCCGCGCCGGGCGCTTTCAAATGGTTGCCAAATTCAATTAGGCCGGCCGGAGGGGCTTGCGGCGAGTGGCCACCAGGTGGGCTGTACGTTCGGGCTCGCCATAGGTATTCAGCATGGCGCCGGACGCCGGGACGCCCGATTTATACGTGGGTGGAACAGGCACGGATCGGTCTGACCACACGATCTGCCTGCGGCTGATCCTCTGACAAATACGGAACCGATATGGAGATTAATAAGACGGTGGTCGTGAGTGATGGGCGCGGAGAGCAGACGTCGGGTAAGGCCCACGGCGTCGGAATCGATGATGAGGCGGGCGCATTTCCAGCCCGGGGCACCACTGACGTATACTTTCCGAGCTTTATATGCATACAACACGGCCGCAAACAAAACTGCGTGTCAGCCATGAGCGCGGGTCCCACTAATGATAGTCATTCGAAAGTTAACAAAACCCGGCGAAGGGCAGAACTAGCGTGTGATGGAAGAGCATGTGCCTGTTTTGATATTCTGTGTACTCTGCCGATGGAGGCGGGTCGGAACTGTGACGGTACAGACTACTGACCGGACACCACCCAGTATTCGATCAAATAAGCTCGCAAGATGGTCCTGTTTTCACAGCGACCCCTGCAGGCACTTACCCAGCTCGTGCTCGTTTCTGCTGTTCTCACGGCAGCCCTGTGAGCTCTCCTCGAGGCTAAAACAGACCGCAGCCTCCCGCGTGGGCACTTGCGCCAATCGTCGCGGTCGACGGTTCGGCGTTAAATGTTCGGGCCGTCGTGTCGGACGCCGCCGGCGCATTAGTCGACGCGGCGTCGGGAGCGGCACAAAAAGAGCGCCATTCGGCCGCGCCGCCGGCAGCAGCGCCAATTGCACAAACGCGCGCTGAAACGCCGTGAGGTGGCGCCAGAGCCGAGGTGTTACTGGAAAACCTGGAGCATCTTGCTCAGCTACACGAACAATATTTGACTTTATCTCGATGTCCACTTCAGCACTTACTTCGAGGCAAAGATAACGTTTTTTCCAACGCATTACCTAGGATGCCGCGACGAAGTTTTCGCAGTTCTGATAACCAGTGAAAGCACTGAAATGGGACAAAGGAATGGCGGGCAAACATGTAAGGTGTCGACCTCAGCGTTTCTGACAAATACTTCACATTAAACCCATAGCGTTTCATGAAAATACCTCACGACCTACCCATATCCCCACCATCCCATCCACCTGCGCTGCATGGCTCATACGCCAAGTGGGAAGAGAGCGGGAAGTCTACGCTCCTACACGCAGGGAGGCCGGATGCAGCGGAGATCTAACGACAGACCGAACTGCTCGGAGCGGAAAAAATCCTGCCGCCAGCTGCCGCCCGAGGAAGTGCCAGTCTCGTTCTCGGCGTCTCGCCCTTTGAAAGGAGGAAATGCCGACTGTCTGGCGGACGTTAGGCGTTTTTCCGCCATACCGCCCGCGGCGATAACCGCATGCGAGAAGGCGGCCGGCGCACTGATCAAAGCGTTGACTGCGGTCAGCGCATAAGGCAAGATCACACAGACGGAAAGCGGGCCAAATTTGATAAGAGGGCGACGAATTTACTTGTTCTAGGTCAAGACAAGTTGGAGTTGATTACAATATCTGAACCACTGGTAAAAAATCCGACATTCAGCCAGCAGCGTACGTAAATGGATGGGTCGGTATCCAGTTTACCCGAGCGACAGAATGGCCATCAAGACTGCTTTTGGTCATGCCACCTCCGAGAAATACCAAACTACTGTTTTTGTTTATGTTGATGTTTAAAATTATTGGGCCTGGTTCCTGGTCCCAATCCGTTTGGTTTTTTTTTCCAGTTTGTTTATCACAGGCCGAGTGTTCAAAAGAAAATATCGGTATGGCTGCTAGCCCGAAATGAGACCAGCCTCCCAAGAGCATTGCACTTCTGCCGCAACAGCCGGACAACTAGGCTGATCTAGATGTTCCATGCGCACGTATACCCGGATGCATTCATCTTTTCGAAGCGTCCGCGGAGAAAACGGAGTTTGTTGAGGAAAACAAGTAACGAAAAGTAACTCTCATATGCGCAAATAGTGTCTCTTGCTGTGTATGTAACGCAAACGTCGCATCCACTTCTGGATCGTGAAATGAAACAATTTCTCGTTCCATTTGGCTCTTCTTGCCGGGTCTATTTTTGTTGTCTCAAAACAACAGCGTCCTCTGTCTATTCTTCATTTTCATCCAATTACTCATTTGTAATGCCTGTTTTCCTGATCTACCCAGTACGCCCGGTATGCATATTGTTAGCACTTCTGATGACCAATCTTACATTACCAGTCATTGAACACCAGTCTGATTATCCTTGTCCTGCAGCATCCCGTTCTCCGACAACCCCTATGCACCTTCTTACCGGTCCTTTCTCTTTCTCGGACGGCGCGCACCACTTCGGAGTGGACGCATCGCGGCCCGTTACTCAAGTCAACCTGCCACTGAGGCAACCGCGTCGTCCGTGCGTTATGAAACTGCACCCGGGCAGAGCGCGTAATCCGAGAGCTCATTACCGGCCTGGCGATGCCCGCGCCTCGCCCGCGCCCGGCCGTCGCGTGAGAACGCGCCGCGTCGCACGTCGCCCGGCCGAGGCGAAAGTGTAACAGCGCCGCGCCGCGCGCCGCGGCCGGCGGCGCCCGGCCGGGCGGCGGCCGCGACTGCCACGAAATCGTGATTTCACGCCGGCCCGGGGAGTCAACAGCGGCGGCGCGGCGCCGGCCGGCGAGCTCGGCCCCCATTCATTAGGCCTGCCGGGCGCTGCCCCGGCCGACCGGCCGCCGCCGCCGCCGCCACCGCCGCTGCCTGTGGTGTAAACACGGCGCCGGCTGGCCACAACAGAGGCGGCGGAGATTGCGGTCGGTGGACGCTGGCGGGGACCGGGGGTCGCCGGGATGGAGCTGGACAGACGCCAAAGCGACGCACGGCGTGTGGACGTCTCGGTACGTCAGAGGGTCCGGGCACAAATGGCTCCGAGTCAAAGGTTCGTGACTGGACTGGTGCTGACGAGGGATGATTATAAACAAAACAAGGCCAATGCCCAGGCTTCGGGTAATCTTGGAACAAAACGAATAGGATGCAGTGAGACGATCTTTATTATGCGCGCATGACAGGCATCGGATTTAGCCAAATGTCAGTCCTCACGTGGGTGTTTATTTCTTTTTGTAGCTAAATTAGACGTATTCTTGTGCACGCAACAAGTGTGGACAAGCAATCAACAGGCAGCTGCCAAAAGCGACGGCAAAAACGTCACTGTTAAGCCTTGCGGCGAACGCCGAGTTGCACGTCAGACTGCACGAACAAAGAAACGTTTATTACAGAGGACACCTGACGTCACGGTGGTCATTTCAGACCGTTTACAGCGGAGTAAAATACTTTTTACCGGCTCCCTGTCGACGCGGAGCGGCGATGCGCCGCTCAAAAACAGGGCTCGCGTGACGCCATCGCGGCTGCGGGCGACGCCCCGGGCCGGGCCGCCGCCGCCGCCGCCGCAGGACAGACGACGGCCACGGCTGCGGCAGCCGGAGAAACCGCAGAGAAAACGGGACCGGCGCGGCGCGTCCGCGGGCGGCCGTGAACGGAGTCGGCGGCGGCCGACTGGCGACACTGATCGCTGCCGGCGTCCTCACGCCGGCCGGCTGGTCATTCAGGTCACCGGGGCTGACCCTCGGCTGACCACGGCAGCTGCCGGCCCACAGCCAGTCAAGAGAGCCACATTGTCCCTCAGCCGACCACTGTCTTTCAGCTGACCAAGGAAGCCACCACCGTCCCGTAGCTGACCAAGAGAGCCACCTCTGTCCCTTACGTGATAAAGGGAGCCACCATTGCCCTCAGCTGACCAAACGAGGTACCATTCCCCCTCAGCTGACCAAGGGAGATGCCACCACTTTCCGTCAGCTGACCAAGGGAACCACCACTGTCCCTTAGGTGATAAAGGGAGCCACCACTGTCCCTCAGTTGATTTAGGAAGCCACCATTGTTCATCAGCTGGTCAAGGGAGCCCCCAATGTCTCTCAGCTGACCAAGACAGCCACCAATGTCTCTCAGCCGACCACGAGACTGTCCCTAAGTTGACCACAAGAGCCACCGCTGCACCTCAGCTGACCAATAGAACCACCACTGTTTATCACCTGACCTAGCTGACTAAGGGAGCCACTGCCGCCCCTCAGCTGAGCAAGGGAGGCCCCAACGCCCCTCAGCTGACACGGGGAGCGACAACTCCCGTTCCTCAGCTGACCCAGGGAGCCATCGCCATCACCTGTCACCTGTTCAAGACAGGCACCGACGCCCATTGGTTGACGGGGGGAACCGCCACCGCCGTCAACGAGCCGCGTAACAACTTCGTCCATCAGAAGACCCGGAAAGCTTCCAATGTCGCTCCGTTGGCCCAGGAAGCAACCGTTGCTCCACGGCTGGCCCAGCGAGTCGCCGCCGTTCGGCAGCTGACCCAGGACCAGCGCCGGCCCGTGACCGGCCGGCCAGCATCCGGCAGCCGCTGGAAACAATCGACACCGGACGGCCGGCTGGTCCGTTAGGCGATTGTGCGCTCGGCGGTATTCGAGTCCGGCTTTCCACAGCCGGTCCGCCGAGACACGGCCGACGGCCTCCGCCGGTTTCCTCACGCTAATGCCGGCCGACTGCGACTCCGGCGCTGACTTAACGCACCGGCGTAAGTGACTCCCGCGACACGCAAAAAGCATTTACTCCAGCCGGCGTAAGCCCAGGCCGATTTGCGCCAAGGTTTGAGAAGGGCGTAGAGTTACCAAAACGACGGGTAAAAACGCGGTGTAGCGGCGATTAATTACCATTACAAAGCTAGGGCCGCAGCAGCCCTCGGCGACACACAATCCCCATCTAACCACCGTCCCACACCCCTACAGAGGAGAAGGTCATGTGACCCGTCTTCAAACGAAAGGGCCTCCAAAGACCCAGCGTCGTTTCTTCTGTGTATGAAAGCTCACTGGGGTAGAAAATGGCTCCTGAATGCGCCTAGTGAAGGATGGCCAGAGTGAAATCGGGTCCTTCGCATACCAGAATAACACATCCTTGCAGACGGCCGTAAAAGAGGCCCGATGACAAGTTATTGCCTTCGGGAACGGTCACAGAGACAGGTTATGCGAGTCTGGCCGTACTTTTTACAGACAGCTGACTTAATGAGCCTGAGTCTCGGCTATTTCAAAGGCTCTGAAAGAGGTACAAAACGTGTTCTGACAACCAGACTGGGAAAGATCATCACATTTTTCCTGCGCAAGTAAAGTTTCTCTTATTCGTTGGAGCAGGGCATTGCTAACAGAACGCACACACTGCCCTATAAACATAGACAATGGGGTCTATTCCAAAACATTTCTTAAGTTGACTGTAACTGGCACAGCTTGTCCAGTTTCTTTTGAATGACAAACCAGCCGAACTTAGAAACTTGCATATGTCGATAAGCACCTCGGTGAACAGTTTTACGTATGATCAGCGTTTACTAACCGCCATCCAATTCAGGTCCACCGTTCGAGAATTCTTATAATCAACGGAAACGATACGCCTAGCCTAAAAAGCGCCTCGCTCGCGAGGAACAGACCGCAAATGGCCGCAAAAAGAGCGCTGGCCGCCGGACGCCGCGCCGGAGAAGGTCGCGCTGTCACTGCTTGACTGATGGCGGCACGGAAGCCGGCAGACACCGCAGAGAGCCTGGCGTACACACGACCGCTCGTTAGTGCGCGCCCCGCCGACCGCACGGCTCCAAACAGAGAGCTGGCGCAGCCGTTAGACTGAGCCGGTCTCTCCAGGGACCGGCAGCGCCGGCAGCGCGCGGCCACAAACAGGTCCGAGGACGCACACGGGACGCGTTCGGCGCTGCAGAGCTTAGCTGCCTCCATTGGAGGGGACTGAGCAGACGGCATATGTCCTGACTCGCCGCGCAATGCGCACAACAGCGTACGGCAAAACAGCGGACAAAACGCACGACCCTCGCGGAGATAGCGAGCTGGTGTGAAGTCAACGCGCGGAGAATCAAGCGAAGTGGACGAAGTTTTCGCAATGCAAGTGGTGCGTGAAGGCACAGTCGTTGGTCTAGTTTCTCACTGGTTGTGCAAACGAGTTTGTGTTCCGTTCGAATCGCTTATTCCGACGGTAACTTTCAGGCTTGGTCCGAGCATCACGATCGCGTCGCAGTAATAAACATGACGGTGTTGACTTGATCAGCTTTGCGCTGCAACACCACTGAGGCTTCATACACTCCAAAATGGTCTGATGAGGTGTCCGGGCTTTAGGCACAGTCCAAAATGGGACGCAGCGTTAACACTGTTGGGAACTGGCTGGTTTCGAGAGGAGAGCAACTAAGACAAAGACACCAGGCGAAAACATTAAATACGACATCCCAGTTTCGGCACCAGGGTAAGGTCGATAGTTGACTTGTGCCAGCCCTGACAACGGATGGAAACATTAACCTAAACTCTTTCAGCGTCTTTACAAGTGTGTCTTGGAATCACCAAGATTAAATTACTTTTTTTTTACACCGCCAGACTTTAGTTAGCGAACTGGGAAACCAGTAACCTGTCTAGCAGTGTACAATGCGCATAAACCTGCGTTTGTTACGTAAGCTTCAAAGACCTGAGTCAGCATGCTTTACTAAAATAGCGTCGTTATACACCAGTGATAAAAGTAACTAAATCTACACTGGCATATCAATGAGGACCTAAGGCATCCATAGGCAGGCCCACCGCCTGCATTTTACCATTTGCTTCCTACAATGCGTGTGCGTCCGAAAGAAAGGATCAACAAACATTTGGAACCACAAACCATAGCCCAAAAACAACCACACCATCTCTGCCTGTACCGTGATCCCCTGACATGAGGTTCCGCCATTAGCTCCGGCACGGGTGGTCGCCTCCCTCCTCCCTCCTGCCCCTGACAATGCCACCCTCGCAGTACGTCGGGCACGCCCAGAAGACGGGGCTGGCGCGGCGCGGGGAGCCTTGCAGCCTGCACAGAGGAGACCCATCGATCGGTGCCAGCGTGACTAATGACCCCATCCCGGCACCGATGAGTAATACCCGATAGTTAATGCCGCTGGCAGGTGCCGCGCGTCACGCGCTTTGATGTCGCCGCCTCGCCCGTGGCGGCCCCGCCCTCCGGCCACCCCAGCTACCCACCCGTGACATAAGCTGCGTTTGGGGGTCTGCCCGGGACAGAGGGAGGTTCCGCAATGGACAAGAGACTCTGAGCTAGGCCTCCTGGGCTTTCTCCTCGAGACTCGATCACACGGAGACGTTAAACTACAGGTAGTGAATGAGCGACGAAGTACCCAATTATGAGGACTGTAATGACATAGAGGAGAGAAAGCTTTCCCGCCGGACCCTCCGAATTATTTCATGTCACTTCCACTGTTTGATGGACTGATGGTTTGATTGCCAAACGGTCATTACCGGGATGCCAGTTCTCTGTCCCGAAAACCAACATAATTAATACCAACAATAGTGATTTCTCAGATTTATCATAGATGAGGGAAAAGAAAAACTGCCCGGATAACTATATGTACCGGATAACTATATGCCGCCAGATATAACTATACTCGAAAGTTCTGACACTATACAACAACAACGCATGTTTTCCACGATGCGCGAAGCGATGCCCCCTCGGAAAACGCACCTGCGCATGACCAGGAATTCCGTACCTGAAATTCCTCGCCCGGGGCTGTGACCATGCGAGGCCCACCTCCACGGCACGGGCGGCCGGCCCATGAGAGGAGCGCGCAGCGGGCGGGTTAGCACAGCACACAGGGGCGCTGCGAGCCGGCTTTGATATACAATCACGAGGGTGGAGGCCGCCTTCCATCCATCGTGGCGCCGTTTGTACTCACAGCGGACCGGCCCGAAGCCTGTCCGGGTTCGAGCCCGCCTCCGCCGCAGCGGCCGCTTACCTGGAAAACACAAGCAGCGAGGGTCAGTACAAGCTCGCCTCAGGTTTGCACTGGGTGGGAAGGGATGCCGCAGCGCCACGCCCAAGCAATAGAGCCTGTACCGCTTCCCTTTCACAGACAACAGTATGATTTACAGACGTAGACAAAATGACGGAGTGCAGAAGACGGTGGTTGCACTGATCACGTGCTCTCGTGACCTGGGTCAACCAGATCGCCGGCGAGACGTGAGAACGAGATGGCACTAGGATCCCGCACCCAGCAAAACCAGCCGCGTCATTGGTAATGACGTAATTACGGCGGTTTTCATTGCAAAGTAATTGTTTACAGCCCGTGTGGTTTGTTCTAAATCGTTTATGGATGAGTTACTGCCGACTCGTACCATAAAAATGATTCATTGGCCATGGGAAGTCCCACCTCCGGGCGTGCAAAAGACAAAGTGCTTCCGTAGAGCAGTGAGAAGTCAAATAACTTTCTGCCTCTACAAAACATCCCAAAAGACCTATCTGCTTGACCGTTCCGCACAAAGCTCCAACTCCACCCAATAAAATTACGATCCACTTCACATGCAGTTATGAATAATAAATTGGCACACGGCCCATTCTGGTTCTATACCACCCATCTACGTCTGTCTCAGCTCTCGAGTTCTGACGGGGCGTACCCAAAGGTCGACTGCCTCGCTCAGGAGGGGCACGGGCGGCTGCCAGCGGCACGGGGGCCCCTGCTCCCGCGAGAGGGTTGCCGTAACGACCGCCGCGGGCCATATTAGGGCGGAGCGGCGCCGCAGGAATGTAATAAACGGCCCCGGGCAGCCGGCACCGCCGAGAGGCGCGCGTTATGCCGGCGGGCAGCGGCCGTCGTTCATCGCAGGAAGGCTCTGCCAGCCAGCCAGGTCACTGGCCAGCGGTCACGGTGACCCAGTCCGCGCATTGTGGAGCAGTCAGTGAAGCACTGGCCGATGGTCTCTGGTCATCTGCCCCGGGCCGTGCAGGACGTTTAGGTCATTGGTGACCTCATGCGAGTGATGTAGGATGGACCATGCCATTATTGACCTCATCCGGTCATGTAGGGCGGTCAGCGAGGTCAAAGACCAGCAACCACCACTGACCTGACCTGTACTCCATAGTGTTGGTCAGCCAGCGAGATCACTGGCCAGCGGTCACTGGTAGCCCGACCTGGATTATATTGGCAAATCTGGTATGCGCCATCATGAAAAACAATGCTTTTCCATTTATACCGTTCATGGCAAGCAAATATTTTCGTACGGAATGTGTTCTCATATACGCTTTAAATCCAAGTTCATCGGAATCCATCAAATGTATTTCGAAAGAAACAGCTAACTGTGCGCATTCTTAACCCGGGTTATGATACAAACTTACGAAACGGGCAACTGTGTAGAAATCCGAACATATATTACCGTGGCAGTTTTTTCGTGGATTATTCGAAAGCAAGTTAAATATCGTAATATTCATTCTACGACAAAGAGATTCTGCCTTTCCTCAGTCTACCGCAGCACACAAAGGACCTCACCGCTCTGTCTGAGGCAAGAGGTAAAAAAACGCCCCCGCGTCAGGCGATAATCCCTCCGGCATTTCCGAAATCTGCGGGCTTCGCGTCGAGACCTGACCAGACTATCGATTACCGGCCAACTGTGACGAAATCGTGCCGAACGATTAATTTCCACCCAGGCGACTGGGGAGCACCCCCTCCTTGTCCCCTCCCACACAAAAACGGCTGCCGGGGAGCGCACTGCGCCTGTTTCCCGCGAGGCCAGCGGGCAGCAGAGCGGGCTGTACAGGGCCAGGGCCGGGATCGAGTCCGGGTCCGGCGGGCTGGTCTGGCCGGCGCGACCGCAGCCGGGATCCTGTGTCGGCGGCCGGCCGGTGATAGCTTCCAGACGCGTCAGCCGCCGGCCGGCGGCGGCGCGTCGCTCTCCATTTCACGGCGAGTCTCAATCGACCTGGTGCCGCCAGGCTGGCGACGGACGGCGCGCACTCTCTGCCGCAGTAATTCTCCACAGGGAGGCGATAAACTTCATTACGGGCAGAGGGCCTGCACTCTGCCGCCGTGAGGCTGAAAACGGCAGCGATAAACTCCATCGATGCCAGAGAGCTCGCACTCCCTGCTCCCGTGAGATTGAGTGGAACAGATACGGACTCCGCTCCAGTAGCAGAGTCGGCACTTTGATGCCATGAGGCCGAGAAGGGCAGCGATTAATTCCAAGCGGCGTTTCTTGTACCTTTGATTACGGGGGACGTGTAAAATTGCCGATGCATCTTTATATCGTCATGATTTGATTAAAAACAAATGCACATTAAACTACGCACACAGTGAAATGATCTAATACATTAACTTACAATAGTCCTATTAAGTTAAGCCCTTATGTTACGAAAAATTGCAGGGTATGGTATCTTAATGAGCATCTTCAAGCGAGCTGATGGGTGACCCTGGTACACGCTGATGCCACATGTTTGTCGCGTTACCAGGCCTTGCATCGGACGGAGCCCGAGCCGCCACCGTCCACGCCCACATACTCTCTGAACATGCTCGCAATTACCAATCATTACAGCGTCCTCCGCCTCCCGCCGACAAGCCGGCCGCTCATTAATGGGACGAACCTATGATTAATGGCCGCGGGACAAGCGACAATTAAAGGGGCTACGAGTCGCCGCATCTGCCGGGAGACAAATGACCGCCGCCCGGCGGCGTGACGTCAGCGTGACGTCACCAGGGGGCGCGGAGGTCGGCGGGAGGGTGAAACAGCAGCCGCTGCACTTTTTCGGCTCGCCACTTTGTTTCAGGAGCAGACACGGACCGGACGAACAGCTGGAGACCGGGCAGTTCTCTCCGATATATCACCCGCTCGCTGTCGGAGCACGCAACAGGGCCCGATTTCCAACGCGTGCGCATTTGCATTTCGTCATTCGGACGCCACGTGCGCGCCGGCACGAGACGTCACTGACCTACATTCTGGGCATGCACTGATGAGCGGCTTCATCTACCGAACGGGGTGCCCAGCGCTGGACGATTTCAGCACTGATCAAGTAGGAGCTCTTGATAAGCATATCGGGAGAGTTTCGGCAAGCCTTCTGGACAGCGTATATCGATTAGCGGGTGGTCGCCGTGCATACTGACGAGTCTGCAACGGCGAACGGGGTCTTATCTCTCCAGTATCCTATCGCCAGCGACGGGAGAGATGGTAGCAACAGAGCACCGTGTCTCAATCAGCGCTGAAGCCATCCCAGCATCAGCAGGCTGACTTTCGGTCTCTTGCGATCGCCAGCAAGTAGCCCGGAACACTAATCCCTCACCGATCGGCCTTTTCAAACATTCGCTACCGCTTTTTCTCATTAATAACCGGGCATTACATGCAGACAGCAGCCGCGACACCTTCCCGACAGCACTGACATCCACGATGGACGTCCATTTTGTCTGCTTACGATGCTAACGGGACATTGCTAACAAACAGCAGCCGGGCACAAATACGTAAAACGCTCGGACATTCTCTCCGATGGACGCCCGAACGTCCGCTCCAATCACCGGCAGAGACGCGGCCCCAGATTCCGTCAGCGGCCGGCGGTCTGTCGGGCCGGGCGGCAGGCGGGAGCGGACGGCGGCCGGGCCGGCAGCCAGAGCCGATGACGGCGCGATACCGCGGACCCAAACAGCCGGCCTCACAATGGCCGGACGGGCGCCGCCGCACGGCGCCGCTCCGTGGCTCGGCGAGGGCGCGGCAGGGTCACGGCCCACGCAGGCCGTCAGGCCGTCACCGCCACGAATAACGCGGCCGCCGCCGCTGGGAAAGGGGAGAATAGTGAGGTATCGGGCTCAGTCTGGGACTGTCAAACCGTGACATCAAACCCTGCCCAGGCAGAACCCTGGCAATGACATGCCACTACGCGTACGACTCGAGAGTAATCGGGAGTCCAGGATGAAGGCCCAGCCGTGAATATTTCGTCCACATCGCGTGCACGATTGAAGTTCAACGAGCCACAACTATAACGACGGCATTCAGGCCTAGTCACCTCTGACGGCAGTGCCGCACCGCATTCCAATCCAGCCCGCATCGCAGCGACAGGCGAACGACGGCCCTTCAAAGCGGCCCGTCGCCGGCGCGCTGTCGTCTCCTCTAAAGACGCCGCCGGGTGCAAGCCAAGTGCGAGCGGCGCCGTCAGAAGCCGTCACGCGCCGCGACAAAAACGGCGCACGTTTTTCCGGCGCTCCTCCGCGCCGGCGCGACCACTTTCACGGCGGCCAGGGGGTGGCGACCGGCGGCGCCTTCGACCGCCGTGGGTGGCACCGGCGGCGGCGGCGGCGGCCCGGCCCAAAAAAGGCCACCGCCGCCGCCGGTAAAAAGCCAGCTGATGGAGAGGAGCATCGGCGTGAGCTCGAGCGTGGCCTGGACGTGAGCGCGGTCGGAAGAAGGCGGGTCGATGCTGCTCTCCGCGCCGAGCCGGTGTTTGTCTCCCACGGCGAGACGTTAGCGCCGGGCTCCGGCCCGGAATGTGCGGCCGTTCATCCAAATTGTTATTTGTCCGGGATGTGATGGATTTTGTATGGGCGCATTAGCCCGTCCTGTTGCTTACAACGCATCTGCGTGCGGGGTTTAACTCAGCCACACCGTCCATCCTATTATCTTTGACAACTCTGCACAGATTCCACGGGCCACGGACTTTCACGATGCCACACGACGCCGACCAAGAACGTCCACGCACAACGGCCTGGTACACAAGGCGAATCAGACGAAACCGCGTCTAGCCGGCCGGCCACCATGGCGTCCCTCCCTTGAATGGCTCGGCAGGCGTTCCCGCTGTCTCCTCCGGAGCCATTCAGAGTCGCCAGACGTGCGGTACGGCCGACCGTTTTCAGGGGCGGCGGCCAGGACCGACGCCTGCACGGAGGGGCCGGGAAGACGAGGGTGGAGCTCACAGAGTCGCGCCATCCGAGCACCGGGCTCTGGCCTGGAGGGAGAGGGCGGCTGATCGGCTGTCCCATACTGAGGCCAGAGTTCAGAGGAGATTCTCCTCGGCACGCAACGGAGAGGACGATCGATCAGTAAAGAACAGCTGCAACTCGTAAGACAAAGAACCTGACGTGCGTCCGAATATGCATTCATCAGCACAAAAAGAAAGCAGAGGGAGGAATTACTGTCCTCTCTAGCTAAAGACTCGACCTTCTCCACACATTACTGGTAACTGCCACCTCATTATCTCCTCCACCGGTCAAGCACGTGCCTGTGCTGTCCGCCGGAGGGTGGGGGAGGGGCCGTGTGTCGCCTCTGTCCACGCCAAGCACGCCGCCGGCGCCTGTCCGCCGGGGGGGGGGGGAAGCCGTGCCTCGCCTCTGTCCCAGCCGCTGACGGATGACGTGCCGCACCGGCCGACGCCAGCTAAAACGTGCCGCCGACCGACACGGCGGCGGCGGCGGCGGCGGCGGCGGCGCCACTGACCCCCGCGGACGGCCGCCGCACGGCACGGCGACAGGCGGCGGCCGCTGACGCGCCGGCCGCGACAGCGCCAGCCGCGAGCCGTCCGCCTGACGGACGCCGACAAGGCCCCGGCACGCCGCCGGGCCGCCGCCGCCGGGCAGGAATTCGCCCTCTCGCGCGGGGTCGCCGGGCGGCTCCGTCGCCGCCGGCGGCCCCGACCGCGTCCGGCCGACGCGCGCGCCGCGGCCGCCGCCGGCCCGCGACAGCGGCGCCGCCGCGGCGTTATCGTCCGCTCGGATAAAGGAGCAGCGCGCTCTCACGCGCCGCCGCGTAACGCGCGCGATAGCGAGAATGAGCCGTCAACGTGACGTCACCGTGAGAGCGGCGCCGCTCAGCCGCCGCGCCGGTTCTCAGCCGGCTGTCCTGTGGCGTCTGTCTCCGGGCCTGTGATGCCCTGTTTCCGTGTCCTGGTCCCAGCAGCGATGTGTTGTAGAGCGTTGGAAGATTGTTCACGACAGGAAGCTCAGCGGCGCGCTCTGAACGCTTCACGCACGCGGGTTACGCGGAAACTGCTGAGCTGCAGACATGGGAACCTGCGACGACTAACCAGAGCTAAGAAATCAGCTCATCGGTCCTATTGGTAGTCCGAAAGAAATAAGATCGTCAAACTGAGTTCAGCCAGTGCTCGAATCAACAAGGACAGTGCTGGACACATACAAATGAAGCCTGGCCAACTCGCAGAACCTGTCACATGCGCAATAAACTAGAAACAGTAACGATAACGCCGTCAGAATCACAGAGACAGGACAATGCCGGGAACACTTCAGATCACTCGAGAAAAGAGCACTCATCCAGCCGACGAAAACATCGGGCCGGTGCTTGTCCGACAAAGAACGAAGCTTTCGTGGCTTCATTCCGCTCCCTCTTCTGCAGCCCCAGGAGGAGTATCAGATATCTAAAAGCCGGTCGTCACCCTGGGCAGACCTACAAGGCTGGACGGGTGTGGAGACAGGCAGCGCGTTTGCCGCCTGCTCCGACCCGCGCCGAGACACCACCTGCGGCGTGCAGCGCGTGCGGTCAACAGGAAATGACGTCACGCTATCATTGTACACCTGTCGAAGTGACCGGGACGGCCGGGTGGTCGTCTGGCCCCCCAGCGGCTGGGTAATTTGCATGCCACTCTGCAATTGTTTGGCGGAGGGGCAGTGCGCCGGTGTTGCAAGCCGCGCCGCGTTCAAAACAACCTCGTCCCGTCGCCCGTCATGCAAAGTGGAAGGTGACGCCACAGACACCTGGCGGGCTTTGTTCATGTACCGCCGGGTGTGTTATGGGTTGTTATGAGCGAGGCCATAGGCAGGGGCGGCGGCGCCGCGCCGTCCAAGGCTCCGTACGCCTGAGAGTCGCCAGCGCCGTCACGAGGCCGTCTTTGACCGCCTTCGACGTGCGAATCTCCTGCGATGGCGGCGGGTCGCTATCCGCACAGAACAAGCTCGACGTGACGGCTGGCGTCACACCGCGTCGCACGGGCGTCACGCCCGCGGCAACCCTCCACGGCGCGCCCGGCGACCCCCGGGGCCACTGGCCGGCTAAAAAGTCTCGCGCCGTTCCCACGCCGACCGCTATCGGAGCGGAGAGTTCCCAGCGGCGGCCGGCGCGGCGACAGATAGCCGCTCACAGTGGGTCAATGGGCCGCGGCGCCGTCCGCCGGCCGGCCCGCAGCGGGGACGCGGGGACGGAGCTGCCGGCACCGCGTCACCGGGACAGACAGGGGACGCCGTCCCTGAGACACAACCACAAGGACCGCGCCACTAGTTTCGGGACGGTTTCGCGACGATGGCACAATCTCAGAACCACCGGTCGAGGGACCCACGCAGATGGCTGGTGGCCGAGGACCGAGTGCGTCGCTGAAAACACTGGCGCTTCTGCACGGGAAACAGCAATCAGTGGCCTGTCACACATTCGGCGAAATAAGCCAGTGGAGCAATGACTGACGGTTCGTGATGTACCCGTTCTTACGGGCCATGCAACTCATAGCCCTCAAGCCTTGCACCGCCTGCCAGTTATGAATGCACCATAAGACGCGTGACAGTCTTCACACCATCATTCATTGAAACAATCATCGGACAGAAAACCTTTCCCACCGGTTACCGTTATGTGCCTGAAAATACAGAAGAAAATGTTCCCATCGGAAACGGCTTCGTGTCAGTTATACCGCATCAATTTCTCCATGATGCATGATACGCAATGTCAAGGGGTACATGGGCCGAGCGAGGGGTGGAGACCCAAAGGGACCGGCGAGGTGGTCGCCACCCTCTCCTTTGAAGAGTTCTAGGATCTTTTACACTAGTTAAGTTGTTATTTGCGTTTACAACGCTAGCAAATAAAAGGAAATCAGAGAAATGGCAATGCGCATGCCATTCAGCAGGAGCGCCAACATCAACTAAGCCTCCGTCTCTTGAAGGAGCTTTTACTGACCGACCGTCCATCTCTTGGAATGTTTCTGGCTTCGTCCCCGTCTAGGGAAGTCACGCTCCGACCACGCGTTCATGAAGCGATAACCCTAGTCGATGCATCTAAAGGAACTCATAAAATTTCGCCAACCTCCCTCCCGCACACACCCAAAACCGTGTTTTACATTGTTCGTCCATTCCTCATACAAAATACGCTAAGCACCCACCCACCAGTCACGCAAGCGATGCCCAGAAAGTCATCGTCACATTGTGTCTCCCATCAGTGCCCCCCCCCCCGTTCTTGAGGCCCCTCTCCGCCCACCTTTTTCGCTGAGCCGCCGAGCCGCCGCCGGCGCCCGCTCGGCGCGTCGCCGGCGCCAGCCCAGCCAAATCGAATCACGCCCGCCGTCGGCCCGTTCAACTGTTGACGAAAACCAATTAGCGCCGATCGTCGCATTGTGATTCGCGCGGCGGCGTTCGCGGCGCGCCTGAATGGCGCCGATTGCGAGGCGCCGACTGAAAGGCGACGTTCGCGGCGTGCAGGCGCCGCGGTCACGTGACCGAGCGGGGGGCGGGGGCGAGGACGGCGAGAGGCGCGCTATATATGGGCGCTTCAATCGGTGTCTCTCGCTGTGGGAGCGAGGGACGTGATCGGTGTTGGCCATAGGTCGACTGCAGTTGTGACATATTGTGATGGCTTAATCCGCGCGAGGATCAGGAGGGCCGACAGGGTGGGAGAGAGTGGAGGAAATCGTGGCAGGGTAGAGTGGTGCTTGGTGGCCCCTGGCTGCTCGGTGATATCCCGCTTATTTCGTGCCACTGAAGAAAACTAAGCATGGTTGCTTCCATCTCACACCATGCGCTGCATCTGACAATCAGCATAAAACAAAATGTTTCGTGATAGTGCCCGGGCATGCCAGCCAGGGGAGAATTTTGCATAGATTAGTGTGCTGGCAACAAACCCATGGAGTGAACTGGTTCTTTGTGACATAATTTTGGACCTCCTAAACCAATCGAACGCCGGGAAAGCGGAAACCAAGGTTACATTCGCAAAAATACGGCACTGCATCTTCATTTCCCAAATTCTATCAACCCCCAATCATTTGTGCTGGTTAAGCCCGGTAAAGCACTAAGCCATTTATCCGAGACGCCTCACTGCACGCGCAAAAACCACGCGATCCTTTTTTGCAAATCCGCCCATTTCACAAGACAAATGCAACTGACAAACACAAAGTCTGAACCGCAGTAGCATTCCGTGAGTGATGGAGATAGCTCGGCCCGCGCGGCCACTGCGGCGCACCGCAACAATTCCGCGGCTCGCGCCCGGTTAGCCGATATTACGACTGCGGCATTCCCGGCGCTGAACAGCCCAGCCCGGCTGAGCCGCGGCAGAGCGCGCGAGCAGCCGTCAATCCTGGCGGCAATTCCATTACTTCCGAACGCGTCGCAGTGATCTCACCCGGCGCCATTTATCCGCTAAATGGCCGTCGGAGTCTCACGGTTATATGCGGGCGACGCCGTGCCGACCCGGTAACGGCCGCCGGCCGACCCCGCGTCGAGAGCCCGGAGACGCATCGCCGCCGCCGGCGTCCGCCCGACGTCAGCGTGCCGCCGGCGAGAGCGCGCCGCCGGCCGCGCCGCAATTGGCGCCAATCAGCAGCCGTGTCAGCGCGGGTAATGAGCTAATGCGGAGGAAGTGCGCAATCTGGCCCCGCGCGCGCGACGCCGGCGCGGCGCGCGGCGTGCCCGCGGCGACGCGAGGCGATCGCTGGTTGACCCGCGCCCGGCGGGGTCATGGGGTGGCAGTACACGGCCGCCGCACGGAGCTCGTTCCTGTCGTCACCGAATGACGCTGGCTGAGAATGGCTCGGTACCTGCCGCAGTCAAGGGATATTCCAGGGGTGTATGTTGCGTTAAATGTGATTACCTCTAAAATCAGCTTTTCCCGGGATAGCAAGGGCTGTTAAGCGGTGTTAATCACGCCAAAAGTCCAAGGGTTCACAAAGACCATTTATGGTTACACCAAATCCGTACAGCTGCTTGGTTAAACACGGTTCCAACGAAGGAGTATGGTTCAAAGAGCAGGAGCCTAAGATCCGGGTCGCTCCCGCCGGCCCCCGGCTCCTAAGCGCAGGACCCCGCGCGGCCGCACCAGAGTCTCCGGCGCCCTTCAGGCCGACCAGCACGACTCCGATTCCCGCCGAGTCCAGCCGAGTCGCCGCTGCGGCCGGCGTGCCGGGCAGAGCCGCTGTCGGCCACTCATCACGGGCAATTATCCCGGCATAGAGCGGCCGCGGCCAGCGAGGCCGGCCGACCGGCGGCTGCCGCCGTAAATTTCTCTAATCCTAACACACGGTGGCGCCGGCCGCGGCGCTCGTCCGCAGCGCACGTGCGCCCGGCCCGGCCGCCGCCGCCGTGCCAGCGCGCGCTGTTCGTTAATTGGCGACAATTATGGCGGCCGGCTGCGTCGGATTACCGATGCGCTGATACGCCGCCGACAGTTATTAATTGGCCTGTCCCCATGTCAGGCCGCGCCGGCGCCCCGGCCGACGCGATGGGCAGGCCAGCAGCCTGGGATATTTTTACGACCGGCCATCTTTTCAAGACGACTCGCGTGAATCCATGACTCTTCGTGTTCCGCTAAATGTAAGTGGTTATATGATCAACACGATCTAATATCTAAGTCAAGGTCAAGGCTGATATGTTACTGGCACTCCCTGTTATCTATTGCGGGCCTGATTAGGAAATTAAGCCCCCACTTTTCGTCCACGTATTATTAACAACTGTTTTAGTTTGCTGCTTCATGGACATTTCTGATTCCCAACGCATCCTACAGGTACTGCTTTCGTAAAATAAAGATGTTTACGGGCTATTTACTAAGTAGTCCTTATGTTCCTAGTCAGGATTTCAAGAGCATACGAAGTCCGGGTAGCAGCGACATTTCGCTGTCCCCCGCAACAACCGACGTGAGGCGGTTGCGACCCGAAATGACCATGGCAGTCGAGAGCGTCGTTAAATAACTCAATAACCAACCAATAGCCAAGAGCAGAAGAGGTGCATGTTTTCGGGACGAGACAGGATCTAGTTATTCCGATTTTTTTCAAAACAATGTGCAGTCATTACAAAAAAGGTTGTTACTTAAATACTTTACAGTCCAATAACAAAATGACGACGTCCACGAGTGAATGCAGACTAAAATACGACTGGTATTCGGAGTCTCCATCTTAGGTGAGCATCAGAATGTCCTTCGCCGTGACGTTAAGTGTTCACCTAAGGGCGCGGAAAGCGGGGAAGCAGGGGGGCGGCAGCCCCCCGAAATTTTGAAATTTAACATTGACGCTATGGACGATGACTGGAATAAACTGGCCCAAAACGCTTCATTGCCTGTCCCCCCCCCCCCCACCCACACACACACTGTGGAGGAGTTCCCGCGCCTCAGGTGTTCACGATAGTGATACCGGCACAGATGCTGATACAGGTACAGGTACAGTTACTTCACGGTACAGATACTGCAACAGCAAGATGGGTAGTATCCTGACACAGAGTGAAATAAAACGCCAGTGAAGATAGCGAGAAGGTCGACCGGGCGGGATGGCACACCGACAAAGCCGGCTAACACACTGAAAGAGACGGCCAACACGCTGACAGTCCGGGCCGGCACACTGACAGGTCGGGCCGACACACGAACAGCGCGAGCGCCGGGGCCCGGCAGCCGACAGGTAACGGGTTTCGGCGCCTCTGCTGCTGTCTCGTCGGACGGCTAATCGGCCGCGGCGATCGGCTCTGGACAGTGCAGTCGGCGGACTTTGTGGGAACGGAACCGTGCAGATAGCCCGTGGGACGGACGACAAGGCGGCTCTTTGTATGAAAGACTCCGTCATCTATGTTTCGCTTTACGGAATGGTATGCTGTTGACTATCACCGACTAAGAGATGTCTAAACACATGGTGACATACCTGGTGCAGTCTTCGTAGGTATTCTATGCTGGCAATAGTATGCAGGAATTACATGTAGGCCCTGCTGCTAGCGCGCATCTCTAAAACGACTCGCTGACGACTCCGTAAATTATTTTCCCTAGCACATGAAGACCGGGAAAAAGTTTTGAAACCCCTTTTATTTCGCTGCTATCGTTCAGCAGCGAAACGCTGTAAATGAATGGCGATGGACGTGGTAGCTGAGGAGATGGAAGGACAAGTGACCCCTACAGCCGGAGAGCCGGACACCGTCCGCCCTTCTGTGGCCTGGTAAAGATGTTCGGCATCGGATGCCTCCTGACCATCTCGCCTCGGTCAAACGTCTCAGGGAGGCGAAGACTACAGTATGGAATTGGATCGCTCCCTAAGCAGACCTTTCCATCGTGATAGAGTTCGACTACATACAGAGGTCGTCGTTTGAGAATGAAAACAAACCCGGTGCTAAAAACCATACGAAAGTCGAGGTAAGAAAACGCACCAAATGGTGATTTAATGCCCAACCCGGTTTATCAACACGTACTGCACTTAAATATCTACATCCTTGGAAGTGACATTACACCTTTTGAGGGTCATCTGGTACTAATGGCCAGGTGGCCCATTATGCTAATGGCCAGGGTAATGAAACGAAAGGCTTGAGGAAGGCATACATTACGCTCAGTCATTTTAATTATATCCAATGGGATACGTAGCCAGGCGAGACGCAAGGCAGTGCTTCCTCGAAAGCAAACAGTTCCTGTGCCGTTTCTTATATAGTACCCAGTTGTGGGTGAAAAATAGACCATGCTGGCAGTCAAATAATATGCGAACAAAATAGTCGAAACACCCACAATAAAGGATTCAACCTGTTGGACGGTCTTTCTACGAAAAAACAGCACACAATTTCCGGTAGCACATCCCGGGCTTCCGTAAACGACGCTGCTAGGTAATATGACTACTTCAATTGCACGTCCGCAGCCGGTGTCAACCCACGCGGACACACCAGGTCGCAGGCCAGTGTGGCTCAACCGCTTACCTTCAGAATAAGGAAATCCATCTTTTTGTCGCCAGCAACTAGATCATCTCACACCGACCGTAACCGAGCGAGTCCCTTGGTGTGGGCACGACGCAGCAAACACCGGTCAGAGCCCCGGGCGCCCGGGTCAGCTGACCTGACCTGGACTGCGGAATCAGCACGACACCCCCCAGACCACGGTCGGGGACCACCCCCGAGTCCCTGCGGCCTGCTCCGGCGCCGCGGCCAGGTCCACAGCTCGGCTGTCTCACCCGGTCCCGGCGCCTGCACGACCCACGCACCCTCCCCGCTCGGCGCACACGCGACAGTGCGCCGGCCGCGCGCCCGGCCGGCCGTCTGGTTCACGGGCCGGCCGCCAGGGCGGCGCTGGCGCGGCCGGCCCGGTGGCGCCGCCGTGAAAAGGGGGCTCGGTGGGGAGTGGTGGCACAGGCGCCGGCGTCCGGCGGGCGAAAGGAAACATAAAACATGTAGTCCTTCCGTGGACATCATCAGGGGCGGAGGTCCTCATAAATAGGTTCCGGTTAGCAAGTGGGATTGTCGCTGCACTGTTTTGGCGTTTCAAAGTAAAAGACGCATAATAGAAGTATGCGACTACAGTAGCTTCAACGTGCTATTGTTTCCCAATATTTTCGCGAGATTTGTAGGAATAACGCCAAAGTCCCATTTATGCATAGACAGCTGGCGTTTTTGTAGGTGTCGACTACCGGCCTGCGGATGCTGACTGTGTGGATAGCAGGGCACCAACATATGTGGAACTCCAACCGAAGTCACCACGGCCAAGCAGCAACGCAGATACGCCAATCCAGACCTGGCCGGAACCCCTCCAGTCAGAGTGATTTCGACACGACTGGGCGGCATAACCTACAGAAACATATGAAAACCTCGAAATTTCACTACTGCATCACGCGCAGAGCGATCAGCCGAAAAGTTGTGTCTTAGAAAAAGAAGAAGACGCCAAAACAAGAATGTCTTATTTCTGGCTTCGTGCCTATGCTGGTGACTACTGTAAATGTGGGGTAGAAATGGTGTAAATAGCTAACAGGGACGTAGGCGAGGGGGGCCATGGGGGCCATGCCCCCCCCCCGAGCCAAGCGGTCTACATTAGATACATGGCGATTTCGCATGAATACGTAATAGTGATCATATATATATTGCAAAAACAAACATTATATGTTTTGCCGTGCACTAAATGTGAGAAAAATTGCTCAAAATTGCTGTTTTTCGTGTAAATTTCATATGCCTGTGGCACATGACAAAATTTCACATTTGCCTCCCCCCTGAGAAAAATCCTAGCAAAGTGCCTGAGAGCAAGTAACAAAAACACACACAAACAAACAAAACGAACTTAAACACTGACTACTTCGACATTTTTACATGATCCACCGAAAAGAAACTGCACCGTTTTTCTTGTAAACTTAATCGAAGCAGCGCACCAAAATCCAGCCGGGACGTATCCAGAGCACGACCTGTGGCCAGCCCCGTCACGCCGCCAGTGTTCATCCTGCTCAGTTAATGATAGCACGTGCGGCCGGCGGTAATAATGATTAACTGCTTCCGTTGGCGCCTGCGTCGGAAATGGGCCAGTCTCCCCCGCCCCCCAGGTGGGGTCCAGTCTTTTAAACTGGATAACATCCGGTGGGCTCTCAAAACGACCGCGTTCGACCAGCTGCTCCCGGCATCAGATTCTCTGGAATGGATTCGAGACGTTAAAAGCATTGCCTAGCCAGGCAAAGGGAAACGCCTCACCCACTACGACTTGCCACATATCAGCCAGTCGCAAAGATATGCAACCTTTTGGTGTTTGTTACAACAAAGAGTATGTTGACATGTTATAGGGAATGGCTAGATCAAACGAAAGACCCTTGTTTCGAAGACTGTATTCATCAAAGACACATCTATTTGCGACTCAGTGTGCTAATGACATACTGGATGTTCAGATACTCTCTTAGAACACAACTAATTAAACATGTTCGGCCTAAGCTGTCAGTGAGAAACACAGACGACTGCATTCCTTTTTTATATCGTAACACATGTCTGTACATCTGTTTTGGAATGTTCTGTGTTTACTCCACACCCAAAGACATACCAAATAATCAGCAAAAACATTTCCATCTGGGTAGTTTTCACAATGCAAAGTTAAGTAGCATTTCTCAGAAAGAGCTAAAACTATATCCAGTCAGGTCCGGCGATTAAATCGCGCCAAACGCCACCATGGAATGGCATCTGAAGCCCTGAAAACGTCCACGTCCGGCTGCGTCTTTCCGTTCGCGAGGGCGGCTAACGATACTGATGTCTGTCACGTGTTCAGATACTTCCGCTGGTTGTGGGGGTCAGAGGGGAAGGAGGAGCACCATCATGGTGTCGTTCTACCCCACAGTATAATCGCACGGGCCAGGTGCATCCGACAGCTCCCCTAACCCCCCACCCCAGGCCCCCGCAGAGCCGGTGGTCGTAACAGGCCACTGCATACAAACATCGGCAGCCTATGGCAGGGGTGCATACATGATAAGAATTATGCCCCAGTTCCGCCCACCCTGTTTGAATGCAAGCTGTTCTCGTATCTGATCCGCAACTCTCTACAAAAATGCAAAACGTGCATAAATAATCGAGTTCTGGTATCAGTGGCAATATGGTACAGCTTTTCACGAAACATCTGTCCCTGTAGCTGAATCATGCCCCACATGGAACGTAATCGCGCGGAATGCACGAATAGCTCGCAATGATTTCAGTCTCGCCGATAGCACTCGGCAGTGAAACTGGGCTACATGAAGTCATTGACATCAGCGTAATGCAGCTCTGCGTTACGAGGACAAAACACCGCTCTGGATAGCTGCAACTTTCTTTTTGGACCCAGGTAGTATCGCCAGCAAGGATTACTAGCAGGCTGGTGGATTGATACAGTCCCCACCTTCACAGACCTCAGAGTGCGTCCCAGCCACGGATAATCGGTTCGAGCCGCCCCTCCAGTCCCGTGAATTACGAACATTACCGCCCAGGGAGCAAAGATCGATAACCATGTATAACTTCGTTCACGTAAACATGAGCTCTGCAAAGCATCATGATTCCGCAGCGGCTGCCGAACCCTGGCAAAATTCGCCGGCACTGCCATTAGCGAACGGATGTTCAAAATATTCATACGGCCGTGACAGAAGTGACCAGCAAAATCTATCCCTACGATTCAAGCCGCAGACCCTGACTGGGCACGGCTCAACCCGCAGTAAGAGAGCAGCCGTCCCTCCCGTTGCTGTCCCCCCCCCCCACGCCCCTGCGCACTATCTGCCCCCGACCGCAGTCCACCGGCCGACCAGCAGCGTACCGCGCGCGGCGTCTCCCTTTGAAGTCGGGCGCGTGCGCGTGCAGGACCGCCGCTGCGGGCGGCAGTGGCGCAGTGGAGCGACGCGCGCGCCGGCCGGCCCGCGCCCGCTCTCATTAGACGTCGTTAGTTCTGGCTGGTCTGTGTCAGCGTGGCTGAGGTTGCGGGGTCGTGATGGCGGACTGCGTGTCGTGCCTGAAGGGTTGTGGGATGCACCACTGCGTGTGAAACCAGCAGCGGAGCCATGAAGTCACTGCAGGAAGCGGATTGGCCAAGCTGACGTGACGCTGTCTTTGGTGGTGATCACCGTGACCCAATACTCACCAGATCTAATTAGTATTGCGATAACATCCGCAGTGTGCATATAAACAAAGGATGTGGGTTTGCCAGGATGACCCTGGTGAATAATTGCAAAGAAAACATATCGCCCTATCAATTCGTCCCGTCTCCCATCAGCGACATTCTCTCATAACAAACGACGCGACCTTTGGCAAAGGTCCTGAGAAGGTTCAGCCTTTCCTCGGAGGATGATGACTTCATCAGTCACCCCGCGTGATGTACTGTTCTCCTGTCTTCTTGCTGCACAGCGATGCAATGAACGACGTACGTGCGAAACGTACCACCTCGGATAGCAGCATTGATTGAATTGTCAGTAAGTCATTTCTATGGATATACCAAGCTAAACAGTCGGCTCCCACTTGCCATCGGAATGCATACAAAGCTCTCACGATTGCACCTACTGAACTCGACACCTTTGCCTATGCATTGCAGTTTTGTCTGAAATAAAGCCTTGATTGGTTCTCTGAAATACAAATCAGGTAATTATTTCGAGGCCGAAAGGACGTAGAGCCGAGTCGAAGGCTTAAAGAGGCATAGCATCGCGAAGCAAAACACTAGTGATCGTCATGTACTGCGGTAAGTTCTAAAGGAGAGGAGTCAGTGTCCAACCTGAGACTATAATGCAAAGGGACACGCGTGCATCAAAGCCCGGTTAGCCTGGTTGTAGCAGACAACAGGTTGCTGGGACTCCGATCTCGACAAAATCATTCCCATTTGCCGGCATATTGGAGGACGGGGCATGACTTATGAAGTAGGCAAACTGTAGCGGCTGTCCACGACGTTCATAGATCAGGAAACTAGCCGTTGCAAGCCAGCCCTCCTCGATGGATTCTTCACGAGCATTTGCACCACCTAGTGGTCGGCCGTGGAACTACAAGTTTCAGGAATGACCATCAACGACTCTTGTTACAACGGAGAGCTGAATTGCGAGTATGCAAGGATATGCATTGCCGAAAATTCCTACCAGGACTGAAGTCTGTAGAAAGATTTGGGGACGAGAAAGGGGTGTTAAATATCTTTTGGGTATTTGTCATGCAACGTCAAACACATTACCTATGTTCCAAACTGGGAAAGGTTCAGGCTAGGGACGAATCCAAGAATATTCAACAGAACTGCGAATGGGGCGTCACTGGAGTCGGAGGCCCCATGGAGAGCCGCAGCCCCCTTGAAAAAGTGTTTTGTCCTCATTGTTATCCTTCTAACACTTTTCGCTCCTGTAAGGAGCTTCTTGATCACTCAGCAAGATGGGCGTTGGGCCCTTCACCCTGCATCTTCTTCCATGCCCATGGTGTGACCTCTGCATAGTAACGGTGGAATCCTTGTGGAGATAGTGGGGGAGGCGGCAAACGTAATTTTCACCATGTTTCTTTCCATGCACCACTATAGGGTTAATGTTAAATATTGCCCAAAGCTGGGGGGGACATCTGCCCCTGTCTCCCCCCGGATCCCCCGCTCCTCCCTGTGCATGCCTGTCCTTAAGTCTACAACCACCACCACGGGTATACGCAGACTTACAGACTACACAGGGTTGCGCCGGCGCGCGTTCTCTTTTCCCGAGTTCTGAGCAATCAGCCAGGAAGGTCAGGCCAGCGATAGGATAAGACAGTGGCGCACGCGGGATTTTATTGGCGGGGGGGGGGGATGGGCAGAGATAAGAGAGCGGACCCTCTCCTCCTCCTCCTCCTGAAGAACTCGGATTTCAATCGCTTTTTTACGGCCCTCCCTCTCCATAAAAAAGGAAACGGCTCATTTGCCGGTGACCTACGAACACATAAAACGCCTGAAAAGCGAGGAAATTTTTTAACGTGAGAAATGAGAGAGAGAGAGAGAGAGAGAGAGAGAGAGGGAGAAAGAAGAGATGCTAGACTTCTAGCCTCTAGCCACAACCCCCAACCAACCAGCCCCCTAGCTTACGAGGACCTAGCCTGCGGGCCCGTCTGACATACGGGCCCCAGGACGACGGGCCCTGTTTGACTTGCGGGCCCTGGCTCATGGGCTTGCTAACCAGGCAACTGACCAGTGGCCCTTGGCCCTAGATTACGAGTCCCTAACCAACATTTCGTTTTTTCAAATGACAAACCCGGAATATATATGACGTAGAAATCCTCTACTTGTTTGACCTGATATCAGGTCAGTCACGGAGCTATGCCTAATGTCGGGCCCCCCTGTGGGATCGCAAAAGAAAAATAATTTTAAAAAAAAAAAAAAAAAAAATGAATGCACACGATATCATTCCAGGTGACCCCAAGGTCACTGGAGGTCATTTAAGGTCAAAGGTCACAAGTTGATCTGAGAAACGTGTGACCATGACAGTTCCCCCTTTTTATGTCCCTGGCACCGCCTATGCTAACATTATACAAACATTGTAATGCGATTTGTACTTCTTTAGCATAACATGACTAGAGAGCTAAAAAAGTGTTTTGGCCTCTTTTGTTCATTCCGTTATTGGAAAACTAATCCTTTTTTTTTTGAAACCCTGTGACGCCCATGAATTTTTCAAAATTTCAAATTTGCATACCCATGGTAAAAGCCCTATCCATGATCTCTCGATTGATGCCAGTTTCATTGAAATCGGTCCATAAACAACGGAGTTATAAGAAGTCAAAAAGTACCCCCTGTTATCCACAAATGTAAAATTTTGAAAATTTTTTTATCAAAATGTAGTTCACGTCACGGAAATCGATTGCCGTTTGTTGGGATGAAATTGGATAAATAATTTTCAAAATTAAAGGGGCCGAATCCGCCCCCCCTGCCGGGAATCGGCCATACCGTCTAGCCCTCCGGGAATAGGGTTAAAGGGCTTACGTGCCCCTCACTCATGCCGGCCCCTGACCTTCGGGCCCCAACCAACGGGCCATCTTGCTCTCGGCCACCACCCTGGCCTGCAAGCCCATTTGACAAACGTGCCCCTGGCTTGCGGGCCACTGCTTAACTGATGGCTTACGGGCTCCTACTCACGGGTCCTTGACTAACGGTTTTCCCAGATTCAGGACCTTGCGGCGTTCCCCTGGTATATGGACCCCTCTTGCATAGGGGTCCGTGACTTATGGGCTACGGCCCCTTGCCAACTAATCATTTGGCCTCGGACCTCCTGGCTGCGGAACACTTTTTCATGCTTGTCTTATGGGTCTCTGACTTACGGACTCTACCCATCGGCCCTTAACCAACGGGCCTCCTGGATGACCGACCCCTGGGCTGTAGGCCCCCTGGCTTATAGAACCCTGGCCTGTGGACCCTTTTGTTTGAGGGCCCCCGGCCTGCGGGCCCCTCTTGTATACGGGCTCCTGCTCTGCTTGACCTAGGGGCCCCTGGCATATGGGATTGTTACGGTCTCAGGCGCGGGCTTAATCAAACGGGCCCCTGGCTCACGGGCCGCTCTGGTATGCCGGTCCCTAGGCTATGGACCGCTATCCAACAAACTGACTGGCCTCGGGATCTCTCACGCATGTGGGCTCCTGGCCTACGGGTCCCTGTCTACTGGCCTCTGGCTTGCGGGTCCCTCGGCATTCTTGTTTTCCCACCCTACGGGCCCCATTTCCCTGACGGTCGCTTCAGAATTTCGAGGGAGGGGGTCACCTGACTCTGCTATCCCGACACCACACTCTGCTATCCCGCCTCCCTGTGTGAGCTGCTGGGAGGAGATGCTGGTTGTCGAAACTGTTTCCTCTTCATTCCAGGTCCTGTGCCTGTTGATTCCATTGATTCCACTCACATCTGGCGATTTGATAGCGCAAGTATTTGAACAATATCGCGGCAAAAAAAAAATCCGACACGGTCCTTTTGAAAACTTCAAGAAAGCAAACCACAGACGCAGAATAATACGTCAACATACAGCTAAGCGGGGAGGGGACGGTTCCAAGACTTAGTCAGTCTGACGCCATTTTTTAACGCAACACTGAAATGGACCAATTGGACATGAGACGGGTTTCCGTATGGGTACTGTCTTGTGAGTCCATGCCGTGCGAGAATCACCACACCGCGTACCTTATCGCCTTAAACAGCCTTTGTCTGGCGTGGGACACTGCTGTGCAACTATAGGTGCAAATGTTGCACCCCTTTTCGTCAGAGCAAGGCATAACTTTGGAGATGCACGAGTCTATTTAAAAAGGAAATCAACGAGGCTCCCTTGTTTACGATCGGCTTCTCGACAAAGCAGGCCAGAGTTCCTTAAGGTGAAATGGCGTGCAGTTGACGAGGATGGTTCATAATTCACTTCAAAACCTGTTTTTACTGTTTGATCTTTTTAAACTGCAGTAATGCGAATTTCTAGCGTAAACTGCGCTCCAAAAACACTGAAGGCCCATGTGTACTGGGTAATTATCTCCTTAGTGGATGAGTCTCGGCTAAAAATACTGGTATCTGTCGACTTTCCTGGGATACGAGTCTAGGCTAAGAGTGCTGTCACAGTCCTCCGATACCTCAATCTCGGCTCAGAATGTTGTTACTGTCCCTTGATACCTCAGTTTCGGTTAGAAACACTGCTACAGTCCACTGGCACCCCTGTCTCGGATAGAAGGGCTGTTACAGTCCAATGGCACCTCCATCCTGGTAAGGAGCGCTGTTAGAATCCCCCGGCACCTCAGTCCTGGTAAGGAGTGCTGTCAAGTCCCTGGGGCCTCTGTCTCGGTTCGATGCGTCACGCTCCGTCCCAGCGTCACTGCACGAGCCTACCCGACAGTCAGCCCCGTGTCCGTCACCTGTCGGCCGCCAGGTGGCAGCCGGACCGCACGTGAATCACTGCCGACGAGTCGGCGCCGTCGTCCCGGCGCCACCGGCAGCCCTCGACTGGCGCCATCCGGCGGAGCCAGCACGCACGGTCACGTGACGCACCGAACTGGAATACAGTTTCACGACACGAAAAGGCGAGAGCGTCGGCAGGTTGCTTCCGTATTGACAAATGGTTGGTGTGCTTGGTTATCATTTCAGAAGTTTTCTTTTTTGTCATTGTGCAATGCCCTTGATCTTCGATGCGTCATGACTCTATAAACGGGCTCTTTCGCGATAGTTCGCATCACAACTTTGACGAGTATGTTAAAAATAGGCACAGCCTCATCCTGGCATCACCCCAGCACCTCGTTTTCTTCAAATGTGACGGTTTGCAATGTCCTGACAGTCATTTATATCCAGTTCATGTCCGCCTCAAGACACGTACCTATTTACGATATCAATAGGACAAGTAGTAATGCACCAGACTGAGACTTTCAGCCATTTCTACATGCTCACCATTTCAAGTAAATATTCTAATTGCATTTCTTCCTACCTCGGGTACTTCACGCGGTCAACTAGCGACACCAGCCACAACCCCGGGTACTTCATGCGGTCAACTAGCGACACCAGTCATTCTGCTCAATGAGTCCTCGTGCCGCCTAAGAAAGGCCTGAAAACCTATGCCATGGAGACAGCAGGTACGCCCAATAATCGCGCGGTTTTCTATCAACAATGCTCGGTAAGCCTCCGTGCTTAGGGAAAGTTAAACAGTCGCAGCATCTAACGTCTCTCCCATCATGCAAGTAGCATGGTCGGAGTTATTCGACTCGAAAGAACTTTAGTCAACGGTTTGGTCAAAAACAAACGACAACTAAATCCACTGTTGGCTGCTACAGGCCAAGCATTTTCAGTTACGTTAAAACAAAATAAAGGCAGACTTCCAGATAAATTAACGACATCCGCAACGGGCGCAGACAGGACTAGGGGAAGAACCCTCCTTCTGTGGCAAGGCTGAGAAAGAACAGCCACTGCTGATCCATCACGTCTAGCCGGGAAAACAACACCCTGAAAAGACGCTCCGCCGGCGATGGCTCCGAGGCACATTAAGCGAAAACAGAGCCTCTCCGGCACTATCTGGAGTCCATCAGGGGACGAAGGTGGGCGGGCTGAGCTATTCGTAACTGGAATCATCGTTCTCATCCGCAGCTGAAAATAAACAAGGGCGCGGATCGAGAGACCGGCGGTGTTATTGGCTTATAGGCCGCCGCTCGGGCGCAGGTGATCTGATTTCCCCCCGAGGTCCACCGCTCGCCGCGCTGCGGTACAGTCTCGATCTGCATCGATCGTCGCCGAGGCCCGGGCCTCGTGCGTTTCCCTCGGACCAGGGGATTACGGTATGACTCACGTTCCCACGAGCCCATCAGCGGAGGCGCGTCCAGCGTTCAGACGCCCGCGCCCTGGAGTCTAATTTACTCCCCCTCACTGGCTGTCAATCGTAATACGTATCGTTCGAGGCAGGCTTCCCCGGTACCCGCGCCGGCAACTTCTCCAGGCGAGGATTTCTAGCTAGCTCCAGCGGCGCCCGCATGAAGGCAGCTTCGGCGCGGGGAGGCGGGAGTCGCGCGTGTGAGCTTCTCAGCTGTTGTTTTTATGCCGGCCCGGCGAAAAGCCAGAGCGGCGAGGCCGCCACGTCGGCAGGGGAGACGTAAACCTGCGCACGCGAGCTAAATCATCATCTGGCGACGGCGAGTCGATACGTTCGCGCCGCGGCCGGCGCAAACATCCTCCCGCTCGCGCGGTCTGGCGCCCCAACCCGGCCGGACGTCACGTAATTCGCACTGACCCCGACCCGAGCGATGCGTGTCCTAGCCCGCGGCAATGGCGTTGTCCGTTCATCCCCCCGACCACTTCCGCCTCCTCCCCAGCCGGGCAATGGACGAGAACCGTGTACAAACACGACCGGATTGGCTCGCCGGATCATCGACTGGTGTCGTACCAGGTACACACGCGCGCGCCACGGAGCTCGTGTTTAGCCGGGGAGGCTATTGACGGCTCGAGTGAGGGTGGCCCCGAGCTGTAATTGGATCGTCAGGAAAGCCCGGATCACGGCCGAATGGGTCTGAAAGGCCGGGCGGCCGACGTTTCTGGCAGCTAACTGCGGCACAAGCTGCAGAATCACGCGGCCTGAAGTAGAAATTATGTGTCAATGATTTTTCAGCGTGTTCGCGTTTGATACTTCGAAGATTGCTTTGTGAAGAAAAGATTGTCAAAATATACATCGCATGCAAAACTGTTATTTTACACCATACAGAGGTAGTCATTAAATTTAATTTTGTTCAGATGCATGTAAGCGCTATTTCGACATTTATGCCGAAATCGCGCATGCATTTCGACATCAGTGTTTGATGTAAGTTTGGTGTAAACATTATGTCAAAGCATGAAACATTGACTTATAAGTCAATGCTGCTGCAGGTCATCGTGCAGTAAAGCTGACTCGTCAGGAGCTTAAACATCCAGAGGAGTTCGTTTGGCATTTCAAAACATTTTTTGGACCACTTTTGAGAGATTAGTACATGAGGGGTTCTCAGGAATCTACACACCTGGATCCATTCCCTAAATGGTTCTAAAGACCATGGCATAACCTTGTTTGACTTTTTGACCCACCAGGTACAAGTTGGGCCATTAGAAACTCAAAGAGCTTGCGACAGATATGACCGCTCTTTCTCTCTTTCTTTCTTTCTTTCTTTCTTTCTTTCTCTCTCTCTGTCTCTCTCACTCTCTCTCTCCTGTGTGGTTTAATAGGTTCCGGAGATCGTAAGAGTTCTAAAACCAAAACTAAAAATAAAACGTAAAAAGCGTGAGCGACCAGGGGCAATCCATAAAGCCTATTGTTAGTGGGGTGGCACTCTAGGAACAGACCATTGTGTAGATGTTTCAGTCGTGTGAACACCAACAAATTTCGAACTGGCTTGGAAGACAAACACTGCGTGCGAGATACTTTCTTATTCTACGAAAACCGTCACTTTTCAAAAGAGATCGGTAACACCTGCCTGGGTAATATTCGCAATTCACATTTTCCCCTTTGCTTGTTTTCTTCAGCGCCCTGCAGTTCAGCAAAGTGCTGGAGCCACTATGCGCCAGTTTTCCATACGTGACTCTGCTTCAAATGTCCATGTTGACGCTGGCCTGCAATTTGGGGGGTCATAAAAAGAAAAAGGATGATTAGTCTAAGCAACGAACGGAATTTCCACGCCTTTTTCTGTTACGCTCAGTTGCTGCAGGGTTCGTCGTGCCAAGCGCTCCCTTGGCACCATGTTACAACGCACAACAGAGGGGCTTTACGCAAAGTACTTCTTTCAACAGAAATATTTGTCAATCGATGTGACCCAAAACAGGTGACACAATCAATCTGGCGTTTCCAAAGGATCTAAGCTTCCTGGCCAAACAAACTTAGAACCATTCAGCAGTCACTTATGTATGTTCACGTAACAAAATTGTTCCAGCCGATGTTAACGATTTAGCATATACAGACAGATTCTTTCGCCAAGTCAACCATTCTCATCAGCAATGTGCGGCGTACACATACTGAATGAGAAAATAAACGCAAGATTCTATGCTTATATTGTGTGGAAGGATGTAGCTTTTTATTCTTATCATTTTTGACTTCCTTTATTTTTATAAATTGCATCCGAGTGGTTTCATACGGTGATATCACAGATCGGAACCCGTGTTAAGCAGAGCTTGTTGCATGACTCCGACCCCATTGCGTAATTCCAGGTAACGGCTGACTTTGTGACGAAAGTTACCGTGACGCCAACGGTACATGACGACCACTTCTTCATCACACGACATCAGTCTTTATTCCACAGCTTTGCCTGTTCATCAAGGATCAAAGTTGCGGCGACGTCGCATAATCTTTAAGCTTGTTTTTCACAGTTTGCTTACTTGATACGGGTATGCTACAAAAATGTTTCCGCGCTATGATGTTCAAAAGCACCAACGACGCCAAGGAATGAACTAATCCTCGTTCCTGATAATGTTAACGAGCACCACGAGTCATCCAATGGGAAGTGATGAGAAAAGAGAGGCGAAATATGCACAAGTTGCCTATTGGACGTATGTTTGCGAGTCACTTACCTGAATTTCGTAGAATGTATTGGAAGTCACCAGACCGCCAGCCCGCGTGCAGCACAGCAGACGACCGCAGAAGAAGCTCATTGTTACAAAGTCTCTTCAAATGCTCTTCTCAAAATTGTGACCTGACGCATGACTGACGTCAGCATTGTTTTCGCGAATGGAAGCCGAGGTACTCTGCATTACTTCACCGAGCATCTCAGCAGTTTCGTGGCCTACCAGCGGTCGGTCTGGCAACGACAAACAGCAGGAGCCACATCTCTCCGAAACGCTGCCACCGCCCACGGTACGCCATCGTCCTCTTCTACCATCCGCGGCCGACTCGGCCCGCCACGCGTCGCCAGCCGCCGCTCCCGCCCGGCCGCCGTCGTCGCCGACGCACGTGAACCGACTCACCGTCAGCGGCGACGCGGCCGACCACCGACGCCCATCGACCGGCGCCGCGTGGGACGCGGCCGCCGCCGTAACTTAGCGTAATCGTTATTACGTGTTGCTGGCATGATAGCGGCCACTACATGATTCAACGGCGGCGGGGCTGGATGCTGTTACGGTTCTGGTTCGGTCGTCGTCAGGTGTCGCAGGAGGTTGGACGGGTGGGGGGGGGAGAGGGAGGGGGTGGCGGAGCCTGTCCATCAGACGCGTAGCGACGGTCAGTTTCAGTGCGCCGTAGCCGGCCCGACCGCGTCCGTCTCAGCCGAACGGGGCGGCGCGGCGGAATGTTAATTTCCCGGCGCCGCGGTCAGAATTGATGGGAGCAAGTGCTGGCGGCCGACGAAATGGCGCAATAAAGCCGCCGGCCCGCGGGGGCTCCGCGGCCGCCGTCGGCCGTTCGACGCAGCTCGCCGAAATGGCCGACCTCCGGCCGATGAGGCGCGCCGTTCGTCGGGTCGCTGATGAAGAGGCCTGCCCATCACGGACCGTGCGCCGCGGACGTGCTGCAACTTCGCGGCGGTCTGCCTGCACCTGACGCCGTGGTCCCCAAGTCACGGACTACTGCCACCGACGTGTTCGAACGTTATCGGCCTTGTGTCGACCTCTGATCAGGTGGTCCCGCCCTTCCAAACCGTAGGAAACTGTGCTGATCGACGTTCACTTCGATCTAGCTGGCCAGTGTTCCCGCCATTGCGGTCCGTAAACCTAAGGCATGATCGGCTTCACGAATAAGATCTCTGGTCATTAAACGTGGGCGGCGACATATTGCAGACTTCAAAATCACCAGTTATGGGTATCCGTCCTATAATGATCTAATTTTTGGGTGGAAAAACTTTGAAGTATACTTCGTTTACAGAAGCATTAGTATCACAGTGACTTTTTGAACAGTTTTGTAGATGGTGCATGCTGCAGTGATGCATTGTGCATTTATTGCCAAAATTTCCATGCAATAAAAAATAATTGTTATGAGCCATAATCTCGCAAATAAGGCATAGGAAGCCTACTTAAGCCTAGCCAGCAATAAAATCCCCTGTTTGAAAAAAGCAAGTTAGACTGGTCAGAGATCAAAAGGATATGTTTTCTTTTTCAAAGCCCCAGCATTTAATGCCGGCAAGTTTCTGTTAAGTTCTTTGCACGTTCACGTACTGCCGCGTACAAAAAAAAAAACAAAACTTTTAACTGTCACCACAATTAGCTCTGCATCTGTGCCAGCCAGACCATACTATTGTCCCCAACTCCTCGGAGCAGCATAAGCCTGGTTACGTGACGCCAAACTACAAACGTCAGCCGCCGACTTTCATCTCAGAGGCAGACGGCAATCGAGCCAACGGGTTCGCCTTCGCAGCTTGTTTTCAGCTTGCTCGACATGCGTCAAAGCCGTTTTACAGCGGTCTAATCTGCACCTGAGAGCTCCCCTGAGGCCGTGAAGTGTGCGCTGCCTGCAAGATGGACGTGCCGTCAAAAAGAGAAAAGCTCAGGGGGGAGCAATTCTACCGAGGATATTGTCTCTCAGTGTCAGACCAAAGAGGCGTTCCACTGGCAGTGTCGCATGCGTCGACAGACACCGACTTTCACAAGCAAGTTCATCTTCCAAAGGGCTGACAACGACGTTTCAGTGGCATCCGGCTTTTAGGAATGGTGAGGGCGATGAAATAGCAAACGCTAGCAAGCACATAATAACGAAAGATCGACCCCGAGACCATTAAATGGCGTACCATCGGTCCCACTGTACTATACCATAAAATTTGCCTCTGCTATTAAATGACGATGCTTTCGTCGTGGCGCCCCTTTTCACGCGGGGAACAAATCCGGCCTCCCACGGTGTTTTTTTTATCGGCATCAAAGCCATAGATTCAACGTAAGCACATGGAACACCATGTGTCAAACGCCCTTTAAACATATGCCCTTAGCTCTCATGAAGTCGCCACTGACGTCCTTTTGTCACTTTTGAATATACGACAAGGTAGGTCCGACCACACGCCTCGTTTAAATCATATCCTGTCGAAATTGGTCCAACACATCGGCACAACTCTGAGAACGGGGAGGAGAGCAAATGGCCTGCACATGGATTTTAAGCAAAATCCCAAGCGTGAAAAAACTTTAGCCAAGTAAAAAGTGAGTTTCAGGCAAAGACAGCGTAAAGATAAATCAGTGCATTTCCCATGAACACAACATAAGCATTTACAAGGTGCCAAACAAGCGTCAATTAACCCTTGCCGGACCGGCCTCCGGATTCACCTTTGTTGGACCGGGGAGGAACTGGATCAACAGGCCCCCCAAGGTCTTGAGGAATATCAGTAAAACAGAAAGAAGTAAAAACACCTCTGGGAAAAGCTTGGCGAAAATAGAAGAACCCACCTAGGTTCTGTCAAATAAGGTCAATATTCAGATTACCAGACGTCATCTTAGATAAAATTAACCTGTTGACACTTTGGCGGAAAACTTTGAAAAACAAAGCTTCTGCGTGGCTCCAAAAGAATTTAACAGAGAAAAAGAAAGCCTGATTTACCGCAGTGGGACAAGAAAGAGCAACTGAGGCCATATTTGACCATTTAAAGCAAAGCGGAAAATGAAGGCGAAAACCGTCTTTGTCCACAAAATCGTCTGTAAGTGCAGGAATAGCGTTTTTCTGCAGGCATAAATATGTGTTTTGGCTGGAATGAGCCGGACATGTTTCTGACAGGTATATGAAGTCTGTGACTATCATATTAAAGTCAAACAAGGTTATCCTAGGTCAAGGTATTGACGCCTTTATCTCAGGAGTTTCTCGTGTCTGCAGTACCATCTTTTTCCATTTTCATTTTGCCATTTTCCATTACGTCTAAATAAATATTGCGCGAATGGTTGGTCCAGTGACCAATGACTAGCATGCTTTTCTTTACGTTTTTGGATGTCTTTTTCTCCTTTTTATTTTCTTGTTGTTTTTTATGTTTCCCGCCGTGCATCAACTATGTTTGAAGAATGTTGGTTTCCTGTATAAAGTTTATAGACATGGCGGAAAAATATGGAACGCCGCGAGGCTTTCTAATCAGTTTCTCCCCGAGGCGCTGCCAGCAGTTCGACAGAATCTGGCATGTAGCTTCTCCATGTGGACGCCGGAAGTGTACAGAAATGCTCTTATTAATGACTTTATTTTGCACTTGTCCCTAACTGGATTTGGGCATCAATGGTCAAAAAAAATGGTCCAAACATATGCTGACAAAATTTTACACACACCAGTCGCTTTATACAATATGTGCTTAGGAAAATGACCAACAATGCAATCTGGTCAGGTATACTTATGATCCCAACACACCTGGTGAGGAATTTAGCAGGCCAAATCGATAAGGGCTAAGGATAATTCAATGATAAATGGTAATTTGAAAGCACTATGAAGTTAATGAGTCAGGCCATCGCCATGCGGCATAACACTCCGGAGTACTATACTGACTCATGAAATGTATCTCCTAAATTTGCACGTGTACGCGCAATTCGGTTTTCAGATACAAAAAAACTCTTTGTCTTCCGTTTGTTGCATCGCCCATTGCTAGTTTTTAATATACGAGGAATCTCCATCACATCCCTGAAGTCAAGTGTTTTTCACGTTGTCCAAAACGGCAAATATTGAGCTTGTAGTGTCCTTCAGTTAAATTTTGTTGAGGCAGTAGAATAGTTGTTTCGCTGTGACGCATTATTAACTTTGGCGCAAAACTGTAATGGTGTGGAGGATGCTACTTGCTGGATGTTTGGTACGCTGGAGATGGCAAACTTTATTAAATAATTTAAAATCGAATGAATTAAATTCTGGGACACACATCAAGGCGTCAAAGTCCGTATGATTTGGGTCGCCGAGCACGGCGTACCATGTACATGCTGATTCCAATGTTCTCCCATTTTTTATACATTTGTCTAAGCATCGGAATGTTCTTTTCCAGCTAACCTTCCTTCGATATTATTGGCATCAGTATGCATATTCATTACATGTTCAGGCAGCCTACATCAACAATGAGCGTCCCTAACAATATTTCTTTTTGGCGAAAATTACAAGCGCACAGCGTGCTAGAGTGGCATCGAATCATTATTGTGTTTCATAACTACCCTTTTTAACCCGCGCACGACCGTGGGTCCTTTACGATCATACATGACTGGGGGGGGCTGTTGGCCGCCCCCCTCTTACTCGCGAACGGTTGGTCGCACAATAAAAATAAACACATCGTTGGAAAGCTTGTGACGAGTAAAGCTCGAAACTGGTCTCATTTTTAGTTTTAGATAATATGTAAGCAATTTACGCCCTATATATATTTTCTCATAGCCGACTGCATGAGACCGAGAAATGGCCTGAATCTCAGGGGCTGTGATTAGTAACGCATAGGTAAAGGCACCAGCGCTTAAGTAAAGGTCCGCAAATGCCGATACACATTTTATTTCTCAGATTTTTACAATATATACGCCGAAACGTCGAGTTAAAGACACGGCAATTCTCGCGCCGGCTGTCGGCGTGCGCCGCAGCCGTATGCAGTAACAAATTAACGGGAACTAATTTTACCGTTACTTTATTTTCGCGAAAAAAGCCTATCCATGTAAACATTATGATATATATGTAAACTTTACTGATCTTACTAGTTCTTGTGATGGTTTTCAATGCTTAAATTTTGGGAAAATTCATTAGTTACCAATCAACACAATTGGCGGAGCTTTATTCGCGAGAGGCTGTTTATTTCCAAAATATGTTACTTTTTCAAACTTTTTGAGGTTCCTGGTATTACTTCTACTTCTACAACAGCTAGTTCTGCCATTTTCCACCTATTGTGAGTAATTCATCGCCGATTTTGGCGGTGGTACATTTTGGCTCACTACAGTTATTCGTGACCTGGCCTCGGATCAATGGCTGGAAGTCATTGATACTTTGCCCAATGACGGTAACCAGATGTCTGCTTCATTCCACACTAAAAATGTTATAAAATATTCCGTCCATTTCCGAAAAAACTACGACATGTCTTAAAAATGGGCTTGACCTTAAGTCAATGGCCCAGAAAATGTCGAAAAATCTGAGATAGCAGATTTGTTGCATCTATCAGGATCACTAATCATTGAAAGTATTATTGAGATATCTTGTTTTGCGAAAAAGTTAGAGGGCGCTAAACTTTTTTTGAGATAGGTCTGTTTGACCTGACCTAGGTCAGGCACCTGACGTGACCTGAGGTCTAAATCTTAACAAAAGATGTAAAAATGATGAAGCAAAAGGTACACAAAGTTTCGTGACTCTGTGTTTGTTCGTTTTCTCACAATCCCAGAAAAACCTCAAGGGGGCTTTAAAACCCCCCCCACCACCGCGGGGTAAAAAAAAAAAAATACAATAATAATAATTTAAAAAAAATTACAAAAAAAAAATCAGACTGGACACAGAATTTCGTTTTTCTATCTACGTTCGGCTATGTGTTTTACGCCGCATAATGCTTCACACGTTCACACTCTCAACTGTGATTTTTAACAGGACGTTCTCAGTCGCTGAAATAAAGCTGACTGACAACCCTTTCAGGTTGCGCTCTGGCGGCACTAGGCCAACGGCATACTGAGTGCTCCGATATTCCGATACCTTCCATCTGAACGAGAACAACAATTCAACAAAACCATGTGTGTAAGTCTTCGGTTCCGAACAAGATACCAGTAGGCAGAGACTGTTTCAGGATACAGAATCTGACTTGGCTATGATTAAGCCGTATTAGGAATGACAACAGCCAGGGACGGAGCTAAAAACACATCAGCGCGCTAAAGGAAATGCCGAGTGTGAAACACATCTCGAAGGGATTAAAATCCAAAACAAAATAACCGTTGCATTGCAATAGCTTCAAGGTGCTAGTAGTTCCCCAAATATGCAAAGCAATTCTACATTTAAATATAGGCATATATATATATATATATATAAATCATACATATATATATAATATGCGAATATTATATACACATATATAGATATATATATATATATATATATATATATATATATATATATATATATATATATGTATGTATTGTCAAACTTTCGCTAAAAGTGATTTCGCTTATTGTAAATCACCAGTCCAGTCGACCAATGTCTGTAGGTTCTGCAGTGTTGCGTCTGAAGTAACGACGATCCCGGAAGGCCGGGCGGGCGGGAGAGTGACCCGCGACGTGCCGCCGGTCAGTGACGGTGACGGACTAGAGCAGCGGACTCCTAGTCCGAGCGAAAGGGTGGTGAAGAGAAGTGGGCAGGTTAGCAGGCCGCCGGAGCGGCTCGCTTTTTGGAGAGGACAAAGTGTAGTGTCGTGTCTGAAGTGACGACCATCCTAGGAGGCTACTAGGTGATCAATGTGGGCGGATGTGGCTCTGGGGTCACGGGCAGATGTTAGTGAGTCTGATTGGCGAATCGTTCTAGAACACTATAGGTTCTAACTCCAAATCGCGGTCGTTCGAATAACAAAAAGCAAAATAAGTGTAGAAAATTGCGCCAATGACTGCATCCAGTGTGAAAACAATTTTGCTGCCTTTAAATATTCAGCTATTTTGTATGGAAGTATCTGGTGTAATGTATTTACTGTAAATAAATGAAAAGTTTTCGCCAGACCTCTAATGCCTAGTTTTAAACTCTACGTAAGTATATAACCTTACATTGCGCTTTATCACTCCTTCTATCTCTCCCCCTCTGTCTTCCCCTCTCTCTCTCTCAAACTCGTTCTCCTTGGATGGCCCCATTCTCACCAATTTCTAAATACGTCACTGCCCCCAAACCCAAATTATCAGTGGACCTCTTGGATTGGACCTATCTCTTGGATTCGCAAGCTCATGGTGCCTGGTTTGAAATTTAGGCGCGCAAAAACATTCGCCCAGCTTATTATCTGCACACGCATAAAAGGCGACAAAACCGTATGCCTCGTGAGAAGTGACAAAAAAATGGGTGCCTCGTAACGTAATAATTCTTGTTTCAGCGTAGACGTTCAGTCATTGCGATTATGTGTGCTTTGGGAATCTTGCCCTTTGTGCTTTTGGCACTGTACAAACTTTTGTGGGCTCAGATGCACCCAATTCCTTATCCTTAACGAGGCATTATAGTGGCCAGCCAGGAGTGATACAATATCTTAGTGCCGTCGAACGCAGTAAACCTCAGCGGGATTGGGTCTGTGAACGACGGAAGTCGCTGTTGCCCACTAGTGCCACCTAGCGGTGAAATATGAACTGCCAGTAGCAGTCGCTGACGCGAATCGTGCTACTAGCAATAAACAAGCGTAGGTATTTGGGACATGGCCTTCCCCACCCTCACATGCAATTTTTTTTCAAATTAAGCATTTGCGCCATGGGAAAAAACGTTTTTTGCTTCCTCAAATTCTAAATGTTCCATACACCCCTCACACAGTATATCAGCACATCGCAAAACAAATCAGGCGGAACATTCATGGGACGGAGCAACGGGAATCGACACGGTCGTTCTTTAAAATGCTCACAATAAATTCAGCGATGATGCCACGTTGCATGGATTGGAAAGGCCACTTTCTATCGCTGGTACCTGATGGTAGGAAGAAGGGCATGCGCAGGTCTACCATTTTCGTTTCTGTTTTGCTTTGTTTTGCTTTTGAAACTGTCCACCTAAAATCAGAGGAATCGCATAGCATTAATTTACGCTTAGCCCCTATCAGTTCTCTTCAGCTTCCAATCAGCTTCATAAGCGCTGTACAAAAACGTTTTTTTCAATAACCGTGCACAAATCACGCAGGAACTGCCGCTGAAGTCATTTGCGCTGTCGAATAAAACAGGTTATTTTCCAATTGGTTTTGTGTCTGACTTGAACACTTCAGCTAGGTTTTCTGCCGTTTCAGTGCAGAAAAAAGAGGAAGGAGGAAAGAAAGGATGAATAAATTAATGAAAAAAAGAAACGAACGACGAAAGAAGGGAAGAAAGAAAGAAAGAAAAAAAGAAAGAAAGAGGAAGGAAGAGGGACAGATAGAGAGGGGGAAAGCAAAAGAGATGGGGAAGGAGAGAGAAAAATGATACATGGCATTACCAATAACATTCATATCGAATGAATGTTGGTCCACAGCATTACCACAACGCTGCCGAGACAAAATTCAGGTCTGAGAGGATCGCAGCAGTGCTAGGAACCCGAGCACCACACTCGGCTAGCAGCCAGCAGCGCTCTCTGTTCCACATCATCAGGATCTGGGCCGCCACCGATGGGCGGCTGCGTCGCCCGCGGTACGTTATGCGTTTCCAATACAATCTATCGTCGGGATGGGGTCGTGCATCATTTCCGGCGGAAATCGGCCGTGAGGCGTCGTCGGCCGGCCAACCCTCCGATGTCCGACGTCGGCCGGCGGCCGCAGCCGGGGGTGGCCGAGATCCGGCCTGGCCGGACTCGGGCCGAACAGGAAGCTGGTTTTCGCGTCGCCCGAACGGCTGCAGAAGACGGAACAGCGACCAGGTTCGTGATGTGCGATGAAGATGTCTGCCGTCTTCTAACCCTATCCGAGAGCGCTGTTGCCGAGCTGACGCTTCCGTGGATCTGGACATTAATGACCAGTAGCACCTAAAGCCGACACACAGACTCAAGGAACCCGGATTCATGTCAAACTTAATGTTTCGTACAAAGTCTCCCGGACAAGATTGTGTCTCGTGTCCGGCGGCCGGAACTGGCGGCCCGGGCCCCAGTGGCCGTCGTCCTCGTCGTCGCTAACGACGCTCCGTTACAAACGACTGGCGATGGCGGGCGCATTAGCTTCGACCGGGACGGATGATTAAGAGCGGCCGGCGGGCGGCGGCTTCCTGCCGCCTGATGGGCATTCCGCGGTGGCGGCGGCGGGAGGACACCCGGCTGGGTCCCGCTCTGACGGCCACAAGTGTTAATGGAGCGGCCGGGTGAGACGCCGGCCCGCCCTAAGCGCACGACTGTGAGGTTTGAAACAATGAGTGTAAAACTTTCTCAAATTAACAGTACAACAACAAAAGAGCAACATTTTTCCTAGCATTTTACATCCAGGCACAGATCCAGGGATGGAGGCATGGGGCAATAACCCCTCCAGATGATGAAGTTCAGGCGAAATATCGTGTTTAATTGCTTGGCTACAAGACGTTGCAGGGCGTAAAAAATGTTATTTTGCTTTGAAATCACAATTAAAAATGTCTAAAATCGTACACAGTATCCCGAACACCGTATGGCACATTCCAGAAATGCATCCAACCTAATATTTCTTCTTAGCGGTTTCGCCCTGTGTCAAAATGGTTGACTGAATCTGCCCTGTTCTACTTTCATGCGTCCCAATAAAATCAGTGCAACTGCCACGCTGCCTTAGAGAAGCGCCAGCGCTTCTCCTGGAAATGCGGCACTCTGTCAAGCTTTATTCGTACTTTAAACTGACAGACCAGAGACTGCAATTTCTAAAGGTTACCCTGCAAACTTGGACATGAGATAAAAAGCCAATGTCCTACGCGAATGCATAAAGCACGGGTACTTCACAACATCTAAAATGATCATGAGAAGGCAGCCTGTGATGAAGCACGTCAGCTAACCTTTATAGGACAACTGCTAGCGCAGCCTTCCCAGCAGTTCTAGCAGCTTCCCCGTTTCGGTAGTGACCGATCCTCCCTATCTGACATTATCAGTAGGCGCGAGCTCAGCAGATCCTCATCTCCGCCACGGCTGCAAACGAAACCTCTCATGGAAGTAATCTAAAACTTCACTAGCACCATCCAGCGAGGCAAGCGTCACCGGTGGATGTCGAGTGCCCACTCGTGCTCTTTGAGCGCCGCCTGAGAGACGGCAGTGCGCCTGAGAGACGCGCCGTCGCGCCCGACGCGGCGGCCCGTCATCCTGTGATCGAGGGGGCCGGTCATGTGAACTGATCCACTGACGACCGCCGGGCCCGGGAAAGTGGCGCGGAGCGTATCGTTATGGATTCGCAGAAGCGCCGAACGGCGTTTCAAAAGGCGATAAATTTACGACGCAGCGGGAGCGAAATACAGCACTACTCAACCCGAATCACGGCCGGCGGGGAGCATTTTGCAAAATAAGGTAACGTACGGGGGAGTGAAGCAGTATATACTGCGTCATTTCTGCCAAAATACCAAAACCCAAATCCAGAATATCTCTTGCGTGTCACTTTGTAATCCGCACTATGATATGCCTTTCGCTAATTTATCACAAACTAATGTTTTGAATTAGTTCCTTAACAGATTAAAACATACGCACATATATTGGCAGCCCAGCTGATGGATAAATGTCGTAGCCTCAGGAAGATTAGAAAGCAGCCACAGTCTTCGTGGCAGTCATGAGAAACTAACCTGACTAGTTGAAACGTCGCAAACATCCGGTTGGCCTGGCGACGGGCTCATCTGAAATAATCGGAAAGGTCAACTTCATGCACGATCTTGTCAGCAACAGAACGGCTATCTCTGAGTTCGGTTAAGCAGGACGTTTATAGCGTCCTTATCTGAAAACGCCAGTGATTGTTAAAATAAACCTCTGCTGAAGCCAGGGACGTAGCTAGGGAGGGGGGGAGGCATGGGGGCCGTGGCCTCCCTGAGCCAAGCAGTGCGCACTAGATACATTGCGATTTCGCATGAATACCTAATAGTGATCATATATATGTTGCAAAAGCAAACATTCTATGTTTTCCTGTGCATTAAATATGAGATAAATTGCCCAAAATCGCTGCCTTTTCTTGTAAGTTTCATTATATGCCTATGGCATATGACAAAATTTGACATTTGGCTCCCCTGACGAAAATCCTAGCTACGTGCCTGGCTGAAGCATTTCAGAGTGACCATTAAGTTATGTGTAAAACTTAAGATCAGGGCTGAAACACGAGTGATCAGCAATATGTTTAGATGAGACCAATGATAATTTTTAGCTTCCATGAAAGATATCCATAAGTTTTTTCCATGCCATTCCCGCATTATCTTTCAAGAGTATCAAAATTCGCACATGAGTGTGTTTTAACTAATCACAGCGATGAAGTAAAAGATGGGATGACGATAATGTTAACGCAACTTAAAGTCTAGCCTAAGCACTGGATACCTTTTCGACATTTCGCTGCATACCAAGGTTGAGACATGATAAGGGGCAATTCAAGATATGCCTGTAAACTGCAAGCAACCACACAATAAACATATCGACCAAACCGAAGACTGGTTTTCAATGACTGCAAGATTGCGCTTGCTCGGTGGGTTCATTCACTCCGTCTGAAGTGCTGACTTAATGTAGATCAGCCTGCCTGTTTTCGTTCCGCCATGAAGTGTTTTGGTTCAATACATGCACCATGATGACATAACCACATAACATATGTCATTCAAATAAGCAATTAATTGCACACGCATGCCTAGATGCAACGATACTGGCCAGGTTACCAAGTCGATGTTAGGGATGTTTACTCCTCTTGTAATGTAGGTTTTAACCTTTTTGGGATCGTGCTCGCGTAATATTGTCTGTGGTCATTGGACAATATGAACATTATTGTGCTGTAAAGCGCTTACTCTTACCCATATTTATGCAGAGCATCACTGACGGCGAGACATCGGCATAAAGTAGTATTTCCTATTATGCTGTCATGTAATCTTACCTTTCTGTGTCCCTAAACAACACCTCCATTTTTTTGGTAACACCAACATGATCCTGAGATGGCGCCTCGCGTCGTCTAGGGATTACCGCTACTCCCACACCAATCCCTGGCGATTTCGCGAGATTGTCTGAAGGGAGCAATGGGTGCGGGATGTTTATATTGCGTATTTACCAAACACCTTGGAAAACTTTAATAACAACAGAGCATTAACCAAAGTATTTCTGTGCCTTTTGGGACTGTAGAAACAATCCTGCGCACTCTTTATTTTTCCGTTTCTTCTTTGTTGTGCTGCATTCCGAAAAGAAAGCGCACACAAGAATGAACAAACCTGTCTAAAACAAAGTTACATCTTGCTACCCAAGCCGTCTAAGAGGGCAATTCGTTACACCACCAGCTCGGACAAATGACTCCTCAGTCAGACGTGCACTCCGGCGCGTTAATATGACCACCTCACTCGCCGGAGCTAATACAGCACAGCTGGTCCCCGCCGCAAGTCAGCCTGACGGATCACACCTCGCTTCTGCGGCCACTCGGCCGGCCAATTAGGGCTGCCAGCTCGGTCAGACCTGCGGCCAAATCTGCCCGGCACTGGTGCCGGCCGGCCGTCTCCTCCCCTCGTCGATGCCGACTGAGGGGGAGGAGCTGGAGGGGGGGGGGGGACACACGCGCGCTATTCCGGGCGAGCGCAGCGCACGCTGTCATCACGCTTTCACGAGGCGCGAAACTCGAGGTGGTTTTTAGGTGGCCTAATTACCGTCGTTACTGCTGTCTGCCGACCGGGTCAGCAGCAGTTCGAACATCGACGCAGCTCGACAACAAAGCTCCGGTGGAGCGGCGGATTCCGCGACACACAAAGGCGGCTGTGCGACACCGAAAGATGGCAAATCCAGTATCTTTACTGACAAAAGCAAACTCCACAAATGTCACAAAATCTGGACCATGTGCAGGCTGGCGAGTAATAACACCAAAGATTCCCACGAGGCGAAAAATACTTTGATAACTGAATCACAGTAGCATTCACTTTGATGCCACATTCATGTGCAGTACGGCGACTGAGCGCAGCAGCCGCCTGGCTGTCCAAGAAATGCTGTGCCGCGAAGCCGAAGTCTGGAAACCTAGCCGAAATCAATACTTTCCGAGGACGAAGCAAAATGGGGCGGAAAGGAGCTTTATCTCGGGAACTCTGGCGGAGTCACCACATTGTTTCAAACACAGGGTCCTAAATCCAACGTCGAAAACACATACGAGGCAGGCTGTGGGCTTTACATTCGCAGGGAACACCCACCATTATACTGCTCCACCAACTCTACAAAGTATATTTCCTGTGACCTTTTGCCCTTTCCAGACATCATCCGCGAGGAGCGCACTGAAGCCTTTATCGAGCTCACACTTGGCTGAGCCAGTTCTGCAGCCCTCGGGGCCGCACCAGAGCTCTGTGTGGCAAGATCCGACCGCTGAACCGCACACGGCGCAGCCGGCCGCGCGGCGGCCGGCCGCAGACAGCAAAACAGCCTGACGCTGTTATGACAGCCTCTGGTGCGGCGCCAAGCCCAGCAGGCCCGCCCGCGCCTCAGCGCCACAGAGGAGCAGCCTCCCCGAGCCCGCGCCGGACCCGCGCGGAGCACGGCGCCACCGGGGAGGCCGCGAAAAGCCGCCGAGAGGTGAACTTTTCACCGTTGCCGGGCCGGCCGGGCAACTGTGTGCCGACTGGCAGCTCGCCGCCGTCCAATTTACCGCTCTACTGATAAGTTCATCAGCGCGCTGGAAAAGTTCGCCGGCCACATGTGTGGCGCAGACTCGAGCCCCGTAATTACGGCTGTTGGCCGCCGGCAGATCAGTGTGAGGAGGCCGCGGCACCGGGGCACGCGCTGGAACATGGATAAATAAATCAAAAGTCGGCCCGGCGTGGATGATAAACACCAAATGTGTGTTTCTTTTCCGGGGTGACGATAAGAAAATATACCAAGCCACATTTTACGGCCTCGGTCCGTGAGTTGGCCGTTAACTCAAAGCAAAGATTTCAGTAGAAGATGTGTGCAGATAAATTGCGATGTGGTTTTGGAATTGTTCTCCTTTCACGATACGATGCTAGAATGTAGCACAAATGACCACGTGGCAAAATGTTAATTAACTCATGAAACGACTTTGTTATACAACATAGAAAAAGTCTCTGTTGTGTTTAAGAAATGTCCAATCCTGCGACTATATCATCATTCACGTAAATAATCTTGACAAGTCATCAGAACCTTATAGCAGTGCCTTTTAGACAAACGCGGATTTAGCACATCACAGGAGGTAGAATCATCGTGGTGCTAACGGGGTCGTGACCCCAAAAAGAGTTCAGGCGTTCGAGCTCACACGGTCGACTTTTCCATGATCAGAAGCGGTGTAGGCGCCCGAACGGGTTATCACATCATCGGGGCTCTGATCAGCGCACCGTCGACGGAAGCACATGACGAATTTGACGCGGTAGAATTGATTGTGCGTCATCGCCGCTGAATAATTTGAGTTTGATGACGGCCAGCCGAGTTTGATCCAATCTGCACGCTGCGCTGATGCGTATTTGAAGTGAAGCCCGGCGCCTGAGCGGAGGGGACTCTCTAATGAACGCGAACGACTGGTGGTGGCAGCTGCGTGATAACGAAAGCCACGCTACCCCGATTTCGCTCAAAGAAATGTATCATCAAGCTTCCAGACTCGTAAAAACATCGACACTCTCCAAAATAATGTTGCGTTTGGGTATGGCGAAGCTCAAACACATAATTCAAATGAAAGCCTGCCTTGCGAGTTTTTAATTGTTTTAACAGTGTTACAAAGAGTAAAGAGTATAAAGACGCGCAAGATTAAGAAGCAAGGGATAAAAAATACGTTCTCGTGTTTTTCCAGAATTTTCGGGGCTGTTTACAGAGATCTTCGACTGGCTGTTTACTCTCATTGGAGCCACCAGTCACTATCATCGCATCGACATTCTGTCGGGTGAGAGGCTGAAAAACTTCTAGCGAGCGGCTCCGGAGCACACAGAAATGAAAAAAATAAAAAAAAACTCACACGACGTGCCCCAAAGGTTGGACGTTCATCAGCCAACCGCCAAGACTCTACTGCGACGTTCAACGCCAACTTCACCCACGCGCCCCCATTGCAGCTGACCCTTTGCAGGGTACCGGAACCGTCCGGCCCCCGGCCGGCTGGAGGACGCCGCGTTTATGGGGCGGCCCGGCCTGCCCCGCGGCAGTTCTGCTCCGAACACTCGACTAATGGCAGCGATTTGTCACAAAGCCCGGCCAATATCACCGCGCGCCGCCGCCGGAGGCGTTCATAAATATTCGGCGGCGAGCGCGGCGCGGAGGGACGCCGCGGCGGCATTTCCGGCGCATTTCTCGCCGGCGCGGCCGCCCGTTGCCTCTCGGCTGGATCGGAGCCGAAATCGGGCCCGCGGACAGCCGGCGGCGGCGGCGGCGGAGGCCGGCGCCGCCAAAACACAGCCGTTGGGCGTCGGCGGAACGTTCCGGCCGGCGCCGGCCGTCGGCCTTCCATCGCCGTAATGAATCGGGCCGCTTTTTCGACTCGTCTCCGGAGACGGTCGCGCTCCGCGAAGCGCTCCAGTGCATATCATTCCTGGGAAGCGCGCGTGGCCGGCATGGAAACGGCCGCCTCGGCGCCGGCCGCGCCGGAAACGACGCCGGCGCGCCGCGATTGTCGACGCGGCCGGACTGGCCGCGCTCGTCACATCAGGGAATATCGCGGAGATTTACTGCTGATGGAGGCACGTGCCCCAGCTGATCGTGCGGCCGTGGCCGCCGCCGAGCCGGACTGGGATTTTCAGGCTCGGCTGCAGCCAGATCCGGGGCAGTCTTGGGGTTCTGCAGCGTACTGTAGCGTCCGGCAGGGTGTCTGCCCAAAGAAACAACGCCACAACGGCTGCCAGGTGGCAGCTTGCCCTGCAGCTTTCTTTACGTAATCTTAAATTTGCATTTGGAATGTTTCAGACAACAGATACTCCGTTTCTAATGCGACGTTTCTTTATTTTAAATACAGTAGCACCATGTCATGTTGCAATGAACTGCCTTAGCTGCAAGCAATCCCATCTGTTAATAATCGTGAAATGTCATTTTTATAGTTTGGGACCATGCTTTTCACTATGTGTAAGAATCATTATCATTTTATGCATTTTTGCACATAATGACATTTTCCATACACTTCCGCACAACACTCCTTACCGCTGTCGAGCGATAAGAAAGTTGCTGATAAAATGCAAAACTTAACAGTTTTACCATAAAAACAACGACGATATTTAATATACAACAGCTCACAAGAAATTATCATTCCCCATCTCAAAGCGACATAAAATTAACAATGGCAGATGTCACTTTTCCACTTAGCTAAAGGAGATTTGCAACCGGAGGTAAGCCGATTTAAGTTTTAGCGAATCAGTGTAAGGGCTCCAAATAAGCCATTAAACGAGCGCTATCTTGCCTCGGCCTGACTGCTGTGGGCTAAGTGGCGAGGGGAGGGTCAGCTGACGACGAGCAATCGGAAACGTTACTCGTCGTAACGAGGCCGGCTGGGGAGACCGGGCTCCCCGGGCCGATGGAGAGCTTCCGGAGCCGGTGCCGGCGAAATGGTCGCGTCAGTCCCCGCTGCCTGCCATCACAGTCGATTGAGCAAAGTGAGAGTGCCCGTTGAGAGGGAAGGTTGACGTCAGGTCCGGGGCCTCTATCCATCCTGCGACGGGACAGACGCACTGGCTGCTGGCTAGAGGTGGCGATAAAGTGGGCATCCTGTCACCAGATTACCCCACAGAGTGTACCGAGAGCACTCTTTTTCACGGATACCCTTCCATTATTCTCTTCTCTCTTCTCACAGAGCCCTGATGTTCGCAACGTTATGAGAACATTATACAGCACCGGCTTGCCAGTGTGACATGTTCATACCATGTCCAAGATATTCATACTTCCTCTTTAGTTCTTTTTATTAAGAGAGCTGCGCCAAAAACCCAGTAAGGTTCGTAGAAAATCTGATCCTTTGTATCCATTTTGGGGTGGGCGGGCCCGACCAGGCCCATCCGGACCTGACAGGACTCGACGACTCAGTTAAACATTTTTTGGGACTATATCTCGGCAAACGTTGCCTATTCAGCCGTGCAGCTTTCTCCAATAGATGACGGTATTCGTAGCATTATGCTTATCTCATAAAATCTTCTGCTTATGGGATTCTTGGATGAGTCCAAAAAACTGAAGACTTCCCGGTGCAGCCTGCCCCCCCCCCCCCCGCCAGCCAATCGCTAAGCGTTCGAAATTTTGAAAGTCGACCTCTGTGCGACCTTGGGCCATGCAGCTGAAGGCACCATACAGTGGTACTTGTGGTCTGTGCAATTGGGAGCCTTTGAGTTTGGCGAATTCCGGGCCGAGCTCTTTTCTCACGCTTTTTAAAACGCAGGCCTGATTTTCGCACTTTATAAACAATATCCCTTTTAGTTCGAAGTCTTCGCATCCTCTCGTCACTGCGTCACTTCGCCTCATCAGCCGCTAGTTGCCATTAAGCTGCCATTATGCAAAGCTGCTACGTCGCTTCTAAAAAAGAAAATGCCATCTGTTTTAAATCAGAAGAGATTATGTGCAGTTTCATCAGAGAAATACTACACTAGAATCGAATGAAAGTCGATACGAGGAAGCGTGGTTGCTACAACTGCAAAAAGGCAATATGGGGAAGGGGTTCACCATGCCCTTCCAAGGACCCATTCGCTGAGAAATAGCTGAAGGGAATGGCGTCCATTTGTCACGCGACGGAAAAGGACAAAACCGGTGGATGGGATAACGTGGAATCAATCTGATTTCCGTTCTCAACAATTCGTTTTGATAGGGGAAGTGAAATCGCTCGTCTTCTGCAAGGAAACGGTAAGTACGTCTGATCGTACCACACGTTCCAAATACTGCTTTCAATCACCAGCAAACAGATTCCGAGGTTGAGACATCTAAACAAAAGTTCCGGTGTGATGAATACAGACGTTATCTGTAGGCCAGCGTCAGGTGGTTTCAACCAGCGTCACGATATGGTGCCTCCATCCGTCGCAGAAAACGTCACAGGTCGTCACCAGGTGTCGCCGAAGTCGCACACAGCCAGCCTGTGCGGCCAAGCACGTCTGAACCAGCGACCAGGGTTCGGTATGGAATGCCGCTGACATTAACCCTATTCCCAGAGGGCTAGACGGTATGGTCGATTCCCGGCAGGGGGGGCGGATCCGCCCCCCCCTGAGATCTCGAGAACTACTTGTCCGATTTCATCGCAACAAACGGCAATCGATTTGCCGGGACGTGAACTACATTTTTATAAAAAGAAATTTTCAACATTTTGAAATTTGTGGATACAGGGGGGCAAAAATGTCAAAATGGGGGGTACTTTTGGACCTCTTGTAACTCCGTCGTTTATGGACCGATTTCAATGAAACTGGCATGAATCGAAAGATTATGGATAGGGCTTTTACCTTGGGTCCGCAAATATGAAATTTTGAGAAAATTCATGGGCGTTCACAGGGTTTCAAAAATAGGAGGATTAATTTTCCAACAACTGAATGAACAAAAAAGGCAAAAACACTTTTTTGGCTTCTGCTAGTCATGCTATGCTAAACAAGTACAAATCGTATTGCAATGTTGGTATAATGTTAGCATAGGCGGTGCCAGGGACATGAAAAAGGGGGAACTGTCATGGTCACACGTTCTTCAGATCAACTTGTGACCTTTGACCTTAAATGACCTCCAGTGACCTTGGGGTCACCTGGAATGATCTCGTGTGCATTTGATACTATCTGTAAACGTTTTCAGTCATCTGAATTCACTCTATTCCAAAAATTTCATTTTATGGCTATTGCGATATAAGGTACGCGCACTGACATTTTAGGTCATAGCTCCGTGACCCGACCTAATATCAAGCTGAAGCTTGGTACACAAGTAGAGGACACCCTTCTACGTCATATATATTCCGGGTTTGGCATTTGAAAAAACGACGCCGAAATTATTGCTAAAAAAATACATTTTGACTTTTGATTTTGACCTGACCTTGTAAAGTGACCTCAGATAAACCAAATTTTGTGTGCACATTGCCTAACTATTTAACTATACATCCATATAAAGTTTTAAGTTCTAGCTTTAAAACTCTGTTTTTGGCAGCCATTTTCCTTTTACCCTGAACATGGCCAAAAATGGCCTGAGGTTCCTCCCAATAACGTTGCCTGGCTCCGCTCCTGAGCAAAGTAGAATTGTGAAATTTTGTCACAGCGCGTAGAAAGGATAGATAGGAAAAGTCACCGAGTTTCGTAAAGCTGCGTCAAAAAGCCTGGAATTGGCAAGCAAAAAACCCGAGGGGGGCGGATTCCGCCCCCCCTGCCGGGAATAGGGTTAAACCGTCTCACCTGTGATTCTTGGCACTCTCAGGTCTCGTGAAGATTCGCGTTCGTACCTCGGGATGAAAACTCCTCCTCCAGAGACAATCCCCCGCTTTTTATGTCTAGTCGTGATGAGCTATATTGCATGCATTCTGTCAACCCCAGTTCTGTTCCCCTCCCCCAAGGCCCGAGGAACGTATGAAAATCGTTATGGCGTACGAGCTAAGAGTGGAAAATATCGGCAGCAATTCCGATGTGATGCACTTCGCACGGATTGCTGGCTTCTCTTCTGTCAGTCCTTCCCTCTGCGGGGTTTACGCCGCGCTCGCGAGTCGCTGGAACCTCACTGTTGTAAATAGCTTTGCCCGAATAACGAGATAAACGTTTCTGAAGATTTGGTGCGGGCAAACTGGTGGCAGAGTTCGCAATCTTTGTCAGCCGGCCAAAGCTCTCAAGAGACATTGTCCGGGATTTCTGCTGAATATTAACACAGCGCGCGTTCCATTCATTACTCAGGGCGGGAAGAAATTAAATTCAGTCTTCCTCCAGCCGGAGGATCCACAAAGGAACGGCCGGGCGCCGTCGGCCGGCTTCTTCCCTGCGTCGCTGTCACATTACCATGAAATTGGCTGGCGGGCGTCGCAATCCGCTCACACTCGGCTGACCCGCAGGCGGACGCCCAGCGCCGAGATTCGACGACGCCTGGCGCGCGCCGGCATGATTAGAGCTTTTTGCGGATGCCAGCTGGGCGATGAGCCGCCGGACCGGGTCGAGAATCAATGCCGGACAATGGCAGTCGGCCGGGCGCGCGCGGCTTCTGCGAAACGCTGCATTGTGTCCCCTCGGCGGCTTCCTTCGGCGGCTGGTCCGGCTGATTGGATGGCCCGGTGATTGAGGAGAGGACGTGGAAGAATGGCACGGGGCGCTAGATGGCGAAAAACGGCCACGATACGGAGGATACGGAGGAGAGGAGATTGCTCCTATTTTGTCTTGTGTCATGGAACGAAGACTGGACGAGCGAACGAAGATGGAGGGAGTGACATCAAGCAATACAAAGTACAACTGCACATCTTTTGCTCGCTTTCTATGCTATAACAACCAGTTAATCACGTAGAGCACAAATCTCAGAAATGCATTGATTTCACATTGTCACCGCCAAAAATAATTATATCATCTTTGAGTGGCAAGTCATAAAGATCAAGGAACGTGGCATGTTCTGTCAAACGGCCGCCCCGGTTGGACCAGGCGGCGGCCCACCCGGCACCGCTCTGCCGCCTAATTCGACGCCGGGCTGTCCAATTAGCCGTCTGGGAGGCGGCACGATCGCGGTTTTTCGGCGCCCACCCACGTCCGTGACGCACCGCGCGTCCCTGGTGACGCCCCGATATGCTGAGTCAGAGCCGGAGACGGCGGGGACGGCGGCCCAGACTGGTTGCAGACGGCGGAGACGGAGGCGGTTGAAACCGGTCAGAGACGACAGAGACGGCGGAAACAACTGAGATGGCGGAGACGGCGGAAACAACTGAGATGGCGGAGACGGCGGGGACGGCGGCCGAGACTGGTTGCAGACGGCGGAGTCGGAGGCGGTTGAAACCGGTCAGAGACGACAGAGACGGCGGAAACAACTGAGATGGCGGAGACGGCGGAAACGCTGTCCGGGCCTGCTGAGTCAGCGCCGGAGACGACGGAGACGGCGGCTAAGGCTCTTTGGAGACAGCGGACACGGCGGAGGCATCAGAGATGCCATTTAGACCTGCTAAGTCAGAGAGGAAGATGACGGCCGGGGCCAGACGGAGACGGCGAAGTTGGCGGCCACGCCCTGAGGAGTCAGAACCGGAGACAGCGGATACCATAGGGGCGGCAAAGACGACGGGACGGCGGAGGCGGCGGCTGAAGCCAGCCTGAAACCGTGGAGAAGGCAGAGACGGCAGCTGGGATTGACGAGAGACGCCAAAGGCAGTGGATGAGACCAGCATGAGATGGTGTCCCTACACCCTGCGTATCAGAGACAGCGAGTGAATCATAAGACAACGCCCGTAATTCCTCCCTATATGACACAATATGCAAGGAAATTGATAAATACATAAACAAATACCGCGTTGGTCATACAGACTGACGCCAAGCCACTTAGTCATAAAGGTACTATGTCCCAAAGATGTGAAAGTACTAATAACCCAAACTGCAGTTTCCTTCCTATCCGCCAGACCTGCGTCGGTTTTACTCGGAAACTTCCGGACAATCGAGACGGAGCCTGATTTACGTTATTCCCTGCGCGGCTCGGCGGTGCGTGGCTCCTAACAATGACAAACGGCTTTAATAAAACGCCCGAGCCCCGATTGGATGAGACCGACTGAGGGCAGCAGACCCATCCGACTCGTCTGCGTCAGTCCAGTTTTCTACGCCGAGGTGTGGCGGTCACCGGCAACTGATAGGCTCCAGCACTGAACGGCTGCACGATAAAGTTGACGTGTTCCCATACCAGTGAATGAATTTCTGAGGTTCAATGAATCAGTTCAATGAGCCTCTGGTTCAAAGGGGTTTCCATAGTTGCATTCACTTCCAAGAGCCTGCTGCTGGTGAGGATAACCAGAGGCAGAGTGTAAGGCTCACCGCACTGACTGCGCCGTGGTATCTCACATGTCATGGTCACTTTAATCATCCGTCAGAATACCGGATATTTTGCACGTGCCTGACCGCTGAACGTCCCAGCTCCGTTGGATGAAACTAAACAGATGACGTCAGGAATTTATGGGAACGGGAAGCCACGGAATTCCAAGACATGTGGCTCTCCGCAAACCGCTGTCGGAAATACAACTATTTTAATTAATTAGGCATGATGGGGGACAGGTTTAACCAACGGGCTGAAACAGGGTAGCTAATAAGAGAGGTTATCAGGCCAGGATCAACGCATTACGAGATTTACGGCTATTTACGTATGCAGCAAACCAAGTTAACTTGCTTCTATGTCCTTTGACTGTGTTGATGAAAAGCAAGCTTGTCAGTCATAGAATTCATACATATCCAAAAATTTCTGTAATTTACTACGATTACTTAAAAAAAAATGAATAGGGTTATGTTTATTAAGTTCCCAAGCGCCTTATTACAGCAACACCCAAGCTCCTAACAATTTTCAAGGCTTTTCCAAAAGGATCTCCCGAACTTTGTATCATCATTTCCAGGTCATCCTTGCGACCAATTGCAGACTACCTCACGGCACCTGTCCAATACAGTTTCAAAAATCCTCGCCTACCAGACCAAGACTTGCATTAGAGGCATCGTCATAACCTCTTTGTTCCAAGTCCTAGCAACATTCCGCTGAATGAATCCCCTGCATATCACCGCCTCACCAAGGCCAGGAATACGGATACTGGGAACCTCCTCTTCTCGGGTGCCTCCCGCTCCTCGGCCCCCTGGGAGCGTGTCCGAGACGGGGCGACAGGCCGGAAACGACGAATCCCGCCTCATTAGTCCCCGTCGGCGGCGATTTTTGAGACGATTGGCTCTGTCCGGGGTGTCAGACGCAGGGCGTGACTGATTAAACGATGCCAGAAGGGCGAGAGGGCCAGCGGGCGTATCTGCGCCGGCTAAACCCGGCGAAGAAAGCCGACCGTGGGAGCGGCGTCAACTGTGCTGCGGAGCCGAGAACTCCCAGAAATCGGGCTTGTGTATTTAGTGGGAGGGGAGGAGGAGAAAGGAGGATGTGTAAAGAGGCACACTGATTATCTGTGATAAGTTGCCTAAAAAGCATATCGGTCTGTCTTTTGACGTGAACCACGCACTGGTGTGCAAAAAGTCTTTCCTCGGTAAAGCGCAGATAACATTGTCTATGTATAGGGCATCTAACGTCTGTTTTTTTTTTTGTTCCGTTGTCCCCGTCAGCTATCGAACCTTGTTCGTTCTCCAACTCTTCAGTTTGTAAATGAATACCACATTTGTTGTTCCCTGAACTCCCGCTGAAAATGCAAATATCCTGTCTGCTGGGACTGAAGTTCCCAATAGTTTCTTGCGATAAGCGAGGAAGTCGGTCACATCCATGCATACGGTTTTATATCACCGATGGGAATGGCTGCATACCCAACTCCTCTGACGCAACTGTAAAAGCCTTCTTTGATTCAAAGACGGCCCAGGCGAAAGGAACGAATTGTGCAGATGCGCAGAACAAAGGAACAGAACTAACGCACTCTCCAGGGCCAGGGAGAGTGGGACGACAAAATATCATGGCAGAACATAACAGCACATCGATAACCAAGGTGTCTGGTGCATTACAACACACCACACACGTATCCAGCATACAAATGTAAAAACCGTGACGCCAAACATTTGCAGCCATACGCCACATCGGCTACACAGGGCTGATACTCTGCCTTCGCGTACCACAGCGGCTGCACGCCGGGAACGGCGGCCACGCGCGCGCTTTGCCGAGCCTGAGCCGCCGCGGCGCTGCGCCGGGCCTCAATGGCCGCTTTAATCGGGCGATCATCGGAGGGGCTTTAGCCGCGCCCGGCCGCCGCCGCACAGACGGCCGCTCTCGGCGCACAGCGGCGCCGCGCCCGCCGCGCCAGCCGAGCCCATCTCCGCGCCGTGTTGAAACGGCCATATCGGCTATTTCTGTGCGGGGAGGCGCATCTGCCGGCGCGGCGCGTGCACGGCTGGCGAACGCCGCAGCAGGGTGGTCCGCGGCCCGCTGACGCGTGGAACACGGCCGCCAGGCGGCTGCCGTGCTCCGGCGGCCGGTAGCCGTCGGGGGCGAGGGCGACCGGGGTCGGAACGCACTCTGCGGGACTGAGCGGCCACCCACCGGTCGGCGCCGTCGGCCGGACAAAGCGGCCGGACCTCCGAGCCCGCGCCGGCGCTGCCGGGCGGCCGCCGCGCGGCCTGAGCGATGTGCAATTCGGTCCCGATCCGGGGGGCTAATTGGCGCGGTGGGCCCGGCCGCCCGTTGTTCGTCGGCCGTTAGCGCGCGCCGGCGCCGATGCCAGTGGGAATAGCCGGCCTCCTGTGCGACGCCGGCCGTCCGGCCGTCCGCCAGGCACGGAGGAGGCGGCCGCATTGTGAACCGCGGGCGGGGGCGGCCCGCCGCCGCCATAGATCACGCCGGCGCCTGGTGTGATCGGCGCCGATGACGGATGCTTTATTGTTGTGTCGGCGGCCGGCCGGCGGGGAGGGAGCGGGGAGCGGGGAGCGGGAGCGGTGTCAGCTGGTGTTTGCGCAGCCGTGCCGCCGACGGCCGCCGCGTGGCGCGAAACCGACCGGCGACTGACACCCGCCGCCCGCGGCGAACAACGCGGAGTGCTCTGCGCTGGTCGTCAGAGCGGCGGCGGCAGCGGCGGTGGTCGACGGCGGCAAAGGCGACGACGATCGGCGATGCTTCAGTGGCCGCGCGAAGGATGGCGTTGCTCTTTAACGGCGAATCCGCGTCGATGCCGACCAGCCAGGCGGGCGCTCAGCAGACCGTGGGCGAATGCACCGCGCCGGGGATCCCCTCCACTCGCCCGTGTCGTCATAAATATCGCCGCTATCGGCTGCCGGCGGCGGCGGCTGCGCGGCGCCGGGCAGCGCTCGAGGCGCCGGCGCAGCCGTCAGATAGCCGGCCGGCGCAGGGTTCGTGTCGTTCGACAGCGTCGGGGGCAGACGCTGCGGCGGCGCGGCGTCTTTGACGGCCGGCCGGCCTGTCCGGCGGCACTGGGCCAGACAAGTGCAGCTCGACGACGGTGGGAGATAGCGGCTGTCGACGGCGTGCCGGACGGGTACCGGGCGCACTCGGCGCTGCACTGTTCTGCGGGCTGGTCGCCCTCGCCGCCTCCCCGCTCGTCTCAGCCAGCGCCGGCGGTAAAGCAGTCAGGCTCCCTCAGATGGCGCGCTGTCACGAAGATCAGGCTTAGCAGGTGGATTCCCGGGAAGAGCGGCGAAGCGCGCCAGTGAGCTATGCAAACATCTCGACCGTCAGACCGAGCCGGCTTTTGTCAACGTCTGATATAGCGACAATAAAAACCTTAGATGGGATTTAGACGCACTGCCCGAGGTGCGTTTTGGCATCACGAGATCCTGGCAGTGCTTGGGAAGAGGGAGGGGAATGGGCAATAAATATGATGTATTTGCCTGCCCAAAAGCCTCTTAGATTTCCGACGAACATATAGCGTTGTGCGTGGCTGGTGCGTTGACATGACATACACGCTCCCATCAAGAATAAGCTTGCAGTTAACCATGACGATAAAGGTTTGGGAGGGACTATCACAGTCGTGCTGAACGTGTTCTGAAAAGTGCGCCGAGAATTACGGCGCGGAACCAACGGTGTCATTTACTTTATCGCTCACGTGAAGTCACCTGTCTAAAAAGTAAATTTGTGCTTGTGATCATGGCTGGAGATTAGACAAGAAGCTGAATCCCGATAGAATGCAGGTTATTCCCTCCTCCTTCGACTCCTTTGCTGGCTTGGAATGTCACTGGTCACCTCGGAAACGTAGTGCCCCGACAGGGTAAGGCGGTGCGCAGGTGACCTAACATGACATTACTCTGGTTAACTTAGAATTTCTTAAAAGTGAGAGAACCGGACCCTACCCCTAGATCCCCAGCCATGCTTGTGATGGAGGCAACCCAATGATTTCAAAGCGAAGCAATTCGGATTCTCAGAGAAGAAATCTAAGTCCCAACACTGTTAAGATCTGTACAAGTTTCGCATTCATCTGATTGTCGCTGAAGTTGATGCCCAGGGACACACTAGGGATAATGGAAATGCTAACAGACTACTGGTATCCGAAACGTTCTAATACCTTGCAGAATCCGGTTGTGAAGTAATCTGAATCAAGTTCTCGATGCACCCTGATTCAGACCACTGTAATTCGAATTTCCCAAATAAAAATAAAGTTACGAGTCAGCGGTTGCAAAAAGTATGCCAGGTTCCACGTTTGTTACTTCAGTATCAACATCATGCCTGATGATGTGTTGGATCTCATATTTATCCAGAACAGCCTCGTAAACGTCACAAGGCTATCTTACTTGAAAATATATGTGGCATGCTCCACGATTTTCAACTGCAGCAAAAGAGTTACTCAAAATTTCAACCAGATACGCTCTCTGAAGCATCTGTGAATTCGTGAAAGAGACGTGACATGATCCAGAACTGAGTACATCTGGCAACACAACAAAATGGTCATTTGATCTGCATATCGATGCTGCTTCTTCAGCATGTCGAGGATATTGAATTACTGCGTAGATATTTTACGAGTAAAACAATAACGCGATAATTTGTGAGGATTATGTATTCTGACGAACCTGGAGTATTCTTCTCTTTAACAAACCGCCGTTGTAAGTCATGTCTTGTTGGAGTGTGGTTTAGGTTGTATTTCTAGTCATGGTCTTCATATGCGCCGGGATCAATGGAAGACAAAGGTGCTTCTTAAATCGTAGCCGGAGGCCAAGATCGCGGGAAGCTGGGGGGGGGGGGGGGGCGCGGCCCTCAACATTTTTGAAATTAAACATTGACCCTATGGGCATGGACTAGAAAGATGACCCAAAATGTTTCACTGCCCCCCTCCCCAAATGTGGAGGAGTTCCCGCGCCCTTCCTGGGGCCAATGGTCACCTGGGGTCCCGTTGGCCCCGCCCGTAACGCTCCGACTGTGGTCCCCCACACCATCCGGCTTCAAGAGGTCGCGTTCGCTCTCACCGCTAATCTGCCTCCAATAAATCACGGCGGCTTATCCGGGGCTGCCACCGAGGCGCGAAACTTCCCCTCGCTGGGGGGGGGGGGGCGGACAAGGGGCCAGCTGCCGGCCAGGCTTGCAGATACTCTAAGCCTGCGGTCACGCAGTCGATGGGCGCGGCTGTCCGCTGGGTTTTGAGACAAGATAACGGGTGACGTTAGATCCGCAGTCTACCTTGATATGATCCTTTTGAATGTGGAAGAAAATGGCAAATTACGCACACGCGAAACATCGGTAACTAAAAAGAAGGCAACTGAATAACTGAACAGGTGTGCGTAACGAACACATTTATTGCAGCAAATAACACCGGCCCGACGGAGCAAGAAACCTTTGGCACGGACGAATGCTTTGCAGTGTTTTGAATGTTGAGACAACGTGACGCCCTTTCCAACTGACCAGTTACACATGCTTTTCATGTTCGTTGAAACCAGCAATTCTTGAGTGCCTTGATCAAACAGGGACTGACAAAGGACTCACACGTGGCACTTCTGGGCAGGCACGGTCTGCACCGCCTCCTTGCCTCTTCCCGACCTACCTTGTCACTGAGCAGGCGGCCGAGCTGCTGGGTGAGCGCGCTGACCTGGCCCAGCAGCGCCTGCTCGCGCTGGCCAAAGTTGCGCGCCATGTCGGCCAGGCTGCGCTCCAGGATCGAGATCTGCTGCTGCTGCGCCTGCACATAGTTCTGCAGCAGCACCGTGCAGTCGTGCAGCGTCGGATCGCGCTCGTACACCATCGGCAGCGCCGCCGGAGAGCCGGGCGCGCCGCCGTCGCCACCGCCCGCCGCCATCGCCGCTGCGGCCGCCGCGCAGTCACAGGCCCGGCCGCTGGGCGCGACACGCGGCCGAACGCTGGGCCACTCGCAATGGCTCGCGGTCGCTCCGGACCGCGCTATCGGCCGCCGGCGTGTTTACAAATTCGGTCGCACGTGCAAAAGCTGGCGTGCGCCGCTGCAGGTAAGCCGACCGACCTTTCCGGCTCTATTTTAGAAACATTGGCAAAATATTTGCCGGCCGGATAAACACGCCGGTGTCGGCGCCAAACAATAATAGGCTCGGATGACTGGGCGGGCCGTGGCCGGCCGCGCACCTATACACACGATCCGACGCACCGGCTCGCCGGACGGCGCACCCGGTTCTCTCGCGTCTCGATGCCGTCGACCGATGCCGTCACTTGCGCCGTTTTCCGCACACTGTCTGCCCACCGCGCGCACACCGTTCTCCGCACACTGTATATCCGCCGAATCGGCTGTTGCACCTTCCACACGCACAGTCTGTCCTCCTGCGGGACTGTTGCACTATTCTCAGCTCAATGCCCGTCCACGAAACGAACGGTTACACTGTGCTCTACACAATGTCTGTTAACCGGTTAGACTGCCGCACGGTCCTCCGAACACAGAACTTCCGTCGCAGGACTGATGCATCCTCCCAACGCACGGTCTGCCCTGTCCTTCACGCACTGTTTGTCCACCGGACGGCCCGCCGCAGCGCCCTCCGCTGACGCTGTCCGCAGGGCGGACTGCCGCACCACCAGGTCCTCGCTCGGAGGCGGAGCCAGCCCTCGTCAGACAGCAGCGTCACCGTTCCGGGGCCCTGCCGCCGTCGGCACCCTCCGCGGCCGCCGTCTCCGCCCGACGCCGCCGGAAGCCGTCGACCGACTGGCGGCGGCGCGTCGGCGGCGACGCCGGCCGACGGCTGCCGACGCGGCGGCACGCCGGAGCCGCCGGCCGCGCCCGCCGCGCCGTTCAGGCCGCGACGTACCGCCGGGCGGCCGCGTGCTCAGTTAGAGGCGGCCGTCGCGAGCCGCTTTGGGGGCGTCGCCGATTGGCGTCTCATCAGTCTGCACCGTGAAGGATTCCTCCTCGGCAGAAGAAAACAAGGAAGTGTTTTTGGATGTAACATCAGACGAGATTTGCAGCCATGTAAAGACTGGAGAGGTGAAAAGGCATGCTACCAAAGCAGTTTCAAAGGCAAATTGGTTCATTGATATCTTCTTTCTAATCTGCTCTGAATAAATCATGTAATGGCAATGGAATGATGAAACTGGCTGCTCCGGCAGGCAAATATGCCAAGATTCATAATAAATGAAGTGGCAATTAAGCAAGAAACCGAAAAAGGCTGGAAGGAAATGTTTCACATTTACTATCTTGATGAAATGAAAAATCCACGTTGAAGTCTGCAGTCATGGCTAATAAATGTTGTGTCTGAAATGTATTAACCAAGCTCCAAAGCGATGTCCGGTGAATTTCCTCTGTACTGTTTTGATCGGCGTCCTACTGACGGCTGTTGAGTACCGACAATAAGCCAATGAATTTTAAGCAGCATGCTCGTGTTACGTCACTGGAATTGTTGATGCTCCCAGGCATTTCCAAAAAAAAGAGGAAACGACAGCTGGAACCGGAAACGGAGGCGGTTTGTTTATTGAACCAGAGCAACATATTTCTGAAACGCCGACCAAGATCGAACATTCCCCTTAACTCTTCCCTTGATGGGTATAGGGCTCCCTTTCCTTTCCAGTTTGCCACTTAAGTTAGATACATATATATATATATAGATAGAGAGAGAGAGAGAGAGAGAGAGAGAGAGAGAGAGAGAGAGAGGGAGGGAGAGCGAGAGAGGGAGGGGAGAAGGAGAGGGAGAGATAAGAAGAAGCTGAATTGTCACTTAATGCTATTCAATCAATTTCCACCGTGTGCCATGGTAGTTGTCTAAGGACGCCAAAAGCGGCATAGGCATTCTGGGCGAAGCGCAGCAGTTGTTGATCCACATGATCACCGGCTCCGAGTCCGCTGTAACTGTCGGCAAAAGACTGATCTCCATTTGTACAACTTCATGACTCATCTAGACACAAAACAGGTGTAGCGTTTTGTTCACTATATTAAACCAAACGTTTCTGCAATATTTTGTTGTTACGTTTCACACTACAGCACTACTAATAAATCTTAAACGGGTGTTTTAACGTGAAATTTCTTTGTGAGCCATGCGCGATTATGTCCTAAAATGGTTTTCTACGTTCAGTAGTACCAACGCCAAGCAAATGCAGTGGATGAAATGTTGATAAATGATATCCATTTCAGGATGTTGCAAATAATGACCTGTAACCGGTACCGCAAACGAAACTGCAAGGCATTGTTGATTTGGTGCACAGGCGCAGTCAGGGGAGGGGCGGGGCCCGACTCCCCCCTAGGCCAGCAGTTTTTGTGAAAAGCATTACACGTCGTCCTCTCGGCAGACGGCTTTCGCATGATTTCAGTCCACACTGAGCTCCGCCCTCCTTCCCGCCAAGGAAATCCCGGCTACTCCCCTGAACGTTGATATCGCCTGTGGTGCAAAAAATTCAATGATATTACTCAAAACTGAAAGTTGGTCCCGCATATTTTCACTATGCTGAGTCCTCCAAAGTCCTTCCGTGTTCCGAACCTTATTTCGTTCAGATCAGGAAGGTAGCAGTACTGCTATTGGTGGCAGCCGATCTATTCGAAGATGACTCGGGATGTCCTCACAGTCAAACAAAAGAAAAGGAAACAATACATGAATGGATTTTTAAACCCGGTTTCATTTAGTGGATTTTTATTATTGCTATGCCTAGCTATGCCCATCGAGCCATGCCCAGCTTCTTGGTGGTTGATTATTGGGTTATTTGGCGACGCTCTCGTTGGCTACGGTCATTTGGCGTCGCAGCCTCTGATGCCGGTTGTTGCTGCGTGGGACAGGGAAATGTCGCGACCACCGGGACTCGAATCCGGACTCTTCGGCCACAAATACAGCATTGGATACGCCCAGTTTGCTAAGGACAATATTTTCGAGTTTAAGGTTATACGCGCTTTTGAACTGAAAATTGAGTGCTCGTAATTCAAATCACGCGACTAAAATAAAATATTGCATGCCGAATCACTCACTATTGCAATCCTTTAGCTGAGACGCGTAATTTTTCTCATGTGGGGCGCGCAGTGGTATACTCATCTCCAGGCATGTGCGAACCGTACAGTCGATGTGGTGTCCAACGCTGTTCAGTATAATTTTCCAACAATCCAACAGTCCAACAGTCCAACAGAGATTTACTCTGAGTTTTTTCTGCCGCCATTCTTTTAAAGAAAAACACCAAGCATTTTTTGACATGGTCTGTGATGGTATTCCAAGGCTATATTTCATAAGACTAAAAAGTTCAACAAATCCTCAACGAATATTTGGTGTGTATTACCAGCAGCTCCAGTCGGTCGTAGCGGGACTGTGACTGGCGGTGGATCTCGGCCGACGTTCCGAGTTCCGCGGCCCCCCCCCCCCCCGGCCGCCGGAAGGACTCGGGGGTCGGCGTGACGACGGCGGCGGGTGTCGACGTGACGACACACGCGCACCAGCGACGCCCGTCACGGCGCAGCGGCGGCCGCGGACGCCGCGGGGGACCGTCCCCGGGGGCGGCCGGCGGCGGGCCTGTCGACAGAGCCAGCACGGCGGCGTGACAGGACCGCCCGCGAGCCGTGACGTCACCGTCACTGGACTCCTGCCGTCCTGGTGCAGTGCTGACGGCAGGCATGCAGGACGTTTCAGTTGGACTGTCGCACCGTTGGGTCTTGGGCATCTCACTTGCAGATGTATTACTACAGATGTATTACTATCACTATGCAGATGTATAAATTGTAATCACCTTTGCTCCATACAGCAGGTTTCCCTTGGTTTGTGCCACCAGCGGCAACGTCCTAAAAATTTCAAAACCTGCTCTAATACTTCGTAGATAGTTAGAATAAAGGAAACGCTTTTGAGGTTAAGAGCAGTCAGTGGCTTTGTAGTCACATTACGCATCTCGACCCACAGATCTTGCATACATTACATTGCATTGACGAAGCGTAATAGGCATTTGTAGCATAGGTAATGTGATAGTTGTTCATGCATGCAGTGCAAAGTATACTGTAATGCATTATGCAACGTACATATTATATTAGAACACGCATATTACATTTACCTGCTGTGAATAATTCTGCTTTCTACGTTCCGGGAAACGACTAAGCACCGCAGCCATACCTACCACCTCTATGCTCCAGAATACACACAGAGGTCAGTTCTGCAACATCTTTCAAGAGTTCTGGTCTGCACCACAGGCGATGCCGGAACACTCTCTTCGTACACCCCTGTGCCCCGCCAGTCTTATGGTATGCGGCCAGGCGTACTCGTACTGAGCGAGAGCAGCCACGTGTGCGACGAAGCCCGACATTAACGAAAGAGCAGCCAACTGTCGACGTGGCAGAAGCTGGCTGGAGAAAGTCGCTGACGGCCGACCCGGGCTACAGCCGGCAAACGGTTCACTTCGAGACGCAAAGCAGCGCCTCCGTCGCTGATCGTCGGCAGCGACGCTTCGATGCGGCTGTCGCGTCCCTCGGCTGCTGCCAAAAAGTTACGGTGTTACCACCTACGGCAGGCTAATTACGACTTCGCCGACTGAGGGGACGGCCAGTAAGGCGTCCGAGCCGGTCGACTCTGTGAAGGTGACAAACGTGATGACCGTGGCCGGGAACATCCTGGGCGGTGCGCACTGCGCAGTCCGTAAAAGACCTTAACTCATCTCTGGTGCTCACCAGGCTTAATGGAAGACAAGTCGCACCTGACACCTCTCCGATGCGACGTTCTCCGGTTCAGCGGTGGAAGCATTGATTTGTGACTTAGATAAATGACGGGCGACGGTGAGATGGTGACATCCGAAGCCTGCCGGGCTTGGAGGGTGAACGGCGAGGGCTGGCTTGACTCGACGCGCGTCAAACGAGTTTCTGTGTTATTCTCTCACCGCAGTATCCTCTGATTCAGTGTTCGTTGTCTTTAAGGAGTCGACTGTGATGATCAGGAGAATGCTCATCAGTATGAGTGTAGCGCGATGACGAGGTGTCATGTCAACGCAGCTGTAGCAAATTAGCCGACATCCATGCATAATTTCATCGCAGTGTAAGTGATGCCCGCTGTTTTTTTAAAGGTAGTGACAAAGACGAAAATGAACGTCGTTACCTTGGGCCTGGCCTTGTTGGAAACTGCCCGTGCAGAAATACATTCAGACGCAACAGCAGCCGGAGAAATGATCTCTGCTTTACCAACGTCGTGGCGGCGACATTTTGAGTCGGAAAGTACCAGCTGAGGACCAGGGCAGATCCAGGATTTCCCCGGGGGGAATGGTTAGCGCCGGACCCCCTTCAGGCCGGCCCTCGCATTTTTTTGCTGTTCAGATATGAAAAAAAAACGTTGTCTGCTTGGGCCCAAAGGGAAATATTTCATTTGATTTCCTGTTTGTACCATCTGTCATCAGTAACCGAAAACATTCAAGTGCGTCACCTTATATGAGAAAATATTGCGTTTTTCCCCTTACAAAGTGACCGAAACATGACAAAAACGGCGGGATTTTAGGCAGCTGTGTCCCTCTCTCTATCTGAAATGTCGTGCCTATATCTGGTACAGGAGTCCCTCTGCCCTCTGGTGGTTTGTGGAGACTTTTTGCTCGTTTAGGTTAGGTTACCTCTTGCACTTGCAGGGGCTTTTTTGGTGGTCTCAGGCCGTCTGCCGTGTCAGGGCCCTCTAGTGGTCTCAGGTTCCAATTTGCGGTTTCACGTATCCCTCAAGACATCTCAGGTCCCCTTTGGCAGTTTCAGGGGCACGTTGGACAGTTCCATGGACTCATCTGGCGGTTTCAGCGACATTTACCCGTCGCCAGGCGGGGCAGTTTTTACATTCTCGCCCGGCATGGAGGGATCCTAAAAGGAATCCTGCAACACTAACTTTTGAACAAAGAGACACAGAGCAACGCGGTGAAGACTAGACTGTTGCTCGTCACATAAGCTACTCAACGATGTCCACTTTTTAGGTTAAGGTCAATAGGTGACTTCCTAGGTCACGGTAATGATCTCAAAGCGGCCATGTCAAAGTATGTCAAAGTTTTTTTGACAATATAATTTTCAAACTTACGAAAATAAATCGATTTCGTAAGCATCATTGTGTGGGTCCTTGTCTTGTGTACAGGCAAATGCATTTTTTGGTTTTTGCATTTTGCAGGTTTTTGGGGTCTAGGTCAGTGAGTGGCCTCTCAGGTCACGAAAATATCATCATAGCTGAAATTTGCAATGGGAATCGTAATATTTTCACCACACTTTTACCGGGCTACAGATCAAACAAGCCACGACACGCCAGTGCACCAAACTTAGTACACCGGTGCTCCTCGGGCCTTTTTGAGTCGAGTTTTTGAGGTCAAGGCTGCCTTAGTTCCCAAGGTCACCGCCAAGAGACCTCATGTCGTTTTACGGAAATTGCTGCTAATCGAAAACCACTCGAGCTAGAGCAACCAAATCTGAAGTCCAAGTAGGTGGGCACATGGTCTACCTTAGCATGTCATTGTAGCGGCTGCGAAAGTTTTTCAATGTCGCCACTAGGGGCGCGCATGTATTTATACAGGAAATGGCTTGTGTTGAGAACTGCGCGGACTGGCTTTACATTAGGTCAAACGATATTCGTCAAAATAATGTTTAATTTCTTGATCGTAATGAAGGATTCTGGCAAGTGTAGGCATCACTTATCCGAGGCAAAAAACTACAGTGGAGCTTTGACGCCAATGTTTGATGTGCGCGTTTGACCCAGCTTGGTCTTTGATGACCTGACCCATCCAAATACATTTATTCAAGAAACACGTAGCACAACATTGTAATACCCAATTTTTAACAAGTGAAATATACTGTTCGATTTGGTCAAAAACACGACTGACATGGCTACGACGAATCGGTCGCAGGTCATAAGCTGTCGCATCACAAAAACCTGAAAAATTCATTGAATATGGATAAAAAGGGAAGTCGTAAAACGATCCTTCCCCGCTCGGCGGTGGTTAAGCCATGTTGGGTTCCCTCATGCCGTCTCTTGGAAATTTCTGCCTTCTAAGGAGTCCCTCAGGCAGCAACAATGGCCTCCTTTGAAGTCTCTCTCTGCCGTAACAGAGACGCCTTAGCCAATGCCCTATAGGTTCTTTGGCTGTTTCAGGAGCTGTCTGGACCTCTCAAGCTTTAGTAGTTTCAGGGGCCCTCTGATCATCCCTGGGCCCATACTGCTAGAGACTGCCGGTTAGCATTCTCAAGGGTCCCTCTCTAGGAGTCCCAGTGGACCCCCTGTTGTCCTAGGTGCCCCTCTTGTCGTCCCTGGAGGACATTTTTGCCGTCTCAAAGGTCCTTTCGCAAATATAAAAAAAAAACTTTTGGCAATTTCAGGGACCCTGTCCAGTATCATGGGCCCTCTGAACGTCTCTAGTGGCCTCCTTGGTTGTGGCAGAGAAGATTTTCCTTTGTTACATGGGGTATATCTGGCAGTTTGAGGGCCCCTCTACCCGTATCAAAGGCTTTTGTTGGCATTTGAGGGTCTCATTGGCAGTCTCACAGGGATCTTTTCCGTGCCAGGAGCCCGCCTAACACACTCGTGGGGTCTGGCCGTCCAGAACCCCCACACCGTGTCAACAGTTCTCTTATCGTCTTTGCCTCGCAGGGGCCCTCCGACTTTTTTAGCTGTCTCAGGGGTCCTCTGCCGGGTAGGGGCCCATCTTGACGTCTCAGGATCCACCCGACTTTGCCGGGGTCCTCTCGCTTCGTCAAGAGCCCCCCAGGTTTTAAAAAAGACTGTTGTAGGCCATTTGGGACTCCTTTTCAGGCCCTCAACTCAACTCAATGACAAACAAAAGAAGGCCCCTCAATCCCCTCGAGGTTGAGAAGGGCACTGATGAATGCCTGTCCAGGGCATGCCAGTCCAGGACCAGCCCCTCTGGCTGGTCAGAGTCTCCTTATGCCGTGCCAAGCACCTTCTTAAGTCCTTGCGTCTCAGGGGCTTCTCTGGCACTTTCATTGGTCCCATGGGCCCCTTATCATGTTTTGGAGAGTTTCAGGGGCCCCTCTATTCATTTTAAGGGACCATCTTGCCGTCTCAGGGTCTCATTAACCCTCCGGGAGGTCCTCTTACTGCATCAGGAATCTTCAGCTTTTCACACAGGTACGTGAAACCCATTCGGGACCGCTATGACATTCCAGGGACCTCCATGCCATCTTAGGGACTCAGTCCTCATCGTGGCCGTCTCAGGGGCCTGTGACGCTCCTGGCGGTTTCAGGGGCGATATGCCAAGTTGGGACCCTGCCGTGGCTTTAGGGGCCCTTTGGGAGCTTCAGGGGCCTTCTATACGTCTCAGGGATTATCTAACCCTGCCAGGGGCCCCCTGACTACATGAAGAACCCGTCACGTTTTCGTAGAGATTCCGTGAAGCTCACGCGGGGACCTTCGAGACCCCTTTCGAGTCTGACAGGAACCCTTCAGGGCCAGCCTGAGCGGGACCCTTCCCTCAGGCCTCAGGGGATCACCCCCATCCCCCTCCTCCTGGATCCGCACCTGCCAAGGACGAATCTGAAACAACTTCGGGCACCTCGCATCGCCCATCATCGAAAAAAGTGACGACGTTATGGCAACAGCAAGGCCAAGCTGGCGAGTGGGATGAAGCAGACCTCCATTACCTGCAGGGTGCACCAGCGGTGGCGAAAGGTGATAACACGTCGCACCTTGGCCAGCACGCCCAGCAGCAAGTCCAGTACGGACAGCACGACCGGCGGTCGTGGGACGCCGCCAGCCAGAGCGACGGAAACCAAGAGCACTACCGGTTCTGGGAACACATGCTTGATTATTGGCGAGTCTGCGAAGACGTTGACACAAAGAGGGGCAGTCGACGGGTCTGCTTCGTGGCGCTTTTCCCAGAGATGCCTGTCAACGTGAGGCTGCTGTCTGACCTTACAGCGCCATAATACGCTTGACTTCTCTTTCCTGGACTTTGCTTCAGGGAGGCGTTCGGCCGGGCTTAATTGGTCCTTTTGAGGGAGTACTGATGAAATGCTAAGGGTGTACAGTTTCCAGCAAATACGGTACGGTGTTCAATGCGATGTTTTTCTTTGCTGTTTTGCCATGAATGTTCGCTGCTCAACAGCTCAAATAAATTGTAATCATATCTCGCTGGGTCTCTGCAGTCTCAGTGTCGCATCAGCGGTAACAGATAAAAAACAGTGGCGGGACAATGGAATGTGGAATTTGTTTAACAGTCAGGCATTACAACCGCAGATCGATAACACGTAATAAAGATGGCTGTTGCTTGCACTGTCACCAAACAATCTGAATAGTTTAAAATCTAGATAAGTTTCTTGACTCATCACAGCGGATGTTGTGAATTAAATGCTTTAAGAATTGGAATCTTGGTTTAATTAAATTAGTGGTCGCACTTAAAGATATGATTAAGTGGGAATTAAAATCCAGTAACCAAACGTATTAACAACGTGTTTATGTAGTGCGGGATTTGTTCGAAAGATATCGCCATTGAGAACCACTCGTTCAGCGCTCATTATCTTTGTTCCGTTTTCCTACATTTTATCTTTCTTCCCTTTCTAAGCGATAAGGCGGTCATAAGTAAAGGTTGATAGAAGTAAAAGAACCTTAGCATACATAATATACGTTTCGGACGGGTATCACAACAGCTGACCGTCATTGGAGCAAATGGTTTAAAGGTGGCGCTACTAGTTTGGTGTACTAAGAATCGGACGACCGCTGTTTCACTGCGTTTCGGTTCGTCTGTCACGGTGCTTTTCGACCGCTGAAGCAATTTAGAGAACCAAACAATAGCTGCTGAAATTGGACTTTAACTGTAACCGTATGGTTACATTTTACGTTACGTCGATATCGTTGACAAGGACATAAAGCATTGCAAAGAGAAAGGAAGGAAAAGGACTGTTTTGTTTTCGTAAATTTGTCGCGGTTCTTTATTTCAATTCAATGTCCGCGATTCCGTGCGAAACGCTCATCTGTTGTTCTTCGTTTGTTTCTCTGCTTTGAGAGCTAAAACTAGCAGCCCCCTGTACTCGGGTGTCCATTCCTGAGTGAAGTTGCGTGCCTCGTCAGGCGTCGGTCCGTCGATCAACACCAATTTATGTCCACTGTCTACATTCACCTCCCAGTGAAGGGTATGGGCAGACGGTCAGGATGGAATCCCCTTGGGCCCTCCATGCCGCCCAATTCCTGCTGTCGCAGCCCGAAGTCAGGCTTCTCATGACAGACAGATCTCAACCTGCGACGATCTCCGCACTGCCGCTAGAACGCATTACCTGAAGGCAGTAACGTCGCCTCGGATCGCTGCCCGCACGGCGCCGTCTGTCCACGGACGACCCCAGCGCCTGCGCCGTTCAGAGGCCGGCATACTGGCCAAATGATGCAGGGGAGGCGGAAGCTGTTTCGGCATGGGGGGGAAACTGTTTGCGGATCCAGCCATCCATGCGGAGAAACCTAAAATACCCATAAATCCTGATTTCTCCTCGGATCTGGGTTACTTCGTTTGGGGTCCTGACAGTACAAGAAATAAATGTGACGAAATTACGGCGATGATTTCCAAAAAATCATCAGACTCCCCCCTGCGTGACATAAAAATGCCGTCCTCCGGCACCGTGATTTTAGTTTCTGATGAGGTCTTGTTAGTTTACCTCATGTTTGACTCGTAATCCAGACGTAGGCAGAGCTCCATCGCTTCATTTGATAGAGATGATTTGGTTTGACGCGCCGAAGGCGCGAAACGTACCGCTTAAACAATATTCTTATGAACTTTTTTGCCCAATGTCTTGCTGTTGCGCATATATTTCATCTGATTTAATATGCTGGAGGGACTGGGACTGCAGTCTGCAAGCAAACGTCTTTAGTGACTTAATCGTCTCTCATCTGTTGTCAACAAGGTATCGTTAACATCAGTCAATACGGCTCAAGCCAGTGGCGTAGCGCAATTTTTTATATTTTTGGAGGACCCCAGAGAGTGAGGGAGCCTGAACACCGAGGGGACCTCTTGAGAACTACAAGACCTCCATGGCTAGAACAGTAGGGGTACGTGGTACTTACTTTTCAGTGTCATTAAGAATGAGTGTGCCCGACAACGACAGCACTAAAACACTAAATAAGTATTTCACGTGCATGGCTTCTGGTCCGCGGTGAACGAGGCTCCGAACCAACTCCTTTTTTTGTCCACTGGTGCATCCCGCATCTCAGTGACTTTGAAAATTGCAGAGGTGAATTATGCGATCAACACTATTCTGTTACTTGTGTTTTACGGCGCTAAGACCGAATTTGAATGTATTTTCCATGGATTTGCACAGGACAATATGCACCGTGTCGCGTCTGTTTACTGCGCTACCTAATCCAGATGAAACGTTCTTACGGGAATTAAACAACATTCTGTATGCCTTTCTGTGGAATGTCAAGCGTGGTAGAATAAGCTGAAAAAGTCTTGCGTTTCCTCCGTGGGCTTGGGGATGCCGGACATTTCGGTTTATATTGCGGCATTAAAGGTAACAGCGTCAGACGTCACGTCGCGTCAGACGCGAAATCACGTCCGGCCATTCGTGGGCTAGACTGTCCCGAGCGCAGATTAGTGTGGGGCAATTTCTGTGAAGTATGAATGGTAAATTGCTTCGAAAACGTCCTGCAACTGTTCAGAGCAAATTTTGGAAGAACGTCCTTGTTTCACTGGGTACGTTCATGGACGCCTTTGAAGTGGCAAATGAAGATTTCATCGCGTGTAGTATATGGCATTCAGATATGACCAGCTTTTCTGAAGGAATTATACAACCATGGTACAACGACATACTGAGAAATCTCGGACATTTACTGAATGTGAAGGGGAGTATTACGACATTCGAAGAAGCTGTAAATCGCTGCAGTATAACAGGCACGTTTCTAGATTACATCGGCCTTGTGAACAGTTTGCCCACTTCCTGAAGGAATTTAAATAAGACCAAACAGCAGGCACCACTCGTGCATCCAGCTGAAACGTGAAGCCCTTTACAATGTCATTATGCGTAGAAAGTTAGCTGAACATTACCATAAATGTGAAGCGAAATGGGAAGCACGATATGGTGAAAATGTAGCGCTGGAATGGTCCAAGGTGTGTCAAAACGTTTATGAAGGGACACCGTGCTCTGCTTACGGAACTCTGCACCATAAAATAACAACCGAACACAAGTCACGAGTCTCTTTCTAAAGAGAATGGGGTGCGAGATTCTGGTGAACGCCGACGATGTAATTCTACTGTCGAAACCATAGCTCACATGTTTTGGGATTGCCCGGTTGTGCGCTGCTTTTAGCGAAGAGTTCATGTATTGTTGGTGAAAATGAGTGCAAAGTGAATGAATGACCCTTTCGCAGAAGTCCAGATATTGCTTGGCTTATGCACCAGCGCATTACTTAATCATGTCGTAATCGCCGCCAAATACATCATTAGAAAAGGCGATACACTCTGTCCTGGTTGCCTGTTAAATGTGCTCCGTGCGGATGAAAAATATGAAGAGTTGATGGCGGGTTTATGTTATACAACTCGCCACTATAATGCGAAATGGAGGACTGTTTTCGGAGAGCCGATCGTGATGTACGATAATGTTTTGCGGTTATATTTTTGTATGAACCTTTGGGTGAAAAAAAAATGGAAAAAATGAAAAAATATGCACCGTCCCTGGGCCTGACCCACAGTTAAATATTCTTCAAGAGTACGTAACAGCTGTCATCGATTGGTAAATGTGAATAATTATGTCAAGGTAGAAACTGCACTTAAACAACCCAGACGATATTCCTTTATGCTTGGTTTACCACATTTCGACGAAACTTTGGTTTGATCCCGTTTTTTTACATTGTTAAAAAATGTTATGAACGTCTTCAAAATAATGCTCTCTTTCTCATACATATTCCCAGCCCGGGACGTACTCACGCCTAAGCCCGGTTTGTGGTGCGGAGTGTCGACAGAAGCACTGACTCCCCGCGCCGTGGTGAAGTCTAGTGGAATTGCAGGACACGGTGGCGGCGCAGCGTACCGACATTACGGCGACATTCATACTGTGGATCGCTCCACGGCAGGTACCTGGGACGGCGGTAGGCGTGCAATTACCCTGTTCAGGTTTCAAGGATTTGTCGTGTTGGTGTTGGTGTGACTGCAGTCAGACAGCCCTTCTCTCATGGCAAAATTCCCCTTGCGCACATCTATAGCTACACCTTTGTCTAGGGTTGTTCAAAATATCTTTTAAAGCATTTGTGTTATTGGTTGAGAATTTGGTTGGCTTAGAATTAAGAATCTCCGAACTTTGGATGATGAGACCACTACGTCCCTTGGCTATGTTAGATCACTGGGTTCCCTTCCCGGTACGCCGACACCATCCCACGGCAGAGGATCTTTCCTGGCTGGCGGCTGCTTTGCAGAGGAATATCCCTTTCGGTCCTCGCATATGCTATTTGGTGAACACATACATGCCGGGGAGGGGGAGGGGGCACTTACTTTTTCCGGCCAGGGGCACCCTTTAACTTCCAGAGGGATCTTTATCTGGGGACTGGAGACCCTTTGCGGTGGAGTGGCCTTACCTTTCCGGAGCCCGTTTAGGCCAATGCCAGCGGGGGGCCGTCATGCGCCACAAAAATCTGGGGCGTCCTGGGACCCCTAGGACCTCCTTGGCTAAGCTACTGGTTCAAGTCTTTATGCACAGGGAAGCATACAGGCACTTACAGTCGGTAACGAAACTATCTTGCTCTGCTTCAGTTCTTGTCCAGAGTCTGTCTTTGAGGCCGGAGGATGCTTCAAACCGAGCACCATCGAACAATTTCATTTTCAGGTATAAGCAAACTGAGCTGGTTTGAATCGCAATCGGCAGCAACACGCAAAACGCGATATGTAAGTCTTTTAAACGGTTCCATTCGAACAGCATCAAAGCAACATGACCAATAATTTTTAAAGATGTGTACACACTTGACCAAAGAGCTTGGTGGCGTAGCGGTATCACCGATCAAAGTTTGAAACCGCGTAACACCACAACCAGTTCCTATGTGAAGACTCGACAGCCAAAAACTTGTACGTGGCATTTTTGCGGGGGAAAAGGTTACGTTTACCCCATGCCTTTGGATGGGGGAAGCACTTTAACCCCGTTGCCCTGCCTCCCCCCCCCCCCCGCTTCCGGCGCCTCTGACAGGACGCCTGGCTGACCTGGCCGGGGCCGAAGGTAGTGACCTTCTCGGACCAGCCACACCCGACCGTCAGAGAACAACAGCTCCTTCACTAGTCTGCTTTTACAAGCATGCGTCGAGAGGTTAGTGCACCGACGCATGAAATCGCAATGCATTGAAATCATCCCAGCGCACACGAGTGACTAGGGAAGCCTGAAAACAATTGATTTCCTTGACACAATTTCGCAGCCATGATGGTGACATGAGTTGATTCCCAGATGTATGATTGCGTCCACAACCAGGAAATGGTGACATACGGGTGTACCAAAAGACATGCAGTCCAGAGTGGACACTCTTCAAAATGATTTCACTAAGTTCGGGGATCACCGGATCCGTTCTGACCAGCGAGGAAGCAATCGTTGTTGACCTGAAATGAACCCAGTTTAAAACGACCAACCCCATACAGCAGTAATTGATCATTTTCTTAGCAACATGTGTTCCAGTATCCTGCCATTCTGCCACCCATCCACCTACCAACAAAAAAGAAACAAATTTATACATATACATTTATATATATTTGTATATATATGTATACAAACATGGTTGTGGACATCGACGCTCGTAACAGCCCGCCCTGAGGTTTTCTTCTTTCCTTTCTTGTGCCTTCACCAGTCTTGGGTCCCAGCTGGCCAAAAATGATATTTTGCCTTTTAAGTGTTTCAGACAACTATAGGTGGGTACGCGCGGAACACTCAAGTCTCAGTTTGTTTCAACCAAAAAATGCCACCCGTGGGGGCATATTTCCAATTTTGTATTGGTTATTTTAGTGTTGAAGTGACCAGATTGTCGCTCGGATTTTCGCATTGTTCTGTGTGATAAAATGCGCTACTGCAAATGTTTTGGTGAACGAACTGCAACTGGATTGATGATGTATTCATGGGAAAATCTCCCAAAATATAAAATATCATCAACAGTCGCATTTGCTAAATAAGAACAATACATCAGGTGTATTGACATTACAGTACCTGTGTTTTCCGGGGGCTGAACATTCATTGTATGTAAGCTTGCGCCTACATCTAAACAGTCTCATACCTGAATAATGGTGATATGCGTCATCGGACACTGGGTCCAAAAACATAGTCCAAAGTACGGAATGCGGATACATGTGTACGAATGGTGACACCAGGACGAGATCGGCCCCCTCCCCGTCCCGGTCACACGGTACATTGGACCGTCATGCGGCTCGGTTCAGCCGCCTTCCTCCCGTCGTGCTGACCCAGCTGGCCAGGGGAATATTTACCGCCGGTCACGTGTCGCCGTCTGGCCGCCTGCCAGTGGCCGAACATTGGCGGCTCCGCCGCGACCGTCGCGCTGTCGCCACCAGCTCAGACAAACCGGCGGCCGACCACTGGCGACCGCGCCACGAGCGCCGCACTGTCGCGACAAGCTTCAGGACACAAGGAGAGGCAACGTTAGCTTCTGTTTGGGTTGAAGTGAAATCAGCGTTTTTTGTGGGAATTGAATTCTGGCAGTAGCGATGGGGCGTGTACGGGCAAGGGGAGCACCGGCTTCCTTTTGAGACATTTCTGTCCATGCAACGTCCATATGATGGCAAATGGTAAATTTCGCCAGTTAAGAGGGCACTTTGCCCTCTTGACCCCCTGCCTTTCGCCACCACTGAGTAGTAAAAACAAAAAAGGCAATGGAAAATACGCCATAAAACGCCCATTATATACCTTTGTTAAATGAATGCGATTTTCAGTTGAGGAGACCGGGAGACACTGTTGCCAAATACGAACAACGGAATGACGGGAAACTTTATGGCCACTTAGGGGTTGAGACGCGTGTATGTAAAATTAAAGGGCACAAATGATGGCAACGTTTATTCCAAACACAATATAGTACATTTTTAGGACGGATCCACGGTCAGCCAGATAGCATGCAGGCACCTGAGGCCGTCACCTCGATTACTGCCGGACGACTAATGCCGGCTGGCCAATGGCATTCAGAGCTCTGCTAGCTGATTATGTTCAGAGATTCGCCAGCCCGCTGATGTTCATATATCTGCACTGCGGAGTTCTGCCGGCGCCCGTCCTGATCGTGACATCTGGCAGCCGGCCGAACCTTGGCGATGCCTGAACTTGACATCCCTCCCACTCGTTCTCTGGGCGCCGTGGCGTGACCCACATACCGTGCGACGTTGGATCAACCACGCAGCGGCTGACGAGAATGGGGCACGGGAGTTTTGCACCACGAACGCTGGGTCGGTAGTCGAACAGGTTTTTCCGCTCTTTTGATCGTGTGGGCCATTCACTTGGCGATTTCTTCCGTCCACAAGCTCAGTGCATGTCTTTTGGTAACTGGTAACTGCGCTTTGATCAAAGTGCGAGCGGCATCGAATGCGAAAACATGACTCAGTGCTTACTGTGAATACCAGCACAACGAGACAAAGAGAGCTTTAACTGCAGTCCTTAGTTCGGGTTCGGGCTGTCTTAACTTCAGGCGAGAAGCCGTTGCAATCAGAAGTTAACCCTCGCTGGCACGGGGGATGCAACAACTTCTCTGGGGCTTTTTGAAAGTTCATCGCTAACGACTGGTCCGATCGGTTTGAAATTTATGCCTGACTTTATGCCCATTTTATTTATTCCCTGGGAATCTGAGGTCACGCACCGTGCACCAGTTCTTTCCAGCCATAGCCTTGGGGTTTATGTTAACTCGGCAGCGCATGGGGATGTCAAATGGGGCACCCCCTCGGTTTTTCTTGAATAACTTTCAACCTTTAGGGGCATCCCAACGAAACTTTAAGTACCGGTTGAATAATCGGCTTTACATCTTTCGACATCAGAATCATTTCCATGCTGGGTCATGTCATGTCAGGTCATGGAGATATGACGTCACAAATGAACCCTTGCATGCATATTTTCGCCTCGGCGGAAGGTGGCTCGAACATGCTTCGTTTTTTTGTGATCGCGAATATAATGCATGGATCATTCGTATTTACATCGTACAAGGTCCAATAAGGATATACAACCGTCACATGTCAACATTAGAGGTCATGCTAGGTCAGAGCAGATGGCATAATGGCCATTGGACTGATTTGCATTGTGGGTGATAGAAGTGGTTAACGCTGACCTTCCCCATAGTTCAAGCCAGACAAGCAAATCTATATGCGACTCTTAGCAAGGTTCACCAAATGCAACGTGAGGTCATGTCACGTCACGTTACTTGCAGCCATTTTAATCCACTTGACCAAGGATAGCAAAACGAAATGAAATGCAACATTGTCTGTGGAAGATCGTTTAGTACCAGCAGAGAGCAATCATTGTTCATGGTGAAAAAAGAAACACGACTATCTGTCCTGACCTGGCTTGACCTTGACCCGATAAAGAGCTCACAGAGTAGACTTAATTATCATGGGATGTCATTGAAGTGCCGTATTTGGCACGGTTAAGAATCCCACCAAGTAAATATTGCTCTTTGTCAGGAACAATAGTGCAGCCTACTCGGGTCTGACCTAGACTGACCTTGATCGGGTGAAAAGCAGGTAATGCAAAATTGACTATTAGGTTTCATTTCCGCATTTTTGTCACGTGGATCAAAACAGTAGCCAATAAATAGCGATCTTTGTTATGTAAAGTAAAACCAATATTTCACCTGACCTAGGCTGACCTTGATCCGACATGTCTTACATTTTGGCATGCCTCTGATCCGGAAGATCGTGGCTTTTCGTTTGATACCCAGCTGGAGAACCGAAGACCAGTATTGCCGATGATATGATGTACGAACCGGTGCCAGTTTCCCGACGTCATGTTATGCGTTTTACGTGACCTGAGACGTCATCAGTCACGTGACCAGGGATGACATAACATTTTCGGAATAACAAGACTCAGGACTACCGATTGATGGTAGACCGGTCTAAATCAGACGATTAGATCCTGAGATAACGGGGGGAGCGCCCCTTTTTGACACCACCTGGCGGTTGCGGATACAAAAACACGTCAGGCGGTGCAGGACTAAAATCCCTGAAGAGTGGGGGGTACGACCTTCACTGACCTTCACTGACCTCCCCCAGGCGCGGATCTAAGGAGGACGCAATGGGGACGATTGCCCCCATTGGCCTGAGATGGGGCCCGTATGGATTCACGGCGTCTGTGCGAAAACTTGACAGGTTCTTGATGCAGTCAGGGGACCCTCTGGGAAGGTAAGATGACCCCTGAGACGCACAGAAGGGCACTTGAGCTCGCAAAGGGCCCCTGAGACCACAACAGGGTCCCAACACGGCAGAGTGACCCTGAGACCGCCAGAAGGGTTACAGAATCCCTGTGACGGTCAAGATGAGGGCTGGGTCTCCAGGACCAAGTCCTAAGACGGCATAGGTGCCCCTGTAATGTCATAGGGTCCCTGAGTGGATTTCACGGGGCTGTGTGAAAAAAACCGAAAGTTTCTGATGCAGTCATACGGGCACAGGAAGAGTTAATATGAGATGGCAAGATGGCCCCTGAGATGGATAAAAGGGCTCCTGAAACTCTCCAATGATCCCTTGGACTGCAGGAGGGGCCCACCGCGGCAAAGGGTACATGAGACCGCTCAAAGTACCAGAAAGGCCCTGAGATGGCAACATCTTAAGAGGGTGCTGAACGGCAGAATGAGACCCTGGCCAGCCAGAGACCCTGGGTCCAGAGGGTCCGGAGGCCCCTCTGGACCCCTCCGTCCAGGGGTCCAGAGGGGCCGCCTGGACGGAGATTTATCGATGACGTTCTCAACCTCGAGAGGAGCCCGAATGGGCTACAGTAATCTTTTTGAAAATCTGAGAGGTTCTTGATACAGTCAGGGTGCCCCGGGAAGGTCCGGTGGGCTCTGAGACGGCGAGATGGCCCCTACACGGCAGAGAGCCCCTGTGACCGCCAAAAAAAGTCGAAGGATCCCTGAGAGACAAAGGCGATAAGAGTGCCTCTAGGACGGCAAGGGGACTCTGGACGGCCAGATAGCCCCTGAGTGTGTTAGGCGGGCTCCTGACACGAAAAAGGTCCCCTGAAACTGTCAGTGAGGCTCCTAAAGCGCCGCGAAAGGCCCTGATGCGACTAGAATGGCCCTAAGAAGGCCAGACATACTCAGAGTAAAAGAGGAAGACCCATGATACTGCCATGGAGACCACTGAAGGCCCACGACACTACATAGAGGCCCTGAAATCGCCAAAATGTCTTTTGTAACTGCCAGGGGGCCCCCAGGACGTCAAAAATGTCCCTCATAGACGACAAGAGGGGCTTCTAGGACAACAGAGGTTCCACTGGGACTCCTAGAAAGGAGCCTTTGAGACTGCCAACTAGCATTCTCTAGCAGTAGGGGCCCCTAAGACGACCGGATGGGCCCCTGAAACTACTAAACCTTAAGACTTCCGGACAGTTCCTGAAAATTCCAAAGGACCTAGAGCAATGCTAAAAGCGCCTCTGTCACGGCAGAGAGATACTTATAGAGTGCCCTCGTTACTTCCTGAGGGTCTCCTTAAGCGGCAAAAACTTCTCAAGGACGACAGCGGAAACCTGAGAAAGCTTAAGTGTCCCTGAAACTGCAAGACTGGTCCATGAAACTGCCCCAGGTGCCCCTGAAACTGCCGAAGGAGCGCCTGAGACGTCCCGTGAAACGCGCGAAACTGAAAAAGGAGCCTTGAGACCACTAGAGAGCCCTGACACAGCAGACGGCTCGAGACCACCAAAAGTTCCCCTGTAAGTGCAAAGAGGGAACATAACCTAAGCTGACACCAAAAAAGTCGCCAGAAACTACGAGTGGGCAGAGGGGCTCCTTAGTCAGATATAGAAGATGTAGATACCACATTTCAAATGAAGGGAGGGACGCTGCTGCCGAAAATCCCGGCTTTTTTGTCAAATTTCGGCCACTTTGTACGGGAACAAAACGCGTAATTTTCTCAGTTCAAGTGACATGCCTGAATTTTCCCAGTTACTTTATGTTTAAAAAATGCAAAATTCCGTGAAATGTTTTCCCTGGACTCGAGCAGATCAACATTTTTTCGCATCTGAAGAGCAAAGAATGAGGGCCCGGCCTGCAGAGGGCGAGCGAACCACTGGCCTCACCGGCGAAATCCCAAATCCGTCCCTTCCTCCCCCTTGAATCTCCAGCCATGTTTTTAACCCAGTATACTAGAAAGGCTTTTAACTATTTAAGCATTTCAAGATGCCTGCTAATGTTCAGTATGTTTAAAATGCACACCAGTTATTGATAACATTCTAGCAGGTTGCTTTCTTGACGAAAACGTTTCGCAACACTAAAAAGCACAACTGTTGAGGCTGAGCTCGTAGTACCCAATCACCTTTGCATCTGGAAGCTACGACATCGTTGCGTGACTGAACAGCGTACCGTGCCGTATGAGACCCGAACGCTTGAACGCAAGAAACGATTTCCATCAACCGTGACGGCTGGGCGTTTAATAATTCCACATCTTCCATTTAGGCGTGTGCACTGTGCCCATTTTGTTTTGCACACCCTTCACGGGCGAGTGCTTAGGGTTGACCACCCCAATAGAGCTGCTGATCCCTCAAAGTTATCGGTTGTCTACCAACCTGGTTAACTAAGCTACATCAGTTCATGGCCTCATTCGTCTATTGTCCTCGTATGGGAGGCTGCAAACGTCAGCCAAGAACAGGAGAGTTGCAAGTGTTTATATCGCTTTAGGTGAACATGTATTTTCGATTTCGGGAAGATTTGGATCTGTGCTGACCTGGTCATGAATATCAACATTTTTCCCCAACGGAGCTTGGAAGGCTTAGCCCAAAATGGGCTCAGCACAGGCTTGGCACAGGAGGGCTGCGTCCAATTATCGCTGTTGCCCTGAACGCAAGCCGTCGTGTGGCACACGTAATAAGCTTCCAGTCTGGAACAGCACTAATTCGTTCGTTACCTGGGCGACCGTAGCGATCGTGGCGTGCTCGATGACCTCGTTATACCGCGATGGGATCAGGGGGAACTTCTCCCATCGCAAACGGGGAACAGATATCAAAACTCGCGTCGCATTTTGGCCCTAAGTGAACTTCAGCCTCGTAAACTTCATTCTTGACGAGATGGAAGATAAAACCTGACTCTGTTTTTGCATCGTACGTAGGAGGCCATCCCATCATGACTGTAACCCAGGTCTGAGAGATTCAGAGAACGGGAAGATTAAGTCTTGCGGCAATCCTTCAAAAACTGTTGGAAAACTTGCATATAAGAGATCCGGAGGAAATGGCCGTACAGAGGGAAGTTGTACTGTAGGAAAGGTTATCTAATGTAACAACAGTGCAAAGATTGTACGTTCGTTGTCCGTAAGCCGACTGTAATGGGAGTCACCTTACCTCAAATATATTATTGCAAAGCAGAGTGGTAATCTGACCTCAAAGAAATGCTGATTGTTTGATTTCATGCTCCAAACGAAATTGTCCGCGAAGCCAGCTGACTGTGGGGGAAATTATCGGACCTTATGGTGACGTTTTCTGATGATGGAACGCTGGCCTCTCCTTCCTGGCAAGATGGGTTCGATTTGCCCCCGTGCAAGATGTTTGGTCAGCGGGTCAGGTGGCAAGTGACCAACTGAGGGTCATTCTGACCACAATACGGTCATGTCAACGGCCGTGTCACGGTCGAACCACCCTTAACGGCACGTCAAACTTCTGTCACAAGATCGGCCGTTACCTGGAATTGCGCGATCGAATCTAGGTGTCTGGGTCTATGCAAAAGTCTCTTAGCACATGCTCCGATCCCTAGGATCATCATAGAAAAACATTCGGAGAAAATGTCAGGAAAAACTGAGCAATACTGGACATTGCTTGAATTAAAAAAATGAGATGAAAAATAGTTATATTGCAAACTGGATGCTGTGCTGGCATTTCACGTCAAACAATCGAACATCTTTCAACTCTGGAATAGCCAATTTCATCGATTTAAGGTCGACCCGATCCCGGAAGGAATACTTCGTCGTCTTTGTTACCGGATGTGAGCCGTTGACCCGACGCGGACCGACGTCATCGCTCCCAAAACAGGGCGTGCCCTCCCCGCCAGCCTCCGATCGCCGCTGAGACCCTACAGTCCCTACAACAATACCCTAAAGGAATCACAGCTCAAGCGGCGTGAACACAGAAGGCGGCGTGACCCTGAGCAGGCGACGACCGACGCCGGGCCGCCGGCCGGCCAGTCGCCGACCGGCCGCCGCCGACGACGACGCCGCTGCGCCCACGCCGACGCGACGTTGCGCCGCAGTTGAGGGTGGCCTCCGCTCGGGCGGCGCTCAACAGGTGACCGGGTGACAGCGATGGAGGGCGGCGAGGCGCCGGAGTCGGACGCCGGCGAGGTGGCCGTCTGGGAAAACAGGGGGAGTCGACGGGGCTCCCGCCGCGGCGCCGCGCGCGGACGCGCGAAGGACCCGAAGACGTCGCCAGAGGAGGAGTCAGGTGAGCAGCCGTCGCCCCCGAGGCACGCAGGAGGTGGAGTGATGTTTAGCTGCAGGGTTGTCAGTGGAGCAGCAGAAGTCATTGTTCATGTTGACGTGGGACGTTTAACCACTTAAGGTAATCGTGAAAGGAACTTCAAGCATTGAAACAGAGGTAGGGAACAGCGTCAGCATGGAATTATGAAGGAATATAATTGGCCTGTATTCATTTTTAGTTATGTTTTTCCAATTGTAAACAGGAAATAAGAGGAAAAAACATCAATAATGTTGATGGACGGTGAAAGTGCGCACAGTCGTGAGATCCTGAGGTAAGCAGGACAAACCGCGTAACATGAATGAGAATCGTTTTCTCTCGGAACCACTATGGCTGATGGTTACTTCCAGTCATCAGGGTAATTTGCATCATGATGATGACAACAGTTGTTTTTATCGTGAATTTATCGCAATAATTCCTTATTTTTCATCATGACATCATAGTCATCTCATTTGGTGACTGAAACTGAAAATATTTCATCATGATACCACAGTCATCTCATTTGGTCACTGAAACTGAAAAGGTACAGGAGTTGGCTTTCATGCAGTTGGCTTTCCTAAACAGTCACGGCGAGCAAACACCTTTTCACACCGGTCATGTCTGACGCCATGACTTGTCTGCATTTCGGAAAAGAGGCAACCATAGGCGTCAGTTTCCATAATCCGATGTGAATCAGTCGCAAACCATTGTGAATGCGTCCTTTCCTTTATATATGCGGTAAAACAAAAGATGGTAAAACAAAACATGATAAAGAATGTCGGATTTTCGATGTATTAACATATACCGCGTTTGCTTTTCACAAAATTCAGCATGGTGCACATTTTCAAACATTCTGGGTACTTTATTGATGCATCTTAAAACTCACATCTAACCATGGGGAGAAAAAAGATCTGTTCGTCTCTAGCTCAAATTAATGAAACGCAAATGTTTTATGCATTTGTTAACATGACACATGCAAAGCACTGCTATCCCTGATAAACAACATCGAGTCATACCAGTAATTTATTGTCTTCATTCTTCTCTATACGAACCTTAGAGACCCGAGCAGGCTAAAGTTTTTTTTCTTTTGCCTGTCATGCGGTTGTTTTCATTTCATTCAAATACGCAGAGTGCGGATTGTTCTTAAAGATAAACAACCATGGGCTTGTTTTTCGCAGATGTAACTTGCTTCAAAATGATAGGCCCAGGCGTTGGAAGGGCTTAAAGGATTGATCAGACCCCCATTTCACTAATTTGTCGCATAGTTTGGAGAAAAATAACGTTGGTTTACTAGTTTATTTTTTTTTAATTTATACGCCTTGCGGCACATTATTTGTTCAGTTATATTGAAACCCGTTTAATGGTGTTTAGAAAAAATCCAAGATTGATTCTGCGAACAGCAGGAACGGTTCCATCCAGCAACGTCAGAACTCTGCAGATAAGCTCTAGGACCGGAACAATCTGATCTGTGTTCACTGGTTAAACTGTCACCTGACCTTAGTGTTTGCAGAAACGGATTCGTAACGCTTAGTAGATGGAGCTTGGAGCTCAGCCTGACGGGCCATAACAGGAAGAGGAATGAAGATCAGAACGTGACGAAAGTGCCTTGTGCATTTGCTGTTTGTAAAACTTAACAGTAAAAGCCGAGGCATAATGAGATTGTCGGAGTAGACAAACTGCCCTACTGAATGATGTTCATTGCTTGCATAAATCTGAGCTCTGGAATTCTAGCAGAAGCGGCTTTAGGATAAGTATTTGGGAAGCATAGTTGATCATTTCTTCCGCAACCATGGAAGTCGCGCTTTCCATGGGTCTATCTATTAATTATTAAAATATCAAATTATCATATCTACTGTATGACAATTTAATACAAATCTGTTGTTTGTGATGTAGGATATGATCTCATGCCATTTGGCAATTAACCCCAGTTTTGCGGTGACCAGGGCTCTGCAGAGGAGTCAAAGGGGATTTTTTCAATGGTCCATTTTCAACATAAATATCTTATCAACTTTGTTTCGGCATTATCAGACGTGCCAAGGATTTTTGTGTAGCCTATTTCTTTATTTTCTCTTTGCATAAATGAAGTTTTATGACGACACAGGCAGATCCAAGAGAGCGAGCAGAGCACGAAGCAAGAATTCCCTAGATCATGTCGGACAAGTGCTGAGAAAGCAAAGCGTGTGTTTACAACAAAGACCGTTGTGCATTGTCTTATAACTTTGTTTGCTTTTTGTTTTCTGTTAGTGACCTGTTTGACACGTTTTTAGCATTGTCATTGGCAGTTAATGTTTTGGAACACGTGATGCTGGCAGGCTACGTCAAAGTAATACTTTAATGGTATGTTGAAGTCCGATTCATATTTAAAGGGGAAATGCATTTGGCGTTCATTGCCTCCAACTTTTTGAGCTTTCACATTGTGTAACTGAGGCCCCAGAACGTCTCAAATCTGACAGAAAGCCAGAAATGTTTTCAAGGATTTCCACCGGTTGAGACGGTTCCATATGTAGTAAGGTGAAGCATTATGCTGTGAACTTTTCATTACATTGTTACTTTCACCATCACAAGTTCCTTTTTATTTTCATCGGCGAGGAACGGGAGTAGATATTGGTTCTTTCTTCCTTTCATTGGCTTTGTATAGTTCGCATTTATTTGTTCAAAATCCCTCTAAAGTATAAGAAGGACACTACAATGTGCAATACATGATATACTTCATAATGGCTCTCTTTCACAGCTGGCTTATCATCTCATTTCATCCAGTCTATTTGGGGACTTTTCATGTCTTTGGTGAATCAATGTACCTTTATGAAAGTTAGAAAACTTCGTCTGGGTAAATCAAAGAAACGTAAAAGAGAAATGGGTTATACATATAGGACGAGAAATAGGCAATAAACATTCGCCGAAGTAATAATCTCAGCAGTCACTGACAGCGGTGCATTAGAACACATGAGCCATCGCCCTTTGAAACATCTGAGTATTCACATTCCAGAGGTCGACAGCCGCCATTTGCAGGCGATGTGACCGCCTCGCATTGCCCGCGCCCTACGGCCTCAGAGTGAGGCTTAAGTCGCATGCTTAGCGTTTCTCCCTCATCTTTGCGAGAACGAAGAGTGGTTGAAGCTTCTCCTTGCACCACCAGCTAGCCATTTCTCGGTCACACCGGAGCTGTCGGAACGGTTTAGATTTGATAAGACGGCTGCCGTCTGCCAGTCGTACTTCAGAATTTATGCTGAGATTCCCTGTCTTCTCTGCTGACATTCACAAGAACGCCCATGATGACGACGATTGGTAAAGACTCGGAATAATCTGAATCAAACGGCGGCACCAAAGCACCTCATCGTAGACAACAGTCAAACGGTCGACTCAGCGCGCGTAAGACGAGAACAGCGACGAGCACCGCTGGCAGCCAGCTGCGGCGGCACCACGGAGACTCTTGTGGCCCGTTATGACCGCTGTCGCTCTTCCCGTGAGCGTCTGCGGCAATATTAGCGTCGTCAGCGGCGGCTACGTCCGGGTACGTCCGCAGCTGCCGGCCACGGCTTCCGTCCGCCGGCCGTGGCTGGGACTCAGTCTGATCATGTTCCCTCTGCTGGATGGTAAGGGAATATCGCGAGGCAGTGACCGAAAAAGGAAGAAGGGTTTCACTAAATGGCACGGGGGGGGGCAGAGGGGCAGGACAAATGGGACATCGACCCTTGTCGCGCGAAGGAATAAGTAGGTGTTTTTTAATCTTTCAATGCATATGCATCTCTAACAGGAAAAGGTAGGAAAGTGCTATGGGACACCGCAGAGCAAAATAATGTACCAAATGCAGTTTGGTAAACTGATATGCCTGAAGGCCACAAACCCACTTCTGTGAAGGACTGGTGAAACATTGATTAAGCCATGAAAGCATAAAATAAGGAATAAATGCTGTCAGACATTCATTGCATCTACAGAAAATGTACCTGACCGTATGACACTTTTCTATGTTTGGACCGGATAGTAATATTCCTGGCAACATTAGGTAGTTACCAGCCAAAAAACATGTTTCCGTTCACACAGACTAGCTGGCAAGCTTCGTTGTATGACAATTCTATTGTCTATAAAACCATGCATATAAAAGCATGGCGACTGCCATTGTTGCGTCTTGTCGTGACATTCGCGTGCGTTCGACAATGGCGATACTTCTGTTTTTACCTGCTTGCTTGGTGCTTGCTTACTTGCTTTTTTACCTCAACCCGGCTCAGCCTGAGTGTCAAATGGGGCATCCCCTCGGTTTTTCTTGAATAACCTAGGAACTGTTAAAGTCAGCCCAACCAAATTTTCCATACCTGCCTATCAATAAATTATGCATATTTTGGCATCAAAAACATTTTCTTCTTTCTTCTATTCTTCAGAACCATTTTCAGCCCATGGAGATATGACGTCATAAATAAACCCTTACATGCATGATTTCGCCTCTTTAGGCGGTGGCGTGAACGTACTTCGTTTTTATATTTGCGGATATTATGCATGAATTGTTTGGATTTACTTAAGACACAGTCCTCAAAAGGATATACAACCGTGAAACGTCAACATTAAAGGTCATGCTAGGTGACATGCATGATGGCAGTTGGACTGATTTACATTGTGGGTGATAAAAGTCGTTGCCCTTGACCTTCCCCATCGTTCCAGCCAGACAAACAGACCTATATGCGACTCTTAACCCGTCCCCGACTGGGGGGGGGGCAGTTGACTGTCTCCTCTGAGGTTTTTCTGGGACTGCGAGAGAACCAACAAACACAGAGTCACAAAACTTTGTGTACCTTTTGCTCCATCAATTTTACATCTCGTGGCAACATTTTGACCTCAGGTCACGTCAGGTGCCTGACCTATGTCAGGTCAAACAGACCTATGTCAAAAAACGTTTAGCGCCCTCTAACTTTTTTGCAAAACAAGATATCTCAATGATACTTTCAGGGATTAGTCATCGTGATAGATGCAACAAATCCGCTATCTCAGATTGTTTCGGAATTTTCCGGGTCACTGACCTAAGGTCAAGCCCATTTTTAAGACATATCGCCATTTTTTTCGGATATTGACGGAATATTCCATAACATTTTTAGTGTGGAGTGAAGCAGACATCTAGTTACCGTCATTGGGCAAAGTATCAGTGACTTCCAGCCATTGACCTGAGGTCAGGTCACGAAGAACTGTCTTGGGCCAAAATTTACCACCGTCAAAATCGACGATAAATTACTCAGAATGGGTAGAAAATGGCAGACTTAGCTTGCACAGACGTAATTAATACCAGAAACCTCAAAAACTTTGAGAAAGTAGCATGCTTTGGAAATAAACAGGCTCTCGCGAATAAAGCTCCGCCAACTTTGTAGATTGGTAACTAATCAATTTTTCCAAAATTTAAGCATGAGAAACCATCACAAGAACCATAAAGATCAATAAAATTGACATAGATCGCTTTTTTTCGCGAAAATAAAGGAACGCCAAAATTAGTTCACGTCAATTTGGTACCGCATACGGCAGCGGCGCACACTGACAGCTGGCGGGAAGAATTACCGTATCTTTAACTCAACGTTTCGGCGTATATATTGAACAAATCTGGGGAAATTAGACGTGTATCGGTATCCACGGACCTTTACTCGTATGCTGGTGCCTTTACCTATGCGTTATTAGTCACAGCCCTTGAGATTCAGGCCATTTCTCGGTCTGATGCAGTCGGCTATGAGAAAACATATATGGGGCGTAAATTGGCTTACATACCGTCTAAAACTAAAAATGAGACCAGTTTCGAGCTCTACTCGTCACCGGCTTTCCAACGGTATGCTTATTTTTATCGTGCAACCAACCGTTCGTGAGTTAAAGGGGGACAGTTAACTGCCCCCCCCCCCAGTCGCCCATGTTCGAGACGGACCGACGGTCGTGCGCGGGTTAACAAGGTTCACCAAATGCAAAGTGAGGTCATGTCAAGGCACGTCATTGGTAGTTGTCAAAACTTAATAAAATACAACATTATCTTTGGAAGATCGTTCAGGAGCAGCAGAGACCCATTATTGTTCCTAGTTCGAAAAAGAAAGATGACTGTCCTGACTTGGTTTAACCTTGACCAAATAAAGAGCAGATAGCTCAGACGTGATTACCACAAAATGCCATTTGAGTTTTGTACTTGACGCAGTAAAAAATCCAAGCGAGTATTTATTGCTCTTTGTCAGGAAGGGTAATGCAACCTTTCCTGACCTGGCCTAGACAGACCTTTTCCTGGATGGAAAGAAGGTAATGCGGAGCCGATCATCAAGTTTCACTTCCATCCTTTTTGCTACGTGGACCAAAATGCCTACGAGTAAATATCGATCTTTCACGTGTAAAGTAATGCCAATATTTTACCTGATCTAGATTGACCGTGGCCGGACATTTTTCGACATTTTAGCATGCCTGTGATGCGGAAGACCGTGACCTTTCCTTTGATACCCAGTTGACTGCTCTAAGACCAGTATTGCCGATGATATGATGTACAAACCGATGTCGGTTTCTTCGTCGTCTTGTTATGCATTTTACGTGACCTGCGACGTCATCAGTCAAGTGACCTGGGCTAACATAGTACTTTCTGAATCGCAAGACTCAGGGATATCGGCTGGTGGTTGACCAGTTCAGATCCAACAGTTAGATCCTAAGATAACAGTGGGTGTCTTTTTGCCCTTCCCCAAGGTGGTCGCGGGTACAAAAACCCGCCAAACGGTGCCGGCTTAGAACACCCGGACTCCGGATAAACGATATCGGTGGCTTTGAAAGCATCCTGAACAGATAAAGGCATTAAGTTGGAGTTAATGGAAATGTCAAGATTCCCAATTGGTTTTCAGCTCTCAAAGCTGAAGTTTTGAAGAACATTCGTTTTTGTCAGTTTGGTTCGATATATTCCTGGGTTGGCGTTAGGGATCGTAATGCCAAATATTGCTCGTTGTATAGACTTTTTTAATCAATTTGATCCGGCGACTCGAAAGGATGATATCAGGGACCGGAGCCAATGTCAAGCACAGCTCGCGGCGTAGATTCAAACCACTACATCCGATCGCGCTGAAACGTGTCCTCAAGGGGGCGACAGGACCATTGGTAGTCAGCACGACCCCATATTGCCAGTTGCCAGCTGACCCATGGGGCAGGCATCGAGGGGAGGGGTCTTAGTCCGTGGAGGGACGATGGTGAGACCGATTCACTGCCGACTGGGCTACTGATCACGGTAAACATCCATTCCTACATTGCATCGTATGGTGGCTTCCCGCCCATGGGAAGTAGAACTTCTACTTGGCAAGCATGCGAAAAGATTTGTTTTGATCTGAGGTCACTTCACTAGGTCAACTCAAGGTCAAAAGTCAAAATTAGGTTTTATGCAGTTTGTTATGCCTTCTTTAGAAATGCGAAATCCGAAACACTTTTGCCCCAACACAGTGTCCTCCATTTGTGTTTAAAGTTTCAGGTCGATACCAAATCGGGTCACGGGGTTATGACGCAACATGTCAAGCGTATCTTGTATCACGATAGCCATAAATAGGACGTTCCGAGATGTAGTCGCTTTAAATGGTTAGAAACGTTTTTAAACACTTCGAAGTGAATTCAAGGTCTTTTTAAGTGACCCTTGGGTCATTTGAGGCCATTTAAGGTCAAACGTCAACAGCAGCCCTGATGATCATGCGACCATGACCGTTCCCCTTTCTATGTTCCTGGCGCCGCTTATCCAACATTATACAAATTTTGTAATGCAATCCGTACTTTTTTCATCTTGGCAAGAGTAGTAAAAGGTGAAAGATGCTTTTATCTTAATTCAGGTTTCGAGAAAAATATTCCTTCCATTTCCAAACCCGGTTCACGCCCAAGAATTTACAAAAAAATCCTTAACGTATGCGCTAATGGGGAAGGTTTGACTGATTAGCTGTTCATTTACAGCATTTCCATCCAAACCGGTCCACTAACATGGGATTATAGCAAGTCAACCACCCCCCCCCCTTTATGACTTTTTGACCCCTGCATCCACACGTTTGAAGATGACCAAATTTCTTTTGTGGAAATACAGAAAACGTTGATGTATTTACGCGTTTTAAACGGCAACGAACACCAAATACAACGCCGGGCCAAGAGCCCGGTCAGGCTGTAACCGCGGCAGGTAGAAAACCCAGCTTCCAGCCAGCACACGTGTACCGCAGGTTGGTCACGTGATATTGGCAGTGATAATTTTTCACGTCATAATAGACGGCCGGCGGCCACGGTTCAAGTCTCTCAGTTCGTTGGTCGGCGCCTCTGAGGCTCACCGATCGGGCAGAGGCTTGCACAGAGCAACGCAGAACACTTTCTCACCTTAACAAAAGTTTTTGATCAACCATTTCGGACCATCTCCGCACCGGGGTTCCACTTGCAGCTGGAGACGGCGCGAAGCCAGCGACAGTCTCTGCAATTTCTGGTAACGGCGTCGGAACGCACAGCCCAGTCTCGAGACCGCGGAGACTTTTCCTTTGGCACGTCCGGCTGTTCTCTCTGGCCGTCGGTACCGGTTTCGGGGTGGGCCGGGGCGGAGCTGGGTCGCAGTAACGCTGCGCCGTTTCGTCCGCCAGCAGGTGGTCCAGATGAGCGCGTATTGTTCTGTCGTCGACACCAACCTCGCAGACTAGTGGGGCGACGCTTGATACCGCTGTCGCTCGGCGCCAATTGGATGGAAACAACCCGGCCACAGGTCTCTCAGAAGCATGGAATCACTTGTAACGAATTCTCGTTAGAAGAAAACCCGGTCCTTTCATTCGTCTGAACACAGAAGGCTTGAGAAGGGAGAGCTTGGAACAATGCGACCTCCCAAGTATCAGCTCTGCAGGTGCCAGGCATGTTGACGAGCACGGCATTGCTTAATGACGCGCCAGAAACTGCAATACGCCCAAACCCCGATTAACTGCCTGTTCCTTCGGGAAAAGATTTAAACATCCTGACCAATTCAATCGGCCTGCCCGTTGGAGCTGGGTGATATGGTGGTGTCGTGCGATGTAAAATACCTCGGGACAGCAGATATTTTTAAAATTCCTGCGATGTGAAATGCGCACGGTTATCAGACACCAAAATCATTGGAAACCCATGCGTGGCGAAGATCTTTGTCAGAGATTCTATTGCTTTAGCCGCAGTTGTTCCGCACGTTGCTTCCGCCTCTGACCACCTTGAAAACGCATCCACGAGCACCAAATAAGTCCTACCTTTGTAGGATGCAAAATCCACATCTAACGGTTACTGTCTTCCATGGGCCCGAGGAATACACACAATGGCTGCAACTGGCATTTGAAAATCTCTCTGACACCGACAGCACCCCTTACAAATCCTCTTAATTTCAGCATCTGAACCAAGCCACCAGAAAAAATCCACGTGCCAGACTTCATTTTGCACACACCCATATGCCCTACGTGCAGCTCATCCAGCAGCTGTAACCGGAATTTTCGTGGGATAAGAACTTTTTCGCCGACCTGAAGACACCCGTCAGCATTAGTCGGACTATTCTTGCAACTCAGGTACGGCTGCATCGGAACGTCCTCGGCCCTCCTTGGCCAGAAGGCTGGCCTGACTCATCCCAGCACAGGACCGAGAACGGGGTCTTGTGCCTTGGTCCATGCAACTCGGTCGGCTGTGATGGGTGGGACGCCGTCCTCCAACGGCGAGCAGACCTGACCTCCGTCGTCCTCCATCACGCCGCACACTTGCCAGTTACAGCTCTGCGCCGTGAAAACCACCGGAGGCTGAATCAGGACATTTGCCGGCAAAGTTTGCAAATTCGATTTCGTAGTCATACACAGTCAGCAGAAGCGGCCGTCGATGTCTCGGCTGAAGGACTGAAAATACGACAGAGTGGACGGTGGTCTGTAACCAGTCTGAAACTGCGACCACAGATGTGCTGATGAAAACGTTTGACAAAAAAAAACTAGTCTAACCTTCAAGCTCAAAGTGGGCATGTTTCTTATCGGCACCAGTGAGTGAGTGAGCGAGAAGCACACGCCACACTTCTCTCTGTGCCATTTTGAAACTGATGCACGATGCAAGTTCCCACACCATATGATAAAGCAGCACAGTACAGTTGTAATGGTTTTTACCATCATAGTGAGGAAGTGATCCAACACTGGCCAACTTCGACTTTGCTGGCAGAAAACTGTTTTGGCATTCTTTCGTCCAGACCCATTTTGCTCCTTTCTTTGTCGAACAGCACAGTGGTCTCAGAACTGATGACAAGCTGGGAAAAAAGTTCGCGCTCTATGTCATCCAATCCAGCAATGTCAGCAACTCGTTAGAGTTCTTTGGCTTTGGCATCGACACTATATTCTTTACCCTGTGATCAGTTGGTTCGAAGACATTCTTGGAGATCTCCTATCCAAAATGGCTGATCTTCTCCCGAAACAACTTTTATTTTTCTGTTCGAAGGCAATCACCGCATTCCTGCAGTCGGTGCATAATCGCCTCCATAGACTTTGTTACTGTGACCCATAGACTCTGTGCTCCTCCCTAGTCTTTCCTGCCGCTGGAATGTCACCCTTATAACATGCAACACCGCTCAAGTCCCTGATACTTTAAGCCCAAAAGACAGTCTTGCTGGTCTCATGAACCCCAGTGGTGTGCTCTTGGTCAGCTGCGTTTCATTATTAGTAGCTAAGAGCAGCTTTTTGTAAGCTTTAGCCAAGTCGAGCTTTGAAAACGATTCTCCGTTCGCCAGCGTGCTGAAGATCTCATCAGCCGTAGGCAAACGATACGTCTGATCTCTGACACACTGAATAACGGGGACCTTATAATCCGCGCATATCCGCACGCTGCCTCCTGGCCTTATCACAGTTCGACTTTATCTATTATCTTATCGACAACGTTATTATCGACATAGACTTAATACGATTCCACAATATTGGTACAATGGCCAGCGGTGCTGCTCAGTCGCTGTGTTCCACAAGTATGAGTTCACCCTCCGGGACTTGCCGCTCCAGCTTCTTGTTCACCTGGTCCCTCAGAGCAAACGGCACCGGTCGGCTCTTGAAGAATCTGGGCTGCGCTCCGACCTCCATCCCCTTCGCTGCCTCTGTTCCTCGGACCTCTCCCAGTCCCCCTGAAAACAGCTCCTGATGCTTGTTCTGTAATTCAGGCAAAGGTATGCACAAAAGACCCTCTCCTTTCATTGTCCTAACATACAACACTTCATTCCAGTCTAGGCTGACTTCAAGTCAGCCTTGATTGGAATTAATCATCCAGTCTCATACATTCAGTCTCTACTTAGCAACGCATAGCCGTTCTGAAAATCTTCGATTAAAACATTGTCTTCAGAACGCTGTCCTTTGTAATCGACTGCAACTGGCATCTCGCCAATGAGCTTTAGAGGAGTGCTATCGCACTCGTCGAGTCTTTTGCTCGCACAGCGCAGCTCATCTCTGAGAAACAGCTGCTCGAAAAGTGCTCAGACTCTATTTCTGTGCCAGTATCTTTTTAATACAGTGGCTACTTCTGTGCCAGTATCCAATTACATGACTTTCCGTTTGTGAGAACAGTGGTAAGCAGCTTACCTTTCCGCACTCTGTGTGAGTGCAGTACCTCGTACTCGTCAGCGCCGGACGAGTCCGATGACAGCTGATGCTGCTCTTCCGCCGCATGTCTGACTGAGCGTCGCCCTCTGCTGTTCTGTGAACTTCAGGTCTCCGATCATGACAACCTGGACACTTTGCCCATTCCTACCTGCGCCTGTCTTTGACTCCTGACGACACATGACCTCCAAATGTCGTTTTCTGTGACATTTATTACACAGTTTGTATGTGCCGATAGACATCTCCGTAGCGTCCAACTTCTCCGCAACGAAAACAGCAACCCTTTTGACCGCTGTCTGTGCCTCGTTTAACGCCATGAACTTCCGAGCTGCTTGGGTTAAATAGAACAGACCAGGGACGTCGATTTCTGTAACTGATTGGGGGGACGGCCCCACAAAGTAACCTTCCTCTAAATGTGGCTTTCTCGACGGATTTAGCTCACTTTATTTTGAGGGGAAATTGTTATGTTTTTTGTTACTATTTATCAAATAATTTTTTTCCATCAACACAGGTATATATAGATAGAAGACACAAAGATAGATAGGCACATCGCTTTAGACTTTATTCCTTACTCTCAGCCCATGTCTTATGTGACATACTGTGACCGTTCTTTTCGTTGTCATTACTCATTTCCCTTTAAAATCGGCAGAAAATATGGGAGACAAACCAATCGGGGGGGGGGGGGGACGGGGGCAAACAAACTTTGGGTGGGCGACTGCACTCTCAGAAGAATTCAAATCGACACCCCCGCATGCATGATGACATTTGGACTGATTTGCATTGTGGTTAATAGAAGTGGTTGCCGCTGACCTTTCCCATCGTGCAAGCCAGACAAGAAAATCTACATGCGCCTGTTAACGAAGTTCACTGAATTTAATGTGGGCCCCTGTCAGGTCACGTCATAGGTATATATCAAAACGAAATGGAATACAACATTGTCTGTGGAAGACCGTTCAGTAGCAGCAGAGAGCAATTATTGTTCCCAGTCAGGAAAAGATGACTGTCGTTCCTTACCTGGCTTGATCTTGATCCGATGAAGAGGAGTAGTAGATGTAATTATCACAAGATGTCATTCCAGTTCTGTACCTGATGTAGTAAGGAATCCCAATCAGTAATTGTTGCTCTTTGTCAGGAGGAGAGATGCAGCCTTATCTGACCTGACCTAGACTGACCTTGACTGGATGGAAAGCTGGTAATGCAAAACTAATCATCGGAAGGTTTCACTTCCGTCCTTCTTCTCACATGCATCAAAACAGCTGCGAGTAAGCATCGATCTTTCGCGTGTAAAGTAAGACCATTATTTCACCTCACCTACGTTGTCCTTGGCCCAGCATTTTTTTTAGCATTTTGGTGTGCTAATGCAGAAGATCATGACCTTTCGTTTAATCAGGAGTGTGGTTTCCTATCTCTTCGTGGATGCAGGGGCACCCACAATGGAAATGGGCACCCACAATACGACTTGGGCGCCCACAACTTAAAGTATCTTGCAGTATTTAAATATAGTTGTATTTTCAGGCCCATGACGCTCACCACCTAAAATCACCTTTATCATTAATGACTGGAATCTGTTTACTTCATTGTCACCCACCAACCGCTTTTCTCCACCATCCTCCAAATGAAATTGTGTCAAGGTGGTTCCTAGAGCAACGTCCTCCATTAAGAGGCGTGTATCTACTCAAATCGTGGCTTTAACTGTACACGTGCAACGAATCGAAGCCTAGGTACCATCCATTCCTGCCAACTCGCCCTCGTTAGCCCATATTTTGCTTGGATGAGTACGCTGACAGCCAGTCCAAGTTTAATCTATTTATCCCAGTTTCTTGTCACCATAAAGATGACCGATAAAATGTGCTAGCGTCAAGCACATAGCCAGGTAACGCCTCGGGGGGGGGGCAAATGTCAGATGTTGTCATATGCCATTGATGTATGACAAAATTTGTTGAAAAAAAAAACAGAAATTTGACGCAATTACCTCAGATTTAACGCACATAATACATATATGTTTTTAACGCACAATACATGTAATGTTTGCTCTTGTAGGATATATTTCACAACTATTCCGTACTCCTGCGAAATCGCTAAACATCTAGTGCAGACCGCTTGGCTAAGGGGGAAAAGGAGGTATGGCCCCATGCCCCCGGCCCCTGGGCTACGTACCTCGTTAGCGTATCGTTGGCCTCGGCGATGTCGGAGCTGACAGCGGCCTACGAACACCAAAATTATGAACGCGGCCATCATGAATTCAGGCAAGTACCGCTGCAGTCCCCCGAATTTCCCCGCAGGTATGCATTACATGAACAGGTCGAAACACGCTGGTGTTGTCCGTCAAAACGATCGGTTGGTTATTGGGGATTAGGGGCGCACCGACTGCAGGGTCATTCGGCGCCCACCGTCAAAACGATCGCCGCTGCCGTTTATAACTGCGTTTGGCACAGCAAGGCAGAGTGTTGGGTAAGCATGAGGTGAGTCCAAGGTTTACCTACGTGTTTTCTGATCGCTAATTGGTTGCTTCATGTAGTACTGTGTTATTGCATTTCGAGTACCGATAACACTGTCAATGAAAACAATAGCCAAAATGCGTGAAGTAATCTTAAATACTGTCCGGAGTGTGTTTTGGGATAACGGAATAACCAGATATATTCCCGCAATTTGCGTAAATCCATGACTTACGCAACACGTTCTTTTGTAATTTACCTTCCCTAATACCTTTTCAGTTCATTCCTCTGAACTTCTGGCATAAATGCCTGTTACGATCCCCTCCCTCCGATACGGAATGTATGGATGCCCCCATAGCCTTTTGGGAACCCACAACTTTTTTCCAAAAACCACACCCAGGCGTTTAATACCCAGTTGAAGGCTCTAAGACCTGCCGATGACATGATGTACTAACCGGTGTCAGTTTATCCGACGTCGCGTTATGCGTTTTACGTGACCTGTGATCCCATGAGTCATGTGAACACAGCTAACATAGTATTTTCTGAATCGAATAACTCGGGGCTGTTGGTTGAGACCGGTTCAGATTCGGCAATTAGATCCTGAGATAACAGAGTGCTGCCCTTTTGACACCTCAGGCGGTCGCGGATGCCAAAAACACGCCAGGCAGTGCCGGGCTAACGAATTTTAAGTTCGGGATAGCCATTGATAATGAATGCACCATAATAAAGCTGGTGCTCTCTCCAACGGTGAATACCGCTGCAGTTGTTATGTCAGGATGGCCGAGCGGTCCAAGGCGCTGCGTTCAGGTCGCAGTCCGGTTCTCCGGGCGTGGGTTCGAATCCCACTTCTGACAAGTATTTTCCATAGCACATTCGCTTGTTGAATCACAAGACATCATGCGTCAAGACTACCTGGACATGCTCGCCAAGACCTTATCTTCTTGAGGAGGGTTTGTTGCATGGCCGACTGCTGGTTCAATTTTGTTGCGCGCTTATGAGTGTGGCCACTGATGCAGTCATATGTGTAGCGGCCGTAGAGCGACGGTCATAGTTACTTGACGGCGGCCCACGAAATTTGGATAATTTTTAACGTTAGCCCTATGGTATCTCACAGAATGAAATTCTCCGAAATGGGATCAGTCCCTGTTTCCGAAGCAAATACTTCGGAAACCGGCCTACACTGATGACTTTATCCAGGAGTGTCGATTTCTGCAATGATTGGGGCGTGGGGCGAACCGAGGACCTTGACCTGACCTGAACCTGACCTCCCCTCAAACGTGGATTTCTCAGCGGATTTGGCCCACTTCATTTTCGGCAACGGAAATTTATGAGTTTTTTCGTTACTATTTGTCAAATGAAAAAAACTGCGTTCCGCCAATCATCCTATATATATATATATATATATATATATATATATATATATATATATATATATATATATATAAGCATGAAAAGTAACAAGCTGGCCTCCAAGGTCGTTTACATTATACAGTGATTTGAAAAAAAACACTTCGATTTTCGAACACATTCTTGTAATAATGCACGAAAGCGCTCAGTGTGAGGTAACTTACTTTGTTTGAATGAGCGTTATTTTAAGGACTGGTGCAACATTTTCACGGCTAAAATACAGCACAGTTCAAAGGGCATTCAGGGACATGTATGCTCCAAAATGAGCATTGTGGGCGTTGCCAGATGGTGAAGCAGAGAAATTGTAGGATTCAGAGCGATGGGTCGGATATTTTGAACGCTAAGTAGAAATCGGTGCACTTCTTGTAGTACATACTGTCGCAAATTGATCCAAGTTGCGTGGAATTCTAACATGCTGAGTTGACTGCGGTGTTGAAAACACCCATTGCAAGCATCCCTGGAACTACCCTTGCTATCATAAGGCAAGTTTTCCTTGTAGATGATGTTGAATAAACATGCTCCCTTCGAAATGCCGTTCTGAAGTGCAGGACACTTGTGTACATGGAGCCATAACAGGGGCTTCACACACAGGTGCCGTTTTCTATTGGCCTGCAAGGATCCAAGCTCTGCCAATGTTGGTTTGAGCCCAACCAGTGCTCCTCTGGGTCCTAAAATGTTTTTCCAGTGCCTTAACCCTATTCCCGGCAGGGGGGGGCGGAATCCGCCCCCCCTCGGGTTTTTTGCTTGCCAATTCCAGGCTTTTTGACGCAGCTTCACGAAACTTGGTGACTTTTCCTAGCTATTCCTTCTACGCGCCGTGACAAAATTTCGAAATTCTATTTTGCTCAGGGGCGGAGCCAGGCAACGTTTTTGGGAGGCACCTCAGGTCATTTTTGGCCATGTTGAGGGTAAAAGGAAAATGTCTGCCAAAAACAGAGTTTTTAAGATAGAACTTAAAACTTTATATGAATATATAGCTAAATAGTTGGGCAATGTGCATATGTAATTTTGACGATCTGAGGTCACTTTACAAGGTCAGGTCAAGGTCAAAAGTAAAAATTTTTTTTCGCAATAATTTCGGCGCCGTTTTTTCAAATGCCAAACCCGGAATATATATGACGTAGAAAAATGCCCTCTACTTGTGTACCAAGTTTCAACTTGATATCAGGTCGGGTCACGGAGCTATGACCTAAAATGTCAGTGCACGTACCCTATATCGCAAAAGCCAAAAAATGAATTTTTTGGAATAGAGTGAATTTAATCGATTAAAAACGTTTACAGATAATATTGAATGCGCACGACATCATTCCAGGTGACCCCAAGGTCACTGGAGGTCATTTAAGGTCAAAGGTCACAAGTTGATCTGAGAAACGTGTGACCATGACATTTCCCCCTTTTTTATGTCCCTGGCACCGCCTATGCTAACATTATACAAACATTGTAATGCGATTTGTACTTCTTTAGCATAACATGACTAGCAGAAGCTAAAAAAGTGTTTTGGTCTCTTTTGTTCATTCCGTTACTGGAAAACTAATCCCCCTATTTTTGAAACCCTGTGAACGCCCATGAATGTTCTCAAAATTTCAAATTTGCATACCCATGGTAAAAGCCCTATCCATAATCTCTCGATTGATGCCAGTTTCATCGAAATCGGTCGATAAACAACGGAGTTATAAGAAGTCAAAAAGTACCCCCCATTTTGACATTTTTGCCCCCATGTATCCACAAATTTCAAAATTTTGAAAATTTCTTTTTATCAAAATGTAGTTCACGTCACGGCAAATCGATTGCCTTTTGTTGCGATGAAATCGGATAGGTAGTTCTCGAGATCTCGGGGGGGGCCGAATCCGCCCCCCCCCCTGCCGGGAATCGGCCATACCGTCTAGCCCTCCGGGAATAGGGTTAAATCATAAATGTTTGTCATAAACATGGCATAATATAGGAAAAAAACAAACATTTCCGGACGACGGAATGATTCCACAAATAATAAGTTATCGTTCTTGCACAGGTACTCACTTAACCATAGATAAGCGAGGATAATGTTTCTTATGACGACTGATGTCAGATGGGTAAGGAGCTGGTCAGCGGAGTCCGTTGCATGACAGGCGCTTGGTTCGAGTCTCAGGAAAGGCACCTGTTATTGGCCGGGGACCAAAAGGGTCAATCGGTCACGGGGGGCCGTGTCGTGGGGTCGTGCAGCACCACAAAATTATCAGGTACAATCTGATTCGATACTTCCGGCATAAGCGCTCCAATGGAAAACACGAGGACATGTGGATAAACAAGAGGCCGAGCAGGAACCTAAGATATATGCATGTATTTTGTGGTAGGATTTTTTAAGTTCGTTGTTTAATCAATGAAAAAACTGAGAAGAAATGAAACCTGTATTCGGCCAAAATAAAGAGAGCTTAAATCCATTGAGAAAGTCATCTTTGGGGAAGGCCAGGTTTTCCGGCACGCGGCTCGGCCCTGCCAATTACTTACACAGAATAGCACCACTGACTCCACAGGCCTCCCGAAATCCGTCCCCGGATTTCGGGAGGCCTGAGCGATCCCCCCCCCCCCCTGAGCGATCCAAAAAATTAAAAACGCAAAATGTGCGCCAATAATAAGGCCAGAAAGTCAAATGCTCTTAACTCTAGCGATCTGGAACATTGGGCTCGACTCCACATATCTCCCAAAATTCGTCCCTGGAGGCGCCCATAGACAACACCGAAATGTCCGCAAAGAACAGCTAAGAGAGTCCACAAAGATTCAGATCTTCCCGGTTAGCAGCGGTTAGAAGACAGGAGGGGATGCCATCGGACTCCAGCGCCGACCAAAAATGCCTACGAAAACATGCTTTCCAAAATCCGTGCGTGGAGCTGCTCCTGGGTAATCCGAAATTAAACAAGAAATGAAAATGTGGACAATGAATATTAAGAAAAAGTCACAAAGTGTAGAGAAGCTATCTCTAGCGGATAAAGGACGGCATCAAAAAAGCCACGGGAAGGCAAGGGCGATTCCCCCTCCCACAGGAACAGGGTTAAGGAGGGGGACGAGAAGCAATGTTGGGAAAGCTACTGGTTCATGGGGTTTGACGCTAGCCCCGTACTGGGGGTTTGGATCCGTGATTAGAGACAGACTATTCCATCTCCTGGCATCCCGACAATGGTTATCGAATGACTGCCATAGATTCGGACCTGAGTGATGCTGCATGATGCTGTCCACAGCTCTCAAAAATTTTGGAAGACTGGAGCAAATATGCACAGGATGGTGGCACTCGTTCTCGGTCCCGTCCGTTATCGTTCATGACAGCTGACACTGACAAGCTGACAAGCTATCGGCTTAAGGCTGTAGGGCATGCAAAAATACTCAAATATGCAACATTTTTACGTCAGACACTTAACCCGACATTGGCGGGTATTTCGCCACCTTCCATTGACGGGGTGGGGTGGTGCGTTTAATGTTCACCTGTCTATCTCGAGAACTAATGGCTCAATTCGTCTGATTCAAGTGGCAACTGATGGCGCCGCAATGTGCGACCCTACGGCACATATTGTTGTTTTATTTTAAGCCATTGATGATAGCACAGATCAGTCAAACACCCAAAAGTGACCCTTTTCCAGAACTGCCTAATCACAATGAAAAGCAGACGGAGACTAGCGTTTGTATGACAGTATGTGTTCTGACACCTTGATCTCATATTCTGAGTGTCTTATGACCCAAGGTAATTAAAGGCCAAGGTCACAAGCAAGATCAAATTTTGCGTTTATACTAACGGATCATACAATGCATGTTCCCTAGCCCATGGGGTACGGAAGTTCCAAAAAAAGACACTTTCAAAGAGCTTTGAGCACCAGTCAAGCCTTCGAATGGCCCCAATTACCGTGCACATGCAATGATGCAACATTTTATAGTTTCAGACTCGGAATACGTCGATCGCACCAGAGAGTTCTATCTGCACCACTAGATGACTCTTTTCGTCGACTTGGCACATGCACATTTTTTTATGGAACGTTGCACAACATTGCAAAGGCCGATATCTCCACACCGGCCATTCATGGCGTCAAACGGATGTCACCAGTTTACTCGCCAAGGTGAAATCTGGATGAAACCGCCAAAGGTTAGACTATAAAGGATGAAGCGTTCTTGCTTACGTGCAGTATATCACAATAAAATTCGATAGTATGTTCATTCGTAAACAAAAATCGATACATTCGAGTCCCCTCTAAAACGCATTTCAATTTGGCCCGAAAAGTGGGGAATACATATTTGACCTAGGACGACCTAGCATGAGGTCAGGGATGTTCTATATTGGCCTTTAAGGTCATGCTGATGTTCAATGCAAGCCCAATCAGCATGCATTGTGAAATCGCTAATAATAAAGCGGCAAGGTTAACTGAACGTCGAATCACAAAACAAGGTCGACAATGACGCCATGCATATGTGACCTAAGATCATTTTGTTTTCAAATTTTGTCATTGTGTACACAATTGATAGGGAAAGGTTACTGAAAGCTCCAAGACGCTGCGTTTATTCGTTCGGGAGATATTCAAGAGATCTGTCAGAGGGGCGTAGACGACCACTCCCCAGTTCACTACAGGTTAATGTTATGTTAATGAAGTTAATGAAGATATTAACTTCATGTTAATGAAGGATTAAAACGCCTGGTCAAAGTAAACAAACGGAAGCAGGCATCCATTTGACAGCGTTTGTCTTGTTTTGGAAGAGCCTACGATTCTGTTTGCAAGAAAATTTGTTAACCCGTCAGCTACTGTAGTATGTCGCCACCTTATGGTTACTGGAACAGGGGACATCAGATGTCCGCTTTCACTAACTCCACAATGAACTGATTTAGCTGATTCTGACGACTGCTGATTGTCCTAGATTATACGTCAGGTATGCCGCACTTCCTGATATTATACGTCATTTCGAAAATTGCACGTCAGGATCAAAGGTCACCGCAAAGATAAGATCGATATCAGACCGATTTGGGAATGCTAATTTTTGCAAAAAGAAAATCGGAGACTATTTCGAGAGGTAGCCGAATCCCTCCCCCATGTTTATGAAAAAAGGGTTAAGAGTTTCGCGTATCATTTTCTATCTATAACTTTGCACTGGAAATCCGTCGAGCGCATAATATTAATTGCAGGCCATAACTGAACAAACTAAATGAATATAGATGTCTAATGCATTGTTTACAAACCACCGCAAGACAAAACAATTTTACCAAACTAGATTTGAAAACGCGGTAACCCACGCAAATGTGATTTCGCCCATAACGTTTTTCAGATGTAAATTGGGCGATCTCCTCTTGAGAGAATAATAAAGGAACTAAAAACTGAACTTGCACATAGATACTTCTGGCAGGGATTGCGCTGGTTGGCTCACGTCGTATGCAAATACCCCAACCCCTTTCACACAAAAAGGTATCGTAGTAACCGCATGCCCCTTACCGCCTGATAAACTGGCAGAGAAAAGCGATGTTTGTCGGCACTCATAGTTTCAGTTTCATATAAACTCAAACTTTTTTTCAGCAGCTGTCGGAGCAAAGAGATCAAAAGAACGATTCCATGCGAGCAGACCGATTGGCTCGACATCTTAGTGTTTAAGATATGTGGCTCAATTCTGTTCACATCGCTCAACAGTCTGAGGTTGAAGAAGAGGCCACAAGCATGGCGGTACCATCCTATTTGGTGATTACGTGTGCGGTCTCAGTTATGCATGTGCTCACCCAAATAAGTCTTGCGAACGGCACCATTTACACAGCATATGAACAACGTTTCAGGGTGACAAAGCAATGCGAAGAACATTTCATTTCACATCAACGATGACCCAAGCGCTGGTTCTTTATCTTTCATGGTTTCGAACAACCATCTCCAGGGTGCTCAAACCCTCCTCAAGTCGAAGAATGGTATATCTGAGGGTACTGTCGTCGAACTCTGTAGACCAAAACCATGCTACGTGACCCCTGTCGGACAGAGTTACGATTTTCGCCGCGGTCTGATGACCTGCGCTGCCGGTGACCCCGCTAGTCTAATCGCGGCGTCGGGCGGCGCCGGTCGAGTAGAAACCGACTGTAGATTGACAGACGAGTAGAAACCGATCCCTGCTCCGCCCTCCCGCCGCCGGCGTCTCTGGCGACGATCACGGCACGCCGCGCAAACGCTTTGATGAGCTGGAGTTCTGGGCGCCGGCGGCCGGCGGCGGCGGCGGCGGCGTCCGATCCAGGCCTCTGGTTGGCCGAGAAGTCCTCGCCGCCGGAGCGCGAAACGGGCGGAACGGCACTCGGCCGAACGCTGCTTAATGATTGCCGAGACCGGCTGCGCCAGTCGTTACTACGCTGGCTGGCATCGCGGAAAAATCCAGGTGTCCTTCTTGCCTCGAATAATTGATTCCCAGCTTTTACGCAGCTTTTACGTTACGATCAGTTACAGCTGTTACGCAGCTACAGGTACAACTTGCAAAAGATGTCTGTGGAAATCCTGAATCGTTTTTCTGTCGACGTGAGGTGATGAAAGTTACCCAGTTTTCTGACTGTGCGTAGTATAGAAAAGGCTGTGTTCAAATCTTCTACGTTTAAACTTGTTACAATCGTTTTTGCACAAATGCTGCATCACATCATATTCCACGTACCTACCGTATTAATCACAAGACTGCTTATGCGGTAGGCGGCAACACATGGAACATTACACCATATATGCCGGGAAATTGAGGTATCCATATTATCACAAATAATGGATGCGTTTTAGATACAGTAGCGCTAATAGCAGGCAAGCATGGAGACCTATCAAAGCCACTCATATCGGCGAAAAAACGGTTTCAGGTGCTTAGGTGTGGTGTAAAATTCAGTAGTTGACTGGTTGCATGACGAATGAATACCAAAAGTACAGTGGCGTCAACTCAGTCAACAACAACTCAACTCAGTCAACAAGACTGAACTACAGATCAGCCTGTATTCAGCACAGACGAATGTAGGACCCATCACTGGAACCAGAAAATGTGGGAGTTTTACATGAACATCAATGTATTTGCATCCAAACAACAACGGACAAATGATGTCAGTTCTGACTGACACATCAATCACGGTTATCATTTTCCCTCGACATGCGCTCTACAGTGTTGCAGGTATACCTTGATTCTGTTGGTGAGCTCTTCAGTAACATGTTGGCAGGTTTCCTTGGACAAGGGTGCTACGACCACTTCCACGGCTACCTTTAGACCCCCCATTGTTCTTGGTTTCGTCTTGAAAACCTGGTCCTAGCGTGCAGGAGTGCGGTAGTGGAAGCGTACAGCAGCAGTTACCGAATTTTCGTTACCGAATACAGAATTTGTTTGAAAGTGGAATCCGATCAACTAGGCTCTTTCCGGTGCTGTGAAGTGCATGTTGGCTAGAAGTAGATAAATTTGGCAGTGAAAGAATCCCCCAAACTTTTCGAACACAACGCAACATTGTTTTATTTGGAATATGTATTTCAACTTGAGACCCATTTTAAAGTGCATCCTTGCTTTTGGGACACCCTGTATTTGTAACCATAATTAATATGGATCATTACGCAAATATTAACGTCTTCTCTTAGTGATACTTCACTAAGCTCAATCGGTAAACCAGTGATTCGTTTGACATAGGCTTATAGTGCATACTTTTTTTGTCCGGAAGCTAACCACATTGGACATGTGACGAACTACGAAACTTTTCCTGAAGACGTTGAATAAAACGCATTATGAGTTCAATCGCTGTAGGAGCACTTTTTCGTAATGTGTCGTTTTGTTCCCAGGTGGCGTCGGGAAACTTCGCCTCGTACTCTCGACCAAGCAGGTAGGGTATCTGACGTCAACACCTGGGGCACGCGACACCGAGCGGGACTTCTCGCACAAGCAAGAAACAGACCTGTAGAAATCGGGCAAATGCCATGCAGCTTGTGGTGCGTTTGAAACGCGTTATGAAGAATTTTAAAAGATTTGTTTCAACAGTATTATTGGAGTAGTAATTGGATTGGAACAATTGGGTTGGATTCCATAATCAATTCCATAATTAATAACTGGACTGGATTCCATAATTGGAAGCTTTCGCTGCATGCCGTTCGTGACTTGCTCCTATTCTGTTTCTGCGCCTTCCCTATGTTTATGTCGGTAACCAGACCAGAGCTCGTGAGCCAGCGGCTCGTAAGGGAAAAGGTTCGGAGCCAAAGGTACGTAAACATAAAATTCGTATCATAAAAGGGTCCTATCGGAAATGACTCATATCGGAAAATATGCGTATGGGAGTTCGTATCGGAAAAGGTTCGTTCTGCAAAAAAGTTATGCCAAAAACGTTCATATCAAAATGGCTCGCCAGGGATAAGGCTCGTAAAGAAAAGGGCTCATAACCAAAGGTTCGTAAACATAAGGTTCGTATCGAAAAAGGTTCGTATCGGGTATGTTTTACATGGGGAAAAAATCTTAAACAAAGGACCGTATGGCAAAAGATCGTATGAGATAAACATCGTACGGGATGAAGATCGCAAGGATAAAAGGTCATACTGTACGGGCAAAAAGAAGACTTTTTGCCTATACCACGCCGTATTTCAATAACGTGCCGTTGGCATAGTAATCGGTTCTTTTTCATAAGTTTTCGCAGCGCGAACCTTTTGCAGTAAGAACGTTTTCCGTTATGAACCTTTTTCAATAGGAATCCTCACCCATACCAACCTTTTCCGATGCGCATCATTTTTTATGCGACTCGTATGCTTATGAATCTTTGGCTACTTCCTTGCGAACCCGTGATTTACGAACCTTGGTCTTAGACCTCTTCACCTCTTTCTTTATCTCTGTCTATGTCCATGTCTCTGTTTCTGTTTCCGTTTCTGTTTCTTTTTCTGTTTCTGTCTCTTTTTCTTCCTCTGTCTTTTTCTCTGCCTTTCCCAGTCTCGAAGTCTGCTCTATCTGGTCCTATGTCTTTTCTGGTGTCATTCAATATCCCCGTTTTTTTACTCTGTCTTCGTTCCCGACTATGTCTTTGTCTCTGACTCTGTCTCTGCATGTATCTTTTTACTTCATATCGGCCTCTGCCTCGGCCTCGGCCTCGGTGTATGTTTCTGTATTCGTCTTCATTGTCTGTCTGTCAGACAGTCTGCCTTTCTGTCTTCCTCTGTTGCCTCCCATTCCTTATTTTGCAGTTGTTTTTCCGCCACTCTTTATACTTGTGACGGGTTTCCAAAGTATTGATTAAACCATCGCCCGTTAGATGGCGGAACGGACGCAGTTGTGATGTGAAATTGTCATGCATGTTCGGAAAAGGAAGAGCGGAACTTATAGATGTAGACCTCTCACAGAAACTAATGGGTTCAAAGAACACATCTGACATTGAGAACCATTTACCAAGCTCATGCCGTACAGCTGTGCCTGCAAAGGTTAAACTAGCCTCCCAATCCCTTCTGTCGGACTCCATTCTGAAAACGACATGATCACGTAGGGACGTATTTCAAGCTCATGGGATATCGGTACTCACTGAAAGTAAATTGTTTCCGTGCAACATTACAGGGCTTACGCTAAAATTTTCTGAACACGCAAGTTATTGCCGGAGACAGTTTTGACCCATCCCCTTTGGTTTTTCCGACAGAGTTCCCAAAGGACAAAAGACAGCACCCAGAAATTTGCAGCACCCCTACCTTAATGAGACAGCAATCCTTGGACAAACAAGTCCAACAGTTCACCGCAGGTCAAGAAAGACCATGTGATATGTTGGGTCATATGGCGTCATAAGCTGAATTATTTTCAGATACTGTGAGAATTCCGCCACCAGTCTGTCCCTTTTGACATGGGGTACGAGAGAAGTCCATCAGGTATGACATAAACGCCAAGCATCAAGCCACACAAGTCATGGCTGACTTCAAATGAGATCAACATCAATCAATGGATACCTTTGTACTGGGTCGATGAGCGTTCTCTCCGAGATAAATTTAACTTTAGGACCAAAGTATTGCAGAAACACAGAAGCAAATATCACATTTAAACTTTTCCTGAAATTCTACAGCGGAAATACATAACAGATCAAAGGCCAGAAAATGACCTAATTTGACTTCATGACCTAGGCTTGATTCGGGTGCATTTCTGACAAAGCATTGTACGTCGCGCAAAATGACAACCGTCTGCTCTAATTTTAGACAATTCCTTTTATTCTCGTCCTATGAAAGCACTTCTGAAACTGTCAACAGCTAATTGTCACCGTTTAGGCCTCTGACCTTACCTGTAACGTTATTTGTTACCTTGATTTCAACAGATGGGGTCTCAAGGTGGAAGGCTGTCGATGGCCGTTTGGGTCGTCGAAATCGGACTATTCTGGGTGTTAAGATAGACGGGGAAACAAAAAATCTCCCCATCAACTGATGGTCCGCAAAGAACCCTTGTCAGTACCGGGTAAGAGCTGCTGCCATAAAGTACAGCATGCCTCACCCCAAAAATAAATAATAAGTGGCAATTACATTTCGTGGTAACGCAAGTAGTTTTAAGGATAAACACGTGTTTTTTCACAAAACAATGATAATGCATTGCACGTGACACAATATAATTTTGTCCCCGAAACGTTCATTAGTGCCACAGTTATGGCTTGATTAAGATGGGACCCACAGCCGATGAAAAGGAATTTTGTGTTGGAAAATAAACAACAACCAAATCTTTGCAACAGACCCGCTTGGAGTTGGCTCACCGTTCTGGTCTTAAACGACACGATATCCACAACAGACAATCAGTTTATCGTTGCATGCACAAGTGCAGTTCATGGAACGGTACACCATCTGAATGTTTCAGCCCCGGACTCAGGAACTCACTCTCACTCACTCAGGAAGACCAAAATCTCGAAGAAGTCCAACCAACATCGCCGCGGTCGCGTCCCTTCGCCGCCGCTACCAAAACCTCGGTATGGATTATCTAACAAAACTGGATTATCTAACATCCTGAAAAAGGACTAGACCCAAAAAGACCCATACCATAGAAATGTGTTTCATAAACTCAGACCCCAAGACATGGAGAAACAGGTGGCGATGTGTCAATGTTTTACTGACAAACTTGAGCAGGAACCAAACTTCCTTGGCGATCTCTAATTCACAAAGGAAACACATTTTTGAAGACAAAATTAATTGGGCAACCAGAATGGCCACTTCCCTCACCTAAATGAACATTCTGACCACCACCTGAATCAGAAAGCCAAAATGACTCATTCATCACCAAAAAGGCTGATATGCCACCAATGATGACAGTTAAAATCTTGTATAGGAACACAACAGTGGCGTAGGCAAGGGGAGGGCCGTGTACCACCCACCCCTGGAGACCAAGAGGGCCTCCCGGGGCCGAAGGCCCCAGGGAGACCCAAACCAGTGAGACCGAAGGCCTCAGTATTTTTGAAAGTGTGAGGCGCCTGCAGTGCGCCTTACACGGTCCGAAACAGATAATTAAGGCAAACTAAGAACAGCTGAAGCATTAAAGAAGGCTTACGAAACTAAAAAGAAGGTACTCCAAATATACAAAAGGACTCCGTGCGTTATGAAACCAGGACCCATGTGATCTGAATGAGTGTTTATAAGGCCTCTGCTAGTTTGTAGGAGTCCACTGCTTATCTGGAGCGGGCACCATCCATGCCAGCCCATAATGGGTCCTGTCGGCCTTTGGATGAGGATTGGATGACAGATCCTTTCGGTCTGTAAGAGGCCCCTGCTGGCCAATAGAGGGACTTCCCACCGGCTCGTAAAGGGGCCCAGCTGGAGTGTAAAGGACCCTGCTTGACTGTAAAGAAGTTCCTGCGACCAGATGGGTGCCCCTTAGAGTCGGCGTCGTTTTTCGTCGTCAACCGTCGTATTACGCCATGATACGAATGACCGCATGAGCCCCCATTAATTACGAGGGCCCCCTTGATAACGAGGGCCGCTTGATCCGATTCGTCCCCCACCCCGCGACTTAGTGTCGTATGTAGCTCGAGAGCAGCCAGTCTGGCAGTTACCTACTCCTAATCCTTCGCAAGACCACACGAAACGCTGTAACTCTTCAAGGTCACGCGACGCCCCAAAACGGTAGCAAGCTGATGCTAGCTTGATTCAAAATATGGTTTCTTTCGCTGGGAAACTGGATGTGCTGGATTCCAGTGCAAATCCTTTGCCTTCTACTATGTTTTGGTGATTTGTTTCACCTGTTCGGTGATAACCCAGCCATTCTGGTGGGTGGTGTCCTTGTCGAATATTTTCTTCGGCTATTTGGAGACCAAAGTGGAGATTACGACTGAAGAATGCATCTTTAATTGGTGGTAAAAACGCGTAAGTTGGCGGCAGTAATCCAGTGGATGATGAAATATTCGTTTTGATTCTGATTCATTCATTCTGGTGGTAAATGGCCGTTTGGGTTATTTGTAGTCCGTTTTCTATGCATTAATAAGGACTCCATTTTTTGTTCAGTGGCCACGTCAACTCACGGTACAATGTGTACTGGGGAGAAATAAAACTCATTATCGTGCTTCACAGTAAACCTTGCGATCTGAGCGATCCCCGTCGCTTAGTGCGTTAACGTTGCGGACAATTTCGCTAAACGCATTTGGGTGTGTTTGAGCCGCCTAGGAAAACGTTTAAAGCATGCAATAAAACAGTCATAAATTCAATACGAAATGCCTTATAGCCATGGCATTTGGTAGGCTAATAATGCGGCGCTTTTAAGTGTTGTTTGAAAGTATGACGTTCTAAACAGCCAATAGCCAAAGAAGTTACTGCCTCAGTTAAGTAACACATTTTTGGGGGACATCATGTAGGTGCAGAAATACGAGAAAGACGTCTCAAATTGCAACCAAGCCGGGCCAATATCAGAAGGTTGAATCGAAATTCGAACTGTAGGACCTCAAACGCCGTCAAAGTATCCAGTGACCTGACAAACTATGACGTTCCTGTCATCCATACGAGTAGCAAGACTACTTCGTGTAAGCGTTTGTGTGCTTGTAAGCATGCCGTTCGATGTAGCACAAGAGATATTCCACATCACACCCCATGTTGCACACTTAGGACGGCTTCTGAGCATAACAAAGTATTGGTGTGAGAAGTTAGATGAAGGGTGGCATCCAGTTTTTAGTTCAAGAATGATATGCACGTTATCCTGTCATGTATGCTTGCGAAGGGGCACGCACCATTTTAGGAAGCACTTCTACTTGGAAAGCACTGCAAAGAAAAGCACTCGCCTGAAAAGCTGATAAGCCTAATCAAAGATCACTGAACCTTCATGGACGAGCATGTCTTTTACTACAGAACGCCTGGAGGCAGATTGTTCTGTGCCGTAATTGTCCTGAAATGTTTCATCAAGAGTACATGTGTTCCTTTTGAATGCCAAAAAATATCTTCTCGTAAGATTTACTTCTGGCCGTGTCATCGCCCCTCACCAAATAAGGCAAGAAACATTTGATACAATCAACGTCATTTGCCTGGGCATTGTATCGTCCAAATTTAGCCTGTCTGCGTATTTCTTTTGCATTCATTTCTTTACATTTTCATCAGATGGTAACCGGAACAACTTGCCACGTTTTGTGACACTTGCCACCCTCATTAAGTCAGTGATCTAGTGTGACTTGGTAAAACAGTTACACAACAAACAAAAAAAATGTTCGGCTACAGACTATCCAAGTTTTACCATGATCATAGACTGAATAGAATAATTCTGAGAAGCTTCCGTTTGCTGCTCAGGTTCTTCACCCTATACCATATGATGTCAGCATCTTAGCACCCGCAGCGGTTGCGCAGTTTTGTGCATAACTCGTACAGAACGTATATTTAAATGCACCTGTTACATAAACTGCCCTCTCAAGGAAGTCGTGGACCCCGCACACTCAGACAAAGCGCTCTAAGCAGACAGGCCTGGTTACCATTCAGGTACCCTTAGCTAGGGATGCACCGGATCGGGATTTTTGTGATTCGACCGGATACCGGATATGCCGGATCGGGGTGCCGGATATCCGGCCGGATACCGGATACTATGCATATTTTTATTTACTTTTTTACCGACAAATGTTAAGAAAAAGACTTAATTCACAAAGGAAGGATCTAAAAACTGGACCTTATTAAGTAAAATGTTAACCGAGCGAATCATTCACCACAGTGCCTACACTTAATGTGAGGCTCTCATATGTTTCATCGTAAAAAAATAAAAAAAAGAAAGCACACAACATCCAAAGTAGAGTTCACCATCTCTCACTGCTTTCAAAGTTATTGGCGGGGAGACAAACTGGCTGCGACCCACCAAGTGGGGGAGGGGGGTACAATCACTTTTTTCGGTCATTGCATGATAACATACAGTCGAAATTCCTTTGTTGGATTTCATAGTTCAAGAAATTGTGTCGGCAATGGAAGGATCTATTTGGCACTTTAAAAATTAGGGGGACAAATCATCGCATCTGGAAAACTATGCGGAACATGCCCCGCAGCTCCCGCAGAGATTACACCTTCGGGCAAAAGCTCCAGAATATGCAGAATGCGCAAGGCGTACACTGGTAGGCTGGATATCCGGCAGTATCCGTCCGGATCACAGAAATATCCGGCCGGATGCCGGATACCGGATAATCTCCCTTATCCGGCAGGGTATCCGGTCGGACCGGATATCCGGTGCATCCCTACCCTTAGCACATCTATTGTTCTATGGAGCTACAATTTTGCCACCGAAACTATTTGTGTAATATTCACGGCATTCTTTTAAGATATTTCCCTACCAGGATCATTTCGCATCGCAATGTGTATACACTCACACACACACACACACACATATATAGATATATATATGCATATATATATACATATATAATATATATATGTATAAATATACATTACACCTTGGAGATGCTCCACGCTAGGTGACTACTACTTCAGTCCATTCGCATACAGATGCAGTTGACATATGGTGCGCGTCGCGTGACAGTCAGTAAAAACATATGTTATCATACGACTTGATTGTACAGCAGCCCACTGTGCCATCAGTTACATAATTACGACATTTCCGCAATGCTTGCTGTGCACTCGTCTAGACATGCAATCGTACTAGAGTGTAAAGTCATATCCAACATCATCCGACTACGCAGCGCACATCTTTTTAAAGATTACAGTTTTTAATTATCACGTTCTTTACTTTGGTTTTGAATTTCGGCAGGGCATATGAGCTTCTCAGATCGTCTCAAAGTGCGTTCCACCTCCTTGCCCCCCTAAATGATGAAGCTCTCTTCGTTTTCACCGTGTGTTTGTGGCAAGTGTAGCCAGTCATTCTGTCTTGCGTTCAGGCAGCGTATGTTACTGTTAACAGAAATATGCTTTCCAGACATTACCGAGTTTTGCGAATTACAGCCTTATACATAATGACACTTTCACACTCCTCTACTAGTTCTTCATTATTAACCCTATTCCCGGAGGGCTAGACGGTATGGCCGATTCCCGGCAGGGGGGGGGCGGATTCGGCCCCCCCCCCCTGAGATCTCGAGAACTACTTATCCGATTTCATCGCAACAAACGGCAATCGATTTGCCGTGACGTGAACTACATTTTTATAAAAAGAAATTTTCAAAATTTTGAAATTTGTGGATACAGGGGGGCAAAAATGTCAAAATTGGGGGTACTTTTTGACTTCTTATAACTCCGTTGTTTATGGACCGATTTCGATGAAACTGGCACCAATCGAGAGATCATGGATAGGGCTTTTACCATGGGTATGCAAATTTGAAATTTTGAGAAAATTCATGGGCGTTCACAGGGTTTCAAAAATAGGGGGATTAGTTTTCCAATAACGGAATGAACAAAAGAGGCCAAAACACTTTTTTAGCTTCTGCTAGTCATGTTATGCTAAAGAAGTACAAATCGGATTACAATGTTTGTATAATGTTAGCATAGGCGGTGCCAGGGACATAAAAAAGGGGGAACTGTCATGGTCACACGTTTCTCAGATCAACTTGTGACCTTTGACCTTAAATGACCTCCAGTGACCTTGGGGTCACTTGGAATGATGTCGTGTGCATTCAATATTATCTGTAAACGCTTTTAATCGATTAAATTCACTCTATTCCAAAAAATTCATTTTTTGGCTTTTGCGATATAGGGTACGTGCACTGACATTTTAGGTCATAGCTCCGTGACCTGACCTGATATCAAGCTGAAACTTGGTACACAAGTAGAGGGCATCTTTCGACGTCATATATATTCCGGGTTTGGCATTTGAAAAAACGGCGCCGAAATTATTGCGAAAAAACAAATTTTGACTTTTGACCTTGACCTGACCTTGTAAAATGACCTCAGATAAACAAAATTACATATGCACATTGCCCAACTATTTAGCTATATATTCATATAAAGTTTTAAGTTCTATCTTAAGAACTCTGTTTTTGGCAGACATTTCCCTTTTACCCTCAACATGGCCAAAAATGACCTGAGGTGCCTCCCAAAAACGTTGCCTGGCTCCGCCCCTGAGCAAAATAGAATTTCGAAATTTTGTCACGGCGCGTAGAAGGAATAGCTAGGAAAAGTCACCAAGTTTCGTGAAGCTGCGTCAAAAAGCCTGGAATTGGCAAGCAAAAAACCCGAGGGGGGGCGGATTCCGCCCCCCCCTGCCGGGAATAGGGTTAAGCGGACCCAGTTTTGCTCTGGCTTCTGAAACGCCATCGCATTTCTTCAGGCCAAAAATATATTGAGCCGCGAAGTTTAAAACCTTTCCCATCTTTTTTTTTCCTGATTGGTCCATGGGACTTGTGACAGTAAGGCAATAGATAATGTAGTGCAATATTAGTGATACTGCGACACACACACACACACACACACACAATATATATATATATATATATATATATATATATATATATATATTCGAGTATTTCGGGAGCAGATCCTCTTTAATGCATTGCTTCTTAAACACGACAGCAAATGACCACTAATCTGTTTTTCTGTTCGTTTGTTCCAGCTCCGTACTGTTTGTTTGTCGTTATCAGCAACAGCGAAGACAATAAGCTTACTTTTCTACATATAGCGATAGACACGTCTAACGGTGCTTTCGAGACGGATCCTTTTAGAAAGTTACTAGCGTGAGCAAACGCCTGAAGCAGTGACGGTGACTCCTCTGATTCCGATAAAATGGGTGTCAGCCGCCCCTATGTTAGGAGGATCAAGAGCTGCTTGTTATGGCCTCTCGTGGACTGAGCGATTGATAGAGTGCGACATATACTTGTGAATGATGGATACAAGAATTTCTATTTTGACTCTGCCGTACGATCTCTCTTGGGCGATGTTTCGTAGCGTGAAGGTCCTCTGCGCTTGCGCCACGTCAATGGGAACATAAAAGTGTTCTGCAAAAATATCCTAACCTTCGTCTGGAACAGACGTGAGATGCCATGCAGGCCAACCAGCACCGAACAGAAACTTCACTTGTGATTTATTACAAGAACTTAAAACATCCTCATTGGCCATCAAGAATAATCTTAGCCAGACTCAGTCAACACTCAGTCAGACCAATGTCGTGTACCATTACACATGTTTAGCCAGGGACTGCGCGACCCGACAGATGTACTACATTGGTCTGACTACTACGACTCTCAGTCGGCACTTCATTATGCATCTGCAACAAGGGGCCCCGAAGACACACACGCGCGAACATCTCAACACCGCCCTCACTAAGAACACGCTTACATCAAACACAACCCTACTTGTGCGCTGTACAGGCCGCATGCGGCTCACAACACTGGAGACAATTTTTATCGGAGACATTGCACCAATCATCTAGCATACTCATATGTGCAAAACAAACCACTTACAATTTACCACAGTTAGTTAGACAGGGTCGTGTCATGTGTCATTCAATGTGATATCAGTTTTTCTGGTGAACGCAATGTGGTAATTTTGACTAATGTTGCAGGTCATGCATGTCATGCATAGTTTGACAGCTTTGTCTTCATAATGAACCTAAATTAGTTCGAAACGTCGACCAATAAATGACTAGTTTTGGATTTTGTTTTGCCTAACCATCCTAACGACAAACGAATAACACGAATCCTTGAGCAAACGAACAGAGGTGCGAAAAACAGCCAGCTCACCTACCAGAGTGTAAACAGGTAAACTTGTGTAAACTAAAAAAAAACAGGTCATGTCAGGTCACCAAGCGATGATGTCATTCTCTAGTCCTTGCAAATCGATTTTCTAGATCTGAACCACTTTTTAGTTTCTTTCTCCGAAGTTTGAGGAGATATGGGACCAGTCTTTGATTCATGGCTGTTTCAGTGCATGTTTGACAACATACAGGGGTTTGGAAGATCAGTGATATTTGGAAGACCAAGCAAGGTCACTGACCATATTTGACCTCAAAATGCATGTAAACCGTGACAGGATAATGTCTGGCGCCGATTGCAGTGCCGGTAACCATGTTTATCCCACTCAGTGATCAGAACACTATTCTATAGTAGTAAACCATATTTTTTTACGGTAGACGCACCAGCAAAGATGGGAACGACATTTGATTTCTCACTGACTTGGCATTGACTCGGAGAAACAAAACTGATCGCTGAATACAAGGCTGAGCCCATTGTAATACCAAATCACCATATCACTGATACCAAGCCATAGAAAGTGTGGATTACAGTCTTTTCAACTATAAAACTACTATAAGACGAGGGCGGAGACGGCAGACGGCAAGTTAGAATGAGAGATCACCATGTGACCTGAACGGGTTAAATCATATATTATTAGAATCAGAAAGAGACAAACTACACGCTGGCCCCTGTTTCGTCGCACCACCTCAATCAAGAGCGGAACGGGCAGGAGTGGGGGGGGGGGGCGGGGGGCAACTACCCCCCGTCGTGGATGTAGGTAAAAATCATTACGTCCGGCAAGGGTTAAATGTGGGATAATGGCGTCGCAGCGTGTTGCCGGTAAAGCCTGGAACTCGATCAGAACTGAAAAAATGGAAAATAATGTGATATCTAGGTTTGGCCTGGAACTCGATCAGAACCGAAAAAATGGAAAATAATGTCATATTAAAAGTACGTCAACGGACCTTGCAGCGTGGTCTGACCATTATAGAAGTCGCATATGCATCGAATTCCATGTCATCTCGAGCTGGGTTTCATTGGTGCAGGATGGTGCTGAGGGCATGATGAATGAAAACGTACGAGTACATCGGTATCTTAACGCCGCAAACTGTTCGATTTTACAAAGGTTAACTACAGCGAAAGTGAATTTGCATCTAATGTTTCACCTCATTTATTGGCATACATTCAGTGTCGATTGCACGTATGTTGTGCCACTTATTTTCTATGCTTTGTTTTTTATGTTGGTGCAGTGTGGAGGTAATACAAACGTACTGCAGCGATGGGCTGTCTTGAGACAAACGTTTGCTAAACACGAATGCTGTTTTTGACTCTTTTCGAGTCTCTTCGCTTCCAATTTCTTAAGCCGTGAATGTCGTCGCAACTATCCCCTGCTTGCTGTCCAAAGCTTCTGAATTCGAAGCCGGGGTCTTCTGGGGTAGAAAGTCAACATTGTCACAAACAACAACAAAGAAACAACAACAAAGTCCCCCGGAAAATTGCAGACACGGACCTTATTACCTACACGTAATTTGTGAGAGAAGCCTGCAGGGTAAAGCCTGATGTCTGCAGCCTACTCAGGGACGTGGTCGCCGAGCTCCATCGTCTTGGTCGGCGGCCAATTCTGTGTAGTCCCTGAGAATGAGCATCAACAGCGGGGACGCGCAGTCCGTTTTCCTGCTCACAGAGCTCTAGAATGATCCGAGCGAGAGACGCAAAAACCGGGACGAAATAGCACCACCAAATTAAACGAAACGAAGGTGTACGGCTATTGCGACGGAGATGTCGTGACTCTAATAAGCGCATCTTTGGAAGACCTGGGTAACAACTGCTAGGTATTCTTTTGTTTCTACTGAACACCTTTGTTTAACGAGAATCTTTTACGAACACCGAGAGGTTTGGTATCGCTCTGCCCCTGCCAGTTTTGATGTTTGACGACTATAGCTGAACTTCGAAACGCAGTGTTTTTCGCATTCCTCTGAGTAATTTGTTGTGTTGAAGTAGCATGGTTCTGGGCAATTGGCTGTGTTCATTTTCCTCTTTGAGACAAGTAAAAAACTGATAAGTCATTGCGTTTAGGTTTTCGAAACAAGTTAGCCATTTCCGTCCCATGCTTGACGCGCATTTTTTCAAATCCAAGTTCCTTCACATAATCTCAAAATGCAATACTTGGCGAGTGCACCAGACATGAGCGGAAACCCACCAGGTTCGTTACCACAGTTGTCTTCCGTCGCGTCGCCGCCATCTTATCGCCGGCGGCCCGGCGGCTGTGACCTTTAAACCGTCCGATACGTTCTGGGCGGGCGGCGCCGGCGGCGGCCCGCTCTCCACCCCCGCCGGGACGGCGCCGGCGCCCGGGGCGGCTCGTCGGCGGCGGCGGCCGCCGCCAGTCTGGCGTTCTGCGCGGCCCGCGCGGTCGCACCGCAGCGCGCGGCGGCCCCCTCCTCGGCCATGGCCGACGCCGAGCCGACCGCCGCGCCGGCCGCCGACGCGGCGCGCGCCGTCACCATCCACGTGCCGGCCGCCGAAGAACGGCCGCCGGCGCCGCGGCCGCGGCCGCCGCGCCGCCTCGTTAAGCAGATGTCGGTGGCGGCGATGCTGACGGGCCCGCGCGCCGGCGGCAGCTCGGTGCCGCAGCTGCCCAAGCCGGAGCGGCACCGCATCCTGCGCCGCTCCAGTTTCAGCGAGGACTACTTCCCGCAGCTGCCCGAGGCCGATGTGCCGCCGGTGGGCCTGTGCGCGCCGCTCGGGCCCGGCGTCATGCTGAAGAAGACGCTGGACGGCACGACGGCGCCGCGCACCCGGCGCTGCTCGCTGACGCAGCCGTGGGCCACGCTGTACGGCAGCTGGCAGCAGCCGCCGCCGGCCAGCGCCGCCTCCAGCCGCAACGGTAGCACCGAGGGCATCCGGCGAAAGAGCAGCACGCGCCGCTCGCCGGAGACAGCCGGCGGCGAGCCGGGAGGCGGCGAAGGCGGCGCCTGCCTGCTGGCGCGGCATAAACCGGTGCTCTTTGCCCGTCATTTGCAGAAGGTGGCGATGAAGGACTTCGGCTCGGAGGTGCGCGCCTCGCTGGACGTGTCGCACTTCATCAAGGAGGCGCAGCTGCTGCTGGACGTCGGCGAGACGTCGCTGGAGGGCGTCGTCGACCTCATGCTCAAGGCGCTGCTGGACCAGGAGCCCATGACCTCGCTGGCCGAGGCCAAGTCCCTCATCTTCGTGCACGATTCAGGTGAGCTGTCGGCTCGGTGGGCCTCTGGGGTGTTTGCTTCAAGGCTGAAGGTCAGCGTCTGCACGAGGTAATTGCGGCTGATGGCATTCCAAATGGTAAGATCACAGGTGCAAAACATGCGTGGTGGAGGGAATGAAATCTAGCGATCAACATGATCTCGGAAATCGCGATCACTGTAAACATGCAATGTGCAGGACAAGTGGAAGATCGGGGCAACTCTATTGTACGAGGCTTGTAAGGTTCTGAGTCGGCACCTTCGATGATAAATGAGGTCAAACGCTGTAAGTGTTTTGCATGGACTTCCGGAATCGTAATCTGGGAAACCATGGAGCAATATGGCTCTATGTAGCTCTGAAATCGCAATCTGCAATGCGCAACAAATGGCGTACAACATACATTACACACCAAACAGTATGACGCCTCACCCTCATCAGTGCGTTAGTCACGCCATGGCAGGAACTGCTTCATATTACAGTTCACATTCCGTATTTTAACCTTTCATACCCGTACCGATGCTCACCAAACCCGGAGCCTTTTCTTCCAGGCAATGCTTGGAGCCCAGTCTATGATGGCTCTTAAGTTGTGTCAGGCCGCAAACGATGACGTGATATCAAGCTCCATTATGCACAGGAACCATCTCTAGGAGCCTTTTATAGTGTTGGCAGTCACATAAATCTTTCAACGATTTTTTACATGCGTCACACACATAAACACATACATACGTACATACATACATACACACAACATACATACATATATACATGCATACATGCATGCATACATACATCACAGAGTTCATGCCAACATTATACAGAGTCGGTAGGGACGCTCCCAATATGAGCGGTGGGGAGCTGCTACACAGCTGCTACACACATGATAGCATCTATTTAAGTGACGGACTAGAGCTGAAGTGCACAAATCTGCCAACTTGCCTACCATAGTGTGTGACAGATATTAGTTGAAATTATAGCCGACGTGTAACAGATAATCATTATCTGAGGAAGATACAAGCCTCAGGCATGCGCTATAAAACGTCGCTGTCAGTATGCTGGCGACTCCATGCACTGACTCTGGAAGGAGGCGAATAATGCATTTTTTCGACTGGTAAGACAAAGTTTGGCCAAGCTGGAAATGTGACAGATTTGGGGCTTTTGCTTTGGAGGTGAAAATTTCGCCGTTCTGTGCGCCTCTAAACTACAATACCAAATCGGCCGGACATTTCAGTATATTTCAGTATAGCTGAAACACTCCTGGCTACATGATAATAGGTGGTGGGTGATGGGTAGAATGACAAGTTGTGACGTTTCATGATGGTGGTATTCTGAGACGGCTTTAAATTTGCAGGACTATTCATGGCACATATGTCAGCATATGCAAATTCCATCACTCTAGCCCCAAGAAGAATGTTTCTATCACCAGACTGTTACCAAATAAAGTATTTGGCATATTTTGGAAAAAGTAGGACACTCCCTAAGTATCTGTTGGTACGTCTCACAAATTTTCCACAAATAAAGTAAGGGATCTTATCTCCAGTGCATATTAACGCAGCCGGACAAGAAATGTGGCTTAGTCCTCCTAATATCAGGGAATGTTTTCTTAAAAGTCATCAAACAATTGACATTCAGGAGACAACGGCTTCACGTTATCATCATAAACCATGTATTACTCATGCCGAATCATAAATGATCCGCCGCTACTGTAGACGGCTTTGCCCTGAGACCACTGAATATTTAATGTAACCATGGAGCCCCAGAACAGATCTAGAACCGGAACAGCAGTCGCTATTGAACAGTCCATTTTCGGTATAACGGGAGTTGTGCCACTCTGTTTGCTGTGGGTTGCATGACATTTTTACTTTCTGAACGCAGTGATTAGGCAAGCAGAAATGACCCTCACTGCAGACCGCCGCTACATGTAGAACCCGACGTTGACACGATGGTGTGAGTTTTAGTTAAAAACGGCTACGTCGCTGCACACCATTCTCTGGGAAATTGGGAAAGAAAGCTTACTCGACATGGTTATGAGTTAGGCATTGCGTACTAGACAAGCAAAGTATGACGTCTCCATTTTACACAACATACAATGGAAAAACGAAAAATCCTTTGACTTTTTTAATTGTGGATGATTTCTCCAGCGTGTTCACTGTTAGTCCAACAGGAGGGGACCGGATGAGGTATTCTCAGGGGCTCCGAGCTCATCAGGTGGCTAACGAGGCCAGTAGCACCATCAGGGCCCGGAGCACAGCATGAGAGTATTTGGGCTAATGAGCAAAAAAAACAAACAAAAAACAAAAGTATGACACCAGAACAAAAGAGAGGGATAAGATACGTGATTCAGAGGCGTGTGGAGGCCGCTGATATTGTATGTTTTATCTTCGTCTATGAAAGCAGTATGGTAGGAATTTCTGGAAAATTGGAACTGGGCCCCGCATTTTTTTGGGTGCGATAAATCACACCATCATAATATTGTCTTCATATCAGACTATCAGAATATAATTAATCATAATCCTAACTGGCGATCATAACTGAAAAAATAGCCCGCCCAATAGGACTGGCGAAATTGAGTAATGCAAGGTTCTTTGAGGACAGTTTGCATAATGGTGTTATGCATGTTCGTATTGCATTTGGTGCGAATTGAAACGTAGTTCGAAGATCCCAAATCAGCTAACGCAACACACATTAACAACGGGTTTAAAAACTAGGCTTAACGCTGTTAAATTGCCAACAGTCATCAAAGGTCACTGGCCATACCACCTTTGTTACCATGTGCAAATAAAATCTTCGCTTCTGTTTCCTTGGAGCTTTTCTAGCAATGAAGTTTTGTCAGGTTTCTCCAAGATAGCTTACTTTCTTGTCACGTCTAGACAATGCTGAAGCCAGTGAACGACTATTCTTTTCCTTAGCTTTCGTGCACTTTTTTGGTATCTAGTCCAAGTGTCTTGAAGCTCGTAGTGCTGATAATGATTTTTAATAAAAACGTTTCGTAGTCTGCTAGTCGTTCCAAGTGATAAGTTGCAGTGCACGACTGATCAGTTATGCGTGTTCCTTTTGACGAAAATTTTAAAGCGATGTACATCTTTGCTTTTAACGAACTTAAATTCATTGTGCGATTCGGATAGACTAGGAACTGAATTGGACTGCATCCAGTGCTTTTTAAGCAGGGAAGTCATTTTGTATCCTTTTCAGGGGCCGCGTGTTTCCTCAGTGTTGATTTCGGCCCTCCCAATGCTGATATCATTCAGGGACTTAGCCAAGTTTGGGGGAGCATGGGGGCCGAAGCGGTCTACATTAGATATGTAGCGATTTCGCAGGAGTGCTGAACTGTTACCATATGTACGCTGCAAAAGCAAACATTATAGGTATTTCTGTGGGTTAAGCGTGAGGTCCGTTACATACAATTGCTCCCTCTTCCTATAAACTTCGTCATATGCCAGTAGCATATGGCAAAATTTGACATTTGCCCCCCTCCCCTGAGGAAAATTCTGGCTACGTGCCTGATAGCAACCCCCTCAATGTGAAGTGAAGCATACTGGGCCCCGTTGTTGAAATGGCATTTCATTCCGATGAAGGGGGGTGGGGGGGGGTGATGGGGGCGATCCCCTACTCCTGAGAAGGCCTGAGAGGGCACCTCTCAAACTGAAGAGGTGCTCCCGTATGAACTTCACGGTGTCTCTGTGAAAACCTGACGGGTTCTTGATACAGCCAAGGGGTCCTTCAGGAGGGCTAGACGGCCCCTGAGACAGAAAAAGAACACCTGAAGCTCCCAGAGGACCCTTAAGATGACAACAGGCCCCAAAATGGCGAAGTGCCCCTAGCTCCCTTGAATAGTTATACCCAGCAACGGGGCCCATACAACGGGGCCCAGAATAGTTATAGGGCGCCTGAGACGGCAAAGATGATAACTGAGTTTCCAGGACGGAATGACAAAGGGGCATGTAACTGGGGCCCCAGATGGGTTTTAAGAGCCTGTGTGACAAGCTGAAGGTTCCTGATGTAATCAAAGGGCCTCCGGGAGGGTTAATGAGACCCTGAGACGGAAAGATGGCCCCTAAGATGGACAGAATGGCCTGCGAAACTTTCCAATGGCCTCTGAAACTGCAAGAGGAGCCCCAACACGGCAAAGGATCCATGACACAGCCAAAAGTGCCAGAGGGGCCCATGAGATGGCAAGGCTTTAAGAGGATGCCTATGACGACATAAGGAACCTGTGGCTAGCCAAGGGGCTCCCTGAAGGAGGATTCATCGATGACCTTTTCAACCCCAATCGGGCTAAACCTGTCTTTTTTAAAACCTGAGGGGTTCCTGATGCAGCCAGGGAGCTCCGGCAAGATCAGGTGGGTCCTGAGGCGGCAAGACAGGTCCCTGCATGGCAGAGGGCCCTGAGACCGCCAAAAGGTCCGAGGGGTTTCCTGCGAAGGCAAAGACGATATGAGGGCCCCCAAGACGACATCGGGGCCCTGGACGACCAGATGGTAACCGAGTGTATAAGACGGGCTCCTGGTCCCTGAAACTGCCAGTGAGTCCCCTGAAGCGCCGACAAAGGCCTGCGATACAGCTAGAGGGGCCCTAAGACTATCAGATATACCATTTGTAGCAGAGGAAGGCCCCTGATACAGCCATGGGGAGCCACCGGAGACGCTCAGAGAGTTCATGACACTGCACAGGGCCCCCGAGATTGCTATAAGTCTTTTTTTGTAACTGCCTGAGGGCCCCGAGACGGCAAAAATGTTACCCGTAGACGACAAGAGGGGCACGTAGGATAACAGGGGATCCACTGGGACTGCTAGAGAGGAGTCTTTGAGACTGCCAACTATCAGTCCCTAGCAATAAAGGCCCCTGAGACGACCAGATGGGTCCCTGAAACTACTAAACCTTGAGACGTCCAGACAGCTGCTGAAACTTCCAGAGGACCTATGAGGAGAGAGTTATAGAGGACCCTTTTGTACTGCTTGAGGGGATTTTTTGACTGTAGAAATGTTTCAGAGACAACAGGACGGACCCCGAGATGACCAAAGCCCCCCTGAAACTGCCAGATGGGTCCCAAAACCTGCAAAAGGAGCGCCTGAGACGTCCCGAGGGGCACGTGAAACTGTAAAAGGACCCTGGGACCACTAGAGGCCCCTGACACGACAGACGGCACGAGACCACGAAAGGTGCCCTTGCAACTGCCGGAGGGAAGCTATCTTAAACCAGCCTAAGCTGGGAAAAGGTTTCCAGAAACTAAGAGGATACGGAGGGGCTCCTGGAGCGTCCCTTACTAAGTATTTAAAGATTCTCAGATTCGGACACGGGACTGCAAATAGTGGGAGGGACGCAGTCGCCTAAAACCCCGCTAATTTTTTCATATTTCGGCCTCTGTACGGCAACAAAACATAAAATAATCTCGAATAAGATGTCAAGCTTGACTTTTTGGGCTACTGTACGTGGTAGCAAACGCAAACTTATGTTAAACATTTCCCATGGACTCGCACGGATCCACGTTTTGCGCATTTGAGGGAATAAAAAAGGGAGGGGCGGGTTGCAGGGGGCCCACGCATTCAGTCCCCTAGGCGAAATCGTGGATCCGCCCTAGATTTGATGAGACTTTTTGGGACTTTTGTAAACGGCAGCACTGGTTAATAAGCAAATACAAGTTGCAGAAATATTTCCTCAGTCGGTTAAGAAAGTCCCCTCCTGAAAGTTTGAGGGATCTCTGAAAACAGTGAAGACCTTCTCAAAAGCTTGAGATCTCCCCCTAGCATGTCCCAATGGACCTCCTGGGTGAATGCAAGGAAACGGTCAAGAGGAACCCAATGGGCTCTCCCTTGGATCGTCGGGGCCCTCCTCAAAAGCATTCTTAGGAGCGTTGAAATATCAACGCACGTCTATCAATCTTTCTCAGTATTCCGCGCCCAAAGAATTGTAAGTTTAAGCGGCACGCGCGTTCGTTATACTGCTCGCCGTCATGAGCAGTCCATTTTAACGCCGTAAGCTTGATACGTGAAAAAGAAAGTCCGCTGAGACAGTCACATTTGACGGAGGGTCAGGCTGTGGGCCATCTCGGCTCTGATCTCCCAATCTACTGGTTTCTCACAATCTCGCAAAACGACACCCCTCCTTTAAAGGGAACTTACTCAGTGCACGAAGGAACACATTTTTTGATGGAGGTGGTTACATGAAGACAACAATTTTAAGGGCAATATTCAGTGTTTAATTTACTCATGCTGTACAGGAAATAAAACGAGTGGGTTGCACAACGTTACGACCGATCTCCTTTTCTTGCAGTCCTTATTTGTACAAAGTACATACTTTGCAGGAAGTTTGAGACACATGGTTCCGGTATCATCTGCTCCAGTTTTTACACTGACCAGCCTTTAGATTTTGGTTTGAGTTCGGGAACATGTCAAAGACGTTCGGGTAGAGTCGACCTCGGTTTTCCGACGGAACGGCAGCGACAGGCGCATCGAACCAATCGGACGGATCGAGTCACTTCATCCGAGTTCGATATTCACAGTTGTGTCATGAAAACTGGGAACCTTTTTGAACAGAGATATCCTTGGAAAATTTAGGAAAATTGGCTTTTGAATTTCAGCTTTAAAAAGCAAGATTGCCATATACTTTGGCCAAATGCCTCCCAACAAGTATGTCGGAATCCTATTTCTTCCTCGATAGGCAAACGGAAGAACTACCTGTGATTTTGTTCGCCCCCGATCTTACATGTTCTCCATGTATGACACACATGCAAACACAATGGCAAAACTACATGTTTGATGTTGATGTCGAGTTTTGTATGAAGGTTTCAAAAACCTATAAATGATTCCCAATGAGTCATACAGCATTGCGATATCTCACATATCTTTCAGCACCTGAATATGGCCTTTACGTTGCCGACCCTCATAAGTGATTTTTCATAAATGCATGCATGCATGCATCATGCAGCCCATCCAACCTAGAGTGCGGGCGAAGCAGCGTAGGCGGTTTGTGAAATCAAGACCTATCCACACGTTCAGGCACGGCTGGTTTTCAGCTACGGACTGTTGGGCTTATGAAACCAGATCTTTGAGTCCGACGCACAATGGTTGTACTAAAACTGCCCAGTTATTGTTGTACATGGCGAATGAACTTTCGGTTCTGTGCGTTATTGCCGTGTCTGTGATAAGCATAATTTATGTTGAGGGCGTCAATGTCCTAACAAAGATGAAGCGATTAACAAGTTAATTAACAAATTAACTACAAAACAAGGAAAGAAAACTTGTCATGCTTCGGCATTGTACAAATCGTGTTTGCCTAACAGCTTTAGGTCACACAGAAACCTCTAAGTTCTCAAACGTGTTGTGTTATTAAAGCGATCTGATCGGGTCCCCCGTCTTGAGGAATACATTTATTTTTACCTTTGGTCATGTTTCAAAGTTACAAAGGACGTTACGGCAAAATAACTTCTGAGCACTTATTTAAAACTGACCATTTTTGTACAATGAATGTGATTCATAGCCTGCGGCTGGCGTGGAAGTCAACACCTCTCTCTTTTTCTTCACCGTAAAAAACGCACCAGTGTCGTGAATTTTTCAGTGCCTTTCGGCCCATCATTTCTGCACATTTTGGTCAAAAAAGACTTCAAGGCCATTCATTGTAATGCCATACTAGCGTCATAAGGACAAACATGTCCTTTTTCCGAGCTGTTTTTCAAGTTTTTTCATCTTATCGATACTCTGTTTTTTTTTTTTTTTAATAGCCGCTAATGAGCAGTTTGTGTTATATTGTCATGACAGGTAAATGTAGACCATCCATAACCTCACACAGTGTAGTCAGAATTAAATTATGAACCTGAAATGTTTTTATTAGAGTCAATGTATGACATTCAGCCAGGTGTCACGGCCATTTGCAGAGTTTCTGGTGCACACAGGAGTATTTTAGGCATTTAATGAAGTTACATGGCGTTTATAGAGTTTTGTGCGTCATATGGGGCATGCTTGAAATTATCATATAACTGACGTCTTAATATCGTATGGACTAGCGTGACATGTGTTGCCATTTTCTTGGATACACGTAAATTGGCATGTTGTTTATATCTTTACACATATTCCGCTGCAAAATTGCTGTAATCCCCAATTTCTGCGCAAAAACGGCATTTCCCAAATTCGTAAAAATACTGGATCTTGTTTTAGCTTATGACCTATGGCCTGTCATATGATATGAAGGCCCAAAAATGTGGCATCGTATCGTACAGTGTAGTACAGTACAGTGCAAATACATGGCATCGTATCATCGAGGGCAGTTTCCCAATTCATGCATCAAAAACAACATTTCTAACATTGGCAAGGTACTGACAATTTGCGTGACCTGAGAGGCCCAAAAATGTAACATTACCGGGCCCCGGTGTCGCATCGTCGCGGGCAATCGAGTACCGCTTAAATCAGTCAAATTTGTCCTTTGGGTGCGGAGCTTTTGAATGAGGGACGTCCGGCCTCCTGGCAAGTGAAAAAAGACAAGTACCTCGTCCGGGTTTAGCAGACACCAAGCCTTACTGTCCTTTCCGCCATCTTCCTCTACATTTTGGGCTTTAAACTGACACGGGACATTACCATTGGGCTTGACGTCAGCAGACCAGTATCTCAAAGGCCAGAGAGACAGGCAACACATTGTCATGTAGGTCACCGACATGCGTTCATTATTTTTCGAGACAGACGTAAGAGAAAGAAACACACGTCCCCGTAGCTGGAAGATGACAAAATGACCCAATCAGTGACCTATCCTTAGATAAACTGGGCAAGGTTAAAAAGATGAGACCCGAAAGGCACCACTGGCATTTGCTTCAATGCCCTGTTTTCGAACGGGCAAAAATGGAGGGGCTGGTTATGAGCCACGTGTTTTAGGACGCATAAAGCAGAGTTGTGAGAATACAGCAAAATTACAATTTATTTTTCTGCTTGATAATCCGGATTTTTGCATAAACTGATGAAGAGTCCCCAACCCCGTACGTGGTATACAACAGGGCTAAGATTTCGAGAGTTGGAAATCTAACAAAGTAGCAAATGAACGTGGCATAAAAACGTCAAAGGTTCTATCCAAGCTAAGGCGAAAGCCCCGCTCAGAACCTTCCGAATCGAGAGCGGCCAAGCCGTTCAAAGCAAACGTTCGCGGTCCTCATTCTGATAATTTCGCTGAGCCGGTGGAGCCCGGTCCCGGCCGCGGCGGGCCGCGCCGAGTGTCCCGCGGCATAATGGCGCGCGCCGCCGGCCGACCGCTCCCGACAAACACCGCTTCCGGCCGCTCCCAATCCCGGATTTCTGACGGCGCGCCGCTGTTTGTGCCGCCGACGGCCGCGCGCCGTCGTCGGCCGTCGCGGCCGCCGCTGGCGGGCTGCCACGGCCGCCGGTCGGCGGGCGGCGGACAAGTCCCCGCCGCCCGCCGATTTTGCGTCTGGCCTCCCTGCCAAAGACAGCATTAATGGTCTTTCTCGGCGGCCGGGCGTGCGCCGGTCGGTGAATAGGCGACGCGCGGCGCGGCCGGCAGCGGTTGGCGCGCGGCGCGGCGCCCGCGGCGCGCGGACGGCGATCCGGCGCCGCCTTTGGCCCCAGGCAATTAGCGGCCCCTGGGGCCGACCGCGGCCTGTTGTCCAGCCGCCCGGCGGCCCAGTCTGTTTGTGGCCGCTGCTCTTTAGCGGGTTAGTTATTGGTCACATGACCGACAAAGTATGGTCAGGTGTGGGGCCAGAAGACAGGTCAATCAAATGTTTCGTCTTTAATTATCCGTCGTTAATTAAATGTTGCATCGGTGCCACACAAAACTAAACCGAAGACAAAAGCAAACAACAAACGAAAAGGCGAAAAGCAACGGGAAAGCATAGGGTGGTGTGACTCGTAGTGTGGCAAGGTAATGACATCCAAAGGCTCGTAAAATGGCTTTAACTTGAGAGAAATTCGAACATTACCAAATACTTAAAATTCGCCGAGTATGAAATTGTTGCTTTTTGTCCACGGCGAAATCATGAGCATGTTATTGCTAAATGGCAATAACATGCTCATGATAATTAACATAATCATGTTAAGCCAAATGGCTTGCAAGTCACACAGTTCAGCGGCTTAACGTCCTGCTAATACTGATGCATATGAAGACTTGCAATATTTGCAGTAAATGGCTGCAGATGTTACTGTGTTACAGATGTCTGTAACACAGTTACAGGCAGATTGCATCAGCATATGCAGCCGCTAGAAATTAATGATAGTTTTTAAGTAGGCACGGAATATACTGGTGATAAAAAATTGTCGCCATCGATGCCCCACGAAGACATTCGGCGGGTGGCCAACCCTCCAAACAGCCAGCTCAGGGCATTTTATTCATTAGATTTTCAGAAGCGGTCCACGCGTGTTTCACTGCGCGAAGATGTGATGCTGCTGGCGTCTTAGGCGTCGTCTCTCGTTGAGGAGCATTTAAATGGATCTCAAGTAGAATTTGTATGAGGGATTCGCGACTCAAAAATTCAAACCGCAACACATCTCTGTCTGTTCCAGCTATGGTCCACTCCACCAAAACCCGCCATTTAACCATTTTGGCCTAGACCTCGCAAACATACTACATCATTTAAGTGTTCTGGGCAAACTAGGTTTTTTTATCTCTGAAAACCGCCTAACGATGTATATAGTGGCCAGGAAAGAGCCCGTTGGGGAAGCCCAGTTAAATGCGCGGGCCAGGCAGGGTGGGGGAATTTGCACCTCCAAGTTGTATTCTGTTTGACTCTCATGCATCACTCGGACTCCGTTTCGTCGTAACGCCTACCAGTAAAATTGTTCGAATTAAATGGCTTCGTCCGGATTACTGGCGTAAATGATTTCACTCCTGAAACTGAGCATCCTAAATCCATCGCTGCCCGAGCATTGCTACACTTTTTTCAAGATCTACAATGTGCGATAGATTTCTCATTGATAAAATTCCGAAAACATGCCCCCTTTTCGCTCGTGCTGTGACGGACACCAGTGTTGAACCGGCATGAATTTATGCCGTAGATCGTCACAAATGTTGAATCTGATGTGTGTGCAAATTTCACAGTCATCATTACAGCCGTTTGTGCTGTGCATATGGCTAGAAATCCGAACACACACCCAGACGTGCGCAGTAAATTCAGTTGTTTGGACAAGCGGCCCCTGTTTGTGTCTGCGCAAAGATGCGAAGCCGTTGGCGCTGGTGACGTCATCTCTTGTTGTAAGAGTATTTCAGTACATCTCGAATAGAACGTGTATGAGAGATTCAGAACTCACCGAAATCCAAGCCGCAACCCACACCTCCCTGATCTAATTACGGTCCATTCCAGGAGCGTTTTTTTGCCGGTGAAAACCGCTCACATCCGTTGTACATAGAGGCTGGAAAAGAGCCTGTTGGTCAAGCGCAGTTGAATGTGTGGACTGGGCGGGATGATAATTTGCATTCTATTTGGCGTTTATGCGTCACTTGGACTCCGTTTCGTCGTAAGTTCTACTAGTATCCGTCTCTTGATTGTTGCTGCTTTTTTCCTGCGGGCCCTTCCCTTTTTACGTTTTAAAAACTGTCTCGATTAGGACATCGTGCACTTTTGCTGCATCGTTACACGTGCACTGAGTCAGCTGAGAAGCACCATAACGAATGGACTGCATAAAGCCAAGGTTGACATTATCTCACACGATTCTGCGGGCTGCGCCATGTCTGTGACAGTGCCTCCATATCAGGACCCCTTAGTCCATGTAAAGTTATAAAGTCGTCGCCCTACCCAGTCATCTGGTCGCCGATGAAAGATTTTGCAGACCGCCACACCGCGCAACGTTTTCACATCGTAATTGTCCATAAAATCTGTTGAGAAAAGCAATGGAACTGCGACATGCAAATGGACTGCGATGGACCACTGTTTTACACTCTCACAGTTTTATGCATACGGTGCACCACATTAGACGAAATTATGTTTTGTTAATGTCTACATCAGGTTCTCGTCTGTGTGAAGTGTTACTACGCATGAGATTGATGAAATACCTGAGCCATTTGCGTGCATTAACAGTCCTCCCCCGTCGAGGACCCCAAATCCATTGCTGCGCGGGCTATTTCTGCATGAGTTTTCAAGCCCTGGCGGAATGCCATTGGTTCTGCCATGGATAGAAGTCGGGAAATATGTACGCCGCCCTCTAGCGCGTGCTGTGGCGGTTTTCGACCGTCATAAATTTATGCCATGGATCGCCTCAAAGGTTGAACTAGTGAGTGCAGATTTCACTGTCATCGGTGCAGCCGTCTAAAGATCCGGACACACACACACGTACGCTACTAATTTAGTATATCACAGACGGTTACCGCTTGCTTCGCTGCGCGACGATACGAGGCTGTTGGCGCCGACGTCGTCACCTCTCGTTGTAGAATATTTAAATGTATTCCAAATACGATGTATGAGGAATTCAAAACTCCAAAAAGTTCAAGCCGCAATCCATCCCTACCTGGTTCAACCATGGTATTCGGCTAAACCCCGGCATTTGGTCATTTTGACCCGAACCCCGAAAACATACTCGTAATTCAGGTGCTTCGGGCAAACAACGTTTTTTGCCTGTGAACACCGCTCACATTTGATGTACACCAGAGGCCAGGAAAGAGCCCGCTGGTCAAGCCCAGTGAAATGTGTAAGCTGAGAAGCGAGGATGAGAAATTGAATCTTTAATTTCCATTATGTCTGGCGCACATGCAACATTCGGACTCCGTTTCGTCGTAAATATTCGAACTAAAATTGTTCGGATTAAATGACTTTACCCGGGTTATTGGTGTAAATGATGTGTCTCCTGAAACTGAGGGCCCGAAATCCATCGCTGCCCGAGTTATTGCTGTATGTTTTTCAAGCCTTGGAGAAATGTCACTAGTTTCCCCATTGATCAAGTCCGAAAACATGCCCTCTTTCGCGTGTGCCGTGATGAAGACCGGCGTTGGACCGACATGAATTTATGCTGTGGATCGTCACAGAAGTTGAACTTGTGCATGCAGATTTCATCGCCATCGGTGTAGCCGTCTGTGTTATGCGTCTGGCTAAAGATCCTGGCATGTACACACTCACACGTACGCTACTAATTTACATTCTCAGATCATACAGGTTTTCCAAGAGAATGGGATACCCACATATGTTAATCACAAACATTAGCCACTGACTTCTTGCACATGTTTTTGCAGCGCTTACTGGCCGAGATGTGACATTGAAAAAAACACATGATTGTTGACGCATCATGTATACAATCCAGCAGAAGTCATTTTGTGTTAAGGCGTACCTCTCCACCAAATCCTATAACTAAGTGATGACTAAATGATCTCCACCAAAACCTATGATGCAGGACACAGCATCTTTACTTGTAACATTACAACCTGAACCACCGCAGACTTGACCAGGCTCCTTCAAAACCAAACATAGCGAAGTGGGTCAAGAACTTCAGAGAAAGAGGTGCAGTTTAATATCTCCAGCATCCTGGCAAGTCTAGAACTGTCCGCACAGTTGAGAATATTCGGGGGATGGAAGGGTGGAGGGCTGTTCTGCAAGGTTCCTAAAAAGTCCGTCCGCCGTTCGCAAGAACTTGGAAGTGGCAAGTCGTCTCTTGGCACCCTGCTGAGAAAAGATACTAAGTTCCTCCCATATCGATTGCAGCTTTGTCAGAGGTTGACTCCAGTTGACAACCAGCGGCGTTTGACTATGGCAAGTTAGTCAAACCAGCACCCTAACTTATTTGAACAAACTGCGGCTCAGTGATGAGGCCCATTTCTGGCTCAGTTGTTACGTCAGTAGTCGTAATGCCGCGCACTGAGGGGGAATTCCCTGGCTGAGGTGTCAACTAAACCTTTGCCCCACGAAGGCCACCGTTTGGGCCGCTATGACTTGTAAAGGAATAGTCGGACCATTGTTCTTCGAAGGCGAAGATGGGGAGGCTGTGGCGGTGGCCAGTAAACGTTGCATTGATACAGTGTTCGAACCATTTTGGAAGAAATTTGGACGACCAGGAATCCACAGAGGACATCAATGGCTTCGTCAAGACTGCGCGACTTTACATACTTCCAATGACATCTTGGACTGGCTGGATAGTCACTTTGAGAATCAGCTGTTCAGCAACAAGACAGAGATTCCATGGACTCCCCTGACCTTAATCCCTTAGACGTCTTTATATTGGGCATCCAAAACACAGCATGTACGTGATCAGGCTCAGAACGACTGCGGACCTGAAGACAGCCATTACGCAGGACATTCGTATGATCGCACTCGGGAAGTGCTGAGATGTCATTGGAAAACCTGAAAAAAAGGAAGGAGATTTGCCTGTTACTGCTCATGAAGTACAACGGCGCTCACGCGCAGCATTTGCTTTGAGGGTTTCTTATTCCATGATGGTCCTCATCCAGGCAGGGTTTCGTTCCGAAGTTTAATATGTCATGGAATTAAGCGCCAAGTGTTGTTTTGGCTTCATTTCCGTGTCGCATTGAAAATGACTTATGAATACAAATTCCAGTATCCTCTTCTCTTGGACACCCTGTATAATTATTTAGAGGAAGAACAGCTCAGGATAAATGTGTTAACGACCCAGTAGGTTTAGAAACTTGCTTTTCATGCTTGGTAATTTTCTTCTCATTTTGTTCACAAACACATTTTCTTGCACCCCTGAAAAGAGACGTGGAATACTAACCTTCTAAAGTTTTTTTTTCAAAAGGTCATTTCATTTCAGCGCCCAAATTACAACTGTTCGCGTAAAGCAGACTAGAATGTATGGAAATGTATGGAGAGACAATTTACTTTTATGCTGAACGCGAATTTATTTCTGTGACAAAAATAACCTACGGGATGAGTCCCATTTAACTCCATTCCCGGCAGGGGGGCTGAATCCGCCCCCACTCGAGTTTTTTGCTTGCCAATTCCAGGCTTTTTAACGCAGCTTCACGAAACTTGGTCACTTTTCCTAGCTATTCTTTCTACGTGCCGTGACAAAATTTCAAAATTCTGTTTTGCTGAGGGGCGGAGCCAGGCAACGTTTTTGGGAGACACCTCATGCCATTTTTGGCCATGTTAAGGGTAAAAGGAAAATGGCTGCCAAAAACAGAGTTTTTAAAGATAGAACTTAAATCTTTATATGGATATATAGCTAAATACTTGGGCAATGTGCAGATGTAATTTTGTTTATCTGAGGTCATTTTACAAGGTCAGATCAAGGTCAGAAGTCAAAACTTGTTTTTTTCGCAATAATTTCAGCGCCGTTTTTTTCAAATGCCAAACCCGGAATACATATGACGTAGAAGGCTGTCTTCTACTCGTGTACCAAGTTTCAGCTTGATATCAGGTCGGGTCACGGAGCTATGACCTAAAATGTCAGTACGCGTTCCCTATATCGCAATAGCCATAAAATGAAATTTTTGAAATAGACTGAATTCAAATGATTGAAAACGTTTACATATAATATTAAATGCACATGACATCATTCCAAGTGACCCCAAGGCCACTGGAGGTCATTTGAGGTCAAAGACCACAAGTTGATCTGAGAAACGTGTGACCATTGCAGTTTCCCCTTTTCCATGTCCCTGGCACCGCCTCTGCTAACATTATACAAACATTGTAATGCGATTTGTACTTCTTTATCATGACATGAGTAGCAGAAGCCAAAAAAGGGTGTTTGCCTCTTTTGTTCATTGAGTTGTTAAGGAAACCAACCCTCCTATTTTTGAAACCCTGTGAACGCCCATGAATTTTCTCAAAATTTCAGATTTGCGGACCCATGGTAAAAGCCCCATCCATAACCTCTCGATTCATGCCAGTTTCATCGAAATCGGTCCATAAACAACGGAGTTATAAGAAGTCCAAAAGTACCCCCCATTTTGATATTTTTGCCCCCCTGTATCCACAAATTTTGGAATTTTGGAAATTTATTTTCATAAAAATGTAGTTCACGTCACGGCAAATCGATTGCCGTTCGTTGCGATGAAATCGGACAAGTAGTTCTCGAGATCTCGGGGGGGGGGCCGAATCCGCCCCCCATGCCGGGAATCGACCATACTGTCTAGCCCTCCGGGAATAGGGTTAAATATACGTGAGAAAGTCATTTGGGCACTTAAAGGAAATGGCCGTTTGAAAAAAAGCGAGCTATAGCGCGGGATGTTAATACAGCCCACCTTTATATTTTGAGTATATATTGTGAACGTAGTTATTCCTTATATCCGTTGATGGTGGTCTGAACAAACATTCGTACATGCAAATCGCGTAGCGATCTGGAAAAAAAATTTCTGTGAAGCTAGCGGTTGGTAAAACGTTGGTAGAAGCATTCCTAGCCAAGCCAGTGAATCGACTGACGTTGTCTTCATTGCTATCGCAGTTCCGCAACTCACCGTTTATGGGACGGCGTGGTCGTGTTTATGCTCTTATCAATGGCATACTCACGATCATGTTCGCAAAATAGAACAAGCACAGACCCATAATGCTCGGCGCGTGTTTATTGTTCACCTCTTTGTTTGGGCTGTGATTCGCACGTGACGAACAAAAGGCAGTTCAGCTGATGCATTTTGAACGTAAAAGTAACTAGCTCTCGGTTTCGGGTGAAGGGTCTTTCCGCCTTCAGTGTGTGACTGGCTCCATGTCGTGATCCGAGAAGCTGGGCATGCGACACCGATCTCGCACTTCATAATATCCGACCGCATGGAGGGATTGTCACTTTCTCACAACAGAAGCCGAACTTGATCCATACCCTTGAGCGAAGATCATGACGCCAATAGTGGCGTCATGACCAGACACCACACGTCCGTCGTGTGGTGTCTCCCTCACGGCTCCGAACCTCATCGTTTTGCGTCTCCACTATTTCTCTACACCTCCGAAATACAGCACATTTACAAGAAACCACTTGCCGTGTTTAAAGTGATCACTTCCAAAACAATTTTTTGCTAAATGTGGCCTGCCAGTAAATCCTAGAAAAGCAATCAAGCAATGTTTACCATGCCGTTTAAGCACTAACCGCCGTCGAGCTCAGATTCTATGAATGTGTCGCAGTATGTCAGAGGCCTTTACCGCGTGCCTGGCCCACCGGTCCTCCTGTCCCTACGTTGGACGATTATGATTATGCAGTCCCAATGATGGCCGGCCAGGATCGGCTCTGAGAGCGGTGGTTAGCGGCCGTCTTCCTCTCCCTCTAAGGAAACAGTCGGAGACTCTGGGGGCGTGCACTGACTTGCCGCTGAGCGGTGAGCGGCGGTTTCAGTTTGCCGACAAATGAGTGAGGTAATATATGCGCCGTCGGCTCGGGTGGCCTCGCCCGGCGACGTGGATTGAGACGCACTGCGCTGGGATTTGTGCCCAGATTTCTGGTGCCATTTTCAAGTGGGCGTTAAACATGGGCCTGACGTTCGTTGTCGGAGAGCCATCGAAGAACCACGGCGGGTGTCTTCATGTGACATATGTACGCATATGTCCCATTTCTGCGATCCAACTTTTTGCCGCGACGGGGATGTCTAGCACCGAAGATCAGAGGAGCCTGCAGATAACTATGTTTTGCGGAATTTATATAAAGATTCTCAGATAACCCGTTTTATAACATGGATTGTACAAATGGACCATCTGAAAAAAACTAGTGCCAAAGCATTTCCTCTGTGATCTTAGGCATCGACAAAACGACGTAATCAGCTCTTCTTGGACGCATGCTCAAGAATGAAAAAATAAATGCTGAAAGTAACATAGCTAGGCACTAGGAACGATAATAACGAATGTAGTGTCTCGAGTTTTGGGGCAGTTCTGGCAGCGCGCAGGCCTCCTTGCGATGACGAAGGTTGCGTTTTGTTTTGCAGTACTCGTCCAACCAGCTCGTCCCTCACTCGTTTTTCACATCACTCATTCGCCGACATTCAACAGCAGTTAATACGCGCTGCAAGCGATGAATCTTGCCGTACACCGTGCACTCATGCCGAGCTGCAGAGGGCTCCCCTAAGCCAGAAGAAAAATTCCTACTTTTCCCAGTCATTTCCCGCGGACCTGTCTCGCCTCTGCCTGAGACGGGAGCAGCGGCCGTAGCGCTGATTATTCCGGACGACAACGGCTGTCGGAAGCGGCGTACTTCAATGGCTGCCGTCGGCGCCGTCCGTTCCCCTGACGCGCTCCCGCCGCGTCCCCCGCCGCGACGGCAGACCCACAGGCTGCTATCCAATTAGTCGACCTTGATCAGTCGGCGGATCTTCGCCCGGCGCGGCCAAAGACGCTTATGAGCTCGCGGGTCCGCACGTGCGACGATGGGACCGTTTTTGGTCTGTAATGATTGTGCATTTGTTCTGATGTGCGGATTTACGCGACTCGTGGCCCTGAGGGTGGCCTGCTGCGGATGTCCAGGGCGCGGAGGGTGCGAGGCACGCTTTTGGGTCCAAGCGATTCGCACCTGGAAGCATAGCCACGAACGTGCGTGAGTCTACATCACCAGAGACGTGTAGAACGTTCGTGTTCAAATGGCTCGTCGCACACCTGCCCGTTTTATAAACTTTTCTAGATCTCTTTCATGAATACTAATCCAATGACGTGATTAATCATGTGTGACACTTCCCAGCATTCCCCCAAATCAGGAAAGGCTATGACATGAGCTGATTGATAAAACAGAGAAATGTCGCTCGATGCACGACGTACCGATGGAGTTAACGAAACGACGGCGCACGATTTCATCTCTTATCTTTCGTCCATTATCCGGACTTTTTGTTTTCTTAAACGTCTCGCAGCGTCTCTGTTTTATGGCTTCTGCTGCCGAACATTTAAATGGTTTCTTCCTCGGATGGTTCCCGGAACGTTGCTGACATCGTTTCGTCCGTTTCCGCCCACAGTTACGCAGCTGGCGAAGACGGTCCAGGGCACCTGCTCCAGTCCGGATGGGGACATCTTGGATTACGACCAGACCTGGGTGGTCGCTATGTAAGTCCACTTCATCTCGGGTGAGAATTTCAATTAGTGATCATTTTTCGTCATAGTTGCTAGGGAGCCCCGTCACTCAACCGTGACTTTTCCCTACAACATAAGGAGAAAGCCACTGGCCTTAAATTTTTGGAGGATGCGGAATTTAATTAGCGCCGAAAGCACGGCAGGGTGCGTGCGCTGCCAAGCAATGGCTTGATTGAAAGTCATATAACAATGAAATATTTCAGTGTGCCTCCCTACCCCAACAACACATGATGCCGCTTGGCCACGACTGATTGCCCGGATCATAGTAACGAGCTATCTCAAAATAGGTCGTATTGCATATGACATCATTGTTCCGCTCTCGAATTGTGAAGTACACAGAAAAGCAAATTTGAGCTTCCAGTCCAATTGTACACAAGGAATCTAAAATAACGAAGGATGAGTCATCATCAGTTGAGGCTTGTGTCCGACTCTCCCCGACTGAATCGATTCAATGTCTGATTCACTGAACTCGGCATCGCTTCTGATTCCGACCCAAGCAGTTTTTAAGTAAACTGATTATGATTCCGATTGACGACGGCAGTGTGAAATTACTGAATCGACTTGAAACCGATCCGGTTAGTCTCAGAATAAAACACAAGTCTGGTCACCGTTTAATTTGGTCTCCTGACTCAGGTGGCCTTAAAATCATCAAATAAAATTTGAAGACTACAGTTGGAGAGAGCACCGGAACTACTGGGAAATCGACAACTTCTGTCGGGGGTTAAGCCGTGGTTATGGGGATATGTCTGCCACACGTATTATTCAACATCCAGGCGCAGTGGTGTCAGACTCCGACGGAACGTTGTCTTTCGCTGGCGGCCGAAAATCCAGGCATGAAACCATTTCACATAAGGCATCCTGAACCTAATGAGATGGCCAAGTCATTTCCTCGTGACACCCAGCGCCAGTTCCGAGGCCAAGCGCGCTGCCCGTATTCAGCCCTCGCCGTTCTTTTTATCAAGAGGCGCGTCCTCTCATGCTCCGATTCTCGTCCATCGGAACGGACGAGAGCCGGGGAGCGGCAGGTCAAGGGTGGAGTCGGAGCCTGCGGACGGAGCGGCGTCAAACTGGCGCTGAGTGACGGCCGACCCATGGGCGGCTGAACTTAGCGGGTTGACGAGCTGAGCGGGCAGGTGGGCTGGACGAACTGGTGGGCTGAGCAGACTGTTGACGTAAGCTGGCCGCTTAGCTGAACTGCCAGCTGGACTGCGTGAACCGCAGAACCGAGCGAACGGCCGGGCCAAGCGGACGACGGACGGCTGAGCCGAGCAGGCGACTGGACTGGGTGGATTGCTGAGTTCTGGGAAGAGCGGACGGCTGAGTTGAGCGAACGGCCGAGCTAAGCGGACGGCCGGGCTGATCGGACGGCTTAGCTGAGTGATCAGCCGTGCTGCTTGATCAGCTGAGTTGAGCGGACTGCAATGCTGGGACTGGCAACTAGGCTGGGTGGATGACTGGGCTGAGCGGACGTCTGAGCTGAACGGGCAGGAGACCGTCCAGCTTCATTCCAGCTCATTCGTTGCAGTTACACCCGGGATCGCCACAACTTAGGAGAAGGGAGAGGGGCAGGAACGCTATCCTACATTTTACGAACATTAATATCAGTAAATATATGGTTTTGAATGGAGAGGAATACCCGAGAGTCTACCAACCTCACATCCTTAACAATTAGGCGTTGCCTTTGCTTATGCGCCACGTGCAGGGGAATTGAATTCCGTGTCTGCAGAAATAAATGGATATTGGATCATGAACTGCTGGTTTTCACGTCATTAGACTATCGACGGTGCACGGCAGGTGCAGTCAGTGTGCGGTGTGATCGATGCCGACATCTTGTCATGATGTGTTGCAAGTTCCTGTTACTATGCTCCCAAATGTATGTCTCAGTATCGCGCACGATATATTTATGATGGAACACGGATGTTCGTTAGGCTATACTTTTCCTTCGTGCTGAATTCAATAAGACTCAAATCATTTGCACCGAATAGGGTTTCGCAGCGAACTGCTGCGTTGCATTTTTGCTGACCTTGCGTCAAGTTTGTAACGAAAGTTTTACTCGACAGTTTTCCTTTCGATGCTAACGCACACGTTGAATTTCGGCCCGCTGGTTCTGCCAGGCTATTATCGAGCGATGGGCCTACCCGTGCGAACGGGCAGAAAATGGAGGCGAGACTAGGGTTTCAGTTAGCGCCCAACAAGCCTCCAGCCCGAAACGAGACAAGACGGGCCTGCTCTGTCGGAAAGGACGCTGGATATCTCGACAGAAACGGGGAAGACCGCTGTCAGAATGCGGGCAGAATCAGTTGAACTTGGCAGCAGGTTTCAGGCCAATAACGAGAGCAGAAGGTCAGGCCGAAGCCAACCGGAGAAGGCGAAACGCACAACCTAAGGCCTGGATCAGACCCGTTCCGAAGCTCGGAACCCGACATGTGCCAGGATCTGGAAAGCGTTGATCCGGGATCCATATCTAGAGTCTGGGATCTGGGACTCTTTAATATCCTGGGCCCTATGTGCCAGCTTATCGAAAGATTCCTTCAGAGTCCAGATCCTAAGCCTACATTTTGCCGAGAGATCCTTCCAGATTCCAGATCCTAAGTCCACACTTTCTTGAAAAATGTAACGGATCCAACATCTCTGGTGTTCAATTTGTCAGAGGATTTAGAGCTCAGGAATCTGGATCCCATATCAGTTTTGTCAAAATAATACTTCAGGCTTTGGAGCCAAGGTTTAGATGTGCTCTGAAGTGAGGTTATCGGAGTTAAAGTATCTGCAATTCTGTCAGTGTAGGCAAGTCTAACACACAAGGGCGAATGTCCCGCCCATGAACATTAAAAAATAACCTTGGAACATTTCTTTGATCATGGACTGGGAGACATATTCCGACTCCCACCTCCCTCAATGGTGGCTAATTTGATTACGTTTCTAAGTGAACGCATCTGAGCAGAGCGAGATTCAGTGTTCCAGCCAGGAGAACACAATTCAAACCAATCCAAGGTCATGACGAAAGATAAGCGGTATTTACAGCTCCCGCATTACAGTTTATTGTTGTCTATATGCGCAGAAGACTATTTCCACTAGTTTCGCACAGCAGTGCACTCAGTGGTTATATGAACCAAAATGAACCAAAAAACGACTAATTTCCCCGGTGAGTTGTTCCACAGTACACTTATCAATCCGTAGCAAACTAAACTGAAGATATGTGTTTGGATGAATAACTTACCGTTTATCATTGGTTCTTGTTGTTACAGTTCATGCGACGATTCAGTCACCCTAGCGAGATATGTGTAAAATAAGCAACTGTCTATAGCTAGCTGTACACAGATATAAGTGTACAATACTAGACAAAATCTAGCCTGCCAAAAAATGGAAATATGGCTTAAATGTTCAGTATGCATCGCTCCATTTTTTTCAGTGGCCGGAACATATCTTGTATACAAGAAATTGACTACCGCCATTGGCCGGTATCGTCGCTGCCATCTTTGAGGTTTGGCATGTGGGTTTGTTTATCTTTAAAGGTTATAGAAAAAAAACATGGAAAAACTTGGAAAAACAGCTTTTGTGATGGACTGATATGCGGCTATTGCAAGGAGAATGTGCAGTTGCGGAGTACAGGTTCCATTTAAATTTCTTCTGCAAGTAATCCGATTGGCTTATTTAGATCCCACCCGGATCAAAAATAGACGTCAGTGGCAGGTGAGGTAGTAAGATCAACACCATCATTGGCTACTTGAACCAATGACGCGTGAAATGCAGCATTAGGTGGTAACAATGACTTCACGAATCCAGGTCCGCCTTGCCGTTATTCACCCTCCTCATGATGTGTATGCAGAGATGTAACTTTATATCTATTTGTGGGTATACATGGACCCACAAACTCGGATGCCGAATATCACCATGGCAGCAAATTCACTTCACGACAAAGCACTGAGTTTCCCAGGCATAAAACGATGATACAGCATGGTATCGTGGGATTTTGTGATACATTTTGTACTGATTGGCCCAATGTACCATTCCACATGTTGTTCTTCACAGCATGTGAAATTGTGGTTACCATTGAAGGTCTGTTGTAAATGTTAATCATTTGCCTTGCGGTCTAAATGCGAGATATAAACTGAATCTGTGTAGGATTTCCACGTAAAAACTGTCCTTTAAAGTCTATGTTTTGTTGAGAGATCCCTTCAGATCTGAGATCCTAAGTCTGCACGATGTCGATGAATCCCCTCATATCCTGGATCCTTTGCAAAAATTTGTCAAAAGATTCCTTGGGATGTGGTAACATGGTTTTATGGCAGCATTTTGACGAAAAATCCCTTCATATCCTAGTTCCTATGGCGACATTTTGCCGACAGATCCCTTGGGGTCACAGATTCTCCTGTGAGGTCCAGGCACGTGTCAACTCGGAACCAAACCTCAGTCGACGGTCCCGGCGTCCCGGCAGTTGTCGGTAGTCCCAGACGTGGATACCGACATCTCCCGGGAGTCCCCCCCCCCCACCACCACCGCCGCACTTCCGGCGCGCCGCTGAGGGGCGCTGATTTGCCCACTGGGAGGCGGCGGCAGCGGCGGCGGCCAGCCTCGTCGCCCGGCCGCTCGTCAGGCGCTGCCGCTAATCGGATCGCGACCTCCGGGCGGCGACGGCCGCGGCGGCAGCCGTGCCAAACCGCAGGCCACGGTCCGTCGAGCGCCCCGCCGCCGACTGGGGAGGCAGTCGAGCTCCTCCTGTCCCCCCGGAAGACAGCCGGCGAAGCCCGCAGGTGTTTTGGCCGGCTCGGCGCCGGTTCGATGCCGGCGCCGGGCCGGGCGGCCTCTGCGGAGAGTGGCACGTCGGTGCGAACTGGGCGGCGCTGGGAGCGCGGCCCGGCCGACCCTCGGCCGGTCGATAGCCGCGATCTCCACTGGCGTCGGCTCGTAAATATGAGCCGGCCGAGCGCGCCGGCCGAGCGCCGTTTCCGGTCAGCAGCGGGCCGGTGTTCGTCCGGCCGCCGACAGGCAGCGCCGGCGATTTACTGGCGCTCCGCGCCGCTGGCCGCTTCGGCAGCTCGCGCCTCGAGCGGACCTGTCAGCGACGCACGCCACGCTTCATCGGCGGGCTCGGTGGGAACTTCGCTGCGAGTTCAACCTAAAACAGTAGCCACTAGGGTACAATGCGACCACTATTTCTGTTTCATCTTAAACAGTGGATGTGGAAAAAATTTGCCATCGGATTGCAGCTATCCTGGGTGCAAAGTGCGGCGCCACGACAGGTTTTCGTCTAACAGTACAACATCGAATTTAGCGTCTAAAACTTATCAAAATCGCAGAAGTTGATCAAGTACGTATCTTCATATGTAAAAGCTTTTACTGCGTATCTTTACAGCTTGGAAGTCCACCTATTTTAAAATATTATTCACTTTGGAAAGCCTTTTTTTACTAAATTTCCAGATTTTAAACCAGCTCCCTGTGTTTGAATAAAGTGTTGGTCTTTTATACTGTTTAACCGTATTTGTTATATTATGTACATACATATGTATGTATATCCGTAAATATATATTGCCATATATCAGAAATATATCAACGCTTTTAAGCTGAGATCCAACAAAAGACTGATTTAGTGCCTGTTACCTTGTCACTTTGAGCGAAATCAAGCAAGACGTCCTATTCCACGGGTCACATTATTCACACCGCCGCCCACTTTGAGCGGCGCCGGCACGGAAACAGCCGCTTTGTTCGGACCAACTTCTGCCGTCGGCGGCGGCCTCTCTGACGGACCCTCGAGTCACGCTCTCGCCCCCGTTCGCCGCAGGTGCACGCTGCCGACGCTGCAGCGCCGCCACATGGCCATCTCGCGCCTCAAGCATCCGGCCAACTTCGGCCGAACTGCCAAACAAGTGAAGCTGTTCGTGCTGGTGCTCGTCCCCAGCAAGGAGGTGAGCGAGGCAGGGCGGGCGCCGAATTGGGCGCCGCGGCCGGTCGCGCCGCGCCGCCGGCCCGGCCCGGCCCGGCCCAATGTCGGCCTCTATTGATCCGCGGCCGCCGCCGGTCCCCGGGATGAATTGTGAGCGACTTGTTTATCGAGTCGGGGGAACAGACCGGCCCGGACTAGTTCTTTTCGGCCGCTGCCAGTGATGAATGTATTAGATGTGGGGAAGTTCGCGGGGCGGCTCGTTCGCAGGACGGAGGGCTGACCGGTGACCTGTGATTGGCTCGGACCTCTCAGGGGGAGATAGGCTTGGTAGCGTGCATGCGTAACCATTGTTGAGTTACGGTAGGTAGTGCCGGACAATGTCGGGTGCAGGGAGGAATGTAAGTGGGTTAACCACTGTTTCAAGGCAAGAGACAAACTTCACCAACGGCAAACGTCGGATGGCCTCTAATCGCACTCGTTTCCATAGAACAAATGGGCGGTGAAATTTATTAACAATATGTTCACCTGTTACGCTCAGCGCAGCCTGTTTCATCATTTTAAAAACGTCCCGGAGACGACAGAACGGAAAGAGGGAGGGCCCTGTGGTAACAGCTGCACTCCCATAATTTGGTAAAATTTAGCTTCGGCGTCTTTGTTTTGCCGGGGAAAAGCCTTAATTTGATTCTGCCAACTCTGAACACGTTCCGCCGCTGCGGAGACTGTGGAATTTGGACACAGTAATTGGGATCATTAGAAGCAGAACTAGCTTGCACACATGTTTTGTCTCGCCCCCTGGTGTCGTTTGCGAAATGCAGTCACGTTGAAAAGAACATTTCTTGTTGCGCAGAAAATGATTTTGTGTTAGTTTGGGAAGAAACAACCGTTTGATATTGGCATCATAAGGAAGCAATAGCCAAAGTGGAAAAATCGAAGTAGCCTGACAAAATTAGAATTACTTCGGTTTGCTGCGCTCCTGAAACAAAGATTATGGCATATCGTAACAGTCAAAACGTGAATTATACGAGTCAGGTTTAGCTGCGATTATGATGCGTTTTGGTGATTTTAGAGCAATGCTGTGTTGTGGAAAGGTTAAAAAAGCAAATGTCGTTGCCGACTTTTATTCTCTATCTGACAGTGGCATGTTGCTCAAACTGAACCATTCCAAGTGTTTAATGCTTTTATCCTACCGTCATCGAGTTTTTCCTCACACATACTTTCATGTTTGTCATTTTCCTTACTACTAAAGCTTGGAGATTTCAAACTCCCCGCAGCTGCTCCGACAGTAGATCTTTCTCACTACGACAGAATGTGACTACCAGTCCCATTATTTCAAACAGCTTCTGGTACCATCCTTCTGTGATCCGGTCGCCCGCAATTGGCATGGACTGCATTTGCATTACTCTGAAAGGTTTGTCCGTACGAAATAGGCTGGCAGTGATGGTGCTCTGCGGTGACAAGTCCTGCTCAGTGAGGAGCAGGACAGGACAGTAAGGAGCCCTTGCTGGACCGTCCGGATCGGCACCCCTGCCCCCAGCGCCGCTAAAGCTGCCTCCAGTGCCGCTATCGCTGCCCAAAACGTCACTTAAGCTAACCCCAGTGCCGCTAACACTGCCCGAAACGCCGCCAAAGCTGCCCCCAGCGCTGCCTTAACCTCCCACAGCGCTGCTAAAGCAGCCACCTGCATCGTAGAAGCTGCCCAAGCCGCTAAAGCTGCGCCAATGCCGGTAAAACCGCCCGCGCCGCTGAAGCTGTCCCAGCGCCGTCCCGTTCGGGGGGCCGCCTGAACGCAGCCCTGATTCGCCGGTTGGCGGACCATTCAAACTGGCCGCCGGCTGGCGGAGCACATTTGACCGGCTTAGCCACTGCACGGGCCGCTCAAAGCTGGCGGTAACCAGGGCGGATCGACCATCTACCGAGCTAATGCCTTGAAAAGTTCCAGCAAATGCGCTGTGGGGTAGGTCGTGAGCCATTAAACCGAGTCACCCACGCGATTTGCTTTAAAATATGCTTTGTTATGCAATGCTGGACGTGATAATCGTGCAGCTGCGTACTTGACGTCAGAAGTGTCTGGAGGGGGGAGGGGAATTGCTAACACAGGGACGTCGATTTCTGTAAATGATTGGAAGGGGGCCGAGCATTGGGCCCGAGAACCTGATCTACCCCAAATTTGGCTTTTTCGACGGATTTAGCCCACGTGTTTTTGACCAACGGAGAGTTATAAGTTCTTTTACCGTTTATCAAATGATGAATTACATTGATTCCCCACGCATATACGTGTACATATGGACTGAGGACAAAAAGGTAGACAGATACATCACTTTAGACTTCATTCTTTACTTTTTGACTCTCCGTTATCTCTTGTGCCTGTTCTTTTCGCTATTATTACTCATTTCCCTTTAAAACCGGCCGAAAAATGGGGGAACGAAACCAACATTGGGTGGGTCTAAATCAACATTGGATAGGACAGGGCCCTCTCAGAAGAGTACAGATCGACACCGCTGGGCTAACATCCCTCCATCTCATAGACCTTCTCGGTCCCCCGGAATATTTTTGTGCGCAGATGTGATGCATTTGCACTTTTTGCCACCTACAGCCATGTTGTCTGCCTGTGTTCCATAAACATCTCTCCATGATGTGGAACCCTGTTCACGGCTCCACTCTAAATATCAAAGCCGACGTCCACCAGCTTCATGACCGGACGTGACTTGCGGCCAGCGGTCCTGCGATTCAAGCAACACCCAGGAGCGGCAGTGACGTCATTCGCCACCGCTCAGCAGCCTGAGATTAGCCGACTGCACGTACGTCACGCTGCGCTCCGTCGCCGGCTCGGAGCTGCCCGACGTTCGTTTCCCGGCCTGCCTGCGATCGGCGCGCTGCTTCCTGCCGCTGCGCGATTGGCCGTCTGCTGCAGACAATCTCCCGCGGTCGGCCGGCGCTCGGCAAAGGTCACGTCGCCCCGGGCGGCGGCCGGCCGGACGAGGCGTGACCTTGTGACCTGGCGCTCCGCGGAGGCTCGGGCGCGACAGGGCCGCGTGCGCGCCAATCAGCGTCCTTTGTCCTTCGGCGGAAGCCGGAAACCGAAACTCGATGCCTCGCCGCTGATTCTGGGCTCTCCCTCTTCGGCTTCCGTCGGGCTCGACAGCGTCGGTGCGGGCCTGGCGACGGGAGACCTTGTCGCGTGCGCGCAGCGACCGACGAGTCAGGCGTCTCTTTCTCTCTCAGCGGCGGCGGCGGCGGCCGGTCCGCTGGCGGCCCGTCGTATTGATTGGCGCTCCGAAAGAATCCGTGCTGCCTGGTCCGGGACACCCGCGAGGAGGCCAGCTGATCAGGCCTCAGCGCGCCGCGGAACACTCAGGTCGCGAGGGAATCAGCTGACCGCGGCCCCAGTCGCCACTGGACACTCGGGTCAGATCAGCTGGTCTGGCTTCAGAACCGCCAGAGGACACCAAGGTCACGAGAGACCAGCTGATCAGGCCTCAGAAGCGTGACAGGACACCCACGCCACCAGGAGGCCAGCTGAAAGATCCTCGCAGCCGCCGATATGTTCACTGCTGCTGCTTGCTGATCAATTTAGGTCTTCTTCACGTTAAAAAAGTCAGTTGGTTTGATCCCGCAGACATTTTTTCTCGTTTGATTACTTCCTTTCTTCTCTGTCGGAGCGTACTCAAGAGACCAGAACTTCTTCCTCGTGTTGAACTGTTACCTGAATGCCCGAGAATTTGTAGTGTAAGGAAGTGCATTCGCGCGAGTGCTCAATAGCTCTTTCGCACTTAGATGGATGGAGGGGTCAGCTGATCTGAGGTTTTCGTTCCGTTTTCTACTGTTATAAAATCCCCCATTGTGAGAGTGGCGGTTAGCTCCGTTTGCACTGCCGATTTCCGACTTTCGTTTCACCGATAAGACGTTTGGTTGATGCAGCTATGCGAACTGGGACGCGTCCTCTCCATTCTCCTGGTACGAAGTAAAAGCTGTGCTCGTTTAAGTAATTTAAAACGATGCATCTGCAACGATGCTGATCTCTATGTGTTCTGCGTCAAAGCCGCACATTTCATAGTACCGGAGAGCAATTCCTTGCTTTCCTTGTAACCCCACGAACAAACAACATAGATAACACTGCCCTTCAACCCAGCCTTCCGTTTTGTGCTGTGATTTCGGCTGCGAGCGCATTTCAACGTCTGATGACCGAGTGTGTTCACTAAAAATGGCATTTGATAACTGTACAGCTGACTGTGCACTAATAACGTAGGAGTGACTTCGATGATGATGTTACATTTCGCGCAAGATCCCAAAACGCAGTATTGTGTATGGACTGCGTCAGGGGCGGCCAGTGTTTGTACCAGCATATTTGGTCTGAGCGGAATGGGAAGTGGGAAAAGACTCCATCTTAGGTCACGAAGCAAAATATTGTCATGACCTGACAATATTACAGGAAGCTGAATTGGGATATTATTCGGGTACTTGGGTCTGTGAACTTTGTCTGATGTTGGTAGGTCCAATGTGAGTGGCTTCGAGACGTTCATCCAGTTTGAATGAATGTTTGTGTTTCAGATTTAAAAAAACATGTTTATGTCAAAATTAGTTGAAGGGTAAATGTGAAAAACAACAGGAGAATGGACTATTCCTATATGAGGATGGGTGTGACCTCCGTGACTATGTTTTATCTTCGCGAGATACACAAGTTCGAAAACCTCGAACTAGGTGGAAGAAGAGGAACACTTAACGGCCCTAAAGTGGCAGTATTAATTGTTGATTACGAGGCTGCAATGTTCGTACCAAATGATGCCGCTATCCTCTTAGTTCTGAGTGGTGCTAGGGACAATGCAAGGGATCGACATCTTCAGGGCGTCATTTTGATGTGACCTTGTACGACATCGGCAGCGAAAATCTGACCAAAATGTGCATAATTGATGTGTTGAGGTTGCTGAAAATTTGACGATGTCGCGCGGTTTGGTCACAGAGTTATACAGCAAAGAAGAAAAAGTGGTACGTCTGACTCCCTCCCCCCCCCCCCCCAGCAACTGGCGCCCAGACTCTATTCCTGTAATTATGACGCGCAACTACGCACTCACATTTAGGCAGGGGGTTTATTCGCCCCCTCCCCCCCCCCTGAGATCCCGAGAACTACTTCTTCGGTTTGATCACAGCAAAGGCAATCGATTAGCCACGACGTAAACTAAATTTGCATAAAACAGGCGCAAAAATATTGCTAGGGGTGGATGCAGGTGGCAAAAAGTCACAGAAGTGTACTTTTGAGTTGTTAGTTTTCTGATGTGTATGGACTGATTTGGATGCAATTGGCATGAATCGAGGGCTAATCGACTGGAATTTTCCCTTTAGCCCACGCGTTTAAATTTTTGGGAAAATTCACAGGCGTTCACTGGACGTGGAAAATGGGAAAGGTGTCAAAAAGCGGAATTTACATCAGGGTTTAAAGATCTTGTGGAGCTTTTGTCACTCATTTTATACTTGGCTCGCGCCCGACCGTCGGTCGGCGGCGTTCACGCCCGACGGGGGGGAGCGGTTAACCGCCCCCTCTAACTCGCCAACGGTTGGTCGCACGATAAAAATAAGCACACCTAGGTGAAGCTCGTTGGGAAGCTCGTGACAAGTAGAGCTCGAACAAGTAGAAGCTCGTGGGAAGCTCGTGGCAAGTAGAGCTCGAAACTGGTCTCATTTTTAGTTTTGAATGATATGTAAGCCATTTACGCCCCATATATGTTTTCTCATAGCCGACTGCATGAAATCGAGAAACGACCTGAATCTCAAGGGCTGTGACTAATAACACGTAGGTAAAGGCACCAACGCACAGGTAAAGGTCCGCAGATGCTGATACACGTCTAATTTCTCAGATCTGTTCGATATATACGCCGAAATGTTGAGTTAAAGATACGGCAATTTCCTCGTCGATTGTCGGCGGGCGCCGTAGCCGTACGCAGTAAGAAATTGACGGGAACTAATTTTAGCGTTCCTTTATTTTCGCTACGTAAGCCTATCCATGTAAATTTTACTGATGTTAGTGATTCTTGTGATGGTTTCCCCATGCTTAAATGTTGAAAAAATTCATTAGTTAGCAATCTATATAACTGGCGGAGCTTTATTCCCGAGAGCCTGTTTTTTCCAAAATGTGCAATTTTTTAAACTTTTTGAAGTTCTTGGTATTACTTATGTCTGTGCAAGCCAGTTCTGCCATTTTCTACCCATTCCGAGTAATTCATCGCTGATTTCGACGATGGTACATTTTGGCTCCCAACAGTTTTTCGTGACCTGGCCTCAGGTCAATGGCTGGAAGTCATTGACACTTTGCCCATTGACGGTAACTAGATGTCTGCATTACCCCACACTAAAAATGTTATAAAAAAATCCACCAATTTTCGAAAAAAACGACATGTCTTAAAAATAGGCTTGGCCTTAGGTCAATGACCCAGAAAATTCCGAAGAATCCGAGATAGCAGATTTGTTGCATCTATCAACGATCTCTAATCTCTGAAAATATTATTGTGATATCTTGTTTTCTGAAAAAGTTACAGGGCGCTAAACTTTTTTAGACATAGGTCCGTTTGACCTGACCTAGGTCAAACACCTGACTTGACCTGAGATCAGACCTTTGACGCAAAGTGTAAAAATGATGAAGCAAAACGTACACAAAGTTTCGTGGTTCTGCGTTTGTTCGTTCTCTCGCAATCCTTGAAAACCCTCAAGGGGGCGGTCAACAGCCCCCTCCAGTCGGGGGTGGGTTAAGAAGCACAAATCGTATTACAATGTATAACATGGTTGCATGGTCATCAAGTCAACGTACAACCTTTGACCTCAAATTTACCTAAATTACCTCAGCATCACATAAAGGAATGATTCGGGCCCATTTTATAGTGTTGGAAAATGATTCCAGTCATTGACGATTAAGGATATTTTTAGAAGTCTTTTTTATGATTATGATATGCGGTCTGCTAGCGAACATTTTATGTCATAGGCTAGATGTGATTCCAGTCTCAAACGTAATACGCAAATAGAAAACTGCGTTGAATCATCTGTGTTTCGAATTTCTTATTCCGAATATTAGCACCAAAAATATTCATATCACATCCAATTTTTACTTTTGACCTTGACTTGATGCTGCACCGTTGTGACGTGGTCTCAGATGATAATTTTTTGTATGTCTACAGGCCTATGTACCTACACACGTATCTGCAGTTTTAAGTTCAATCTTAAAAACGTTATGTTTGGCGGATATTTTCCTTTTACTCCCAACGGCTTGTGGTGTCTCCCAAAAACGTCGCCTGGCTCCCCCCGTGAGCAAAATAAAATTAGGAAATTTTGTTACATGACGTAAAGAGAATAGCTAGGAAAAATTACCAAATTTCGCGAAGCTGCGTCAAAAACCTTGGAATTGGCAAGCAGAAAACCCGAGAAGGTCGGGTTTAGCTCTCATACCGGGAATGGGGTTAAGCCAGATCTTCTTCATTATATTTTCCCAGGATCTGGGCCAGGCCACGTTTTTGGTAGACACCTTTGGTCATTTTTAGCACTATTCAACATAAAATGCCTGCCAATGTTTTAGGTAAAACCTGAAACCTGATATCATTGTACAATAAAATTACTGGACAAACATACAAAAATAGTTTTCGTGACCCGAGGCCACCTCACAAGGTCAGGTCAAGTTAACAGATGAAGTTTGGTTTACTTGAATATTTTTTCGGCGTCAATTTTCTTCATAAGAAATCCGAGATTTATGTAGCTTAGCACTGTGCCCTCTACTTGTGTTTTAAGACTCAGATCGTTCACGCGCGTACCCTAGATCACGACGGTCATTAACAGGAGTCTAAGAAATTTAGTCGATACAGAATGACTGGAAGTTTTGAAGCACTGCGAAATGAACTCAAGGCCATTTCATGCGACTCTGAGGTCATCTGGGATCATTTGAGATCAAAAGTCGTAAGTCAATCTGATGAGCATGCGATAATGACAGTTCCCGTTATTCATGCCCCTGGCGCCATCTATGCCAAGATCATACGAACATCGTAAAGGGTACGTTATGTGCACCTGAAGGATAGAATGGCTAGTAAAAGCAAAAGAAGTATTTTAGACTTCTACGTTAATTCATCATTCAGAAAATATATTTATACATTGCTGTCATTTTATATGCCCTGTGAACGCCTATGAACTTTACACGAATTCTAAACGCATGGACCAAAGAAAACGTTCTATTGATTAGCTCTCGATTCATGCCGAAAATGACCCCTTCCTGACTTTTTTGCCTCCCGTATTACTCCTCACAAGATTGTCAACACTTCTTTCTAAATAAATATAGTTTACGTCATGGCAAATTGCCGTTTATTGCAATAAAAACAGATTCTCCAAGATCTGGGGAGAGGACGACTAAACCCCCTCCCCCATACGGGAATGGATTTTAACGTCATAAGTACGGAAATAGAGGTAGCACACATTTTGAACTGAGATAGCCAAATACTAGTTTTTTCCCTAGAAGTTAATATGTAATTTACGTTATCTCAAAACCTTGAAAGCGGCGCAAAAATGTTCAAAACCAGTTTCCACGGTTTCCCCACTATGTTCTTTTCGGCCGTGACCTATTTACAACCACTGTGTAATGACACGAGCGGATGCAGGCCATTGCTTGCATTCATTGACCTGCATAGACCTGTACTGCGGAAAATCGACGGATGATTGCTGCATATTTTCGAAAGCTGCTAGACATTTTTCTCTTGGGGGGGAATGACTAATGAAACGTTGTCAGCGGTTGTTTTCAGGCCACCCATGTCTGCGTATGAAAGCTGTCAAGGAGCCGGATTTATAAGGAATACTTCAGTAAACCCATTAACGCCCAGTGTTCCATAAATGGGACGGCCAGAAATCCTTCTGTGTTTCCAGCATGCGATTAATTTGTGGCAGTTGTTGACTGAACTCAGACGTCTCAGAATTTTCACGAGAATGTTGGATTTAAGCATCGGTATTAAACTTTGGAGACGACCATAAAAGTTTTGCACCTTTCCAGTTTCGTTTTCATACCTGGACGTTAATGAGTTAAAATAGACATCGATCGAGGTGCAACTTACGCTGCTAATGTTTCATGAAGTTCTCTCATCGTCACGCACTGGGAAACCCATGCGTGGAGGTGTTAAAAAACTATTGGTTGCTCCACTAAGGATGACAGATTGCTTTTGTGTGAGTCGAAGGAGAAAAAAAAACAGCCAATAGGTTTGTCAAAAAATATCGATATCACTTTCGTCCTTCAAATTTGTCAAAGATCAGTGGGCATGAGGTCCGGATTTCGCGTGAAAGCAAATTACTAAACAGCTCGTGCGTGGCAGATTGGGTTTGCGGATGCCCGGACACCCGTAAACGAGCACACTCAAGTGGAAGCTGTTCGTTTGGCAGTGGGGTGGAAATACGATTACTGCAGAACACCAGCATCCGTGTATTCCGCATGTGCGATTTTCCTGCGGAGGCGGTAAATGCGGTAGAATGATTACCGCCGGCTTTGTGTGAGACCATAATCGCTCTGAATGTCGGCTTTCGGAACCCAGTTCCGGATCGGAACCGCGTTACTCTCGGCAGCAGCAGTTCATCCGTCGTTAGTCACGGGATGAAGCTTGGTGAAGTGGCGCCAACGCCCCGGGCAGATGCAGACGACGAGCTGTCGCTGGCCTGGCCCCCAATTTATGAACGTTCTGGCGGCGCGCACTGCCGCTGCAGGATACATTCGCACAATATTTCTCTAGAGGTGGCGAAATTTCAGTTCCATGGATGTCGGTCTGAATTAACGGCAGACGCCACCGGACCTAAACTACACCGCTGGGACCGGCACTCCTTCGACTGCCTTTAGTTTGCTTCCGCCTGTCGCCAGAGCCAAAGTCGAATCACACACCGCTGAGGAATGTGGCAATCGCCGAGCACCGAACTGCGTGGCAGCTACCACTCGGGAAAAACAGGTCGGTTTCATCAGTACAACGGAGCGTTATCATATCTATTCAGAATACAAGACTCGGAACGTGTGCTGCAGGAATTCTTGGGGTTTATTATATCAAGTGCGGGTTGTCTTGGTTAGCCCTCGTGTTGGTGATTTGGGTTTTAGGGCGCATGGACTGCATGGTCATATCGCGCCCCTTGTTAACGCTCGGCTGGTTGGGGTTCATGAGACATCCCTCCGGTTTTCGAAGAAAGCAAAAAACAAAAAAATGAATAGATGCAGAGACACGAAACTTCAGGTAATTTATCGTACTTTTTTACACCATGTGTAGATTTTGAACTCGGAGCCACTTCAGGCTTTTGATCTAGGGCAGGTGAAAGATGGTCGTCTGTTAGGAAAACAGATGCCACGTTAAGTTATCTCGTGTTCGTTTCTTTATTTATGCGATGTCATTGGCTTATGCTTAGGTCGACGTTCTGCTTTTTTGCATTCATCGGTGAGTTTTTTTGGTCTGTTTTGGCGGTTTTCCCGAAGTTGAAATGCACGCATTGATGCTTCTTATCCCTTGTGACTGTAATTTTGCCTGTCTGTCTGTGACTTGGACGAGATCACGTTTTACTTCGAATTTGCAGGTCCGCGATTGGGCGTAACTGGTTTACTGTCTCTGAATGTTTATCTGAGATGATATGTGATTCAAGCACTAATATTTGGAAGCAGCCATGCTTGCCAGAGTTGACTTAATCCCATTAGACCCAAGCTGACCTGGTTTGAACTTTTGATATATGCTGCTTGTTTTCTTCGCCTTCGTTAAATATTTTTATTTTTTATCCTCCGTATTTTTGGTTGCTAAACAGAAACTCTTTCCATCGCAAAAATGTTTTCCCACCAAATGTCAGGTTTGCCTGCCGGCCGTGGCCACCGCCCGGTGCTTATGTGACATATAAAATATGCTTTCATGCTGAAGTGTCATGAGGTTAGGAAGTAATTGCATGCATGTGTTTAATAGAATGTGATTCCTTTCGTGTACGCTCAGCGATAACGCGGCAGATGATACGTCAGACGCCAGGAACACACGACGTACAGGCGTCAGAATGTTGACGTAGGTTGACCTTCTTTGCCCTCAGCATGATGGACGATGTCGTGATATTTTTTTGACATGTTTACAGTATGTTTCAGCCAAAGGACATTGGTACCATTCAAAAACGCGACTTTTGGCCGTGCAATTAAAAAATGATATTTCTCTTTTATGTGTGTTATTAAGAAAACGTGACTCCTGTCCATGCAAAAAGGCGGCATTTTTTCATGTCCAGCTTCGTCTGAAATGATCATCGTAGACTTCAGATGCCTTTTTTCTGTGCTATGTAAATACATCAGGCCTTCTGCTTACTGCTAGTCGTTTTGGAGTCCTGTACGTGGCTTGATTCCTATGTTCTTTTCTGCAGTGTGAACTGTCTTGATGGTCTCTGGCGATCTTGATGTGCCGTCTGCGTTAGCTCCGAGCTGCGCTGTTTCCGGTCCACCTGAGCCGCGGTGCTCCGTTTCTGGCAGCTCTGAGCTGCGCTGTGTATCTGATGGGTCCGCGCGGCGGCGCCGCGATGGGCCCGGGCCGGTGATTGAGAGAGGCGCCGCCGGTCCGGGCCGTGCCCGGCCGGCCGGCCGCCGGCGTCTGCAGACTGCCGGCGGCCGCTGCAGGCGGCCGGGCTGCTCCAATTGTGCCGATCGATCACCACTGAGAAGTGGGAGGACTGGGTGACGGTCGTCCGCGGCCGGGCCGGCGCTGGGCCGCCAAACGGCTGGCGCCGCCGGCCGAGTGCCGTTCACGCAGCTGAGGAGTGGACTCGCGCGGCAGCGGCACGCGAGAGATGACGTCAATGGGACGCGTGGGATCGGAGAATACATGCGTGCTGGTAAACTCACCAGCTCAAACAAGCAACTAAATCCTTGCATTTAGTGAGAGTTACTGGGAGCAAGGCGTTAACCCGTTGGAATCCAGCGTTTCGATTAGTCTTTTTATTCGTTTACTTATTTAACTCACCGTTAACTCACTAGCTCCAAACAAGCAACTAAATTCTTGCATTTAGTCAGAGTTACTGGGAGCAGGGCGTTAGCCCCTTGGAATCCAGCGTTTCGATTAGTCTTTTTATCCGCTTAGTTATTTATTTCCCTACTGATGGCATGTGTTACATATAAACCCCGTGCATCGAGAATAATTTTCAAATGGTTACTTGTGCCAACATTTCTCCACTCCGAAAATGAGATATCAGCGTCTCGAGACGTAAGCATGTAAATAAATGAATAGTTTCGTACATCTGATATGCAATCTGGACGACTTCTCTAAACAAAATCCCAGGGAACTTGAACGTTAAGAAAACATACTGCCTCCGTACACGAATATATATATATATATATATATATATATATATACATGTTTATATGCTATATATACTGTATGATATATATATATATATATATATATATATATATGTGTGTGTGTGTGTGTAATATCTACTTCTCACTCATTTTGCACCTTTGCAGTGCAACCATAATTGGAAGCTCCAGGCCTTCTCGCCTTGGTGTTCTGAGTTCGAGTCTCTAGCATGCGACATTTGGTTGCCGAGCTGACAGTCGACCAGTGGACGTCATGTCACCTCGCAAGCATGTTGTAACCTTGACGGCACGCTCATTTTTGGGCCGCCAAATCAGCCGGTACCTGGAATCACAGCTATGAAACCAGTATGCCACACCAGTATAAGATAATAATCCTCATTACTGAGCCGGAAGATGTTCATAAGAAGGCACAACAGGAAATGGAACACCGCCAAACAAAGACAACGTGTCAAAGTACTGAGTTGTTCACGATTTGACGTAAGGGAATGTTCATCCTTACCATGTGCTTTGACCTGAGAAAGCCAGGTTGCATCTTGGTATCTTAGACGCCAGTTTGTAATATGCATTACATTTCGTAACTGTACACTTATGGAGGTTCGGGGCTATTGGCCACTGTTTTCCTGTGCTTCTTATACGACCCTGTCTTATTCCTAGCTGCTACGTGACGTCATCAGTGGGCGCAGGCCTGTAATGCATCATATCGGCTGAAGACTGCAGAATATAGTTTTATCTAATTACAATTTTTTCTTTGAGGACTAGAAACGTTTTCACTTGCATTTTTTCAGATCAACCAAGTCTACTTACGAAAAGTCGACGAAGATCCATTTAAAGCTTGAGTGATGTGTAGGATATAGATCCTGGGCAACAAGCTCTGCCTAGCACGAGCTCTGATCCCCAGTATCACCCTGGCCAAGCAAACAAATAAAGGAACAAAAGCAACTCCGGTTGCAAGTCCGATGAAGTGGTGTACTAGGAAAACCCACCGTGGGCTGTTTCCCGTAAGTTTTCGTCGATCGCGATACCAGAACAGTCCGACTGCGATTTTGGTTCAGTTGAAGTCTTCAAAAGGTGCAGCTTTAATGGGCGATTTTAATTTGACTCGATCCTCAAAGTGGAAGACGTAAAAGGCGAGCTCGTCGTAGTGATCCTAGCCCCGCCGTCCAAGGAAGCCAGCGACGACAGCAGCGTAATTTTTCCCCGAAACCAGACCAGTTCACCCTGATCATACGCGAGGGCGCAGATGTGCCAGCCTTTCAGAATAACACGACATTAAGCTGGCACGAAAAAACCTGCGTATGTCGGTAATTTACCGCACCCAGACCATTTTGTGATAGGGAATCCAGATTTTATTTGCGACAGATGCAGATAGCCGGCGTTCGGAGGAGGGAAACTGCTTTGTGGCCACTTGAAAGAGCCGGCCTGTGGCGGCCTGACGAGTCAGCAGACTGAGCTCTGGGACGAGGTGCCTGTCAAATGAAATCGGAGCGGGCTTTTCAGCCGTCGATGGCCGGCCGGAGAATTCCTATCGTGGACTTGCACCGCGTTCAGCGCAGGCTTGGTGTGCCGGTACTGCTGAGTAGGAGAGACTCAGACGTATTGGGCGACTGCATCTGCAGCGATGGAAAAATATCGTGAGCCAGCGATCATGTCTGAGGCGTCGCTGTAGCTTTTAGACTGTTTTGTCGCGATAACCATAGATAACTCGAAGTTGGTAGTTAATCGAGCATGCTGAAAAGAGCTTACCCCATTGTTCTTTCGTATTACTGTTCTTCGTTCAGCTAGACAGGGATGGATGCCCAGGTGGCTTTTATGTTGCTAATAGCACCAGTGGTGTTGCAATTTAGCATCACAATTTCAGCAATGCATGTACGGAATGTGCCTGAAATAGCCCTTCTCTGGCAAAACCAGTGATAGTCGGCGCCTCCGAGCTCGCTGCTAAGCGCCTCCAGCTGTGGTAGGTCTAGACTGAGGGCTCAGGCGATAGGCCTCGGCTGCGCGAGCCGGCGCGGCGGCCGCGTCGCGACCGTCGCATCGGTCCTGGCCGACACCTCGTCATCGCTCCGGTCAGCCGCCGGCCGTCGGAGGCCGGCCGGGCCCGCCTCATTTTAATCCATTTTGTCGGCAATGATGGATGCGCCCAATCTCGGCTGGATGTCACATGGATATGATGTCGTTTGTCATTGCTGCTGAATGCAGAACGCGCCGGATCCGGACGGGTGAGCCTCCTGCGATACCCCGGCGGGCGGGCGACTCGACGGCACTCGACCTCAGCTCCTGACGGTGACTGTTCGGCGGAGGTGCAAGGTGGTGACGTCGGCTGGGTCTTACGGCCTGCGGATTTGTTTCAGTGCCGTGGAACTCTAAAATATGAGGGGTTTCGGACCTGTTTCTGTGTCGTCCATAGTCCGGCGTTTATTTAGTTCAAGAAGTAATATTTTCTCTCCCTTCTCATGTCTCGCTACGACATATGTTGTTTACTTTATGTTCTCGCCGTGCTTTAGTTCTATAATGGTCCTCAAAACCATTCCCTTAACGTCTTGACATAATCTCGCATTTCATTTTTTTCATTTTCTGCTGAATCGGAAACGACATGGGTACCTTCACTTCTCGCATCCAGGGCAGAAACCAATGCTGAAAGGTCGACTTCGCTGTAACCAATGTGTGCAAGAGCTTTCACTGAAGACTGAAACGTAGAAGATGGTATCAGTGTTGAGAGGAACGAACAAATGAACATGGTGAAATGTATGGACTGTTATGCCAACCGAATTTCCGAAATACGAAACTAAAGGGAATGCTCCGCCTTCGAAATGTGCGTTTAACTAATATAAACATGTATCTTGTTGTCTTAGATGTCACAGAACTTCGTATTTGATCGAGTTTTTCACAGTGTTCGTGAATGTGATCTGAAAAACGCAGTCAACAATTGAGAAAAACGCCATTTCGGACTCAACCTCATATTTACGGGGTTTCAGTCGTTATCCCGCAGATTTTCTGTGTCCTATTCATCCGTGCTCTAATGTCATTGATGCGTGCCGACAGCAGCGGGCGTAAGCCAATGAACGCCAGCAGACGAACCGTATTGCATCACATCACTAGGAGGCGTCAGAATCTAGCTTTTGATTAATTAGATTTTTATGCTTCTAGGCATTCGTGGGAAAAAGGAGTGCTGAGAATTGGGCCAGTAACATTTTTCAGAGCAACAGAATGCATTTATGAAAACCCGACTAAGGTGCAGTAGCGTAGCCAGCATTCGTACGGGGGTGGGGAGAGGGTCGAGGCCAAGCCATCGTATTGCAAACGTGGTGAAGTTGACGCTATCAAAGGGGAAATCAGAAAGTTATGATCTTCAGATAAATAACTAATTTTCCTTTTTTACCTTTTAAACCAGTCGTTTGTGATGAAAGGTCAGTTTTGAAAATCTCTAGCCATTAGGGGGATCATTTAACCCCTCTGACCCCCTCTCGCTACGTTCCTTCCAAAGTGGAACACTCTTTTCAAAGTGCGCCATTGCCCGATAATGGCCCTCACCTAATAATACCGCCATGTACCTGCACATATTTATGCACATATTTACGAGGTATCCTTGCTCTTTAAGCACAATAGACTAAGAGCCTGAATGATACATTCATTTTGCTGTTGTTTTTCCTGTGGTACTTTAAAACCTGCCATGGAGCCCGAAGGAAAAAAGAGTGTAAGAGGAATATTGACTTCTCGTAAAGCACGCTACCATGGATAGTTGAACTGGTTATCTATCGTTCCCATCATATCTAATGAATTCCTACTGGCCTTGAGTGTTCTGCCGCCCCTTACTCCGGGAAGGAAATTCCTTTTGTCCGTCCACCCCGTACCCAGTGGATTCGAAATATTCCCCGCAGTTCGGTGACGTTTGACGCCGATGTCGGATGCGTCTGTCTCGCCAGAAAGGCACCAAGAACGCGCTGGAGACGTCCCGCACGTTCGCCACCATCATCGCCGACGTGGACCTGCGACAGCGGTTGATGGAGGCTCACACGGACGAGGAGTTCATGCAGCTGATCGTCAAGCAGACGCAGATGATGATGTCGGAGGGCGTGATGGTGACGGTGCCGCCGGACGATCCGCAGCAGCAGGTGATGGTGCGTGGGCCGCACTGAAAGCGGCCTCAGCGCCGTAATTTGGGTCAGGATCATTTTCGTGTTTTTGGTGCAGCACTTGAGGCACTAATAGTAATAATTTTGGGTGATAAAAGCATCTTGAGTAATGTCGGGCTATTTTTGCAATTCGTGACGCATTAAGTCTTCTGTGAGATGATGACTGGTTTCTAATGACAGATGGCTAGTCATGTCTATAGCTCTCATCATGCACACATCCGTCCGGTTATTTTGTATAAACTCATTGCAGTGGAGTATGCAGTGAGTTACGCGAGACTGCGGGTACGTTAGTTATCTGCTATGACGAATTATATGTCCCCTATATATTTTGATATGTTTAGACAAATAGCGATTTAAGTGGTCGTAATTTCTGGGCCCCAGTTCCTACCGAAAAGTAGCCGCCTTATTTAATTTTCCGGCGTTTCCCCGAAATATTTCGTGTCCTCCCGCACGGAGACCAGCAATCTTGTTCTCGCTCCAAACAGCTTAAGAGAACAGAAGACAAACTTTCGAGACAGGTCGTCTGGCATCTCTCGTTTAGATCGCGCTTAGAATAGAATAGAAATAATATATAGATATATAATATACAAAATAACATATAAATAATAAAGAAGAAATAAATAATATAAAAACGGATAAAATGAAGAAGAGGATAAATAATACAGAAATAGAATAGAAATAGAAACTCTGGTGACACCCTCTTCGCACCCCAGCGCCGCATTAAAATATGGTGCACAAGCAGGGCGTCCGAGTTCGTGGCTGATCTTTTACGCTACACTTTAGCACGACGCTCTCCGCAGCATCTCACCACCCTGTTTCCGTTGACCGCCAGGAGAGTGAGAAACTGTGTTCGTTCGGTCGAGGACTGCGGGACGATCTGCGAAGGAGGGCTGCCTTCTACGTGCAGGTAGACATCGTCAGCCGCTCCCGGCTGTATACAGGCACTTTCCGGTCGGAGATTCGCACTCTGCTCTGCCATGCCTTCACGGCAATTCAGGGCCTCTTGCATGGGTGGGAGGGAGTTGTTCTGGCGCGAAAGTGGTGGCGCTTGTTTTGGTTCGGCTATGATTTATGGCTCAATCTATTCGCTATTTAGTTAGAGAGGCTTAAGCAGACATTTGGGTGAAATTGGCAAGGGAGGGATTGTGTACTCTGGTCCACTGTGAATGACACGCAGGCTGTATTTTAACCTCTTCTTGCACGCTTCATTCTGGCAAAGTTAGCCTCTGGTATTTTTCTGACTGCTGTGTTTGTATTTATACAAGTACTACATAGATTGGCAACCCACTCACTGCTCAATTTCTGCTTTGTTTTGTATGCTGGATTGATGCCGGTCTGTTTTAACAGGATTTCGTGGATGGCTTTGTTGGCAATAAGACTCTACAAAAGACGATATCTACTACTTTCTTCTTGTACTTCGCCTGCATCCTCCCTGCCATAGCTTTTGGCATTCTTAATGACCATAACACAGACGGCAAAATAGGTGAGATGTTTACCGTGTTTACCCAGTGATTTGATGTACTTCCTTTCCCCAGGGTTAGTTCTGTTAAGTTGCTGACAACAATAAAGCACCTCAGAGTTTGAATACTATATGCTCGTTGCTCTGTGCTTCTTCCAGGCATTAAAATGCACTGTGTTTGTGAGCATTCTGTGACATACCGGGAGATGTTTATCTTTGTTGCCAATACCTGATTGTAGTAGTTTATGAAGATCATAGGCACTCCGCGTATAGCAAGCGCAGCATGTGTATTTGGGGAAGGTCAGTTTTAATCGCATACGTAGCCTGCGTTTGAGTCCACGGGCACGGTTCTACCCCCTCCCCCTTAACCCAGCGACCAATTTGACCCTGGAGCCGGCACTCGCCTCCGCGGCGTATACGTCGTGCTCTGCAGCGGACGGCGGTCACCCGGAGGTCCCTGGCTCGGGCCGCGTATTGACAGCACTCGTGGCCTCCAGATCGGTGTCATCATCGTCACCATCGCCTTCAACAGACGAGCCCGCATTACGGCCGCTATATAAAATCAATGCGCGCGCGGTCCGGGCCAGCGCGGCCGAGCGGCGGCGGCTGGTAATCACTGGTCCGGCCGCTGGCGGCCGCTCGCTCGCCGCCTGAATGTCAATTGACCTAATTAGCCGGCGGCGCTACGGCCTCTTTGAGAGGGAAGCCGCCGGTGCGACACAGCCGCTGCTTATTTTTCGGTTTCGCACGCGCATGTGCCTCGCCCGGCCGCCGAAGTCGGCGCCGATTTTTTCATTGTTGAGCCGTCGGTTCGCGCCGCGCCGTGCGTGACTCGCCTGAGCTGACAGCAAACGTCGCGTCGGGTGCAGCGTTTAGAATTTTCCCGTTCGTTACCGTAATGAAAGGCTTTTGATCACTGGTGCCGGCATTTGCAATCCCTAATCAGAATCAGTGGTTCTCATTTGTCGTCGAACGTTTAACAGCGCTCTTCGTTAACAGAACTGTTAATTCGTGTTCTCGTTGATGTTGCTGTTGTTTTTTCATGTTGGTTTTCCTTCACTTTTGTTTTAATGTTTGATGCCTCATGTTTTGTTACTGTCGGCAGTACGTTTAGCGTTCTAAATTGTTGACCTACCACACTGGAGGGTGACATCATGGTGATTCAGTTATCATTTTTTGTCTCAGTCAGTTGAGACTATTTTTGTATTTCCCGCAGTTACAGGAACTAGTAATTGTCCTTCTTGGCTGTTGAGTTATCATGAGACACATTTACTTCTGTATCCTAACAGACGTGTCGCGGTGAAGGTTTTTCGGATATGAATGAAAAGGCTTTCATTCAAAGTTTGGCTACAATAATTAGATGCGCTGCTTGGTTCTCGTTACTATTCAAAAGCATACTTTCATCTAGTGTTTGGAATGGCAATAGTCTTGTTCCCAGTAGTGGTTAGTGTCGACTAGTGTAATGAAGAAATGTTGCAGCAGATTTTTTTCGGCTACCAGTGGCGGACTTCGATTTTGCATATCCGTACCCGGGTCTGGGACTACGTAGATATTATTCAGTATTTGGGTCCTTTCTTGTGGCACTGCAAAATAGATGCCTGAAATGTTCCCACATTCCCTCGAAATAGCCGTTATTATTATTTTTAAATGCCCCGAGTAAATTTGTCGTTTTAAAGTGTCTTTTACATGTATTTTGCTCAAACTTCCCGAAGTCTTTTGTTTTCAACTGGCGAAGAACTTTTCCTAGGCTTGCTTTAGAAGGCGTATAGCTGCGTCTAAACAAAAACCACAGCTTCATGCGAACTGATGAAGCACTATCAGACCAAAATGTCGGGTAGTTTTGAACTCACAGACGGCCTGTTGCGGAATCTTCCGGGGATGAAATCAGCTTGGGCTCTACAAAAGACGTTTCTAAAATCACTTTATGATATATATGCTGTAAAACATGACCCAAAATATACCTTATACCCTATAGACAAAAGTCTACCTTACGCATTCAAAACCTAGCTGTGAAAGAGACAAATGGAAACATCCTCTGGATGGCCATCCATTTTAATCGAGCAAAACTAATGGACTGGTCTCTCGTAACATCAATTAATGAAGACGAAGAGCACATTGCTCACTCGGTCGAATCCTTTTGTCTCCCTCACTCTCCCGTCCAGTCACGATACTGGAACTTTGTTGGCCACCTATCTCTGAGCTTTGTAATCATGTTTTTGGATGGCAAACCGTTCACTTACACGGTTCCTACGTCAGTACCATACCATACCATTTACTGCCCTGATTTGTGGTGTTACCGTTAGCCTTAACGCCGACAAATGAATTACATCCTGGGTCGCCGCGTGATGGACTATTAATGGCCGTTGAAAAGCCCAAAAGTTGCGTTGGGTCTCGGGATACGAGGTGCAATGCCGTTTCAGCCTCATAACTCGAATGTGAAAAACACCGTCGTAAAAGCAAACAGCCGGCGGTATGCGATGGGAGTCTGCTGTAATGCCCAAAGGAATATACACTTCGCAGCGTGATGTTTTCTTTATATTTTGCATTGTATGGGAGGGCTAAGACAGATCCTGTACTGTCGACGCTTTTATGACCGAACCTAGGTTCCTTTATGTGTGACACAGAGTCTCTGGGAACGACGGCTGCTCAGAGCGATGTCAGTCTCGAGATTCACCGAAGCAATACGTCCTTACGCTGTTTTTCAGATGTGAAGAAGGTCATTCTCGGCCAGACGCTGGGCGGGCTGTTTTTCTTTGTGTTTGGCGGCCAGCCTTTGATGGTGCTGCTCACCACGGCGCCACTAGCCATCTACATCAAAAGTGAGTCGTTGGACGTTGCAGTTCAGAGCTGTCTTTCTAGTGATTTGTATGAGAAGTTTCTACGCATTGGTAATCTACGCCGAAACTTTGGTACGTTTTCCTGTGACATTTTACACAGCAACATGACCATGATTTTCGTTTGGCTTCTGTATCATCTATCCAAGACGGAGCGTTAACGTCCTCACAAAAAAAAAATCTTACTTCATTATGAAAGCCAAGTTGTCATAATTTCGATATAACTTTGCAGACGTGCACGCCCCACCAGTGTGCAGTTGGTCACCTTCTCACATGAAAACTGGGACTGGGAGGTTTTCTCACCTCACCACCCTGCAGTGGTTGAGTTATCTCCCTTTACCATCGTATCTTTGATTGATGAACATCCGGCTTGTATTAACAACTCTTCCGAACAGATTATGCCAGCGCGATGAAATTCAGCGCGCGAATCGATTATTCGCTGGCGACGATCAGGTGGACGGGACTGGTCGTCGGCTCTTGGTCGTCGGGAACGATAGGCAGGAGCATGGTCCACGAGAGCGCAGCGGGGAGGTTGAACTAGTGTCTGTGAAAGGGCGTGCGTCCTCTTCATGGAAATCCGACAGCTGAGACGGCGTTTAGTGGTGTTCGGTTCCCAGCGAAAAGCTGTCCGGGAGAGGCAAGGACGATGGCCGATTTTATCGGCGATCGATAGGCTGTCGTGACGGAAAATGGACGGGTGAATTTTCTGTTTGGCCAGGGATTAAACGAAGGCGTTTAATCTGAGTTTTATGGCACTGCTAGACACCAGGGCATTAAACAGTCTGGCTGGGTATGACCTGACGTAGCCTTTTTACGGGCGCGAAACAGCATCGCAAAACTGTATGTTTTGCTGAAGAGAGCAAAACATTGCCAAATGTTTTAATGTATCCTTTGGTCACGCTCACTCGCTCAATCCTAATTTCCGTACTCATAACCTTGGGACGCATTTCCGTATGGGGAGGGGACTTATTTCCTCCTTCCCGAGATCTCGAGAACTACCCATCCGATTTCATTGCAACAAATGGCAATCGATTCTCCGTGTCGTAAACTGTATTTTTTATGATGAAAAGTTTTGAAAATGTAATGAAATGAAATGAAAAGAGTAGATACAAAGGGAAGAAGGAATCCGGAATGGGATATTTTTGAGTTATTCTAATTCTGCTATTGACCGAATTTGATGCAATCGGCGTGAACCAAGAGCTGTTCTGTGGGACTGTTCCCATTAGCCGATACATTTGGAATTTTCAGAAAATTCATAGGCCTAACACAGTATGGAAGCTTGGAGGGATATTTTTGGAAAACTGAATTAACATGAAGTTTGAGAATTTTTCAGCTTTTACGTAGGTTATCTTTAAGGAGTACAAACCTTATAACATTCCTTCCATAATGTTGGCACAGGCGGTGTCAGGAAGATGAAAAAGGGGAACTGTTATGGTCGGATGTTCATCCGGGTAACTTACGACCATTGAATTGAATGACCTTGAGTTTTATAGTATAGAAAACATTTCTAGTGATCTAAAATAATTATATTTCTAAAATTATTGTTTATGGCCGTCATGATATAGGCTACGTGCACGGACATTTTACGTCATAGCTCCGTGACCCGACGTGGTATCAACCTGAAGCCTCAAGCACAACTATTGGATACTTTTATGAGTCAGATGCATTCCTGATTTTGGACTTTTAAAATTGGTGTGAAAATATTTACATTGAACTGAGTTTTCACATTTGACCTTGAGCTGAACTTGTCAAGTGACCTAACAAAAGTACTTTTAAATGTTTGCTCAACTACCTCAACACTCATGCAAAGTCTTAAATTTGCATTAAAAACTATAAATCGAACAGCTCTGTTTCTTTTACCTTTTACAGTGACAAAAATGGTCTGAGGTCCTCCAAAAAACGTGGCTCCGCCCCTGAGCAAAATAACATTATGAAAACTCGGCGCAACGCATAGCAAGACTTGGGTGGGAAAAGTCACTAAGTTTCTTGAAGTTGCTTCAAAAACCATAGAAATGGAGAGCGAAAATCCGAAGGAAATTTCTGAAGCCCACTATTCAATATGGGATTAGGGTTAATTATTATATTCCCGGAGGGCTAGACGATATGACCCATTCTCGGCGGGGGCGGATTCAGCCCCCTTTGAGATCTCGAGAACTACATACCCAATTTCTTCGCATCAAACAGCGTTCGATTTGCCATGACGTGAACTACATTTCATAAACAGAAGTTTTCAAAATTTTGAAAGGGATGGGGGTACAGGGGCAAAAAAGTTAAAAGAGGGGATATTTTTGGATTTGCTATAACTCTGCTGTTTATGAACCGATTTTAATGAAATTGGCATCAATCGAGAGATTATAAATGGGAATGTTGCCAGTGGTCCATACTTTTGAAATTTTGAGAAAAAAATCGTAGGCGTTCACAGGGTTTCGAAAATAGGAGGATTAGTTTTTCAAAAACTGAATAAACAGAAAAACTATAAACACTTTTAACTTCTACTAGTCATGTTATGCTGAAGAAGTACAGGTCATATTACATTGTTTGTATGTTAGCATAGGCGGTGCCAGGGACATGGAAATGGGAGAACTGTCATGGTGACATGTTCTTCAGATCAGCTGACGATCTTTGACCTTAAATTACCTTAATTGTAGTTTAAATTCATTGAGATCGGTCCATAAATAATGGAGTTATAAGAAGTCCAAAGGTACCCCCCATTTTGACATTTTTGCCCCCCTGTATTCACAAATTTCAAAATTTTGAAAATTTCTTTTTTTATAAAAATGTAGTTCACGTGACGGCAAATCGATTGCCGTTTGTTGCGATGAAATCGGACGAGTAGTTCTCGAGATCTCGAGGGGGCCGAATCCGCCGCCGCCTGCCGGGAATCGACCATACCGTCTAGCCCTCCGGGAATAGGGTTAAAGGCGAGATGTACTGTTACTGTACAAACGCGTGATGTTTTAGTCATAGGTTAATCCAGCGCTGACTGGCTGCTGGACAGCGTTTGAACCCATCGTGCATTTCGGAAAACATCGGGCCGATCTTAGTAATTCGAGCGGCGGTCATAAGCCTCTCAGCCGACTCTCTCAAAAGTCCTCTGTTGTTGACCTCTGTAATGACATAACAGCTGGGGCCAAATGCACCAAACAGATGATAATGCATAGAATGTTTATGAATTTCATAAATTTATAAACTAGAATGCTTATGAAAACATCGGACCGGTTTTAGCGATTCGAACGGCAGTTAGCCCTTTAGCCGGCTACCTCAAAAGTCCCATCTCGTTGAACCCTCTGTAATGACAACATGATGGACTAACGGCTTCAAGCTAGTGGTAATGCGTAGACTGCTTATGAATCAACTTTGCTGCAGAAACTAGCTTGAATTAGATAAACACATCGAGTAAGCTTATTTTTTCGATGTATATTTCTTTCAGAGCAACAGCAATGTAAGGCAGCTAGGTTGCAGGGTTGTTTAGTTATAACCTTATTAATGATTTTTTATTTGATACTGTGCGGGTACCACATCATGCAGGCAACAGAAAGTCGCACTGTGTTCTTTTTCATGTAGTCCTCTGCCAAAACAAATCTAAGACAAATTTTCTACAGGAAGCTAAGTAAGCTCATTCGTTTTGGCGTCAACCTATGACGTGAACTGACATGACCTCACGTTGAATTTGGTAAATCTTGCTAAGAGGCGTACATAGATTTGTTTGTCTGGCTTGAACGACGGGTTACGTCAGCGACAACCACTTCTACCATCCACAATGCAAATCGGTTCCACTGTCATCACGATGTGACCTAGCATGACCTCCAATGTTGACGTGTCACGGTTGTTTATCCTTTCGAGGACCGTGTCCTATGTAAATCCAAATAATCCATGCATTATATCCGCGGATATTATTAAAAAACGAAGCGTGTTCGCGCTACTGCCCGAAGAGACGAAACCATGCATGGATTCACGTATGACGTCATGTCTCCATAACCTGACCTAGCATGGAAATCGTTTTGATATCAAAATATGTAAAATTGATTGATGAATGGATGCTGAAAGTTTGGGCGGGTTGGTTTTAATGGTTCAGAAGTTATTCCTTAAAAATCGACGGGGTGCCGTATTTGACACTCCCCAGGCGGTGCGGGGCTAAGGAGAACACAAAAGTTGCATTTCGTTGCAGAATAAATGCGGAAAATCGAGATCGCGACACGTTCCCAGGGACAGTAATTCGCTACTTTTGGGTTGCACACGGAGATATGGCAGTGCCAACCAGATGAAAAGGCCTTGGGCAATTGAAATGAACCACGGCTGCTCCCACTAAACGAACCTCAGATGAGATCATTATCATGGGTTGTGCAGTTCAGGAAACGCTTTTGCTTCTTTCGTGGCTCCATGTATTCTACGGATATTACTTTTTCCATTATCAGTATTCTAATATCTACTACAGACTCATATCATGTCTTTGTTTCTGTTCCAGTTATCCATACCATATGTGAGGACTTTGTGATCGACTTTTTCTCCATGTACTGCGCCGTGGGGCTGTGGAATTCCTTCTTCATCGTGCTGTACAGCGTGTTCGACGTGTCTCGGCTCATGCGGTGGTCCACCCGATCCACGGAGGAGATCTTCGCCATCTTCATCTCCATCGCCTTCTGTGTGGACGCGTCCCGCGATGCAGTGGTCGGTAAGTTGCCCCTCCCCGGTCCATTATTTCTCTCTCTTTTCCAAGAGTCGTTCTGGAATGTCGGGAACGATGAATCCGTACTTTTTTAGAATAACGCAAGGTTGGTTGTCACAAGGTATCTTGTCCGTAATCGTGGCTGTTGGTGCCATGCGGCAGTGTCCTGAGTGTATCTCTTGCTATGAAAATTGTGGTTTACCAACCCGCTCCATGCGACGTTTGCCAAGAAGTGTAACTTCTTACCTCAAACCATCCTGAGGTCCGGTAACCAGATAAGTACTGTAGCGGAGGAAATACATACATCATCGTTGGTTTACTTGACACGTCTGCCCATTTTTTATTGCAAAAGGTAGTATGATAATTTTCATGTACGGAATGGCACAGCAACGGTTCGTTTTTTTGTCGGTTACTTTACTTCAGCCGTCATTGCAGCATTCCAATGTTACTAACATAGGTTTCTGTTTAGATTTTCAGAAAGAACTACTGGTCGCCTGCGTGCATGAATAGCAGCCAGGAGCAGAATGTGACGTCATATGATGCTGTGAACAACACAGAGACGGCAGTTCTCGAGTGCCACAGGGAGAACAGCCTTCTGTTCCTGCTACTCATGCTGGGAACGTTGTGGGTGGGAGTGTCTCTCTACAACTTCAACAAAACGTGAGCCGAACGTAACGACTGTTCACGGCAGTTTTGCTTGTGCCGTTTGTGTAGACAGAAGATTTTTAATGTTACGCAGTTTTGTCGCGCATATCCGCCTGATGATTCTGTATGCCGTTGTTTTTATTCGTTTCACCCAAAAGAACGTTTTCTTATTTTTCGCTTCTGAAAGACACAAGATCTCCGGTCCGTGGCACTGCACTGTGTGCCCGAATATACACAAGACGCCACATGGTGTCAGTTGGTCGGTGGACAACTTCCCCAGTCTCTCCACTGCGTCCGATTCTATGCAAGGCTCCTACTTTCATGGATAATGTTGGGCCAAAGAACACTGTGTTCAAACTGAGAAAGTGACGAAATGGCGGAAAACGTACTTGATTTTTGTTTGTTTCAGCGTGTTCTTGTGGGTGTGAAATGACGCAAACAGCAGACATTTCCATAATCTGAATGGTGTCCATCAGAGCAGACGCTGTTTACGCGGCTCCTTTATCACCGGCTTTCTTTTCTCCGGCTACCGCTGCAGCGGCGATCGAGAGTAAACGTGATGAGCATAACCACGCGGTAAATGGTGATTTGCCGGGTTATATCCCATTAGCGTCGCGGGAAAATGGGCACTTCCTGATACATGGGGCGCGGCGGCCATAAGCGGCGGTCGTCGGCCGCTCTTCTGGCGCTGAGCGTCGGCACCCTGCCGCGCCGCTTACGTCTCCGGATGCCAGGACTGATACCATTGTGCGGCTCTCGACTGCGTCAACGGTGAATGCCCACCTGGCGCCAGCCGGAAGACTCTTGGCCTTGACCGCGCAAAACGGCACCATGGTGATGCCGTAGAACTCCACGGAGAGTTAGAGTAGCGCTAGCTGGGTCTGTGTTCAGGAACCTGCTGGTGGCGGTCTTTGTATCATCCTTTTATCCGTCCTGTCTCCCTTGTAATGCACGATACCATATTCAAAAGTTCCCGATTTTCCGGCATCAGTACTGTGCCATTCAAATTGTTCTGCATAACCTCTCCCATAATTCTGCAATATTTGAAACCAGTTGAAGGACTCTAAACAGCACTTCATCACAACCGCGAAAACTGTACATCACAAAGTGCAACTTATACCATAAAAATGTGCATTGTTTTGGCATATAAGTTTCGACGTCTTTTTAGAAGGACCACGGTGTGTTTGGAAAAGCGTTTTGTGTACATTGTACAAAAGATGAGCTTAAAATGCCGTATCCCGCTCCTTTTGGTAAATTCTGGTGTTGTATCCCTGTGGTTTTGCCGGCATTTCGAGACTGCGGAGAAAAGAAGGAAATTCGAGCGTGTTTTTTTTTATCTAAAATAAGTTATCTTACTTTCAGTTTTCCGTAATTCAACGGCCACATACTTGTCTCTATGATTCTGGAGAAAGTTTTTCTTAATTTGGGATTTTTCCAGGGTAAAACAATGCCTGTTAGTCTTTGCTGCCTGAAAGGCAGAATCAGAAAAAGAAATTATTTATCAGCCTCACAAATACAAAACTCCCTCCAAACTACTGACGAATTTAGGTTGGTCACCTGGGGAGATCGATTAGCGCGAAAGAACACAAACCAAAATAAGAACCAATTCATCAGTTATATGTAGCCTTTTGGGAGCAACACAACAACATAACAATACTGGAGTCGAATGTGGGTGCACGGCTTACGCAATTAATGTTTTTTTTCATAAATGTTCATCGATTGCCGACCTATCCAGTTCAACGGCAAATTTCATGACTTCGACGTTTGGTTGCTTTTCGTTCTTCCGCAACCTGGACTGACTGAGACAAGCCTCTCTTTATTGTGGCCGGTCACAGGTTGGCTGGAAATTCATAAACAGTCGTGTCAAAAGTCCGATTTACGGGTGAAAAGCTGCGATCAGAAGAGCAACAAAAAATCCGCCATTCGCGTACACATTTCTTTTGCTTGTCTTGCTTTCAGCACGGGCTGGAAGTATCATGCACATTTACATGGCTTCCTAGCTAACATGGTCTAATCTGAAACCTCGCCCATCTTTACCGATAGGTCCCGTTCTTTGTCATGCAACATGTAGATCGAAGTACGGAAACTCAGCAGTTTGGGTTAGGAAGAGATTGACATGAACATTTTCTCTTTAAAGTGAGTCAATGTTGGTAGCGTTGCCATGGGTATGGTTAGCACCAGTTTTCCGAGTTATAAACGTGATGAGCATAACCACGCAATAAATGGTGATTGCCGGGTTGTATCCCATTAGTTTCCAGTTCCGGCATATATATATATATATATATATATATATATATATATATATATATATATATATATATATTAATGCTTTTGCATATATGTTATATTAAAGCATAAACAATTTACTGAATTTTCTTAGAAATAACGTGCATATTTAATCATATGTGAAATATGTAAATAAAAGTCGCCTATTATTGCTGTATAGTCGCAAGTGTTCTACATGGCGAGGCTGCTGGTGTGAAATTTGCGTTGGAAACCGTTTAAAACGTGTGAGAGGCATGGAATTAATATCTTCCTGGGAGTAAGAATTTAACTCTTGGCAATACAAAACGTATTTAAGACCACAAGGCCGCGGAATATCCATAGTTCATAAATTTGATACTCAAATTTACATCGCTTCCATACATGTGTGATATGCGATACGAGGATCAGTTTCCAGATTGCAACGATTCATTAACAAGTCTAAGAAAATGCATCTGAAACGCATGTCCAGACGTTATCTGGGCAGCTTTTGCCACGTCACGCTAAAATAGACTGAGTTGAACTGTCTGTTCCGCACACTAGCCGGCAGGCTGTGGCAGGTGGAGCGCCGGTGACGTTATCGGTACCGTCACAGGCCGTACCTGGAGCAAACCGTGGTCGGTGCAGCGCGGGTGACGCTATCGGTAACGTTTCAGACCGTACCTGGAGGCCAGTAAGAGAGAACTGCTGGCCGACTATTCGCTGCCCATCGCCGTCCTCGTTATGAGTTTCGTCGGCTCGTTCCTGTTCGCCGACGTAAACCGTGAGTCTCTCTGTCCTCGCTCTGTACTGATTCTCCCAGTCTCCAGAGGTTCCCCTGAGCCACCCAGTGAGCAGGTGCGCTCTTGCCGCTGTCCGGCCGGTGAGTCGCCCAATCTCCGCTCCCTCCGGAAACGCTGCTTGCATCATATGCAGCTTCACACGTAACGCTGTTTCATTGTTCGGCGCTGTGAAAATAGGCGCATCCGGACGTTTCATGCAGCTGCTGGTGGTTTACGAAACTGAGTCTTCCTGAAATGGAATTGGATTAATTCATTGTGATATTCTTGTGATGAATACCTCCTGCTAGATGCACGAGTACCCGTGCATCATCATCGGTTCCAGTCATTGCTCCCTTGCCGTCTCGCGTCCCCCCAGCGCGCCTCTGTAGGCGGTGTCGATCTGCACGCCGTATGTAGTGCGTTCCGTGTCCCGCTGACCTGTCTGGCCCGGCCCGCAGTGGCTCCGTTCCGGTACAGGGACGAGAACGCGCTGGGTCTGGTCTCAGTGCGGAACATGAGCGTGAGTGCCGTGTTCGGAGCGGCCCTGCTCGGCTTCTGTCTCTCGCTGCTCTTCTTCATGGACCAGAACATCACCAGTGCGATGGTCAACAACCCAGGCAATAAGTAAGCGAGTCGGGCGAGGGGTACGTGTAGAGTTTGGGAAAGTTTCAGACCAATTTGCCAAGGCCAGTGTCAGAAGGATTCGGGAAGATCCAGCTCACCATAGTATAAAGTATTTGCTTCAAGCCAGTGTCGTCAAGTCTGAACAACCGGGTTCAAATAAATGCATGTATTTGTGGATTTTGGCTTTTGTGACTGCGCTTTATCCTTTTAAATATCCTCTTTTCCGTATTTAATGTTCATGATTGCATTTATCATAACAGTCAGTCAGGTACATGATTATAGTCTGCGACTGAAAGGAGAACGCCCGATTCTCAGTACCCGCTTCAATGAAAAATGCAACCCTCGTGGTAGATATTTGTTTCACCATGTCTAACAAAACATGAGATGTTTTACATGCCATTATCGCAGCAAACAACCATTACGGCATCCACCAACGCAAAGCGTATCCAAGCCTTTACACCTGTGCATTGTCGTGTCCAGGCTGAAGAAGGGTCCGGCGTACCACTTGGACCTGATGGTGGTGGCGCTGCTGAACGCGTTTTTGTCTCTGCTGGGCCTGCCGTGGATGCACGCCGCCATCCCGCACTCGCCGCTCCACGTACGAAGCATGGCGGACGTAGAGGAGCGTGTGGAGCAGGGTCACGTCTACGAAATGTGAGTGATGGATTGGAACGGCATCTTCTGAGACGGGGCTGTAATATACCCACGCTGGGGATGCAGGCCGGAACACAGCGACAGGTGTGTAAGGTAGCCATGACACGAAATGACTCCAAATTTCAAGTTTTCATCTTGAAGTAGTCAGATTGACGTTTGAACTTAGCGACAACACTTTCGGGCCTGGTGTAGTACTACAGTATGTCGGAAGATTTTCCTTTGTGTGAAGACTAAATATTCGAGGGGTCATATCGGTTCTATTTACGTCACTGATGTGAAAACGGCTACTGTGAAGGTAGGAACTGAATGATAACGCGTGCCCTGACCATAGCATTTGTATCCACCTTGCAAATGGATACAGATACTAGATTTCACATGTATCAAATAATTCAACAATTGAAATAACAGTGTAAAAAATGGTCAAATCAAAAATGGTTCCTTCTGCCAAGTGTGAGCATTGAGACCATGACACATGGCTCAAATGCAAGGTGTTTCCGTACTTTCTTTCAATGGCTCGGCTCATATGAAATAATGAATATGGCCAGTGCAGTCTCTTTTTCTGAGTTAAATTAAATAGGGCTGGCCCTTGGCCAATATTCTGCGAGTTAGTGTCACGACAGCAACTACCGCTGTCATGCGCCGTCTGGGTCTGCCGATGGAAGCTTAGGTTAAAAATATTTTTTGCGCAGGGTGTTGACTGAAACTTGACAGATTTCGGGATACGGGCTGTCGTTTTTTGGCGCTGCCTTTCATCACTCACTACAGCTGAGTAACTGTGATGGCGACCGGACGCTGTGACCTGTCGAGTGCCTCGCCGACACGGTAGCCAAGGTGCGCGCCGCAGGAGCGGCGCCTGGCGAGCCGCTTCAGAACCACCGCAGCGATCACATCCAGGGCCGATCCATACACATCCCTCAGCGAGGCGGGACGAGCGGCCGCATCATCGTTCGGCACCGGTCCAGATTATGCCCGATGTATGCAATCGGTCACGGCGCGCCGTCAGGTCGGCCGGCTCTGTTCCTCGGCTGCGGGGGCGGCGCGGACGCTGGAGGGGGGGGGGGGGGGACGCCCGGACGGAGACGAACCGTCGTCGCCGACCTGGCGCCGCGCGGTCGAGCCCTCCCGGTCACAGCTCGGCGGCAGCGGCCCTTCCGGCGCTGGCGGCTGGTGCGCTCTGAAAAGCCGGTTGTACGAGCGTGGCTGTTGTAAATGAGCTTGCAGGAGAACCTTGACAAGACATTGGGTTAGGCTGCGCTAAGTGTGTAGAGGACTTGGAGTTCGGTGCCACCAAACGTCATCTTGTCGTGTCTCGTGACTGGTTGTAGGCGTAATGGTCGTTATCTTCGAGCGCGTTTTAACAGGCTCAATGTCCCTAACCCTTCTTACAAAAGGAGACAGGTTTTCATGTTGACCTTGGCGATGCGGGCCATCCCCCGGGGCAGCAGCGTGTGGCGAGGTTTTCCTGCCGTATAATCGCTTCGCACTTGATCGTGTTCCCAGTTTAATGCAGTATTATCGATAGGGCTCCTATGTATTGCTTCTTGAATTTGTAATCACCTAACGAAGTAAAAAACGTCCGTTTCATGTTAGTCATCTCAGGGGGCTTTTCAGATTAGACTGTATATTAGAATCCAACTGTTTTCACAACGATGAAGCTACAAATCAGGCCCAGTATGACCCCAGATATTTGTAGCCGTGGCGACAGGGACAATTTTCGGGCGTACAGTAGTACTTATATTGATGTAAATATGTGGTTGGGCTGAAAGTCTTAAGCTTGATTTGGCCCAAATTCACAGGGAAACTCTGAAAAGTCCTGATTTTAATATTGTTTATATATAATATATATAATACAATATATATATATATATATATATATATATATATATATATATATAATATAATATAATATATATATATATATAATATAATGTATAATATATAATATATATAATAATATATATTTATTTATATATATATATAATATATAATATATATAATATAATATAAGAATAATTTAATATAATTTAATAATAATAAAAAAAACTGATTTTGCTTAAATTCACTGTGAACCTTTGAAATCTGGGGCGTAATTTCGGGTCACACATGAGTTAACATGTTTCATTTACATGTGTGAAAACGAATATTTTGTTTGAATATTTTGGAAAGCAAACGAATTTTAACCCATGTTGGAGATGTACGTAACCCTTTTTTCACTCCGGAAATCTGGCAAGTGTATCTGCAGCTATATAACTTTCTGGCATCTGAGGACTAAGTCCATGGTTTGAAATCTACCATAATTACGCGAAACTACTAATAACGTTGTAAGGTCGTGCCTTTCTTCTACCAAGTTTGATAGGTTTCCATTAGCCGCAGCGATGAACCACAACAACAGCATAATGCTGGGAACATTTCAGTTTTGTTCCGTTGCCTCGTTCAAAATAAAATAAAAATCAGTCGAGAACCTGAACAAACAACTCGGGCTACTGACCGTCGCACTTCCACTGAACAAAAACACTGGTGGATCCAAGAGGACATCTGGCCATGGCTCCCCTTTTATTGGCAAGTACGTGGCGAACATGTCTTTCGGTCCCCCTTTTCATGGGATATTTCCAAAATTTCCTTTTGAAAACGATTTTCATTCGCATGCTTATGTCGAAAAATGGCGAAGCAAAGTGGCCTAAATCCGCGGAAAATTCAACATTTGGAGGAAGTTAGGTGACACGGGTGGAAATTCTTTAACCCATTTAGCACATGGCCTGAATCGTTCTTGGGGAAATATCCCGAACGTCATGGGGTCATTGATAGACTTACCACACACGAGCCTGATTTGCCATGACAGGTGTTCTTCGGTAACCAATCAACGACTGCTCACTCCAGGCCATCGAGTTTTCCTTCCCCTCGAGAAGTAAGTAAACCGAGTTACACTAACCTGAATTAACAGTGAGTTGCATCAGATGTTAGTCATAAACTTGGCAGTTTGTCTTTTTCCAAAGTGGCCTTGTGTCGCGAACCAACCTGGCTTATATGAAGCTTTGTATGCCTTTCATCCAAGCGTTTCAGTGGGGTACTGCCCGAAACCAGACTGCTTTAACAAAAAGCTGTTGCGTGTGCTCTGAACGTCACGCCCGATGGCACAGCTCCAGATAGAGGTTGATTTTGTGGTAAAATTTTTGCAAGGCGGCTTGGGTGCGTTACTATCGTGTCGTGGTCAGATCTGAGTTTCTCTCACATCTGGCCGGCTGCCAGCTAACCGGAGGGTCTCATCACCCAGAACAGAACTGAGCTATACTCGGATTATTGGGACGCAGAAACAAACTTTCTGCCAATTGCAGGCTATCAAAAGCTTTTTCAGTTTTTTATGGGGTTTGTGACAATGTTCCCACTTTTCGTTCCATCAGATTTCTTATTTGTAGCGCTGATATTGATTCGATCGATCGATTCGATAGCGTTCGATCGGAATGGGAACACTCTCGGGCACGATTTTCTGTTCGTTCTGCCAAAAGAATGGAATACGGAATTGTGCAATGGTGAGCAGTCATACGACATGACCATTATTTCGCACCAGGCCTTGTGACGCCATCTGCATGTGGTGTTTCCACCCATTATTACAACATTAACCAGCATGCTTACCTGGTATATATCTGGTCCTGAAGGTCTTAACGCGATAAGATCATTGGCAGGTGCCGGTTTTTAAATGCATGTTCGTTCCGTATTGTCGGTTTTATTTTGGCAGTAACAGTAAAAACATCCATGAACTGATCTTCCATGAATGCTGTTATGTATTTCCTATTTTTTTCTTTTGCTTTTTTCGTCGTTCAGTTGTAAGACATTTGAGGACATAATTCATATCTTTCATTCAGTGATATCGACGCTGCTAGCGTAACTGCAGTCAAGACCATGTCCTGTGTCCTGTGTCCCGTGTCACCACATGTCCTGGCTTGACCATGACATTGTCGCGCTATGAAAGACCCAAACCTTCAATAATTTAGTGGTATTCTCTGCATTCTGACGCCCGTGCTGAGGTATTTTTAGCCGGGCTTTGATCCGAAATGGTTTTTGTGAGGTTTGCGCAGGGAATTTCACATGTTTGTTGCATTTTTCTCAGCAAACGTGCCTATTCGCTTTTCTTTGTTTTAGTTGCTGGAGTTACGTATTTTTAAACGTACGGCTTTTAATAGATTTTCTCCTTCATCCTCAAACAAACAGGATAACTCATTCTCATGGGTTCTTCCTGTTTCATGAAGGGATAACTTTATTCCTGGTTATTGCCAATTCATGCCTTTGAGTATCTTTTCATTATAAGTTTGAACACTGCCGTGAATATATGCCAATAACTTGAATGTTTTTCCTTTGTTAGTGTCTTTGGTTTGAATATTTGCAGATCTTCCTCTGCATCGCAGACCCCGGCACCCTTCTTTACCTCGAATCTTCCTTGCTGCAGAGTTTCTGGCCTCAACAAGTGGGCCATTAATCCCGTGTAGCGGCGATACGGTCTCGAACTATGCCCATTAATAGTCTCCGAATGACAGCTCGTCGTCGAGCGCGGTTTACGAGCGAGCCGCTGCGGTCCGTGAGCCGGGGGCAGTCTGCGTGACAGACTGACGGAGCCCTGTTGCTCTGAGTTGTCGACAGAGACCCGAGCAGCTCGGTGTCCGCTGCTGGGAGAGGGAGCCTGATTATGACGGCGAGCAGCTTGTTTTGCTTATTAAAGCCGAGCTCAAAACAGTCATAAGTGCTTTAAAACTCAGCCCGCGGGCCCGTGGGTATTGATTCCTGAGAAGCACGGACGTGCCGAGGGCACTCCCATCCCGTTGGCTAGAGGTTGGAGTTAATGATGGGCGGTGAAAACGACATAGTGGCCCGAGTCACGAGTTGTGTGGCCGCAGGATAAAGCCGATAAAGTTGCCCGTTTTACGTTTGCGTTGTTTTTTCACTGATCGATCACGCCAGCTTCACTGGTCACGGCTTTAGGTCTGAATTTAAAAATCGCTATGCTCAAACCCAGACAAACTGCTCGCGCCTGTTGAAAACCGGACAGCATCAGAACTCCGTGACGCTATTCCAGCATCGTCAAGGTTCGGGAGACGCGAGTGACGGGCATCCTGTCGCACGTGCTGATCGGGCTCTCCGTGTTCCTGCTGCCGTACCCGCTGACCTACATTCCGCCGCCCGTGCTGAACGGGCTCTTCCTGTACATGGCCATCACGGCGCTGAACGGCAACCAGATGTTCGAAAGGATCACGCTGTTCTTCATGGAGCAGGTCAGACGGTCTACTGTGTTCCTGTAGCCACCTTATGTGCAACGTATGTGAAACAGGCTATTCAACTGGCGTGATTTCCAACATGGCGTAACGTGATATTCAGCATCGAGTGTTTTATGGGGATCTTTGATTTTTCGCTGTACCGTTTATTTAATTTCGTGTACTGGGTTGGTATGTCCTTTGTACACAGGTTGGTCTCCACTTGCAATATTCGCTTCACTCACTGGGCAGAATTCTTTTGTGGTTAGTATTTTGTCTATTTCTCATTCTCATGCTACGATAATGCTTAGAACAAGTCCATCCCATCCAGAGTTTAGATAGCATGGGCTCTTTATTCCACGCCCGGTGGCAAAATCTCAGGGACAACGGCGGATTCTTTGACCAAACTTTAACGTGCAAGAGGGCACATGACATGACCGTGTTGCTGTCAGTATGACCTTGTAGCCAGCTGGCAGCTGACCCACGGGCCAGATGTGGCGCGCCAAGGCTGACAGCTCGAACTCGACCCCTATCAATTCGAACCTCCATTGTCACGGCTGAGAGACAAGCACCATTTTAACGTAGCAGTTACCACTCACAGTCAGTCACATGCTGCGCATAAAAGACGGCGCGGGGCTCAGCACCTTGCGGTATTCATGATATACGTATATTCCTATGGAATGTGCTGTTTTCAAGGCAGAGACTGGTTCATGACTCCTTTTTGGTGACAACACTTTGTTAATGCTGTCGCGTTACATTTTGTATTTGTTGCTTTGATGGACTCTCTAACACCCTTCTCAAACCCGCTTCTTTCAGTCCAGCGCGCAGGCCCTCCGTTCTCAGTTGCCTGCCAAAATGTCGAACGCTGAAAGTCAGGGCATTCAGTGTCGAGAAGCCCTACAGCTTTCTGCAAAATACGTGTCTTTGCTGACGCTGAGTGGGAATTTCGTTGTCATCCGTTTAGCCCGGGCGTTTGCTCTGCGTGACAACGTGAGACACGCGCGCTAGGATTAGCCCGCAGGTCATCGCAGATTCAGTGCCGTCGCTACTTTTAGTAGCGGCGCGGCTCGCCGCAAAGCCCGGATCGTGAGGATCAGCGGCGGCAGCTCTGAATGGCAGTCCCGGCGCCGTTGAATGCAAAGCCCGGTAGCGCCAGTGCGGCCGGACGCGGCGCCGCGGAGTGCAGTTCGGCTTTCGGTTGACCAGAGGCAGACTGCGTCGCGCCTGGTGTCTGTCGTCGAGCTCGCACGGATGCCGCTCAGTCGAAGCCCGCCAGCGCGCTTGCGGGTGGCCGTGCGAATCAGGGCAATCGCCGAACAGAGTCGTGGAGGTTGACACTGAAATGATCCTCTTTCTCCGAACCCAGCGATACCACGAACACGTTAGTGATTACTATTTGGGAGTGGGCGGGGGCCAGTTAACCCCATCGCATTTTGCCAGATATACGTGACGAATGTTTAGTGATAATAGTGAGTCTGGATGAAGAGGTGTGTTTTAACCGGCAGGTGGCGTACCCTCCGAACCACTACATCCGGCGGGTACCGCAAAGGAAGATCCACATCTTCACCGCCTGCCAAGTGCTGCAGCTGGGCATCCTCTGCGTGTTCGGCTTCTCGCCGTGGTCCTACATGAAGACCATCTTCCCCGTCCTGTTGTTACTGCTGCTGCCCATCCGGTGAGGCTCGCCTGTCCGGCGGAGCTCTGAGTTCCGGGTAGCCACTCCCGGAGGCAGTGGCGGGAACAGAGCTCGGGAGACTGTCTCGGGAGTCGGGCGGCGGATTGTATGCAGATAGTCTGAATTCGTGTTCAATCCATTCCCCGGACAGCTAACATTTTCCGGCTAATCGGCGAATACTGATCTCCCCGTGGCGTCCCTCGCTTTTATTGGCTCTATCTCCTCTCCTGAATCCTTTCAGCCGGTGGTTAGAAGCATTTGTTTGGACTTGGAGTGGTTAAACACGTAACCATCCCATGTCGTGGCGGCTTATCTAATGGCGGCACATTGCGGCCGTGCGCCTTAGCTTGCGCGTCTTAGCCGACCATCGACTAACGCGTTGCTGTCCGTCCAGGCACCGGCTCATACCGATGCTGATCGAGGAGAAGTATCTGACGGCCATGGACATGGAGCACTAGCCGGAGCACTAGCCGGGGCTCTGGCCGGAGCACTGACCGGAGCGCTGGCCGGCCGGCTCCCGGCTCCGGACCGGCCACAGCCGGAACCCACGGCGCCGCCAGGGTTCTTGCCGCGGACGGCTCTGCGTCCCGTCCGGGCGCCGCCGCGGGGACGGCTCGCCGATCTCATGGCTCTCGTCGGGAGACAACGTGTGGCAGTGACTGCAATCAAAGGCGGCCCCGTGCTCGCCCGGTCCTAGCTCAATGACGGCCGGCGGCGGCCGGCGCCGTGGTGCGCGCTGCGTCGGCCCGTCCTGCGCCGCGTTGTTACAGGCTGTCTGTTAGCCGAGCGTTGTTAGACTGCGGCGCGGCCGTCTCGCGCGGCGCCTGCCGCGTCGATAGGTAGCGCTTGACGTTCCAGCCGTTTTTCCGGCAGAGCGCCGACGTTGGCCGGTTCACGGGCTGGTGGTCGACTGGGAGCGTGCCGACAGATGCGTTGCAGAGTTGTTCGTGTGGCTGGGCCGAATGCGATATGCTTTTGAGAATACTGTTGTTGGCCGTCCTGACAAATGTTCCATGAAAGCATCTAAATTGACAGCGTATTTCATATTCATTTATACAGAAACATTTCCTCTGGATGGCATACTCAAAATCGACAAGAATGAGGAGCTGCTGGTCATACTTGTGTATGTTTCCGCTCTGTACGAGCCAGCAGATGCTAAAATGCAATTAGTTGTCGCATATGAAAAAAATTCGGTCGTAATTAGTAAACCAAAAAAATGCATGTGGGAATTAGGAGGGATAGGTCAGTGTGCTAAGAAACGCGCTCGAAACTCCAATAATCGCAGCTCAAGGAAATGTGTCAATTTGAACCATATTACTGAATGGCCGTAAAGTTTTGATCTCACAGAGCTTTCATGACAATCTTCAGAAAGTTTTTGATATTTCAAAACCTTTTGAGGCCACGGTAAGTTCGCAGATCAAGCGATCAATCTTTATCACTATCGCACTTCACATGTTTAAGTTACAGTTCATACTCCCTTCACGAATATAGACAGTGATATATGATGTTCCTTGAGACTTATTATGCCTGCAATAGTAGAAACAGACAAGTCTTAGCAAGGGTTTCAAACATGAGCCAATACCATTGATCAAATTTTGCTTTTATAACTTTTTGGTCATGATATTTTGACATTTTGTTTGCTTGCTTATCTGGGCTTAAGATTCACAACCCTAGAAACGTATTTCAATCACGATCTTCTACAACAGATGAAAACGTACCCAAAACGAAGACAAGAAAAGTGGATTACGTGAATATCTACAACTGAGTGCTCTTGGAATTTTAACATGCTGTTAGCGTAGTGCTATATAATGGCTGGCCAGTCCACAAGAAGATGGGGTTAGGTTAGAAACAGCGTTCAATGAAAGCCACGACTGCGTCGCGCCTATATCTTTCCTTTGGGTTTACAAATGAAGAAATACATAAAAATTATAGTGGGTGTTAGGTTAGATCAAGGTCGTTTCTGCATAGTAATAGACATAGAAATCCGACGCCGTGTCATCAACCAATAGCCCATAGGCCCATAGAGTCAGGCACTTTTGTCCGACGACCACTTTCACGCGGAACGGGGTCGGTCTCCTGTGATTAATACCCCTTGCTAGAGTACGACAAGGAACATTCTGTATGTCCAGATAGTTTTTTTCTGGTTAGCTCGAGTTATCAACAAAGTTACTATCGTTGCTGATGAACTGTTCAACCTCTGGATACTTTCCTGTCCCCCTCCACTGTATTTTGTCCCGTAAAGGTGTTTAAACAATAATGCAAGAGCATGGGAACCGTAGAACTATGCTATGTGGAAAGAACATTTTCATACCGCTCTGAGCCAGAATGCATCCAACGCAAAGACAATCCAGTGCGACATTATCGGTCCAGTGTGTCATAATGTCCCGATATACTTACTCGAGTAGGTTCGCTTTCGATGTAGTTCACCAAAGGATCCAGTTTATATGTTTGTGTGAATTATTTGTGAACTTTACTCCATCCCTGCTGTTCCAACCACGCAACTTAGAACGTTTGGTTTTTCATGCAGTTGTTAAGATATAGGCATTCATATTTCAAAAGAACAATATATTTTCGTAATCTGCATGTTCCCAATTCCCAGTGGTTTATCGACTGACAGCTTACTTAAAACTCTGCTCATAGCTCATCGCGTTCCGTTCCGCAGCCTACAAAATATTATCCGCTGATTTTCTTTGTCCGTGACCATACTGAAGCATTCAATGGGAAGGGCTCATCTATGCTCCAACGCCGTCTCGAAAGGCGCTTTCGGCCACGCGCGGGGAGCGATTGCTAGTTGGTTCAGTCCTCATTCGCATGCGCGGTCTGGCGGGAGGCGCTAGAAAGCGCTGGATGCATCGAAACAACTATGCTTTCCCCATCATGCGAGATCGCGGTGTTACTACCTGGGAAAACGGCCACGTCGCTTCGTCCGAGGAGCTGTTGATTGTTGTCGCCGTGAAGACGGTATCAAAACTTTCGCCTTATTCACCAATGGAGAAGTGTACTGCTTCATTGCGTGTGAATTGCATGATTCAACCCATGAACGCACTAATACAGTTTCAGCACGTCCTTCTCTTGTTGGCGCCTCCGCAACGTTAACAGCGTATCGTCTTGTCGAACCGCCAGTTGGGACTCGAAAGTTGCCCTTCACCTTACGACCATCCTCAAGGGCGTCGATTTCAATTCTTATGTGAGGGCCCTGCCTCCCCCCATTTTGATCTGACCCCTAATGTCGGTTCGGGTCCCCCAGTATTTTCTGCCGGCTTTAACAAGGGAAACAGGCAATGAAAGAACGCCCGCAATAAACAGGAAACACACGTAAAGTATGGAACAAAGCATAAAGTGACCTAAAATAGACAGACGTGGAGAAACGGGCACACTGTTTAAGGGGGTCGGTTTATTTAGGTCTGGTAGTGCTGGGGTCCTACCAATGTTCCTCTGGGCCGTACCAACATTTCCGGTTGAAAAAAAAAACTAAATCACAGTAGGAGGTAATAAAGACCATTGGAATACAAGATAAAAACAGTAATCATGTGTCCGTCTATCTATCTATCTATATCTCAACCTATCAGTTTGTCTCTATGTGCCCATTTGTATGTATACATAAATATATATATATATTTATTTATTTATATGTATATAAATATACATATAAATATAAATATATATATATATATATATATATATATATGGGAATATATGCGATTTTTATTTGATAAATAACAACAGAAAACCGACAAATTTCCGCTGGTCAAAGTAAAGTTGGCTAAATCAGCTGGTAAACGCACATTTGGGGAGGTCAATTTGCCGCGCCCTCGGCTCGCTCCCCCCCCCCCATCATTTACACAAAACGACACCCCTGGCCACTCTCCTACAAGAGAAGTGAAATCCTACGACGTCACACTGCAGCACCAATATGGTAAGAGGCAATACAGACAATATAAAATGGCCGCGCATGGCGCAGAAGGGCGCGCTTACGTGCATGTGCTGGGTAAAAAGGCGGATCAAACATTCATTTATATAAATTCTATAGTCTGTGGGCCGGAAAGATTGGATGGCACCGGGGATCAGATCATACCTTCAAAATATCTGAAGGTACGATCTGATCCCCGGCCTTTAAACATAGACATGGGATACGGTGGCACATCTACGGAGTTTCATATCTCTCCGTGGATCTGATTTGCAGGCAGCATCGGTGTTTCCGTGGTTCACGTTGCCCATTTTACAATGTTCTGCCCAGAGGGTAAGGATGATTCTCAGTCCTTCGAGAAGCATCCGTTTACTTCGTGGTATTTCTCTTCACCGTTTTGATACGCCACTTGTAATTTGTACGCCCGTTTTGATAAACTAAGCGCAGTGCATCTGAAACTGGAACTCGGCGATGTCTTTTATGTGGATGTTTGTAGGCAGACGTCCCCAGTCGAATGTTACCTGCGGTCCACCAAATCATGGACAATCCTCGCTCAGGCTCGCCTCAGACTGACGTCAGATGGTGTCAGTGGAACAGGAACCAGTCGACCAGGCGAGATCTCATCAGCAAGGCACTCTTGCAACCGAGGAACATTGTTTCGTGGCATGAACGGAAATCCGCGAACCAATGCTTCGTCGGCATCAAACTATTCATCTCTTTTTCAATGTCAATGCCGAGGAAGCATACGCCACTACTACACGCGCAGTCGCCATCTTTCGGACATAAAACGAGCTGACAGCTGGGATGTTCATTTCCATGTGGACATACAAGATCACCAGAATCGCACTGTCGGCCTCGGTACTGGCCTTTCGGCACCATTTGGTTGTAAAACAGTTGACATCAGGTGAACGGAGACTAGTGAAAAGCGACCTAGCGTAGTCCCCAGCTAACGGACGGAGTAAAGCAGGGTTAAAACCTAAATACATCAAGCCTTTTGACTGTTATAAATCACATAAAACGTAGGCACTCAAACTGCAAGGTAGGAACATCCGACCACCGCAAGCTGGTTATGGACAAATAGGATCACCGCTTCAGATTTCCTCCGGCTCCAAAGCACTGCCTACCACACACCGACGACCGACCACCAGTAACTATCCGACCAGCTCACTAGCATTTTGTGCTGAATCTCCTGGGTTTTGATAACGTGCTGGCGTCACTGCCGTTTCACAGCGCGGCCCGCGCACACGCACGACGCCCGGCACGCGTCATGCCGCCCGCGCGCGCGCAGACACACGGGACCACTTCAGGCCTGCTTTCCGCCGCACGACTGGGGCACCGGTGCGGACTTCGCCACCGTCTACCGATGATCCGGACCGACGGCGCGCGGCCGTCCGGCCACAGCCGCCGCCGTCAAGGCCGACTAGCATGCGCATTTCTAGAATACCGGGGGCCAGGTAACGATACGCCAGGACAAGATTACATGACGCGGAGCAATCACAGAGGCAGTCCCTACACCCACCGGGCCAGGCGCAAACTTCGCGACTATTTACTAAGGATGGAAGAGGGACGTGAGACCCAGGAAAGAGCAGTGTATTACGAACGTCAAAAGCATTTAAACGTGCGCATCGGCAGGAAGTGCGATATGGCAAGGCCCAGAGAACGCCATCAGCTCCTCGCGGTACCCCGAACTCCCCGGGCAGTCACGGCGCCATCCGTCCTGCAAACATGCCTCCGCCGTCGGCTCCCCGACAGCGCGCCGTGACGTCGCGCGCCCCCTGGTCACGCGCGAATTTGACCCCTCGGAGCGGGCGAGGCCCGGACGAAGCCACGGCGCCCGCCCGGTCCGCGCCGGGCGGAGGTAGATGGCGCGCGCGCCGGCCGCCGCCCGTTTGTACGTCACTCCTCGTCCGAGTCCGAGGCGAACATGATGTCCATGAGCGAGCCGGCCTGGATGATCATCAGGTTGAACCGGACCGCCTCCTCGGCATCCTCGTCCTCCAGCGCGCGCATCTCGTCGCTGAGGAAGTCGCTCAGCATGACGTCCTGCCGGCGGCGTCGGGCCAAGTCAGACACCCGTCAGGTGGGGTCCGCGAAGGTCACATCGCTAGGCGCGATCAGACGAGGCCAGCCGGTTATCAGACGGACGGGGTAAGACGAGGGCAAGGTCGTTGGGCGAGGAGGTCAGTCAGCCAAACGGGAAAAGGTGAGGTCAGCGAGTCTTCACGCGGGGTCGCACCAGGCAAACCGGGCAGCGGCATAAGAGAATAGACTAGGGAGTCCGAAACCACATCGGTAAAGCTGAGTCGTATGTAACATGGGCGTAGCGAACATATCTTTACACGTGGCCACACTAGTGATACGGTACGTAGACCGACGCCTCAAACCACTGCCGTGACAGCCGTTTGACACCCACTGATCGCTAACGAAATGCCAGAGAGGGCGAAATCAAACGTTTACGCGACGTTACGTCAGATGTTCCGCAGCTGTGCCACATCCACAGTCATCTGAGCAAACGCGTTACGTTTTACGATTTCAGTTGGCTAGGTACTGGAAGTTGAAAATGCACCGAACGGGCGACCCTACGATGTCCGTGTCTAAATCAAACACATCTACCTATTCCTCCCAAAACAACTAGCGCATCGCCAACCATCCACGGCCTCCCACTGACACGACGTACCGACATCAGTTCCGTCTCGATCATGTGGTTCTGGCGGCGGCGGCGGCGCGGCGGGCCCAGCTCGGCCTTCCGGCCGTCCGGGTACGTGTGCTGGTAGAAGCACTTGTTGCCGAACGGGCATTCGCCCCGGCCCTCGTTGAAGTGTTTGCAGGGCTTGTTGCTGTCGGCGGGAGGGGACGCGGTCAGCGGCGAGGTCCGAGCCGGGAGAGAGCAGCAGCCGGCCGTGGGGTGGCACCGAGACGCGGCGGTGGACGAGTGAATCTCGGCTGCTTGCATTATAAGGGAACTGACCGGGGGTTATGCAGTGTGCACGACTAGTGATGACGATGCATCGTACCTGCAGGAGGCGATGTAGTCGTCGATGAGTTTGGTTTTCTCCTCGGAGTCGTCGACCCAGTACCGGCTGGGACAGATGAAGTCGCTGTGTATCCGGCACTCCGGACAGCCCCTGCCGTCGCCAGACACCCAGGTGACGTCAGCGAGCAAATGATGAGACACGGCAATGGCAAGCGAGGTCCGGCGGAAGGAAAAGGGCTTTTGATTCATTTTGATGACAGGACTATATAACACCATCCTGCCGTTGCTCCGGGATCAATGGAAATCGCTGGAACTTAATTTTGGCCTTCGAAAGATTTGAGAGGCAGGCGTTCTCGTCTATTTCATCCTTGAATATGACCTTCTGGCATTTTTCAGACACGCATTTCAGGTTTCGACGTCCGGGACGAAAAGTTTGTTTCCTTGTTTGATTGATGTTAGACAGTAATCTTACGAGTCTAAATTTCCAGTCATAATCCGATTTCTTTAGCTGAACGTTCCGTGGAACTTTGAAGCGTTCCTTTCGACGCCCAGATTCAAATTCGCAACCCAGCAAAAGCAGCAGCGCAATCAACGAGGACCGAGTAGCAACGTTCATTTAAATATGAATCGTGATTTCACTGGGCATTGCTTTCGCAGCAAGCTAAACTATCGTGGCAATCGATTTTACAGATGTACTCCTCAAAAATATATATCAGCATGCAACATACACGCATACATTAGATACACAACATATATCCCTACACTCGTGCGACTCATGCCATTCAGAACCGTTTAAATCACACGTTCTTCTGATACCAACGCACATATGTCTTTCGTGTTAGCCTGCATTAGATAAGCCGAAATCTTCGCATAAATGGACATCAAATGAAGAGCTTGTCCTCGGCGTTGAAACAAAGAGACGTGGTGCAGAAAATGGCACAGAGCCACGTTTTACAAAGGCTAGGACTGATGACTCTGGAAGTGAATGATCACCTCCTGTCCCAGCGGTCTACTTTCCGCGGTGCTGGGTCCGGCGGCGGCTCACCTGGTCACTTTGGATTCGAACTGGCTGGAGGAGCGCCACTGCCTGATGCAGGGCACGCAGAAGCAGTGGCTGCAGCTGGGCAGGATGCCGAACCTTCGCGCGCTCATCTCCTTCTGTGATGAAATACGGTGAACGTAAATAAAAAATCCCGCCTGGCTTTTTCGATAACAGCCACATGGAACTTTACTACAGAGCAGAGGGGAGAAATTATCTCCTAAATAATGACAGCTTGACGAAAAACAAAGAGAAAGGCGACACATCAGGACGTGAAACACGTCGTTTTTCCACTGAGCTGCCTGCTCGCCCCAACCCACCTTCTCAACCACGACCTCCATGCAGATGCCGCACATCTTGTCGACCGACTTGGCCATTCGGAACGAGTGCTCCATGTCCTTCTCGTGCGTGCGGAGGCAGTCGGCGCGGTGGCGGCGCCGCTGGTCCGGGTCGTGCGGGTGCAGCACCGAGCACTGGCAGTACTCGCACACGTCGCCGTGCAGCAGGGCGCAGTGCTCGCCGTATCTGCGACAGCGCCGCCCGGTCAGTCCCTCGCAGAGCGACGCTTTTGTCAGTCGTCATCGGTCAGTCGGTCACGTCGGTCAATTGGTCGCGTCGGTCAGTCGGGCCGAAGACCGTCGGCGTTCTGTGACCGACAGGCGTCCGTTGGCGTTGCTTAGTGACGCGTTTTCAACAGCGTGGCCGCGTGGCGTGACCGTCCGAACGGCCCGCCACCACGTTCGGGTTGAGGCTTGTTACGTTCCCGGTGGGAAATGAGCCAGCGCCACCACGACGGAAGCACGCTGGCCGACTGCGCTGTTCGCATGCCAAGGACACCGGATGATCCAGGGAGGTAGACGACGACCATGGATCACAGTTTGAGGCGTCTGGTTACGATAATAAGGTCGACGAAGAGTAACGCTCGGCACTCGAGACGCTCAATAAGGCAGGATCAGAAGCAGCTGCTAATGCAGGGCCAATAAAAACCAATATCAAAAAGCAACGATTAGTGGAGAAGCACAGCGGATGTTTCCAATTAAAGGCGAGCTCGGAGCAGGGCGAAGGCCACTCAGCAGCACGAGCCGACCCTCCAGCAACGGTCCGATATCACCAGCCGATTCCCGAGCCTCGGCCGATGAACGGCAGGAGGCTGACAGCTCCTGCGGCGGCTTGCCGGCGGCCGGCGGCCGGACCGACCTGCACTCGCCGACGGCGGCGTACGGACAGAGCGGCACCAGGCTGAGGTCGCTGGGGTCGGCCGGCGGCCCGGAGCCGGACGGCTGCACCACGGCTGCGTACGAACGGGGCGCCGGCTCTGCCGCAAAACGGTGGCCCGGTTATGAATATGATATAAATATAAATATATATATAAAATAATAAAATATAAACGCTGCCGTGATGGCAGACACTGAACACGGGTGAGCAGTTGTCATACACATATCCAAGCTTTCCGGACACATTCTAGCAGGATAGGTGCCCGGATCCATGACAATAAAGGCAATACATAAAACAAATTCCAAACAATGAGCACGTTTCACAGAATAAATGGAGTTTTTCCTGGCGCACGACACCAGACCGAGTGACCCAGAAACACAGGGTGCCGTGTGTCCTGCGGCACTGTTCGGTGCACACGGGCGCTGCATGATGATGTCGCAGATGGCACGCACCTGGTGCTGGCGGTGTTCTGCACGAGCCAGGTACAAACTCGGGCGCCTCTGCCCAGTTGACCGGTACCCGCGCTCCTGACGTCATGTCGCACAGGCGGAGGTTCTTCATCGGTCGCCTGTCGCACATGAAACCCGTGAAATAGAGACTGCCTGCCCGAATGATATTAAAGTCTATTATGATGCACGCCAAGGATTAAACAATAAAAAATGCACTTTGTGGTGCAAGAGCGTAGGATGGCACATAATTGGGCGATGGGGGACTCCAGCTCACAGCCCCAACTTGCAGTTAAGCCCCCCACTTTGGATGCCTTCATCCCCCCCAAGCTACGGAAGTCAAGCTCATGAAAAATCCAAAAGATGCAAACGCACCCACACATGCACGCACATACGCACGCAAGGACGCGCGCACACACACACATACACAGAACAAGAACACGGGGAATCCAAAAAGAACATTCACAGTTTCAAGACTCTTAGAGTTAAACCAAATTATCAAGAATAAATACCACTCTTTAGTTAGCACATGGCTTTCAGTACCAATGCACCTATGATTCCATGGGAGGTGAGTCAGAGAAGTGTGAAAATGGTGAAAACTTGGCAAAATGTTGAACAGCAGGGTTCTGGGCATTCCATGCGAGACTGAGCCCTGAAGCCTCAGTAGTCAGACTGGCACACTTTGTACTGTCATACTACATACATCTGCATAGTTGTGGGATGCTTTTGATTTTTAATCGTTTCTGATGGTTGGGAAATTCGAAGTAAAACAAATAAATCTCATAGGAGCAATAACAACATCAGGCATGCCAATCCAGCATGGACAGGGTGCTCCACAGTGACAGGTAGTTTTTTGTTTCATTTTTCTTGTTGTTCCCATGCTGACTATCCCTCATGGGAAACTGTGCAAAAGAAAATAGACTAACTGAAATTAATACATTTATTTTCAGAATTGCAAAACAAAGTGGCCCAAATCTAGGAAGGTTTCAGTATTTTGAGGACCCTGAGTTGACTGGCCCATGGCTGAGCCTTCCCTACTGACTATGTGATTTTACAGGCTTGTCATGGTAAGAACAATGCTTACTGGCATCCAAGAACAATGAAGCAATGTAGACAATGTCAAGAACACAACTAAGCCATTCTACTGCGGAATAACAGCAATGCAGTCCAGCAATACCACAGAGCATTTAACTGCACCAGCCTTATGACAGCAGCAGAAAGTCCTACCATCCCCTGCATTTGGCCAGTCACCTGATGCTGTCAGCTGTGGTTTTGACGGCCACGCTCCTGCCATTCGCTGCAGTGTCGGCCTCGGCCGCCGGCTGGCCGCTGGCCGGGTCTCCTTGCATCTCGTGCAGGTACTGGCACTTGCTGCCGTACGCGCACGTGCCGAACTGGTAGAACTTGCAGGGGAGTGTCGGCCGCGCCAGGTTCGAGTCGTGCGAGTACGAACAGCCGGCGCCGTTCCGACAAGTGCCGTGCATGAAGTACCTGCAACAGGCTTGCTGTGTCTCGACTGGTCCACCCGTGACATCATGGTCAACAAGGTGATGTCATGGTTTCTGCGTGGATGAAATCATCATTGGTCCAAAACATGCTGACACAATTATCAGTTAACAAGAATGGTGAGTGCTAGGCAGACATGTGTAAGATAATTCATAGCACTCAAGTCTAAATGGGTGTCAAGATCATGCCAATATGCCTGAAATCATAGAAAATGACACAGAGATAAGCTCATAATTCTTTCCATCTTGTCCAAACTAGTTCTGACATATCAAAATAAAAAATGAAAAGCACATGTCAACACTGTATCATCATGTCCATCAGCATTTACAAAACCATCATGCTCTTGCACAACACTGCATTAGAACTGCTTACCTGCATAGCACATTGCTGGTCCATCCCTCAGCCATATTAAAACTGGCAAATCTTCAAAGCTGACCAATTTCCCTTAATGTTTCACACCAGATTTACTTCTGCAATGCAAAAAATATTCTTTCTTGCCATTTGCCACATTGATACATCACTTTTGTGAACATCAGAATAGAAAGCTGCAGGCTCCTGATCTTCCTCACACACACTTTCCATTCTACTTCATTATAATTACTGCAACACATATAGCTTGGCCTCTGCTGACTGTCCCTTTCAAGACATTTCCACCAACACAAGGAAGAAGGACTTGTAATGTTCCACACAAGTGTCCATACCTATCACAATCTATGTTCAATCACATTAATTATGAGTGAAGAACTCCTAAAGAGCAGCAAGAGAGAATAGGGAAAACCTTCCATTTCTTAGTTTAATACAGGAATGACATATACTATCATTATACAGCATATTATATTATATGACAATACAACATATTATGTGCTATATATAATAATATAATGAATAAAAGTAGAGTAAAATGAGTTCTTCCAATGCTGGTATGGGTCATCAGTGTCTTATAGTCCCAGTGCCCTATGCTCTTGATATACAAAGTGAACAACAGTCATAGTGCAATTTTTAAAATCAGACACAAGGCCACCTTACTGCAAGCATATTTCATATTGCAGTAATCTTCACTACATCAATGAATAAAGCTTAACTGAAGTACCAAGACCACGCAAACTTTTACTAGCTCCATACATCTTTTATAACAATGTTTGGCATTACCTTGCAACCTTCAGAATAAGCTTGCAACACATGTGCTTATCTGCAAACCTTCCTGTGACTGCAGTATGAGTCAATATGGGCCTTTTTGAGGCATGGGGTACAACATCTGGTTATTTTTATCAGTTTCCTTCCTGTAGCATGGTTGGTTCCTTACACCTCCAAGACAGCAGTGGTTTCTACCATCCATTTGGATATGCTCCCATTGGAAGCCCATGTGACTTGTAACCACATCTTTTTACAAGTGCTGACTACATCTGATAAATTATGTGGATATAACTGGTTCATTCTGAATATTCCAGGAAAACAAAAAAAGATTTCTGCATTCCCATCAGATAAATGCAGGGTCATATGAATGCAGACTGAACAGAAGTGCCTTTTAACATGGTAGTTTGGTGGCTGGAAAGATATATTAATTCAATCTGAATATTCTCAGAAAACAAAAACAAGACTTTCACATTCCCACCAGATAAATGCAGGATCACAAAAATGCAGAATGAAAAGAAATACCTTTTCACATGGCAGCTGGGTGGCTGAAACCATTTCATGTCAGACAATGGCCAAAGTTAAACAAAACTATTTTTTCCAAGAGGCAACACAGCAAAGCTAAGGATGGTTTTGGAACATGAACTTAGTACAAAACTGTATTACATTGTATTGCATACCAGTTAGGGACACACAAGCATGGGGACAAAAAATAGCTTCAGCTATAAAAATCTTACAGATGACCACATTTGGGAACAAAACCAGGCCTGATTTCCTGCAGCACATACAGTTTAACTGCAGCCCCAGATCCAATAACTAAGATGAATGCAAAGGTCAAACCTCTACCTCCAATTTCTCATTAACATGTCCAGAACTTCTGGGCCTAACACACTGGAACAAAGCATGTGAACATGGGCCAAAAATAGTTTATGGTCATGAGCCATCAGATGGCTGAGCAGTTTTTTGATCAGGCATCAGTTTCCTAATCAACAATTGAAAAACAGTTGGCTAAGCAATCTCTGGCCCATCAAACAGCTTTTTCATAATCACTTCTATTACCAAGGTCAAATTTCACACTGATGCTGACAGAAGGGACTATGCTGGCCTCCAGCTTGTAGCTTGAACAAGTATCTGAGATTTAGCACCATTGTCAATGATGAGTGGGTTAATGGGTTCACAGTTATGTTGATTTACTTAAGTCATGCCAGGAATATGCAAGAAATGGCTTAATTGTCCACACATGGGCAGATGAAAGCTTTCTTGGGTTATTTTCCTCATCCTTGCACTAATATGCAAGGATTCCAACTGATACATTCTGCAACAGCCTTCAACTTGTTTTTTTTTTTGCAAACAGGCAAATATGATGAAAACAAGATGGAGTCCTGCCACATATGCTAATGGATTTTAAATCCAACATATAATTTCCACAACATTCTTAGATTTGTATACCTCAAGCATTACCTTTTTCGCTAAGTTTTGTGTACATCAGAGTGTGCTCAAACCCATACAAATCTACATGTGAATTTAAAACTTCGGAAGTGTTCTTTTATCCTACAGCGATATAGGTTCCTTGCCATGAACCATTAGTCAAATACAATGGACAGTAAGAATGGCAACAAACGACTCGAATAGCATCCTCATACAGGAAATGAACCAAAACAGCACATGAAAATAGAACATATTACATGGCCAATGCATGGGGTAGTCCTAGCAAACTTTTATCGTACCTCACATTATCTTCAAATGAAGTAACAGAAACAGCCCGTGACAAAACATGCACGTCGATACAAAGCCAACGCGCCAACGGCAAAACATCAACCTTGAAAGTCCAAGGATGCATTGTATCCGTACGATTCATGATGTCTTAGTACAATGACGATTGCCGAGTAACGCAAATCTGCAGGAGAAAATCAAACTTCTAAGGTCCCCTTTAAGTCGGTTTTGGACATATGATGCGTAAGTAACAAATATAGATGTCCCTTAGGTAAACAGCTGCAACTTGCTTGTGAGCATGATACATCACATTGCTAGAACATCTAAACGAGCGGTCTTCACTGGTATCACCAGAAAAAAGTACATCCTGAAAAGCCTGGTACCTCGACGCATAAATCATCAACTCAATGTTAGCCATTGCATATACTTTCGTCATTTCCATGCCATCAACAGCTGCCTGCTATAAATGACATCCATACATGGCGCAACACAGACAATATTTTCGAAACGGCCAGCCTAAAGAGGTTATGCAGTATTGGCTGGTGATAACATAGGTTTACGTTATCCATAGGTCTCAGGTGGCTACCGTTATACGGAGGTCTTAGGAACTCATTATTCCATTATGGTTCCCGGAAAATGTCTCGAAGTATTTTAGGAAAGCCTATATAATGTCTAAATTAGTTTTTAAGTATTTTTAATGTACTTAAAATATTTGGGGTACGTTACAGACATTTCCCAGCATTGCAGTGTTTTCCATAAATGTGCTTTATTGTAGTCTTCCTTGGAGTACCTAAAAGTCTTCCTGCAATTTTTGGTTTCAGGTTTATAAGTATTTTTATGTCCCTGTGGTGAAGATTGCAATGATGATGAAAGGTCATCTTTGTAGGTTAAATGCAGTATGGACATGTTTTAGTTTTGCTGATGGCAGCTGCATATTATCATGCTTTTAAGTTAGTTGCAAAAGAAGACAATCTCTGTTTGTTCTTTATGCCAGAGAACTTTAGGTTTACACATAAAAGTTATATGCTTAAATCCACTTATAACAAATTTGTGGGACAGTGGGGAGATTTGTTGTAAGTAAACTTTGCAAGAGCTGCAGCCACAAAGCAAACACGTCAAAACTAAAACATATTGGTTATTGGAAGTTATAAGAAGAGCAAAGAGCAATGACAAGAGTTTTCTCTTGATTTCATCCTTGGTCTTAAGAATGGTTAACAATGTTATGGCTGAAATCTTCAAATCTCCAATAGTTTCATTTTTCTTGATCACAAGGCCCACTTTCCTGGCCTTAACATCTTAATATTGCATTGCAGTGATAAGGGCACCATTTTTTGTTCAATATAGTTGCCATGGAATAAGGATACCCTCAGGGAAATGTTTGGGTGCATGTTCATCCAAACCTGTCCATATCCTGCACATACCAAAGCATGTACCCAAATTTATCACCACAGCCAAGCAAAGCCGAGAAGCTGGTTATGCAGCTGATCTTTTGCTGGTGGCAAGCAGCCAAGCTGGGGCCAAAGGAAGGGTGTTATTTTGCATTTGGAATAGGTTCCACAGGGTTCCAATATGTTCCACAGCTGCACAGCATTGTGGGGAGATAGCCTGTGTGATAAATTTACAATCCAAAATTGCATCATGTATAACAAATGCATTGTTCTGTAAATGGTTCACATGGGGAAGTGGTTGGGATCTTCATTGAATTATAGCTGCATTTGCATTGTAGTACAGAAAATTAGATCAGATGAAGTGATATGTCCAAGATTAATTAGTGGAAATGGAAAATTACATATTTTCTCCTGATGTTACCAGAGAATCAGCAAAATTGCTGTTACTTCTCAACTACTAGTTGAGCTAATGATAGTAATAATAGTTGTGTCAGTAATAACAAATAACAGTTGAGTTAATAATAACTCAATTTATGTTACTAATAATAGAATACTAAGCAGTCATTTACTCATAATGGCTTCTGAGTTGCAGTGCATTTTAAGGTGCGCTGCATGCTGTGACGTCATTTTTTTTATGTCACTGTCAACTGTGAATGGTAAATCAGAGGGTAACATCAGTCATGATCAGGGCATGAGGCAACCCAATACACGTCATCTCACACAGATCAGAGATGGTGGTGTGTACTCAAGTGGTTGAGCTGGCATGGAAAGATCCATCTAACAATGACGAGCAGGGACGCCGGATTGGTATCAGTCGATGAATGAAGCAGGACGCGACCGTAAAGTGCACATGAACCTGTCTATATCGTCTCTTTTATTTTAGTCTATTGAGATGAGGAAAGGTAAAAAGCCAGCTTCTCAACACATTAATTGGCTTTGTGCATGCAGGAAGCCTCTGCACTTATGCCGATTTTCCAGTTATCACGGACATACACTAGTCGGAAATGGAATCGAGAAAATGCAACAACGGGAGTCTCTCACATGCTGTCCTGTCGACTAAAATTCGAAATTTTCGTCACGATGACATGGTTATTTTTAAACACATTGTGTTCTGCACTATTTTAACCACTTTTAACTGCTTTGAACCGAAACAAAATGTGTGCGTAGAACGTTCACAAAAACTTCGTTGTGCTCCTGATGCTAGAAGTACGTGTTACGGAGTGATGAGGAGTAATCAAGAGAAGGTCAAGCGAAATCTAATTCTTGTTCTGTTATTGTCCATGTATACGATGGCGAGGAGCAAGAGGGGAGATTCCCATCAATTTCAAGGCTGGGATGGATGCTTTCCCATATTCACCTCTTCTTTGCAAATTAATCATTCCGAACAAGGGCGGCGGAAGAGGGGCAGGGGGACAGTTGTACCCGAGGCGAATGGTACGGGGACAAACTATGTTTCTGTCTCCCCCCATTTGTAAGTTTCTGGGGCCTCCTAAGAAATTAAACTTAAAAGAAAATTGGATTCAGAACGAGGAACACTCGAAAAACAAAACAAAACAGGAAAACTTAACTATTCAGCCAAGGAAGTAGGCACATTCCGTGCACGTTCCTTTAAATCTTTCTTGGTTAGGAGCCTCGACTTCCGGTAGGGGCCTCGAACAGGCTGCATCTAAAAGTGGACAGAGACCACGAACTTACATTTTTTAAGGGACCTCGTGGAATGGACCCGGCTCACCTTCTCTGACAGAGTTTGGACCCTGGTAGGGTGCCCGGCTTCCATCCAATAGAGGGCCTTGTGTTAACTACACTCAGAGATGGCTCAGCGACCAGGAACTCCCCATCTTCAAGGGACTTCACTGAATTAATGGATCGGGCTGGCTTTGCCTAAACCGTGGTTCGAACCCTGCTAAAGGGCCCCGGCTTAGGTCCGAGGGAGGGCCTGCTACCGATTACACTCAAATGTGGCCCAGCGACCAGGCCTTCACCATTTTCAGGGGTGATGAATTATTGGACTGGGGTTGGAACCCTGCTAGGGGGCCCGGCTTAGGTTCGAGAGAGGGTATCGCACCAGTTACACTCACAGGTGGCCCAACGACCAAAACCTCTTAAATTTTAGGTGGCCTCACGGAATTGGCACACTAGGATGGCCTGCGCTAAACCAGGATTTGGACTTTACCAGGGGACCCCGGCTTAGGTCTGAGAGAGGGCGTCGTGCCGATTGCACTCAAAACCAAACCAGAGCCCGAAAACGTACATTTTTTGAGGGACCTCACAGAATGGACCCAGGTGGCCTTCGCTAAACCAGAATCCGGACTTCGGGGGCACCTCAGCATCCGTCCGTAAGAGGGCCTCGTACCAGTTACATTCAGAAGTGATCCAGAGACTGGTAACATAATTTTCAAGGGGCGTGCGGACCATATTAGGGGTCCCCGCTTCCATCCCAGAGAGGGTTTCTTGTCGATTGCACTCAGAAGTGGTCCAGAGACTAGGAGCTGACAGTTTTTAGAAAGCCTCACAGAATGAACTTGGGTGGCCTGTGCTGAATCAAGGTTCGGATCTTGTAGGGTGTCCCAACTTCCGTCCATAAGAGGTTCCCGTACTAGTCACGTTCAGAAATGATCAAGAGAAGAGAGATTTAGATTTTTAGGGGGCTTCGCAGAATAAACCCGAATGGCCTGCGCTGAACCGGAGTCAACCCCGCCCTGCTAGAGGACCCTGGCTTCCGTTCGTGAGAGGGCCTCACACCGATTACTACTAAAAGCAACCTAGAGACCGGGAATCAAATATTGTTAGGGGCCTCACAGAATGGACCCGGATGGCCTGGGCCCAGTCTGTCACTGAACCGTCGCCCCGACTCTGCCGGGGGACCTCGGTCTGGTTGGTTATTGGGTTAGTTAACGGCGTTCTGGACCAAAAGTGGAGATTTGTATCTCCTGCAGGGGTGGCAGTCTCCCCTCCCCCATGGTCTTGAGGTTTAGCACACTCCTGTGGGTGATGCATGGATGGAAAAGCACTGAAAAGACATGTAACCCCCAATCATGTTCGGAATCCTCTTATGCTCTCGACTTCCAGGGTCATTCGCGTCGTAGCCGGGCACGTCGGTTATCGCGGGGAACGGCGAAACGCCACTGTTACTCAAACACGAACCGGGACCGGAGTGGGTCTCGCACTTATTACACCTAAAAGCGATCCAGATTTTGCTTTTGTCAAAGACATTGTCGCAGGCCAAGGTCCGATAGCGTGACTACCATTTAATATTAAATATTTTACAAAGAAGATGCATCCCCTTGATAAATATGAGGTGAAGGGCGTCGTATACTGATCTTTCATGACTATGGACATTTATCGCAACACACCAGCATCTTGCGGCTCTTGTACAGTCTAATAAGGTTGAACTGAAATCAGATCGAAAAAATCGTAAACAAGATGTAATAGTGCTAGAAAATCAGTATGTAGGAAGCAATTTAGACATCAGTATGAATGACCCTTGGATAATTTTTGTAGAAATTTGTGTGCACGTTTGACGCAAGACAGTGTTTTCAGAGCTGGAAGTTGGCTGTTCCCTTCGCTGTCGAGATATCGCCAATATCATTTAGGGGACAGTAAATCCCTCAGGTAATCGCGGAAGGGCGGATTTGCAGATATTGCGCAGTATCACCGTCTCGTAGCACTAATGTACCGATGAAGATCAGGTGAACTCGCTAGGTGACAGCAAAGTCACAAAATGCCGTCCATATGAAGTCATTTTGACCGCAGATCACCATGATAATTTTTCTCTTACTGAAATGAGCACAGTTGTTGCGCTCAAGGGTCATAAAAATTTTGCAGTTCCGCGCCGTTTGGTCACCGAGTTACCCTGCATAGAAAAAGAAGGGCTCCCCCGTCCCCCGACATGGGCCGGAGAAGGTCAGCACAGCTTGGCATACAAGTCACAGGGCAGACGCTTTTAGGCTTCACGCAGTCTGAATTCGTCTTAACAAAAGCAGCCATCTGGCACAACGAGAACTGTGCCAAGTTACCGCGTCTCAATTGCCATTGTCTTGCACCGTTTGTTTAATACTCTGTTTTATAGGTGGCCGGATGTAATGCGTTTACCTGCTTATTTTAACACTGCGATGCTCTTTACGCAGCCACCATGTTGAAGAAAATTCCGTCCAACCTATCTCCGGACCTGCTGCACGTGCTGGCCAGCATGGGCCATGGGGACGAGTTGGTGCTGGCGGACGCCAACTTTCCGACCAGCTCCACCTGCCGAGAGGGGCCGCGCGAGGTTCGCGCTGACGGCCAGACGATCCCTCAACTGCTGGAGAGCGTGCTGCAGCTGCTGCCGCTCGACTCGTACGTGCCGCACCCCGTGGCCCTCATGGACCTCGTGCCGGAGGACAAAGCCAAAGGACTGAAGGTGCGTAGTGTCATGTGTTTGGTGTTGTCGGATGCCGTAACGTGGCAGAAAACTTGACAGACATGGCCTTGGCGGAATTTTGTACAATCATTTTCATGAAATTGTGGTCTTCTGCAAATGTCTTACTCGCCTTGTAAACTATGAAAATCCATATAACGCGACACCTCTCTAGTCCTGCTGGTGGCTACTTTCGTTTCCTCATCTTATCTGGTGATAACCTTCATAACGACCCCTGTTGTAAAGAGACGGCGTCATATAATTCCTATGTAATGATCTGGACCGGACGCGGTGCCGGTGCCGGTTCAGACGACGTGCGGCTGCCGCTGCGGCCGTCGCTGCTCTGGCTGTTCCCGGGGCCTCTGTCGTCGGCCGACGCTGACCGGCGCCATCTTGCAGGCGCCAGTCTGGGACGAGTACCGTCGTCTGCTCGAGGCAGCGGAGGGCTCCGCCGTCGGCGTCGAACTGGTGGAGCGCTTCGCCTTCTACGAGAGAGCCAAGCGCGCCTACGCCGTGGTGCACACCGGCGAGCGGGCACTGTACGGCAACGTCATCCTCAAGAAGGGCGTGGTCAAGCAGCCCTAGGTCCGTCCGCATACGCTTGGCGCGCTGATCATTTGGCGTTGTTATTCGTAGTTGGGATTTGGGTGTATTTGTGCGATATGAGCGAGGTAATTAGGATTGTTAAGGATCGCTTTTTAGTTTGTCCGAATACGCCTGGGCACGCTGATCATTTGATGTCGCGATACGAGCAATGTAATTGGGATTGTTAAGGGCCTCTTTTCATGGTACAGATCGGTGATGTATGATTAAGCAGACTATGGTATGATCATTCCATTTATTTATATATATATATATATATATATATATATATATATATATATATATATATATATATATATAGCATTTATGAGCAAGTGGAAAACTACCCGACTTGACAACTTTTTTCCTATCATTTGCCGCGGTGTCATGCTGTCGTGCCATATTTTGGAATCGTTTGATGTGATGTGTATGCTGCCAGGTTTGATATCGCTGCGGGCATTATCATGTATTTTGATTCTGTCACGGCACTGGCGTACGTGCAGTGTGCACTGTATGTGTTCGCCCTATAGTAAACAGTTATCTAGGGTAATGTGTAAAATCTTTCACATGGAGAGGAAGGAGTTCGCCTGGGGCCGGCCATCAGGGCACTTGGAGGTTTTTATGGCGCTTATGTTCAGCCCGCGCCCGTGGTTACAATGTAAGCTTTGTCTATGCGTCTGAACGGTCTTTCTGGCTGTGCGTATACCAGAAATGATAAGACCACCAAATTTATAGCATGTGGTTGTGAATAATTATGGACTCGCAACTGTTCACGTGATTCCTAATTGTATGTGGTCCGTATTACGACGGTATGTGTTTACAGTCACGAGAATCTGGATTCGTTGTGCATTTTTTTATTTGTATGTAGCCATGTAATCGGGCGTATCCGTTACGTTACTCAAGAGGCCATTTTATTCCCGGTATCGCTTTGTACAAATGCCTGGCTTTGATTCAGTGACGACTGTCGCCATGCAGTTTTTCTGACGTATCTTTTTGGGTATATCCTTTGCATAACTGAGCGGGCCATTAAATTCCAGGGATGGGTTTAAACCATTATTTCAGAACATTGGTTCAGTGATGATTGTAGCCGTGACAGTAGATGAGTGCCTTCTTCATGAAATGGAAAATAAAGGGGAAAATTTATGTTGTACGGTGACGTGAAATCGGCTTCATTTTCCTTTCCAGTTCACCAACCAGCAAAACTGGACAGAAGTGACGAATAAAAGCGGGAGATACCAGTCGTCACCGTGGTCCTTCGAAGGGTCACGGAATGTACGGCGGTGCAAAATTTGATTCAAGCAGCAAAAACAGGAACAGCCAATGTTTAGATTTGCATTGAGCATGGCCCATGCAGGCTTGCATCATGTCAGGATTTACAGAAAGCCGTAATAGTTTATGGGGATGAGGAGGCCTTGATATCATTCGGTGGTGCTGAAAGAAAGCTGCATATCTTGGGCTGGCCAAACGTGTACGGAGACTTCAGTGTTCTTGTAATGCAGTGGTGGATGTTGACGCCCTGTAGACCACACTGACACATATCGGAGAAAATTGCGATTGGCGACTGCGTGCGATCAGTACATTCATAGCTGGACCTCGCCGTGTGCCATATGTTCCAGAAGTTCTTGATTTGGTCTGCCCCGGTACTGAGGCTAGCTGCCGGGTCATCTTAAAGATGGTTAAATTCCCCTACTACAGTAAAAATATCGTCTCTTTTCGTACGACAAAGATGACGCAGTGGTTACAAAAAGGACTGACCAAAGTTTGCGGTGACATTGACGCAGACGACTGACTGACGCCCGACGAGACACAGGACTTGACCCAAGACTTTGGACACCTGAGCCCAAGAGGCTGTGTCCTAACTCACAAACAAACAGTGACATTGACGCTTGAGCACGAGCGGCTCAACAAGAACAAGTTTGAGGGGAAGAATTGTTGTTCCACGTAGATTCGCAGTGTTAACGGAATACTTGACAATAAAATGTCGGAGTATTCGAAAGTAAGGGTTGGGAAGCTCAAGCTGAAGGGAGAGAAAGAAAAGTAAGCATTTGCTGTCACCCATGTGGGGAAAAAATGCTCGATAATCCGTTGCGAAATTTGTAAACATCTAGGCACGTGTGGAATTGCACTCATTTCTGCTATTTTCTTGGTCATTTTAATGTTTCAGTTTTTTGCATTTCAAATCTCAGAGCTGTGCCTGCTTTCAGCTGACACCTGCAGTAACTAGATGCAAGCATGACAATAATCATGTTTCTAATTTTTGCTTTATGATGGTCATTTTTGCTTAATGCTGCATTCTTCACTCTGTGTAGGCTCTTGCTATGATCTGTTAATATAAATTGTTTCCAGTAATTTTCTGGGATGAAATTTGAAGATAACCATCAGAAGAACCGGTATTTATTTTATCGCCACTTGTATGCAGTATCCTCATATATTTGTGTCACATCAGCTTTGAATATCATTGCATGCCATAAACTTGTATTGCTTTGCATGTCAAATACTCTTATCTGAGTCTAAAAAATTATTAAGTTTGTGGTTCAGAATAATGTCTAGCATATGTATTTATCAGTTGGCTGTAAATGATGAATGTGGAAATGGTATGGTAAAACACTTGATGGTACTAAGAATTGTATGACCATTGTTTTTTCCTTTAGGAAGCACAAGAAGAAGTCAGCCAAGAGAAAGCATGATGATGAAGTTTTGGATGTTGCAGCCAGCAAAAGTGATTCTGCCCTGCATGGTAAATTGATCTATCTGTTCTTATTGGTTCCAATTTGCATTCAGTTTGTATTAGATGATGATGAAAAAGAAGTGGATGTCAAATCCTTCTATATCATCAACTGTGTTATTAACATGAAGCATGGTATTTGTAATGTGCATTGATAGTAATATTCTGCTACAGTCCATCCTGCATGGGGTTGAAATGCCATGCTGATTTATGAGAAATCCATTTTGGGTTTTTTATCACCAATTAAAGCAATGGTTGCCATCTTCACACAGCCAATGGATAGAGGTGTAAACATGTTGCCACACATTCTTGTGTGAACAGCTTGCAGACAGAGACACAAAACATGTCTGCCTTGTCATTTGTAGAAGTAGAAACCATTGTTATGTTTTAAATAAACCAAAATTTGGCTTAAAGCTTTGGTGTACATGTGTTGGGTCATGATGTGACATGCATATGTAGTGATGAAATGTGCCATTTAGGTTTACAGCAAGGTCCTTATCAGTAATATCTAGGCTGTGTAACCTGGAACTTGTTGAACATGTCAGGTGTCCACATCTTTCCCTTTTTTGCTGCCATGTAACCCTATAAGCAGATGGTGCTGCATCATCAAATTTTGAGAACCCCTTCATGAAAGCTATTTCAAAATGGTGTCATAATGATGATGATATTGATAATTTTGGTTATTTTTTAGGTTTACTTGATTATTGTGGATGTGCAGAATGTGATCATCCAGCTGTTGTTTAACTGCTGCTGTTGCCACATATGTTAACATATTTATTTTTAGTAGTTTGTCATCTTCTGTCTTTTTGTACATAAAAATGAAACAGTATAGCATATGTTGTGTTCACTGTGGTAATGTGTCTACAGAAAAATGTGTATTACATTCCTTTACACTATCTTTGACCCATTATTGGTCCTGTTTGTACATCATACATGCATACATATCCTGATTGCTTTATATGTGCAGGCAATTGGTGGACAACCACAAAAGTTTCGGAGATTCGAGGCAGCATTGCCATCGAACTTGGAGAGAGGACATACATCAAGGCTCTGGACAATGGCCTGTTCACTGTTGGAGCTCCACACCCAGAGGGTTGGTATTGCTAACAGCTTATCATGATGCTACAAAATGGGACAGGAATTCACGTGATGTGGACCTGAATTATTTTTTGCTCTACATGAGAGTATGTAACTATAAGCGCCCATTGTTGTGAATGTTGCTGATAAGCAGTCTTCATGATGAGCTCATTTGTAGGTATGTTTTAACCATGATTGACGTGCACCCCACACGCGCATTGTATCAGACACTGGATTGACCCACTGTCTGGTCTGGTGACTCAGGTGAGGGTCCGGACCCGGAGGAGGTGCTGATGGCCGTGCCTGTCGGAGACTCACGCGTCGCCTTCAAGTCCGGCTATGGCAAATACGTGGGCGTGGACGCCAAGGAGCGGATGGTGGGCCGGGCGGATGCCATCGGCCCCATGGAACAGTGGGAGCCTGTCTTTCAGGTATGTGCTTGGCCCATGAAATGGCATGACCGATGTTCAAGCCGGTGTTTCGTGGTAGCAGTGGTGGAAACTCGTTCATTTTGACGTTTGGCATAGGAGCAATGCATTCACATTTAAGTGGGCGTCCCATACTCAGGGGACTGCAGGAATGTGTCGTAGTTATGCGTTTGTTTCGCGGAACAATTGGTAGGGTTTTGCATCAGGTCATTTCTCGTTTCGTGCATAGGTCGTGTTTTAAAGCCAGACACGCTTGGGAAGTCTAACATTTAGCTTTCCATGTTCCATTGATCTCACGTAACGGCCAATACGAGCTGTTCGTGAGTTGTCCGATGTAGTAAGGTCGTTTTTAAAGGGAGGTTACATTTCGAAACGTTGCCATGGTGTCTCCTATAGGTCGCTTCCGAGCAGTTGTGCGAGACCCGTGTGGATAGCATTGACATGGAGGGATTTTGCGTACAGACGGCGCTGTTGCCGGATTCAGCCCAATAATTCATATGACTCATTTGTATCGATCCCTGACCGCTGCAGGAATGCTTTGTGAGCATTGCTGGGATAAATTCGTCGTTGAAAGAACACTATGTTTATGACCGGAAAATCAGCTAACAGTTGGTGAAACCACCTCAGCCCTGGGGTGCAAATGACGCACCATAAGCGGTTAAGAAGTGGTGTGAAAGCCGTTCAGATAATGTCGTGAGACCGGTCATGATAACTGGGGCCGGGTTGGCATATCCCCAAACTAAAATGTTTTTTGAAAACGTACCTCATGACATCGCTCAGCCTCATGACTTCAAAATACGACGAGTAAGTTACGCGAACTATTTGAAATCAACGCTAAGGATGCTTTCAGATGTTACATCAGTGCTTTGTGTGAACCTATGTATTCACAAAGGCAGATGGTAACTTGCCCCCCCCCCCCCCCAGTATGCGCGCCGTCTCGATGTACACAGCACAAGATGTACCGAACGTGTTAAGCTGTCAAGCGTGCTCTCATTGTTGAATGACAACTTGAACCCTGATGAATGATTGATGTCTTGCGAGCACCCCCGGGCCTATGTGTTTACCTGCCATCTATCGCAAAGACGACGTCACATAGTGGCGTCACTGGTCGTTTATCATGTGAGGAAGGGAGTCGGTGACGTCGACCGTTTTCGGCAGGATGGCAAGACGGCCTTACAGGGGGGTAACAGTCGCTTCGTTTCGGCCGACGACGAGGACTCGGTGGTGGTCCGGGCCAGGACGGCCGGCGACCCGGAAATGGTCAACATCCGGTCTCACGTCGAACGGCCGTCGGCGACCGGCAGCACACCACAGGAGGACGAGGGCAACCTCAACAAAGTAGAGATCAACTACGTGTAAGTGCTGTGCGGCCTGGGTCTAAGCGCCTGGTCATTGCTATCTTTTTAGCCTGTGATCAGATGCGAACGAAGTCTGATTTCCTACTGTTGCGGATATTGAGATCACCGCATTATGATATCCGTCTCCAGTTGAATTCAGACACATGTCTTGGAAGATTGTCATTTTCCTGCGCTTTTCGCGCAGTTCAGTCCGGATCAGCTGTTTGATTCAGTTAAGCTTTTTTCCGAAATTTGGCTCAAGGTCTTCTGGTCGTTTGTGGGGGAATTTTTTATTGCAGGCTGACTGGAGGCAGGACATTGAGACATTGAGACCAGACCCGTGAGATGACATTATATGCGAACGTGGACTGCAAAGAAAAATTGTTCACTTTGATTTCAAGACAGCTTTTTATCAGTAAATCAACCAAGTTGCGTCGCAAAAAGCGCCCAGCGTTGTTGGGAATGAGAGTGGATGTCAACACTTCTGAACGTAAAAATGAATGTCAAATGTCGCACTTCCATCAAGCAGAAAAAGGAAACAGTTGGGAGATTGATGCCAGCCTCTCTGCTGTCAACACTCAATTTACGCGTTGCATACAGCTTTCTTAACCGCCTTTGCGCGGGCGCCGGCAGGAAGCAGTTCCAGAAGTTCCAGGACAAGCGGCTGCGACTGCACGAAGGCGGCGCCGAGGAGCTGCGGGCGGCGCGGGACCAGGGCCGTCTGCACGAGTCCTTGCTGGACCGGCGCGCCAAGATGAAGGCCGACCGGTACTGCAAGTGACCCCCTGGCATCCCCCTCCCCTCCGACCGCGGCGGCGGCAGAAAGAAGCGTGATGGCCAGACCGGCTCGCTGCCGCTGCTGTGACGCTGTAAGCCGATGACGAGATGCTGGCGAGAGGCCAAGTCTCCGCTGGAGGTTTCGCCGCTGGTCTGACCGCTGCGTGCGGATCTGGCCGGGCCTGTGCCGGCCTGTAGCGGCCGGCGGCTGGCGGCGCCAGCGGTCCTGACGGCATCTGTGACTGCGTGGTCGTGGGTCGCCGTGAATGGTTTGGCATCTGTGCAGAACGTCTGGCACAGAGACCAGGCGGATATGCGCCACGCTGCTTTGTCGCTGTCAGCCTTGAGGACAGACGAGTGGTGCCTCGCTGTTGGCAGGCGTTACGTATGAGCGTGAGGGCTTATCATGTTGCGTTCATGTCATTTTTGTGATGAAAATTTACACATATTACCGTCGTCACCTCATTCACCGTAATAAACATTCATGTCCCGAGCGTCTGATGTGAATGTTTCTTTTTTAGCAAGAATGTAAATGTTTTTGCATTTTGCACGTTGTGGTCCTTGAAAATAATAGGATCTTTGTAGATGGCAGAAACCACCAGGTTTGATTTTTGGGGGTTAGGCAATACGTGGTTTTTGCGTTTTGCCCGAATGAGTTTTTTTATTTTTCATTCCCTTGTTTTTGTCGGAGGCATTGCGAACAAGCTGCCGTTCCACATCCAGCATTCTCTCCACGAACTCAAGACACGGAGAATGCTTAGAATGGAACTCTGTCGCACTTAGTTGTGGCACCGATAGTACTGTGCTCATTTACATGTTACCAGGCCATCAGCGTTGGATTCTATCTCCAAGAAGATGCAAAATTTCGATGGTCAAAAAAAGACAGCATATTCGACTATACGCAATCACACCAAGCAACTCATTGTACTGGAAGTAACTGCAGCGCACTGTGGTTTAAAATGATGTCAGCTCTTCCTGAACCAGGTCTTTCTGCTTTTGTAGTGGCCTTTTCGGAGTACGTTCGTATTCCCAAACCAATGGACCATGCTCCGTTGCAATGGGAGACAAATATTTCTAACATTTTGCAGGAATGTTAGTGTTACGGCAGAGCTGAAGGAGACTTCGTCCTATTTATTAAAGGAAAAGACAAGGTCTGCCGGTGTTTAATGCTAAAAATGTATGGAAGTAATATTTGTGCATCAAATGGAATAGCATATACCAGTTTAGTTGACTTGACATGCTCGTGTGATTGCTTCTGGAGCAGAAATAGGCGTCGCTACAAAAGGTGATCATTTTTTGGTCAGTACTGTGGAAGGGTTACGAAAACATCGCATGAATGCCTTGAGACCGACTTTGTGATCACTATCCTCATTGTGGTGGAGAACTAGTACTATGACACGGGGCGGTCTGGTGTGACGATCCGTCTTCCAGAGACCAGGGTTTCAGGTTACGCAGGCCTGCGGAGGGCGCCACCTACCGGGCGAGAGAGACGGTCATCTGACAAATAATGCCTTGTGCGGGCATTTGACAACGAAACTGGCGCCACAGGCCGGATTTTACGATAGCTCCTTGGAAGCATTATGTTGGTTACTACTGGACAGCCTGGGTCAGTCTTAGTCAGTAATTTGTATGGGAGAAGTAAGCGTAAGCAGCAGACATGTTCAGCACTCTTCAGCACCGGGTGCTTGGACGTTCAAAAAATGAGGAGATGCAGGTCACATATCACAGGTGTTCGGTGCTGATAGGCTAGGCAAGACTAAACATTCGTGCGTAATGAGGTCCTGCTTCATGAAAAAACGAAGGTGACTATAAGATCTACAAGATGAATACAAGGCAAATAACGTCGGAAACTTCTGGAGTGTCCTGACTGGGGACAAAACAGACACTGCTTCGGTGAAGCGGAGAAGTATTGAAACAATACTTTGGTGAAGTGGGCCTGAAATGCCAGTATTAGCGACTGTGGTGGCGATGGTCCGCCTGCACCAGAAGATGTTCCTGTCCTGGCGCCGGACTCAGCTGGCGGTGACATTGTCGGGGTTTGAGCCACAAGAAGTATATTGGAAACATGAGACATCCCAATCTGACAAAATGGTGGGAGAAACTTCCAGAGAAAATCCCGGTGAAAATGGCTGCTGCACTGAACAATCACGTTACTATCATACGACTGTTGTGACTTCAGTGACCATTTGAGTGCCAAAAGCAAAAAATAAAAAATAAAAATAAAGATGGAAACAAATAAACATGCGCAAGCAAAGGCCAACGCCTTGAGTCGATGAATGACAATGACACATACACAATGACACAACCAACAAATAACAAGGCTGTGTGCCAGTTGATGGGGTTCTGACAATACAAGTTCAGCGCACCTGAGGCCTGATTTCTTCTGGGCAAAAAAGCATCTCTCTCGAAAAGACTGCACGGTAGTGCGAAAGGAAATGATAAGCCCGTTAATCAGAGTTCGGTGCATTTCATTGTTTTCAATTGTATAATGACACATTGCTCCAGTTGTATTTATCATTTCGACTGCTTGTGTGCATGGCCTTTTCTCCAGAGTTGCCTAATCGCAATGAAAAGCAGACCAAGACTGGGGTTTACATTGCAGTATGTCTCTGGTAGCTTGATCTTATATTCTGAGTGCTATCTGACCAAAGGTCATCAAAGGTCAAGGCCACAGACCAGGTCAAATTTGACGTCCGCGCTAATGCGTCATGCAAAGCATGCTTCCGGGCCCATTTCACACCGAAATTCTCAAAAAGGCATTTTCAAAGAGATTTAGGTATACCTGCACATGCAGCATTGCAGCATGAGCACGCTAGTGAGTTCCATCTGCCATCTCTGGATGACCCCACATTTCAATTTGGCCCATGTTGTACATTTTCACGGAATGTTGCGCAACGTTGCAAAGGCCGATATCTTCAAACCACACCAGGGCGTCAAACGGACGCCACCAGTTTACTCGAGAAGCTGAAATCTGTGTAAAACCGCCAGTCACACTACATAAAGTTTCATCGTTGCAAGAGACCGATGGGGAAGTTGCATGGGCGGCATCTTGCAAAAATATTCGATAATCTATCTGGCCGTATGGGTTTAATCAGTTCCGCTTGCGAAATGTATTCTCACTGGACCTAGAAAGCGTAAAATGCATATGTGACCTAGGAAGACCTAGCATGACCTAGCATAACTCTTCATTGGGCTTTTAGGTCATGCTGATATGCAAAGCAAGCCACAGTCATCATGTATTGTAAAAGTACCGAAAAGACGGCGGCAAAGTTAACCTGAAAGTCGGATCACAAAGCTTGGTTGTTTATGATGCCGTTGAGACATGGCCTAGGATGACATCGTTTCCATTTTTCTTTTTTTGTTGAGATCTGCCCAGTTGGTGTAAGAAAGGGTACTGAAAGCCTGAAGACGTCACGTTTATTCCTTTAGGGGATATTTAAGAAATGCACCTTCAGGGGTCTTAAACACCCTCCCTCCTCTTAATGGTAGGTTAAGTGAATATGAATTTGTTGTGGAAAGAGCAGAAAAGCTAGATGATTGTTTCAGAAATAATTGCTGCTTCCTTTCTGGACTCAATATTTCGGCTGAAATTGCGCCAGATGACTTTGTCTTTCCTGCGATCTAATGTACTGCCGTTCATTTCAAGTGGTTCAGTTAACAGCTGGAGATCGTTAAGGGGAATGTTAAACCTTAACACATGTTTTGGCCTGATACAACGAAACTGTAGCCTGCAGTCTTAGAAGCCAATATGCCATATGGATGCAATTAAGATTTCAAAACTCAGCGGTGGTGGCACAGTCATGATAATTCAAGCTATGATTTCTCATAGTTCTCCCGTGGGAGAAGGCCGGGATGAGTCCCTTTTACCACCTACAGCCGTTGCGTGACGTCACGAGCGTTCGCAGGTCAATGAGAACTTATTTTATTGGCCTACGCAGTCCCATGTTGCTTTACATCGGCAGAAGATTGCAAGATATATGTATATAAGACATTTTCAGGCCATTTGGTATTGGCAACATTATCAGCCAGTTTCATGGACAGACGAAATATATTTATGAATATCGATCCACGTTCAACATTGCCCTTAATCAGTACCAGTGTCTGTCCTTCCAGTGTTTCAGTGTCACCAGCTGGATAACAATACGCCGCACAGTTACAAAGAAAAAATATTGAATGGAACACCCCTCCTAAAACTCAGGCAATCTTATTACCCTAGTACAATTTCAGCTTGGTGATAACGAAATGAATGGAAGCTCCTACTTTGGCAGAGAGCATACTGCAGGAGGATTCTTTCATTAGTGCTTCGTGGAAATATTAATCTGGCGTCTGAGGGTGGTGTTTATGGAAAAATGCATTACGCTTTTGATAATTATTTAGTGGATTCGGGATGTATTTTCCACCTCTGCTTAAATTAACGGTGAAAATGTCAGCAACATCCTGTGTGCGAAGGACAAACAGCTGAAAGCATTTAGAGAAAATGGATATCCGATGTCTCCTGAACCCAAGGTAAATAAGATTCTAATAGCAAGCCAGTTAAACACCAAAAAATCTTACTTTGAACAGGTTTCGAAATCTGGACATATCATTTTTTCATGTCATAATATGCGTCCTACAACCATACAATTAAAACGTGTGGATGCCTAAAGATCGGCTCAGCGGGCACTCCAAGTGAAATTAGGCGAGGATTGCATGCGAGATCATCCCAGAGATGAGTCAGCGACGACCAGGCGCCGCCAGAAACTCGAATAACGTTCCAGAACGTTCCAGAAAAAGCGGCAGGAAGGGGAAAAACTCTCTTCCAGCCCTCGCAGCTGAGATAAGGGGCTGTAACTGTACGTCAAGAGTGCGTTCGACTGCGCCGCTGAGCGCCTGCTGTCCACTCGCCAGCTCGGCAGCGGAAGCCAGAGTTTGCTGGCAAAGGGCTTGCTGCTCTGCTCTCGGCATCCCTCTCGTCTCGACGGCTCCTCCACGCCAGCTGCCCTTCAGCGCTGTGTGACGGTCGAAATATGGAACGATGAAATGGAAGCACTCCCGCCTTTGATGTCAAAGGGCCAAACACTAATCTGGATAAGATGCTTGTGCGCCAGTTCGTGCGAGCGTTGCAACTGTGTGCGTTTCTTCGGGCGTAAGTGCTCGGATTCATTTGCTTTGAAGCCTACTACGCACTGCGTCTGACGCATATAAAGAAATCACGGACATTGGCTTGCTGTACTTGCTGACAGACGAATACTTCCTTTGCTTCGTATTCCAGATCTTGGTGAAGAAGTCAGGACCCAAACGTACTATATTTCAACAGCATTCGCACGGTTGGGGCTGCGTAAACGTACCTTCAAGCTTCGCCACTCCGTGTTAAATATTTGCATTAGAGGCACTTTGGAGACAACTCGTAGTAGTGTAAAACAAACCACTGTCTTCCAGTTGTGTTTCACAGCCATGCTTTTAAAATTAAGAGGTAAATTAGTCTAGACTGACACGCATTTCTTGCTACAAAAAAGGCAAAGTATTTACTTTAGCAGGATCAGCAATTTTTATGAACATTCACTCCCTACCATAAAAATGCACCAAAGTGCAGTCTGCTGTAATCAGAATCCTTTATCATTATGGGCATACTTCGTGGGCCGTTCATTCATTGCCAGCAGACTAACTGAAAATGATGGCATGTTGCCTGCTTCCCTTGCCATTCAAAGTACTCTGTGGTCTGTCAAATATAGTTATTTGTTGATGAAAAGGGAAACCTCGTAATGAAGACGAAAACTCGTAAGAATCGCCACGCGTGAGGTCTATTTCGTAGCACAGTCATCGTCGTGCCAGACATATGTGCTTTTATACCCAGTGTACACGGGATATTGATTTTGTTAATTGGCTGCAAAGCAAACATCTCGAAGTTAAATGAGGAAGGATCATTCTCCGCCCTCCTCCTGAGACCGCACGCCAGCGGGATCACAAACTGCATGGTCGGCATTGCTGCGTTTCGCTCGGTCCCCTGAGAGTACAGATCAGATGTGACCCCCGGCCGCCTCCCCTGGAAGTGGTCGCGTCTGGGTCATTTCGGGTCCAAGGGCGGCCTGGCGCTCTTGGCCTGGCGCGGCCCCCATCAGCTGACACCTCGCCGACCTCCGCAGCCCCAGCCAGGCGCGTGGAAATTGTCACGCGGCCGCAGCACGGCGACGAAAAGACCTCGCGGAACGACCGAGCGGAACGGGCGCGGAATCTGTCGCGTTCGGAGGTCGGCCGGGGAGCGCACAAAGACCGGCTGCCAGCGGAGCATGATAAACGCACCGGCCCAGCCTCGTGCAATTTGTCCTTGGACGCGGTGTCGGGTTCCATCATTTTGCAAACAATGTGGCAGCACTGATGTATGGCCTGCGCGGCCGGGCCGAACACAATGATCCTCGCCGCCTCGCACACCAGTTGGCTAATGGGGGAGCGAGAATGGCTGCCGCCGAAGCCGACGGCAATCGGAGCTGGCGAAATGGCCGGAGCGCTGCAGTTCGGCGCTGGAGTGGTTAAGCTGATTCATTCAGCCCGAAAAGGAGGCCAATTGACTCCGTCAGAACCGGAGTTGCGCTCGGTGTTGACTAAGACAAGGTGCGCGAGCCGTTGGAAGTGACTGCTCCTTTTCAGGCCTTGTAGTGGTGCGTGATGTTGCATACATAACATCATGCATGACGAATTACAAGATTATGGCAGGTATGGTCTGTTTTACCCTCAGTATTCTTCAAGACTGACTGAAAGGAAGGAACTGCATGACGGGCACAGGTAGACGCAGGCAGCTTAACCCTATTCCCGGCAGGGGGGGCTGAATCCGTCCCCCTCGGGTTTTTTGCTTGCCAATTCCGGGTTTTTTGACGCGGCTTCGCAAAACTTGGTGACTTTTCCTAGATATTCTTTCTACGTGCTGTGACAAAATTTCAAAATTCTGTTTTGGTCAGAGGCGGAGCCAGGCAACGGTTTTGGGAGGCACCTCAGGCATTTTTGACCTAGTTGAGGGTAAAAGAAAAATGTCTGCAAAAAAACACAGTTTTAAGAATAGAACTTAAAACTTTACATGGATGTATAGCTAAATAGTGGGGCAATGTGCACACAAAATTTCGTTTATCTGAGATCACTTTACAAGGTCAGGTCAAGGTCAAAAGTCAAAATTTGTTTTCTTGCAATAATTTCGGCACCGTTCTTTCAAATGCCAAATCCGGAATATATGTCACGTAGAACGGTGCTTTCTACTAGTGTACCAAGTTTCAGCTTCATATCTGGTCGGGCCACGGAGCTATGACCTAAAACGTCAGTGCGGGTACCCTATATCGCAATAGCAATAGCCATAAAATGAAATTTTTGAAATGGAGTGAATTCAAATGATTGAAAACGTTTACAGATAATATTAAATGCACACGAGATCATTCCAAGTAACCCCAGGGTCACTGGAGGTCATTTAAGGTCAAAGGTCACAAGTTGATCTGAGAAACGTGTGACCATGACAGTTCCCCTTTTTTCATGTCCCTGGCACCGCCTATGCTAACATTATAAAAATATTGTAATACGATTTCTCCTTCTTTAGTATAACGTGACTAGCAGAAACCAAAAAAAGGTGCCTCTTTTGTTCATTCAGTTGTTAGAAAACTAATCCTCCTATTTTTGAAACCCTGTGAACGCCCAGGAATTTTCTCAAAATTTCAGATTTGCGGACCCATGGTAAAAGCCCTATTCATTATCTCTCGATTCATGCCAGTTTTATCGAAATCGGTCGATAAACAAGGGAGTTATAAGAAGTCCAAAAGTACCCCCGATTTTGACATTTTTGCCCCCCTGTATCCACAAATTTTCGAAATTTTGAAAATTTATTTTTATAAAAATGTAGTTTACGTCTTGGCGAATTGATTTCCGTTCGTTGCGATGAAATCGGACAAGTAGTTCTCGAGATCTTGGGGGGGGGGCGAATCCGCCCCCCCTGCCGGGAATCGACCATACTGTCTAGCCCCCCGGGAATAGGGTTAATATCCATCAGAGGACTTATTCCTCTAAAACGGTAACCAAGACTGCTTTCATTACAATTTTCTTGTCAATGGGGCAGTCAATGGAAGAAATCCAGAACTGAAGTCTAACTGTGTCCTGCCGACTTTTGTAAAGCCCAGTGTACCAACAACCAACAGTGTCTGCCTCTCATGTTCACGGATTTCTGCTTCGCGGCCCATCAACCAGGGAGTCTTTAAGGTTCGACGTTGGGACCACTGCTCTTCAGCCATCTTCGCCAACGACCTCAGCCTGCATGCCGCCGGCGCTTTTGTTGTACGAGTACAATACGTTGACGGCACCCAAATTATCGTGTCTGGCCAAAAATTCGCTCTTCCGGCACTGATGGATGGCATGGAGACCAGCCTAGCATCGCTTGATGGGTACTTTCGCTCTAACGGCCTGAAGGTGAACGAGACGAAATTTGAACTCCTTCCTCTCAGCACAAGACAAAACATACAGAACATACCCTTGTTCACAGTGAAATTCCGCGGCAAAATGCTGCTCCCTTCAACAAGGTCAAAAATATCGGCATCACTTTCGACCGTTACCTCTCTTGGGATTCTCACGTCGCTCAGCTGCCTCGGAAGCGCGTTGGGATCCCGTCTACTGTCTCCCATCTCCACCATTAGCTCCACCACTTGCTCAGTGCCCACTATCGTGACTGCCCTGGTTTTCTCGTTCGTCCGTTATTGTCTTCCGTTGTACGGCAACGCTTCTGCCAGAAACATGACTTCCGCTAAAAAAATTATTAATTTTGCCGCTTGAATCATCTATGGGAAGCGAAGATTCGACCACATCCCTGGCGTGCGTGGGGGCGTGGGCAGACTGGATTCTCATAGCATGTTCATCCATCAAACCCTCACACTTCTGCACGAAATCCGCACGACAGGTGAGCCCGAGTCACCAGCCGTCAAGTTTTGCACTAACCAGGAGCGTCCCAATCACGTGCGGAGTACGCGGCAGGACCACCTCCTCAGCCTGCCTTCTATCCGCGGCACCGTGGTCGAAATAAGGCAGTAGGCCTACCGTGCTGCCAACCAATACAATGTGCTACCGTCTGAATTCTTTTTTTTGTTGACTCCGCCTGTTCCTGGGCTCTGCATCAAGTGTGTCTGTGCGTGCGTATGTTTTACCCATTGGCATATTCCCATTGTTCGGGCCCAAGAATAGCCCTGTGGGCTTTAGCCATGCATCGGGGGTGGACCCACGACGTAAAATAAATAAGTAAATAGTGTACTTACCTCCGTAATGTAATTATACTTCATCGGTGTGCCACAGTATCTCCGCATGCGTCAAACCGACTGAATATTACCTTGTTACGAGACAGAATGCGGGCCGAGGAGTCTTATTTCATTTCACATAAAAAGGTAAATTGACCGGCAGGCTAGGCTGTCACTTTTTCTGGAGGATGATAATTTTGCAGTCATTGGTAACAGCATCATCAGGCTTTTATTGGAAGATAGTTCAATTCTTTAAATGCTACACATTTGATTTCGCAACGCGTTAGTTTGCAAGCTATTTCGTCCACATAAGTATTTTGGAAGTAACGTTCTTTTTCTCTTTAGGCCCGGTTCACACCGACGTTTGGTCGCCGGTCACCGGAACTAATTAAGGATAACCTAATACTGACGGCCACAATGTGAACCGGGACGGCGGCCAGCGATTCGGCGAATGGTAAAAAGCTGAGCGTCATTCGACTTTTTGGTGACGTCCAGCGGCGATTCGCGGAGAATACATCACTGCTAAGTTGCGAGACTCATTGTGTTAACTATGTCATGGTACATTATGTGATTAAGTTATTACGGGAAGCCAACATTGCGCCAGTAAAATCGGTGTGTGTAAAATTGGTACGTTTGATTATGTGTGGTTGGAAGCCTGTGGTTATGCATTTTCAGCTTAAATTTGCAATGATTTGTGTGTGACTGCGATGAATTTTGGGCCGTTTGAGGTTTGGAAAAGCTCGTTTCACAGGAAAATGGCATCACTTGTTCGACGTTTGCCGGCGGCCAGAAACTGGCCGGCGGAGCGTTGGTGTGAGCAGGACTTCAAGCCCATTTTCAAAACGCATTTTTGAGCCTTTCAATTCTGGCACCGAACATGACGTTTCAACTTGTTCGCGACATGCGGTTTATCTGACGCAGAATAGTGAAATAGCTCGATAACGGTTAGCACGACGAAATGCATAAAGGGCAAATAATATGTCGAAAATATTGAAAAAGATAGTTTCAAACGTGCAAAGAAACGAAACGGGTATCGCTCTTCATGCGCCCCACAGGGCTTCTTATTGTAGGACTACATAGAAAAGAAGCGTTTGGGTCCTAAAGAAAGTACAAGTGTTCATTCAAACACATCTTTCCAACAAGGTCCATTAAACATTTACGGCTCTGTTTCCTTGTAAGTTAAACCACTTCATGATGCTTTTGTCGGAAAATGTCGGCGAAACAAACAAAAAACAAACAAAAGACAAAAAATCGAGCAAAACTACGTGATATTGTAAAAGGAAAAATCACTTTCACAGAACACCAGAGCACAGATTTCTGTCAGCGTTACCCAAAATATAATCCATCAACCCATAACCCATCAATCCAATAACGTACGGTTGCACGTTATCTGCAACCATCATACGCATGGTTGATGTGTATGTGGTGTGGAGTGGCTATAACTTAGTCATTCCACAGCTCGTCATGACTAACTGAGATGCAACATTTGCACGTCACAAACACATACGCAGGGCGCACCGAGATCCCTCGGCGTCCCGGCACTGTAACTGGCCAACCCGCCTCGGCAAATAAATATTTATGACGTCATCCGTCACAATACTATTCATCTTAGTTGCGTGTAATTCGGCGGCTAAGAGTTACAGAATTGATGACCACCCGCCCGAATCAAGCCGGGCGGCCCGTCACTGCCACCGACACAAGCAAAATTTATGCATACAATCTTCCGCTTGCCGGAGTTGGGCGAAGACGGATGGGCTTGTAATGTTAGCCGGCTGAATCTTCGCCGTGCGTGGAGTGTTCGTACGTCTTTTCGCTCGCGCCCCGGAAAAGGGTTGTAGTTTCTTGAATCCGCTGCCTCGAGTGTCGTGTCAGGTTTGACCTCGACCTCACACCGACGTGAAACATTGGAGGCAAAATGTTTAGAAACGTGAGAGGAAGCGAAATGAATTGTGATGGTATTAGGCATTGTCAACAAACATAAAAGCAAATGAACACATATTTTCCAGATACAAAGAACATGATTTTAATGTGTCATCTAAAAGATGCGACAAGTAATTAGGGAAAAGGTCACGGAAAAATAACTTCAGCAAACCTAACGTTATCTTTCCGAACATTTAGTCGCCAGGCAATGTGCCACTGTGCCACATACAATGATTCAAAGAGCTAAGCATGTCTGGAATTGGAGTAATGGCGTTTGATGTCGGTCAGACATCAAATTTGAACACCACTCCAACCTTCCGTGGCGATGTTTAATACATGAACACCACCCCTGAGAAGCAAAGGCAATGACTGCTACAAGCTTGAGCAGGTAAAATCATGCCTTTCAGCACAAGATTTCCCAAGCCGGGAACGGCCGTATTGCCTTTCCAAGAACAGTCGCGAGAATAGCTAAAACAGCTAGATTGGCTGGGCGTGGTGGCGGAAGTGACACCACCTGGGTGCTTGGCCGGCCGTCTCCGCCGCCCATGCTGAGCACCACCAGAAGAGCCGGACCGTGTAGTCAGATTTCCACCCCAGGCGGTCCGCAGAGTGCGTCTCCAGGGCCGGGACATCCTTTTGCCATTGGGCCCCGCGGGTCCGAAGCCCGTGAATGCGTAGCCGACTGCGACGCAGGGCGGCAGCCAGCGCGGCGGTCGCCGGTGTCGCCGGCCGGGATCAATGCAGGGCCGCGGCCGCTCACCGACCTGAGGCTCTCACCTCCCGGAGCCGCTCACCCACCTGCGCTTCTTACCGGAGCCACTCGCCCGCCACGGCTCTCACCGTCCGGAGCTGCTCACCGACCTGAGACTGTTACCGCTCGGAGCTGGTCACGAATCTGAGGCTCTTACCGGCCGGCGCCACTCTCACACCTGAGGCTCTTACTGCCCGGAGCCGCTCACCGATCTGAGGCTCTTACCGTCCGGAGCGCCCAGAGTTGCTCACCAACCGGAAGCTCTTACCGTCCGGAGACGCTCACCCATCCGGGGTTCTTATCGCCCGGAGTCGCTCAGTCATCTGAGGCTCTCACGGGCCAGTTTTCCCACAGACACGCGGGTCCCACTGACCAGCCTTCTGACTGACCTGAGACTATGGCTAGGGAATTTTCTCAGCGGCCCGCAGCTCTCACCGGCCACTCACTGGCCGTTCACTGGTCACATGTTGTCACCGGTTGGTCCTCCCAGCAGCCCATGGGCCTCACAAGCACGTCCTCGAACCGACCTGAGCCTATTACCGCACGATCTTCTCTGCTATCAGAGGCTCTTGCCGGCTGGAACCGTCCTCCGATTTGCAAAGTGGCGATGTGACGACACCCCGTGGTCCACAGCCTAATCTGACTGCGTCCGAACCGTACACTATGGGACCACCAAATTTGCCGTGTCTGTCGACTGATCAGTGTAACATATTATGATTCCAAAAAAATGTTTATGTGTGTTGAAACCTGCTGAAATTCGAAGCAAAATAGTACCGTGCTGTCGGGTGATTTACGGCAGCGAGCGTCGGCTAGCACAAGGTAAGCTTTTATTCGGTAATGTAGCTGTGGCTACAGGAACAACGTAGAATTCGCATCGTCTTATAGACAGCTGAATAGGCCATGGAATGTTGCACTTACTTTGCCATTTCTATGATCACATGTAAATGTACAATGCTATTAATTTCATGATTGAATAGTATGTCACTAAGTTTGAAAGCTATTTCACAACTGAGGCCAAACGGAATCATAGATCATGATTATTTTCCGACCATAAAACTTTCATGTCATTCAGCATCTAAAGGTACCGAAAATGTTACGAGTCAACAAAGGTCACATTCTGCATCCGGAGATGAGAAACACACATCATATCGATTGCCGTTATAACGATTTACATCAGACTCTTATTTCGTGAAATAAGAGGGGTCGATTTTGGGCGGTCGCTGTCACATATGAATATATATGATTAAAAACCTCGCATAGAAGCCGGAAAGCTAAGAATCCAACTCACTCAGAGTTATTAGTAGCAGAAACATTCAGGGTTGAAAAACTGCGACAGAACCCTTGCTACATGTCCCGCTGCCTCAGCTAATATAATCCGCGCACTTGTGCAGTGGCGTGTCATCTAAAATTGCGAGCTTGACGAGTGCAGATACGATCTGCCCTAAGGAGCTTACACCAGCGGGTGGATGCAGACAGTTTTACCAGGGTTTCCCCGAGTCTGAGGCCACGAGATACCATCCGTCTGGTGCAATATGGGCTCACAAGAGATTACCACGATTCCGTCCAATCTGGATATTGCCCACACTCTCCATACAGACCTGACGTTATTCGACCCGTCTCATCTCGGCGTGACGTTTTTACTGTGGGCCATTAGTCGTCATATTCATTTGGTGTAGGCAGTACCGGAACAACGTGTTCAGGACATCGGGGAGAAACGACATTTTCAAGTCCTATCTTTCCGTGCATCACCATTGAAATCTTTTCCAGATAGGGTGGGGGGAGGCACAGTTTCCTTAGCTGAACTCCCGGAGGGGCCGACGCTGGGAGTGTCATCCTGACCTCAGCATTATTACTGGGCGTTCAAACAACATGATTTCCCAGACGCTGCTGAGAACAAATGAACAATCTGACGTTTTTACGTAAATTATAATAATGAGTGAATAAGTAAAAATAGATGCATATAACTGTGAGTGAATAAAAGACACAATGCCGAATTTTGCAATGCGGAAGCGCATGCTGTGCATGACAGAGGGCAAGAGTACCACAAGAGCTCGCGCCGTCATTGCCGCCAAAACGTCCGGCGGTGCAGTTTACCTCGCAGGCGGACGCGTGCTGCGTCGTTCTGCGAGGCTGTCTTCCTCTGCGTCCGACAACGAGCGGTCGTGAGATAATTCGGAAGCATACGGCGACGTTAGCAGTCTTGTGGAGCTTCGACGGTTTATTCACGCTTGTAACGTCTGAACACACCCAGAAATCTAACTTCCTAATTTAGGACAGGCAGCGCGTCAGGCTGTCGTCATGCCATCGGCAACAGGGCGCCGCACATCTCTGGCTTCCGCATCGCTCTCCCGTGGTGTTTCCGCCTCCGTTCCCCGGCACACCGCTGCCGTGCGGCCACATCTCCGGCCAGCACTCGGCCGCCGTCAGTCCAATGTTCAGCACCAATGGTGCCGATCGCGATCCACCCAGCAGAGGCCGCCGCGCCGCCCTCACTAATGCATCGTGCTAATTGGCATCGCGTGCCGCGGCGTGCAGGTCCGATCCGTGGATTATTTATCTGCGCTTCCCGCGTAGCCACCATCCCGGCCGCACTATCGCGTTGTCACTCGTACAAGACGGATGCGGCAGCGTGAGCGGGAGAGTGTCCGCCCCTCCAGGCCCCACTCGTCGTCCGGCAGGTCCGGCCTGGGAGCGGGAGGGTGTGGACACGGCCGCCCCGCTCGGCCGTATCGGCCCGCGCGAGCCGGCCGCGCTGTTTTTGTGTCCGCGTCTGCAGTCGGCCGGGCGAACGTGCTCGCATTTTGGGCGGCGCCCCGGCGGCCGGCGCCGCCGAGGAGCGTAATGAGATGCGCGGCGCGATCTGCGGTGACGTACGGGGCCGTGTATTCGGGTAATGGCCTCGGCCAGGCAGCGATAAGTCGGCTTAGCGGGGCTCCGGCGCGGGCGCGACCTGTGACGGCGCGGAGCCGGCCGTCCGGATCACCGCAGCTAGCCGAGAAAAAAAACGGGGACATGACCGTCTCCCTAGTCTGATTCTATTTAAACTTCAATTTTTCTGTGAAAATTCGGATAGGCTAGAATTCATTCGAGAGCCGCCGCCCCTTCATTGCATAAGAACAGCGGATCCCGGTTTTCGGAGTCTCGTATAAGCCACATACAGAATAATTTGTAGCTCTCTCATGTATAGGAAAATAGCCGTGAATGGTTAAATATCTCTTCCATTCTTGAACTTCTTTAACAGGGTGAAACATCACAGCTCCAAGCAAGCAAAGGACTTTTGAAGCAATGGATATGTTTGTGACGACGAAGGAACGGTAGGCTTGTGATCTTGCAGCTTAGTCTTACGAGAAAAGGGTGCGTTTTGCCAACTTAAGCCTCGTTTGTCCTCAAATAAGTAATCTTTCCTTTTGTTGAGTGGGTTTGGTTCCATTATAGATAAAAAATGGTTGCGTCTTCAGCACGCTCTGCCGCTATAGCAAAGAGACCAGTCGCTATGCAGACCCCAGGAAACCCATTTACAGAAGTGCAGTCATACTGTCATAAGCCTAGTATAGTCGTCTTTCAAAATACATAAGCCTAGCACAGTCATATTTCAATGAACCAACTGCTCGTTATTACTAAAGCCTGTTGCCACTGCCAAATTTACAAGGGAAACCCAATCGCTGTGAGGTCTCAGTCATAAAATTATGAATGAAATGTGTAAGACTGCAGAAACAGACAGCTGATTAGTGGTGGACAAGCCATTCAACAAGGTTGGCGAGGTATGCAACGCTATGAAGGTTCGGCGCCGCTATCAAACTATTATTATATTTTCAGCATCTTTCAGCTTTAGAAGCCTCACTTCTTGAGTATGAGATTTTAATCCATGTCTGGAATGTTTCAAACCGCAATCAGGCAAAAGTGAAGCGTGTGTTGGTGACTTGTCACAGCCAAATGACACCGTTAATGGTACAGAATTATCGAGTGAATGGTTGATCCCATCGCTCCATGATAAAAGGCTTGGGTCATGCTCGGCCCGCTTAAGGTATGAGACGTTCGATTAGCCAGCGTTGCTCAGTCTCGATCCGATTGCTTCAGTGAAAAGATGAGCCTCTCAATAAACCGGGAGGGCCTCAACAGCCCCCTCCCGTTTTTTTGCCAGCCATTTCTAGCGTTTCTCAAACGGAATCACGAAACTTGGTCGCTTTTCCTATCTATTCTGTCTACATTTCATGCCAGGTTTTCATAGTTTTATTTTGCCTAAGGTCGGAACCAGACAACGTTCCTGGGAGGCACTTCAGACCATTTTTGGCGCTGTTGAAAATGAAAGGAAAATTTCTTTAGAAAAAGATAAATGAAACTTTAATCTTTAAATGAATGTATTGGCAAAGAATAGAGCAGACGTAACAAATGTATTTTTGTCATGTATACTCTGAGTTTATTTCACAAGGCCGGGCCAAGGTCAAAGCTGAAAACTGGGTTTTATACAAATATTTTTAACGTTGAACTATAAGACAAAGACGAAATATACATAGTGCAGCACAATGTTGTCTATTTGCCTTTTAAGTTTTAGGTCGATATTACGTTGGGTAAAGGAGCCATGACGTAAAATATCCGTGCACCTACCCATTATGACAGTCATAAACAGGACTTTTGTGAATATAACCAATTTAAATGGTTGAAATCGTTTTCACGCATCATGAAATGAGCTCAGTGCCATTCCATGTTGCCCTGGAGTCTCCTGCAGTCAGCTGACATCGAAGGTCGTAACGTGACTTGATGAACATGAGACCATGACAGTTTCCCTTTTTGATGTCCCTGGCGCGGCCTATGTCAACATTATACCATGTAATACGCTAAGTGCTTCTTAAGCATAAAGTGGCAATTATATGTTGACGCATTGTCATTCCCTTGTCGCTTATCTTCAGGTTCGTTCATGTGATTTCGACTTTTCGGATATCACTGGAATTCGACCTCAGTAAAAATCAGACCATGTATTTCGGAAGATTTCGCTCGTCCTAGGACACTGGTACTCGATCAGTGTCCAAGGAAGAGCGAAATCGTCCGAAATATATGGTCTGATTTTTGTTTTACGATTTCGCTCGTTCTTGGACACTGGTCGAGTACCAGTTGGACACTGGTTGAGTACCAGTGTCCAAGGACGAGCAAAATCTTCCGAAAGATATGGCCTGATTTTTATCGACATCGACTTTCAGTGTTATCTGAAAAGTCATGAAATGGCATGAAATGGCAAGTAAAAGGTAAAACATACTTTAAACTTTTATGTTAATCCGGTTTTCATGAAATATTCCTCTCATTTTCCAAACCCTACGGATGCCTATGAACTTTCTCAAAATTCCAAACGTATGAGCTAACGGATAAAGCATCATCGATTACCTCTCGATTCACGCCAATAGCATCAAAATTAGGTAATAAACAGCGGAGTTGTAACAGGTCAAGCAAAACTTCCATTCGAACATTTTTGCCCCCTTCCATCCGCCCATTTCAACATTTTCAAAATTTCTCACCATAAAAATACATTCAAATCATGGCGAATCGATTGTCTTTCGTTGCGATGAAAGTTTCTGGGATAGATAAAGGAAGGACGTGCTCGAGGTCTCGGGTGGGGCGGGGACAAAAAGGCCCCTTCGGGAATGCGAACTAGCGGTATGTGAACGGAAATAGGATTACAGGGAGATGGATGCAGACCACGCAGTTAGACCAACCATCTGGCGTAGCTATAACAAGGACGACGTCTACTTGATGCTAAGGAGGAAAGACTTTAAACGTATCGGTGACTAAACCTGTCTGTGTGCTAACACGAATTCTTGTATATTTATCCTTTACCACGCAGATATACGTTCTTCACACATAATCATATTAGGCTGAGAGGAAGTAGCGGGTTGTTGCGAATAGCCAGAGCTCCTCATGGATTCCGGTATCGTCCGTGCGCGGGAGGGTAACCCATTATCTCGCCTGTTGTTTGTGTGTTGTATCAGTTACTTTCCAACATCGATGCAGACGAATCGCTTGATGAGTGTCGATGATATGAAGATCGACCGCCGAGTAGGTGACCCGACAAACGGAACTATTCTGCAGGAGAAACTCAGTCAGAGGCGCGTGGATGGTCGGAATCATGGGAGCTGACGCTGCAGCTGTCTAAACGGAAGGTGCCGTCACACTGCGAAGTCCCTCGGCAGTCGGTGTTTGTAAAATGGGACGCAATGCATTCTAGAGCAATGGGTCGTTTTCGACCAGGGCGTGCTTCTAAACGAAAACTCAGGTTGAATTGCACATTGACAATACTGTAATCTAAGCGGAATGTTTTTTTAACTGACTTGATAAGTGAAACAGAAACAAGCATATTGCTTATTTTGTTGGGCACAAGACGATACGCGGTTCAACCATTCAAGTTATGCGTTGAGCTCACAAATTGCTTCACATTTGAATACGCCATAAACCTTCGCCGGTGCGTGGAGGGGTTCATGAGAATCCCCTCCGATTGTTCGATGATGGCTAGAAACGAAGCGGCGCAGATATATGACACTCGGGATACATTTTCATGCATCTTTTTTGCCAACTTTGCTAACTTCTCAACTTGAGGTCACCTTAGGTCAATGACCCAGTACAGGCCAAGTAAGACAATACTCTTAGAAAGTTAAGTGCCATAACTTTTTGAGAAATGTATTCATTGAGCTGAGATTTGCTACATTGACGAAACACGACAGCTGCAACAATTCTGCACTCTCGGATTTTCGGAAATGTCAAGATCAGTGGATCAGTGGTCTTAGATCAGATAAAATTTTGGCATTATTGGACTGTTAATTGAGATTGTGGTTCTAATTTAATAGTTTTCAATGTTAAATATGTTCCCTGATGTTTCTCACGTCTTTTTCACATTTCAGTATATCTTTTGACCTGTGCCCAGGGGTCAAGTCACGTTTTATACCGCATTGCCAGACTCATGTCCGAATGCAGTTCATTAATTTCACACCTTTTTAATGTTTATCAGTTTATCTATATGTGCCTTAAGAAGCGCTGAAATAAGATAGGAACATTCTTGCCAAGATTGGCCTAAGCCCATTTGACCTAGGCCGAGTTAGTTTGGCATTTTGTAAAATGCTGCCTATTTTCAGTGCGTAAAGTCTTTCTGTGGTAACAAAGGAAGGAGCCATAGTCATGCGTACTTTCTATTCATGCCTCACTTAGGGTTTATTGCCCCACTTTTCTTCTTTTCGTGTTCAAAATAGAAATCCTGGCCATCGCTAAAATAACTTCCCTACGAATATTAGGCTTTTACATTGCAGCCGCGCCCACCGCCTGACGTCTGTGTGACTTAAGCAAAGGCATCGATTTGGTACATGAGTTTCATGACGCAAAAGGAATGTTGTACGAACCGACGTAGGATTCCATGTTGTATCGCTTCTGATCAATGGTAATGCGGTAGATGAAGCGACAAACACCAGAATCTCCCGACTTATATGCGCCAAAAGGTTGACTTAGGTTGGCCTTGTTTGACCTTCATATGATGGTTCAGGACTTGTTATGCATCCTGAACACATGTGCGGCGTGATTTAGCCCAAATACAGTCTTTTGGAAAGAGAAAAAACGCGTCTCCTGTCATTAGAAAAAGACGACATTCTCTTACACTTTCAGTTTCGCGTGAAATGGCCAAATATGACCTCGGATGCTCTTTTGCTGCATCAGATAGGTAAATGAGGCCGTCTTTTTATGTCTTACGTCTTTGGAACCACGTGAACAGCCTAATTATTCCAATTCTCTGCCAAAAGCGCCAACATGTGATTTTACACATCTCAGATGACCCCTGGTGACCTCATCATTCACCTGATTGGACTCAATCTGAGTATTTTCTTCTAATTTAACAAGGGCCTATCCAACGGCGTTTTTGCTTTATTTTCTGTGCAGTTCTTGAGAACCTGAGGGGGCCTGAGAACCTGAGAACCTATCATGACGCCTCCCTCAGGATCGGTGACGGTGGATCCGGAGGCCGGCCCGGCGGTAGTTAATATTTTGGCTTTTATTGGTTCTTATATTGCTACCCTATAAAACACTTTTCGTTTTAAACCAAAATTAAAAGCCACAAAGAATGAAACTGATCATCGTCAGGGACGGACTTTTCATCTTGCTCTCCAACGTCCCAAGCTGTTGGGAGACCTCTCTCGTGTAAATACAAGACGTAAAGGGATCAGCAATCTCACTTCACGTTTGAAATGTTCTTGACCGTATTAATCGAAGGTTTTTCGGCTGCAGCCATTCCTGGGAATCGATCTGCCGGTAACTGACATCGCTTGACGCCAGCATACTTGTGGGTCACCGAAATAGCAAAGCTGGAGGGCTGCGTGCTAGACTGTTTAGTGTTTAATGCATCAGCGCACGTCAACGGAGTTCAGTCAATAAAATCAGCTCTGAAAACATGAATACCGTTCAAAGTTGCATGGATCAAGATCACCCTGGATGGTTTTATATCTCTTGCACTCGGACATCGTTCACTTGTCCCCCACCCAGCGATGTGAAGCAGGGCAAAATATCTTTTATTCATCTAGTTCCTAGCAGGTCTGCCTTTCCCGCACGACAGAACCAAGCTTTTACTGGACCAGCGTTGCAAGTTCCGGAATAAACATTTGACGGCCAGACAGGCTATTCTAAACGTTAGGTTTCCTACCAGTTTCTTGCGCCGCTTGTCCGTGGCTGGATGTTCTCCCATTGGTCTGAACTGCCCGCCTGTATCTGCATATCATTTCAACGTTCTGCTTCGTCTGTCCATAGCTGAGTCCCTCGTAAAAGTTTCATGTGATAGTTCTCATTATTCTTGCTTATATCGTGAATAATAATATTTGTGTTGGGTGTAATAACTTCTCATATCCGTACATAAGGCGTAAAAGGCAGAAATAGATCAGTCCAGTAATCTCCTTACCATAGCTGATATCAAAGGAGAAACTTTATATCTCTCTCCATTAAGAGTTGACTGGAAGATTTTGTAGCGAACTGGTGTTATATTTTACATCAGCTTCATTACGCAGGCTAATGGTACTTACCAACCCACTACCCAGGCATACCCAGATTGTAATACAGGGATCTACTTCCGCTTCGCCAGCACGCTGGAGATGCCGTCTTGCTGAAACGAGACGCAACAGCTTTCGTGAAGCAAAGAGGTGACTCCAAAAAGTGCTGTGTGATTCCAGTGTTGTAGTTGACATCAATCAACGTTTTCGTCCGTGGATTTTGGAACTGAAACCTTCCCACTGAAACATAAGACAGCTGGGATGCTCTTTAATAGATGTGGCTTTCTCCCTGAGCCACCACGATGCACAAAACCTTGCGTCAGCACCGCGTAAGTCTCATGGCATGGTCTTGGCAAAGTCTTAATACGTCCTACTAAAGAAGGGATATAAAGCAAAACTACCTGTTTCTTCCACGCTGGGTGAACCAAGCTATTGCTAAAACTGTTTCTTGTTTCCACACCTTATGAAACTCCGTATCAGACCTAGCAGACAAAATTACCATACTTTGTTCTCCGTGGATGTAAAAGATGCCATGTTTTAGCTGCAGCTGGCTTCGAATCTGTATTTGTGATATTCTGACAGTATGTCTCTGCAAAACCTTTTCTTCAAATACCTTTTTCTAATGACATTGAGTAGTTATTCCCCCACTCAACTGCACAGTGGGTCATGAAGGTCATTGCAAGCCAGCATCACAGATAAGCTAGCAAGGTTATAAGATAAATTTAACTGTCGTCATTATACTCTTCTTATTCCCTAGCGTTAACGCTGAATGCCAATAACTGTTGTCATGGGGTGGCATTTGCTTCGTGAGGCACTGTTGTGGCTATCATCTCGACGTCTGTGATGCTTAGACGGACCATTTTGTTCATGAGATATTTATTTTGCATAAACACACCCTAAATCTTCGGAGAGGTGAGGACGCCTGCAAACCGGTTCGTTGTTCGCCTTAACTCTTGGAGTAGCATACGACTTAAACATTTCTGCATCTGAGGCACAGCAAACATTCAAGCAAAAAGGTCGATGTTATGCTGGTAGAAATCTCAGTATGATGTGTTACACTGGGCAGTTGGAAACAGAATATTGTTAGGCATCCATTATGTGTGTTATGAGCAGTTACATATATATATATATATATATATATATATATATATATACATATATACACTCCTTCCGATATTTGCTGGCAGCTGAAAATCGTCATGTTTTGCATTAAGACAAAATGTTGTTTTGAAAACTGACCAACTCCCTACCTTCGAACAGAAGATTTAACATAATTCCTGCAGGGATAAAATCATTGTATATAAAGCTGGTAGTACCGTGGACCTTCACGACGCATGACAAAATTAGGAGGTTATTGATACGACAACGACGAACGATGAATAGTTTATTAGATGCGAAGAATACTTGTATTCATTTGTCAATACAGGAACGCTGTAGATTTTTCTCTACGCAGAGCACAAACAGGCATGTACTCGCTCTCAGCAGGCGCGCCTGCTGGTATTCTGAGCAGTACATGTCGAGCGACATAGCTAGTCCATGGGGAGGGGGGCAGCTACTGCGTTCCATTCCCGCAAGACGAATTTTATGCTCGCGTGGTATTGGACAGGTGCCGGAAAAGCATGCTCAGATAAATCGCTCTGGTTTCACTACCGGATGACCCACGTATTCCTCATAATGTATCCGAAATGGTCGGTGCATGCAAATCAGTCGACGTGCCACCGTCGTTTATCACGGGACCAACGCCGTGCGAAACGGCTTTGTTGAATTACTAGGTTGTCACAGTGCAAATATATGGCCTAGTTTGCCATCATTTGGTTAAATAATAGAGTTCACGCGGGGGGTCGATACATCTGCCGTCTCACTTTGGCCACCGCCAGCCGCGTGCCAGCGGGATGAGCACCGCTGCTCCCTGGCAGTGCGTGGAGGCTCGACGGCGTCCCTACAGGTCCTCCACATTCGGCGTGCCGGTAGTATTGTCGCCAGTTGTATGCAAATCGTTAGGTGCAGGCTTTTGTTGGCCTGGCACAAAGACGTGTTTGTGTAGCCTCGGTTACTTGTGCGTGCTCTGAGTTGCCATTGTTTTGGCTGCCAGATATTTCTGCGAGACGTTTGTGTTATTAGCGTTGCAGCGTAAACATCATTAAACTGTTACGTTAAGTGAGGTAACGTTCCGCAGTCACATGTTATGAAGTTCTTTGACAGATTCAGATAATGGACGTTACTTTATACATTTATGACCTTATACACCTTATTCTCGCATGTCTTAAATAAGTCTTATATGACGTTTTCCTTGAACAGCGAAACAGAAACCAGGGGCACAAAATTTCCACAACAATAAGCACAACAAAATCGCCCAGTGAGGATGTCGGGCCCTATGAGGACCAAACGCATGATGCCTCACACATTTCTGGTCATGTCCATCGTCGTGCTGCGACCGGAAACCTGCGAATCTCCGCGACGCTCCTCTGCGTGCCACGTTTGTGTCCGGAGCGGCCGGGTCGTATTGCGCCATAGACACACCCCCCATCAGCGCAGGTGAGCGGACAGCCAAACACGGACCACTTAGCGTCGCTCCGTGCTGTCAGCTCGGATGCACACGGTACAGACGCTCCGAGGGCCGGCGGCCACCGTCGCAGAGAGCCTGCGGCTCCGGCCCGGAAGCGCGGAGTACTGATCCGGTTATGTCTGGCGACTACGGTTCGGGAAGGGGTTACTTTAAACAAAGTTCTGGTCCAGTGATCTGGATCACGGTCCAGTCTCTGGCTGGACCGTGCTTTCACGTTCGAAGACCTCCAGTCGTTTAGGCGACATAAACCACTGGCCGTATTTTGTTGTCGAGGGCTCTAAGCGGTGTGGTGGGAACAGCTCTGTGCCGTGTGACGGCGTTTGTTCGAACGAGTAGAGAGCAGGGTCGTTCGGACGGAGTTACTTTTTCAGCCGATGAGTGTGTGGACTACTTACTTGCACGCGTCAGGTATGGCAGCTGCCTAGGCTTCGGCCAGCGTGGTTCTTCAGCCTCACTAGTCAACTTTTAAGGGTCAATATGCATACAGAAACAGATCTGTGTGGGGGAGTGGGGGGAGGAGGTAAAGGGGTGATATCTCTCCTCAGAGATGCTGTAAGTCTCTAAAGAGAAGGTTTCACCCAGAAATGGTTGTGCATGTTTGCAAAGACGACGGGCCCAGTTTTTTTTGCGGCTGGCAGCTGTTCAGTACGTATGCTTGACTTTTGCTGCGCTTCCAAACGGAGGCGGTGCCGGTGGCTGCAGCGATCGACTTGTTGTCTCAGACCTGAAAGCCCCGTGTTGTTGGCAGATACCTGTCAAAACAATCTTTCCGTGTTACCAGTTATGCAAATTGGTCGACGCGGCTGTTGAATCTTTCGATAAAACAATCAAAGGAGGTACTCGCTACGGATCAAAGTAGGCTAGCCAGTGCCAGCCCTGGCAGTATTTCAAATGCAAACTGCTGTTATCTGACAACGACGCGTGCGAGGAATGTCTCTTTGACGAGCAACGGTTTTCAGTCTACCTGGAAATGTTTACATGGAGACCCCCGGTCAGTCTGAATTCAGAAGTCACTGTCTGTCTCCTGGCATGTGAAATGTCAATATCGCACAGGACATTCAGCCAACGTCCACTCGGAAACTTCAGCGGGCTCTGAAACTTTGCACACATGCAGAAAATGGAGTCGCATGAGTGCTCTGTTTAAAGCGCAGCCTTACCACGGCTGCTGCATCCACTCTCTTATTCTCGTTTTCACGATCCTTATTCTTTATACCACCCCTATCTGGTACATGTAAGGGCCAATTTTCCCTATTGCTTCACCCCATAGCTCCGCAGTTACCTCACGGAGCGGAGGAGTTCTGCCTAAATGCCCAGCCAGGGCCGCTGTTGCAGGCGCCGGCTTGCGAGCGCCATTTCATTTTCATTCCGTATGAGCGGCAGTGGAAATCTAACTGTCGCCGGCATTCGCCATTTGGTCACCGTCGCCAGCACAGGGGTTGGATGAGGCTAGACAGCCATTTACAAAGCTGACATGATAGAACGGAAAAAACGAGCGTGCGGATTATGCTTTAAAATATGCAAAAAATCCGGTTTGACCCTCTTAAGCCACACAGTGACTTTACAGGTGACCTAAATGAGGATCATGTCTGTGCTTTCTGGTTCATGATGGATTTTTTCGGGACGTATTTTAAAGGATGCTTTTCAGGGTCGCAGACGACGCCAAACATCATCGGACGGTAAACGAATCAAACCCCTGGACTCGAAGTCTAGAGTACCGTTTCCGATTGCCGCATGGCCAATAAAAGGCAGAAATTCGGTGACCGCAGTCCCTGATATGGACCTAAGATAACCTTGACCCAAATAAGGGCTTAAGTGTGAAGGTCACTCACATCGTGGGCGACACTTAAGCATACGACTTGGTAAGAATGTGTATCGTAAAATACTTGAAACATTAGCTTTTTTCGTTTCGATGTTTCGATTTTTCGTTTCGTTGTTTCGATGACGACCGCCACTGTATCGTGATTTCGTTGTGACGGCATGACACATTTCGTTTCCAGCAAGAAGTCAGATCAGCTGTACCCGTCATTACATTCATAACTGCCAATACCTGTCAAGGTACTGATCTCAAATGTTCAGGAAATATACAAAACGCTTTTGCATTCAGGTATGGAAAATTTCGGAGTGATCACACCTGTAATTCTGGGTCTAGGAGAGGAAAACTTCAGCGGCGGGAGGGGGTTGCACCAGACCCTCTGTGCGAGCGCGGGATAATACTATTCCGGGCGGGGGGCTCAATACGCCCCACTTTGGGATTTTTCGCCCGTCAGTTCCGACTGGGTTCAGGTAGAATGTTTCCGCATACACTGAAAAATCCGAGTTTCTTCTTTATCAGAGGCGGATTCAGGACGAGTTTTCGGAGTCATGTTCAGCTGTTTTCCGTCACTTTTCCAGGCAGCGCACTTGTCATGCTCCTTTCAGTGTTATGAGAATCAGGTCGATTTGTTTGCAAAGCGCCAATTTATTTCATGTTTCGCGACTATCTGCTACATTTTATGGACGCAGTGGAGGATCCAGGGGGAGGAAAACGGGACACTCAAGATACCACTTTTGGCAAAGTAACTTATCTACCTTGTCAAGCCAAGAACAAATATAATAGCATTTGTGAGGCCCTGTTTATCATTTTCATTATTTTTACATGGAAAGGCAACATTATGACAGCGGGGGCGGATCCAGGGGGCGAAAAATGGGCACACAGTAACCATGTTGTGAGTCTAACGTCCATATAAAGCGTTTCCAAGGACGTCTTTGGACTGGTGCGCGACTTAACGTAAAGCATATGTTTTTGGCATATCACCTATCATGCACATTGCCAAGGACTGATCAAGGGAACCCTTCATAGAGCCCATATATTGCTCCAAACGCCACGGCACCGTTCTTAACATTGTAAACAGGAATGATGAATGCGTATGAAAAATACTTTTATCCCCTTTTTCAGATTCTTGGCAGGGCCATTGGTAGCAATTCTTCGTATGAAAATGAATGTTGGGTCACAGTAACAGTTTTCAGCACGTTTTATGATTCATGAACGTGTAAAAACACCAAAGCAGGACGATACCAAACATTGCCGCTCATGGGGTCCCGGCTGTTCCAGTGATGTATGCTGTAATGTGTATTATCATGTCAACGCAATATCAGACTCTGCTCTCGGACGTATGCACCCACAATATAAACAAAGATACAACAATTTCCTCGCACATTATAAATCAAGGCTCAAGCTCGCCCATTTGTCGTTACTGGTGACACCATTGTGAGTTAATCTATATTTTTGCGCTCCAGAGCAAGGGAGGAGGTCACCGTTGCTCATTTCGGGTCCTTTCAAACTGTAATCATTTGCCGGAGTACAAAAAGGATACATTGTACATTACCCTTCCTTGTATAGTCCATGGATATGCCATTGATAAGTATCTCAGAATATTTTGACCTTAAAAACGTGATTGTAACCCTCGGATTTCATCTCCGCTCATTCTGGAGAACTCTTTGCCGACAATATCTGATCCAATAACGAGCAGAGTATGGTGCAAAACTCCTTTTGTGTGTACTGACACCGCCAGTTATTTATTTTCATTTTTGTATTTTAAAGCACGTAGAATTGTAGACTAGGTTCCAAGGATCCGATGAGCCGTCTCACAGCAAAATCGGACGATTAGTTCCCGATACATGGGGAGGGGGAGCGGGCCGAAGTGATTCCTCCCAGCGAGATTTAGCCCTAAAATTGAGGTCCTGAAATATGGTTAAAATAGTTTACATTTCGTAGTCACCGTACATGTGGTTTTAGAATTCCAGGGGCTTGAAACGTTTGTAGAAACAGCTGGATATCCCAAAATGGGTTAAACGAGGGCTGGATTTTGTAGTAATTGCCACAGCATATACGGTTCCGGAATTACAGGGGCCTGAAACGTTTGTAGATGTTTTTGAATAATTACATGTCTTTCAAACTAGGTGGCAAGCATGCAGATCTCTTGCACATCTTCTGGCTGACTTAAAATGGCCTCAGAAACCTGTAATGTTACTCTTCAAGACGATTTCTCATCACGGATGCACTGTTTTTTGGCCTTTGCAACTCGGGAATGACGGACAAGCGTCGTAATGCAGTGAACGCAAAAAAAACGCCAACACAATCGCAGAATGTTGGAACGAGACTTTGTTGGCTGTGCAAGTCTCGTCCCGTATTCTTGACTTCTGGTTTATTTCTGAGCACCAAAAGTTCTTCACACTTCCTAAAAAAGCCACCCCTGATGAAGTGTCGTGAGAAACACTGACAATTTCTACAATGCACTGGAAGCGAGTTTGCTCACATCTTGATATGGGCGTGCGATGCTCCTGTTGCTGTTGCGTGAGTGACGAGCTCCCCATCGTTAATAAAACTGAACCTCTTACGGGAAAAAATACTCCATTGCAGTCAATCATGACATCAGAACGATGCCATTTGCCAGATGCATTTGGCGATGTCATCGTCGCTTGTTCCCTTTTTCATTGCAACTGTATTAAAACGAAAAAAACGATGCGGATATCCATGCAAATGAGCACTATTTTCAAGCGTCTATTCTTCACGCATTAAAACGACATGAACTTTTGTATCAATCGTAATAACATGACGGAGGTTTAACTGAGACTGGAAAGGTGCTGCAGCTGTGTCATTACCAACCCAATCTACGCTCATCAGCACCACTTTACGGAATGGCCTGGACAGACTTTGCCGTAGCTATTGTGCCAGCAGTGCAGGAGTGTTACAAACAACAGCATTCATTTAGTTAGAATGAAGCCTGTAACTTAAAATTCATTGGTCTGAGAAGACACGAAATACCTTAAGGACATACTGACTACGAATTAGAGGTGTGAGAGAGGGAATTAAAGCTGTGCGGCCTTTGAGATTCGTTTTTCAGGAACATACATGGGCATAATGATCGTTTAACCCGCGCACGACCGTCGGTCGGTTTTCCGAACATGCGCGACTGGGAGCCCTTGGCCGCCCCCGCCCTCTATCTCACGAACAGTTGGTCGCACGATAAAAATAAGCATACCGTTGGAAAGCTTGTGACGAGTAGAGCTCGAAACTGGTCTCATTTTTAGTTTTTGATAATTGTGTAAGTAATTTATGCCCTATATATGTTTTCTCATAGCCGACTGAATGAGATCGAGACATGGCCTGAATCTCAAGGACTGTGACTAATAACGCATAGGTAAAGGCACCAGCGCACAAGTAAAGGTCCACGGATGCCGATACACGTCTAATTTCCCAGATTTGTTCCATATATACGCCGAAACGTCGAGTTAAAGACGCGGCAATTCTCGCGCCAGCTGTCGGCGTGCGCCGCTGCCGTATGCTGTACCAAATTGACGGGAACTAATTTTAGCGTTCCTTTTTTTCGCGAAAAAAACATATTTATGTAAATTTTATTGATCTTAGTGGTTCTTGTGATGGTTTTTCATCCTTAAACTTTGGAAAAATTCATCAGTTACCTGTCTACATAATTGTCGGAGCTTTTTTCGCGAGAGCCTGTTTATTTCCAAAATACGCTATTTTTCAAACTTTATGAGATTCCTGGTATTACGTCTGTGCAAGCCAGTTCTGCTGTTTTCTACCCATTCTGGGTAATTTTTCACCGATTTTGACGGTGGTACATTTTGGCCCACTACAGTTAGTCGTGACCTGATCTCAGGTCAATGGCTGGAAGTCATTGATACTTTGCCCAATGACAGTAACTAGATGTCGTCTTGACTCCACGCTAAAAATGTTACGAAATATTCCGTCAAATTCCGAAAAACGACGACATGTCTTAAAAATGGGCTTGAGCTTAGGTCAATTACCCGGAAAATTCCGAAAAATCTGAGATTTAAATCTGAGAATCTGAGAATCTGAGATTTGTTGCATCTATCACGTTAATTAATCCCTGAAAGTATTATTGAGGTATCTTGTTTTCCGAAAAAGTTACAGGGCGCTAAGCTTTTTTGGACATAGGTCTGTTTGACCTGACTTAGGTCAGGCACCGGACCTGACCTGAGGTCAAAATTTTGACACGAGATGTAAAACTGATGAAGCAAAAGGTACGCAAAGTTTCGTGACTCTATGTTTGTTTGCTCTCTCGCAATTCCAGAAAAAACCTCAGGGGGGGGCGGTCAACTGCCCCCCCGTCGGGGACGGGTTAATATCATAACTTCGGCACAAATTATGTAAGTTCGCCAGCGGAGTCGGCCTTAAAAAAAAACAAGCACAAGTGAATGCAGTGACCAAGAAAATTAAAAATCCACGAGAAGACTGTTTAATTAGGAGACAGAAAATGAAACGGAATTTGGTTGTTTTGATGAAACCAAATTTTATAAGAAAACTATTGAAAACTGTCGCATCAAAGCCGTCTTTATATGAAGTTGCTGGACGCGTTCACGCATGCTTTGTTGATGTCAACCTTCTCCTTGATTCCTGTTGTCTCTAAGAAGATAAGAATCTTTATCAGTGCGGTTCGGAGGCCAGAATCGTGGCCTGAGACGCGCTTATTTATTTTCGGCACTGGGCGAAGTGACGAGGTGGAGCTAAGGACTCAACGCGCCTTTTATAGCATTAACACGCACTCGGGTTGGGTGGGGGTGGAGGTGGGGGTCGATATGACTTCCGAGGCTTCCCAAAATAGGTCCCGAAAGGTGCGGCGCAGCCGCACCAATGTTGTCATTTGTGTTTACCCAACAAATATCTATATTTATTCACGTATAGCCTGTCCACAGCTGAAGAGCGGATCTTTTGTTATTAAAAACTGTCCAGGTCATTCAAGATCACCGAGCTAGAGCTGGTCAAAGTCAGGCAAGGATGTAGCCAAGAGGGGACCGTGGGACCATGCCCCCCCCTCCCCCCTCCAGGCCAAACAGCCTACAGTGGATATGTCTCGATTCCGCACTAATTCGTAATAGTGATATATATGTTGCCAAAGCAAACATTATATGTTTTCTTGTGCCTTAAATATGAGGCAAATTACATAAAATTGCTGCTTTTCCTATAAATTCGTCATATCTTAGTGGCATAAGACGAAATTTGACACCTGCCCTTTCCCCCCCCCCCCGGAGGAAAATCCTGTCTACATGCATGGAGTGATGCCATGGTTTTCCAAAATGACCATGTTCAGGGTGAATATCTGTCAAAAATAGTTTTAAAGACGGGCTTTTAGGCTTTGTATCAGTCCAGAATTATTTAACCAAACGAAATTAAAAAGTAGTTTGGTTGATCTGAAGGCAGGTCACAAGGTCAGACCAGGATCAAACTTAAAAATTATTTCCGAATATACAACTTCCTTTCTAATCATCTCACCCAAAATCCCGGACATATGCAAAAAGCCACTTTATCCTCTACCGGTGTACCAAGCTCTAAGATGATTTCAGGTCAGGTCACGGACATATGACAAAAAGAAATGTTCTTGCGCATGCCCCGTTTCTGTGGAGGCGAAACAACGAAACGCTGTCAGTTTCTTGTTCATTGCCTAATTCAAGGCTTCATTGGTACAAAACAATAACCGGGGATGACCAAACACACGATCTTGTGTTTTTAATATCCTTTGGGTCGTCTGCGGTCCTGAGAAAAACTCAGTTGACCTTGGTATACTTTTCTGAAAAAAACACTTCATTTCTAAGGTGCTTTTAACGTTGGTTTCGAATCTAGCGCCCCAAGTTGCTAAAGTATGGTACACGTCTGGGCAAACAGGTGTAAAGGAGAAATTGATTGGTTTTGCCTTTCATCTAGCATTTCGTGCCTTGCCCGTGGGTTATGCCCGTGGAGCACATTTCCGCGATTTTTACATTTTTGAGGTCATTTCAGGCCAGTTACCATGGTTGTCCTCAGACGACCCTAGGAGTCATTAATGGAAGAAATTTGATCCAATGGATATTTTCGGGCGTCATGGTCGAATTCAGCGACAGAATTTACCTCGCAAGGTCACAGAGCAAGGCGTGTGATACTTCGTGATATTACAGCCATATGGCTTAGTTGATCTCAAGTAAGAATTTCAGAGCAGGTACTGAGCCAAGCTTATCAGACTATATACCATTTACAGCAGCTTTGTGTGCCCTAAAAACATGGCTCACACAAAAACATTTTAGCGCTGTGACCAACGGTGCTCCCGGTACAAACAAAGGTCTGGCGAGCCGCATGGAATTTAACTCTCATCAAACCCATTTGATTTTCAAGGTCACATTCTAGAAATATCAAAGTTCAACACAATACCGTTCCTTTATCGACGCATCTAATTTATAAATTTGGTGGCCCTAGCTCCGTTAGTTTTCGAAATTCTAGTGGGGTCAAATTGACTCCCGCACCGAGTGCGTTATAATTTACCGGCTACCTGCGCGAGCGTTAAACGAGACGATTACTCATTACTCAGTGCTCATGCATACCCCAATAAAATTGATGACCATATAAGTTAAAATGTCCTCGTGGGATCAATGTTGGGCGCCGAATGACCCTGCAGTCGGTGCGCCCCTAAGCCCCAATAACCAACCAACCAATGGGATCAATGTATGTGCTGCTAGGAATATGATATGACTTCATATTAGGCCGCACATATGTTTTGCCATGACCATCTGTATCGAAAATGATCTCTCTTTTGTCACGAACATCCCGACACGTCTCCGCTGTCACTTATTTCCAGCAGGCATAATAGCAGATACCATCCACAGTATCATTACGTTGCGATTATCGCTATGTGGCTGTATGTTCAACGGCTGTAATGAATGTCGCTCAGACTAAAGTCGCAGGATCTGTGTGCTGACTTTACGAGTTATGGACCTTGTGGATGGAGGTGCGTCCTTCACGAGATTATGAGGATTTACTATGCAAATTAGAGGCTTGGCTCGAGTAGCGGGTTCCGGCCGTCCAAAGTCCCGTTATCACAGAACGGAAATGGGTGTAGCCGTCACTCAAAATTAGCATTTTAGCTATGGATATTCACTGCACAGAGCTGAGACAATCCCAATATTTTCCTCCAAAAACACTTTATTCTATCTTTCTTTCTGCGAAGGAGGGGGAGGGGTGTGAAATTCGAACCCTTAAAGTTTTACCCTGAACCCACTGAGTCATTGTCTTGAGACTTCGTGGCCCTTCCTAACGTCTTTGCATCTTGTGTATTTTTCAAACAAGACAAAAACAAAAACGAAAACGAAAACAAAGATATGTTGATCTTTGTGGTGAATGGTTCAAAACATCATGCTTAATGCTAACAAATCATTTCAGCTTGCAAGAGACGGATGCAGCGCTGTTTTTTTTTTAAGTATTTGCTAATGAGTGCATTGATTTGGTTCATAACTTAATATATATATATATATATATATATATATACAACAATACATGCATCTATATTGTTTCTGAAATAAAACGGCTCTGTAATTTGCGGTTTCTATCCTCGGGAGCGCACACAAATGCTGACAATTTATGATGGGTTGAAACAGAATTGGTTTTCGGCAGTCGTATTTGGCGCTTTTTCCCATCTTGGTCACATTTGTCTATTCATAGATGCGTACTATGACTTAGTAATCTTACTTTCTCTTACCATTGCATTGCCACCATCAGCCTTTCTCGACATCAGCTCTCATTTTGAATTTCATTGGTGGAAAACATGCGTAGTAAAGAATATAGTTCTGTTTTTACGATAGCGGCATTAAAACTCACATCGACGGTCTGGTTTTCTGTAATTTTCCAATGTATCCAACCAGATCTTGCCGATGATAACGATATCTATGTCAGTTCAAACTATAGGCTGGTTATCGATTTGGGGTGACGTTTGGCTTATCTTTCTGCCGGAATGTGAAGTGAACAAAAAACCTTCATAGAATATATACTACCCTCTTCCCGATGTAGAGCAGCCACCACATATTGGAAAGGGCTTGAGACGATCGCTGCTCGTCCTTCCGTGCCTAATCGTGACAACAACACGCTTCCCTGGGGATTAAATGCAAACAATCAACGTTGCTCATTTGTTGAAGGGACCGAAGTACTAGTTTAAGCAGCTATGGTATGCAAATTTGGTAGAATGTGTAGCATGTGTAGCCTTCACATGCTACACATTCTACCAGGCGGGAAAGCAAAACATGAATGGCGGAACTCTCCTTATCTTAAAAATACGTTAAAAACTTACTGAAAAGATGTTCTGCAATAGTTTTCAAAATCTTTCCACAACTGTGAGATTAACGAAAACTTTGCGTTCCGAAATACCGACAGGCTACGTCAACTTTGTCCACATCCGTTTAAAATTCTGTCTTCAGTAGCCGTGCTTATGACTATATGACAACCTTCTAGAAGCATATATATTGATATAGATATAGATGGTATATATAAAAACAAACATGTTTTTATATATGTTATCTGCGATAGTAGCCCCATGAAATTTAAGTTCACTATTAGTATAACCCAAATTACTTACTTCTTGCAAATGGGTGGAGGCACTGGTAGGTTCATGGCATTAAGGGCCGACCAATGGGGCAGCCTACTAAGACAAAGCAAGATTTCTTGTCCAGGGGGCCTCCCCAGGGTCCGTCTAAAGCAGCGGTTGGCCTGAATAGGAAATGCACAACGCTCATTCCACCACCTCATTAATGCGCAAGCCAGCTTACAAATCCACCCACCAGCCAAACCACATCACCACCCTCATCCTCACCCACATGCACACCAGCACCCTCCACATACACACGCGCATTTTTATACATACGAATTTTTATGTATCAGAATGCCGTTCCACATTTTTGGGCCCTGATAGGCTGAAGAAAAATACCTATAATTTCGGCTCAACATTGCCATATGAATCCACTTCTATCTTCCTTTCAGATCAAGTTGCGGGTTTTAACCTACCCGAAACAGTAGAGCAGTTTTAAGACATTTCCTTGGGTGCCAAAATTGTTGATTACGGAGGCAAAATTTATTAGGTACGCGCGGATAACATTCAAGGAAGCAGCCATTCAAGCAAATAAGGAAACATTCACAGCGCTGCTTTTTCATTGATGGTGTACTGCGTTCGGTCGCTGCGCCGGCTCGATCCGTGTGAATAGTTTTTTTTAGCGGAAATCAAAATGAAAATGTCACTCATTGATCACTACTGGCTTGATCCCAAACACCTTTACGGCCCTACAGTGACGATGCCCTTGCCGCTGTTTCGTTCGCACTTTGGCAGGGAGTTTCCGATCCAATGACCAGTCGATTATGACTATTCAATGTGTTTTCAAGCTTGATTTTTATGCGTTTTAAGCCTGCTGGGATTCTGTCGATGGATCTGGTTTCCAATAAGCTTATCAAGAAAGCAGACGTGTCGAGTACAAAGTGATGCAAAACTGTATCTGCCTCAAAGCGCAACGGACGATTTCTGTCAATGCTGGTCCAGACTGCGTTTTAAAGACGAATGCACCACTAGCGAACAAGTATTGCAAACACAGATGAGGCATTGTTGCTTTTGGACTCCATAAGCAATTTTGCATTTCGCATAAAGAAAAGGTACACGGCAAAATGCATACAAGAAAATACGTGAAACAGATGGTGCGGATTCGTGAGATTCGAGAATGAGAAGTGTCTCGCATTTGTCTCCGGAAGCAGTCTACGTCGTCCCGCGAACCACCTACCTATGCATTCCCGCATCATGTTCTTTTGCCGAATGTGCTTTACATCCAGTGAAAGATCGAAATAGCAATATCGTAACGGTCTTCCACGACATACCCCTTGCCAAGACGATCTAGCCACCTACGCTGGCCAGCCACCTGCCTTGTCACCTGTGAGATTTTCAAGTGACTGCCTGCGCAGATGACATCCAGCTATAGAACCGATTATCACAGAAGACAAAAAGTTCCGAGCATGCCACATGCAAACTGAGAAACCGTTATCCACTCTTCAGTATCCATTTCAGACTCAATCGCTCAAAAGACAGAAGCCATCAGATCAAAAGATGCAGAAAGACTGCATTTATTCACATTGACTACGGGCAAAACATCACTGGGGCGAAAATTGTCAGCTAAGCAGTTAATCGGCGCCATCAGGCCATTTTGTTTTCCAAGGGATCAGGTATCCCCATCGATCCGTTCTCTCGTGAAACGATCAGATTAATCAGACTGCTGAAATGTAACTATGCTAATTTATGATGCAGGTTTGCGCGAAACTACAAAACTCAGTAACGCAAATTTGTATTGAATGCATTCGAAATCAGTTTCTTTTTCGTTTCGGAAAATTATATTTTGATTACTTTATTTTGCCAGATACCTATTTTGAACTTGGCATATGAAGTTCGGAGTAAAAAAATCTAAAAGGATAAAAAACCTCTCAGTTCTACCTCTAGGTTTGTACTCAGGGATCACCGCCACAAACTGCTCGACTCTGTCTCTCTGAAAATTCTCTCCAGACTCAGGGGTGACGCCTCTTCAACTAGCCTAATGAACTCAGTGGCCGCCAGCAAAGCGTCAAGGTGGCATGTCATCAGTGCTCCATGTTGTTCTCCAGATCTTCTGCGCTATCCCTGAATAATAAGCAAAAATAGTCAGCTATCATTTATTCCACAGGCCTTAAAATGCTAATCGTTTGCCAAGCGCTCCAGTACTGCGTGGGTCTGGAGTTTTTACGGCCGCAAAATGGCTTTTCCGTCCCGACCATTTTTGCAACGATATCGGGCGAAAACATACAGCTTAGGGCCTCCGTGAACTGAGATATAGTTGTACGTACAACGTACAAACTCGCAGCTTTTTTTGTCCGAAAATTCTTACGTACCGCCAGATGTGGATGCAAAACAGCGCAACAATTATTTGGACTGTACGCAAACTTCCGCTGAGACAAATAGCTCACAGAGCAAGCGTGTTAAGAGATGCACGTCTAATTCCATCAGAGATGCACGCTTCTAGATTGCCGAGCCTGTAAGAATCAGACAACCAGTACATGGTTGCCTGATTCTTCATCACTAGTAGCGCCGCCGTCCCAAAGCCTTGGAGAAACATCGCGGTGGCTCAACGCCTCAGGCAAGCCACACCCGGCGCAGTGGTGCTTCATCGTCCATTGACATCCGGTCAATCATGCCGTATTACCAGTGTGTTGGAGTATTGCCGCCGGCAGATCACTATTGGAGCTTATATCCGGAGGCGAACGGCACAGAATCGGAGTCCGCCAAGTTGATTCGACCGCGGCAAGCAGGAAGTTATAGGCCTGGTGATTGCGTGGTGCCCCCGGGACCTGGCTAGCCTTCCCCCAGAGGTCCAAATCCGATCACGCCGATATTTGAGACAGCGTGGATCTTGAGCTCGTAAGAGGCTGCCCAAAGATTAAGTACGGGTTTGACCGAATCGGAGCATTTCGTCTGAGCAAGTCTACGAGTTTTCACGGAACCGTTGTTATACCACAGCTGATATTGGCCGTGAATTATTTAATAGCGAGCGAAAATTTTTTGAAATGAATTTCAGGCACCTCGTAAAAATGTTGCTGTAAAGTCATAACGAATGACAAATGTCACGGGAATCGGTTAGTATTCTTACCCTTCGCTACCGAGGAACAATTTTCGTAATAAAGATGTGTACACGTCAGAGTTATACAAGCCGCGTTTCCCAAACACGGTCAACGGCTTCATTTCCTTTCCGATGGTTATCCTTCTGGCATCCCAGTGGAAGAACAATACCACCAAGAGAGAGAACTTCCCTTTTTTAGTGGCTGCAATGCCCTCGTAGTGCTTTTTCCGCGGTGGATGAGGGCCGATTTGTGGCGCACTGGAAGACTTGACGGCTTGCTTCAAGCCGTGGATCTCAGGATTTGCAAGACGTTTTTGAAAGATTCGTTGGTCCGACTCTTGCAGGTGATGCAGGTGCTTTTCGATCGGCGTCGAGCTTCCATGAACGCTTTCGGATACGATATCGTCGACGTGGAAGATCCCGGACGATACGTTTCGCTCTCCACAGCAAGTCAGGAAAGCGTCGTTTGTATGCACTGTAGTGCCTAATCTGCTGTTATTTGCTTGTCTTCTGCTGCTGGATCACGAATCTAAACAGCCAGTAGTTCCCATTGTTTTCTTCTTCCTGACCATGCATTTATCGTCTGCATTGTACACGGACATCTAGAATGTTTTCTTACTTAAAGTGTGGTCAAGGCAGAACTATGGTGTTACGGTTCACATTCCTGCGACATTTGCGTGAGGTGCCATGGTGCTGTGCTTGAATCGTACTTCTGCGCATGTTTAGTCATTTGATGTTTACTTATTGGGGCTTTGAAAGAAATATGTTAATGCAAACAGCAGTATTCTGAAACGAGAAACAACAGGCATATCATTACATTTCAGTTAATTTTCAGTTCAATTTTAGGGTTGTTTCAAATTCTTGAAAACCTGCAGTCTGGGAATATTTCGTGTGTACACTCATTGCTTATTCATAGCATCCCAGCTTTTGGTGCCCTGAAGAATCTCTCGTCAATATGTGGTGTCCGGGGCCAAATATGTGGGCAAATATGTCCACAAACACGAATATAATGGTTCAGTATTTCTCATCTTTTTTAAATATGTTTTTGTTGGAGGTTTTGGTTTAGACATCATTGGTCACTATTTCTGTCAACAAACTCAGCAACAAGTGACCTATTGAAGGGTAATATAATGAACCAGGATGACTACATGCAAGTACCGCATGCAGTACGTTTATTTACAAAACGCGGATTAAATTTCCGCGACAAATAGAGGTGAAAATCAGAATTATCATTGCATTCCCTTCCCATCAAACAACTCCACGCGCATACAGACCACAGGTAGTGCACAAACTACGGACATTTTTAATTCAGGTTCAGGAAGAGGTAAACTAAACATATCATGGCAACCTGTATGGTCTATGGCCACTTATCAAAACATAACACGCGTTAAACGCTCGACAACAGCTAAATGTCTCCGCTTCCCCATCAGCAAGAGACAGCAACATGTCCGTCTCCTCATAGGTATGATTGTCGGATAGATACATGGACGGCAAATCCCCAAACCGTTACCGACGCTCCAAGCGAGCATATTGGTGACTGTAATCGTCAGGAGGACCACTGATGTCTCGTCACCTGGATTCGCCACGGGCTGGAATCCATGTTACTGCCCGGGAAAAGCGATGTGGAAATACCGGAGCATTTTCGAAAATGCACTGTTATGTGAATTGCAAGATAATCGATCAAAGGTTACATTGCCACTCCGTGTTTGCACCGTGACTGCTTCTTTACCTTGCTCATTTCCACTGAAATGTTTTCCATCGCCTCGGAGCCCTTCTCCTGGTAGTCCTCGCTTGTTTTCACTTGTTTCGCTGCCATCTTATCAGGCCTTTCAGGCGTCAAGTTCAGACGTAATTATCGACTGATCTTGTTTTAATTAAGGTCTTCTGTGTACGTCGGACGGCGGCGCGTCGACGCCAAGGGCTGGCACGGATGGAACAGAACACAGCGCCGAGCGGACGACGCCAGCAAGACGCTGGATGCGCTGATGAATGCCGAATGGTTTCTCGCACGGTCCCCGCAGCCTCAGGAGACGTTGGGACAACAGTCGGGCCACAAGAGGATTCTCGCGCAGACACCTCGGCTTCAGGAGACGTGGAGGCGACTCAGACAGCTGCTCATTTCGCTGGCTTCTTTATCTGGTCTGATTGAGCCGGAATTAATCCACTAAAGGCGGCTACTGGGGACGCAGACAATGATCTGGCTGGACCGTAGCGTAAATGTAGCTCTGAAAGACTAGCGCTCGGTGGTGGTCAACTGCCTGAGGTTACGGTTATTTGGGAATGAACTCTAGGAGACAGATCATCTATCCCAGTTCGATGAACAGACGGTTTTCCTGTTGACCTTTTTACTTGGGCCTGAAATGGTACAGGTATTTCTCATGTTGTAATGTATTCTTTTTACCACATTCTCATCCCTATTTTCTATTCAGCAGGAGTATCAAGCTTCAGAGTTGCACCGTGTTATGCGTGTAAAGCCGCCTTCAGGGTGAAATAGCAATAGTTTTAAAAACGACGTAAGACTTTAACCCTACTACCGAAGAGCCAAACGGTATGTCCGATTTTCAGCAGGGGAGGGGATTCGGCCCCGAGACCTCGAGAACTACACATCCAATTCATTGCGGCAAACGACAATGACTTTGCCATGACGTTAGCTACATTTTCATAAAAAGATTTTCAAAACCCTGAAAGGATTGGATGCAAGCGGGAAAACCTAAACGGAGGGCATTTTTTCACTTGTCATAACTCAGGTGTTAATGGAATGATTTTGAAGTAATTGAATGAATAGACGGCTCATTGTTCGGGCTTTTCCAATTAGCTGATACATTTGGGATTTTGAAAAGATTCATATGCGTTCACAGGCTCTCGAAAAAGGAGGATTTCCTTCAAATGCTGAATTAACACAAACATTTCAAACATTGTTTTTAGCTTTCCGTAGCCATGCTGTATTTAAGAAACACAAATCGTACTAGAATGTTCATATAATGATGGCATAGGCGGTGCCAGGGACATGAAAAGGGGGACTATCATGACCTCATGTTCATCAGGTCAGCTTGCGATCTGTGTCCTCAAATGACCTCAGAGTCACATGGATTGATCTTGAGTTCATTTCATGGCGTTTGAAAACGTCTGAGATCACCTAAATTCACCATATTTATAAAAATTTCTGCCTAAGGCTGTCGTGATACAGGGTAGACGCACGGACATCTTAGATCATGGCTTCATGCCCCAACCTGATATTAGCCTTAGTCTTGAAGTATAAGTAGGGAGCTCTCTTCTTAGTCATATATGTTTTGGACTTTTGTTATTTGCTGTCGTTAATTTGTTATTTGTTATTTGTACATGAAATCGAAATTTGTTATTTGTCATTTGCTGTTGTTATTGTGCTATTTGTTTATTTGCACATGAAACCGAATTTTTATTTTTGGTCTTGACCTGCCATATGAAGTGATCTCAGATGAACAAAATTATTTTGGTACGCTTGCCCAGTTATTTACCTGTTCAAAATTATCATTTTACTTTTAATATTGACCTGTATCAGATTTGATTTTGTATTCAATTTTTTTTGGTGGCGTTTATTTTTCTTTCCATCTTCAACAGTTCCAAAAACAGCCCAAGGTGTCTCCCAAAAACGTGCCTTGGCTCTGTCCCTGAATAAAACGGGATTACGAACTTTGGGTGCAGTACGTAGAAAGAATATGTTGGAAAACTGAATAAGCTTCGTGAGGCTGCTTCAAAAGCCCTTGAATTGGCCATAAAAAAAAAAAAAAAAAACGGACGGGACCTAGAAAATGTAAAGAAAGTCGTAGTACTTTGATGTTGATGATGATGATAGTAATAGTACAAAAATTGGCCACCAAAAATTCGGCCCGCTGCTGGAAATAGGGTTACGCCCAAGACCTAAAAATTCTCTACCTAAACCGAGAATATATCCCGGTCATTTCGATTGTTTGTGTTCCGTTATTGTTTCAAGATAGTCCAGGAATTACTCCACTAATTTCCTACATCTATCCTGCTATCCACTGCACTTCACTTCTGCTGCCCTGTTATGCATCGCGTACCTTTGCATTGTGCTCCAATAGTTATGAATGAAGTGAACGTGACTCCATTATATTGAAAACAGCGACACCTGTCGTTTGGTTTTGGAACTATTTAGGGAGAGTGGTAATCAACGGAACAATTGTTGACTCTAAATAACCAGGTGCGGGCACATCGCTTTGTGAACACCCGGCTCATTCGTCACTGGCGAATACGAAACCAGCGCACATAGTGAAAGAGGGGAAATCCCCCTGAACTAAGCTGTTTTTTTTCTGTGGAGCTTAGCAACGAAGTGGTGCAAATCGCCTTATTGTGAGTACGTGCAAGGTATGCGTATCACATTGTTTTAGAAGTTAAAATAGCGGAAAACTGTAATAATGTATAGCACTGTTAAGTCTTATCCGTATGGGGGGTTCTGCATGACGCGGACGTATAGAAGCGAGAGGGGGGTGAGCTCCGGCCATATCCTCACATTGCGTCCTAAAACGTCGCAGAGAAAAGCAACGTATTGTGCGCGACGAGATCTGACGACTAGTATCCCGATTTAAGGTCTCAGACGAACAAATGACCTTCCAAGTCTGTTTAAAGGTAAAAATTGACAGAAAATAACATTTTTCAAGCTTAATTTGAAGCACAAGTGAACGCCAAAGAATACACCATGATGAAACAAAACGCATATCATAGTGTTAACCCTATTCCCAGAGGGCTAGACAGTATGGTCGATTCCCGGCAGGGGGGGCGATTCGGTCCCCCCCTGAGATCTCGAGAACTACTTGTCCGATTTCTTTGCAACAAACGGCAATTGATTTGCCATGACGTGAGCTACATTTTTATAAAAAGAAATTTTCAAAATCTTGAAAAGTGTGGATACAGGGGGCAAAAATGTCAAAATCAGGGGTATTTTTGAACTTCTTATAACTCCGTTGTTTATGGACCGATTTCGATGAAAATGACATTAATCCAGAGACTAGGGATAAAGCTTTTACCATGGGTACACACATCTGAAATTTTGAGAAAATTCCTGGGCGTTCACAGGGTTTCAGAAATGGAAGGATTAGTTTTTTAACAAATGCATGAACAAAAAAGGCAAAAACACTTTTTTGGCTTCTGCTAGTCATGTTATGTTAACGGAGTACAAGTCGCATTACAATGTCTGTATATTGTTAGCATAGGCGGTGCCAGGGACAAGGAAAAGGGAGAACTGTCATGGTCGCACGTTCTTCAGATCAACTTCTGACCTTTGACCTTAAATAACCTCCAGTGACCTTGGGGTCACTTGGAATGATCTCGTGTGCATTTAATATTATCTGTGAACGTTTTCAATCATTTGAATTCACTCTATTTCAAAAATTTCATTTTATGGCTATTGCGATATAGGGTACGCGCACTGACATTTTAGGTCATAGCTCCATGACCCGACCTGATATCAAGCTGAAACTTGATACACAAGTAGAGGGCACCGTTCTGCGTCATATGTATTCCGGATTTGGCATTTGAAAAAACAACGCCGAAATTATTACAAAAAAACAAATTATTACTTTTGACCTTGACGTGACCTTGTTAAGTGACTTCAGATGAACGAAATTAGGTCTGCACATTGCCCAACTATTCAGCTATACATCAATATAAAGTTTTAAGTTCTATCTTAAAAACTCTGTTTTTGGCAGTCATTTTCCTTTTACCCTCAACATGGCCAAAAATGTCCTGAGGTGCCTCCCAAAAACATTGCCTGACTGCGCCCCTGAGTAGAACAGAATTTTGAAATTTTGTCACGGCTCGTAGGAAAAATAGCTAGGAAAAGTGACTAAGTTTCGTGAAGCTGCGTTAAAAAGCCTGGAACTGGCAAACAAAAAAGCCGAGGGGGACGGATTCGGCCCCCCTGCCGGGAATATGATTAATCAGTCATGAGTCCATCTGCACCCCACATGATTGTATTGCGCCGGTTGAGTACGATCCATGTCATGCTAGGTCAGTCCTTGTCTAGCGGGGTCGTCAGCTTAAATGTGTTCATGGAGCTGCAAAATCATTTTTTCGTCGATAACAATACATGCTGATGTAAAATGTAGCATCTCATTTAACCAACACTATTGTCGAATGACATAAAAGTCATCTTAGATCATCCAAGGTTATGTGAAGCCAGAAAACTGGAATGACCTCGAATGAGCTAAAAAAAATTGGCGACCAAGATGTGTTGAAAGTGAAACATAAAAGCTGATTTTAGGTATCGTAGACTCATAATGACGCGGCCGGCTCCGCTGCGCCCGTCGGAGCAAAACCCAGACCTTCGCTGCATTCCGACCTCTTCATGATTATTGTGTCTGTGCACTCCAACCGTCTTCGAGTGACACAAAAATGAGACCGTTGTGAACTGGCCGCGTTGGCGCGCGAAAACTACTGACATGGCTCCCGTGATGACGTCATAGGCCGTTACCGTGGCAGCGCAGAGGACAAAATTTTACACCATGAGACGCTAAAAAAGATGCTCCAGGGGGTGCGCCTGGTTTCAAGTGGATCAAATAAACCGCTAGGAAGTTATCTTCGGAAAACCCAGGGGGGTTGCATTAATAACCCCCTGTACGGGCAAGGGTGAAGTTCAGAATCGGGTTAGCATCAGTACTACGACTTTCTTTACATTTTCCGAGATAACGGTTTCATACTACAAAAATTTGATAAGTAAAACTGTAACATTGTCCAGTTTGGGTGTTTTGATCCTACTTGATCTTGTACTTTGAAACCTGCAAACAAAAGAGCTCCAGGCATCATATGGCAATGAAAAGAGTTCCCAACCACGCGGAAAGTTGCATGTTTCTAGGTGTTTCCCATACCATCTGGAGGAACGAAAGTGCCTGCCAACCCATCAGCGGTGAGTGATCCTCAGAGGCCCTTCAATGTTCATGCTAAAAACTGGACGCCCTGTTGAGAGTCAGATTATTGGAAAACACCGGGTGAGGTCGACCGCCTAATGCCGGCAAAGCGCGTTCCGAGCAAAACGAGGGCATAAAACAACGACAGCCTGCAGCAGGAGTTCACCTGCTGCGCTCGAGGCACAGTACCCTGTTACAGCCGCCCGCCCGTTGGCAGCCATTGGTCGGATCGGTAGCCGGACCGGCACCGCTGACGGGCCACCATTGTGTGCTCTCTGGACGATCATCGCTGCCATTAGGTCCACAGGATGAGCTGTCGTCCGGACCGTATGGGTTGGCCGGATTATTGGTCGTTCTCTCAAGGGTCGCCACTCTCTGGAATCCTACCGTGTCCTCGGTTTCTGAGGTAGCAATCTTTAAAAGTATGCTGTGTTGTTCGTCGTAAAGAATTTCCTGGCCAATTCCTGTGTTCTGGTCCTTCATACTAGAGTGTCCTTTATATGTCCTTTCTATTCTCTTTATAACAGAGTATCGTTACTCTCGAGTACTACCTCTGATCCCGCTGTCATATAAAAACAATCCAATACAAACGGAGCGGGATCTCCGGCACAGCAAAATGCTGCTGCAAGACAAATATCGTCTGGTCTGCATTATCTTGGAAGCACTTCCCATCTTCACAGCACTGGGTCCCATGGCTGCAGCTCGGCTTGCCAGGTATTGATCTGGGCGAATATGCAACTCCAGCGCTAAGTTTCTCGCAAAGCATTTGCCTGGAGGGTGCTTAGGGAGATTGAGAACTGGAAGAATCACTTAGGAAGGATGCTGGCTGAAAGAATTACCGAAATCTCCGCGGGAAATACGCCTTGAGCAACCATCGCAAAATTGGTTCTAGGAAGAAAGGCCCTTTCTATTTGTTTCACTCCTGCGCAGACAGGTGAAAATCTTTACGTCCGGTGAGGATCAAGAAAAAGACAATCTGGCGGCCATGGCTCAATCGTCATGCGCCGCCAAATGGTGCGAACAGGCTGTAATCCGTGTCACGGAGCCCGAGTGAGTTCCGTGACACGGATTTAGCAGCGCTGTAGAATACCTGTGCTTGTGCGCAGATACTGTTCACGGCCGTTGCACCTGTGCCCAGGAGCACGACTGATGGTGAGTACACCAGTATGTAGAAGCACGGCACGTGGTACACCGGTGTGTAGGAGCACGGCTGGTGGTACGCCGGTGCGCCGGAGCACAGCTGACGGTACACCAATGAGCTGTACTGAGGAGCACAGCTGGTGGTACACCGATACCCAGGAGCATGGTTGGTGGCACTCCAGCGTGCTGGAGCACGGCCAATGGTATACCAGTGTGTAGAAGCACGGCTGTTATTTCGGCCCTCGCTGGTGCCCCCTGCCCCTCCCCCCCAACAGACGAGCGGTGCAGCTGTGTCCCCTGGCGACGACAGTGAAAAATAGGGGCCGTCTCACGGCCCGTCCACGAGGTCTAATTAGGCGCCACGTGTTGCGCGCTGAGACCAACAGAACGCCATCGTCGCCGAATTTAGGCTCCTATTTGTCACGCAACCTTCAGCGCGCGGCGCATATTTCATACTGGTAAAGAAAAGTGCATGGTATGGTGATTAAACTGAATACATCACCCTGAGCGTGCCTTCGAACAGAGACAACGGGCTTGTGGTACCCATAAGCAGAATTTGTGTTTTCATTTCACAGTAGTTTCTCCATTTTTTAGCAGCATAGGTAAAAAAGAAACTTCTGACGACTACGCTTGCTGCGTTGTCTTACGGTTCTGCATTTTCAGTACACCAGTTACCATGTTCATTGCAGGTAAGAAGAATACTAATGAAAGTTACGCCGAAATTTCGAGAATACTGTAGGTTTCTAGGGAAAAGCTCTTCCTTGTCAGTGCTAAAAATGTGACAACGATCATTTGAATGAATTGATCACAATTATGAAACATTGCCAAATGTGGCATATCACATGTGTAGGCGGCGGGCTCGCCGCAGCATTCAAGGATAATGATCAGTTTGTTGCGATCACCTGCTTTTCTCAACTGAAAATATTTATCATTTAAGTACTGAAATGTCACAGAAACTAAATGCTTGTCCAGACACAAACCTGTTTCTCCTGAAATTAACCTCATCCACAGCTCTAAGCCTTTAAATGTTTCGTGGGCGGTAACTGGAGCCGCAAAGAAAGATACCTATGCCTCTTTGGTGCTCATTGCTATTTGATGGTAATCGATTTCTCTGATGCACTGTTTCTTGCGCGTGCTAATCAGTAATGCAGGAAACCTCAGCGGGTTATGGTTTCCGAGCCAATAAGGTCGGTCAAATTGTTAGACCGTCACGGTGCATCTGTGTTACCGAATATCGAACATGACATTCAAAGCACATGAAATGTATATCACTTAACCATACCCCCGAATGGTGGCCTCAAAAGACGTTCCCCGTATCTCAACTCTCCATTTTCAGGATTTTCGTAACAGCTTCACGAAATCTAGCTGGTTTTCCTATCAGTTCTCTTTACGTATTACTCTAATATATATATATATATATATATATATATATATATATATATATATGTGTGTGTGTGTGTGTGTATATGTATGTATACATATGCATGCATGTATGTATGTAGGGATGCATCGGTCCGCCGCGTTGCCCGGCCTGGTGACGGATATTTAATTTTGTTCCATTTGCATCACAGACCACGTGTGGGAGATAGAATCACAGCATTCTAAAACTAGCCTAAGCCACTGATAACAACCATGCGAGATAAGCGTATCAGCCACATCAAGTCAAAGACTGATCACGTAAAAGAGTATCAAGTGATTGTGCTTGATTACTTTCCACATACAAATTCCAGCATGTCTGATGTGATGCGGTCACTCAAGTGGCTAACTGCCAGAGACCCAGCCACTGTTGCTGACGTCAACATGCTGCACGCCGTTTTAAGAGCGCAGCAGCCTGCGGATCTGTTTAAGAGTTTGTCTTACAGTACGAAGAATTTGTCCACGTCTGTCGCGTCACCAGACAGTCAGACATGCTGCATGTGCCCCGGGCTATCAGCGGTTTCGCCCAGCGCACTTTTATGTACCGAGCATGTACTGAGTATAATACCATGCCATACGTCACAATTTACAACATTCCTCTTTACCGGTATTAAAGCATACCAGAACAACATCTTGTCATATTTGTAAGCGACCCGATGGTGCTGATTTTTTTTTGTCCTCGTTTTGACCTGCGAATAGTGTGTTATTCAGGTTGCCACATTTTACATTTTTTCCATCCTTTTTATTTGCGTACCCTTGTATGACAAAGGCCACAGAATAGCCCTTTTTGGTGGATGTCGCCGACTATTTGTGAATACAATACAATACAGTAGAGTACTTTGACTGACTCAGTTGATTGCAATATCCGGCTTAACTATACCCGCCATTTAACGCTATAAAGACAGCCATTCTTGTGCGACTGTACGTTTTTTGCAACATAAACCATGCTGTTATGTGCCATGGATTTAACATGAAAAATGAATTATATCTTTGGCATGGAATTCAGCACTTTAGGGAAGAAAAGTGCAGACGTTGTGTTGCACAAACAGCAACTTTTCTCCTCTCGTTGGAAGGTGTCGGTTTTACTTCGCTTTAAAGATGTTTCCGTATTCTGAGAGCATCCTCTCAGGAGAAATCGGTTAGGATGGTGCGCTGAGAACCTTGCAGGAAAGCCCTCGAAGCAGCGGAGAATTCACCGCTTCTCTCCACCGATCCAGGGAGTCAGCCTTTCTGGCCGTCAGTGGCATGGCCAAGAAACGTCCCACTTCTGCTGCTTCGGCGAGTCTCCGCGCCCACTGCGTCTCATCATCGTTCTCAAGTCCTCTTTGCTAAGAAGAGGTGGGCCGTGTCATCATGATGGGCGATCTCATCGAAGCATGCTCCGAAAGTTGGCTCCATCGCCCATATCCGGAGTGCTTGGCGTGCGTAAGCTGCTGTGGCTTGCTGATATTGTTCTTGTGCAAAACACGTTTTGTCGGCCTGGTCATCGCAATAGCAGTTAGCCAGCAGCTCGCACAAAAGAAGTGCTCTTCTTTTGTTGGCTCACTCTTTATTCTCCGCGTTTCTCAAGGACCGCGCTTTGTGTTTTGGTTCGATATCCGTAGTAATCACGCAGTACCGTTGCTTCAGAACGTTTAAGGCCTTTTGGTCGTCTGACAAGCACAAAAAAACCGAAAAATCCCGTGGTGCATGCAGCAGTGTTCCACGCACTGTTCGAATGCCAGTGTCATTTTGTCCGATCTTTGACAGAAGCAGATCCAGTGCTGCGGTGTCCGGGACCACAGTCGAGAGACCGGAATTCTCGGACCTCATCTCTTTTGTTAAATCAAGGAAAGGTTTGAGCCGGTGGAGGAACCTACTTAGCTACTACTCACTGGCACTGATTATTGACAGCTTGCTGTGACTGGACAAGTAGATCAGGATTGGACGCTTCAAGATCGCCACGCGCTTAACCATGAGGCATGCACTGTTCCAACTAGTTGGAACCTCTTGTACCAACATTAAGGTACAAGGGTGTTAGACATTAAATCTATGGTATCTGCCGTGTTTGTTTGGTCTTGGCTGACAGTATCAGATGGAAAGTTAGTTTGGAGCCTGGTTTGGAATTCTTCAGACTTTGCGGAACTCCTATGGACTTTAATGGACGAAGACCAAACCAGAAAGTCTGGCTGGGTTTAAATTAGGCACGCTCCTTAGTTGGCTTGGCTTAACTGCGCCAGTTAAGTGCTCAGCTACAGCGTAATATTGAACTTTTAAGAGAGCGAAGTGTGCTAATAGATTCCAGTTTTATGTATTTTGCATTCCATTTTATAATACCAATGAATACGGATAAAGCCGGTTAGTTAAAAGGTATAGCATGAGCTGGCCTGGTCGGAGACTTACCTGGATAACAGACTGGACTGGGCCCTTGTCAGACTATCCCCGGTGACAAAGGGTAGAATTTACGAATCAGGAAATTCAGATGAATCAAAATTTATGCAAAAAGTGGATGGCATGCCTCAGTTAAAAAAAATATATATATATATAAAAATACATTCTCTTACTAATCACGAAGAAACACGAGGCTTGCATTAGTGCCAGAATACGCAGCCCTTCTTATAAGGTATGTCTGCATTACACTGTCTTGAGACATCACCATCCGGCTGGATTATGCGGCTTATGCGGTATCCGGCAGGATAGTAAAATCCACCAGCCGGTGCATCCCTGATATATATATATGTATTTCAGTCGCTATTTGTATGCATATATGTACTTTGCATCCTCTGCTACGAATTACTCCGCACATTACTCTACTCGGAAAATTTTCATAATTTCATTTTCCCCATGGCCAGAGACGGGCCCAAGTGTTGGGAGGCAGCTCAGGCCGTTTTTAGCACTGTTTCACGTACAAGAAAATGGTCGCCAAATACAGCGTATTAAAGACAGAAGTTAAAACCTGACGTCGCGCGTATAGGCATAGAACAAAAACATAAAAACAGAGACATAAACACAAGCTGGGAAGGAACCCCGGATTATTTAAAAATCGTGACATAGATGTCCTGGAAGTTTTTTTGTAGTACAAATGAACTACAAGCACCATCCTTAGGCCTGTCGTGGCATTACAGATGCCATCTTAGGACTGGCGCCGCTCCGCAAATACAAGATTAACTGCAACAAAGTTATATCATTCGATCCTCAAAGAGCAAGCAGTCCGAACATACATTCATGATGCCTTTTATATTGTTTTTCCAGAGAGCAAGCAACAGCAACGTGTTCCCTGCCGTGGCTCATGACCTCAGTTTACAGGCTCGATAATCCCGACTGTAAGCATAAGCGTATCAAATATATCTATAGTCCCACAGAACATATGGTTTTAAGTCGACTGATATATGTATATATCTTTTCCACTGCATTTGTGCGCTCTTGCCGTCTTACAGTGAGACAACAATAAGGCCGTTGTCAACCGGCCGCGTTGGCGAGCCAAAACGGCATGGTTCTCGCTTTGACGTCGTGGCTGGTTACCATGGTAACGTATCGGAAAGTGTACCAAGTTACAGATTAATCAAACACATTGTTGGATGTAATGCTCGAGAAATTTCAGAAGGGAGGAATGGTTGCATCACTCCCCAGTTATACCGAAGAAGGTTAAGATGTTCCATTTTCTAGTTTCCATTTTTTAGTTTCATAGTTTCATTTTCTAGTTTCTAACCTCCATGAAGCTCAACCTTCCGTTATTCCTTGGGTATTATGCATAATCATGCCAGAATTCTCCCTCGTCGTGTGTTTTTGCACTCCCAGTCTCTGACCTTTTCTGAAAACGGACAGTGGACACGGAAAACCACGTCAAATGAGGCCTGGATTCAAGATGCATGCTCCAGTCCGTAAGCATAAAGAAACATTTTGCGGGTTACAATGATTGTTCTCGACTCAGTTTGTCTTCTTCTACCTCCTGGAAGTATGTTTCGTACAAAATATATGAATATCTAGAAAATGTATGGCAGCTTGTCGTGACTAAGACTAGAATATCGGATAACGTGATAAATCAGGAATAGTTCTTACATTCCAGCTTTATGGAACTGGGCCCAGTTCTCGGCCCCCGAATTTGTGAACTTGGCTCTGCCATTGATCTTTACTTATGGTCTACTGCATGTGAATACAATATACATAAAAGAACAACATATGTCCTTCATATCAATGTCGAGGCATCTTAAACTTTAACTTATCCACCCATACCATGTATTTGGCACGTAAAACCCATTTACACATGACGCTGCATTACCTCTATGACCTCCCTCTGCATCCGCCCTCGACAGTCTCCGGACATTTTGTAAACCATGCACATGGTCAGTTATAAGACATGCCACGCAATGTCATTAGTGTTTTGCCAAAGTTTGACTTACATCGTCGATGTATGAAGAAGCAAACATTTTTCTGAGACTACGGATTGGGTTGACATGCCTCCCAAAAACGGAACTGCTCATGGGAGATGTATCAGTTTGAAATTTCGGTGTAATTCGTAAAAAGAAAAAAGCGAAAATCACCAAATTTCCATGCGATACCACAAAAGAATTGGCTTTGGGGTCAAGAGGAATCACGGGTGACCGAATCCATCCTCGCACAAAAGTACTGTTTCGACATTTACCAGTGACGTTAAAAGTAATGTCATGGCTTTTGGAAAGCACAACGAAATTCTGACAACTTCTGTATATATGCACATACGCACGTATGCATACATGCTGCTTTTGGCATCATGCAAGATGGGTTTAACTCAATAAGAACCACGACCATTAGTTCCTCGAATATTAAATTGATAGATTTAACCAGCCTTGATCGCAATGCGTGAGGAAACGAAATCGGTTTCTGTGCCGATCCTCCGACACCTATCCAATGTCGTGTTAAAATGGCTCGCTGATAGGTCCTTTTAACGACCCAAAAGCCTCACCGGTAACGCTGCCTCGATAAACCCGGTTTTTAACACGCGTCGAAGCTACATTAATCGCCGGAGGGCGAGAAAGTGGAGTTCTGGCACACCCAACGTCCGCAGAATGACAGAGCGGAGCCGCTTTTCATCGTCCACTGGCCCTCAGCACTTGCGAACTCAGCCAACAGATGTGGAGAGACTTTGTCAGATTAGATCGCTGAAACCTTTCACAGGGATAAATGACCTGTAAAAAGCTCTTGGGCGATTCGGAAGGCGAAATTCAGCGAGATGAAGACCAAGAATGTTGAGAGTGAAGTGAGATTCGGAGAGTGTGCCAGCGAGGTCAACGAAAACGACGTAAAGCGAGAGAAATGTCTGCATGTTAACATGTCACGCCAGCATGAAGGCATTATGTTTCTTCCGACGTACAAGTATATTTTCGAAACCATAAGAGTTTTTATCGTCTGATATTGTTCACCGTCATTTCGCAACGTCACAACGTCATGTCACAACATCATCACACTTTAACAAATAATGAGCTACTGATGAAACTGTGTTACGGACATAAAGTTCGTTCCTTGGAGGTCGGTGTACGATTTAAATATTAACCCGTCCCCGTCTGCGGGGGTTGACCCCCCCCCCCCGAAAGTTTTTCAAAGATTGCAAGAGAACGAACGAACGCAACGCTATGAAAATTTCTATACTTTTGGCTTGGTCATTTTTACACCTTTGGTAAAGTATTGACTTCAGGCGTCTGACCCAGGTCAGGTCAAGTAGGCCTATGTCCAAAAAAGTTTAGCGCTCTGTAACTTTTTCGGAAAACACGTCGTCACGATAAAAAATTTCAAAGGTTTTAGATCTTGTTAAATGCATTAAGTTTGCCACCTCACATTTTTCGGAATTTGCCGGGTCATTGGCCTCAGGTCAATCCCATTTTCAAGGCATTTTGACGTTTTTTTAGGAATACGACGGAATTTGTTATAGCATTTTCAGTGTGAAGTTATGTAGATATCCCTCTACCGTCGATGGGCAAATTATCAATGACGTCCAGCCATTGACCCGAGGTCTGGTCACGAATAGCTATTACGATTCAAAATGCACCGCCCTAAAAATCGGCGATGAATTACTCAGAAGGGGTAAGAAATGACAGAGCTAACTCGCACAGTTGCGAGTAAGACTAACCAGTTGAAAGGTCTCAAAAAAATTGCAAATTTCGGAAATAAGCGGACTCTCGCGAGTAAAGTTCCGCCATATTATGTGAACTGATAACTACCGAATTTTCCCTAAATTTAAGCATGAGAAGCCATCAGAAGAACCACTAGGATTAAGAAATGTTACATGGGAAGAACTATGTCGCGAAAATAAAGAAACGCTAAAATTAATTCTCGTCGGCTACGGAGCCTGCCGGCAGTCGGCTCCAAAATCGCCGTGTCTTTAACTCAACGTTTCGACGTATATATTAAACAAATCAGGGAAATCAGGCGTGTATCGTCATTGGATCTTTATCTGCACCTAGACTTTATTAATCACAGCCTTTGAGATCCAGGCAGGGGCGCTGCCAGGATTTTCTTAAGGGGGCTCGGAGCACAGTGTGAACTGAAATTATGCGAAAACGACCTCCTGGGAATACGACGTGCAATGGTTTTCACAAAAACTGTGGGCCTAAGCGGGAGGATCTGCCCAGGCCCCTCCCCCGTTTGGCTGCGCTTTTGGATCCAGGCCGCTTCTCGGTGTCATGCAGTCAGTCGTAAGAAAAAACATGTAGGACGTAAATGGCTTACATATTATCCAAAACTAAAAATGAGTTCAATTTCGAGCTTTAGTTGTCCCGAGTTTTCCAACACTGTGCTTATTTTTATCGTGCGACCAGCCGTTCGTTAGATGGCGGCGTTGACCCCCCCCCCCATCCAGTCGAGCGTGATCGGCGCCGACTGCCAGTCGGTCGCAAGCTGAAAACACCGGATAAATTTAAATGCATGTTTATTGCTGAATCACAGGTATCATAGCGATAACGCTAAACAGACGCCGATAAACACCGCATATCATAACCCTGTCTAAAACCGTGATTATGTGGTCATGCGACACATACAGCCCGTTTGACCTCAGGCTCCTTCAGATTCAGAAAAATGAAAGGCATAAAGAAAGCATGCCGCTCGACTTAAATGAGTTTTTGGCATTACAGTCTTTATGCTTTTGAATATTACATGAAAAGAAATGCTGTAACACGAGCACTGGTGGAGGCTGAATCCCCTTTCCATCGGGTTTTGTGCAAGGAGCTCGTGAATGGAGTGGAGCGAATGAGCATTTCTGGCACGCCTTCAAATGAATAGCTAGCGCCTGCCTAGCGCCTGAGAAGCGCTATCTGCCTGTTTAGCGGGGCGTGAAAATGGTAGCAACTTGGGGCTATCGAATTGTAAGGTTTCTGCCGTTGCTCTGTTATTGTTTGCCTAGTTCGAAGTCTACAGTCCAGTGATTTGTTAACGTTCCGTTAGCATTCAGTCTTTTCTTCTTCTTTACGTTGGGTTCCCTGTGACTTGTCTATCTTTGTCTCAAAACCGGAACTGATGCAAATATTGGTCAATGCTGACGTGCAACATGATTGCTGGGGATATATCTTTTCTTTACCAATTTTGCCATCACGGACCCCTATGGGGCCGGACCTGGGCATCCTTCTAAATGGTGATATAGCACATTACCCACTGTATCGAATATGTGTGCGATCTGTTGGAAGTTGTATCGCATTTCTGCATACCGAGATGTAACCCTGAACTTGATTGGAACTGCACACTTGAACGATTTCGCCGCGGATGTTTTGATCTGGTTGGTGACCTTTATTTTGAGCCGGCTCCGGTTCGGCCGCAGTCCCTTTGCCTGTCTAAGCGGCCTTCGCTCTGGGCCAAACATATGGCGGTGGTTTAGGTGATCGGCCCAATAACTGCCTGACGAGCTGGTCAACGGGCCCCATTGAGTGAACTCAGTTTCCGGGCGAACGCAGTTCAACGGCAGCGGTCGTATACCCTGGCCGAAAGGGAAGACATTTACCGTCCTCACTGTTTGTCTGTCCATTTGCGGCGGCTTTTACAAGCAACGGCTCAGGAAGACAGGATCTGATCTGCCATTTCCTCAGCATCAGGTGACATATACAGCAGCCAGGTCCGGACCGGTACGCGCCGCGAAGGGATTACGACTGGAGGAAGGCATTGAACGGAGGCCCGTCCATTACCCCGTTTGCATGGGAAGCTGACGGACATTTGAATTTAGACGGGAATGGATAATGCGACCGTGGATCTCTCGCCGAGATGCGTTTACATAGGCGAATGCGGCTTTACCTCGGATTAACAGTGGGTAATCCGAATTGGGGAATTCGAACCGCGGAACAGATTATGGGCATAAATTGCACTTTTCGACAGCTGGATACAATACTGCCGTTACTTCGCAGATGATAATTGAAAAGCGCTGAGGTCTGTACGGCGGTTGTGCAAAGAGGGAGATATGACAAGAAGATGTAGCCCATTTATGATTAACTACTACTATTACTCGTAAGAACTATTTAACTAACCAGCTAATTACAATTATTAACCACTACTTTTATTATTATAATTATAACTATTATTATTATTATCATTATTATTATTATTATTATTATTATTAACCAATTATTAATCCATTGCTTACCCAATGAAAAACTCACCAGAGTCCTCTCAGAATGCCATGCGCAAGAAGTTTTAAATGCAGAATCACATTGTAGCCAGTAGTCCCCTTCTTCTCTGCCATGCTCTCCTTTTGCTTTTCCACCTTCGTCTGCTTCGAACTCTTGGAAAATATTTACCAACGGCGACAGAACGAGATATGTGGGGCCGAACTCTTTCGATTATGCCGCATCACGCTGTGCTATTTACGGTGAGCATACTTTTAACAACCTTGACCTGCCGCAAATGCGAACGAATTCCCCCTCCCCCTGTGCGGATAATCCTTCTTTGGGAGAGGATTCCAGTTGACGACTGATTCAGATTTGCCGAACAGCTTACCAGCGTTTACGTGGAACGGTAAATGCAACTCTAAACCGACCGCACGGCTCATCCGGATTTCAGCGGCCCATGTAAACAGGACACATGTTTTAACTCGCAGTCCAGCTCAGACGGTGGCGGTGGTGGTCTTGTACGCAGCTAGTCCGTCTGTGCATTAAATAAAAATTGAAACATATTCGCTCGTGTGTTATTTGCGAAAGACACCACCTGAATACGTAGCATGAAAACGAAAACACCCAGAACAATGCACTGGGATCCTCAGTTCCTTAGACAATTGATAGTTTCTCCCATCCATCGTCTTCTGCGCCATGACCATCCGTGGCTTCAATCAGGGTTGGGCTAGTTCGACAGAGACTGTCGAGACATTGTCGAAATGTCATTACCTTGTTTGCTAATCATACATTGATCCAATATTTTCAGTCAAGGGTGAGCAAACCCATGGAAAACTCTGTTATACATTTCTTTCAGGTTTCGGGTCGTCTGCTGAAAAATGATGAGAAAATTCTAGTCATTGTTCGTAAACCCTATCGCGCAATGACCCATCTCAAACATTCAAATTGAAAGTTAATTGCAGTCTGAACTGAGTGTAGACAAGATTGCCAGAATTGGATTTGGCTCTCATATCCTGTTCACTCCCACCGGATTCAGATGGATCTCGCTCGCCACTGGGTGACAATGAAACTATCAAAAGAGGCGGTATTAAATGTTCCTTTGTTAGTTGTTAGATATAAGTGGCCGCGTAATGCGTGATGGGTAATGCGTAATAACCAACAGGTGAGTAGGCATAATTTGTTGCATCGCAATGGTCACCGTCAATAGTCCATAGAACCGGACAATTCTGGGAAGAGTAAAATTTATTGAACAAGTTCATTGGAAGCTGCATGCGTTTTGCCCAGAAATTGATCCGTGATGTTGCGAATCAGATCCCGTGGCAGGCAGAACTTGCTACAAAAACTATGATTCCCACATCACATCATGCAGTTACGTGTAACAGCAAAAGTTAAACATACATAAACATAAACATACATACATGGAATAAAGTTAAACAAAGACTTTTTTTAAAGCATAACCTTTGTTGACTGGTTCCCTCGGGACAAATGTGGAGCGCGCCGCAGTGATTCGAATTCCTTTGTTAGGCCGAGATCAGCGGCCTCCTACTAGAGCTACGAATTACGCCGTGTTATGGCGTGATTATTCGTAGCAGTGATTGCATCCCTCGGTGTTTTGCGTCACACTTTTTTTAAAACAAAAGCCAGCGGACCCAAATTTCCTTTAAAAGCGTCAAGAAAGGATAAAATAGACGTGACCTCAGGTCAATGACCTGGAGCTTTTCGAAAAATCTGAAATGTGAAAATTTTACCTTTTATCATATAATATAACTACTACAAGTTTTAGCGAACTCAGTCCAGTCGTAAAAAAAATATGAGGGATCGAAGTTTTACGGGCTGACCTCTCTGACTTAACCATATTTCCGGCAGGGGGTAAATCCGCCCCTCTCGGATATTTTGCTTGCCAGTGCCAGGGTTTTTGACGAACCTACAAGACACATGGGGACTTTTCCTAGCTATCCTTTCTATGTACTGTAACACAATTTCGTATTTCTTTGTTTTTTCAGTCTTGTTTTGTTGTTTTGTTCAGGCGCGGAACCAGGCAACGTTTTTGAGAGTCAGCTCAGGCCACTTTTGGCCTTGTTGGGGTAAAAGGAAAATGCCTTTCAAAAACAGCGTTTTTAAGATAGAACATAAAACCTGATATGTATGCATGGGAAATATTTGGGCAATATACAAATGCAATTTTGTTTATCTGAGATCACTTTAAAGAGTTAGGTCAAGGCCAAAAGTCAAAATTTGGTTAACAGCAATAATTTTGGCACCATTTTTTTCAAATGTCAAACCCATAATATATGTGATGTAGAGGGATGCCCTTTACTTCTGTAACAAGTTTCAGGTTGATATCGGGTCAGGTCACGGAGCTATGACCTAAAATGGCAATGCGCGGACCCTATATCACCACGGTCATAAAACGGAATTTTAGGAAAGAGTGAATTCAAATGACTGAAAACGTTTTCAAATGATACGAAACACACACAAGATCATTCCAAGTAACTCTAAATTCATTGAAGGCCAGTTTAGGTCAAGAGTCGTAAGTTGATCTGAACAGCATGTGATCGTGAAAGTTTCCCCTTTTTCATGTCCCTGGAGCCGCCTATGTTAACATTTTATGAACATCGTAATGCTGTTTGTACTTCCTCAGCATAACATGACCAGCGGAAACTAAAAAAATGTGTTTATCTTTTTCGTCAATTCAGTCTTCGAGAAACCAGTCCTCCTATTTTTTAAACCAAGTGATCGCCTACGAATTTTCTCAAAATTTCAAATCTAAGGACTCATGATAAAAATGCCATTCATAATCTCTCGATTCATGCCAATTTCACCAAAATCGGTTCATAAACAACAGAGTTATAAAAAGTCCAAACATATTCCCTGTTTCGAATTTTGCTCTCCCCTTTTAAAATTCTGACAACTTCTTTTTATAAAAATGTAGGTTACTCATGGCAAATCTATTGCCGTTTTTGCGATGAAATCGGATGTGTAGTCCTCGAGATCTCAGGGGGACCGAATCCCCCCTTGCCGGGAATCGGCCAAACCGTCTGGCCCTCCGGCAATAGGGTTAACCTTGGCCAGTGACCTGATCTGCTCCAGGGCTGACATTTTGACAGGACATTTGTAATGAATGTTAAAAAGGTCATTCAAACGTGGCGGCTCCATGTTTTCCCATTTTGCACTGTGGCGGAAAAAAACCTGAGGGGGTGCTCAAACACTTCCTGGTAGGGACGGGATAATGTGCTACTGAAACGGTTGATAGATATCTGTCATATTTAGGACTTTGACCTGATCTCCGGCATCATCGATGACATGAAAACCACCAAATTGGAAGAACCTGAGACTCCATGGTGCTGAGCTGGGACTATTTGTTCTCAAGACAGGAACCCCTTGTCCAGTAACTGGAAAGTGGCAAAATACCGACATTCCATGTCGGATTGCGTTCGCACTATCTCTCGCTGTAATAGGTAGTTATCACCCCCCCCCCCCGGCCTCTTCTTTTAAATGCGCTGGGAATGGCAATGACCGAAACATTCAGCCAGATTGTCAGCAAATGCGCCTGTTCACGGCAGGCAACGATTCCACGGCGACGGACGTGGGCGGTCACAACTGTGCTCAGCTGGCGACACATTCGGAGGCCCGCGACGCCCTGGCATGGGTTCAGGCGTGTTCTGGCGGTCTCATGCATCGATCCAGATCATTCTGCATGTTGCTGCAAAACGTGGTTATAATGTTGCAAGGGACAATACCTCTGGGACGGCCAGTCGGGACGCCAAACAAACACCGCCAGCGTGCTCTCGATGCTGGAATCGATCAAATGACATATTGGGTACCAATTGCAAAAAAGTCGCAATGTCGCACTTGCACGCGCGCGCTGCAGCACGTCATAATAGCGATGTTTTGCCCTTGATCCTCAACAATCAGAATTTTTTCTGTGACAATCATAGGTATTGTTTTTGCGCTGGCAGCGAAATGAAAGCTGACGAGAAACTTGAACTTTCATTGACTTGACCTTGACCTCAAGAGAAAAACAATCACTGGCAGATGAACTGTATTAAAGCCAACTAACTGCAATAACATGGTTTTCAGGCACGAATGTCGCAGAATTCCTGCTATGATAGCGGAAGCGGCAAACGGTGCGGCATATCTGTGACCCCAGAGTTCGCCAGGTAACATGAAGGCATCAAACCATGTGCGAGTTGGATCAGAAAATAGCTGGAAACAAGCTAAACGCCCAGTTTTGTTTCGTCGCTCTACCTCGATTAGAAGAGAAATAGGTCGGAGGCGGTGGCGATTAACCTCCCCGTTCAAGGCGTAGGTGAAAACCCTTACGGTCTACAGTGGCCATTATGGCGTTTCGTTAAGAAAATCATGCGGTGGCAAGACACATGCTATTGTTTTCCAAAGCTTTTTCCTGCATCGCCTACAATCAGTCAAAGCACGACTTCCATTATTTTGTTACGACAACGAAGAAACAACATCCTCCTGGTCTTTACGACCCATCTGGGGGAAACAATTTGCCGAGTAGGAGCAATGAATTTGTCTACCTGCTGCGTTCTTGAGAAACGCAATAAAACGTGCCTGGCTCACCTGTTGTGACTGCAGTCCTGTTGCGCAAGAACGGTGAAACGGCCATATTCAGGATGTTAGCTGAAGATCATGGAGATCATGGGAGGAAGATAGCGTCAGATCGCGGAATATCATTGAATGACCATTGTATTTTCACCCTTGCCGGACGAGGGAATGGATGCCCCCCCCCCCACAGTGTTTCCGAGACCACGGCAATACGGCGAACGACAGCACCGCGAAATTTGCCATAGCTGACGATACATTCAATGCGTGTGTTTTAAAAAAAAGAGTGGTCCCGGTCATCCCAGATCACTGAGCTAGGAAGTTATTACTGGGGGCTTGCAAAGCGATTTTGGCGCCCAATGTCGATTTTTCACTGTTTTAACCCTATTCCCGGCAGGGGGGGCGGAATCCGCCCCCCCCTGGGTTTTTTGCTTGCCAATTACAGGCTTTTTAACGCAGCTTCACGAAACTTGCTGACTTTTCCTAGCTATTCCTTCTACGTGCCGTGACAAAATTTCAAAATTCTATTTTGCTCAGGGGCGGAGCCAGGCAACGTTTTTGGGAGGCACCTCAGGTCATTTTTGGCCATGTTGAGGGTAAAAGGAAAATGTCTGCCAAAAACAGAGTTTTTAAGATAGAACTTAAAACTTTATATGGATGTATAGCTAAATAGTTGGGCAATGTGCATATCTAATTTTGTTTATCTGAGGTCACTTTACAAGGTCAGGTCAAGGTCAAAAGTCACAATTTGTTTTTTCGCTATAATTTCGGCACCATTTTTTCAAATGCCAAACCCGGATTATATATGACGTAGAAGGGTGCCCTCTACTTGTGTACCAACTTTCAGCTTGATATCAGGTTGGGTCACGGAGCTATGACCTAAAATGTCAGTGCGCGTACCCTATATCGCAAAAGCCAAAAAATGATTTTTTTGGAATAGAGTGAATTCAATCGATTAAAAACGTTTACAGATAATATTGAATGCACACGACATCATTCCAGGTGACCCCAAGGTCATTGGAGGTCATTTAAGGTCAAAGGTCACAAGTTGATCTGAAGAACGTGTGACCATGACAGTTCCCCCTTTTTTATGTCCCTGGCACCGCCTATGCTAACATTATACAAACATTGTAATGTGATTTGTACTTCTTTAGCATAACATGACTAGCAGAAGCTAAAAAAGCGTTTTGGCCTCTTTTGTTCATTCAGTTATTAGAAAACTAATCCCCCTATTTTTGAAACCCTGTGAACGCCCATGAATTTTCTCAAAATTTCAAATTTGCATACCCATGGTAAAAGCCCTATCCATAATCTCTCGATTGATGCCAGTTTCATCAAAATCGGTTCATAAACAACGGAGTTATAAGAAGTCAAAAAGTACCCCCCATTTTGACATTTTTGCCCCCCTGTATCCACAAATTTCAAAATTTTGAAAATTTCTTTTTATAAAAATGTAGTTCACGTGACGGCAAATCGATTGCCGTTTGTTGCGATGAAATCGGATAAGTAGTTCTCGAGATCTCAGGGGGGGGCCGAATCCGCCCCCCCCGGCCGGGAATCGGCCATACCGTCTAGCCCTCCGGGAATAGGGTTAAGGCAAAAGGTATGAATGAACGGCTGACGATAGGCATGAAATCACTGCAGAATGGTATTCCACATGAGAACAGATCACTTAAAATAGGTCAAGAATCGTTTGAGGTCAAGGAAGTTTAATGGTCCATGACGACTTTTTTGACCTTAGAACGCACCTGTACTAATTTTTGGCGCTGAATATGATCAAGGAGACGATTTTAGATATCTTTGGCCCCAAATGCGTCATTTTAATCCTGGAAAATTGTCTTTTAGTTCCCAAGCACAAAGTTGACCTCACCTAGAAGATTACTGAGTGGCTTAATAGGGTCTACCGAGACACCGTTGGAATTCTTGGGAAAACAGCTATCGATTGCTTTGTGGCCTGTAGTGTTAGCTCACACAGCACGCTTAGTGGAAGGGTCAGCGTTAACGCGCACTAGAAGCAGAGCATTTCTGTGCCCCCCCCCCCCTCTGATCTCGGAAACGAAAAGAGTTCGAGATGCGAAATTTTCAGGGTATGGTAAACTTACAAAGAACTATATTATGTGCAACTTTCATGACCCTAGGTCAATATCTTTAAGGTCAAATGGGGTAGACTCTGGACACCGTACAGTCTATGCTGTACGGCTTTTCGAACGAAATGGGAAAAGGGCGCGTGAACAATTTCCATTCACCTGAGTCTTGCGTAAGGATTTCGGGTCGAGATGATGTCATGTGATTGACCTATGACGTCACGTTGCCATTTTTGCGGATCAAATTTCGAGCAACACGGGATACTGGTATAGCTTGAGTGTAAATAAGGGCGCTAAACGCATCACTCAGCGTATTTGCCGTGAAGATAGCAAACATTAGTACCTTCGGTCATTTCCAAAGATTATTGACCTCTGCTAGGTCAAAGGAAGTGAAGCAGTCATTGACCTTGCGTGCATTTTTGGCCTTAAGTAAGTTCCATGTCAGCTGTTGGCACTTAAGTTATTCCGTTGTAATAAGACCAGTTACATGATTGGATTGTTGTAAAACGTAAAACGTAAAAATGATTTATATATATATATATATATATATATATATATATATATATATGCATTTGCCCTACATATGCATCGGAATATCAATGTGCGCAAAAGTGTTTTATTACGTTCTTTGAGTACATATTTCATACAAATCGACATGTTGCAAAGCAAATCAGGATCAGGTCACAAATTGGTCGACCTTCAACTTTGATGATCTTGACCACTGACTATGGCTTTGGTCTTGGTACGTCCATCAGGTACCCCCGAATGATGTCGGCTGACAATGTTCAAACGGTAATCTTGGGTAGGACGCTATTGCTCTCTCGAAGTTCCCATTTTTCTGCGAAAACCACTGTTTTCGTTATGTCTGTTTAAATTTAAATGCTTTAAACTTCAAAAATCTCCGGCAGATTTTCGAATTCTTTGCACCAATCGACGATGAATTGTCATAAATGTCACTAAGCAGCAGTAACCAGCCTCTCTCCATTCGCGAGATTTTCAAGTAAAACAGGTAGGGGGCGCAAAAGTACCCCGCCCCTTCTAGTGCGCATGCTACTGGCCAAATGACAGGCAGGTGCCTACCGCCCTACCCCTCGTTATCGGTGCCAGTTAAAATCCCTATCGTCCAGCGAGGGGTAAGTTACCTGGAAAAGCTCCTGTGGAAATATTGCCTATTGGCTGTTTCCAAAAAGGGGCTGAATGTTTTCAAAAGGGATAATTTTTTAATGGTTTTGGAAACGAAATGGAAACTTAAGAATAACACCAACGATGCTTTCAGACCTGTTCCAGGACTAGGGGACTTTGAGCGATTCCCGTTCTTTTTTATCGCTAAAATTTGAGTTATTTTCGGGTCTTATGCGAGCCGGCAAGACGCCTGGACTTTAGTATTTACAACAATGAGAATTCTTTGACATAGGCACCACAGTAATCAGCCTGAAAATGGAACCTATAATGCATGGTATGTTTTCTGGAGGGCTGGAGGGCCCTTTTCCTGGCAGGGGGCGGATTCGGCTTCCCTTGAAATCTCAAGAACTACACATTCGATTTCATTGCAACAGAAGGCCATCGATTTGCCATGACGTAAAGTACATTTTTATAAAAACACGTTTTCAGAATTTTGAAAGGGGTGGATATAGGAGGGCAGAAAAGTCAAGATGGGGGATATTTTTGGCCTTTAATAACTTAATTGTTTACCAACCGATTTTGGTGAATTTAGCATGAATCAAGAGATTATGAATGGAACTTTTACCATGAGTCCTTACATATGACATTTTGGGGCAATTCATAGGCGGTCACAGGGTTTCAAAAACAGGAGGATTAGTTTTTCAAAAGCTGAATTAACGAAAAAGCTAAAAGCATGTTTTAACTCCTACTGGCCATGCTATGCTGAAGAAGTACAAACCGTATTCACAATGTTTGCATAATATTGCCATAGGCGGTGCCAGGGGCATGAAAAGAGGGAGCTGTCATGGCCACATGCGTATCAGGTCAATTTACGACCTTCGACCTTAAATGACCTCCAATGATCTTAGAGTCACTTCGAATGGTGTTGTGTGCATTTCATATTGTTTGGAAACGTTTCCAGTCATTTGAATTAACTCTGTTTCTAAAATACCATTTCACGGCTGTTGTGATATAGGGTACGCGCGCTGACATCTTAAGCCATAGCTCAGTGACCCGACCCGACATTAAACTGAAATTTTGTACGCAAAAAAAAGTATCATTTTACATCATTATACATTTCGGGGTCGGCATTCAAAAAAATAGCGCTAAAATTATTACCATGAAACCAAATTTTGAATTCTCACCTTTACTTGACCTTTCGAAATGACTTCAGATAAACAACATTGCATTTGTGCCTGCCCAACTATTTCCCTATACATCCATTTCATGTTTTAAGTTCTACCTTAAAAGCGCTATTTTTTGCAAACATTTTTCTTTTATCCCCTACAAGGCCAAACATGGCCTGAGGTACCTCCCAAAGACAGTGCCTGGCTCCGCCCATGAGACACAGAGAGTTACGAAGTTTTATTACATCATGTAGAAGGAATAACCAGGAAAAGTCACCAAGTTTCGTGAAGCTGCGTCAAAAATCATGGAATTGAGAAGCAAAAGACCCGAGGGGGGCGGATTCAGCCCTGCTGGGAATAGGGTTAAGCCTAGTTCCGTACCCATAGCGCTAGGGCGCATTTCCGTATTGGAGGGGGGGGTATAATCGGCCCCACACTCTTGAGATCTCGAGGACAACCCGTCCGATTTCGTTGCAAAAAACGACAATTGTTTCGCGATGCATTTAAATGAAGCATTTAAATGAAGCTTTGAAAATCTTGAAAGAGGCGGATACACTGGGGTAAAAAGTGAGAAATGGGGGTATTTTCGACCTGTTAATTGGCCAATTTTGATGCAATTGGCGTGTTGGCTTCGCCATTGAGCAAAATAAAACTATGAAAACTTGGCATAATTTGCATGATACCTAGTTAACAGAAGTCACTAAGTTTACGTAAAGGTGCTTTTAAACTCCTAGAAATGGCGAACAAAAAGCCGGAGTAGGCTTCCGCCCTCCTCCCCATGGGAATACGGTTAGGTTTTAATGCCTAATAATGCCTTTAATATTAATATTTGAGTGAGGATATCAGGTTCCACATCGGGTGCTAGCTATTATGGAGCCGATTCACAGAAAAATGGCTGTTGAGAAGAAAATTTGCTCGGTTGCATTGCCGTTTTAAGAAGAAAGAATAAAGAGTCCAACGTGCAATTGAAGAGCAAAATGGCTTGAAGTATTACAGTGCCGCTTATTTTCGCCTTACCTTTTACCGGATCTATTTCTGTTAATCCGCCATTAACTATTCTTTACACGTGTGCATCGTAGGATTGTCAGTACCGGGCTGAACGTAATGAAGTTAACTGCACAATTATATCAATCAATGGTCATGGTTTACGAACACCTACGAGGGGTGGTTGCACCCATCCCATTTCTTTTTTAATCAAGACAAAACAAACGCGAGTGTGTAACAGGTTTCACTGTCCCACTCAAATAACTCTTACCTTGACGCCTTATCAACCGCTGTAGTCAGTGGTTGTTTTTCTCTTGAGCTCAACGTTATGTCAGTGCAAAACCAATGCTACTGCCAGCCCTCATTACGCTGGTAGCGCCAAAAATGAGCTGATCATCATTAACTACTGAGTCCTGATTATTTAAAATGGCAAGTCTTTGTTGTCACTGTAACAAGCTGCACAATTTACCCAATGATCGACATGAAGCCATTTCGAGGTTATATGAAGCCATTGACCTTGCATGACTTTGGGGAAGTCACTGAACCTTCAAATCCCAGTTTGCTGTCAAGTATATGTCCAAACAGCCCTGCTAGTAAGGCTGCCAGCATGCCTCACAAGAATCCTGAGAAGAAAAGAAGCCAACACGTGACTCAGATCTAGAAAAACGCATTGCCGCTATCCTCAAGAACAACGCCATGACTGGGTGACCTCGCATGATCTTCCCTGCGATTTTTTTTCTTTTTTTAGGAGATTCAGAAGCAACGCAAGATCAGCTACTGCAAATTTTAGGCTCTTGACTTGAGCCATTCATTGGCATTCTAAGAAAAACTTCATGGGAAGCGACAATCACTTTTCTCTCGTCTGGCCGAATGTATGCGAACAATTATAGCGCAGAAATCGTCGGAAAAGACAGGTTTTGCATTATCATCATCATATGTCTTTTGAACGTTCTGGTAAAAAATGGTCTCATTCCGAAGAAGAATAAAGTAAGATCGATGCCCCGTGTCATGTTCATCTTTCGAGCACCTAAGTTCCATTTATCAGGCCAAATGACCAGATAGTTCAGACCCTGTTCCACCGATGAAATCAGAAATTTGTTCCCATCGAGCCATTCATTGGCAGTCTAAGAAAAACTTCATGGGAAGCGACAATCACTTTTCTCTCGTCTGGCCGAATGTATGCGAACAATTATAGCGCAGAAATCGTCGGAAAAGACAGGTTTTGCATTATCATCATCATATGTCTTTTGAACGTTCTGATAAAAAATGGTCTCATTCCGAAGAAGAATAAAGTAAGATCGATGCCCCGTGTCATGTTCATCTTTCGAGCACCTAAGTTCCATTTATCAGGCCAAATGAACAGATAGTTCAGACCCTGTTCCACCGATGAAATCAGAAATTTGTTCCCATCGCTAAAACAAGGCATGTGCATCCCGGTTTTGTCCTGAAGCACCTGGTTAAGTTTTATCCGGCGCAAGGTCATCCATCACCTTCCCCGCACACGCACACACACTCGTTCACCCCTTTCTCACAAACGATTAGGCAAATGTTTCGAACAAGCTGTTCGCTGTGCTCTTCAGAGACAGACTACGTCCACGAAACTTTCGCGGATTTACAAAAGGCTACTCCGGCTCGCCGACTTGACAGTCTCACACCTCCATTACCTCCCGAACTGTGGAACTCGACCGCAGCGCAGCTACCACAGAGTGGCGGCCTTTGGCTGCGCCGCCGCGTCTCTCTGATAGTTTCGCCATGACAACATCTTTCCCCAAAAACCTGCTCAGGGCCGACCTGCCAACTCCAACGCACCGGTACCAGGCTGACCTGCCAGCTCTAACGCGTCGGTCCCGGGCTGACCCTGGCATCCACCCCCAGATCAAACTACAGATCAAACGGACAATTGGGTCGAATTGGAAGGTCTTTATGTAGTTCTTATCGAATGAAGTTGTAGTGCTGCTGGTCAATGAGCCAGTCGGAAAACTCAGCCATCAGAGCGCAAAATTATCTTCTTACCCAGGACCGCTGTGTTCAGCCTGTTAGTTTTTTAGAGACTCACCTGGTGCAGTCATCAAGTGCGTGTCTGCTATATCTTAAGACACGTAAGGAGGGTGCACACAAGGAACCTCAGTTAAGGTCAAATTTTGTTTTCTCCAACACATCATTAAAATTTGACATCTTTTCCGATCCCGCAAACTACGATCCTTAATAGTTAACCCTATCCTCATTCTTTCTGCGTAGTTACTACGTCATATTTTCACGATTTCATTTTGCCCAGAAGCAGAGCGAGGCCAAGTCTTTAGGAGGCACCTTTTGCCTTTTTTGGCACTATGGAGCGTAGAAGAGAAATTGAACGTCAAAACAGAGTTCTCAAAATGCAACTTAAAACCTGAAATGAGTGTATTGGGTAATCGTAAACAATTGGGCAATCGCACAAAAATACATTCGCGGCCCTGCAAGTCTGAGTCCTAAAGGCATAACCCGCGACATGACGAAGGGACATACCCCCTCCCCAAGCACTGGAATTGTTTTAATGGCCCGGAAACCCGTGTTTGGGTTTTCCGGCATAACGTCAGAAAGTGTCTCTCTTCAAATTTATCGTCTTTGCCCGTGGTGCGTTTGGCAGTGCAGAGAGATATTTGTCTATTTATTTCCTTTCATCACAGGAAGTTCAAACGTTACGCACGCCCATGGCCTTGTTCGCTGGCGTTATTGAGCAGATACAAAGCACCCATGGGAAAATGCGGAAATATGTGCAAGACCTAACTGCCAGAATTCTTCTGTAAACAAAGAAATGGAAACCAACGCACTGGAAATGTAAGCAAAAAAACAGTTAAAGGTCTGGACTATACTTTAGTTAAAAGTCCATAATCTGGTGCCCAATGGTTCCCAAGTTACTATCTTGCAGAAAGCGTTATGTCTTGGCTCACCCAGGCCGGCCACTGGATTCGGCTTTTTTGCTAGCTGAAGACTCATTCGGCCCATGGCCTCGCTCGTAATAATACTTTTGGTAATCAGAAGCACGTAATCCGGAAAAAATATCAATTAACAGGGAGGAAGCAAAGAAATCCATCTAGTGACTCCCGGTGGAATCGAAATTGGCTTGCATGGCTCTCAGGTACCTCTTTATGTTTGGACCCGATGGTTTTTTTCAAGCTATACTACATATAAATTTCCTGTGCTGACGTATACATAGCTATTAAAAAAGAAACGAAATTATGGTTAAGCTCATGAAGTGTAGAGTTAACGACTTGGCACACTGACAGGCCAAGTTCGGGTTTGGGTGTTTTGGGCGGAACGACTTTAGGTGTGTGGTCGCAACAAGAGCGGGCCGAGAAATGCTCGGGGACCGATAAATGCTCGCTGTCCTCCCAGTCGCAGGCTCGGTGGTACAAACTGGTTCGGACCAGATATAGCTTACGTCACGACGCACGCGCTGAGGCACGTGCCTTCGAAGCAGCGCTGGACCGGAGACAGGCGGCCGGCGCCCGACGGCAGTCTGAACACGCGCGGACACTGTGATCGTGACACTGAGTAATGGATCTGAGCAACAGGGACACGCGCAGTCCGGGCGAATAGCGGCGAACCGCGGAGCGCGCGCTGATCCTACTTTTTGGCAATGTAGCACTGTAACTCGCGCCGGTGTTAGCCTAGTTTGATGTGATATTCAGCAATGAAGATGAAAAGAAAGGAAAGCTGAAAGCGCTGTGAAACTTGGCGTATGGCCCGAAAGAGCAGCAGGGCGAGGGGAACCGTGCACGACGGTTGTACGGTCAGACCGTCCGTGCTGGTCGAGTTCATGTACATGCATGAAGGGCATCAAATACCCTTTTCCACTTCTCTTAGCTGTCCAAGAGAAGTGAGCAACTTTCCTGAGTGTCCAAGTTTCCGGCGAAAAATATCAACAAGGTGATTTGACCTACGACGACCTCTGGTAACCTCAGTACTGATCTTAACTAGTAGTATTGTTTTCTTCTGATTTCGCCAAGGGCTTTCCAGAGGCGTTTTTGCCTTTACTGTGGGACTAATAGTTCTCGAGATCTTGGGAGGCGCAGATTCACCCCGCCCCGTCCGGCGAAGGTGGATCAGGAAGCCGGCTTGGCGATGGGCATACCAACGACCACACGAGACTTGCTCCTCCGTGACTGGCTTGTGCGGACAGACAGGTCGACGTCGGGATGCCGACCGTTGCGTTTCGTCCGTCAGCTACGGTGGTGTGGATGACGTTGACTGACTGATGCCCGGGGGGCCGACAGACAATGCATCACCTCTCCCCAATCTTAGCCGCGCTATTGCGGGCAGGCAGTGAAGCGCCGTGACGGGCCGTGAACTCGCCGCTACGAGTTCTCCCACTGCATCTAGCCTCGAAACTGGCGTGCCTCAGTCGACCACCACGAGAGTCGACGTGCCGGCCCTCGACCGGCCGGCCGGGCAGCGGTGGAGCAGCCCAGGGGAGCAGCTGAACATGGGCCTCGTGCCGCACCTGCGGGGCAGCCGCCGTGATCTCAGAACGGACGCCCGGGGACGGGAGCTGATCTCCGAGGTGGACTCTCCGAACCGTGTCGTCGGCGGGGTCCTCGCACGCTGCAGGCGGCGTCGGACGCCGACGAGACGACGAACAGTGGATGAATCAATCTCTGGGCTAGCTGCCCGCTGGCCATCATCGACCGCCGGTCATCTGAAGCCACCAGTTGACCTTGTCAGCTCGCCGGCGTCCAGCGGCGGCGGCTAAGGCGCGGTCGATATGCTCAAGCCTCGTAATTCTCTGGAACACGGCATCGATGCCCAGAGCCTCTGCCTGGATCACATTCAGGGTAAGACCTGTCAGTCGTGCCAAGACCGATTACATACTTTGGCATATGACAGCTAACTCTGCAGTCATCGTTTGTCTGCTTTGTCTTTTAAACTTTTTTTGTCATTTCGGTTATCCTGGTCCTGTTTAAAGTCGACTCGTGTGCGTTTTATAGAAGTCTGTCAAATGCTGCTTCGTGCCACATCCCTCTCTGTCTTGCTTTCGTTGCTATTGTGTGGTGAGCAAGCAAGCATGATATTGCTGTCGACGTTATATTTATGGAAGCAGTTGATTAAGACAATTCAGCTTACGTCAGGTTGTGATTGGGGAAACTGGTCTGGTTTGGCCGACTATTTTCAACAATTAGTAGGCGGTCCGGCCCCGCTCCTGTTCTGTCAATGACGGGCTCATTAGCGACTGCAAGGCTCTTGTTACGGATGAGGCAGTGATCTGTCCTGGTTGCCTGCTGTCTTTTTCGTCCAGCCGCAAAGTTTAATACCGATCAATCCACGAAAGTGTTTCGCCTCCTATGCGCTTTTTCGAACTAAGGCTGTCAGACACTGGTCCTTTGAGAAAGAAATCAGAACAAAATATGTCACATATGATGCCTAAAAGTCCACCCTTAAGATAAATCAGTTTCTCATACAGATGTCATAAATCGGATGGATTTACGGACGTCGGTGGTGACGGCAATGATTCAGAAAGCATATCATCTGATGACATAAATCATTCATCATTAGCCAGAAGATGAGATTTGGTCTCCTGCTGCCTGAATGACCTGTAATTATCGATTAATCATCTGTTTTTGGCTGGTGGTTTCAGTTATTGGGGTTAGTCTTTGGTATTATAATTAAGCACTGTGGTAAGGCATGGATTTCTAACGTGATGACTAGATCTTAAGATTCGCACATAGGGCGATTTTACGAGCCAAGGTCCTAGCTCTTGCCAAAAAGAAAGCTCCAGAAACACCAGCATTCTTAAGCAAAGTGCAGTGGTGGAACCAGGAAGTCTGGGCACGCACGGGAAAGACAAACGCAGCTGCTGGCAAGGAGAGTTAACGATGTTATTTCTGACGTCCGGAAAGTGGTTGTCAATGATGTTGGCTAGACTTAACATCATTGAGGTAATTGTGATGCACTCCTCTGGAAACGGAAATGGAACTGTAGAAGGCTGAAAAGGACGGAGCCGGAGGGAGTTAGAGAGAGGAGCTTAAGAGGTCCCGTTAAGACCCAACCTTTATTTACGGAGCCTTACCAATTTTTACGTACGGTACGATCCGAAATGTACTGGCATGTTTACCGACGACCTAAGGGAACGGTCCAGACCCCGTCCTGTCCTGTCCTGTTCTTTCGGGTCATCCGCCCAGTTTCGCCGCATTTCTCGCTTTCGTTTCTTTTCGATTTCATTGCTGAATGCCACATTAACACTAGACTATCACTGGAACGAGCCACATTTCCAATTGTCTTCTCAGCGCGTGCCCACGCCATTCGCCGCGTCCATGTGTACCAATGTCACCATAGAGCGTCTGCGCGCGTCCGAACTGTGGTGGTGCGCCGACCGCCTGTTTCCGGCCAATTCCTGGATTTTGTATAGAACGGCGCACCGGACGACACACTGCGTCAAAGGCACGTGCATCAGCGCGTGCCTCGTTACATAAGTCATGTCTATTTCTAACCATTCTGTACCACCGAGCCAGCGATTGGGATGACAGCGGTCCCCCGATGACTTCTCGGCCCACCCTCGTTGAGACCACACGTTTTAAATTTACTCCGCTCCTCAATATACTCTGGTCAGAACTTGGGTCCGTCAAGTCCTGGGCGCCACACCGCCCACACCTTCGACACCGGAAAACGCCTGCAGCTGCCCCGAGCACACGGCCAGGGAGTTTGCAGCACTGACATCATGCCTGGTTAAGTGGCAGCGGCGGTGGCGAGCGGCCCTTCAACACCGGACAGCTGGTTCGAATTTCGCCAGGCGATTTATTTGTCGTACGGCTAATGGACGCGGGTCAGGCGATACGGCGCCCTTTGACGACAGCGGCCGCCATCGATTGCGGCTCTAATGTTAACATTACTGACCGTCTGTCTGATGTCCGGCTTGCCTGATGTCCGGGGGTGGATGGCAGACTGCTGCACGGGGCGCACAACAGATCGCAGAACGCGTGCGCTCCACCCGACTGGTGAGTGGTTACGTCGGATGGTTGCACTTGCTCGGAACACGGCATGACATCAACGACTGGCGAAGGATAACAGAAGCGGAGCACTTAGCTGCGCTGCACTGGTTTTTAACTGCTTCAATGTAGAGCAGACTTACACTGATGCTAGTAGCACTTTGCAGATGTTGCGCAGATGGTAGCAGTGCCGTCCTGGCTCCCCCTCCCGGGTGACCTCTTAACAAGTTTATTAAGTAATCGTTGCAGGTGTTTGATCCACTGATCGCCAGTTAGTGTGGCATTTTATTACCGCCACGGAATCCTCTCCCCGCCGCGATACATGGCCTGGGTTCCCGGAAATGCGCTTCCTTGCATACCATAGCGGCAATTTTGTGGCGGCATGGGTGCGGAAAAAGGACGTTTGAAACGGCCTGTGTTCTCTTTGCTTGATGTAATCTGAACGTGATGCCAGTCAGGTGTTTCGCGCCTCCAAAAACGCAATGTGTATAACGACTTCTGGTTGTCGTTCAAGTGCTGATCTGTGACGGAATAAAAGTGCGGCACTTCGTGATGTTCCGGCCAACGACCATGTCCAACAATTACGATGGGGTGGCGTGGTTATCCATCCGTAACCTCCCTGGAGAACGTCACGCCCTGGACTGTCTACGGCCACCTCGTTACGAGGTACGTCGGCCTCAGCGTCACGTGGCATTCTTTCCGTTCACTTATTTATGCGAAGAGTTCGGCCAAGAGGTCACATCCAAACGGTGTTCAGACAGGTTCATTGGTATGCGCGGTGCGCGGCCTTTTCTTTCCTCAGGGGAAGGACTCTGACATTTGTGTATGCAACAACCGAAACAGTGACCCGGCATGAATGATTTAACAAGAAAACGGCGAAGTTCCGTTCTCCATGGCGTGGAGCAGCGACACATTCGTACCCAGTTCCGACGGAGATGTTTCAGCTCGCAAATAACCGGGATGATTTATTACGGTTCCTCATTCGATACACCAGGTTCGCTTTCGAATCATTACATGTGGTATCACAGGATTAGTTGTCAAAGTTGCGCTTAGTGATGTATGCGGATGAAAGTCAGGGCAAGGACGTCCGTTAACAGCTTGAGCAACTGACGTGAGAGGTCGCTACGCGAGATGGCCCTGACGATCGGGAACGTAGGTCAATATCCAAGTAACCAACCACTGAACCAACCGGCCAGTTGAAACAGCCTTAATCCTATTTTCATGTGGCGGATTTCACTTGGAGTCCATGCTGGGGAGTGATACGCCAACCTTTACCTTTCCCTCCTTCGAAATCGGCCAATCTACTGCATCGATTGGGAGGCAGCAGGGCTTAAACCGAAACTTGTGATCTGAACTAACTTGTGTAACATTATTCATCAGTGATGTAAACCATGAGGAGGTGTGATGTAGGTGTCATCATTGAGGCAGGCGTGGTTGGTTGGTTGGTTATTGGGTTCTTGAACGACGCTCTCGACTGCAAGGGTCATTTCGTGTCTCACACCGGTTGTCGCGAGGGACGGCAAAATGTCGCTATTACCCGTGCTCGAACCGGGGACCTTTCGGCCACAAGGCGAGCATGGAATGAGGCAGGTGTGGGTCGAATGCTAAGCCTTCCAAATTTCTGTACCTGGCTCTGCCTGGGACATTCGTCCCCACTACAGCGTATGTCCCTCGCATCAATGCTATGGCACGTGGAAAGGCTTATTTATAGAGCCACACGTTGTCTTAGAACCCACTTACACATCACGCTGCATTATGATTTGTCCCACATCCGCCGTTGGCAGTCTTCAAACCTTTTTTTAACTATGCTGTTGGTCACCTATCATACAAATTATGCAGCGAAATCTCAGTGTTGCTAAATTTTGGCGTATAACACCGATATCTAAATGGGCGAGCACGCTTCCGAATCGACCGCAAAATGGCATGGCACGCTTCCCAGAAGCTCCTCTTGGAACTACCCCAATTCCATGTAGGACGTGAAAATTTCGAAATAATGCGTAAATCTGGTACATAGGAAAAAACACCAAAGTTCGTCGCGATAGTGCACATAGTTTAGTTTTGGCCCGGGAAAAACACTGGACATCGAACTGCTCCCCTCGCATGAAAAAACGTTAGGCACCCGCTCAAGCGCCTTTGGAGCATGTCAAAACCACGTTATGACCAGAGCCTGTATGAAAAAGTTTAGGCCCATCATAGTGGTTGCCATGATGGGAATGACCAAAAAAAACGTTTTTGTTAAAAAAAAATTAATCAGCGACTCCCATTCAGCCACTCGTGTTGTGTAACACCTGCAACATTCGAGAAGTGTAATGACATGGCTCAAATTGTTTTCTTCCCATTCTGCCGAAAATTACGCTTGTTCGCATACTCTGGTGAAGCGAAGAAAGAACGTCGAGCGAGAGAGAGAGAGAGACAGAGAGAGAGAGAGAGGAAGGGAGGGAGGGAGAGAGAGAGTAAATCGCGAGAAGCCTCTTTGATATAGGGTATTGCTGTACTTGGTTGTTTGTATTCTTTAGAATCAATAAGACCCCTTCGTGATCTTTTTACAGCCTGTGCGGCATCGGGGACAGTCTTTCCGTCACCTTTCCTATCGTCTATCATCATTGAACAACTGGGGCTTATCGGATCAAGACAAAGAAAGAGGCGGAGGCGGATGCATAGACAGAGACAGGGCCGGATGCAGGGGTAAAGAGAAGCCGTGCGAGTTTAATACTGCGTTGACCTGATCTGAAACTTGTGGAGATCTAACCCTATTCCTGTACTCACACCGCACTGACGCATTCCCGTGTAAGGACTGGCGTACTCGGCCCGCCTGAGGTCTCCAAGATTGCCAATCTAATTTGATCGCAAAAAGCGCCAATCGATTTGGTCTGACGTAAACCTAATTTTCACCAAGGGAAATTTAAAACCATTCTGAGGGGTGGATGCATGAGGGTAAGAGTCAGAAATTTATAGTTTTTTGTTTTTCATTCACTGTAACCCAGATGTTTCTGGACCGATTTTCATGCAAGTGACATGACTGAGAGCTAATCGATGAGAATTTTCGCCTTGAAACAAAACATTTAGAATTTTAACAGAATTCATATGAGTTTATAGGACTTGGAAAAACGGGAGATAGATTTCTTAAGGACTGAATTAACATAAAAAACGGCGTATTTCTTTTATCTTGTGCTCGTCATTTCATTGTTAAGAAGTGCCAGTCGTATTATATTATTTGTATAATGTTGGCATAAGCGGTGCCAGGGGCATGAAGACGGGGGAACTGTCACGGTTATATTTTAATCCGATTAACTTCTGACATTTGACCTCGGGTGACCTAACATTCCCAGAAAATTGCCTTGGTTTAAGTCGTAGCGTTCTAAAATGACTGGAATCTTTTGAACTAATGATGTTCTGTTGATGACAGTTGTGACACAAGGTACGCGCGCGGACAGTTTAACCCTCGTCCGGCGGGGGTTGTTTTAGTACTCCGCGTAGTTTTCTTAAATAACTGTTTAGTGGCAGGAGACAGCGCAATGGGTTTTGCTGTGGACGAGTTGTCAACACTTGTACACCTTGATTCAAATTCGCATAATTTTGTATGCAACAGATTGCGAACTGCAACGTTTTTGTCAATGCCATGTCAATCGTGTTTTTAACCAAATTGAACAATACATTTCATTTGTTGGAAATTATGCATCGCAACGTTGTATTACATGTTTCCTGTATAAATGTCGGTGTCGATAACCTGGTTTTAGTGTACTGAAAGGGTTAGGTCATCTGAGACCAAACTAGGTCAAACGTTCATATTAAACCTTGATATCGAACGCCATTGTAGTTTTTTTTATGCGTGATAAGTAGTACCTACACTTGCAAGAACACTTTATGAAGATCTACCACGTCAGTATTATGTTGACGACCATCGTTTGGCGCAATGCAAAGCCAATTCGTAGGTCAAGTTCACGCCGAGTGAGAGAAATTCCAGAATTCGAAAAAACGAAATTCCATTGCATCCCTAGCGGTGACCTTGAGAAACCATCGCGGCCACCACAATGATGTGCTTGGATAGACTGGGTGCCCGCCTACCTGCTCACTAAATATAGAGGCTCTAGCTTGAATGGTTCTCGACAATGAGCTATTTCCGATAAAACGCACGAGCGCCCCTGACGGTGCCTTGGGAACTAAGGTGGCCGCAACCCTAAATATGCGACGCCCTCCCAGCCCGAGACGAACCGGTGTACCAGGTTTGGCACGCGTGTCGTCGCTCGTTTGACCTGTGGCCCGACAAAAGTATGATGGGACCATAATCCCCCTTTGCAAATTTCAGCTACGATGACGTTTCCGTGATCTGGGAGGTCACCCATTGACTTAGACCCAAAAACTCATATATTTCCTGATAGCTAAGACAGGGACTAATACGCTGGTGCTTACAGAATCGATTTATTTGCAAAAGTATGGCAAATATATTGCTAAGAATACCTCGATACACTTTGGCATGGTCGCTTCGATGCCATTACCGCGACCCGGGAGGTCACCTTTTGACCTGAAACCAAGAGACGGATATCGTTGAGCTTCATACGTGACGGGCAACACACTGGTTTCTAACACATTGTTTTTTTCTATTCAAAAGTTAGTGGAGGGGGTCGTTTTAGGACTCCCGCTGGGCGAGAGTGTAAAAATGGCCCCGCCGGGCGAGGGTCAAGTCATAGTTCCGTGACCTGGTCTTGATGTCCACCTCAAACCCGACACACAGTTAGAGAACGCTTTTCTAAGTCATATGATTCCGGTTTTGTTACATTAAAAATTGGTGTAAAAACATGCATCAGAGCTAAATTTTGCCTTTTCACGTTGACGTGACGTTGTGAAATGACCTCCGGTCAGCAAAAATATTGTTAAATGTTTGTCCAATTATTTGCATATGCACTTATGTGAAGTTTTAAGTTTCATTTTGATTACCGTATCTTGGTAGCCAGTTTTCTTACACGGTAAACGATGAAAAAAAATTGGCCTGAGGCGTCCCTTAAAATTTAGCATGGATCCGCCCCGAGATAGAGCACAATTATCACAGGTTGACATAATACCAAGAAAAATTGTTCGGAAAGGTCACCGAATTTTGTGAATCTGCTTAAAAAACCCTGGAGGACACGGTGCGAAAAAAACCATAGAGGGATTCTTAAGCCCCCATATGGAAATATCGTTAGATACATACAGGATTTTCATACCATAACCCTATAGCTATCTATTTAACAATGCACTGCCCCTACAACGGACTGTGAAAGCATCGCAGTTTGTTTTTGCCCTAGATTTGCATGCACAAACCGAGTCAACAAGTGAAATATTCAGTCAGTTCAGTGAGGCTTTCGTGCACGATTGACTGTCCCTGAAGCAAGTCGGGCCGGAATTGTCCTATGTTTGATGAGATCCTTGCTTCACACGGGTTTATATACCTATATATGGCCAGAGTTAAAGAGTTCATTCAGAAATTATCAACATTTGAAAGCTCTGCATGCAATCAACCGCGACCCATCAGCTCGTCGTCATCAGTCGTCGGATTCCTAACATTACCCGCATACTGTGGACGGCTGGCAAATAATGCAATAGAAGGCGGACATCGACCCAAGGGGCTTGCGATATTGCTGTGGTCAGTTTGTACCCACCCCACTGGTCATTCCGAAATGCTGTCAGGCCCTGTTTCGTATGGTGGTCCTCTGAGCTTTCTCTGTGACCCGCGCACAAAAGTGCAACGGAAGGGCTCCGACTAACCGAAACGAAAATTCCTTGCAGTCCAACGATTCACACTCAGCCAACCAAATAATATCCGATGTAATGCCTCGCCTCCTGGCTTGATGCGAAATTCAGTGACTGTGTGGACAACACGTGCTCCGTGTTTTCTCTGTGTATCGCATTCCGCTCCATTCATTCTACTCCTGCTTTTGGTAACTAAAAATAATAACAACCACCGTCGTTATCCATGCAGCGGCCGATGGAGTCATAAATCACACTAAAGCTGTGACGTCCATAGTTATAGGGGCCACAATCTCAGTGTATATGTATATGTATATGTATATATACATATATACATATATAAATAGTGTTCGCAAAAAGTCTTGAATGTTTTGCCATGCGAGAGGCGTAGGAGTAGTATATCAGAGTCGTCAAACAGGAGGATCTATAATGGATTTTTGTGTCTTCTGTTAATTACAGGAGCAAGCTAAATACCTGGAGTTCACCTCTGCCAAAGATTGGCTGTTGCCCTGCCAGGCCAGGCCGTACTGCTCCTTTTGTAGTACTGTTGACAGTGCATTTGAGATTGGTCCACTTAAACTCAGCATCAAGATTTGGAATCTGGAAGGCATTTGCCTACACTGTTCTGTTCAGGTGAAAGGAATGCCTGGAAAGCACTTGAAAGATGCCAAAAAGGTTTGTATGCCGACCTTGATTGACCAAAATGTTTCCCTACAAGAATTCAGTGAGTGCTCAGGCAGGTCATTGGCGACACTCAACAGGCTAGAGAGGCGTCAGGAACGGGGCTTTCTGGGTCCTTCCAATGCACAAAACCAAAACTGGAAGGCCGAGAAAAACCACTTAGGCAACAAATAAGCTGATCAACAGGGCTGTGTTCAAGAGCCCAAAGAAAACAGCTGCTGCTCTGAAAAGGGAGCACCCAGTCATCCTCGATGACGTCTCGGAGCGCATCATCTGGTTTCGATTGCAGGAGCCGAAGATGCCGGCCCGTTATCCAAGCAAGAAGCCTTTCATAACCACGAGGATGAGAAAGCACTGGCTGGCATTCGCCAAAGAGCACCACCATTGGTCCGCAGAGCGGTGGACGAAGGTGGTATGATTGGACGAGTCCACTTTTCGCTGCATTGCTCTCCACCTGGGGCTTGTGCGACGCCAACTGGCAGCGGACAGGTGGTGACCCGCGCTTCGCAGTGCTCAGCGTGAAATACTCAGACTCGGTCATGGTCTGGGGCTGCTTCAGTGGGGCTGACAAGGGAGAGCTCTACTTCCTCCCAAAGAACACAACGATGAACGGGAAGCGCTACATCGAGGTTCTGGAGAACTGTCTGGTGCTCACTGAGCATAGGTTTGGCGCTGCCATCTTTATGTACAAAAGCAGAACTTTACTTACGCAGCTTGAGATGGGTAGGAACAAAATGAAAAAAATGCGAACAAAACAGAAGTAAGAGTGCCTTTTTGTGCAGCTTATGTTGGAAGTGCACATAGGCCAATATTGAGAGCAATGTTTATATGATGTTCACTCGGATGTATTTGCACGGCTTCAACCTAAACGTCGGGGAACATCGCATTGCTTTTTGGGAACAGGCAGTAGATTGATAATCCTAGTGTGATATACCATCAAAACCAATGCCGGATTCGACCGTTGATGTATTTTGTTTGTTTTACAAATCATTCTTTTTTCTAATGCAGACGAATAGGCAAAATTAACTAGTATTATAATAAATATGTATTGAACTTTATATTATGTAACATACACTTAACCAAATGTTATTGTTATGGGGGCAGTTGGATGAGTGTGTGAGGTAAAAACCTTCAAAAGTACCCCAAATTCTGGCCGCCATGTTTATGCACGGCTCGGTCCCGTGCCACCAGGCCAATATCTTCACGTTGTTTCTTCAGAGCGATATCCCCGTCCCGCAGTGGTCTGGTAAATTTCCAAACTTCAACCCGATTGAGAACCTGAGATCTCACATGAAGTGGAAGCTGGAGCAGCATGACACGTCGTCTCAGCCAAAGTCCGTCGAAGCGGTCAAGGTGGTGTGGGCTGAGTGCTAGAACGAGTACGGAGGTGTAACAAAGTTCACGTCATGGATTTAAAGTTCCTCTTTCAGGAAATCATCAAATTTCATTGTTTTCCAATTTTTTTTCTAAATCGTAGAGATTTTCCTTCAAAAGCTTTTGGTTCGTGAGGACTGTCTAAGGCTACCAGATGCATTCAGCTCTACTTCCCATAGTCGGCACCGAAGGGAATCAGACAAAGACGTCTGAGAACGCATTAGCGCCTCAAGTACATCAATCGTGCCGCAGTGCCGCTAGGTGAATCATATCCGTAATGTTAAACGATACTTCCTTTCTCTAATCTTAAAACATCTTACACCAGCGGAAACTTTTGAGCTCTTGCATCCGCCTTACATCAGCCAGTTCTTTGAATTCCGTGCGTTCTCACGCTCGTTCATTGGCTAAAGCCTAGTCTTTCCAGAATATTCGGATTGCAAAACGTCCCCGGATTGGCTGTATATGATGCCATAATTGCACCATTCCCTTTCGTCATTTCCGTTTGCAGGTAGTATATAAGTAGCGCCGGTTTTTGCTCAGTACGTCAAGGCTCAAGCCCAGTGATATTTTGCGTGAAAGACTGTGGTGGTGTTCGTGGTATTAGTGTGAGGAGTGACGGTGCACATAGTGTTAGCGCGAAAGTGGCCGTGCATCTAGTGCCAGAGTGTGAAAGAAGATAATATAATGTCAGTGAGGAGCATATATTCGTCTCTGATCCGGTGCTGAGTGACTGACTAACGGTAAAGGCTGCAAGAAGCGAGGCGATAGGAAATACTGGCGCAAACGAGGTTGCCAATAGTCAAACTATCACGCCAGGCAGTTGGAAATCTGCTACAGGAGTATGGAGACAACATCAAGAAGCTGGCGAGGTCCATGCCAACAAGACTACAGGCTCTCATCAAGGCTAGTGGGAGGATAACGAAATGTTAGCACGGCACCCAGCAGCGGAAAATGCACGTCTGCACCTATGTTGTCATTGCTAACTGGTGGTGACATACACCGTGTCATTGGTAACTGGTGGTGAAATATACCGTGATGGCTCAAGACTTTTTGTGCATACTGTACACATACACACACAAATATGCATACATACACCTATATATATATATATATATATATATATATATATATATATACATATATATATCCAGCACTAAGTACTACATTATATAGCTACCGCCGACATAGATAACCTTTTCTGGGATTATTACTGCTTCTTATGGTATTAGTTTTTTATGTGTATTTTTTCATAAATTTGATCTAAATGGTTGATGGGGTGATGTGAGAAATCGGAGCCCGTGCTAAGCGTAGCTCGTGGTACGGACTGCGACCCCCCACGCCCGTTCGAGCAATGACAGGTAACAGCTGTTGAGGCATAAGTTTAGCGTACCGCCAAGAAGCACAATCATAGCTAAAACGGCAATGGTGCGACGTGCTGTGGAATTTATTTCGTAGCCAGACCGTCACTCTGGAAAGCGCATTCCTTCCATGGCCTCCACGAAAGATAACGGCTGACGTCATTCCAGTATGACAGACGTCATTGTTGACATGAATTACCTAATACAGAACTTGGGCTGTGGGCGGTCTTAATGAGATCTGAAACGAACTTGGGCCCTATATGGTTACATTGGGGAAAGAGCACCCTGCACAAGCGGCTGTGTCTCCCGCGGTATACGATAATTTACATGAGTGGTTCTTGGAATCATCTCATACCTTCTAAACCTGCACGGAATCTTGATCTACGTCTTCTGCAAAACTAACCCACCAAACTGAAAACACAGAGAAGTTGTTTTGCGTTTCGTGTTTCTGTGTTTCGACTCCTCTTCCAAGAAATCGTTGATGGTCGAAGATGCAGTGGAGAACGAGGCTGTCCTGATAAGGCAAATATCTTGGCCAACGGGACAAGGCCACAGCTACATTGTCCGTACTTGAAACCTTGGCAGCAGACCATGAAAATGATCGTGCTGCTTCAACGTTAACACGTGACGCGATGACTGTTCGACTTGTGCCAGTGACTTTAAACGCACACTGCGTTTTGGTGCACGATGCTTGGGACATTGCGAGCGGACAGGACGTAAACATTTCTTTCCGACTGTATTAGAAGTCGAAAAGGTCATAGAGCCTTCTACAGACTGGTCTGGTGGGAAAATTTGCTTTGAAATTCTACAAGTTTAGGCACCTCCAGCTGATATTTCCTTCGGGGCATGTAAGATTTCACAACACCATAGCCTTGGCGTGTTTATGCGTTAACTTCCTGAGACTCAAAATCGGTCCAGAAATCTCTTCGAGTTCTATGACTATTTAAAGGCGGAACTTTTGACATCAGCCCTTGAACAATGGGTGGGTGGATGTCTCATGGGTCCCTGGAGCGCGTGCAAGCTTTTTAGTTTGCCGGAAATAGATCACGTTATATATCAGGAGAGGCGATGGAAACCAATTCGACACTGTCCCAGACCGTTCGGATTGTGTCGTGCCAATATACGCGCTGGGCATGCCAGTTTCTGCGACCGAGTCTTGTAAGTCCTTGACCTGAAAATTCGACCTAAATAGAATGGCTGTGTCCCCATTCACGGCTCGCCCGTTCCAACACGAACATAAAATACCGCAAATGGCGGGAGTTATGCAGTGACACGCAGTCGGGATGCGGGAAATCCAGAAACCCATGTGGCCGAATTCCAGTTATGCATCTCCGGGGAACCTGATTCGATTTGACTCTATTCCCCCAGGACGATATGAAATTTGGTCCAAATGTCACAGCTAATCAAATGTTCCGCTATTTTCCGCTGCCTGAATGCTGCACAAAGGACCCTGAGAGGCGTGCCCTAAACGCCAATGCTGGTGGCAATATCTTATGAACGTTGTTATCCCTGGCACCGGAAGGGCCATAGTGAGGGAATATTTTTGTATGCAGTGACACATAGCTATTCAAAGTCGAGATGGTTGCAACCTTATCCACCTATCGCCTGCTTCAATCATGATTGTTGGTTTGGAAGGCCTTTTTTGACGACACCACGAGTCACACTGTGTCTTTCCGGAATGTCAGAGACGGCAAGATACTCAAAAGAACGAGATGCTTTGTCGGCTTGCCTTGCTAGACAGTATATTTTGCAGTTATGGAATAACAAATTCGAGGCGTCCAAACATGATACCCGTCATTTTTTTTTTTTTACCCTTGCCGGGCCGACCTCCGGATCCACCTTCGGCATGCTGGGGAGTTTATGAGAACCCCCTCTCTCAAAATCTCAACAGCTATGAGTCCCACCGAAAAAGTAAATACACCGCTGGAGTGCCTTTCTCGAAACAAGAATAAACCACCCAATCAGCATTCAGATTTGTTTCAATAGGATCAATATTAACAAAAGAGGCAAAAAACTTTGATAACCGAAGCTTGTAGGTAGCTCCAAAAGCGTTAACAGGAAAAAGACACATAGCTTACCTATGTGGGGCAAAAAAATATTTGAGGTCATAACTAGCCATATAAAACAAAGCTGAACATGCTAGCAAAATCGTCTTTTTGCAGAGAAAGGAGCTGCGTTTTTCTGAATGCATACGAATATGTTTTGGTTTGAATAAGCAACAAATGTGTCTGACACGTATATGAATCTGGAGCTATCATATTAAAATCCAACAAGGTCAGCCTAGGTCGAGATATTGACGCCTCTATGTGGGGCGATTCTTTGTGATCATAGGTAAGGCGTATCATGTGCCGCATTAATGCAGCTCGTCCACGATACGGCATAAAATAAGTAACATCGATTCATGAAGCAAAGTAAAAGACGATGGTTTTGATGGGAAGTTGTTTCCGCGATGTCGAGGGTTTTTATTTGGTGGCCCGAATTAAGATAGCTGGGGCAGTACGAATTGTGCAGAAAGACGGCATGCGTGTAGTTTTGCAAGCAATCGTAATATTTCAAAAGGTCAAATCAGGTCAGCCTGGGTCAAATGGGACTTGGCCGCCGTTGGCAAGTAAGTTCTTGCCATGTATTATAGGTTCCGAAGGACATATGACTACCGATAAACATTCCAAGACCGTAAACCGATGAATTATGTTCAGTTGTGGGGTCGAAAATTCGGTGTAAAACGCGACCTGAGCCCAGGTCACTAGTCAAGAGGTGCAGCTGTGTGCAAAGGACCTGACAAGCACCAGGGCGTAAATCTGCGTATTCACCTTTCAAAACTGTCGAACCAGACCCGTCATCTCAATAGGAAGCGTAAAAAAGCCATAAGTTTAATTGTTGTAAGGCCAATGACCTAAACATTTCCGACTCGAGGTTAGAAAATTGTTGTCTTTGTCATGTTCTATGAATCTGCCACGTTTCATGGAAATCGACACTTTCCGAAGAAATTTATGCCAAATGAAGCAGAGTCGCACTTGACTTTACCTAGGCCCATCATCTGAGGCGACGCTGAGTTAAAAATCGGCACAATATGTGCAAATGATGTATGAAAAGGTGCTGCATGTGCCATGTCTCTACGCCTTTTATTTTTTGATTATCCTCTGAAAACCAGATGTTTGGCTCTCATAACCCCCTGGCCAGGAGAAGGTTGAGATAACGTTGAATGATGTCAAATCTGGCGGTTATTTAGCAGCAACCGCGACGTTTGCAAATCTTTTTTATTGTCCTCACCGTGACTGTGTGATGACATGCTCAGCTCATACCCCGTGTCGTGACATACTTAGCTCGCCGTGGGTTTAATGCTCATAAAGAGCTAGCGCCATTTGACCCAAAACGAAATGGGACACTTCGACCACAGCGCGTCGATGTCGTGGCTAGTTGACGGAGGGTAAAGATCCCCCGGCATTTTCTGCTTTGGTGCCTGAGGAAGAATTATTGCATATTTGGGACCGGCTGGGCGGGGTCAGGGTCTGCACCGCAAGCCCTGATTGATATGGGCTCTGATCCCGTCGCCGTGCGCTTCAAAAAGTTCGAATGAAATTTATAATAATTAAAAGTACACACAGAAAATTTTCGGGAAGTTCCTCTTGCCATGCAACCGCAACGTTCAATTGCTCTCAAGAAGTATGCCAAAACAAATGAAAATATAGGATGACCCTGGATTATTTTCCTTGACTGGTATCAAGAGAGAAATGACATATCTGCTGCAACAGGATGGTGATGGTCAATTGAGGTTATTATTAACACGAACTGTGTCGCATAAAGGCGCGGAATATGCTGGCTCTTATGCCGTTAAGTTTCAGTAACTTAACCCTATTCCTGGAGGGCTAGGCGGTATGGTCGATTCCCGGCAGGGGGTGGGAGGATTCGGCTCCCCCCTGAGATCTCGAGAACTACACATCCGATTTCATCGCAACAAACGGCAATCAACTTACCATGACGTCAACGACATTTTTATAAGAAGAAATTTTCAAAATTTTAGAATTTGTGGATACAAGGGGTCAAAAATGTCAAAATCAGGGGTATTTTTGGACTTCTTATACCTCCGTTGTTTATGGACCGATTTCGATGAAACTGACATGAATCGAGAGATTATGGATAGGACTTTTACCATTGGTACATACATCGGAAATTTTCAGAAAATTCATGGGCGTCCACAGGGTTTTAAAAACAGGAGGATTAGTTTTCCAACAACTGAATGAACAAGAAAGGCAAAAACCCTTTTTTGGCTTCTGTTAGTCATGGTATGCTAAAGAAGTACAAATCGCAATACATTGTTTGCATACTGTTAGCATAGGCGGTGCCAGGGACATGAAAAAGGGGGAACTGTCATGGTCAAACGTTGTTCAGATCATCTTGTGACCTTTGACCTTAAATGACCTCCAGTGACCTTGGAGTCGCTTGGAATGATCTCGTGTGCATTTCATATTATCTATAAACGTTTTCAATCATTTGAATTCACTCTATTTCAAAAATTTCACTTTACGGCTATTGCTATAGGGTAGGCTTGGTATAGGGTACGCGCACTGACATTTTAGGTCATAGCCCCGTGACCCGACCTGATATCAAGCTAAAACTTGATACACAAGTAGAGGGCACCGTTCTACGTCATGAATATTCCGGGTTTGGCATTTGAAAGAAAAACAGCGCCGAAATTATTGCAGTAAAACCAAGTTTTGACTTTTGACCTTGACCTGACTTTGTTAAGTGACCTCAGATGAACAAAATTATATCTTCATATTGTCCAGCTATTTAACTATACAGCCATATAAAGTTTTAAGTTCTATCTTAAAAACGCTGTTTTTGGCAGACATTTTCCTTTTACCTTCAACATGGCCAAAGATGGCCTGAGGTGCCTACCAAAAACGTTGCCTGGCTCCACCCCTGAGCAAAAAAGAATTTTGAAATTTTGTCACGGCACGTAGAAAAAGTAGCTAGGAAAAGTCACCAAGTTTTGTGAAGCTGCGTTAAAAAGCCTGGAATTGGCAAGCAAAAAACTCGAGGGGGGCGGATTCAACCCCCTTGCCGGGAATAGGGTTAATGGGGTTAGGACAATCATTGTAACAAAAAGTGCAAAAGAAAACGGATTTATCCAATTCGATTTTATCCACCCTGTTAGGAATTCCAACAGCAATTTGCATTAGAAAACATCGAAGATAATGACAGATTATGCAACATGCGTGAATCATACGCGAAAGTTGGAAAACTGTGCTTTTCGACGGACTTATGCGAACAAAAGCACCTGGGGTCACGAACTGTTGATTGGGACGAGGAAAACGAAGACCGCCGCGCGCATATACACTCTCTCTTCCTAACCCAGTCACCCAAAATCGTTGAAACCGACCGCGCCGTAGCCGTGCTACAGATTCAGCACCTAAAACATCTGTCATCTGTCGAAGTATATGTTATGCAGACACTCAACGAAACAGTGAAGAGTTATGTGTCAAGCAAGATAACCGTCTACAAAAATATGGACTCGAAGTGCGAAAGATGACGATCTAGACAACATTTATTTGATGTTCAATATACATGGTGATGGGGGCCATCCGTTCTCGAAACAAACGTGTTTGTTACTTGCGTGCGACGTCCCACGGCTGTATGTAAGGCGTACTTTGCATATGTTATGGTTTTCATTTTCCTGCATTTCATGGCCGGCCGGTTTGCATGTAAGTGAAATAGCGCTTATTAGCAACAGGTACCTCCTATGTAGTTAGGGAGGTACAAGTTCGTGTCGAAACGGATGTAAACAACGTTATGAAGCCATTTGTAACGTCAAGTTTCATAGTAGTCTGGGATCAGCTTCGTTCCGTTATGGGGGCTTCAAGGGTTTGGCAGTCCAGAGCGATACTGACTGTCCAGTTTGTGGTCTTGGAATATCTCCGAATCTTCCTGAATGACAGCAAGCATAGTCGACCGCTTCTCCGCGTATAAAACCTGGAAGGACTAAATGGTTAAGCAGAGGGAGATGGGATTGATAGAGATTAGGTATATATCAGCCCTTCTGCTGTATTTCAGGTTCCAAAAAATATGTCTCTCTGCTGTTAGAAGAAAAGACAGAGGGAATAGTTGGGAGAGACGAGAAATAACCCTGCCCTTCTTATCCTATCTTTCGTTCCAGAAGGCGTCTAAACCAAACCAAGGCGATGCATCAAAACGCTCTTGACATTTCACTCAACTGGCTAGTGTTTGTGCCGCGTATTTAAGTAGTGGTACTAATAGTAGCCGTAATAGTAATGAATATCATCAGGGCCGTCACGGCCATTATTCATGCATGAGTGGCGAAGTTCGACTGCAAAGCTCCGAGCGCGGCGGAAACCACACAAACTCGCCGGATTCTCAGGATGCCTTCGGCCGCGACCGCCGAAAGGACGCGCAGCTCCTCGCTCGCGCGTTGCCGGCGCCTACAGCGGCACTAATGGAACGGGAGAGCCGCTGAAGAGGTCGCCACGCGCCGCGACGAGCCGGGCGTGGCCCGGCGCCGTTTTTTTCACGGCACCCCGTAAATAAACCGGTCTGGCCGCCAGACCGCAGCGGCCACGCGCCGTCAGTTTATTGAGTCGGCTAAATTACCGCACTGCCAGCCGACCGATTTATGAACGGGCCGCGCCTCCGCCGCCGCCGCCGCCGCAACTTTCGGCGGCGTCCGTTCGCCGCGCGGCAGCGAAAACAAGGCGGCTGAGTTATGCGAGCCGCGGCGCCCACGCTGCGGTGTACTCGAGTACGGACGGAAGATCTACAAGGCTGTTGTCTTCATGTTTGTCAGCCTCACGCTTCTGCTTTCCGTGTTCACGAAGAGATAAGGGAAATTGCTGTTTGTGATGACAACGTGCCGTAAAATTAGGAACGAAATCGAACGGCTGCGGTTGCGCAACATCAAATGTTTTTAGAACACTCAGAATTACTGATGGCGGTCTCGTCCCTGGGCATATCACGACTGAACACATCGCCGTTGCTTGGTTATTCAACAGCGCGTTGTTTAATCATTGCAGGTGATTAACATATTAATATCTTGTGTTGTGGGATTGGACCCAGTGAAATCAGCAGCTGGTGAGGATTTCACCTAATAGATCTGATTCAGCGTTGAACTCATCACAGACCGCATTAATTAGTTATTCGAATGTGGACTATTGCAGCAACGCGACGGCGCCTTTCAAGCTTTCCGAACAAAACCTTGATTCTCTTGATGGTTGTTGGCCAGTATGCGGTATAGTGTGGATTGTGGCTCTTAGAAGAGCCGGGGAGTAAGCAGACGTTTCGGCTATGGGTCCTTCTTCAATGCCTCTTCAGTGCTGTCTCCAGTGCCTCTTCAGTCCTCTTCAGTCCTTAGCACTGACAAGAACACTAAAAAGGACCCATGGCCGAAACGTTTGCTTACTAACCGGCTCTTCTAAGAGCCGCAGTTCACACACACTACACTACACGGCATTCCTTTCCTGCCTTTCCGTCTGCAGCGGAGTTGCGTCGTGCCTCCTCAGCAGAGTTTAGAAGGTGGTCAAGCGAGATTCGGAGTCAGCGACCGTGAGGGCGCTGGGCTGGCGCGCCGTACGTGACCTAGTTGCGAGGCGCGACAGCATTGGTGTCTTTCGAGCCCTGAACGACTCGCGTGCTCCGGTGTCGGTCCTGGTCCCTGTTCACTCCACGTACCGCTGTGTACCGCGTGCCACCTGAGCGTCGGCGGCCGCGCGGCCTCGTCCTGGAACCGCCTGCCGCCGGCCATCACCGCGTCTCGAACCCGTCGAGAGTTTGTACGGAAACTTGACGAGCCGTCTCCTATACCTTGACGTGTTTGACTTCGCCTAGTTTTATCTGTTTGACAATTGCATATGTGTTGCGCCGCTTGTTTACATCGTTGTTTCTAACATCCCGTTCAAACGACTCGAATCAAACATTAATCCACGCTTTGGAATGATTCGTCAATAAACTGAACTGAAACGGAAAAAATTGAAAAATGCAGGTCAACAACCATCAAGAAGATGTCCAAGAATGCCTTACACCTTCATCCAGCGGGCCCTCCGAGAACTCGACCTTGACTGTTGAAAACTTGAATGTTTTGAAGTGATAACAGACACAGAGTACGACAGGTGTGTCATCTGCGGTTCGTTAAAACTGGAATGCTTCCATCTGCCTAGCGCCTACTGGTGGTCTAGTCGTAAATGGAAAACAGATTTTTAAGAAACAAAGGTATTTGATCCCCATGTAGTTCGTTTTACACCATTTGTTTTCCAGAAATGTCCTTTTGTTAACGCTCTTATAAAGTTCCAAAAAGTTCCTCTGGCTCATGGTTAGGTATAATTGCCGCAACACATGATCCCTTGTTTTCTTGATCGGCGAGCTTTCTGTGGGTTAAGTTGATGTGTGTCGCATAACCTAACCAATGTTATGGGGAAATATTGCGTCATTTTCAACGCGTTCTGAAGAAAACATCGGCATTTTGGTGTTCACTTCTCATGTCTTGTGAAAACCAAAAACATTTCAAACCTACAGGTTGGTTCCGTGTACGAAGCTTTCGGTTAACCCGGCACCGCTTGAAGTTTACGGCCACCCGCGTCAGCCTGGTGGGTTAAAATCGACCCCTCCCACCTTTGTACGTCAGAAATTAAGAGACTGATCCGCCTGGTTGAACGGCAATCGACAAGGATTGTCTTTTTTTACCTCAGAATGTGAAACTTGGTGTCTCGTGGTAACCTGTGACGTGACGGGCCACAAAAATGTCAATTTATGATTGAAAAAATGCGCGATGGTTAGCGAGATCTAGCACGTGAATCATTTGAACGACGTCTTTTGAATTAGTATCGAACGCAAGACCATAATTTTTATCTATTATTATGCTATAAGTGCATTCAAAACTATCCTAGAGTAGCCTGGGAGAGTTTTGGAACTTCCTATCGTGGAGTTATGGCCATATGTGAGGCAGTGATGGCTAAACGTTAGCAACGCTATCGCATTTTCGGCAGCTCTTTCCTGCAAAAATTTGGCTCTCCCTCCCTTTCCTTCTGCTGTTTCAATGAACAGTCACATGCACATCGCGCGACACCGTCCTTACGTCTCGTTTTGCTAATAGTTCGGCGGACAGTACTGGCGCTCAGCCGGCTCATCCCGCAGTGCCCGGCGGTAACCGACCCGGTCGGTGTCTAGTGTATATCGAGTCATAAGCATGGCTGGCAATCCCGGGGGTTTGGGTCCGGATCTGCCCTTAATATTCGAGGATTTTAACATTAGACCTACGGCAATGACCGGAAAGAAACTGTCTATGTGGACCCCCTTCCTCAATAATTCCCGGAAATGTCAGCCGTGGTTATAGGCACTGTAGGTCTTGTCGTGTCGATATGATTTTGGTACCTTTAGATGCAGAACTGAACCGCTATGGCCGGAAAGCAATCGCGATCTATAACTCCGCTGCATCTCAGTTGTGAGATCTTTTAAAATGCTTAACATATTTAAACATTTACTTTACTGGGCCTGCATTTCTACATTATACCATATAAATGACAAAGTACTTGCACCATTCGATTGCTTGTTCAATTATCTACAAGATGATGCGCATTTTGCTTTGTTTATCTTGGAGGCAGATCTACTCTGCGGGACGAAATTTCACCGCTCGCCAGGACACGCTCACGTCCATAAATCGCCCGTCGTCACGATCCTGTTTTGCTTATAATGTCGGTAAGATTCAGCTTGCATGAATTTTGTTCCAACTGACCAGCTGACAGGTGCAGAAAGCTTGGTGATCTCAATGTTTACGGTTCGGACACCATCGGCAAAAAACGAGGGAGGGGTTATTTTTATTTCCCTGGCGGTCCCGGATTAAGAACTGTCTCTGAACTTTAGTTAAGAAGCTACTCAAATACGATATCAGATGTTTAACTCCATCCTTTGTCCTTCTGCTGTAAAAGTACGGCTTCCTGGCGAACCTTTTTCACTTGCGTCGCGGTCCGAAGTAAACAGTCCGGCTCACTCGCCGAACTTGGAAAAGGCATCATTGGAGTGGTCCGACAAAGCCATTTCAAACCCAGAAAAGCTTCGACAGGCCCCAGAGGCGGTCGAAAGCGTACGTCTTGGCACGTCGGCAAAACAGTGGTCCCGAAATGCGCCCGAAATTATGATCGCCATGACCATGCAAATAAGGAACCTGATGAAATAATGCCGGTGTGCGGCAGGCATGGAGTTCGAGTCTCAGAACAGAACTTCTGCCTGTATTTCATAAGCCAGTCATGGAGCGGTCATGCCGTCGATTTTCGTGGCACGGGTAAGATCGTTCAGCGTCATATGGTATGGTGGGACGAGACAATTTCCTCATATTTGGCAATACTAGATCGGCGGCATCAAGCTTTTCTTTTGCGTTTATTTAAGCTGAGTTTGAGACCGAATCACGAAGACAAAGATACACACATTCGAAGTTGCCAGAATATCAGTGAAGAAATGACAATGAACAAGTATGCCGCAAGAACTCTCCACGTATTATCCGAAATTGCTATACTAAGAACAGTAATCAAAACCTTGGGACACGTGGAAGGTGCCGAAATGAAACCGCCAAAGAATGCAGTAACCCTGATGTCTGTATATCAACTGCCAACTGCCAAAAGGACAGTGAAAAATTACTTGATGGGTTGGTAAAAAAAAGCTTAACGAGACAGATAAGAAGGTGCTGAAACACCCAACTGAAATGCGAGAAATTAAAGCGGTGCTGTTGAAAATGAAAAGTAGCAAAACACCTGGGAGTTATGGCTTTCCAGATGAATTTTTCAAATATTTTAGGAATGAGGTGGGAAGCTCCATATATCGCATGATCCAAGAAGTTACGAAAAGCGTTCCTTGCCAATCACTCTGAAAGAGGGAATTATGGTACTTATACCAAAAGCAGGAAAGCCGAGAAATCAGGTAACATCATATAAATTCATAACGCCTTTGAATACGTGCTGTAAAGCAATAACTGGAATATTACCCAAAAGATTTAAGCGAGTGGTACCTAGGATTATACATCCAGCGCAAATAGGCTTTCTTAAGAACACGTGCATTGAACACGTTTGATTGCTGACATGATAGGTTTTGGGGGGAAAAAGCGCAAAAGAGATATGTTTGTCATCCTAGATATCGAGGAGGCATTCAGTTCGGTCAGCTGAGGTTCTCTTAAAGACGTGCCAATGAAACAAGAGTTCTCCTTAGAGGTTATCAATTGGTTTCACACGCTTTACAGTAATTCGAATACCCGAATTCTTTACAAGGATTATTTATCAGAGGACATAGTTCTGGAAAGGTCGTGTAGACAAGGAGACCCGCTGCGATATTATCCCTTTTTGCTGATGATCGACTGTCTCCTATGAAAAACTGACCGGAATCCAGACATCAAAAGCATTAAGATACGAAACAAGGAGTTCAAACTGTTGTCTTGTTGATGACACAAGGTGCATGCTTGATGCCTCAGAGGACAGCTACCGAGAATTATTTGGTGTTTTTGCACAGCTGCCGAGACTTGGGTGTTTTTGCAGAATTTTCTGGTCTTGCTCCCAATATGAGCAAGACGAAAGTGATGTGGATAGGGAAACATGCGGATATGGATTATATGTGCATAGAATCCCTCATCATTTGGGTGACGAGGATGAAAGTCTTTGGGATAATTTTTGGAAATGCTTATGAAAAAAACGATAAGTGAAACAAATTTTTGGTCCAAGGGAAAAGAACTACAGGTAATAACAAAAGCTGGTCAAAGCGAAAGTTGTCGTTGCTTGGCAAAAAGACCATTGTTAAGTCACTTTTTACTCTCGAAGCTCCCCATTTATTTCTGGTGTTGACCAGTCCCAGCGCAAACTACATTCAGAAGTTGAATTCTTTGCTGTTCAGGCGTCTCTGGAACGGGAAGACAGGGCGTATTAAGCGTAAAAGCCTGATACAGAACATGAGGTGCGGTGGTTTGAATTTGACTGACATAATGTTGTTTATTAATGTATTTAAGATAACTTGGGCGAGGCGCGAGTTCGCGTCAATCCATAGTTAGGTACAAGTCTGAGGAAAATGAGAGTAACGGCCAGTGCATTTGGGAACGAAATCGTGCTTCGCTTTTAAAGCTTCCGGAAAATGTTAGCAGTCACGTCTGGCAGGATGTTATAAAAGCATTGTCAGTTTTTCGGTGCATATGAGATACTGCCAGATGACTGGAATACGTGTATGTTGTGGTACTCAGATATGACAACTCTGTCTGGAATAAGTTTTGATTATTTTGCGTTGGTTAATGGTATGCTAGCACAAAGGAAAAGCGGGCCAAAAACTAAAAGTCAAACCCCAGTCATACACCAGGTCATTCACAAACTTGCGCGAAACGCCCGGCACGAAATATTTGTGTGAGTTTCTTCTTACGCACAAATATAATTGTACACATTCTTGGGAAGTGTTATGGGAGAAAAATATCATCACAGTGAGACAGAATGACCAAACCCCTATAAAAATGTAGTTGAGGCGTCTTCTTTCTTTTTATACCGAGCAACGCATTATAAAATAGCCACGAAAATCATGTAACGAAGTCGATGCTGAGAAAAATTTGGGATTGCCGATTCCGACATTTGCCCCCGGTGCAGATCAGCCCTAGAGACTCCACAACGTAAATTCTGGAGTTGCCAACACATTCAGGAGCTATGGAGTGCCTTGACTTTTCACATAGGAACTACAAATTCCTTCTAGTAGTATTGGAAATTTTAGTGTAAAGTGAAATTTTGGTATAAATATTTGAAATGATATATTTTGTACAGAGTTACGTAACAGAACACCAATTTGAATTCCTTGCAGAAATAAAAATAATTCTTTTTCCAATATGACCATTACGTATTTCGCCCACAAAACAACCGATCATTAGACAAACCGTTGTCATGATCTGGCACAACATAAACGCGGCTGCTTAGTTGCTTGTAGTCGTATATTTGTGTACGTGGATTTTTTGGTCTTTGATTAAGTTTTTCGGAATATACGTGGTTAAGTTTGATATTTTAAAACGCCCAGTAGAAATGTCATTACAGACTCATTCATGGTTTGTTACTTGTTCAACTGTTGATGAATCACACAAGTATTATTTTATTTAAATATTCGTGGACGTTTAGTTTTGTCTGTTCTACATTATGGTTGACTTTCATAACTATTTATATGGTATCCATTTATTGAGAATATTGTATTCTATATGACATTTTTAGTGGCTTGATTTCACAAACTCATGTTTGATTCCATCCTCAGTTAGGAGATACATATCTTCTTAGCTTACTTGTACAAGAACGAGACCATTCTGTTGGATTTGGTAGCGGGCTGGTCTAAAATCCAACTTTTTGAACTATTTTACTTTCTACCTACATCCAGTATAACAGCTAATCTGTGAAGTCCAAAACTGCATGCAAAGGCATAACATTAGTGTCTTGTCCCGTGTCTAGGAATTCTAAAGCAGGAATTACTGCTATTGTATTATTGTACACAGTACTTGTACCTATTGATGAACAAGCATTGCAATAAGGTGCATTTTTCCTTGCATAGTTGTGCTTTATATCCTGTTGTGTGTTATTTTGTATAATTATGCATGAGCACATTGTTCTGCTGAATATAGGCACACACTTTGGAAGGAAAATTGGTATTTTCGCACATGCTTTTAAGAAACACATTTACACAGGACTGAAATATTGTAACATACCACGGACATCTCAGCCATGGAAGCAAAATGAAATGTTACATTCATTATTTCCTACAATTATTAATTGCTTTGGACTGCTCCTAACTCAATAGCCATTTTACAACAGGACTGAAAATTAGCCGATGCATTTGTATTTGTGTGATCTGTTAACATTTGCCCAATGGGGTATCCCAAATGATTCTGTTGTTGTAACAATGGTATGATTTTTTAACAATGGCCAACATGGAGAGCCACCCGGTTCACATCCACTGCACTCTGCACTTACTATAGCATAACATTGCGAGTGGCCTTGTTTCGGCTGAGAGCCTCTAGCATCATGGCTGCTTGCTCTATATCATCTGCCTTCCTGAAATGCTTTTAATGCCTTCTCCAGTATAAGCTACTGCAGCCCTCCGCCGGACCAGCAGGAGGCACTTCATCCAGGGTGCCTAATGCCAACTCGACACCCTGAAATGCACAGGAACATTAAACCCCTACAACACATAATATTAACCCTTCCACTATAACTACCCAATTTCAGTTGAAAACAAAACAACATATCATTCACTGGCAATGACTTTGAATATAACACTAGATTAAAAAAAAAGAAGGTAAAGTATAACATGTCTGTTGATACTATTACATCCAAAATGGCTCCTGCGAGAAAACAACTCACAGACAATAAACGCCCTTTTTATATAAGTAAACCCTTACCAAAGCTCATTCCAACAAAATTACGTCAATAATTGGCTAGTTGATATGAAAATTCAAGTATGCTTCAGGGGAAAGACATCATGCGTGGGCTTGGAAATACACAACGGATTAATCATGAGATTAAATAAAAGGTGAAAGCCGATATCAAAACTTTTAATAAAAAATTGATAAAAAAAGAAAAAAAGGGCCCTTCGTAGCTTCATTACGGTGCGCAGAACGTAAATGGATCAAAAGGTGGTCTAACTTGTGAGATGTGTAGATCCTGTTGTTAGCTGGTGATTCTGCAGATGGCGGTGAGATGCTGGTTGGTTGGTTATTGGGGCTTAGGGGCGCACCGACTGCAGGCGGTGAGATGCGTATGACATCGTGTTTGTATGTATGAGTATGAGATGTATGAGTATGAGTATGCAGCAGTATGAGATGTGATAATGTAATGTAATTAGTGATGTATGTAAACGAGTTAATGAACTAGTCCTTAGGTGGGAATAAACATAAAAAATGTACATTGATACCCGGAACGCGAAACACGGAAGACCGTGGGAGATCACCCATTGTCAGTGCGTGGAATCGGGTACGCCGGAAGCTTCGCAATTTAGTTTATCTTACGCATGTCTGCGCACAGACACAACTTCTGGGGCAGTTTTACTGTCGGCCCATCGGCGACACCCAGCTGCCATTAGACCATTTCAAGACGTCTTGGCGCACCGTCTCACTTAGCCGCCCGTTGAAGTACGACGGAATTCGCCGAGGGCTGTGTCTAGCAGCTGGATGATCGCTCATGTCGGTCCTGCGGGAAATCAAACTGGCGCGGCCGACATGGCCGAACCACGTCCTCATGCTTCCTCAGCGCTGTGAAAAGACCTCGCCGCTGCGTTTGTGTTAAATCGGCGTCGGTTGAGCCCACCATGCTCTCAGCCTCCACAGACCACGTGTGGGCCGTACCTGGTATTGGCTGTTCCACAAAGCCTGCCTCCAAGTCGGCCCGCTTGAAGTGCTGAGGTGTCGTATGTCAGACATCTGATATACGGCACTGATGTCGTACATCTGATAGCCTGAACCTGGTATTGTCCACCGGTAAGTTTTTACCGTGAAGCATGCGTCTCCAATTTGCAGTTTGGAACTACGGAACGCACATAGTTTTGTGAAGTGATTGAGACAAGGTATCCGGAATATACCTTGTCAATATACGGAACGTCGGGTAAGTATTAACACACAAGACGAGAATGACAGTACGAAAAACTTCTTCATCCATTACATGGAAGGAATATTCCAAATGTCACAACTACCAACATTAGCACTGGTACTGCGATGAAAGTAGTGAAGCATAGCTGTGCATCAAAATGCGTCATCACACAAGCGCTGTGGGGTCTTCTGTTTTTCAAAAGACAATGTGGTTGTTCCTTCCAAACTGGGGGCATGAGTGCGCTCTCCAGCTTCGAAAATGCCAAATGCAACATTCGAAATGCCAGCATGTCTCCAATTTGGCGAAATCAAGCCGTTTGTGCATTATAATGCATTTACTACTATGCGATCAGGTGGCCTCTTTCCCCACGAGATAAAGTGATTGTCGTCTGCGGATTGTGCGATTGCCTGCGTGCGTGGCTGTCCTGTCCCGCTGGGGGTGTCGTCAGTCCTCATCGATCCCCCATCGCTCGTTGGTCGTCGGTCGGCACCGAGAGAGCTGCATCTGGAGGATGATGGTGGTCTTAGCGTTCATAAATGCAAATGATACCATGTGAGCAGATATCAGCGTAAATAACGTTGATGTTCAGAGGCAGAATCAAGTTTAATACTTTCTGGAGTATTTTCGGAGCATGATTCAGTCAAGCGAGAAGATGGCAGCTGCCGCCCAAGACTGTGCGCAATATGCGAACATTCACGCGGGCATCCATATAATTTCCACTGTTGAATATTGTGACATATTTTGTCGGTTTCAGCTTCGTTCGACTGCGCGATGAACACATCATGTGGACGCTAAACACTACACAGGTTTTTCCTTTTGTCTTCCGAGATTATCATCCATCTCATCCTAAGTCCCCTATCCTAATTCATCAACGTAATGTTGCTTAAAACTATTTACCTGCACAGCGTTGTAGCACCGAAATTTGACTGTGCCTTTCCTTTTGTAACCTGGGTATTCCCTCCAAATAACGTGCGTGGAGAATTTATCCCCTTGATGCAGCCGAGCCTCTCAGAGCTGGTCCAAAGTTTAAACTCCGTGTGTTTTTTTTTTGCCTGAGGACAGGATGGCAGCATCCTGCACTCAGACCATGCGTGACCTCAGCGAGTCGACGGTCCGTCGTGTCCTCAGGTCTCCACCCACCGGCCGGCGGACTCAGCCCTGCCCCGGCCGCCCCGACCGTCTCCGCACCCGACGGAGCGTCGCCGCGACCTGCCGGGCGCCCGGCGACGGCGACGACGCGCACGGCTCGTCGCCGCCGACGAGGCGAGGGCGCCGGCGGCGGCGGCGGCCCAGTGTCGAGCGGACCGTGCCGGCGGCCAGAGCCTGTCAGGTCAGTCGGCGAGGAGCGCCGTCCGCGGCCGTGGCGCCGTCACGCCGCGCCGGCCGCGCCGCGTCGGTCGCGCCGTTCGCAGCGGCCGCGCCGGGCGGATGGGACGCGCGGTGAACGCCGGCCGTGCGGCGCCGTTCATTCCGGTCGCTGTTACCTGTCGGCGTCAGGCCTCGTCCGGGCAATGCCTTCCACCTGGCGCTGATCACACCGTCCGTAACCTCGCACTGCTCACTTGAGCTGTGTGGAAAATACGTCGGCAGGAGGTCCATTTCGTGCAGTGCGTAGTTTTTGTTGCGTATCTGGGCGCACTCCTCCGTAGCCAGACCTCTCAAAATGTAATCGTCCGTGGGCTGTCATGAGTGACTGTGAGCCGGTACGAGTATTTTAATCACGCATCCAGCAAGGGCACCAGACTTTTATTTTTTACTTAACTTGATGTGACTTTTCTTTTGGCTTATATCTAAAAAAGGAAACAAGAGCTGCCTTGCAAGCTGCATACGCTTTGGTGGATTTGGTATAAGTCTAATAATGCACGAGAGGTGCCGTATTTACTTCCAAAGTTGGGTTATATTCGTGTCCCATAAACAGTGCGACTGTTTCACGGTATGATTTTTTCAGTGTTGAGTCTGGACGTGGCTTGCTACACCAACCGCCAAATAGCATTCGATGGGGAGAATGCGATGCAGATCGTTAAATAAATCGTTTCCTTTTGACGCCCGATATACGGCCCGCGGGCCAGCCGACAACTAGCTAATGTAGTGTGTTGGCGATTGCCAACCGGTCGCGCCGCACCGTGATGCCAGGCTAAACCTTTGCCACAAAATCAGCCGTTACTTGCGATTCCGCGTCCGCATGTAGAAATCGGGCCTGTACAACAAACCATGCTTGGCATGGACTCCGATTGCTAACATCACCTTAGCAATCATTAGGACCCAATTTACAGAAAACGTTGATTGTCCCGTCACTAATGTTCGGTTACTACAAAATCTGTTTGTACCATAACAAATTTAAAGAGGAAAACACGTGGGCTTTGAGCCTATGAGTACGGTTTTAGGCCATTCTCAGGAATGCTGGCGAGCAGGTGCTCCCGATAACGACCCAAAGGCGAAACGGCAAGTCCGAAATGATGTGCTGTGTTTGCACCCAAAACGAGAACTGTGTCGATCATTCGTGGTGGCATCCTTATGTCATAATGTTATGAGGACCAGTTCCGGTATTGCCATTACAGAGTGTTACAGCTCTTTTAATCCGCAATTTTGCGGCCCTGATCAGGCCACTTCGTCGACCTGGTACTGCTCTAGTTATCATATATATATATATATATATATATATATATATATATATATATATATATATATATATATATATATATATATATATATACATATATCAGGTATATGTATTTATTTACATATATACATTATATATACATGTACTGCTTTTGTCATTTCAGGAGTAAAGACTGTACAGTTGTACGCCACATCTCATGCATCGTGCAGTAGCAAGGGGCATAATCTGTCATCCCATTCAGTTCGTGGGCTCTGCATAACAAAACAAAACTATGAACTAAGACATATGTACCATTGATTCCTGAACATATATGTTTTACGTAATGTAATTATCACTAATCGAGTTTTGGTTCCGTGAACCAAATCGACTGTCCATGTGAAAACCACAGAAAAAGATCCCAAAATAATACATTGCACTTCGGGATGCCTTTTTGCAGCATTGGATATTTTTACGTCACTGATATTGGTACGGATGATTCTCGTGAGAGCGGGTTTCTCCGGGCAAAAAGGAAAATAAGGCATAGACGTCGTCCTGGATGATGCATGTACAATTCCTTGCAATGGTGGACACCACGAGTTGGGGCTTCGTAATCTATTTCAGCTCCTCTGGGAAATTTATTTAATCTGGGACGGCCGCCACATGACATTTAGGGATGAGTCGCAGGACATGAAACTTTCAGCATTTTCAACGTTGCTTAATCCCTCACGGGTAGCGCAAATATCCTTCATGCTGCATGTGCACTTTGAAAAATGTTAAGCACCGAGTAAACGTCACAGGTTTGACAGAAGCGTATGTCATGACACTAACTTTCATTCGTCATTTCTCGGAGGGTGAAGCGAAAGAATGAATTTCAGTGAAGGCTATGACGTCATAACGAGAGGCACCTACAGGGTGAAGTGATAGAACATATTTCGGCGCAGGCTATGACGTCATAAGGAGAGGCATTTACGGATGCCCCGTAGCCACGATCCTGAGTCTGTCTGTGTAATGCCGGTTTTTATTTGATTTCAGGTCTTTTAGATCCATTCATTTTGAAGACCGAAAATGCTTCCAAGATAAAACAACGAAATCATTTATTCACATTTAACCTGTAATACGTATGTATATATGTATATATGTACATTATATATGGCAGCGAAGGTGACTGTGATTATGATGACAATGCACCCACAAGGCGAAAGACCCAAGAAACAGGGACATCCACCCAGTCATACTCATCAGGACACCATCTTGCACCGCACAGCGACATTGATTTGCAACCCAGAAAAACATAAATTGCAAATACTTCACGCAGTTTACATCAGAGACTGCGTTTCTCTCATCAATAGCCCGATGACGCCCGGACACTCCCTCTCTCTCTTTCTTTCCTTCTTCCCTCTCTCTCTCTCTTTCTCTCTCGACGCGCTCCGGATTGGAACAAGGATAGGAGAGGTTGCTTGAATTTGCACGGTTATATTTTTCATGCAGTGGACCGGACATGCCTAATGCTTTAAGAAATGTGTGTCTTTAAAGATTTTGACAAAGTGCTGCTTGGACCATTTTGGTCATTTCATTAAAAGCAGACGATCACGATAACACAACGGCCAATAATTTGTCATACTATATTTCATCGTCCTAGCTATGGTTGAATCACATTGCTAGATACGCCATGTGTGAGCGTAGATATATATGTATATATATATATATATATATATATATATATATATATGACGTGCTTGGTTTTGCTTGATCATATTCATACAAAATGAGTGAAACGTTGAATAATATTGGATAATTAACTTTTCGTTTCGAAAAGGGAGAAAGATTGTACAAAGAATAGTAAACTTAAGAAATGACATAATCACAGACACCTTCGTCCTCATATTCAATAGGACTTGTATCAAGGAGGATTTGTTCCCAACGTACACGAATATACAAAGATATATATATGTGTATATATATATATATATATATATATATATTACATGATTAAGGCAGTTTTTCATGGAGCGCGCCAGTCGATCTTCCGCCCTGTCGCCTGGCCGTGAAGAAGTAGTCACGTGGTGCAATTTGTCTCTGGTTACCATTGACCGTTGGCATGGAGGTAACGCACGAACTTTGGAAATGAAACCAGTCCAAGATTCTTTTCCGGGGACTTTGCATTTCAGACGTAGGCATGGTCGGTCAGATCAGACCAATACCGCGTTTTGATTTATTCTCTGATGCTCATATTGAGGAAATTTTAGGGAATAGGAAATCTGTCATCACGAAGTGCGTCGTCAAGTCTGGAACGGAACTTTTCCACAGTTTTTAGAAGCAAGAGGTCAACACGGTGGGCGGCAATAGTGCCTCAAGATTGGGGCAGGTTTTCAATGGATGTGCTATACAGATGAATGTGTACAACGTGCCTTAATAAACAACTGATGCCGCTCAAGAATGTTTAAAGGCATGTCAGGAGAGGAGTCAATAAGATGCATAATGCCCGGTTCCTCTTGCAATAGGGCGGAATATCGGCCGTTCTGACGGCAGACCTCGGTCGGCATTGTCACCCTCAGCTTCGCTTCGGGCAACAATACCTACCTTGGTTTACTCCTTCGGGCTGCAGTGACGTCACTACGGCCGATATGCCGCCCTATCGTCCTTGGAGCCGACATATCAACAGATGCGCAGTATGCAGATATGCAGCCATCAGATTGCTTGCAATCATGCAGTCATCTTCGAATAGTCGTTGCCTAAAATCCTGCAAGCAAAGATAGAATTCCTGTTTCGCGCACGATAGTGTAGGGTTTTGCGGGTATTCGCGTGACATTTGCATGCACAGACTGTATGTTGAGTCGTATAATCCCAGTGACGGTTATCGTACGGAGTTTTAGACCAAATGACAATATAACCCCGGGTAACAGACGTGAGACTAACACGAAGACGTGCAAAACAAATCTTTGAGCGAATTGACCGATGAATATTCTTTAGAGCATAGTTATTGGCATGATATATGATAAAGTTTCGTTTGGTCCATCACTGCTGACAACGAATGGAGACAACCTTACACAATGACGACGTCAGAAGTGATAAATCTGCTACGTTTATCGCCGTGCTGAGCCTAATCGCCAATTTGTTCGTTGCTAGATGTTCAACAATAGTCAGGCGCCCAGAGAGAAATTAAAGCGGCATCGCCGTAACGTCTCCTCACTTGGATCGATCAACGCTTTCCTAAAGCTGAAATCGCGCGAGGTCAGCTGTTGCAAGACAAAACGTATGAGAGTAGATGGCCGTCTTCTGTCTGCTTTGCTGTATAGGAGTAGACAGCTGCCTGACGTGCACACTGCGGATAGACTAGCTGGGTGCAAGGGGAATCGCGCTGCTTGGTAAAGAACGCAGGGGACATTGGTAACCCACCGAGTAGTGCTGTGGAGACCATATATCGCAAGGCGTCACCGTTTTAGAGTCGTTTGTATGCAAACCGAATGGCTGAGGTTTTTTGTACCCAGGTGCGTAAATGCTGCACCTGGAAAAAAGATCTTGCGGGTTATGTATCCACAGTCTTATGGCACGCATTCCTCCATTTCCTTTTTTAGCAATTCAGCTCGAATTCTCCGGGCGTTACACGAAAAGAAGTTACTGCTGAGGTGCAGCAACATCCCCGCAGCTTGTGACATACAGCGTAACCCTGTATGTATCAGAAACTCAGAAGTAGTTTTCACAATCGTGAAATGGTTTGCCCCACATATGACATGATCCGATATGACCCCGCTGCTTTTAGTTTGAAGCCTAGAGCACGCTCAGTGTCTTAGACTGATTCCAGCGGCGCTATGGTACGTCGAAAGATCCTTTTTCCCGTTGCAAAGACTGGAATTAAAGGGGTCTCAAGAGGTCTTACATGAACAGGCAGCACCACTCATATTGCATTCCGTACAGTAAAAATGAGAACTTCCTGACATGTCACAGCACTGGAATCGAGCTGAGCGTCGCCGGCGTATTTTGGGCGCTAAAATTAAAACCTTTACTATTTGAGGGATCGTAGTGGGTCTTGAGCAGGCTATTAATGAACCAGGCCGCTGCTGTGAAGGCGGGTAACATGCCTCCTAACGAGCCTCTGTTGTCCGTGTACACAGTGGCTGCATGTAAAAGGCAAAAAAAAAACGAGAGTGTGTGGAGTCGTTTAAAACAGATCATGGTTATGACCCGATGTAGAATCACTGGCTTTCTGTGCTGACCGGCGCCGAGCCTCGGCAATGCTTCTCAGTGTTCAGCATCTCGTGCGGGGGAGGCCAGTGTAGTGGCGATTCAGAAGCTCAATTTCCACCGACGGCGTCGGCTGGACGAAGCCCATAGTCGGCAGCGTCCAGCAGACGACAATTCAGGTCACGTCGCGAGTGTCGAAAGGAGGGCCGCTTCGCTGCGATGTTTGTTGCAGACAGAGCAGGCACCTATTCATAGCCTGTGCCACCGACGGAGCAGGCACCTCATCATAGCAAACAGGACAGGGCGGATGGTTATTCAGCCATGGCTGATTGGGTCAGCACGACACCTAACCATGACCGACAACGTTGCCGGGATGGCCACCCATTCAGGGCTCATTGTGTCGCAGAGAACTGCTTATCATTCCGGACCCAGAATGTCTCAGGCATAGGCACCTACCCATAGCTGGCAGTGTCGGTGGGCAAGGACCCAACTACGACCCATAAGGCCAACAAGTGCGCCTTTCCGCTTTGCCTACTCCTGTGAAACACGGTATTTAAACAACGCGGCCCGGTCAGTCCCAGGGCCGCGGAATGTGCAGGTGCTGATTCGACGGGCATTCTGTCCTGCTGGTGTCTCACGCCTACTCACAACACCACGAGCACAAAACAGTAACGTAATCTGCCTCAGCAGCTGGACGCATCCGGCGCCCTGGCGCCCACCAACGCATGTCTAAACCCCCGCCTGTGTACGGACAGAACCGCCAACACGCACGCACACACGCACACACACAAACATCGACAGAAATCGGCCGTCAGATTGCCGGCGGCGATAGGCGGCGGCCGGCCGAGCTTGCCGCCTCCTCTGAATGGGCGGCGCGTTCATGATGGATGGCCCCTGATTTGCGCCGGCACGCCACCTGGCCGGTCGATGGCCAGCCGTGTATCTGGCCAGCGGGAGCCCTCTTTCACCGGCGGCCGATTGTCGCGCCGCCGCTGGGGTAGGACCGGCCGAGCGCGACATCGTTTGTAAGCCGGTTTCGGGCATGTCGCGCCCGCCCGAGATTCGCCGTCACGCGTCGACGAGCGTCGTGCCAGTTCCCGACGGTCGGGCTGAACGGTTTCGGCGCGTGTTTGCCAGGCGGTAGGCTCAGCCTGCCTCCAGTTTGACCCGGAAACGTCAGAGCGCAGAGCGACGACTTTTATTTCAGAAGAGAAATGAAAGCGATTTAAGCAACGGAAATGTAGCATGCTCGCTGTAGCAATGACTAATGCGTTGATGGTTATGAAACGTTTGGTGAAGAGAAAAAGCAGACAGATATCAAAGAATTTCTTCATGATGCTCTGATACAACTGCCACATTACTCTCTCCTGGCGTAAGACGGACTGACTAGAAAAAATGCTGCAGAACTTTCTCTTTCGATCGCTATGTTTCGGGCACAACCCTTACCAAATGAGTATAAAGGACAGCGACTCACATCATCGTGGCCGGCGGCAGAGTTCCTGTGCCCAGTGTCAGATTAATTGGTGGGCTGAAACAAACGCCCTTCAAGAATGGGAAAGATGAGTGGTGCTACTGACACCCTCAATGTGCCTCAACCGATGAGAAATCGTGTACGGTGGCGTAGATGGTCCCAGGAAACATATGATCTTTACTTTGGCAGGAGAGAGATCATGTGTGCGGTCTGGAACAGGTTACTCCCAGCAAATATTTGAAACTTCTTCGGCTCAAGCGGTTTCCGGAGACGAGCGCCCACGCCAGCTCACGAGTGACTGAGCCGCGTCCTCCACAGCTTGATGGTGGGTTTGCGGAACCCAGGACTGAGGGATAGGCAAACCTTGAGTATCACGCAACGTCAGCACTGCCTACCGATCGCTGCACTATGCCTGATTGGACGCGTTTCAGCAACCGACTCGATCAATAATGTGTTGCTTCAAAAGCCACATATTGAAGCCAACGTTAGATTACGTTTTTAAGCTGCATTGTAACGGCTGTGTATGAGACTTTCGGGATGTTTTCAATAACGTATGTGGTCGCACCTTCAAATCACTTACCTGCGTGAGTGGTTTTAATAGCGTGAATGATTTATGCCTTGCCCAATTTCGCGATAGCGGTATGGTGTTCAAATGTTCAGTTTCTTTGGGGCCTTCGTGTCATCGTGTCATTTTCCCCGCAACTGGAGATGCGTGTGTGTCACAGAAGTCCCTTTTCATGTTACTCTACACCATTTTGGTGCGAGCGGTACCAGATTGACTCCAAAAAGGGAAACAATGTCAGGTCGTGTAAGGGCATTTTCGCTTCATTTCATTGTTCTGAAAACACCTGCCGCCAACATAGTCATTTCTCGCATCCGGGAAAAATTAACTGGAAACATCAACCCTGGCTCTTCTAAAGTACCGCGACGCGCGCCTTGCTCTACTTGCCTTTATTTGGGCATCGCGTCATTCGTTTTCGTGATTTGTTTCATTGTTTCAAATCATGTACTTGACTCAGTTACATATCGGTTCATTTTATAAAGCTCTTAGTTAATTACTGACGTTCCACCCTCTAGGGTAAAGAACTGGGTCTGTTTCAAAAAAGCAATGTTTAATTGTAGGTAATGTTCCACATGCGTGTTTTGAGTGAACCTAGAAACATTGCACGTTATCGTCATAGAAATGAGTTTATTATGTGCCCTTCTTCTTGACCCGGCATTCGCTGGCCTATTTCAAACTGAGTCATTCGTTGGGAGGGGCCATTTTTGTCTCCCCCTGCCCAGTTTCGTCACTTAAGTGCCGATCGAAACGTTTTGAAGTTCAAATGATAGCCATTAACGAGAGCTTTCAGAAAAAAATATGGTGTTTGGTGTTTACGGTCGCAGATGGCGTTACAGTTCAGGTCAAACTGAAACAAATGAACACTCACTCTTAAAGCCCCCGTGGATATTTCAAACAAAAGGCCATTTTTCATAGAAAAAAATGTATTCAGATGCCACGAAACTGTTCTGTGTACCACGTGGAGGGTAAAATAGACTCCATTATAGGAATCAACGCCTGCATTCACCCCATAAACCACGTAATTAGGATCACATAAGAAAAAATGCATGACCTCGAAAAAGGACCATTGACTTAAACTGAACAGCACATTAGGTGGAAATGATGGCATTTATGTAATCTCGGTTGGTCCATCCATATTTTACTCGTTGCTTTATCTATAAGATACAATTTCTGTCGGATATTTCAGTCTGGTTGGGGCCTGCACGGATTAGTTCACGCAATGCTCAACTTTGACCTGCCCTCGCATCGTGACCTTGCATGACTCTGACCTGAATGTTCGGCAGGATATGCACTAGAAATTTATTGAAAGGCACAGAAGTTTCAACCAGATACTTTGCACGGCTTGCACGTTATTCAAGGAAAACCCAAAGGTAGGGCGAAAATAGCCCCTCGCCTCCCAGGAAATAGCGGGTAAAAACTATGTTTACGGACTTTGAAGGAAAGTTTCTGTGAAGTTCCCCTATGATCTATTTATCTGTGGCGTACTCGACACAAGTGGGCGCAGACTGACGAACGTCAGCAAAGGTCCGTACTGCATCATGGTGAAAAGGAAACGTCGGAATTTAGGTTCTGATTAATAACACTTTAACTTCATGAAGTCAAAAACAGTCTTTACAGCCGGGTCCCGGCCCTTGGGCATGACTGTGAAAACCGTCATAATCAAAATTTCAGCCAGACTGAGCCTGCATGTCAGTTTTTTGTCCCCCCCCCGAACTTTGGGGTGGCTGCAAAAACCTCATGGATTTTTTCTCAGACTTTGTCTGAGTCTTCTGGTCTTTTGGACTGCCTGTGAACGTATTACGTCACTAGTGTGAAATGTGGAATAGCCGGCATAAGATTTCCGCCTCTTACCCAGCAACACTACAAACAAGAACAATAATAATATTAAAGATTATGCTTATGATGATGATGATGATGATGATGATGATGATGATGATGATGATGATGATGATGATGATTATTATTATTATTATTACTCTTCTGCCTGATAAGGTTGTTAATCTATAACATTCTTCCTTGGGCCTGCGAGACGTTCCTCTACATTTCAGCTACATTTTGGCTTCTTTTTCAGGAGCCTGAGGAGATCTGGACTCAGTGTTCAGTATATGAATGTTTAGACGCATGCTTCATAACATAACAAAGTTTGGGAGATCAGTGACCTTTCCAGGGTGTCGTGAGATCACTAGCTTTTTGTGGACTCAAAATGGCTCTGAAGTGTTTTTTTACGTATTTTTACAATGCAAGTTTTACTGATGTCATTGACAACAACGATTTTTAATCCCTGTATTGATCAAAGATCTAGTAGGTGAGAATCAAGCATCGTTTTCGGCACTAGCAGGGCAATAAGGGCTGATATTGACTTTCGACCTTCCACTAACCTGACTTGAACCTGAAGAGAAAAATGATTACTGATTACAACGACTGACCAAGATTAAACCTGGTAAAATAAAATCATGGTTTGCCGGCCGGAAAGCTGTCACACTACCGCAGCGACAGCGGAGACGATACACGATGAAGTGGTCTCTTTCACTGTTTTTTTTTTCACTGCTGTTCTCTTTCACTGGCCTGAAAGGTCAGCAGGCGAAGTGAAGGGATCAACAGAGGATATCATTCTAATGAAAGAAAAACGTGTCACACGATCTTTTTCGTTGCTCTATGTACATCAGGAGAGAAATAGGATGGATGGAGGCAACTACCCGTCCATCGGGGTGTGCTGTGTAAACCATTGCGGCGGGCGAGGACATGGACTTCGTTTTCTCGTGAACACGTTGTCGTTGAGCAGTAAACCGTAAGTAGTTTGCCAGTTTCGGGTACCAGCAAAAGTCCGTGTAGCCCTTCGTCATTTTGCAGAGAACAGGAAATGATGGGCAACAAGTGCTGAAGTGAATTCAGCACTGTGTACGGTAACATTTAAATAAGTCTGGTTTGAATAAAGAAAAAAAAACGAACAGAAACTAAATTTACCGATGATTGTGAAAGAACTAACAATATTTCCATATTCTTATCGTGCAACACAATGCTGCAGATGAACGTAGTCATATACTCATTGTATGCCGAGACTCGCAGAACTTCATTTCTTGAGAAATCCCACTTTTCTACCCCATATCTCTCAGCAAGCTGCTACTCATTCCTTCACCGGATCGGATGACTTCAGGGGTTTCAGTCCGCCGGGCCCCGGGGCCTGCCGTTGAGAGACGGATGACGTATGGGGGGTTGATGTTCTGTCGTCGCATCAGACGGAGAGCCAGTCGCGAGACAGCGGGCCACACGGGCACTGCCGTCCTGTAGTCCTGCCGGCGAGCAGGCCACCAAACGAGAAATTGAGTCTTCCTGAAGACCCCGTACTTCGACAATGTCTGCCCAGTCCGCACACTGCTATTCCACAATGAGTCGCTCTGAAATGACGGCGCGCTAATGTAAGAGGTTCCTGGGTAAACACTGGGCTAGTGGACCACTCAGTGCGGTCAAAATGGTCATGTCGCCGTGTCGAGTGACCAGATTACGCACATTTTTCTGTCCCGTTCACTGTGATGACCAAATATATTGATTATGACCACTTGCTTTTCTCCAAAGGCGAATCTTTTCCTCATACTGTTGTGGTGACGAATCGAAGCCCAACACTAAGCTGAGAAACCGTGCAGCGGATGTGGTCAGGTATGCACATGCCTAACAACAAGGTCGAAAAGGCCGAATAGATCGGTACCGGTATCAGAAAAGCGTCATGTCTGATCCCATTTAGGATCAAAATGAGATCATATCGAAAAAAATTATGACGTTGACCTTACATTTGTAATCATGGTGTTCGTACTATTATATTTTGCCATCTGATCTGCTAATTACCCCATGAAAATGCAAATACGCAGCACGATCACGTGATGTCAACGTCCTGGTTACGCTGTGCAGCCCATTGCCATTTGTATCCGTAAACACAAAGAGTTACATTAAGTTTGGGCTGCTGCCAGAAATGCACAGGTAGTTTGAGTTATGCATGCTTTTACGAGTGATGCCATATCATCGTGACCAGGCGTGTTAAGTACATCTGCGCTAGTCAACATGTGTGGAACTAGTCACGGAACAGGTACGCCAAGTTCAGCTGTGGCCACGTGTACTACTCGGCACCTATTGACAAATATCGAAGTGTGAGCTGATTAGTCCTCACCCTAGATGATCGTGGATTAATAAATGGCGTCTGCTTTTTGCCATTTTCTTTTCCATGACTTGGCATGTGTTCGCAGTGTTATCATGCATTTATGTACGATTATCACGTGTTTGATAGCGGACAAAACCTCAGCTAGCCTGCGGCTCCTGACCCGCCTCTTCTCCGCGAGCATGACGTCGCCGCGCACGCTCGGAACCGGCGGTCGAAATCGACGGCACCGACAGTGCTGCGCAGTAATAAGCCGACGGCCGAATCCGGCGCCGAATTCCGGCGTGAAAGCGGAGACTTAGGGCGCGATTCAGGTCGGCTCTGGCCGTCAATGGCGAGTGCCGGACGGCAGGCAGGCGGAGGCCGAAAGTTACGCTCGCCCGCCGGTGCCGGTCGATGCCCGCCGAGTGGTCGGCGCTCCTTGGTAGACCAATTTTTTACCTTCGTCACGCTCGACATAGCTTTGATGTCTCGGAGGAGCCCACTCAAGTTCAGGCGATGGGCTTGAAATCATTGTCCCGACTTGGACAAAGACAAATGAGCGGCGATGAGAAAGTGGTAACAAGCATCGAACGGACTCAGACTGCGGCAGATCGACGATGCAGGGATGAAGAAAGCAAAACCTTTGTTTTGTGATATTTGTATAATGTAATGGGTCCCGAAACTGATTCTCAAACAAATAATTAGTGCGGATATGTGACTACTCGCGTGATAATCCGAACATTCGTGTGCGTCTGCACTTGAACCATCACAACTCTCACAGTGCAATGTAAACGTTTTTCTCGCATAACCCCCACGGGCGCAGGTGACAAATCGAGAACTTCAGCTCGACTGCCGAGCGCACGCGCCCGAACGCTAACTGGTGAAAAATTGGACATCACCTTCATCTCAAGCCTCTCTCGCTGCCCTGCAGTGCTCCCATGACAAACGACCTCGTTGACCTTGGCTGGTGACCATCCTGCTTCTGGAGCAGACTGGAACCGGTGTGGTGGTAGCCGTGGTTACATCACAATACCGGAGACACAGAGAAGCTCTAGATCCATCCAAACGCATGCTAAAGAAAACAGACGCGTGGAATGCTCGCCTGGCCATGCACAATGATGTTGGTTGCCTTTACATATGGCGTAAATGTATGCCTACAACGGCAGCACTGCATGTCATGTTACTGTATGATATATGCGTCATAAAAATGTTCGTATTGAAGTGGGCTTAATGCACGTACATAGCACATGCTCCCTACGAGCCTGTTCGTGCCGGGCTAGCTCAGTGGACCTCACGCGGCACATACCAGACATGTAACCCTGTTGGATAACGTAGGCTGAGGCTGTGGCTGTGCTTCCGGCGTAGGCTGCGCTCCTGGCATAGGCTGTGCTCCCACCGGTTTGGTAGAGGAAGCGGACTTCTGAGCCGGGGCGGTTCTCCACCTTGCACCCAGCGGCACCGACACTACAAATACGGAAACATAAGTTTTTTGTCGGACCGGTGCCACTTGTGGAGCGCTCCGTAGATAAAAGGCCGCCCTATCGAGCACTATACAGATCTCAGGTCGCTCTATAGAGCGTTATGTAAATGCGAAAACCCTGAAGGGTTATTTATAGACACTGGTCCACATTACAGAACATTCGTGGATACAAGACGGCTCCCAAAATCACTCTATAGGTGAGAGGCCACTTTTTGGGCATTCTATGGATACGAGATCATCTTGAAGAGCGACCACCAGATCAGAAACAGCGCAAAAATCAGAAGATGCACGGAACGAATAAAGTGACTGCATGTATGGGATGGGCGCACTGTGTACCCCGCCCCTCATATTGCTCACCCTAACAAATGGCTCGTGCAACAAAATGAAATGAATGAAATGAATGACTGAATGAAATGAACACCCATAAGACGCTATGGCTACATGCCATAGCGTCTCATGGGTGTTAGCAGACTACACATCGGTGTAAAATACATGCAGTCCATACGTTGGCGAAACACGTTGTGCAAAACAACACATCCTCTTGAAAGAAACGTGCCTTGTTGGATGTCGGTTATAGTCTAGACATTAAGGTTGTATTAAGGTTATTAAGGTTATTAAGGTCCAGACATTAAGGTTGTAACCGAGAGCACGACACTTGTACATGATGCCTTCTATTGATGAGCGAATGATTTGAATTCGTGGGCCTGGAAACGTTTGATTTTTGCCGAGGCAGATGTGACCAGTTTTGACGCAATGCTGGGCGGCCCATCGACGCTTTTTTAACGGGCCTCATTTACGAAACGCATTTCGAGTTTCTTTAGAATAGTTTCCTGACCATGCATCCAAGCGCATTCCGAGAAGCGATGTAGACGCGCACCTGCTGAGCCGCAGGACTCACGTTGTCGGGGATCGCGCCGGGCGATAACATTATTGTTTACAACATAAGTGCCTTGAAGACAGAGCAAGAATTGATCTTAAGCCACGCCGGAGAGAGAGAGAGAGAGAGAGAGAGAGAGAGAGAGAGAGAGAGAGAGAGAGAGAGAGACAGATAGAGAAAAAGGAGAGAGAAGGCTGTGAGACGCACAGGTTTTGCTTATATTGGTCCTCGTGTTTTCTGGCAAGCAAAACAACCTGACTTTATTTCATGCAATTACAGCTTCCTTAAAGTATGAGCTTCTGGATCTAACTCGACAGAGTATCGAGTTTTCATTGGAAACCTGAAGTTAAAACCTGCTCGTGTTACATCGCCTGATGAGATTACGTCGACGTGATCGCCATCTTAACGCTGCCTTCCAGGTTGGCCGCTCATAATCTCTGATGGTCCGAACGGTCCGAACCACTGAGATATTTTTTGCTGAAAATGTTACCTGAGAGCACCAAGGCCACGTCATGACAAAACCAAACTGCACACGTGCGCAGTGACAGCCCGCGGCATAATTGTGGGTTTTTCTCGCGGTGGGGCTTCAGCGGATAGAGACAACTGAGCGGGACAAACTTTCTCACCGTTCCCCGTCGCACGCCGACCCCTCTGCTAGTGAAACGAGCGGGCTGATGCCTACGAGTTCAACCAGTTAAGCTGTTCGTCGAAGCAAGCGGCGCGGCTACTGGCCCTCTGATTTCAGTTTCTGATTAATTGGTCTGCCGCACGAGTTGAATTGGCCCCCGGCTGTCATTGAAAGGTGGGCAGAACGTCATGGGCAGGCGAGGGGACGGCTCGCGGCCCGCGCAACTTGTGTTACCGATGTGATTCCGAGGATGATAGCTGGTCCAGCTAAACGCACTCGAATGACTGCAGTGATCGGAGCTGCGAAAAGAAAAAAATGGATTGTTAGTCGCGCTGGATGTTTCCTGGTCGTTTTCCATAACCCTGGTCGTTATGGGGAGTACTGTCTTTGTGAATTCCGATATGTGCTTTGTCATATGGTATGCATGAGCACAGTTGCTTTAGGAATAGAACATATTTCCCCAAAAGTCCTTCGAGGTTGATCCCACATGTGTGTTTCCACTCTCTAAACGTATCGTTGAAATGGGTAAATGGTATTATTTGGTCAATCAAGCAACATTTTCTTCTTTTCTCTTCTTTCGTTTTTTTCTTTTTTCTTCTTGAATGTTTTTTCATTCCTCTGTTTGTGTTAAATGTTCTGCTTGTCTCGCTGTTCATCAACGTTCTCTGCGTCATTTTGCATCAATCGGTCATCTATCGAAACCAGTCTGTTTAACAAAAAAACTTAGGTGAATTCACATTAGTTGGAATTTTAATATACTGAATTACGGTAATATACTGTCCTATATAAACACGTTGAACGTTTTATTTTACAACACGTATTTGCAAACACATCACATCCATTCCAAGCTGACTGGTCAGATGTGGTCGCCGAAGCTAAGGAAGATAAATCAAACTGTTTTCAAGAGACGGCGCGTTAGTTAATCCGGGAACGGAAAATTAAAAGTGTGGGAGAATTCGTTCGCCAAGTGTTAAAAGAAAATGAACGATAACATGGATTGGGTTTTGTATAGTTTCAAGACATCAAAGTGGTGTACATACAAGGATGGTGTGAAAAGTTCGTGGCCTTTGATCGTAACTTTTCTGAGGTAAGAAATGAAATTTGTATGGTTCATTGGCACGTGTTTTTCCCCTCTTTTTGTTAGGGTTTGATTAGGATGTCTCGAATGGCTTCTGAGATAGAGAGGATTCTTCATGGATCTGAGCGCGAGATAAGGAATTCTCCCAGTGTGTGACTGGAAAACCGGGGGACGAAAGAGAGAGGTTTGTTAGGAATACGCGGGGAAAACATTTCGTGTCTCGCACAGTGTGACCTGAAGAATTCTACATCTTACAATTGCAGGTTGATCGATGGGTGTTCATTATTTACTTGAGCTAGCACCTCAGGCACTTTTCGAACTACATCAGTACCTCACGTCTGCGTTTCTGAAATCTACGTCAACTTTTTTGTGTAATTAGATCATATATTAGCCTTCGCCAAGAAGATCTTCGTAACGCCAAGATGTAAATGAAATGCTACACTACTTTGTTTGTTATTATTAATCTTAAACATGTATAATTTATATATATCTTACAATAATCTTTTTGGACTATTTTTGTTTTTGAATTACAATCGTTTATATCGTTTTATTATTTATTTTATATTATATTATATTTATTCAATTTATTTATTATCGTTGGATTGTATTTGAATAACCGAACTATAATTGGATTCAAATTTGTACTATATTTATATATATATATACATCATATATATCATTATTAAAGGACGTTTGATTTCTCGCGAAATGTACTTGACGTTGTCTTTGCATCACAGAGTGGTGCAAAGACAGTTATTCCAGCACTGGTCACTCAATGGGAAAATTAGCCTCTAGTCGGGAAATACGGTCGTCAATCTTGAGGGCGTATGGCCATCATGTCCACCATTCCGATCGAAGAGCAGGGTGCGACGTGAAGGTGGAGGTGGGGAAGGAAAGGCATGGGGGAAAGGTGACCTGTTTTGATCGGCTGTCAAAAAGTGGGCCAGGCGTTTCCGTGGCGGTAGAGCCGTCATTAATGACGCACGTACTGGCCGGCCACCAACGACACTAGACGAGATGCACGTGCGGAAAGTGCAGAAGCCCCCCGAGGAGGACAGACGCTGGACCTGTGAGGAGTTTGTCTCTTAAGTGGGGATCGGCGTCAAGCCCATCTGGAATTTCCTGACCACGAAACTGCAGAAGACCAAGATGTGCGCAATATGTGTCCTGCACGCATTGAGCACGGCGGAGAAGGAGCAGCGCCTGAACATCTGTCAGCAGCTCCTTTCTCTGCCTTTCTCAGTCCCAGAGAGAGACAGCGAGAGAACGAATCCTTCTTGTAACGCGTTTTCGCGACCGACGAGACCTGGATAACGTCATAAGAGCTGAACTGAACCGAACTGAACTACGAACCGAACTGGAACGTCATTCGGCAGAGTGGAAGGCTAGGAACTCACCAAAGCCGAAGAAGGTGCGGCGCACCCCTTACAGCTTGAAGATGATGGTAATCGCAGCCTATGATCACGAAGACGTACTGACTGCCCTCATGGTCCCACCAGGTCAGACAGTCAACCAGAGTGCTACAAGTCCTACCTGAGCAACCATCTGAGGGTGGAGATCCGCAAGAAACGGCCAGGGCTGCTGGAACGTCGGCCGACGATCCTCCATGATGACGTCACTCTACACAAGGCGGCTGCTCTCCTGGCCCGCCTAAGGAGCTCATGTGGGGACAGCGCTACAGGGACCTGATAACGCTCAAGGAGGCCGTGTCCACGATGGTGAAAGCGCTCAATAAAAACAGCGTGGTACGTGATATCTAGTCCTTGCCTCAGAGGTTGGGGGCTGTGGTTGGGAAACAGGGGACGATATTGAGGGGCTATCGGGAAATATAAGTCATGTTTGCAGAACTGTGTGCTTGGGAATGAAGGCCACAATTGGAAATGATGGCCACGTACATCGTCACATTATTGTGTGTCTCTAAGATTTAAGCGTGCAGCTGACGTTGCTTGAACCAGATTTAACAATTTCATGGGTTATCGTCCGATGAGCTCTGTGATAATATAATTGGTCCCTGCCTGGTATGAGGCAGACGCTGAGATTTGATACCCCCGGTAACCAGCTGTGCTTGACGAGAAATAGAAATGAGGGATGTCGACATTGTGGGCTTGACAGCCTGAAAAACTCTTTTGCCATTATCCGGTTCGGTGCCATGAGCAAGATTTCTTCAGATTCGAGTCCTCTGGAGCAGTGAGATCAGGACCTGTAAAGAGGCCCGCTTAGAACGGACTCTAATCCTAACACCGTCGAGATCAAATGTTCTGTTGTTACATAGAGAATGCAAAGTCGAATATTCAACGAAATTCCCGAACATCGCCCTTTGCTAACAACCACTCATTTCATCCTTCAGGATCTGTTTAGTTCCATGTTAATATTTTCATTTTCTTGACGGCACAGCAACGAGTGTTTACGCCAACTCTCCTGTGTTTGGTAGTTGTAATACATCAGGTGAAGTGACCAGCAAAACGTGATGTTTACAACGAAATTTTGTCTGATCATGATGGAATGTTTTCCCCTCCTAAGATTTGTGTCCAATTACGTCTGTTTTAGTTGTTCTAGCTCCGAGTCTGTTGTCAAGCCCGGCCTTCACACGGCCTGAGTTATCGCTCCACTGGGTCGCATTCCGCTGCCCCTTTGGTAAACACATTAATGTTTCACTCGATCCGTGCCAATTCAGTGCGCGGCTCACCGCCGGGTCTTCTGAGTGATCGTTCAAATCGAACAACGTCCCACTTCACTGGGACTGGACCAGCTGCCCCACCCTTGACTAAAAGAGGGCCATTTTTCGCTGTTTCTATTTCAAGGTATGAGCAGAGTGCATTGCAGAGTGCTGCCGCATTGAGAGTCGCGGAATTTTAGTTCTGCCCGTTGGCGTGGCTGTCAGGTTTTGATTCAAAACTCTATAATGCGCCTGAATGGGTAGGGACGGACTGGGAACCTGGTGGGTTTTTGAGTAAGCAGGGCCATCATGATGTCTTTCAGTGATGCGCCACTGTCACATATTTCGTAGACTTCAGCGGACGAGGTATTCTGTGGCGTGATATGATGAAAAAAGATCATCACAGAGCAGTCGTTTTAATTGGCCACTAGTTGAAATTTCTTCTTGGTGTCGGAACGCGAAATCGGTGGAATAAGGCTAACGACAGAAGTTTCTAAATCATTTGTAAGCATATTTACCAATGGGCATCAAATAACACTGTGTAATACCAGTTAGCACTATCAGCTCGGCTAATGCCAATGAAAAGTAAAACCGGAGATATTGTTACACTTCCTTACCTTTCCTAAGCATCAAGTATTTAGTAACGGAGTTTTTTGCAGTTCCATGTGTGCTGGAAATAGTATTACGGTTAACTAATACTGGTTGATTGATTCAACACAATATGCAGATAGCATTTAGCTGCATTGATGTATTTTATCTGTCTACGAAACGTTTTGTAATATTCCGATTCATACAATACCTGATGAGTCAGCTACACTGCGTTTGGTTTCTAGCCATATTTGAACAGCGATTCATCAACTATGTCTGAATATATGAACGTCGAGGTTGTCCATAGTCAACAAAGGTTTTCAGGAAATATGGTGAACCGCTCCGGCAAGTGTATCGCTTAGATCCCATCTTCAGATACTTCGTTGAAATTAGACCTGTTCCCACCTGTCTAAGAACCCGAGTAATTGGTTTTGTGGCAATGGAGTCAGACCCACTATGCATCCCAAAACATGATTGGTCCACTCCCTCTGCTCGGACGAAGGAATAACCGCGTTCAGCCTTTCTTGCCTCGTCCTTGACAAAGTAATTATTGCATAAGACGTTAAGTTAAGTCGATCGCTACTGCTCCAATTTAGGATATTTTGTGAACGATGTAGTCGGAGTTCAGAAATACTCGGGTTGCGAGAAATACGCTAGAATATAGAGGAATGTTTAGAATATATTCGTCAGCATAAAGTAACAGAATGTGTGTGATTAACTTTTCAGTGTTCCATAGCAAAAGAAAATCACTAGAATAAACAGTTCATTTAACGTAATGCGCTTGTAAGTTCACTGTAGTTAACGTAAAACCAAATGTGATGGTACATATTTGAGGGCCATTGCGCGTGGCGGTTAAGATCTTCTACCATAAAGGCCAAATGAAAACGAATCATTTAGAAGTTCATAATCTAGTAAACGTGTTTAGAAATTCGTAATCCAGTTAACAATTTCGATGCCCTTGGATGCCTCTTATTGGTACCGGTGGCCCGGTGTATATCACGCAGTTCATAGAGTGATGTCTGGTCATTTCTCCGTCCGGCAGATGGCCGGATCACAGACAGCGGCACTCACCCCGTTCCCTCGTCGTTGCAGACGGAAGGGCGTGGCGCGGCCTGGCCGGGCCTTTGCTGGGGACATGCCACGGGCCCGCTGGCGGCCGCAGTGGCTGGCCGTCGCCTGCGTGGTCGGCTCGGCCGTGCTGGCGCAGCACTCTGTCCTCCTGGACGGCGACCTGATCCTGGGCGGCCTCTTCCCCGTCCACGAGCGCGGCGAGGTCGCGCCCTGCGGACAGAAGCTCTACAACCGCGGCCTGCAGCGGCTGGAGGCCATGCTGTTCGCCGTCGACCGGATCAACCGGGACCCTCGGCTGCTTCCCGACATCAGCATCGGCGTCAACATCCTGGACACCTGCAGCACGGACACGTACGCGCTCAACCAGTCGCTGGAGTTCATCCGGACGTCGCTGGACGTGATGGACACGGTGTCGTTCGAGTGCGCCGACCAGTCCACGCCGCAGCCCAAGTACCGCAGCAAGCCTGTCAGCGGCGTTGTGGGCGCGTCCTACAGCACCATCTCCATCAACGCGGCCAACCTGTTCCGGCTGTTCCGCATCCCGCAGATCTCGCCCGCCTCCACCGCCCAAGCGCTCAGCGACAAGTCGCGGTTCGAGTTCTTCGCTCGCACCGTGCCGCCGGACACGTTCCAGGCCACGGCGCTGGTGGACATCGTGCAGCTGTTCAACTGGTCGTACGTCAGCTCCATAGCGTCTGAGGGCTCGTACGGCGAGAGCGGCATCGACGCCTTCCACCGGCAGGCCGGCGAGAGGAACATCTGCGTGGCCGTCGCCGAGAAGGTGCCGCGGGACGCCACCGGCAAGACCTTCGAGACCATCATCCTGAACCTGCAGAAGAAGCCGATGGCACGCGCAGTCATTCTCTTCGTTCGGGCGGAAGATGCCAGGTCAGTTCCAGAGTGAATGAGCATAATTGGCCGGATTTCAGATCTGGACGAGGCAACGAAATCAGCATCGCTATATTTTGTACTTTATAATTAACGTGACGGATGATAAATAACGGGTCGTGGTTGACGGTGTCTAAACACATTTTCGTTCATTCTCAACCTCTAGCCGTAAATTATCGAGAAAATGGTTATCAAGATAATGACCAAAGTTTTAAGAGTCTCTTATGTGTAACATAAATACCACAACCGCCTGATGCATGCTGAATTGCCCGTGGTGCTGAAAAGGACAACAAAGCGAGACTGCGTATGTTGATTTTAAAGGTCATGTTGCGAAATGTGTCATAATGTGAACAACAAGGACACTGGTTACAAAGCCCATTTTACAATGTGGGCATTCGTGATTCCATTCGAGTAATGCTTTGCGATACTCCTGACGAATAAAACAGAAAACCAGGCGTTCCAGTGAAAGTGCAAATATGTTACCTTCTTAGGCTGAGCAGGAGCTTGACTATTGTTGGGGCCAACTCTCTGATGCTAGGGCGTAGACGAGTGATGTTGTCTTCTCAGGACTATTGGCACGGTTTTTTATTGCGTCCCCGACGTCACACGTGTTTGATTTCGTAAAAGTAAGGAAGTAGATCAAATAGAGTTGAGGACGTTTAGGTCTTCAATCCGGTCCAGATCAATTTAACGAGCGTACGTGGGCAACAATTTCCGAAATATTTTCAGGGGTTAAAATAGCCAGAAAGCCAGAAAAACAACGTCAAAGCCCAATGGCATGTCGTGGGTGTGTCCATCGGTGGTACGAATGGCGTATTACGGTTCCTAATTCCAGCATGTAATCAGAGCTCGGTAAAACAGTTCAAAATCAATGCAGCTTCAGTAACTGTCCTTCGTGCGGAAGATGTGCTGTGGAATGTTTGACAGTGTGCCTCCAAACATTGCCATCGTCTGCACATAATTACACCTTGAAGTGATCCATTGCTTTAACACTGTCACAGATGGCATGTAAAACACAATGCGTTCCGGTGGGGGGAGGGGCAGTTCTCAACCTCAAGATCTCAAAGATCTCAAAAACTGGCTAGACTAGATTCGCAAAATTTACGGGATAGATGTAAGACTAAAGGAACTCTCTTATGTAGAAGTTTGATGTTTCTGAAGTCTGACTTTCAAGGTCAAATGAGATCAAAGAGGGTCAAATTCGGTGCGGCTTGCCAGACTTTTGTTTTTACCGTGAAAACCATTCGTCATAGCGCCAAACAGTATGGGCCATGTTTTGTAGATCACACAAAGTTGCAATGGATTGCATGCGTTTTTGTATCTTTGGGTCGGTACTTTTGTTTAAATTGGTGCTTCGGCGCAACTTAAACCACAAGGTTATGATTCCACAAAATGTAATATATCTTGTTTTGTGGTATCTCGGGTTAAATTTCGGCGCTGAATTCAAACTGACGCTGAATCCAAGAAAACCTCACAGTTCAAATTTCTGCCACCAAGGCCGCTCAAGATCATCTAAGGTCAACCTGGGCCACTGACCCTAAGTGACCTCGAAGAATGAAAATCGCGAAAATGTCCTCCGCAGAGCCAAAGGCGCCATCCGGTACAATTTTACCACTAGAGATCTAGCACTGCTAAGTAGAAACTTTACTACATCCTCCGGCTTCGTCAGAATAGTACGAGGGCACGGAATATAATACCAAAGGTAAAACCGATCTGATCCATTTCTTTCTGACACATATTTGTCCCATCGTGTACCATATCTCGGTAATTTGAGGCGATGAATTCTAAATCAGTGTAAAAAAAACACTCTAGAAAGCAAGTTTTTGCAGAAGGTTTACCAGGATCAATAAAATGCATCTCAAGCCAGTGACCTGAGATGACCTGGAAGAGATCAAAGCCATTGGAATGTGTGTTAAGTCATTTCTGACTTTGTTTTGCACCATTTTAGCCCTGAATTAGGCATTGAACAACGAACTGCTGAAGTTTCATTGTTCGGCCTCTACAGAAATCGGGTACGCGAGAGCACATTTTTGGTTATATCTTCGTGACTTCACCTGATATCGACCTAAAACGTGGTACATAGGTAGAGGATGAAGTGGCCTTTAACGTGCGCTCCGAACTTTTGGCTGCGATGATTACAGCAGACGTTCTATGGTTGGGAATAATTTATGACCTTTACCTCGATCTGACCTCGAGACCTGGCCTCAGATCAATCGAATTATTTTTGTTTTTTTCAATTGCTTATTTTTTCACCCTTCCAAAGTTTGAATGTCTGCCTTTGAAGCTATATACGTAGCAGCAGTTTAAAGATTACCCTGAAAATGGCCATTTCTGAGAACCATTACCTGACTTTGACCCGATCTAACTTAGTGATCCTGGAAGACCCTGATATTTTTCAATACCAAAAGATCCGTTATCTAATTTTGCGCACCTGTACCAAATTTGGTGTGGTCGCGCCGTACCGTTTGGACCTATTCCGGAAAAACCTCGGGGAGGGGGGCAAATTGACCTGCATCCGGGCGCATGTTAACGCTGGATTTGTGTAACATTGTAACATTGTGTAAATTCTAAACCAGGTGTTTCCAAAGAAGCAGATAGCGTGTGGCGTACGATCTTTCGATGCGAGCTTGCACGCCATTTGGTGCGTAAAGGGATCAAACTGGGTTTTATTGAAATTAAATCAAAAGCAAACATGTTTCATTCTTGGTTTTGATTTACAGCTATATCCTGATCAGGCGGGAGATTATCTGCGAATGGCAACCGACCCCCTGACCAGCCAAAGCTCGACCAGTTTATAGGTTTCCCAGATTATTTTCGCGATATCGCTATGTGTGTTTGGTTTACGTTCAACAGATTCAGCTCTGGCGTTTTCCCGATAGATATTTACCACTTTTGGTACAATCAGTGCTTTTGACAATAGTTCCATTGTGAGGATGGTCAATGCGTTGGGTCCTGAATAAGAACAGCGCATTGTTGTCCTGTGATTAAAACCAAACGAGCTTCTTTTAAACATTCGTAAGCACTATTCAGATAACAGAATACTCTTTCTTTGGTAGTACATATGAAAGGTAGACAACTATGCATATTAGCTTGGTTTGTAATTTTGCGAATCTTTCACTGTTTTGCAATAATAGAATCGTTTGTCTGAAAAACGACAGGGTGTGATTTATCGCCGGTTGTTGTTTCTTTGTGTTGTTAAATGCAGAATCGCAACTGCAAATTTGCTCTCAGCAGACACCATTGAGATGGACGGTTTCAACTCATCGGTCCTGGTTTTCCTCTTCTGTTTTGCATAATGTCACCTTTCTTAAATGTTGCTGCTGAAAACGTGTCAACAAATGCGCGATCAGGCCAAACGTTTGTTGAAGGTACGCGTTCATGACTTTTGACTTATGGCAATGACTTCGTGTGAAGGAAAAACGTTTTCAAAGCAAATTTAGCCCAACCGTGTTGAAGTTGGTGCCGTGGGGATGGCAGTGATTACGTGCTAAGCAGAACTTGCTGCTTGGACGGTGGTCTTGCTCAGCATGTATAATGCACTATATTTTGTACGTTTTCGAATCGTTGCCGCTTCATGTGACTTGAAACGGAATGTTGTGACCTTTTTCATTCTTTGCAAACGCAGAGAATAAATGTCAACCATTGTAAATGGTTAACATTAACATTCCTGGCACCAACATTGTAAATGGCGATGGCAGGAGCCAAACATGGGAAGGCTTGCGTCTTGATGATTTGTGCTCCATGTGGAAGTATCCACATCGGTGGGTGTGTTGTGTATCGTACGCCTGACGTCGAGTATTCCGAGAATATCATGAAATAGTCGAATGCAAAATAGTGTACATGAACCTTACAGCATACATCAACGGCATTGCTAGAAACCCCCAAGCGGGGCATTGTTTGTTGCTTTCCTGTTTGTGTGCTTCACAGTCCAAAACGACCTGAAAATGGTCATTTTGGACTAACGTGCATTTTCTTCAGAATAGCCACTATTAGGGACCAGGTCTAGAGTCTGAAAAGAGAATGATAAAATGTGTCTTTCTTACACATGCGTCACACTTATGTGCCACGTCATGAATCGCACCGTGATGGTTAGCTTATCGCGAGTTATGGGTATAAACTAAAGTCCCCCTGGACCAGCCGCTAGCAGTGTGCATCAGTTTATGGGTAGAAAGGCGTATGCTATATGTATAAGCTACAACTCAGTCCACAGTCATCTTTACAATTGCATTGTAGGGAAGTTCGTTTTATGTCACGATCTACTCTGTGCCCATTTTTAATCCCTGCGACCCACCCCTGCTGAGATTATGCCGCCTTTTTGTTGATCCAAATAAATAAACAGGAGAAGTAAAGCATGAAACCTGCTATATATATATATATATATATATATATATATATATATGTGTGTGTGTGTGTGTGTGTGTGTGTGTGTGTGTGTGTGTATCCGTTCCTGATGCGACAAAATTGATAAAATGCCTTTCCAGGTTATGTCTTGTCAGTAGTTCTATGTCGTGTCGTTAGCTCAGCTGTTAGAGCATGTCACTTCCCCCCACCCTGGCGAGGCAGGTTTGAGTCGCCTCGGCGCTCGCTGTTCCTTTCGTAGATCATTTGGCGACTGACCCAAGCAGAAGCACAAGCTACCGTGCGACGGTATCGCTCATGTTGGCACGTTAAACTTTCGCCTCAACATCATGCCGTTGACCTGGAATTACGCAGTCGGGTGAAGGGGTTAGAATCCGTGCTCCGTGCAACACGCACTGCTGAGCACATACTCCGATTCCAGAGCACTCTAATAAAGTATTCGGGTCAAATTCATGTATGGAAATGCGTTGCGTGCCCTTTTTGCTCCCCCCGCACCCCTGCATCGTTCACTGACGTCGTACAATGTGGCAAATGTGACATAAGACATGAAATCAACAAGCACATTGCAAAAAGCGGTCATCGGATTCTTATAAAGTCGAGAAAAGTCATGAAGTCGAGAGTACAGCTTTCAAGGCTCAGAAAAACTGCCAAACATGCCTCCCAGAAGCTTCTTCTAGACTCGCCGATGGTACACTTGCAAACGCAGGTTGTTCACAAGGTATGGGAAAAAGAACGTTAGGAAACCAAGTTTTATGGTTTTTCATTAAACCATTCAGAAACGGAAAGTGATAAAACGTCAGAGTGAGTTTAATAAGCTCTCGCTTGGAATTTCCCTGTCATGTATAATAATAAATTAGCTCTCGCCACAATTTATGCAATATGTGCATCATTTCCACATATACAGCGTACATATCAAATTATTATGTATTTGCAACCTTGAAAAATGCCGGACGGCATTCCACCCAGTTGCCAAGGGGATAGCAGGAGAGGTTGATATGGATGACATATCGAATGTCATCATAATGAACGACATTCGATGTGGGGACACCACGAATGTCTGTGGGAGTCAAGCCCCGGAATACATCCTTATTTAAAAATGTCCATGGAAAAAATGCCAGAGAAATTGCGAATGTTGCACGCATTGCTGACGTCCGAAGTCTGGTCCGTACGTTCAGGTACTTCCTCGAAAGCTTCATGATTACAACTTGTGGAGTAAAATCCGAAGTAAAACATTTCCGAAAGCATGGACCACAATGTGCCAGAAAATACATATTTTGACAGTTTGACCTGAGTTGATTTGTAAAGTGTCACGCAAATAAAACGCTTCTCGAGTTTGCCTTAATCAGAAGGTCGAGAGCTATTCAAAGCAGTTTCATGTTTTCTCTGTCATCTTCCATTCTCGAGATAGCATGGCCTCTGAGGCTGCTCCACCTGCCGAAGGACGAGAACAGTTCCACCAGGGACGTGTTCTGAATGGTAGAACCGTTCGAAAATATACCTCTGTTATGTAAGCAAGACAAAAAATGGAACAAAACGTGTATATTCCGGCACAAATTATCTGCATTAATATCCACTGAACTGGCGCTCCCTTTGGGTTGATCTGTGTAACCCCAATAAATCTGGGAGCGCCGAACCAGACCTCATGGTTGGTTTAAGGATTATTAAGCCTTCATCTCTTGGGCTCGAAAGAAACTTTCATATCGTTAACTTCGCAGTTCCTAAATAAGGACAATTCGTAACATATACTTCTGTAAATCAGAATGAGTGAAAAAATACGCATTGCGTTTGATTACCCTTATAGTCAGGAACATGATTGGATGATATTTGAGACGTGCTCAAAGAATGATCGACTGTGATTGTTCTCATGAGGCATTTACCAGCCAGACTACTAGACTTCCATTGCCAATCATAGTAATCGGCTCAGTGAGGCTGTTATAAATATGTATCTTTCCAGAAAACGCAATCCCCGAAGTCCGATTGGATGCACATTCATTGAAGCAGTTACGGTGAAAATGGATTCTCCCAAACTGGAGGAAATCCTTTGCTGAGCTCCTGATCCTAGAAATTCTACACATTATCTTGCTACGCTATGCCTTTGACTCTTTTATTATAAAGCCTCGTGACTCAGGCTTCCATAGTCACCTCCCGGTGAAATCATGGCCCGCGGATAGTAAGAGAACTTTCAATAAAAATGCACCAAATGAGGTCAGCAATGTCCGAGCTCCCGTAATTAAGTACTGAACATCAATCACTGTAAGTGACTTCAGATTCGAAAAAGCTGAGAACCTTTTATGCGAGGAATGGTTCTTCAAAAACATAACGTTTTTATTCGACGAGGGAATGCTGTGAGTAGCAGTTTAAACGCCTTGTGCGTTATGCGCAGAGCGAGTAAAAGGTTCGCCCAGACCTTGAGGAGATTTGTCAAAATATTCCTTATAAAGGGGAACTAACCAGAGCTTTATCACCGTCAGGCTTGGAAGTAGGGGGACTTGTGTCCTTTGGGTCTCCGGTGGTGGCACCCGTACACAGAGGACATGCAAGGACGATCCATAGCTATGCGAAAACACTAGGGGGAAGCGGGGACGTAGGAGAAAAATGCATGTGAATAAATCACCTAGCCTTATCTCACAAGACGGAAAACATTTCCCACGGTTGGTACGTTTTTGTCCCGGGGGGAGGGAAGGGACGTGCCCCAAGCGTCCTCATGATATGCACTTACCCGAACCTGAGCCTTGCGCTGAAATAGAGCGCACATTCTGTTGGAACTAATCGTTAGCGGTGCTGCTTCGATTTTCGGTCAATGTTTTGCTAGAACGTTAAGGGGCTTGATGCGGTTTCTAAATATCAACTAACAGTGTAACTTTGTGAATGAGCTCCGGGAGATCTGCACCTGTCGCGTCAATTTCATTGGGTCCCTACCGTCATATTTTCCAGCAGAAATACTGAAAACTGAAAGAATAAACCGAGTAGCATACCCCTCTTGAATACTGCCACTTTATTTTATTAATAAATGCCCGTCGTATCAACATTGATCATATCACAATGCCATACCCCCTGGTTTTAGGCAGACGTATATTTTTATGCAGCTTCGTTTCTTGAGACTTGATTTCTTACAGTTTCATTGAGAACGACACGGAAGTCGAAAAGGAACCCGTGGGGCCTTAAAGCATGTCCCAAGCGTCATTCAGTCGATTTGCTTTGGTGCCACCAACTTAAGGTCCCTATGCTCGCGTTACCAAAAATGTGCATCCCAGTTCTAGCAAAGCTGTTCCTCGCATTGGGAAACAAATGGTGAAAAAACAGAGAACCGAAGCTAAACTTGCCCCCGGTTGGGAGATAGTTTGACCCTCCTTCCTCCGAGGGTTTCCGGAATAGATCCCGAACGCTGTGGCGCAGCCGCACCAAATTTAGCACAGCTATACACAACTGAATAGCAAATCATTCAGTGCTAAAAAGTTGTCAAAGTCATCCTAAGGTCACTGAGCTAGAGCGGGTCAATGTCAGGTCATGGTCATCAGAAACAGCCATTTTTGGGGCAAACTTCAAACTGCTGCTACGAATAGCGTTTTAAAGACAGACTTTAGAATATGTTATGGGTTCGCAGCAAACGTGCCGCAAAAGTACAAAAACATAACGATTGATCTGAGGACAGGTCACGACGCCAGGTGAAATCGAAAGCAAAACATTACTTGCGAATGCGTTATAATCATCTCAGCCAACAAACCGGAACACACATAACAGGACACGTCATCTTCTACTGGTGTACCAAGTTTCAAGTCGATTGCAAATCAGCTCACGGACAGATGACCAAAACTATTATTTCGGTTACCCCTTTTCTGCAGAGGCTGCTTAAGGAAACATCGGCAATTTCTTATTCAGTGCCTAATTCAGGGCTAAAATGACTCAAAACAAAGTCGGGGATGACCAAAAAGAACATTCCTATGGCTTGGTCTCTTCAGGCCACTGACTTAACATATACATTATTCACCTTCTTGCACCTTTTTCTGCAGACACGTGCCTGCTTGAGTTTTTTTTTTACTCTGTTTTCGAGCTCAGCGACCAAAATTACCTAGGTTTGGTACATGTTGGGGAAAATAGGTATCAAAGAGGAATGGATCAGATGGGTTTTGTCTGTGGTCTAGTATTCCGTGCAATGCCCGCGTACTATTCTGAGGAAGCTGAAGGACGTAATTAAGTTTGTTTTTGCCAGTGTTATATACTTCATCCAGTGATAAAGTTGTATCGGATGACCGTAAGTGGGTCTGTGGAGCACATCTTTGCAATTTTCACCTTTTTGAGGTCACTTAAGATCAGCGACCTAGCTTGACCTCAGATGACCCTGTACAACCTCTGCGGCCAAAATGTGATATGTGGGTAATTTCGGGTTCCAAATTCGAACTCAGCGCCGAAATTTACCCCGAAAGACCACAAAACAAGATATGCGACACTTCGCAAAATTAGTGATGATTGAGTTGAGCTGAAGTAGAACTTCAAACACAAGTACTGGGCCAATCATCCCAGATTATATACTTTCTACTGCAGGGTTGTGTGCCCCACAAAAATTGGTCGTACATGACCAACAGTTAGTGAAAAGTCTGGCGAGCCGCATCTCTTTGACCTCGTTTGACCTTGGAGGTCACGTCGTAGAAACACCGAATTTCTACACAGGAGAGTTCCTACAGGGCTTCATCAACTCTGCAAAGTTGGTGGTTCGTTATTGGAGTCAAATTGGTCCCCCACCCGAGCGAGTTATATTTGACCGGCCAACCGTGCGAGTGTTAACCCTCACCCAGCGAGGTACTCACCCCTGCCAGATTTTTTATGGCAACATAAAAAGTGTTCGCGATGCTAGGACGCTGAAATTCTGCGCATTGCATTTTATTCATCATGCATCTTTTGAAAAAAAATATGGATGTTGGCACAGGCAACGAAGATATGACGTCATTCTCAATGGTTTGCAAGCCAGTTTTGCGCAAATATAGCAGTATTTTCGTGGTAAATCGGTGCTGTCAGCACAGTCGATGTTTTGTCCGGTCGAACAGTTAACACCACAATCACGCAATGTAGCTTAATCTAAAATAGCTACATTTGAAGGTCAGCTCAAGACAAGGTCAGGTCAGGTCAAGACAAGGTCAGGTCAGGTCAGGTCAGGTGAAGATCTTAGTTAACTTGGCTAACCTAGACTTTATGTCGTCTTTTTGTGAACTTATTCCAGTGTTACGGAAGCAAATCACGCTAAAAAAGCAACTTATGGTCAACCTTGTAAAGGGACCACATCCATGGGCTTCACTAGGTTCAAGACCCTGTCGAGGTCAAACGACGTCACTGAACTTGAGTGACTTGGGATAACCTTGAGCCTCGGATAAAATAAACTTAATAAGCTTGGTAACTTAATAAGAATGGTGCAAAATTAATGACAAATTCGAAATCAGCGCCCCAAAATGCCCCATATTTCACTCACAGTCAATAACGGTCATCCGATGGCAAGGGCCTCGTAAAACCTTGGATGGCTATTTTGAACCTCGGATCGACATTAAGGTATTTTTGAGCGCTGATTTCCAGTTTTACATGCATGTTGCACCATTTTGACCCATCCATGTTCATATATGTTTTTTTTCGCACAGTTTATTTATGGTAGTCAGAGGGCCCTAGATTCAATAGCATTCCAGCCGACCACGTGATTTGACCTGAACTTAGTTGTCCGAAGCAATGGTGAAATGTATCATTAGATCTGCAATGCTTTATGGAGTCCTATACTTCTTTCCCAGTGTCTGTAACTGCGAAATTTTATGTACTATGTCTTTTCAAACGATGCCATTTGCCATCTTCGCCAGTTTTGGCCCATTCACCTGACCCAGGAAATAATCGGTAGACCCAAAATGTTAGAACTGGATATGGAGTGGCTTGCTCTCATGGCGGGCAACACGTTTGTTTTTGTTTTGCGGTTCTAGCTCAGTTAGGAGAGGAAAGAGGAGCAGGTCCCCCTCGTCCTAGACGTTAACTTAGACGCAAAAAAAGCCTACGTCCGGTAAAGATAAAGGTAAGAAATTACGACGGGCTCTGAACAAAGACTGGAAATAAAGTTACAGGGTAGAGATGCGGCAACAGGTGGCCAGCTCGACATTACTGTGCCCGGGCCTGATAAAAATCCAGTTCCCAGCACAGTCGGGCATTATCTGGACGGCTCCCGCCCCCACAAGACGGAGATCGAAACTATGCCGTCCGTTAGTCGACATTTGACTCTTGGCCTGCATTCTCGCGTTGACTGTGCGTCTGAATCTGACGCATTGTGTGTACATTGCGCATGGCTGGAGCGTTGTGGACTCCCTGGAAAGCGGCGCAATAAATCGAACACTACACATGACATGGAGGGAGGCGCCACAACCGGCTGAATGCAACAACAGGAATACAACGGCAATATCTCATGGTTGAACGCCGCAGTCGTTCTGGCGCTCCACGCGAGGAAAGGGTTCAGCTGGATGGACGAAACATTGTGAAGATATGTGTTATGGCAGCATATCTGCGTAGACTGATGGCAAAATATCGATAACAAAATATAAATTTCAGTTTTATTAAAGATGTACCGCAGAGGCCAATGAAAGATCATAGACAAACTGATGTTTTATTGACCTCTGGACATGTATTGTGATGGTATGAAATCTGGAGATTGCATGAGCTTTAGCGGCCCGCTCACTTAGTACCGTGCCACTTTGTGTTTATGTCCAGTGATCTTTTTTTATTCAGCGTTATTTCAACTAATATATAGACAGGGACAGACCCAGACCATGAGCCAGGGGGGAGGAAAATCTACACCGAAATGTTGATATCCCCTCGGCTTTCGGCCACGTTATCTCGCCGTTTCCGAAAATTATCGTGCTTAAAGACAAACGTTCGTGTCAGAAAAACACATATTTACGACTTCCGTCCGAAGCGAAGAGGGGAGGAAATACATGTTGATCAGGGTATTCCAATGGAGGATGACTATAGGCTCGATGCCCCCCCCCCCCACCCGATCTACCACTAAATGCAAAAATAAGTCCAATCTCGTGGAAAATTTGGCGGACTTAAATATTGCAGACATGGCCTTTATGGTGCAGTAGACACGGACTCATAACTCATTTTTGTGACCTTTCTGTTTGCATTTGTTCGCCTGAGCTATTGAGGTGGAAACAAAACAGGTGTCAGAATGGCTGGCACCAATGTGCTACGCCACGCTTCTGTTTTGCACGCATCACCTCCGATTTGTTTTGTTTCGAACCCACCGGTGCATTAGCTGGTGTCGTCTTGAGCAGCAAATTTTATGGAGTTTGTTATGTTTAGCTAAAACAACCATGGACGTATCAAACTGGGCTCAAAAACGAATTGTCCATCAATATTGCGTATTCTACGCAGTTTGATTACCTTAGCCTTGCACTTAAAAGACTTTTCACATAAAGTTTGAGAAGTACGCGTGTTTCAATTTTGGTTCTGATGCAATTCAATCTCAACATTTCCTCCTTTGATTTTTCCACCAACTCAACTCTCACAGACTTTCTCCCTTGATTTGAACATCTTCTTTTCATTGCATAGGCTAGCCATTATGAGATGTATGATCAATCAAGCCAACAATCCAATAAGTTAATTTTAGCACGTCCCAATCAGTCCGGGCACTTGAACGTCTAGCGGACCCTCAAAACTTAATTCACAGACGACCGGACGATTTCGCGCTGCTCGACCCGCCTGAAGGTTAGAGCCGACCGGTGGTTCCTGCAGTTCTGCTCGACATCATGTGGCCTCTGGGCCGTGTAGCCCCCAGTGGGCAGCCACGCGGAACGGTGGCCGAGCCGGCCGCCACGTGAGGTCGCCCCCCGCCGCCAGCTGTTAATCCGGCCACAATGGGCGGCCATTACGACGGCGAGGGGTGGCGCGCGGCGCGCCGTCTTTGTCTCGACTGTCGGCAGCGTCGGCGGTCGTCAGGACTCCGCCGTCCGCCGGCGACGGCTAAATACCTGCTGACCTCGGCAGAGCTGTGGCAGACCCGATTTCCACCGGGACGCCAGTGGAAACGATTTAAAGGCGAGGAGGGGAGAGTGAGCCGGAATCTACCGGAGAGAACTTAGCATCTGTTGCTGACAGAGGTCTGCGGGGTTCTGTCGACGAAAAAATAAATGTGAGGCAGAAGACCGTAGTTTACGAGACCATATCTGTAGCAATGACTACGGGGTATTGTGTGCCGCTTCCCATACCCCAGAACTGCGGAGAGAAACGTGGGATATTTTTTATTTACAAATCGGGCTGAAATGGTTGTTTTGTTAAATGGTTCTTGTCGCTACCAATATTCATACCACAATGCCCAGTCATGACATCTTATCGTTGGAAGCACAGCATAACGCAGCATCATAGCAGAGTACTTGGAAAGCCCTTGATGACTGTAAACGGCAGCATTAATCGTGAATGAGGCTTCCCCAGTGTCCGTAGAACGCTTTTTGCTCATGCCCCATCCTTTAAACCCTGCACCCATTCTACCACCACTGGTGCGGAGGCGTCGAAGCGCCCGCACCAGTCGGGGGACAGCGTCAGTGGGGCACTGAACTCACCTCTGATGGGCAGATACTGATACGCGAAGGCGGGATTCCTGAGGACCCACCTGGGCGACTTCCAGGCTGAGCCGTGGACCATGAGCTGTGAACTTCCACCTGGAGCGCTCACGTGCAACTACAGTTATTTTTTCTCGTGTCTATTTAAGTGTTCTGCAGACTTTTTGCTCTAGTTTTTGTTGTTCTTTACTTGCACTGCGACTGAGATCTGAAAAGCAAGTAAGGGTGATAGCTAGTCGAGACCACTGCATTGCCACAAGTGCCTTGCCTCGCGTTTCAGAATATGATTTCATCATAAGCCTCCCAAATGCTTTTGAAAAGCAGTTACTTTCTCTCGCATGCTCACTACCCACCTGTAACACATCCAATGAAGTATATCATTAAAATAGACGCGAGTTTAAAATAGAGGCTGTTATCATTAAAAGGCGCGAGTTCGGTGAAACAGAAGTCATGCTTTATTACGCACAGCCTTGGCATTCATCGGAAGTGGAGAGATGTTAATCAATCGCACGCAGATTCATAATTCAGCATCACGTTAGTGTGCTGATGGATAGCGTGGATTCCGCGAAATAATTAAAATCCTTTTAGTAGATTTCCCCGTGGGATTAAAAATTCGTACAGTCAGTATTTCAGATTATGCTGTCGGCTCCGTGTTTTTGGCCGGAGGAATAACTGACGATTTTGACGGGTGTTGTGAGGTCCCCGTGACAGCGCCGTTTGACATCGGCCTCAGGCATGGCCTTCCTTACTTGGTCTTATGAAATGCTCCCTAAATCATGCCAGATTAAACACTGGCTGACAAAAACAGATTGAAACCCTGAAATAGTGACTGATAAACTGCCAGCTCCACAAGGGTTCCAACTCTCAAGCATTCCAGGATGACTATTATTAGTCCCATATTTACGTCTAACTTGAATCGCATCAAGTTGTCGTTTTTTCCCGTCTAAATCTTCGGAATAGAAATAGTACTCGGATTTGCATGTGAAGGTCAAAGTTTAGTGTCTGGCCCATTATGACATACGTATTTAACAGAATATAGAGAAAATGAATGTGAAGCATACATTTATATATATATATATATATATATATATATATATATATATGTACATATCTATATATAAATTTATTATATATAAACATACATATATATGCATACTAACGACAAACGGACATGCACACAAACATACATACACAAATATAACAAACACAAAGCATTTGTTACAGATCGACGCATCCCGGACTAGTTGGTCCGTCGGTTTGCGATAACCTTGCTTCAGTTTACCTCATACCGCCTCAGCTGGCGGGACCCAACGTCCCAGTCGTGACATAACCTAGCCCAAATTGGGAATTTGTCATCGATGCGAGTGAATGAAGCGACGTGCACCACAGCAAACGGAATAAAACAAGGCGGCATTAGGAAACGAGAAGGAAGGTTTTGCCTTTGTTCGAAGACCTGCAATTTTAAAATGGAGCCATTTTTGTCACCGAGCGATTACTTTAGCAAACGACCGGGTATGCAAGCAGTAAAATGTTTTTCCTTGCGAAATAAAATCCACTGAATCAGGTTCAAAACTTTTCATTTGGAAACAGACCGTGTGCGCGCCTTGCTATTATAGATAATATATGCCATCCCTGTGTGATTTTTATTGAACAACGCATTATGCATTCCTGGAGGACATTACAGCACTGCGCATTGAAACTCGCAAAGACAAAGCCATGACAACTTGTGCCAAAATATTTGTGTTTTGTTTAACATCAAACATTCTTTTACTCGCATATACATCGAAGCATGTAATCAACCAATAGCTGAATAAAAATGTCGTACGGATTCCCAAAAAACAAATCACATTTCATTAGAACTGAACCAAGCACTGTGGCGTGGCTCAAGTGGTTGTGGCTATGGGAAGAGTGGTAACCATAAGCAGTTCTCCATATGTGACTATTTATACCAGGATATGTAGATTTCTAGGAAACTTTTCAGAGCAGCATTTTTGATGGTGTTGGATTGCCCGACTACACGTTATTATATATCATCTATATTATTGTTAAGTTGTGCTATGGATATATATTAATTTGAAATGCTGTCGAACACCCCTCCGATTGGTTCCAAATGACAAAAAGCAACCTTGTGAAAGTTGCAGGACGATCGGACAATATTTAGGGGTCGCTATCACAGACGGAAGTGTAGCCATACGACGGGAAAAACACTAGTTAGAGAATCACGTTACGTAACAATCTCCGGTTTCCGGTCCCTAGACCACACCTATTACAGGGCATGCGAGGCTTCCGCCATCCCACCACCAAACCCCTGAGACCTCTTGTAGTGCAACTCAGACATAGGAGCATCACCGCAATGCAACCCTATCTCAGCCCGCGAACGGCTTGAGTTACATGGTTTTTCGCCGGCGGTTTTGAGATGGGAGCAGCTGGCCCGCCACGCAGTGCGTGTCATGCTCAAGGTGGACGATCGCATTTCAGCTAGTCTCAGTGTGCGTGGTGCGGTCTGGCCAGACGCAGAAAGTGGGATGACTGTGACATTCCGCGATTATATTAGGTGATTTAAAATGGCGAGACCGAGAGTTCGGAGTTCAGCTGACGTGCGGTTCGTTAGACGACGTTCTTCATCGCCGTCTGGAAGCAAACTTCCTAATAAAAGGGCGGTAATGTCCGTTTTTTCATCACCATCTGTCAGAAGAGCTCAGAAGTCGGGAAAGCGCAACGACGTCTGCGGATGAGGCTCTGAGATGCTGGGAAATAGCCGCATCTCGGTGCGTCTGAAGAAGAACGTTGTCGAAGCCATCCTGAAGATCGTTTGTGAGTGGTAGAAGCTAAAGGAGAACAAAGGCAACCGGCAAAAACGTTCCAATTTCCTGATAAGTAAAGAAGCTACATTCACGGAATCGCTAGTGGAGTTGTTTGACATGACGCGCAGAGATGCCCTGACGCTTATCACAGTCGAGGAGGATCGACTTTTTCTTCTCGTCCAGCGGGAAGACGGACGGTGAGGTACGATGAGATCAGTTGACAACATGGTGCACAGGAAGGAAAAAGAGCGGAAAAGCGAGCATATCGTGCACTGAAGCGGCGGAATGTAAGCAAGGCGCAGAGAAGCCGGCTGAGACAGTAGCGTTGGACTCTTCAAGCAGTGGCGCGGGTGACGCGCAGAGCCATAGTATAGGGAATGATGACGAAGCAGTGCCATCCGTCGCATCAGATCCGCTACCCAAGCGAGCCAGAAGAACGATTCCGGTAGTGGATGTCAATTTTGCTGCTGCGTTGGATCGCACAAAAATGAGTGACCGGAGTGCCACCTACGTGACTGGATCAACAGCGCAAAGCCAGGCCCAAGGTATCTCCCATATGGCGATGAATCGATTCTCAATTCGCCGGTAACGCATGAAACATCGCAAGATCTAATCTGATACATTAAGGAAACAGTTCACCCTTCAACACCCCTGGTGGTCCGCTAGGACGGGAAGATGATGGCGGACATAACTGGAAGGGATATCATTGATCGCCTTCCAATTCTGGTCTCTGCCAATGGAATCGAGCAGTTGCTTGGAGTCCCAAAGCTTCAGTCGGGGACCGGGAAAGCACTGGCAGAGTGTGTCATTAAAGCCATTCTCGATTGGCAAGTCGAATATCGAGTTGTTGACATGTGCTTCGACACCACGGCTTCAAATACTGGCGTGGTGAACGGCGCTTCCGCTCTAATTGCGCAGAAGTTCGGGAAAGGAATGCTCAGCCTGGTTTGTCGGCGTCATATTCTGGAAATCGTGCTAGACGCTGCGTTTTCGGCGGCCATGAATCCGTCAACTGGACCAGACCTTATTATCTTTAAACGATTCCAAAAGCAATGGAGCTGCACTGACCGATCGACTCCCTCTTCTGGAACGGATAACGAGCTAGTGGCAGAAGCTGTCCGAGAAGTCTCTGATCTGGTTATCAGATTCGCCAAGGGTCAACTCAAAGAGCATCAACCGCGGGACGGCTACCGCGAGCTGCCAGAAGCTGGCAGCCATCTTCGTCGGTGGTGTCCCGTCATCTGGTATCCGTTTTCTGGCTCCAGGTGTTCTGTATCGGCCTCGTTGGACGGCTAAGGCCATTTATGCCTTGAAGCTATGGATGTTCCGGAAGCAGTTCAAAATGTCACCCAGACAGGAGATCGGACTTAGGAACATCTGCATCTTTATGGTCAGAGTTGTCGTCGGGGCATGGTATCCAGCTCGCATTGTATCCAGTTCCTTCTGTTTTCCTCGCTCTAGTGCAGGACTTAGGAGTCATGAAAGGCCTCAGTGAGTACGCGAAGGTCAATGCTGCAATCTGAGAGGCCACGATTAAGAAGCTCCTCGGTCACCTCTGGTGTCTGAACTAACGTGTAGTAGCTTTTGCACTCTTCAGGGAGAAAATCATTGTCGTCTACCCTTTTCAGAAAATGCATTTTCTGCTGTTTTCCGTTTTTTTCACAGACGACTATATCACTGAGCGCGGACAAATGAGCTTAGATACTGCTTGTGTTATTGACTATTCACCTGAAGCGTTGACTCAGACTGCTTTTACATTTTCCATGTCACGAAGCGGAGAAACGCTTAAACTTCGACCTCTGGTAGCGACCCTTAAAAGTCGCCAAATCACCACCATTTTTTCATTGAATTGTTTTTCATCAAGTGGAAACGAATGATGGGTTCCCCAAAAATTTCGCATTTTCATTTTTCACCCATGCTAGTTGTAACGAGTCTTGTATATATATATATATATATATATATATATATATATATATATATATATATATATATACATATATATATAAACACCAGCCGGTTTGGGCGGGAACTCAAAAGGGTCCCATCCGGTTTTCTGAGGCTAACCAAAAAGGGAAAGGTGCAGTGGTACAAAACTTGGGATACCTTTTCATACATTATTTTTGTACCTTGTGTCAGTTTTTAAACCCAAGATCATTAACCTACGACAGGTAAAGTTGTGCTATGTTCCAAAAAAGGAACTTGCCATAAGATTTTTTGAAAAAAACATGGATTGGAAGTATTTGGTCATTGACCTCAGGTCAGCTGAGTTTTCGGTGTTTTTACCTTTGCTTTTGAGATTGTGCGACTGGTTCGGCGGCTCTGAAGCTTGGACACACACCCTCGTGCTTCTTACGTCACGTGAACACGTGATATTACCCCATGACCCGTGATTCGGATCAGGTCGCCTTTCATACAGAATTTTTCAGAGCCGAAACCAAGCACAGTTCTTTGGTTTACAGTCTTGGAATGTTCACTGGCGGTCATACGTGCTTCGGAAACACTAATTTGTGATCGGACTTATTTGCCGAGGGTGACCCAATCCCATTTAGCCCAAGCCGGCCTGAATTAACATTTTGAAATACCTTGTTGTTTTGGACACCAACACATTTTGCACGACCACAAATGCAAGAACTATACACATGCCTGCCTCCTTTACAGTTGGTACCGCCCCAATACTCTTATTTTTGGTCGCCAAAATAAAAGCCCTTGACGTCGCGAAAATAATTCCCGTCAATTATTCAGCCTTAACACTGTGGCCGCGTCCTCCGACCGGTGTCTCTGTAAAATGCCTTGGGCATGGGTTTTGTAATTTAGAATGGATACTGCATGAACTGATACAGGATTTTATCGGAGATGAAAAGTGCCACCACGGCAACGTACGACGGTGAAAATTTACGCCCAACTGCCATTCTCCGTGGTGGAAACATAGAATATAGCCCCGGCGATTCAAAACACATCAACTGGTTACGTGGTCGCAACTTTGAAAAAGTATAATCATAGGCGTAGGAACGTTTCAAAAAGTGGGGGACCAGGGGGAAAACTATTTTAGCTGAGAGGGGGCGTGGGGTGCGATCCGACAAAAAATCGTTTGATATAGTGTTAAGCCAAGTAATTCGATCATTGCGTATAAGCAATTCTAGCGTAAAATAAGTGGTAAGGGCGTCATAAAGTCAATAAGCAGTCCAGGTGATTTTATTTTCATTCTTGGTATGCACAAGGCAGCATCTTGATCTTCACCACTTAAATTCATATTGAAAATGTGCCTACTATCTACATTTCTGTTTGAAGACTTTTTTGTCTCATCCTCTGCCTTTGCTTCCTAATTTTCAGTGATTTATTGCTAAAATATGACCATTTGTCTTCCTATGTATTTTGTCTTAGTTGTCGGAACGCGTTTTAAATTGCGAAAATGTGGGTGGGGATCAGGCGCCATTGCTGGCCCTATCACTTTGAAAAGTGGGGGCCATAGCTCACCTGCCTCCCGCCCCTGCTCCTACGCCTACGTCCTCAAACGCCCTCCGATTGACTCTGATCTGTTCCACTAACGACTACTCACCCTCGCATAAGCTGAAGAGGGCTGCCGGCAACACTCAGCTAGGTTAAAAATGTGTAGATTAGGCGCGAAAATGCGCTACAATTTTCTTCCGAATATTGGACTTTCGCTGGATGTGGTAGTATAAGGTGCTGCTGTATTAGTTCTTTACGCACTCAGTAAAAGTAGTCCTTTATGATATGAAGCAATGTTATCCAGTAGGTGCTGGAATAGAATCCGCTGCTCGAGGCACTCGATAGGTCACTGAAAAACCAATATTTGGTCAGAGGAGCTTACTACATATCACGATACTTAAAACTGAGGCTGTATTGGTCTTGATGCGCAGGCATCTCAAGTTTACGCTGTTGTAGATCTAATGATTATGTTGCACCACTGGCTGCAGCGTATTGATTTCGCGCAACCCGAAAACAAAGAGAAAAGTCGCTTCTTTGTGACAATGTCGAGCCTGAGTTCACCGAACTAGACTGGAGAATCCATATGCGCACATACGGTGAGGACTCCCCTGACGATGCAATTATTCTTCCTTGTCAAAAGTGAAACGCCACAAAATTACTGCAAAACTTGAAAATGAAGCGGGCTTTTTAAAACGAGGGATTTTTAGGGGACTCGAATCCCGGGTCGTGGAAAATTCTTGGTGGAAAATGTCGCTGGTGGAAATTGCAATCATTTCTTCACCCCTGGATTTTATGCAAGATCGTGTCTGGCCAATGGAAATGCGGCAGATGATACGACAGATACTAGTCACTCCTGACTAACATGCGCCACAAGTTTGGACTACGCTGACCTTGTTTTACATTAGCATCATACCTGCAGACTTGATATGTACCCAATAACTATTTTTTCTGCATTATCTTGCCGGAAGGAAACATTTTGCAATACGGAAAACCCCAGTCCTTGCACCCTTGTAAAAAGACGAATTTTTTTCTCCACTTTCATGTTCGTATGACATTGTTACATTTAATCTCGAGTGCTCTTTTTCTGCACCAAATAGGTAAATCAGGGCTTCTTGATACGCCTAACCTTTTTGGAGACAACTAAGCAAGTTGATTATCACAGTTTTCCGCCCAAAAATGCCAAAAGGTAATTTGACCTCACATGGCCTTTTGTCACCTTACCCGATTAGACTAAATCTGGGTGCTTGCTTCTAGTTTTGACAAGGGCTTTCCAAGGGCGTCTTTACGTTTCCTCTGGGACTTATAGTTCTTGAAATCTTGGACGGCCCATGAGCCCCCCTGACAGGCGACGGTGGATTCGGAGGCAGACCCGACGAGGGTTAATTTTCAGTTATGAATACCATAATTCAGTTATACTGTGCTTTGCACGTAACACTAAAAATATATTAACTTCCCTGCACGACCGTTTGGTCAAAAAAAGGTATTTTGCTTTTTTTATTTTTTATTTAAGGTATTTTTTAAAAAATTTAAAAGGTTGTGACAGAGCCATTCGTAGTAGTGGACAAACGTTACAAAAAAGTAAGCATTTCTGTCAATACAGTTCCTACTCACGTATGTCGGGCTTTGAGCGACATAAAAGGTCATTCGGGTTGGCGACAGACGTTCTCCTATTCAGCCCGTCGTAAAGAAAGAGCAGCTCCGTTCCACCCAATGACAGATCCTTTTCTTGAAACGCTGATTTATAATGGTCACGCCTGTCAGTGACAACTTCTGACAACTTTCCCCCATTTCAGGTTTGGCTCGCTTTTCTCCATGGTTGGGTAGTTATTGGATACAACACAATTAAAAGGTGTCCGGCTCAGGACTGCGTGCTGTTTCTCGAATTAATTACACCTGACGATTGAAACGATGAATTTGATTACGTTGTCTGTTGTAGGGAACAGAATGTTTCAAGGGAAACGACATAGCATTACGTCGCTCCGTCTTTCCGAGGCGTAGATCTCAAATATCCCTCACTTAAGACAATTTCGTGCTTGATGCAGAGTTGGTCCTAAGCGCCCCATTGCCCACGTCAAGTTAAGTCTGACCAGACTGTGAGGGCTAGTGATATTCCAAGGCTACCAACTGGTAGGCTTGTGCCTGGTGCTGAATCGAATGGAATCATCACTGAATCGATTCAGGAGTTCAGCGCTTTTGTTTTAAACTAGATTCTGAATCGATCCAGCTAAAAACCTCAGCGGCTCAGATTCAGAACTGAGTCGCATACTTGTCCGAAGAATCAGTTGCGAATCAATTCACCAAAAAGTTCGCATGGCACAATTACCCCGGTCCATATGGTTCTGAACGAAATCAAAACTGAATCGATCCACTGCAGGTGAATCAGGCACAAACTTGTCAACTCGGCCACACATTTTACTGATTGATTTGCATCGTTTTCCTAACAGCGTGCTAGTTCTTGTGGCTGTCTAGTGCTCGACAATGGTGCATACGTTGGTACTACTCAAGCCAGATCGAAGTGCACGGCATGAAACCCGTGTTTAGTCCGCACAACGCTCCTCCTCTGCTTGTGCGCCCTCTCTTCACACTGAGATGTACGTCTGCGCCGCGGTACACCGGTGTATTCCGGTACAGTCTGTAATCAGTTCAACGCCCGGTCCGCCCACCGCGGAAGTTGGAAGCCGTCTTCACCCTAAAAATACCACAGAAACTGATTTCATCAGTTCCGAAACGTGGCACCGTGTGCATTCTCGCATTACGCAATTTATGCTTTCCTGCCTAAACAAAGTCTGCGTTTTTCAGGGGCGTTTTGGCGGCTGCCAAAAGACTTCAGCTGATCAAGCTCTTCCATTGGATTGCGAGCGACGGCTGGGGAAAGCAGGACAACCTCGTCCAGGGTTTGGAGGACGTGGCTCAGGGCGCCATCACGGTCGAGCTGACGTCACAACATATCCCGGAGTTCGACCGCTACATGGCGTCTCTCACACCGCACAACAACATCAGGAATCCCTGGTTCAGGGAATACTGGGAGACGCTGTTCGACTGTGAACTGGACTCGTCAGAGAACCGCTGCGACTCTGCGCTGCGACTGCTCCCTGAAAACGGATTCGTGCAGGAATCCAAAGTGCAGTTTGTCATCGACGCGGTGTACACGTACGCTCACGCGCTGCAGAGTTTGCATCGGGACGTCTGCGGAGGAGGTAGTTCTGTCTGCTCCGAGATGAGGAAATTCGACGGTGGGGCTTTCTACAATAAGTACCTGCTCAACGTCTCCTTCACAGGTCAGTGCAGATTTTGCGATTGCGCACTTCTGCGCGCGTTGTAATTGGCGAAAAACGTGCTGAAAGACCTAGATGCCTGGTTTCTGCGTGATTTGTGACATTGGTTGGCCAAGACGCTGTCATCCAACGCAGTATTAGCTTCAAAGCTTATTGTTACCTTACCGTGGAAGCTTTCTCGTTGATTTGCGTTGAATAGGAATCGACATTGTTCAGTGACGTTATTTTCCACTCGGAGGAAAACAACAAAAGCATTTAACATTTATGTTTCAAACAGGGTAGCATGCAGAATGGTAACACTAATGTTAGCGGTAGAAGAGGAGAACATTTTGAAACTCCGGTATTAACATTTCACCAACAAATAGCACTGTGGTGTTGCAGGTGAAGACTTCAAACTGGACACAAAACGTCTTATCGTCGTCGCTTGTTTTGCAGCTCGGGCTTTTATGCTCTATTCGTATGATTATTCGGATATCCCCTGAAATGTCTTCATTGCTGAGTGCTGTTCTGTGCGCTCCTTTGCTGCCGGGGAATTTATGGTCTGGAACTTATTGCGTCGACCTTCCCTCGTCCCGAGAACGAGTGCTATTCCCTGTAGCCTGATGCATGGTACCATCAGCTGGAATGTATCGGCAATTATTACGTAATTGCGGCGACGCAGAGTTCCGGCCGCGGACGTCGCGGCTCCAGCCCGGTTTCCCGCAGAGCGGAGCTGCTCAGAGAGACAGCGCGAGACGAAACAAATGCTGGTGAATCTTTGTCTCTCCAGCCCTGTGGCATTTAATCGCGAATCTGGCGATATATAGCCCTGTGTCTCTGAGGAAGACGTGAGGATAGATCTTCGCGAGATCAAGACGCTGTTCAGCCATGTGGCATGTTACATTTTTCAAGTAGCACCGCCCCGCGTAGACTGAGACAGGTTGTTCTCCGTGGTCGCAGAATGCTTCTAGTATTTATTTTCAGCCGTCAGAGTAGTGCACAAGCTTAGTAAAAACACACTCGTGGAAAAGACATCATCAAGTTCTCGTCAGATGCCTTACTGAACGCAAGTCAAATGAAGACGTCGAAGGAACGACATTTTCGCCGTTTTGCGATATTCGTGATTTACAGTAATTCAAGCGATGACTATACAAAACAACACCTACGTTATTATGTCACTTATGTTTTGCCCACGGTGGTAACAGCTATCACGCCCGTTGATAATTCTGTTCTGTCGAGGCCCAACGTTACCTAGCCTGGCACATCTTGCATGCCCTTGTCTCTAGTCACTTCGTTTCTTACCTCATCTCTGTCATTAACGCACCTGTCCTGGATCTGTTTTACTGGGTCATAGTTGATCTGATTCAGGGTGCTTTTTTGTAACTTTGCTTCGTCTGGTGTATGGAGACCTGAGCTGGCTACATCGAACAATGTGCGCGAATCTGCCCTTCGTCTTGTTAATGATGCTCTGACCTGGGTGTATGCTTATGGATGAATATATGGTGAAAATCTTGATCACAACGGTAACTAAAACTGACAGGTTTAACCTTTCTATTCATCACTCTCACCTCAACCTTTCTAAGCGATCAGCGTGATATTTCGATAGTAATGTGAAACAGTCGACAAAATTAATTCAGCCTATTTGGATACAAAACTGTAGTGTGGTAACATAGGCAGTAACACCAAACGAGCGGCAAAGCACTCGGTTTTCCATTGGCGCACGCACTGGAGTACCATTCAGCCGCTTGCATCAGTCACCATCACCAGCCAGGACTAGCCCTGAAACTTCCACGGACTAACACGCAATAGTGCGGTATTGTGGGGAAGTGCACTCCGTACACCGCTAGCTCATTCCAAGAAACATTTGTAGGTTTATTAAAATGGTCAAAAACGCATTAGTTTTACCTTCTAAAATTACATTTTCAAGTGGTTGCATAACAAGGCTGCTGGCTGCAGCTCCCACGATGTGATGATAAAACACTACAGGCATATCACTTGTCGCTTGGCCGTCCTACCAATGTATCCATCTTGCTCGTAGTATTTGCGAAGCGTTTCCTCATAATGCGAACGCGACTATCAACGTCATTCGTGTGATCGTTCATTTTATTAAGGCTGGTATTCGTGTTGTTTTCCTAGATAACGACCGTGTGCGTAGTCTTGTAATCCATTTATCAAGGGTAGCTTAGATTGGATTGACGTCTGTCCATACGATAAAACTTCAAGCATGGGTGGACCCATCTGCACTTTTGATGCTGCAATTGGAACATCAGTAATACTGAAATTCAATTTAGCCTATGGCAAGACACTGAAAGAATGGATCTTTAACTCCTTGGGGTAAGATCAATAATTTTCATGTGACTTTACCTCTGGCCACAACACCATCTAGGCTTAGTTCACTTTGCGCGATGGATGACAATGTTTGACAGCCATTGCTTGTGTTTTTTAGTAGAAAAAAAGAAATTGGAAGAAAAAAAAAATTAAAAAAAAAAAAAAAAAAAAAAAAAAAAAAAAAAAAAAAAAAAAAAAAAAAAAAAAAAAAAAAAAAAAAAAAAAAAAAAAAAAAAAAAAAAAAAAAAAAAAAAAAAAAATTTTAAAAAAAAAAAAAAAAAAAAAATTTTTTTTTAAAAACAATAACTCATGCAGACTGTTGTGATGGCTGTCCTTGGCACCGTAAAGTTGCAAGAAAAAGCTAAGACTTAGTTATAACAGACATCCATGGAATGTGACCTGACTTATCACAATGCCTCTGACAATTCCGACGTCAGGCCTCACGTCCTGACACGTATTGTTGTGCCCCCCGTGTTGTTCCGCTCCGCTCGCCATTCGTTTCAATTGCGCCAGTCCAGGTATTGCATCGCGCCTGGTCGGCATCTGCCCTGCGCTGGAGCAAGGCAAGCCGGAGCACGACGTTTTGACAGCATCAGATCAGGTAGTACAAATACTGCAGCCGCGTCGTCTAAAGACCAAAACATCGATTTTTCCTTGCTTTGCCTCATCTCTGCCCGCCGTTCTGCCGCCTGCAGCCACGCCGACGGCTCCACAGCCCCCGTCAGAGTCGACCGCAGAACGGCTGTCGTCCTGGGCGGTTGAGCAGCGGCAGCACATGGACTGCCGAGCCAGATCCGGCGGACGTCCCTGTCGTTTGGCCCTGGCGCTGCCGGCGATACGGCGATCCACAGTCGCTGCCCGCTCCAGGCAGATTAGTTCCAGAAATATCGAGCACTCGGCTGCAGTAGACTTAGCTGTTGAGCTCGTCATTTGTCACGAGAGGGCCGGACTGCTAAGCAGCCGGTCGGGAGATGGACATCATTAGATGAGTGCAAATTTAGAAATGGCAAGCGCTGGGTGGGTTCTCCTTTGAGCACTCGGCGCAGCTCTTGGGAGAATTTTCGTCCAATCGTGGCGGCTGCGAGCAAATACGTCCGTGTGTTTCCGTAGCAGTCATCACATTCCCCGAGGCGCGTTAACTAGGGCCGAAAGCCAGCAGCCTGAAGTAATTTTAATTATGCAGACCGCACGCTCGTGACAACGCAGTTGCGTCCAACATACAAACGGGTCACACTGTTTCAGGGTCTCAGTCAAGCTACTTCCGGTGAGAGGATATCTCCGCTTGGTGTAAAACTAGCCGGTCTGGCGTAACCGGCCGAGCTTTGCTATGACAGCAGACTTGACAGCAGATATTGTTCCACTACGAATTACGGATAGTTATAATGTAGAGACCTGTAAATTCCGTCTGTGATGAGGTGTCTCTGTATGTCTTGTCACCGTTTTGAGATGCAGAACTTTTTCTTTTCGTCACAAACATGATAGGCGTACAAACTACAATGGACTCCAAGACTTAGAGGTAATTGTTTAGCTTACCTAATGCTAAGATGACCAATTCAGTGAAGTTGTAAGTTGTTTTGGGTACCCCTACCCTCTTTTTGCTGTTTTGGTCTTTGTGCACTAGTGGGATATTTTTCTGATATATATATATATATATATATATATGCCCGAAATGTTCGGTTACGAGTTCCAAACATTCTCCAGACTTCTCCAGACAGTGGTCACGTATCATTTGTCATGGCCCGTAGCTGTTGCCCTATACATGGCGAGTTGTTAAAATGCCGTCCAACAGTAAGTGGTTGAAACAGTTTCCAGCCTGCAGTAGCCATGGAAAGGGGAAACATTGACATGCGGGGTGCACAAGTATCCCTGTGGCCAGTGCCTGATTTTGCCTAGTAATATCGACTCTAAGCCATCGATTTATCACCATGTGTCAAGACTGAGGGATCGTTCAGTGGGACTATGGTAATTGGATGCCACATGCATTTGTATTTGATGACCCTGCCGTGGGTAAAAATGCGACACAAAATTACGGTTTCCTGTTGCATTGTTCTTTTCCAATGAATGCAATGTGAGCGGCCCAAAAAGGCTGAGTGACAGTCTTGCAAAGGTACTCCTTCGGCTGCATGTATAGATTATTTTCATCACGTAACGCAGCAGGCTGCCATCAGCGATAGATCGATGTTGTAATGAGACCATCACTTTTCCCCATTGCGACAAAACCCTCATTAATCTCCAATACACATCAACAGTGTAAGCTGCGCTGCTCGGGGCACAGCAGCGACAGAGAAAATAGCGGCGAAACTTTTCGTCCGTGGCGGCCCTTCATTCGCGTTGCATGCTATCTTGGCTAATATGAACATGCTAGTGATGAGAATCTAAAATACGTATATTCATTTCCTGTGTTACTGCGACTGGGAAATAAACAGACCAGTAATTTTCCTACTTGGTACCACTGCATGGTTTGAAGTGACCGTAAAGTGCCGGTAAGGCAAATCTTGACTGTTTCACCATGATCTGTGTTATAACCCGTGACAGTCAATCCTATTTTAACCCTATTACTGTACTCGTAACGTTAGGACGCATTTCCATATACGGGGAGGAGCTTATCCGTCCCCCCCCCCCAACTCGATCTCAACAAACGGAAATCGATTCGTTGTGACGTTACATTTTCATTAAACGAAGCCTTGAAAATCGTGTAAATGGTGGGTACAGGGAAGGAAAACCATGTTTATGGACCGACTGTGGCGCATTTAGCATGGAATCGAGAGCTAATCAATGGAATTTTTTGCTTTGGCCCAAGGGTTTGTCATTTTGAGAAAATTTAAAACCGTTCACAAGGTTTGAAAAATCGGAAGATCGTTTTTTTTTAAATAAATTAACGTAAAAGTAGATTTCAGCGGCTTTTACAAGTCGTTTTATACTTACGAAATACAGATCGCACTACATTTTTATGAATTTAGTCCGAGTGGTTAGACAGGGTGAGCAAAGGGAAGGCGCTCGCGCTAAGGAGAGTTTGTTGCATAGACTCCGACACCTACACCCAATCGCGCAGTTTCAGATGACGGCTGATTTGTGGCAAAAGTTTAACGTGCCGTCAAAGGTGCGGCTCGACAAGGTGATAGTCAGCTTGACCCCATGTTGCCCAGTCGGCAATTGACTCGCAGACCAAATATCGAGCACTAAAGCGATTCAAACCTATCTTGCCAGGACGGGGAGACCAGCGCTCTAGCAACTTAGCTTCCGGTCACGGTAGTTCAGTTGGTTCAGCTGTAAATTATATATATATATATATATATATATATATATATATATATATATATTAAAGTATAAATTATACCATATTAAGATATACCTTGTTTGCATAGTCTGCATAGGCAGCACTAATGGCATGGAAATGGAGAACTGTCGTAGTTGCATGTTCATCAAGTCAGGTTACGACCTCTGACCTCATATAGGCTCCAGTGCCTATATATATGCATATAGCCTCTGTCGGTCAGCCAGCTACGAAACATTGTGGAGAGCCAGCCCGTGTGATCAGTTTACGGTTGAAAAGAACAGGTAGCCCGGGTCAGGTCAACTGAGATCAGTCGAAATCAAATGACGGGCATAAAACACTCTGTGTTTTCCCTAGAGATCAATGCATCCATTCGCAATGAAACTTTGTGGGAAGCTACTCCGCAACATGAACGCGTTTATTCCGAAGTGCAAGTGACTTAGGGTAGGCTAATCAAGGTTGAACAAGGTCAGGCCATTGCAAATGCTGCATTGTGTAAACGGGGCATGCAGGAATTTCGACACGATTTGACTACATGATGAGTATAGGTTCCTCAAGGCATTCCTCAAGGCAAGCTAGGCTAAATCAACCGAGGTCATCTAAGGCCAGTTACTGAAGACGCAGTGTTTTTCTTGTCTCCACATTCACCCTAATGTGGATACCGAGACCTGAATTACATTTTTACAACGGGATCATGTTGACTTCCATTGACCTGAATTAGCTCAGGTGACCCAGTTCCAACACCTGACGAATATATATGGTTACTAATACGGATACGGATATATGTATATGGTTATCCCACCTACTGACCAGCCAGCAGATTGTGTTACGCTCCATTTCGGCGAAATGTATTATTTTGAAATACTGACCTTGGTTGACCTCGATTGACCTCACCTAGATCACCTTTCTTTGTGGCACGTGCTTTCACTATTCGGCTTAAGATTCCACAAAATCTTGCTACGATTGGTTCAGGTGATCCGGACAAAGGAAAGGGTGATACGTCTTCAATACTTGACACCGTTTGACCTTGATGGACTAGGCCTAGGTCATTCGCTTTCTAGCACCTGTAAGATCGTTACGCAGGCTTATCGCTAAAATCGGCCGGATAGATATAAGGATGGGACCGTATGCCTCTCCCTCCAGTGTAATTTTAATTTTCAGCCGTCGACCAGTGTCCGTGTTAAATCATGAACTCGACTGTCCAAGGCAGCGTTTTTTTGAAGCAAAAGTAGCCGTGTCTGAAATACTGTGCCAAAATTTCCAGTTCATTCTGAATATTTTGTTTTTACAAACTGTATCACAGTTTCGACCTTTGGCGTGAATGAGGAGCCTTGGCTGTCGTCGATTTTGTTGACGTATTAAACGCCTACCTTTTCCGCCCCAAAAAATATGTATATGTGACTTTGGACATCCTTCTTCACCTAGGCACGAGTTACAGAGCCATCATTCGGAAGCATGGAAGGCCAGTTCCTATCGGTGTTGGAATCCAATACTTGTCTGTATTAAGATTTGGAGGGGTTACATCGATCGTTAGTTGCTTTCTTCTCAGCTCAGTTCGCAAAATGCTGGGAAATAATCAAGGCCCAGCCCATGCGGAGACCTCAGGGAGATGCCACAATGAAATGTTACTAATGCTGAAAGCGGGAGATATGTTGACTAAGGAAGGCCACTTTTTGAAGCCATGTCGTCAATAATTTGCTCGAAACGAACATTCTACACGTAGGTCTGGGGGCGGAATCTGATGAAAACTTTTGGGAGACTTTGGTTTTAATTTATGTGCACGCCCAATGTATCCCATTGCTCTCAATATAACAACACTCATGTACAGATCACTTATAGGGGAGACTTATAAGCAGATCGACTTGGGAAAATGAAAAGTACGAGAAAAGAAATACGTGGTAAAAAATTAAACGGAGAGCAGGGAAATAAGTAACTGGGGCTTTTCCGAATACATCACTGACTTTTACAGTGGACCATAATCGCATCATACTCCACCATATCACCAAGCTAGCTTGCGTCCGCTTGTCCTCTTTTCCTAGTCCCTGTGTTTCTTGCGTTGAATGGTGACAGGTTTTGAATACATTGATTTCCTGGCTAAGCATGGTGGCACTGGCTGTCCTTGGGTAGCTGTCCGATGGGCTAACGACTTACTATTTCTTCCCTGGAGCTGTTGCCGGAACGGGTTGTTATTTCTTTGGTATGCCTCTTCTCCGTTCCTTCGCTCATTTTTACGATATCATTCATGTAACATCTTCATACATTTTTTAGCCTATATTAATATATGTATACATTTAGCCTGAAAGCGTGAAGTGGGTGGCGTTAGGAAGAGTCCGTGCTAGGCCGAGCTTGTTACCGGACCGCTGACTCCGTCACTCAAATGTTTCCAAATATGAAGTAGGTTCCGAATCAGGTGGCGCTAGAGGACCTTGACCGCGCCGCTTAACGACTGCTCTGTGACCGGCTGAACCTTTTGGTTTCTGGTAAAATTGTAAATGACCACTCTTGGGACTCGAACCCCAGTGCCTGCGAAGTGCTGGACTGCTAAGTTCTTTATCACCAGACCTCAGCGGGGGCAAATTAATATTTGCAAGTTATACATATATATTAAATATACGACATATATTATGTTATAACATAACATATATTACAAGTTAAACATTTCATTGCTACATCGCTTTTCGTATCAAAATGACGTGGTTACACATTATGATTAACAAACATGTCCACCGTAAAGGTGCACATGCCTATTTAGTTTCCTGAGAATGTCTGTTTGATTTAATGCCCTGAATCCACTGCTGAAATCCACTTTTAGCAGCGCGCTGCTAAAAAAGAGTTTCGGACATATTCGAGGCCAACCAAAGCCAAAGATGGAAATGAAAGTCAAGGCGGATTGAACACCGAGACAATCAGAAAAGCACAGATAACTATAACTCCCTTTTTCCCGTCGCCTTTGGCGTACTTGAATGATGACCTGATGAGGAAGCTAGTCGAGAGACCACAGACATTTCTGTGAGTTTTGGTTGGTGAAAACTGCCGTACGTTGGTAAATTCCGGGCAGGGGCAGATCGACCAGTGGGTGATCTGAAGTCTGGTGCACGAAAAGTTTATTTAATGTAATGATGAAATGGATTTTTTTTTTGTTTCGTCCCAACAGACACGTCAGGGTGGGAAGGTTCAGTGTGTGTGTTTTCTCCTCTTCAGATATGGCTGGCAGCAAGGTAATGTTCGATCAACGTGGAGATGGTCTAGCCAGGTACACCATCTTCAACTATCAGCGAGACCGAACTGGTCAAGACATGTACAAGGTATGACCGCATAAACCCGCCGCAAGCTATGAACGAAGAATTCCAATGCCATCCTGTCATGTTTCAAGTCCCATCCTGGATGCGTAAATCCGTCATTGCTCCAGTTTTCCTTCAATTTGTGTTGTGCAATCTCTGCTTATGACACACATTCATGGTCGCTTTTGTAAAGAACAGCAGAACTGACAGAAATTAACTTTTATTCTGGAACCGCAATTTTGTAACATAACGATGTCGTTAGCACCTTGTAAGATGATGCTTGCCATACCGGACAGTCCTTTAAATACACATTAACCTTACTGACTTTCACCTCTCTTTTGAATTGTATCCCGGCCGTGCAACCGATATCTTCCCAGCCAATGATTTGCCTCTCCGTGACGGTTTTTCCGTGTTTGTCAATGACATTTGCTCTCTCAGGCGACATCGTGCCCTCCCCTTCCCGCCGGCAGGTAATCGGCCGCTGGGAAGGGGAGCTGTACATGGACCCGCAGGACGTGCAGTGGCACGGCGCCGCCTTCGCCGGCAGCCCCACGCCGCTCTCCGTCTGCGCCCTGCCCTGTCGAGTCGGCGAGGTCAAACGGATGCAGCAGGTCAGTGGCCGGGTCGAGTCGGCGCCCTGGATCCGGTTGAGGGCGGCCGGATCGGCGGACAGGTTTGACCGGCCCCTCAGCCCCCGTCCCCCGAGACTGTCGTGAAATGTCGACGGCAGTCTCGAGTGCAGCGTCATCCCTGGTTCGTGGTGACAATATCGAGAGTTTCAGGTCAGTAATTTATGTGTTGCAGTGCCGTGATGTTCCTCCATGTTAAGTTTACTGCTGCTGAATGCATTTATTTTAAAATCAACCTCGATTCGTTCAGTGTAGTAATTAGTGAGACTCGTCAGTAACTGAAAGACAGTAGTTATGGGACGTTATTCGACAGAATGCACCTAAATTCGGCGCCAGAGACAGGCAGATATGTTCAGAGAGTGGAGACGGAACCATCAAGAGCTCCTAGTACTGAAATGCCCATATCGCAGACAAATTATTCGCATCTCAAATTACATCCGGATCAACGATGACAGAGGTAAAAAAGTTGATGGCGTGCTCTCCTCATAAGCACAAAACAATTGTACCGGGGTTACTCACAGCTAGTGCAAGCATCCTCCTTTTGCACTGTTTATATAATGAAAATAAAACGTAGTAGTGAGTTAATAGAAACTACTGCAAAAAAACCGCGACCAGAAAAAAGTCAATTACGCAACACGGGTTTCCAACCGACAACCCCAAACATGCGCACCTTACATCGCCTGCATGTTTGGTGAATCTTGGTGCAAGCGCGGTATTTTCATCCAAGCTTATCGCTTTTGTCCGTTAGTTTGGTAAGCAACGCGTAAAAAAGAGCATTGTCTGCTTGGGATAATTGAACGCTTCCTACCCACCATTATCTTGCTGTGCTTCTCAAGTTCTTCCTCACCGAATATGGATTTGTTGTGAACCACGAATGATGTGGCGAATAAACAGCGGGGTTGAGTGTAATAAAAAGGGAAAAGATAAGGTGCGGTTAAAAGTTCTGATTGGATAGTTCAAGCAGTCGACTCATAACCAGTGGGGACTTTATGTGCCTACTAGACAAACTGTCTCGTCAAAATGCAACGCCATGATTTGGTTGCAAGAACAGAGAGCCTTCCAGTTTCGTTCCAAAATAATTATCTTATTCATCTCATTATCAGTTGCCGATTGTAAAATTAGAGGGGCTGTATTTCCGGCAGAGATACGTTTACTACTATAACAACGAAACAGATAGTAGGTAAGTAAAATAACCGCAAAATGCATGATAAATAAAATAACAAACGAAAGGCACCTGCAGAAGATGCATAAGCGGCGACGCAGCAAATGCCAAAGACAGTAAAAACGCGCGATTGAAATTTTTGAGTGTTCACGCCATTTTCTGCACACACACACACACACACACACACACACACACAAATAGTCGTCCGGTTCGACTCAAATGCCGTAACGCATTGCCACATTGTCGCAAGGGAACAAATATGGTATCCAATTATATTTGGTAGGACCACATTTGCAACTTCACCGACGTTGCTATCGCCTCATTTTTTGCATTTGTGTGCTGCTTTTTCTTTATGTCTGAAAAATGGCATTACGCTACAATAAAGGGACTATGTAAGGTTGAAAACTGAGGTGAAGTTACTTGAAGTATTTTGGTTGTTGCCAGGGCACACGGCGGAACTGATTGTGCACTTCTCTGGTTTCTGGTTGATTATTAGCATTTTTGTACTGATATTTCCCCCTCTGTGATGGGAAGATATTGAAGTAGTTTGTTTGTTACTAATATAGGAAAAGTAATATCTTAAATGTGCCTTATCGCCTTAAGACCATATTGCGTTCCTGATTAAATACTATGACGTCTTCCTATTCGTGTCAATTACCACTCAGTTTTTCGGTGTTTGCTGACCTCCCTTTAATTATATGGTTTGATACATTCCCTTTCTGGCCTGTTCCCCAATGCGACGCCAGGTCAAACTTTTTAACGACTTGCGGACTAAGGCACTCTAATTAAAGTCCGTTTCTGGTCTGTCGAACTGGAAGTTTTAGATTGTGTTGCCGAAGATTCTGGGCGCCTATTCTCGCTCGGGAGGCTGGAAGGAGTCCAGCGAGTTCAGATAGCACTATGGCTAAGCCAGGCAACGTCTGCCGTCCGCAACTTTCGTGGTTTTTTGTGTTGTTTCAGTTGTGTTGCCTTGACGTTGGCCTGAAAGCAACTATAACGATATACGGCCTTCACCTTAAAGCAGGCTTGCTGAGTGTGATGTTGATTGAGTACTGCTTTATTAATATTGTTGTTCCCTTATGTATCAGCAATGCCCTGCAAATTGACCGATGGGCGACTTACAGCAGCCCTGGAACTGACGGTGCGGTTCTTTGGACTGCTGTTCTTGTAGCCGAATAGGATCAAGAATTGCGAGTTTTACTAATGATAGCGCGGTAATGCTGGATCAAGACGTGTGAATTTTACTTATGATGGTGCAGTAATGCCAGACACACTTCAGGTTCCTTTTCCGGACAAGGTTAACATTTACTGCGTAAATTTTGAAGCAGTCTTGGTAAAACAAAATTAGCTGATGTTAGTGTTGTACCAAGAGATGTCATATTTAAACAGAAATGTAAAAAACGTGGTCTTTTAGCCATTACCGCATTTATACACATTTTAGGAAAATCACTTTTTTATATAGATTCAGTGCATCTTGCATCATTTATTTATTCGTCTTGCAGACTGTTTGGCTATTTCACCTTTGTTTTTCTCTGTTTGTGTTCTAGTTCGCATTTTCCTTTATCTCGCCATGGCCGCAAAGTAATTAATATAGAGCGTCTACGGATGCTAATACCTTTGCGTATTTGATCGTCGAGACCCTCCAATGTAATAACATAATAATGCTCTCGGGTCGCCCTGCCAAAAAATAGATTCATCAGAACAGCGCAGGGTTTCGCAACTCAGCCCGATCCTTCTGTCTAAAGAATCCGATTAAAACGCGATCGGTTCTCACGCACGTGGAAGCGCACATGTAGCGCACTGCCCGCCTCTAAACGGGCAGACGAATTAACTGTCAAAAAAGAGTGGGCCTGACACTGGCCACGCCGCGCTCGGTCCGGTCCGCTTTGCGTCGGAACGGCTGCCGGGCCCGGAAGCCTACCATCCGTCGCCTGTGGCGTTATTGCCCTCGGCGACCCGGACGGCCGTTTCGCGGTCGGACCGCGGCGCGGATTCGTTCCTCGCGTCGGAGCCGGCTGCCTCCGCGTGATGGCCCGTCCGGCCGGATGTCGGCGGAACAAAGCCCGAGGCGGCCGCGCCGCTCGGCTCGCGGTCACGGCTCGGGTCGGCGGCGCGCGGACCGCCGCGCCGGCTGGCACCGGCCGTCACCTCACACCAGGCGCCGCCGCTTTAACGGCCACCGGCCGCGCGGTCACGCCCGGCGAAATCATGACTCTCGGCTTTGGTTGGGCGGCCCTGAAGGCGCGCGTGACGCGACGTGTTCGCTTTGATATCGCGGCGGCAGGAATTCTGCCGCGGCGGCACGGCTTTTCGCCAGGCTCTTCCACAGCCAATAAGGGGTGATGGTGACGTTATGGCGCCGTCAAGATCATTATTTGCTCCCTTTACAGCACGACACGAGATGTCGTGTACGTGGTATCCAGATGGACACCAGGACTGGGGAGTTTGTTCCATTATTTTACAGTTGCATTTTAGTCACACCACCTGGACTGACTAAAGGCTTTATTCTTAAGATGTGCGGCTATTGGTATGAAATGCAAAACATGTAGTACGCTTTCTTTGAATATAATGGGTTTACAAAACGCATTGGAAATGCCCTACACTAATGCTTGGTTCGCCCTTTGGACCCGATTTTAATCAAATCATTTGACGTTTATCAACCGAATCATTGGTCTTGCAGGCGCCTGTTGATGTCGTTCATCGGGCTCCACGCTTAACCTTGCGTTACTGTAAAGCTGAAATGTTGTACATCACCCATGGTACAAGGCAACGTTACAGAAATTAGAACCAAGACCGGCGATTTCTGGTTCAGGCCTTTCTACATGTATACTGTCAGGAGCTGAACCGAACCGCACCCACTCTTGCGTTGCGGGATTTCAGCAATTTGTTGTTTTGTGAGTGACTTAGTTTTTCTTAGTTCGTCTTAAGCCTTTGAATAGCCCAGGTATACTGCGATGATACTTATTACAGTTTCTTCAAGAAAAGCCGCAAGTATGGCCACTGTACCAATCTTCTAATTAAAAGCGGTTCAGTCACACGGGACCGTTGACAAGTGAAATCGCGCGTGCTGGACAACCCACGCAGTTCTGACTGGACCACTCCCAAACAGGCCTTTTTATCTTGACACTCCGGGGCGTTTAAGTTGTTCTCGCTGGTCTGGTCGAGTCGGCAGGCAGTTTCTCCAACACCGTCCGAGGGAAGGCACCAAATGGTCCGTCACCGTCCGGCCGATAACGCCAGGGTCGATCGCGTGCTGCGAGGCATTGCACGGCCCACGGACAGCCGTAACGACGTTAACACCACATGAAAGTAACGAGCCGACGCTCATCTGCATATCGCGGCAGGTATATCGTGTCGGACCATGACCGGAATCATGTCACGCCGCGCCAGGAAATCCACGACCTCGGAACTGCGCGCGGGAAACTTGCTGCTGTTTATCTGAATGTATGGAAATCTCGGAAAGCTGCCGTCACATGTGGTTCCGCGGGATATGAGAAGTTCAAATTTATGAAGCCGAGGCGAAATGACGCTCGGACTGGCGTCGTGGTCATTGCTTTCCGCGGCCGCAACGCCAGCCGCGCTCGGCTGGAGTTGGAGTTCCCTCCGCGGGCCGCAGCCTGGAGAACCTGGCGTCACACGGAGAGCAGCCTTGACCTTTGCCGGAGGCGCGGCCGGCGCCGGCCGGCGGAGAGGCCACTGACGAACCGTGGGAACACCCGGCCCGGCGCTGACGGCGTTTTTCATCGCCTCGGCGCTTCCGGGAGAGTCCGGCTTAGCGGGAAAAATAGCCGCCCCCGGGAGCGCCAGCCATCCCTGGGAGAGGCAGGCGTTCGGAGTGGGGCACGGCAGAATCTGACGAAGGAAGGACTCCCGCTCAGCTTTTTCGAAATGGAATCTCGTTGTCGCGGGTTCCGCAGCTTGCTGATATCAGTTTGGCAGCGTGCGAGATGACCCTGTCTGCGACAGTTCGTCGTGCCGGAGCGAGTTTTGCAGTCTGTTGATACCGGCATGGCGGCGACCGGACCGCCCGTCTTGGCGGGCCATCCCGAGCGGAGACGGCAATTAAACGGGACCGTGCTGGTTGGTTGGCGCGAGCGGACAGCGCTCCAGGGGCTTGTCTGTGGCCGGTGGCAAACTGCCCCGCGGGGTACGACAGGGCGCTAGCCGGTCAAAAGAGTTGCCACTGAGTGGCGTGCCCGGTGCTGACCGTTATGCGCCGGCTGTCCCGGACTTCGGTTAAATCTGCTGCGCCGAAGAACGTCCGTCTCTGGCTGATGGGAGGACGGCTCCAGAGGGACGCAACCGTGGCCGAAGGGCTGCTGCGACACGTCTCCGGTGGTATGCTAATTTCGAGCGCAGAAAGCAAAGGAAGACCGCAAGATTGCGCCAAAAGTCCGGAGAGGAATCAGAAATGTCTGCGTAAATAGCGTGGTAGCTTTGGATCTATTCTTGATGACACGCTGCTGGCGCTAGGCATTTTATTTGGAAAGTTGCTATATTTAGTGGTTTTACTCTCAGTTTTGAGTGGCAAGATATGTTCTGGCCCTCTCCTTCGTTGCATCCTGGCTACACCCATGCTGGGCGAAATGTTGCTCCCAACATTGCTTCCTGTACCAGTTAAAAGTGCAATGATTTTTTATGTGCAGCATTTCCCCGAGGTTGTCTTGAATTAAGATATTTGATTTTTCGTTGTGCACCAATACTTAGATTTCGAAGTAGCTTAAAACAGATAATACATATGGCATGAACACCAAATCGACCTAAGTGCCTACGTGCCCTAAAGCCATAATCATATACGCAGGCCTTACCGAAACGCTCATACGCAACTCTGAACCAACCACTGAACCGCAAGTAATCCAAAACTATGACTGCATCGTCGCTGCACCTAAATTTGGCTACCTGGTCATGTAACTTGCGTTGTTTGGCACCCACTCGATGTGTATAACCAAGGACCACTGCCCATGTAAACCCCGCTGTGTGGCGTACTAAACGGCGCACAGATTCCGAGGTCTGGCTTGCGCTCATATTCATGGCCCCAAAATATTTTGTTTTTAAGGTATGAACAACACAAACAACACAGCAATCAATAAGATGTAATTACTGTTATCGCGAAGAAGTGCGGATTTAAATACAATGATTCCAATGATATGGCTATACTTAAGGTTGCCACATTACCTTTTTCACACTTGGTACTGTTATGATGTGCGTATGTGAAGCGTTGCCACACTTCTGAAACGTATCTCAGTTGGTCGTCACATAGCTGCCCGGTCTAAACGCCACCAGGAAACCAGTCCAAAAAATGAGCACAAAGGAAAATAACCGCTTCTCCAGGTGGTCTTGTTTCCAATGGATTTCAGTTGTCCAAACGTCAGGTGCAAGTATAGGTCGTGAAGCTGTTCAGTGGTTTTGTGGCATAGTGAGGACCTAAAGAATGCTTTCGCCAGGTGTGTAGTGTTCAGATACGAAGAATGCGAATACTCCTACGTTATTCTGACGTGCTACTTAGGCGCCAAAATTCTGTGCATCCAGCGCAGTTTCTCACGACTTAAGTGGCAAAGTTCCTCGGATAACTTCAGAAGTGTCTCAGTATAATGCAGCTTTAATATTGCGCCACTTAACGCTACCAGGATACCATACACTAATCTCCACGAGCCCCACTAAGAAGATTTACATAGCTTCCGTACTTGTTCTTCTCGAGTGGTCCGCTCACTCTGAGTGGCATTTTTAGAGCTATTCCTCGAGCTACCTGAGCACGATGTCCGGGTTCAAATGGACGGGATGGCGAGCTCATCTCGCTCGGTTTGATCCGATCTAGTGCTTTGGTCGATGCCGTGCTTTCGTTCTCGGCACGTGCGTTAAGGAAACGCTCAATTTTCCACCCCAAGAGGCCATGAACTCTTGCCCCCTCCCCGCCCTTGGCTCGCGCTTACTTTCTGGTCAGCTGCCTACCAGCCCTACGCTTGCCAGCAATGCCAGAAATGCTGCCTCACCGCTGTAGCCGTCCGTTTGAATCCTGCAAAGCTACGGTCCTAGCGGACCGCAGAACCCCGCAGCGACACGACACTGGGACCTGAACACGCGACCCTTCAGTCTTCCCGGCTACTGCCCGACAGTGGACCGGACTGTGATTTGATGACCTGACCGTCTTCCCTGCTCCAGCCCGACAGTCATTCCGGGCGTGAACCGGCAGTCTGCCAGTCTTCCGTCCTCTAGCGGGACAGTCAACTGGGACTTGAACCGGCGACCTGCCCACTTTCCCTGCCTCTCGTCAGGGCGAACTGCAGCCGTGCCAGTGTTGTACAACACGTCTACACCACAGCGCACAGCGACGCGCTTTGTCGCGCTGCCGTTCCGCCCGAACGCGCGCTGCAGGCAGGATTTCACCTGTCCCGCCGTCTGCATACCTCCGGACGCGGGGCCGGCCGCGTCGTCTCCCGTCAGCTCCGGCGCCGGGATGTCGCGGCGTTCCCGGAGCACGTATCCGTCGCCGGCCGGCCGGCGACAGGTCCCCGGCGCCGCGTCCGCCGCCGTCCGGCGCCGGGGCGCCGCCGTCGTCCGACCGGCCGAGTCTCGGCAGACGGAGCGGGCCGGCCTCGCTGCCCGGCTGAGCGGACTAACGACGGAGCTCGCTGGACGACGCGTCGGCCGGAGAGCGCAGCGCTGTCGGTCTGCAGTCGAGAAGAGGGGATTACTCGTCGACCGCCTCGACTTTCGGCCGTCTGTCGGCGACGGGGGATGACGAGCTGGGCCCGGCCTCGAGCGACCTGGCACGACCGGTATGATCCGGTCCGTGGGTCGTGTGAAGTCGGCGCGGCCTGTTCCATGCCCCTTCGTCCGGACTGCTTCCTCTTTCGTCCGGTGCCAGCTCACCGTCTCTGTCCTCTGGACACTCCCGGCTGTCCTGGGCTAAACCAGATGACTACTTTCCAGTCACGAGAATTCGAATGTCTAATTTCGAGCAGCAACACAAACACACAAACACAAACACACAAACACAAACAACACAAACACACGTGCACGAAACGTAACGATCCCCTCTTTTGCGGCCGAGGTAAACTAGGCCTTCTGGGCAAGCATGGATACGGCAGTATTTTAGCACGCGATTAAATGTTTTGCAAATTGAAAGACCCATAGCCATTTTGAGGCGACTCCTTTCCATGCTATGCCACGGGACTCATGTTTATATCATTTGACGTTGATAGCACTGGTGCTCTAAATGCACTTTGAGGTGATGACATATTGTGGTTCACAGCATGTTGACGGCTGTCCATGGCGCTGGGGTTTCTCGGCAATGACCTCAATTCTGTCTGTTCCATATTTCACCTACTGCCGTGCTGCCTGCACGTAATGTTTTCCGCGTCGGCGAACCAGTGGTCATCAGCATCGCACGACGTCGATGTTTTTGTCGGTTTGACGCAATTTAGCGTACTGCCCCTGGAGTCACAAATTCCTCCTTACACGCAGAATGGACAGCTTCTGAAGTCTTACTTTATTCAAAAATACGGTCGTTCAAATGTGCCCTTGCCTTCCTTCCCGTCACCGGCGCAGGCCGCAGTCCCGTCCCCGCCGACGTCGTCGGCGGCGCAGCCAACGGGGAAACGAGGGCCCTGGCTCTCCCCCTCATGTTCGCATTTTTTAGTAAAACCCATTGCACATCGTCTTTTCAGCAGGCGGTTTCCGTGTGATTTCAGTCCTCACTGAGCTCTGAGCCTACCCCACCCTTAAGAAAATCCTGGTTGTGCCCCTGCTCCCCGCGCTCATTAACATCACACGGCGTGAACATCTCACGTGTTGTCGACATTGCTCAATGCATCAAACAGCTTCCAGAGTTAAAGGGTCTTTATTAAAGAATACAGCGCGTGCAGCTCAAGAAGTCTTGGATCCTTCAGAAGTAGAGCCGTCCACATACGATTTTTCCCTTACGCAGCAATATCTTCATTCTTCGGACTGATTGCGTTATATGAACTTTCCACTTCGATTCCATATCGGCACGAAAAACATTGCCTGCCATTGCAGCAATAAAACAGTATAACAAGAACATGTCCTTGCTAACTTTTGAGGCTGGCGGTGAGTAATGGAGCAGTTATTTGCACCTACCACTGAAAACATGAGCAATGAAAAATTAAATGCAAGCAAACTCACTACGTTTGGAAATCGCTTGTCTTATCGCTTGAATAATGCGCCATAATGATCTGTCCTCGTGCACAAGGTCGCAAGGTTTATTCGTTTTCTCCGTCGCCTTGCCCGACCTTTGCTGGCGCTCATTGTCCTTCGTCCCCATAGTACCCGCCGATTACGATGGCCGAGCGTATTATTGATGACACATGTGGGCGTTCGCCATTTATCATCACGTCACCTCGTGGTAGTCACCGCGTTGATTATGGCGTATTGTGCCCAGCAGGTGAGCATTGAGCGAGCCGGATTACAAACGCAGTTTTGTTACGTAATGAAGCTCAGTCCTGCAATGGAAGAGTGCAATCTTTAGTCCACGGAACAGCAATATCATGCATCTGCTGCAAAAAAATATATCGATAAAGACTCAGATATGAAGATAGTGGCATTTGGGGCATACTTATTTTCCGAATTAGTTGCTGTGGAAGGTGAATGTTTTTATGAAAAATGATGTTGTATTGCTTATTCAAAAAATGAAACATGCTTCAATTATATATATATATATATATATATATATATATATATATATATATATATATATATATATATATATATATATATATATACATATATATATATATATATATATATATATATCATGCTTATTAAAGCAGCTTTGTGAAGTCAGTGGTATATCATATTTTTATATGTATTTCATATGGTGAATAAGAAACATATAGTTAAAAATAGAAATGTAATGCGAGCCACGGGAAGAATCAACACTCACGCAGAAAGCCGCAGTCTTGTTACTGTGCGTAAGTTGTATTTTTGCTTCATGTCAGTAACGCCAGCGAAGCAGTGCACTGTTATGATTTGCATCCGTTCAAAGACGCTCCAAGACTGGTGTGCTGGACCGAGCTGCGTGACAGCTGGCTTGTCATGCAGTTCGATCGAACTAACTGTAAAGTTTTGTTTTTACCGTAGGACGACGTGGCATGGTGGACAGAGACTTTCATTTCCGGATTTTGTTCCTAAGACGTAGGAGCGGTTTGAATGCCGATGGAACAGGAGCAGTTTTAAGCCATTTTCCACCCACAAACTCAGAGTAAAAGTTAACACTCAGCAAGGCTAGTGTTATTGCCGTTTCACCAGCACGTTGTTGCCGACATCGCTTTAATATTGGTTGGGTGCTTGACGGGAGCGGATCATCATTAGGATTTCGCCTATGTAAGTCGAATGACAGAACCACTGCACTATAAACGGCCCACAGAACAACTTGCAGAAAAGTTTTGCTGGCTGGATTCATTTTAATCCATTCACGCACAACTTTCATATGAACATCGCTGTATCTCAGACCGTACCACTGCTTTATGGTTCTCATCCCTCGCTGATACGCATGCTAAAACTGTTGGTCTAAGGGCGGCACTACATTGATTGATTTGAGCACCGTTAAGCTATGCAGGGCCTCTGTCGTGCGAGCTGATAAGGCAAATCACTAATGGCATGCGATGCAGACCGGCATGCATTAACGCAGTGTTTGGTGCTGGGGCGACGGCCAGAACGCGGCGCATGCATTATTCCGATGAGGATTTCCAAACTGATATGCCGGAAAACAGAGCCCGCTGTCCCCTTACTCACGATATTAGCTACGGGCTTTCCCGTCCACCGCGCGCAAACCTTGTTATCAAGCACGATGAGATTCACCTTCCACGAATTCACCCACCATTACAGTGCTAAGTTGACCTGACAGCCGCCCGCCACCAGCGCGACCCATCTTTTAACGATGATTGTGCTGGGTGCGTGTGAATACTGTCAGCAGCCGACACCCGAACAAATGGTCATCTCCCACCTCTGGACGCCCGTGAAAATCCTCGGCTTTCACCGGCGGCATGCCGTGGCCGATGAACTGGACATCGGGGAGAGCTCCCTCCCCCCGCCGCTGCCTCCGCCGCCGGATAACACCGCACCCTGTCCTGTGAAGGCTGTTTTTATCCGGACACTGCGGCAGTGCCGCCGTCATACTCCGTTACTCATCGAGGCCATCAGCGTCGAGTGTTGATGACAGCCACTCGGGGTCGCGTTCGGTTTTCACCGATGGATTTCGGATCGCCGCACCACCCTCCTCACTCGGCACCGACGCTCAACAGGGCCAGAAATATGCTGCCCCGTCACGGGCTGGAGCGTCCAAATGACATTGGCGCGGATGTGTGGCTAAGCATTTTGATGACCTGTTATTTGGTCGTGGAAAATGTGTTTGCCCGCGAACCGTAATGTTTAAGACGTGCTACAAATGTATCAAACCAAATATGGCCGTGTTTTCAGAACGAATGGAGCGGTTTGTTTAGTTGTAACTGTCATGCCGTGTTGTATGTCGAATGCACAGCCAGGGGCGCTGGAACGGGGGGAGGCAAGAGGGGCAGCTGCCCCCCCCCCCCCTCAATTCTGGACAACATTTAACATTAACCCCCTGGCGTTGCACGAAAAGGAACGACGAAACGGAAAAAAATCACGTTTGTCCCCCCATCTCCACAGAGGGTCCACCGCTCCTCTGCACAGTTATCCGTGGTAACACTGTGACCCATCTCCGACAAAGATACGATAAACACCAGTAAATATCAAGGTTTGTGGGCGGCATCACACTCGTGTCACCGCATTACCACGACATTGCGATTGCTTGTTCACCACACCATTTTAACTTTTTACTCGCGCATTCCCGGGTGTTCAAATCGCTCTTCATTTAGCCGGGGTCTAAGAATCCCCCCCCCCCCAATGATCTCTCCTTCTGAACAGCATAAGAAACACCAGGAACGCTTTTCATCGTCAAAAAGTAATATGCTGCTCTTCAGGTCATGTCAGGTCAAAAGCCATTGGAATACAGTACTTTATATACAGAATACGGAAACTGGCACTTAAGCAGTTGCTTCAAGTATACGTCTCGCTACCACCATTTCGATTGTTTGGTCACATATGGCCATTTTTATCAGTGAAAGATTAAAATAGGTCTTCTAAGGTCAGATCAGATCAATGAAGGTCAGATCTTACAAACTCTGTATGTCGTGTTAGGGTAACGATACGGACGTCAAACAAACGCCATTTGATCGCTATGATCATGTTTATGTGCTCTTGAATGAAATTGAGGTCAAGGACAGGTCAGGTCACCTCAGGTCAAGGACAACAGGCAAAATGTGTCTGTCTCGTTCGGCGAATCACGGTGCCCCAGACCAAAACGAAATATTGAAACACAAAACGAAATCATGAAAATAACCTAAAGTCACGAAAACAAGAGCTCCTACGGTCGGTACCGTTATGTAACGTCAACCTAAGTCAACGGAATAATCGCTTGAATCTCAGGAACAAATAAAAGTAAATATGCAAAACCAACTCCATACGTTGTCTTCAAGAATGCCATGAAATTCTATGTCGCCCCAAGTTATAAATAACCTTTTAAATGACAGCAGGCCATGTCAGACCACGTAAGGTCGTGACATTTCAAAGGCATCACGGCCATAAACTGAAATATACACGTATCATTCTCTACCAGACGCAAATAGCAAATGTATTTCATGCCCATTTTGTCGTACGTTTGATTTTGGAACTAATTGGCCTAACCTCAGGTCACTGACCCCCACCAACAGTATGTTGCATCATTAAAAAAACGTACCAGACAAACTGTACCCCTTTTTGTCCAAAAAGACCACTGTACAGGGTATTTTCTGGCAGAAAGACCAAGAATAGCATCTCAGCACGGCTGACCTGAGGTCAGGTCAAACAATTCCCCGAGAAATGGAAATATGCATATCGTAGAGAATAATTCAGGGATGAGTTCATCCTTTTCCGTTTTGATAGCATCTCTTTCTGACAGTCTTTGACATACGCCTGAACTTTTTTTTGTTATGCCTTGCTTGAAATTCAAATGGATTAGTGACCACACTCGACCTGGTTTTGGAGTTTTGTCACAAGATGTACAGATAATGTACTAACAGTCCCTGAATATCTCGTTTTTCTAGCTATCTTCTGCTTGCGCTATATTTAGAAAAGTTGAGAGGTGTCCTCGAGCACCTCTCCGCCCGAGTGAGCGAAGGTTAACCATGTTCTGTGATTGCCTGAGTAAAATGATCTGACAAACTGACTTGTGCGAGAGCCCTAGTGGCGACAGCGGGACGTTGCTCTGTTTATGTTCAACGTCTTTGAAAAGCTGTCGCGGCTATCTCTCTCTACCTCCTCCCTTTTTGTTCTCTCGGCTGACAGTGTGGCACTCAATCTATGCCGTGGCGCCATTTGTTTTCGTCTGCCGGCGAAATGACCCGCAACTCAGCGGCGCGCTGCCCGGGCGGCAGGCCCGCCGGCCATTCCGTCCGTTAATTTCCCGTCGGAGGCCGCTGGAGGTGGCGGCCTGCGGCCCGCCGCCGCCGCCACCGCCCGCCGGGCACCGGGCAGCGAGCGCCGAGCACTGGGGACCCGGACTTTTGCAGCCGGCAGTCAGTCAGGCGCGACTCGACGGGTCTGCCGTCGCCGCGCGCTGGTACTTCGATGGCCAGCTGATCGTGTAAACGGTGCGCCGTGTCGCACTCTTTCTGGGATAACGTGCAAAGACCTCCGACATCAGCGCTAGACGGGACTGAATCGCGGCTGATTGCCCGTCAGCGGCATGCTTTTTTGGCACTGTCGGAGGACGAGTCTCCGGTACCGCCGAACAGTATGGGAAATTGCGACATATGTGGTCGTTACCGATGGATAACGATGCAGTTTGAGCGACGCTGATAGATGCTTGATGAAGCTGCGGTGTGATGCCGCTGCAGGTGTCCATCTTTGGACCGATGGATCTCATCTACGTTTCTGTACAGACGCGCTAGACACAGGTCCCAGCTTTGCAACCATCGTGGAGGCTAAATTTCGTCGACTGCACTTCAATCTGTCCTTAAACGCATACATAGTGGAAGACAGGGACCATTACAAGACCCCGCGGTACCAGAAATCACGGCACCCGTCTGCGGGGCGTACTCGCGTGAATGCCTGCCCCACTGTCTCCGCTCAGGCCATTTGACGACAAGAAAACACCACGAGCGGCACTCCTCGGAGGGCCAGGCCGCAGCGGCCGGGCTGAACACGTGACCGCCGCCTGAGAGGGATTTGGGCAGCAACACGGCGTCCTCGGAGGGACCCCCGCTCGGCCACCGCCGCGCGGATTTCGTTTCTCCGCCATTGATGAAGTGGCGTCTGTTTACGCCGCGGCCGCCGCGGCCGTCGCCGCCCGTTCGCCGGTATTAAGTTCGCGCCCGGCCGCCCAGGGGATTGCGAGCGTCAGCTGAGACAAAAACACTGAATAGTCGCCCTGAGGCCGGCAGTGACGTCCACCGAGGGGCTCGCTGCGGGACGCCTACTCAGCACCAGCCCTGCCTGTCGGCCGGCGCGACGCGAGGTGTCGACATTTCCCCTAAGGCCGCGGCTCAGAGGGTAATTTGGTCGGAGTTGACTGCGTGGACGGTGGGCCCTGGGGGCCGCGGGTCAGAGGGTAATTTGTTCGGAGTTGATTCCGTGGACGGTGGGCCCTGGGGGCCGCGGGTCAGAGGGTAATTTGTTCGGAGTTGATTCCGTGGACGGTGGGCCCTGGGGCTCGCGGGTCAAGGAATAATTTGGTCGGAGTTAAAGCCGTGGACGGTGGATCCTTGGACCCGCGGATCAGGGGATTTGATCAGAGTTGGCTCTGTGCACGGTGGGCCCTGGGACCGCAGGCCAGAGAATAATTTGGTCAGAGTTGCATCTGTGGACGGTGGGCACCAGGGGCCGCGGATCAGGTGATTTGGTCAGAGTTTTCTACGTGGGTGACGGGTCCCGACGGCCGCGGGTCAATGGGTTATTTGGTCAAAGTTTGTTCCGTGGACGGTGGGCCCTGGGGGCCGCAGGTCGGCTGGAGTTACCCGCCGGCTCCTCTGGCCGGAGTGAGCGGGACTGAGGCGCCGTGGGCGGGGCAGGTCACCGCTCTGCTTGCCGCGGCCGAGTTCCGGTTAATCGCCGACTCGGCGTCGTCGGCGGCCGGCCATTACCGGGCCGTGTCCGGTCTGCGGCGGAATGGTGGCTGGCTGCGCTCGAGCTGCGGGTGGGTCGCTGGGCCAGCCGGGGCTGCCGGGCCGTCCGCTGGCGTCGCCGCAGGGCCGGACTGAGCGGAAGGAGTCAGGTCAGATCGGCCACAGGAAGGACTTGCCAGGTCGGGCAGACCCGTTCACGTAAATTTAGTCAACAGTAGCTGCGACGTTTAAATTACCTGGCGTTCGTGTTCCCTTAGGGGACAATCCATTTGTGTGTGTTTTAGTAAGCGCGAGTGTCACAGCTACCCTTATACGCTGGCGACATTCGAGGTCCATTGGATACTCTGGAAAATGAGCCTTAAGTGGCAAATGACATAGCTTTCCATCAATGCCTCGCTATTCATCAATGTGAATGTCGCATCGTCCATTCGGTCTCCCAATATTGTTGTGTGTGAAAGTAGGTGATTGTGAACATCCCCAATATTTTTTGCGTCGCTCGTTATCTGTCGGTGCGTCGTTTCTGTTGCCGGGAATGGAAAAGGATTTGTTTGTCATGCACCGTCACTGGCACCTACGACCCCAGTTACCGAGGGACCAAGCTGGAATCGGCTTGCTTTACATTTGCTTACCATGCAAAGTGATACCGTGGCGATGCAGTGTCTGCTGGCATAACCAGGAGTTAAAGGTGTATTTTTAGTAGCAGCTGGCATTACCTTTCACGTGAGATCAGCTGTAACGCAAAGTCGTTCTCCGCTTTGACGTCACCGCAGTGACGCCCCCGGTCCGAATTGATTTCCATTGTGACTTTCTGGCGTCATTGGCAGGGGGACACTTGCTGCTGGATTTGCGACAGATGCGAGCCGTACGAATTTGTGCTCGACGAGCACACATGCCAGGACTGTGGCGACGGGCGCTGGCCCTTTGACGACAAACTCTCCTGCTACGAGCTGGAGGTGCAGTACATGAAGTGGAGCTCGCCCCTCTCCGTTGGACCCATCGCCATCGCCGTGTTAGGTATGCAGCGTCGGTGTCCTCGCATGAAAACTGTGCTCTCTTGAATCTTGCATAGGATAACGATCTGCGGACGGGAACTGAACGTCATCAGGAAAAGCAAATGGGGTGTAGTTAACATTAGCCACCGCGTGGTGAACCCTTATTCATGATGTTGTTGCATAGTAATGGTCTCTGTCTTTCTGATTAGCATCATTTATAAATTAAGACGTTTCCGCGGACTTCGGCGCTTCCGTTTGTCGTGTAAGAACATACGTCTTGAATATCCACGGGTTCCCTTATTCGATAGGTTCAGTCCTCACCGGAAACGAGTGCTAGATACCGCGGCTGTGTTCGATTCCATTTAAGGTTGGAATGACGATGGGCGTGACGGCGGCCGCCGCCGGCAGCGGACGTTGGCTTGAGCCTGAGCGCTGACCGTGTTCCCAGGCATCGTGCTGACGCTGATAGTGATCGCGCTGTTCCTGCGCCACGACGACACGCCGATCGTGAAGGCGTCGGGTCGCGAGCTCAGCTACATGCTGCTGGCCGGCATCCTCATCTGCTACCTCAACACCTTCCTGCTGCTGACCAAGCCCAGCCCGGTGGCCTGCGCGCTGCAGCGGGTCGGCATCGGCTTGGGCTTCTCGTTCATCTACGGCGCGCTGTTCACCAAGACGAACCGGATCTCGCGCATCTTTTACTCGGCGTCGCGCTCGGCCAAGCGGCCCAGCTGCATCAGCCCCAAGTCGCAGATCGTCATCGCCACGATGCTCATCTGCGTGCAACTGTTCGGCACGGTGGCCTGGTTGATCGTCGAGCCGCCCGGGGTGCGCTCGCACTACCCGGACCGGTCCCAGGTGATCCTCAAGTGCCGCATCAAGGACTCGTCGTTCCTGGTCTCGCTCGTCTACAACATGGTGCTGATCGTGGTGTGCACCGTGTACGCCGTGAAGGCGCGCAAGGTGCCCGAGAACTTCAACGAGACGAAGTTCATCGCCTTCACCATGTACACCACCTGCATCATCTGGTTGGCGTTCGTGCCCATCTACTTTGGCACGGGCAACTCCTTCGAGGTATGTCTGTCAATAATGTTTCGCCACCAGTAGTTTTTCATCGTGAACAGGTGTGTGAAGTAATGTTCTTGGCCTCAAAATGCATGAAACCAAAGAACGAAGGCATGCTTTTGAGGAGGTAAATCATTTGAGTTGGTATGTCGACCTGTCGTGTTTCTCTTCGTGTTAATATGACGAGCGCCGGACACAGCAAGTGTTCTGCGGTTTATTTAGATAAGGAGAGTGAGATATAGCAGATATTCTTCTGTTTATCTAACTAAAAAACTTTACATTGTTCCATTCAAAATCATTTGTTTGTTAAACCACTGATTTTGGGCCGAAAAATCGCCCTTTGCTTGCTACGTTGATTTGAGATCGCGCCTTACCTAAATGTAAGAACTGGTTTTAGAAAAATACGTCTTTCTTCAGTAAGGAAGCTTAATCTCTTCGTGTGACAAAAAAGCAGGGTTGTGTTTTGGTGCCTATGCGTTTCGCACCCTACTTCAACTATTCTCAATACCGTTCGTTCAAAACTTTTACCATCCGCCATCCTGTGTGAGAAATGTTCAACTACAGCAAACATCTGCAGTGGTGACCAAGGAAACGTCTGGAATCAGTTTCGCAGCTCGTAAACTTACGAGTGGGAAATAGAGGGACTCCAAAAAAAGTCTTAACAGCTTCGGAAGTTTGTTAATTAAACCCGAAATGATCCTATACCATTCGCTTTATGTGATATGGAGCGAAAAAGTGGACTTTTTTGGCTGTGTAGTTTAATATTCTCGCAAAACTGTTCTTTCGCCTGGTTTTTTATCTTAATTGCAAGGTTTATTACAAATGCTGCCCGCGTTTATTTTAAAGGTAGGACAGGTCTTCTGTAAAACGCAGAAGTCCGTCCGCTGCGGCCTAATTCTTGCTAACGATACACGCCACCGTCCGCTCGCTTCGCAATCAGTACTCATCTATCAGACCCGGCTGTCTTCGCCTTGTATAGACATGCAGCTTCTAGGAGCGTTAAAGAGCACGGAGACGAGTCACAGTACTGCATGATTTAAGTTGGCTGCCCTGACAGACGTTTTCGGCCGTCGCTGATTGACTAGTGTATGACGTCACTTGTCGGTGACCGGCCGGCGGCATATGACGTGTTGCTTAACCCTCGCCCGTATAGGGCCTTCTGCATAACGTGAATGCATAGGGAGAGGGGACTGGTACGGCCCCCCGGCCATTTCCACACCGTGCGTCCTGGAACGTTGCGGAAAAGACCAGCATGTTGTGTGTGACGAGACCTCGTGACTGGTATCTCTTTTAAGGTCTCAGACCAATGGATGACCTTTCAGGTCGGGTGAAAGGTAAAAAATCGGCAGAAAGGGGTACTTTTTCGAGTTTAGGCGCAAATGAACGCCAAAAAATAAATGACGAAACGAAATAGATATCTTAGTGTTTGCCAATCAATTCTGAGTCTTTTCTACACCACATGATTGCATTTTACCCATTGCGTCCGATCCAGGCCATGCCAGGTCAGTCGTTGTCATGCGGGGTCACCGGCTTAAATGCGTTCTCGGAACTGCAGAAGCATTTTTTAGACAGCAGTAGATGCTGAAGTAAAATGTAGCATCTTAATTAACAAGCACTATTGCCGAATAACATATAAAGGTCATCTTAGGTCATTCAAGATTATCTTAAGTCATCCAAGGTTGCCTGAAGCCAGTGGCCTAGAATGACCTTGGATTAGTCAAAAATCGTAACTAAGATGCCTTAAGAGCGTTTTTCGAGTTGGTACTCAACATAAAATCTAATTTTAGGCATGCCATGGTATTCAAGACTCATCACTCCGCAGCCGACGCCCCTCCGCCCGTCCGAGCAAGTCAGGCGTTCGCATTGCGCCGTCTTTTGGTTAAATAAGAGATAACTTGCACTAAATTTACATCATTCGATTTCTTACACCTCAAGCAATCCGGATATGTAGGTTGTATTGCGACATTTATTTCCTATCGCATTCCCAAAGGTAAAAAGTAACGTGTTTTCCACCATAGCTCATGACCACAGTTTACACCCTTGATCATCCTGGTAATGAGGATAAGCCTATTAAATTTTTTCATAGTCTTATACGACGCACATGCTGGAGTCGATTGATGCGTATTTTATTGTATTTGTGCACTCCAACCGTCTTACAATTCTTATGAGACAAATGGAGGCCGTGGTAAACTGGCCGCGTTGGTGCGCGAGAACGGCTAACATGGTTCCCGTTATGACGCCAAAGTTCGTTATCATGGCAACAAAGAAGAAAATTTCCCCACCATAAGATGCGGAAAGGATGCCTCAGAGGCACACCAAGTTTCAGATGGATCAAACAAACCGTTCGGAAGTTTATAACGCCCTCGGAAAACCTCTGGGGGTTGCATCAACCCCACCCCTATATGGGCGAGGGTTAAGGACTCGCCCACCGGCGGCCGTACCGGATCCCAGCAAGAGGAAGACACGGGTTGTACCTCACGAATGTAACAATACGGACAAAAATGGCGGCTCCAAAGCACAAGGCGCAATGTTTCGAATCTTGGGTGTCAATGCCATGGACCATTTGACACACTGCGACTTCTTTGTATTTTACCCCCAAGATCTTTGAGATAGAATTAAGTTAGACGACGTAATAGAAACGAGTACAAGTAGCTACTGGAAATAGTCGTGCGCAGGGGCGTAACTTTGTAGACATTCGGTATGGAGCTTTCCATACCAAAGGAAATCATTGGTATGAAATTTTGTATCAATATCTTGATTTGCTAACGTGTTTTTTGCCTTATAAAATGACGTATTTTAAATGCATTTTCTATGTCGCATTTTAGGGTCCGATGACTTAGTTTTTCCATATCGAAGTTTGTCCTAGTTCTACATCCATGGTCATGCGTATGGGAATATAACATCGGTAACAAGTTATGTTGATGTTCCATGAACACTTTAAGTTTCATGTAACAGAGTTACGTGAGTATGGGAAACAGAAGAATGATGTTAAGAGAAGTCGGCAATAACTGTGTTGAAATATAAGTTAGGATGATACTTAGACGATAGTCCGGGATATGTCGATAGTCCGAGATATGACGATAGCCGGGTTTGTTTGTCCTTTACGCAGTAGAAAATACTCAAAACCTCCTTGCAGACTTTCACGGCAGGCACTAGCTCTTTAACACCACTGAGCTTAGTTCAGTTGAGCTTAGTTCAGGTGGTCCCATTAACCCTATTCCTGTAAGGGGAGGAAGGCTTCAGAACCCCACTACGGATTTCTGCCCGCCATTTCCGTGATTTAACTTTGCTACCAATTCTTTCTATGTATTATGTCGAATTTTCATAGTCCTATTTTCCCAGGAGCGAAGCCAGGCCAAGTTTTTTAGGAGACATCTCAGATCATTTTTGGCACTTTCGAATGCAAAGGAAAAACAACTTCCAAAAAGGGAGCTTTAGGATAAAACTTAAAACGTTACATCAGTGTCTTGGACAAAAGCTGGGCAAACACACAATAATATTTTTGTTGATCTTCGGCTACCTTAAATGGTCAGGTTAAGGCCAGACGTCGAAATTTGACTCTGAGGGAATTTTCCGACGCTAATTTTCAAAGTGCAAAATCCGGAACAGCACAGTGTCTTCAAATAGCGTTTTAAGTTTTAAGTTGATATCAGACCAGGTCACGGAGCTACAACCTGAAAAGTCCACGCGCGTACCCTTTATCTCCGCGGTCATCAACAGGACTTTCAGAAATAAAGCCAATGATTTGAAGCGTTATGAAATGAACCGAATACTGTTTCATGTGATTCTGAGGTCATCTGGGGTCACTTGAGGTCAAAGGTCTTAAGCTGGCCTGATGAACATGCGACCATAACAGTATTCTTATTTTCACATCCCTGGCGCCGGCAATGGCAGCCTACCCACAGTAACGTGTGATCACCACTTCGCGGTTTATAATCATCTGGGTATAATTTGGAGAGCGCGACGACATGATGATGGAACGAATCCACCAGTAAGGGATAGCCTAGGACTGCCAACAGTTGCTGACTAGCCATTGCCTCGTTAGACTGCATTTCGAATGGTTGCAAACAAAGTAATGTTCCCATTAACCTATACTTATGCTGATTCTGAGCTAGTACATGCATCGTCCACCTATTCGTCAAATATCTTTAAATAGTAGTTACATCGTAAGCCTATCCCTCGGCTAGTTCTCGACGCGAAGTTTCCTCTTGAACATACAGTTCGACTGGTTCTGACTTAACAGTGGTATCGTGTGGAACTAGTTTCTTGGCAATAAGGCAGTTTACTACTATAACGGCTAGCAAGGCGACGGCCCCTCGGTTCGTTACCATTCAAACTGACAAGTTTAGGACGAGCCGCTGGGTGGACTTTTTTACAATGACGCGCCCCCTCGTTGACAAACAAAGGCCAGGTGGATATTTTTTGACAATGTGTGGATAACCTCCATCTCATTAGCTCACCTAGAATATTGCGGTATGTGCTGTACATGTCCTCTGTCTTTCCTTATTACACGAAACGTTCTGCTTTACGAAACTACATCAAGACCCTCTTTTCTGAAAACTAAATCATGTTTGCACATTAACGTAACGTATCCAAGTTGTAGGTTTGAAAAAGCAACGTCCATACCAAATATCGACTCACAGAACGTTTTTATTAACTCAGGTGGAATTAAACTCTTGCACAGACACTTCGTCCCTGTTAGAAGTCACCAACTTGGTATTAATTTAGAGCGCTTCATTATCCAAAGTGGTTCAAAGTATACCGGAATATCTTGCAATGTTTGTAATGTCGATGTGCAAGACAATTACACTTCTCTAATGCTTTACCTCCGTCTTAAGAAAAAAACATTCTCCCAGTCTGCAGCGCCGTCCGTGTTATCAACATCGAGGTTTTTGGCATGTTTTCTTTTCTCGACTAATTTCTATTTATCAAAGGGAGTGCTTCAATTTTGTATGAGCAGCCGGCGAAAGCTATGCGGTCAAATTATCGGCCTTGTTTTCGGCGAGAGTGCCGGCCGCGTTACAAGCCCGGGCCCCGCGTGAGCCTGTGTGGGGCACTCGTTCCTTGTGTTATCACCTGCTGTAGGCTGGTGCCTGGTTCGATCGGCGCGTAAAATGGAAACGCCGCGCAACCAGCCCATGTAGTGAAGTCGCCAGTCGCCCAGGTCGCCGACGGGTGTTGTGCTGAGTGAGCTACACGTCATCCTGGGGGCATGTGGTCTTTTCAACTGGGTCAGCGTAGCGTCGCCTCTCTGTCATGGTCCTGCGGCCTTGGTGCTTTCCCTTGCGTAAAGGAATGAGACGGTATACTATAGAAGCACGGAAATATGTTTGCTGCGGGACCTCATGAACCTGAGCCGGACGATTGCACCATTGCACCGCATTACGATGACCTGCAACAAGGTCGCGCTCTCGCTACGAGGGCGCTCCAAAGCGGTCGTTTCTGACAAGACCTCGCGGCCCCGTCCCCAGCTCCGTCGGCCCCGACAGGAGATCGTCATTTGTCTCGTTGCCCGGCTGGGCTGGTCGCCTGTTGCTGGGAGATAGCGAGCCGCTCAGCCTCCGCGCCGGCAGGCAACGACATCGCCGCGGACAGCGCAACGTGTCGACCGCTCCGGCGCCTGACGGAGCGTCGGCCGACACGTTCCTGGCGCCGCACCGAGCGGCCATGCCTTGACCCTGCCTTGACCCTGCCTCGGCCCCGGTCAGAGGACGCGGTCCAATGTCGTGACCGTCGGTCTTCGATGCCTCACCTCTCGGTTGTCGTCCAAGTTGATGCGATGCTGCAATAGTGATTGATGTCCCAGTCGCGCTGTTCCGGCAACGTTTGTTGGAACTGATCTTGATCTGGTGCGATACTCTCATGCGCGTGTCGCGCGGCATCAAGCCGAGTGATTTGTCAAAGCTGACGGCTGAAGGCGCTGATAGTCATAGCTGGCCTTCAGCGGGAACTGCCACGCACTTCGGTTTCGGGCACGATGTCTGACGTGCAGGGGATGATTTATGCCGTGCTCGATGCGTTCCCAGCGATGAGCCTCGTACGCCGTCGCCGGACAGGTTGGGAACGTTCGGGACGTCCGGAAAACTAGCGGGCAGGGTCGTAGGCAAAGATCGGTTCGGTACTCCCGCAATACGGTGACAAAATTCAAGTGACCGCCCGCTCTTGGATGGTGCTAGTCGACTCTGTGTTGTTCTGGAAGCGGAAGATAGACTACCGTACCTCTAGATGACGGGCATGATATACAGGGACCTAAATATGCATCTACGCAGAGAGCCTGATTGCTTCAAATTAGTTGATTCAGACGTTCCATTTAAAAGCGACATGTTATCATTGTAAATGTCATGTCAGACATGGCGCCCTTTGCAATTATGTTCAAAGTGGCGTTTTAATGACCCCGTAATTGCACGGGAGTCTGCATTAAGACAGATAGATGAGGTAAAAAGTGTTCTGAGCTCATTATGTGATTGCATATTCGAACTGCATGATGCTGTTTGATGTATTCGTGGTAGGATTTGTGCCTCGGAGGATCGGAATCTTTGCTTTTGATCGGAATCTACTTTTCCTGGTTTTCTCAGACTATTACCTGCATGCTGACGCTTTTTTTGCGTGTTTTTATTTGACTTCAATTTGGCTATAGTTAAAGCTCTTTCGACCAGTACTGGCCATTTCAGAGCGATGATGTTCAGGATCTTTGGTTTAAGAGGTGCTCTGTTGGTGCCGGCAAAATTCTGTGAAAACAGTGACATGTAATCGGGCATGACGGGAAAGAGAGGGCGGCTGACTTTACCGCCAATAATGCCCTGCGATAACTGGATAACTGTCAAGCCTTGTGGTCAGCCACATGTCCATAGTTTCGTTTCTGGTGCTACGTGTTTCAGGTCCAGATCACGACGCTGTGTGTGGCCATTAGTCTGTCCGCATCGGTGGCGCTCATCTGTCTCTACGCGCCGAAGATGTACATCATCGTCTTCCACCCGGAGAAAAACGTCCGTAAGCTGACTATGAACAGCGCCACCTATCGGCGCGCGCTGACCAGCTCGACGGCACAGTCCATCAACCATGGTGAGGCGAACGGCACGCTGTGCTGCATAGTTATCGTTTCCAAAACTACAAACATGAAATGGATGTGTATAACTTAGTCCGTCGGTTTGGAGAATCGCAAGGCCTGAACCCATGAACGCATACATGAACGCATACAGTGAACCTAGTTTTGTCGTTATGGATCAGAACAGTGCTAAGAATTTGCAGGCTTGTAAAATGTGATAAGTTTTCATTTTCACGTTTCAGATGTACGTCTGTTTTATTCGTTAAAACAAAAAAAAACACCATCTTTGTTGCCGTACTTATAAGTCAATCCTGATTTTGTTTCAAAATGTGCCGTGGAGTATTTCGCAGTTTTACACGAAATACGGCAAAAGATTGATAACAGAAATTTGAGATTGTTCTTGTTGGTTTAAATGGCCAGAATCCTCATTTGCCAAGCTCGTCCGATCCAGGGGAGAAATCGCCATCAAGACTGGCATTTTGCTCCAAGCGCGTATTGCTCGCAGATCATCCTGTCTAGTAGGATAGGTAACAGATGAAGCCTGCCGTTCCAACGAAATCAGATGCACGAAGTTACTATAACCTAGTGGCACCGTTATCATGGAACACAAAGCCATTATTCTTGTCATTTAGACACGGGGCAGACGTTCTGTGTCTTTGATAGCATCTGTGTCCTGGTTTCGCCCAATTGCCTTGTGGAAAATCATGCGTCCGAGCTTTGCCCGATTATATCTCTGTACTTAGCACGCTTCATAAAAATAATCCGTCAATGTCGTTAAGGCGACTATTATCCATACACATATCCGACGGCCACGTCCTTGTCGCAATCAAGGCAGCATTTCACCGGACCGTCCCCAGGGTTTCCATATTCCGGCGGACGCAAGATATCTGAAGGGGCAACGTGTCCAATACACAGCGAGAATTTCGATGGCTGAAAAGTTCTTTGCACCCCGTCTGTTCCATCTCCGCTGTCAATGGAATCTCAGCCAATCCAGGGCGCGTACCGATGGGTCAAACGACCCCTGGACTTCACTGTGTCTGGATCGCGACCCTTTGACATGTCGACCCGTACCGCTGGACCACAGCCCACGCCACATCCGAGGCCTCAGCCTTGATCCTGCCGCCCCCAGTTGGCTGGCGTGCCGTCAGGCGAAGGTGGTCACGGCAGCCGCCCCGTCAGGCATGAGTGACTACCGAATCGGCCCGCCGGGCGGCGCGTGTGCGTCCGAGCGGAGCTTTCAGGCGCCGACACTCGGCGGCCGTCGGCACGCGAGGCTGGCGGCACCGCGGCGGCACGCGAGACGTCTTCATGACGCCGTGCCGGCCGGCACCGCGCCTCGCGACGTCCGCCGCCCACAGGTCGCCGCTGCCCGACGCCTGCACGCAGGCCCGGCTCACGCTGCCTGCCACTTTCCTACGTGTCCCGCAGCAACGCTCAGCATCGGACAAAACGGCGGCTGGTACACCTGGACGATTCCGAGCGTCAATAAGCAGCCCTCGCTGGCGAAGTGTTCGCGCGGCGTTTTATCTGTCGGCTTTTGTTGTTCTGAGCTGCAGACGCTGAGTCGCGGCATTTTGTGCAGGGTCAGATCGTTAATGTTGAAATGAAAGTTCTATAGCAGCAGGTATCCCCATTGACAGAAGCGGCCGCCCACGTAAAAACGTCATTAACGGAGCAGAATTGACGTGGGAAGATGAAAACATTATTCGACCAAAGCATTGCAAATTTGTTTTCTCGGTATGCCTTGACGCGTTTTTGTTGCGATGATCAAAATGACTGTGAAGGAAAAGCAGACATATTGGTTGATTTTGCAAACAGTTGCTGCCTCTACTTTCATCGGTTTTCATAAATTTGAAGATGGGGCGTTCAACAACAAACTGACACAGCAAAGGGGTGATTGTGCACCCTGATGTCTCAGATTTTGATGACAAACGAGTGCATATGGTTTTTTTTATGTCATGAACCTACTTGTGCCAATTTTAGTTTGATCAAGTCAATGGTTCAGAAGTTATAGCCTCTGGCATACCTGCGGGGTCTTGCTGCAAGGGTTTGTTCGGTGGTCGACAGCTATGTGAAATGTTATTCGAAATATAAATATCCGGGCATATGAAGTCGCACATGTTCAAGGAAACCATCACTGGGCAAACTTCTGATATGTGATAAAAAGTAACAAGTTACAGCAGGCACTTCGATGCCCGTGGATGTCTTAAATTTTGTTTAGCGAGAATGAAAGACCATTTGTTGGCTTCATATATAGCAAAAAAGCGTTTTTGTCAAAAATGCTCATTTTCAGAGCGCAGATTCTGTCATATTTTAAGGTTCTCGAGAACCCACTCCCGGATCTCGAGAACCAGCAGAGCTGCGGGAATGAGAATGAGATAATGGGAAAGCTAGTCAAATTTATGAAGAATGGACGCATACTTATTGACTCTAATGTTTTAGGGTCAGGAAGTCAACAATGTGGTGTCATGATGTCCAAAACCTGTGGGCAATAAAGCAAATATGAAAGTCTTCTAAGTTCATTTTGAGTACTGAGCTGTCCAAAAAGAACCAGAAACGTTTCTCATTGTCGGGAAGTATTTTTTTATTCCTCAGATCATGTCAGCTCACGTAAAGAACCATTGGAACACTACACTGTTTTGTGTCGAAACTGACACTCAAGTAAAGTTACTTTGGACAGACGTTTTGGAATCACCATTGCGAATGATCAGTAAGATACGGCAATTTTTTTAGGAAAAATATATTAATTCAGGTCATCTAATGTTATATCACGTGAACGAAGGTCATATTTTACAACATTCGCATTTCGCGATTTATTTAAGATGCAAATGTCACACAAACACCATTTGATCACTATAATCATGTTGTGTTCTGGAAATGACATGAAAGTTAAGGCCAGGTGAGGTTAGGTCAGGCCAGATAAGGTCAAGGACGATAGCAGGTAAAATGTGTTTGTCTCGTTCGAAAAATCACCGTGTCACAGAATGGGTATGAAATCCAATTGCCATTCGCTTGAGGTGAGACGTGACACATGTACATTTTAGTTTATGCTCGTGAAGGCTTGGAAATGCCAAGACCTGATGCGCCCTGACATGACCTGATGTCATCCCAAAGCCACGTGTCACGTGGGACGACGCAGAATTTCATGTAATGCTTTAAAACAAGGTATAGAGTCGGTGTCACATGCTTACTTTTAATCATTTCTGAGACACCAACGATTACTTATTTGAACTAGGTTGACCTTGCATGACTGTATTGACCGTAAGAACTCTTGTTTCAGTGGGTTTAGGCTGCTTTTATTACATCAGACGTGATTTACTACTTCGTTTTGGTCTGTGGCACCGTCATTTTTCGAATGGGACAGGCACATTTTGCCTGCTTTCGTCCTCGACCTGACCTGGCCTGACCTTGACTTCCATGGCATTCAAGAACACATCAGCGCGATTAAAGAGATCAAATATCGCTTGTTTGACATTTGCACCTTCACCTAATCACGAGTATCGAATGTTGTAAGATCTGACCTTAGCTGACTTGATCTGACCTTAGATGATCCACATTAACCATTTTCTGATGAAAGTTACCATATCTCACCAAAAATTCCCGGTGTTGATTCCAAAAAATGTGCTTGAAGCAGCCTTATTACAGAACCAGTTCCGACATACACAAATAATGTTGTATTCCAATGGCTATTGACCTGACCTGACATGAAGAGAAGATCAGTACTTTGTGGCAATAAAGAAACCTTTCTGCCCATTTTTGGGCTGTTCATTACTCAAGATCAACTGATAGGACAGTCATGCTTTTCTGTATAAAGATGTTGGATGTTATGGCATGGCCTTGTTTGACCTCTTGACCCTTAAATACTAACTCAGGGTCAATTGATATGAACTCATTCTTTATAAAATGTGACGAGTTTTGGATTGATGTCATTTTTATCTCCGCAGCTTTTTTAGTTCTCGAGAACATGGGGTTAATCACAAGAACCTTCAAACATGGTTAACTTTGCCTTCCAAAAATGACCATTTATTACAAGAACGCCGTTTTTGAAATCCCATGTATGGAGATAAAATATGGGCACTCCATTAGGCTATATAAAATTTAGCATTTCCACGCGCATTGAGATTACCGGAGGTTACCTGATCTGAGGCCATGCCATATCTTTTTAATATTATTTATCATATATAAAAATTCTGGTCAGGAACGGTTTTCGTCAACCTTTCTGAGTTCACAAATGTCCGGATATTTACATCTTGAACAACATTTCGCTTGGTTACCGGTCACCGAACAAACCCATGCAGCGTAACCTCGCAGAAATGTCAAAGGTAACTCATGAATCGCTGACCTTATCCAGCTAAAATTTACACAAGTAGATTGAGGGAATAAGATAACTCCACACACCAATTTTGGCCCCGATCTGAGATATGAGGGTGCCACCCCCTTGTCTATCTGTCATGGGATCTCTAGATGTTAAACATTCCGTTCAAAACGAAAGCGCAGATGGCATTCGTGTTGCGCTGTATTAGATGTTCGTGCTGGATTGAATACCCGGCCCAAAAATATCTTCATCGAAAGGTTTTCACCAATGAAATGCGTATTGTCAAAACCGAACGTTCGTTATGACGTCTTATGTCGTCTTTATGTTTCAGACTTGTAATGCAAGCGTCTCGTTCCTTGAGGTGGACATTACTACCATTTGGAATTCCGCACGATAACCGCGTAGCCTAGATTTCGTCAGCGCATAGCGCTGTGCACAAGGACCACTTCAAATGATGTATTCACACATAATAGCTGACTAGAACGCGTAGTTGAAAACTCTGTCCGCGGGCACAAACTAGCGACAAAGCTCGTTTCAGATGCTCTCACGCATGGCTTCTGGGTGCAAATTGTCCCGGCGGCCTTCACATTTACGCTTGGGTTCGTTATGTCCTTATTACCACCGCTTTATGAGACGTAGCCATGTTAGACTTCCTTTGCTACCGTGTGCCAGTTCTAAATTGTTCGTCGACGAATCGTAGGAACGCTATAATGTTTTTAGTGCCGTCGGGTCTTAAGACCTGGAGCATCTTGCAATAGGCGCCGTCGTGCGTTCATCAGAATGGTATTATTTGTTTCAGAGGCAAAAGCAATATGTGATGTTTCTTGCAGCGCAATTCCGTGGGCTGTATGTCAAATCCTGCAAAACTTGGAGGAACAAGGCTCGTTGTTTTACCCCGACTAGTGGAATCAAAGGCTTTATGAATTTCACCAGATTATGACATAATGCTTGGAACTTAATATTTTTATTTCACATATTTTGATCAGAATGGTATGTTTTCTTGCAGTGCGGTAATGAAATTCTGGCTGACATGAGTAAGTCATTACGCCTCGATGAGTAATTGTTCCGTTTTTGAAGGGATATGAACCATGTAGTTTGGGAATTAAATGGACACTGTTGAAACTAGGAATCTAATTCCTGTGTGGTAAAACTTGCAATGCCATATCATTCTGTGTTTTCATGTTCATGCTCACGCTACAAAGTTCATTTTATTTACTTTTACTGTTTTTCTAAAGCAGCTTACGAGGGGATGAATTCCACCTCTGACGATTTGAACGCTATGACTATTAGATGGTTACAGTATGACCTATCTTATAGGCCATATGTTTTCTTTGAAAAAGCAAAATATCTTGACGTAGGTCTTCCCGCTAACGTAGTACGGGCCAAGCCTGCTCTAGTTCAGGACAGGCAAAACTAACAGTGTCTTTTCTCGGACACATATACTTCGTTTGGCGTTTGCTGGAAGGGGATATCGTTTGGTATTTTTGCTCGTTTTGTATCACACCGTCAAAATTTCTGACCGAAAGACTGCCCTTGGTCAGGTCGAATTGATACCTCACACCAAGTCTAGAAGTGACGTTCAGGTGTCTGGCGGACCGGCACCAAATCAGCATTAAAACGTGGATTTTTTTGCAGCCTGATATGACTAGACCTGACGTCAGCTCTTCCGTACTTGTGAGGCAAAATGGTCTGTTCAGACCGTTTTGAAGTTCCATCATGTTAAGATATTCAAAGAAGCCAAAATGGTTGCATCTGACCCATGACATTAGACTTCTTTTGAAAAATAATTAGTTGTCGTCAAGCATTCAGAACATCGCCCTGTTATGTGGTATAGATGTTATGGCCTAAAAATAAAAAAATACGTTTGTTCCGCAGGGAAAATGCAGACAAAAGCAAGTCACAACGTACCAGTGGATAGTTTTCATTTGTTAATGTAAGCTTAGGCTCTAAGGGACAGCACCGGGAATCTTCTATTTGCTGATATTCAGCAATATGCCACTTGCCAACAGAATGCCCGGGTGTAGCCTTCTCATCTCCCAAGGCAACCGTATTGGCACGAACTCGAAGACACTGATCATGTTAACGAAACAACACCTAACTCCAAAGTTTCCGCAAGCTTTAACAGCGCTTCAGGCCAACATATTCGCGCGAACGGTCCTCCGTGCCCCTCGCTGTGCCAGGCTGACCTTCGGTCCGGGCCGGAGCCAGCTGCGGGCGTCGGTGCAGTCGATACCACCTGTCCGGGCCTCCTCTGGTGCCGGCTGGCCCCGGCGGGCCGGTGTGAGCGGTCACCTGCCCCGCGCCCCGCGCCGCCGTCCGTCCGACTCATTAACCCAGACAGAGTGGTCGATGTAGGCCGGCAGGCTCGGCGCGCCGCTCAAAGCGCACCGTGTACGGAAGACGGCGGACCGCCGTGTGCATATTATATACATAAAAGACATATATATAACGGGCCTATATATATGTGACATATATATAACGTACATAAATATAACATGCATATACATGACATACCTATAACGGACCGTGTACTGAGCACAAAGGGCCGTGAACAGAACCCAGCAGACCGTGTACAGCGCACAACAGGCCGTGTGCGGAACACGGCAGACCGTTTACGGAACACAGAGGACTGTGCACAAAACACAGCGGACCGTGTACGGAACACAACGGAGCGTGCACGGAATATAGCGGACCACGTGCAACACACAGCAGAGCATGTACAGAATGCAACTGATTGTGTGCAGAAGACAGCGAACCATACCGCTATACAGAACATCGCGGGCCGTAAACAGCACATAGCAGACCGTGTACTTTGCATAGCAGACTGCGCATCCCCGCACTGCACCGCGTACAGGACAGAACACAGCGGGTCGTGAGCAACTTATAATGGACTATGCACAGCACAAAGCAGACCACGTATAAAACACAGCAGTCTACGGACCCACACAGCGGAGTGTGGGAGTAAAGCTTAAGTCGTGTGCCCTACGCAGTAGGGCACACGACTTAAGCTTAAGCCACACTTAAGCCACGACTTAAGCCACGACGTACATCCTGGGGAGGATTGTACGTCGTGCGAAACAAACCGCTGCTCCGTATAACGTTTGGCGTGCCCCGCAAAGTGACCGGCACATTTTCCCTGTGTCCCGTGTGATCGACTAGGGAGTCAGTTCGTCGACACATCGCACCAGGCGAGGGCCAGGCACAGGGTACCGCCGACCCGCGCGAGTTGTACCGTCTCAGCTCTCCAAGCAGCCGGAACCCGACCAACGGCCGCTGACCGCGCTCTGTCCGTCCCCAGCGCTGGTGCTGACCGACCTGGGGAAGCTGCAGATCACCTCCGCCGGCGGCTCGCAGGTGACCACCGCCTCGGTGGTGGTCGAGGACGCCAGCGACCACAGTCCGCGGCCGCCCAGCACGGCCGTCTTATGAGACAACGCCGCGCCGGCCGCCGGCGCCGCCCCGCCCCGCGCCAACCACTGCTCGCCGCGAGCCGTGCGCGTGGTGGAGAACCCGCTGCGGCCGCGTTCGCGGTCGCCGAGCCCGCTGCCGCTGGCGCCGGCCGACGCCGACCTGGACGAGACGGTGCGGTGCGGCGCGGCGGCCGCCTGCGACAAGTGCCGGCCGCCGGAGCGCGCCGTCCGCTTTCGCGAGCGCCTGTCGCCGTCGGCGCCGCCGGCGACGGGCGCCGCCACGGCCGACGGCCTGCCGAGCTACGAGACGGCGGCGGGCGGCGGGCGGCGCGCCTCCTGCGAGTGGCAGGACGCCGCGGAGCGGCTGGCCGACTCGAGCGCGGCCGACTGGCAGGACGAGGCCGAGTCGACCGTAGCCAACTGCAGCGACTCGCCGCTCTCCAACTGCCTCGACTCGCCCGACCTCCTCCGCCGCATCGGCTTCCACAACGACGTGAAGGAGTGCGCGATCTAGAGCGCCGCCGTCGAGGCGGAGGCGGTCGCGTCACGAGCCCCGCGGGTCGCCGCGACAGAGTGACGCCCGCGGCAGTGTTTCGCCGGCGGGTGCCGGCGCGTTCGCATCTTCCCGCTGTTCCGAGGCGACAGAGTCCCGCCCGACGGCCGTCGAGCCGCGCCCCGGCTGCTCGAGTCGTCTCTGAGCCCTGCGAGACTTGTCTCCTCGGAACGCGGCGCTCGCCTTTTTCGCCTTCTGCGCGCTGCCCTTGAGTCAGCCGACGGCCGGCCGACAGTTTCTGCTCACGTCTGTTGTACAGCGATTTCCGCTGCTTGAAATTCCGGCCTGCCCTGCCCTCGTCGGACTGAGTTGCGCTAAGCCGTTCATTTGTAGGGCCGCTATAGCCCGTATGGATTATTGCTGGAAGCCCGCTGTTCGGCGGTTCGACAAATCTCTGTGTGCGAGGACCTCAATCGGTCAGCGCTCCTCTTCTCTGCGTAGTGTATCGAGGCGGTCGACAGTTCCCCGTCTCTGCCGTTCTAAAATAAGGCTCGATGAATTCGTGTCGCGACATGTAAAGTAAGGCGTTTGGTCACAAGGAGCTGCATGGTTGGATCTGCTGTACTCGATACATTCTCTAGTGTTTTGGTGTTAGGTGGCCGGTGTGCATGACTTTCGGACATCAGTCCATTCAACCATAGCCCCAGCTGCTGTTTCCAAGGGCGCCAGGTGCTACGTGTCGCGGATGGTTGGTGTTACCGTCGATGGCTCATGGTGTTCCCTGTTCGTGTACGTGAGGCGTTTTGGATGGGATTTGATGAATTTTGAACGCCCATCGTGTAAGTCATGAGTTGCTCATTACATATGCGGAAGACGCGGATGAATACTGTGTTTGATGCTTGGTCAATGTTGGAAATACGAATTTGATGTGATGTTCACGAATGTCCCTTCCATAAGCGCTGGCACGAAAAAGCGGCATGTGGAGCGCAACACGAATACATATATCATGACTTACGCTTATCATGGTAGTTCTCCTGCTGCACATGAACAGCCTTATCTGTCTCCCCGCTGCCAAGTACTTAACGGTTTCTTCTATCCTGTAGTGTGGAGCTTCGATCAGATGGATATTTGATACCGGATGGTAGCTCTGCCTTAAATCACTCTCGCCAGAATCCTTGGCAATAATTGACAGCGCGGATAGGAACAAGACCATCAGATACGCAATAAAACAAAAAATGCCAGCGCCGTTTCCTCTCCACGGTGATGCTTGTGTTCCGGTGCAAAGGTCTCCAACCCCCAGCTGGACTACCGCTTCCATCTTTCGCTCCAGCTCACAAGCTCCGGTGTTTGCGTTTCTTCACCGTCTTCCTACGGACTTCCAGAGGAGCTGTATACGTTCAAACGCCCAAAGTCGCAAGATTTCAGTCCCTCATGAAAGCTCGCAAGCCACTTGCAGCTGTGTGAAGAGATACCTCACCACCTCGCGAGATGTAATTCAAGAACCGACTACAAATTACCGTCTAATTTTTCGTTTTTTGTTTCTTTTCTAGTTCCGTTTCAATTCATTCATAGGATTCTCCAACAGAATTGGAAAAATAACCCAAAATGCCCTGCCGTGGATATTTGCACCTTTTCACCAAAGCAAGGAACGCTTATACGTCATCTGTGTTTCCGTCACTCTGCGTCTGATCAGGTGTTTTTACTTATCCACCACGATACAAGAGCTTACTGCAGTCGCTGACAGTCAGCCTAATGCAATCAGGCTTTAAGAGAGCTCGGCAGCCAGTCACTGTGTGCAAAGAAACAAAGAGCGAAAGAGGCAGCTTCTATTACAGTGGTTCCCAACTTACGGATAATTACCCCACGTGGGATAATGTGGTCTTTCCTGTGGGGTAACGAGCTGGAGTGGAAACCTTTGAAGTTCAAAGTGGTAAATTTCAAAGCTCACAACATAACATGCTTTCTTAAATAACCGACTTCCTGAATCTCCACAAAATTCTGCACATTACGTACAAAATTTGCAAGCCAATGCGAGATGTTTATCTGTCACTGCAGAACGAGAGAAAGGAATGACTGCATATCTGCGCGAGCGCGATATGAACCCCGACAGCAGCAGAAGTTTTTTAATTCTTACACTTTATCGCGCTTTCATCATATTTAAGCCCAGTGTTACCATTTGTCTTTATTCATGCGGATATGAAGAGGCTGCAGCCTTCAGAATGACACATTTAACCATATTTCGGGAAATATGATTTGCGAAGTATAGGGTCATTTTCCACCAAATTCAAGTAGCAAAATCGCCGATTTTTGGTACATTGGCCTGTACGTTAATGATGTACGATCATAGAGGACTACACACGACACGTTCTCTACCGGCGCTACCTCCATGTAGATGGGGCAAAACCTGCTCCTTCTCCAGCTCAGAGTATTTTCTGACCCTCTCCGGTGCCCGTGTTACGTCCGCGTGACCATCGATGTAGTAGCTTGAATATATGCATACAGATATCTGATCACTCTGAGCAGGAAATCTGATGTGAAATTTCACGGAAATTTCGGATTATTTTCCAGTAAGTACGGCGGAGACAGACGAAAGGGATAGGGAATCGCTGACCAATTATAGGTCGTTCAGCCTGGTCCGTGACATACTTCGTCCCTTTGTCTAAATTAACATTAACTAACGCACTTATGTAATGAATTAACCGTTAGCAGGTTTCACTGCGTGTAGGGTTATGACTCCCCGCCACGATCGAAAAGGAGTAACAGTATGGAAGAGTTTGGGGCCATTATTCAGTAAAGATCGGTTTTCACGGAGAATCCCGCACCGGTGACCTTGTTTGTGTTAATGTTATTTAGATTCATTTCTCTATCTTCTGTCTCTATCTTCTATCTCGTCTGAGGTCGTCGATGACGCAACAACACCCCAGCAGGTAAAGATACATTGTAACACCAGCCCGGTCTGCGGACAGAAACTGCCACTCCCGGCCGGAGGCCCTGAGCCCCTGAGCCCCTGCGTCCCCTTCAATCAACCGCATGACAATCTGCATACACAACACGGTTTCACCTCGCACTATTTCAGCCGGGCTTCAGAGCGTCCGTCCCTGCCTGTCCCATTGCAGAGCCTCAAAGAGACGAGCCTGGCGGCGGCGGGAAAGTCGGACAGACCGAATCTGTCGTTCGTCGGATCTGTCGGCACCGACGCGTCCGGCGGGACGCCGGCCGACGAGTCGGACCCGTCGGCGGCACCGGTGAGTACTCAATCTCTCGAGAAGTTCCTGGCGTCTCGCTGCGACCCTCCGAGACCGCTCCCGGCGCGGCCGACCGCCCGAGGCCGTCGGCTGAAGCCGGGATCTGCCCCGCCGCGCCGCCGAGTCGAGCCGACTTCAGCGGAAAACCGCCGGCGGCCCGCGGCAGAATCGCCGGCAATATTTTGTTTCATTAATAACGCATTCCGTGAAGGTCGTTAGCGGCGCCAACTTCACGCCGGCGGGTGACGGGCGGGAACTGGTGATTACCGGAGGCGGAGCGCCGGCCCGGCCGACCCGGGCCAGACGACTTCCGAGGAAGGGCGACTCCCTGGGCCGCTGCCGACTTTCTGCGGCGGCGCTCGGCAGCTGCATTTCTGCCGCCTGCTGTCTTTCAGAGCGCTGCTTCAGAGACGACCTCGTCAAATAAACTGCGACCTCCGCCGCCCGCAAATGCGTTCTGGGACGACCTTCGGAAGGCTAGAAAGGTGAGCACACTCGGGGAGACTGAGGCGGGCAAGTGGTGGCAGCGTGGCAGGCGCATTCATCTGTTCGAATGGCTGTACAGCGGAGGCCAGGCGACTGTATCCGAAACCAGGGAACCGTTTCCCGATATTGAAAGATGGCAGGTCGTCTCCTGTGAGTTGATAATGGTGGCTGTGATTTCAGATGTGTGATTATCGTGTGATTTACTATTATAAGTGCGTTAATACGCCGATTTACTATTCGTAGGTGCGTATGGCCTGTTCCCAAACCAGTGCATGACCTGGCTACAACGATAATTTGTTCAAAGTTTTTGGTGGAGATCATGGCTTGGGATCCTAGGGCACTGGCAGAGGCCAAACCCACCAACTTTTCATAGACTTTAATAGTATGAGGTTGATCCAATTGTTAAGAAAATAGACTCATTGTATACAGAGCTCGCTTAATTTTGAAAACTCTCCAGCCATGATAAGGATGCAGGGTACTTTGCAGCTATTCCGGTAAACTCGCTTTTAAACGGAAAATATTACCCACATTGAAGACCTTACGACTAGAAGCTTATATTCAAGTTTACGCGATTCTTTGACTCCTGTATACCTTCGTCACGAACTCAAAATTAGTTACTGTGATCCCAGATGCCTTCCTTAAATTTGCATCGAACGCATAAGCCCAATGTGATGCGTGTTGCTGATGTCATTGTCTAGTGTCTTCGGTATACGTAAGGTCACTGACATGTAGCCTCTGTAAGCACTGAAAATCACAGAGGTTTTAGAACTGTGGTGAAGGCTACCTCACACTGGAAAAGACAAGCAAAAAAGAGTCATTCAAATTATATACCCATTTCCTGTAAGAGTAACTGTAAAGGATTATGTTAACTAACTTTTCTATAATTCTGCACGGTTAAGACACGCTCTTGTAGGAGGGGGAGGGTATTAAGTGTCGACACCATATGTCTTTTGCATAGTAGTTCCCTAACAATAAAACTAGAGTGCTGGCATTTTATCCTCTGTGCGCTCCTAGCGCGCCCATTGTTCCGAATTTCAAAATCGGCCAACTCGTTTTCCATTACGGCCCGACGGTAACGGGAAGCCAATCAGGCAGCCTGTCCGTGGTCGGCGGCGGCCGGCCGCACGCCTTTCGGGCATCAGGACACACAATATGTTGTGTATGTATAGTGACTGTCAGTCAACCAGCTACAAAAAAATATGTGGCGATACAGTCCACGTGTTATAGTCCAGACTTACAACCTCGGGGTCCAGGTAGCCTTAGTCAGGTCAGACTGAGCTCAATTAATATCAGACGATGAAGACAAAGCATTTGTCGTTTTACCGCAGATCTATTCATCCGATCCCAAGGAAATCCTGCGGAATTAGTCCGCAAGATGAATGGACTTACCATTGAGCACATCTGACCTGGTTCAGGTCAATCGAGGTCGGCGAAGGTGAAGTACTGGAAATGCGGCATTTTATAAGTGGGCGTAAGTGGATTTAGTGAGGCTTCTATGCTGAAAAAGGCGTCCCAACGCACCGGCAAACCAGATAAGGTTAATTATGATCATCCAGGATAAATGGATAAAAAACTCGTTTTCCTATCCCAGATCTATCTGAATGAGCCGTGTTACATTTCGCATGGAATATTAGTTTCCGACTCGGGTGGTCACAAATGATCTAAGTAGTTTCCATGACTCATATAAGCTCATCCTGTCTTCAATCAACCAACCAAACTGCGATATGCTCCATGCTGACAAAATGCAGCATTTTCGAATATTGATCTCCGTTGGCCTCGATTCACTTGACCTGTGCCAACCCCGCTTTGTCTTGCTACATGTAAGTTCATCGGACGAACTAAACTTCGACAAAATTTGGTAGTTATCGGTAATGTGGCCCTGGAGAAAAGAAAGGGCGCAACGGGCAATCAGCTTCGACAGAATTTGGTTGCGATCGGTAACGTAACCCTGGAGAAGAGGAAGGGTGCAACGTGTTCAGCGCTGCGTCTCCTCTGATCTCAGCTGATTTAGTCGTTTATGCTCTGGAGGTTGTGGTACACCCGCTGCCCTGGGGCCTCTGTATATTACACCCTACGCACATGGGTGTGGTTTTTGGGAAACGACTGTGGGTGCCCAAAAGGCTATGGGACATCTAAACATTGCGTATCGGATGGGGGAGGGGCTCGTAACAGACACTTATGTCTAAAGTTCAGAGAAATGAATTAATAAAGGTATTACGGGAGATAAATTACACAAGAATGTGTTACGTAAATTATGGATGGCTTCATGGCGGCGACATCCCTAACGGGAATATATCTCGTTATTCCGGTATCCCAAAAAACACACTTCGGGGAATATCTACGACTAGTTATGAATTATCATGTGAATGAAAAGTGCATTTTGGTCATTTCTGACCAATATTTTACGCATTTTAGTTACTGTTTTCATTGGCAGTGTTATCGGTACACGACATACAATAACTAAAGGGTCGGGGGTATGGGGCCATGCCTCCCCCAAGGCAAGCGGTCTGCACTACATATTAATCGATTTCGCAGGAATACGGAGTAGTGATCATATATATGATCTTTATTTTTATGCATCACATCATATGCTTTTGCTGTGCGTTAAATGTGAGGTTAACTGCTTAATTTTGTTTTGCTTTTTGCTACAAATTTTGTCGTACGCCAGTGGCATATGGCAATATTTGACATTTCCCACCCCGGAGGAAATTCCTGGCTACGTGCCTGACGCTAGCACATTTTATTGGTGGTCGTAATGGTGAAAAAACTGGGATAAATAGGTCAAAGATGGGCTGGCAGCCAGCGTACTTACCTAAGTGAAATACGGGCTAACGAGAGTGAGTTGGCAGGAATGAATGGTACCTAAGCTTCGATTCATGAACATGTCCTTTTTAATCGTGCGTGTACAATTAAAATCGCGATTTGATACACTTGATATACACTTGATACACTTCTCTTGATGGAGGAACTTGCTTCAGGAACCAGTTTGACATAATTTTTTTGAAGGGTGGTGGGGAAAAACAGTTGGTGGGTGACAATGAAGTAAATAGGTTCCAATTATTACTGATGAAGCTGATTTTAGGTGGTTAACTTCATGGGCCTGAGAATATAACCATATTTGAATATTTTAACATACTTTAAGTTGCGGGTGCCCAATTCGTACTGTGGGTGCCCATTTACACTTTGTGAGTGTCGGGGCACCCACAAAGAGATACGAAACAACACACCTGCCTACGCAGGGTACCAGTTTTCCTGTCCAGCTTTTTAAACCACAACCCACAACACGTTGCTGCAATCTGTTTGGAAGATGAAGGAATAGACTGGGGCAGGGACAAAATGTGCAACCACCAGTCCGTAATTCTCAAAGGGGCACCAGTCTATTCAAAACAGATAATTCTATGACCGTGGGTCGATGTGTTAGTGAAACGTTTACCTTCCTCTCAGAAATTGTTTTCAGTGATGCTTTGATGGGTCTCATGATGGGTGTCATAAACAGCTGTTTTGGTATTTTGAATAACAAATAATGTTGTGTGCAAAACGTCATTGACCTAGGAATATTTTAAGAAGTGAAATGAATTTGAGAATCTGTCATCGCAAACTTGTAACTAGCGGTGTTTTCTGAAAAGTGCAGTAGTTGAGGAATATAAGCCATTAAACCACAACTCAGTGACTCAACAGCTTTCATGCATAAAGCGTTGCGTGAAGAAGCTGACTACAGTTCTTCCACTTCTTCAAGTTCCAGAAAATGATGGAATTTCATCTGTTTTCGGTTTCCTCTATTTTGAGGTTTGTAATCCATGTCCTGGCGTTGACAGACAATGAAGATATATCACGTTTCCGGAGTGTTTTCCGGCACATAAACCAACGTTAACCCTATGGGTAGAACGGCAAAACAACAAAGGAATGCAAACAGCCGTAACGTTCCTTGACGGTAGTCCCGTAGCGGCGTCACACAAAACGCTCAGATTCCACGATCATCGATTGCGGAAGCCGTAAAACGCCCGCGAAAGCTGACCGTCACTAAGTGCGGCGTCCGGTTTACGAGTATCGCGAGCTTTACCGGCACCGTCGTCTGATTTACGCTGACAACTTTAACCATCGCGGCCTAAATTGCGCGCCTCGTGACCGGCGGTCGCGGCCGAGGTCGTCTCGCGGCGCGGGGTCCGGCGGCCTCGTCAGCGGTTACGAGACAAGCCGAGCCGGCCCTCACCTCCCGTCACCGGCGCCCGCCGATATTGGTTCGGGCCATCTCGGCGTGGCGCCGGAAACGCTGTCGCGAGCGCCGCCCCGGCCCGGTGAGCGAAAGTGGGCAGGTTTCTGGCGCCTGCTGACAGGCAGGCGCGCATGGAATTCTCGGCGTCTCGGCTGGAACGAAGACGGTTCTGTCAGTTCCGATCCGCTCCGGCCCGCTCGCAAAGCGTTCTGGTCATTTTCCGACCATTTTGGTTCGTTCCGGGCCGTTCCTGTCCGCCCGCTCCTGTCCGTCCGAATCCATTATGGTCTACGGTGGTCCGTTCCGGTCTATTCTGGTCCGATCCGTGGTGTCCTGTCCGGCGCGGCCCGGCGCGGCGCGGCCGGTCTGTCTGACAGCCAGCCGACACGGCGGCGTATTAGCGTACCAGGGCGTCGAGCGGCGGCCGGTGAATAATTCAGGGTCGGGCCGGGCGGGGGCCGGGCCGGGCGGCCCCGACTCCACCGCCCCCCCCCCCCTGCGCCGTCGGCTCCTGGTCCTGTATACACGGCGCCACGTCGTGGCAGGGGGCGGAGGGCGACGACCTCCTCTGCTCGAGGGCTTGAGGCCGGGTCGTGGTGGGAGTGGACTGCGAAAGTTGCTGAAAGACTTCTGGGACCCGTGAAAAGAAATGAAATATATATGATCCAGTTGTATATAATGATCCAGTTGTCCTCTTCCATAGGCCGTGGGTGGATTGGTTTCCACCATTCTTACTGTACAGCTGTTGTTTGCTTCGAAGCTCTGCATTAGACAGTGAGCGGATCAATTCACTGAAGCTTGACGGTATGCTTCTGCGGTTAACAATAACGCATATAAGAGCACATCTTGTGATATCCATGGGTAATCAGGTGTGCTTTTACTTCTAGGATGGAACCATTTGAGAATGACGGTGCTCTCCAGTCACTGGCGCACTATTTGCTGACATGTGTCGTCGCTGCAGTGTTTTTGGCAGAGAGCCTCATTCGTGTTCGTGTTCATGTCCAACGATCGACGGAAGCACTAATTGAGCCAACGCGGAGAGGCCTTCCAAAGACGATCAGCTTCTTTACATGCTCCGAATTGCGATGAAGCTGCGTCGTTAGCCCATCAGCGACTAACGTATCAATGCTACCCACTTTTGAAGATCAAGGTGTTACGATGGCTAAGTGAGCTAACATCGAATCAACTGGCTCTACTGTGATCCAAAAGCAACGATCCCATAAAACATTACCTCAGCACAACAGCCTTCCTAGGTTTACGGAGCCACCGTTATGCTGGAGAGGGTCGGTGTCAGACATGTAGGTCTTAGTGGTCTCCCTGTCTTTGGGTCTTCACGTGGTCCAGAGTCACGTGTGCCTCTCCGTATGAATGTGCCAGGTTACACACGAACGGCTAAAAGACGCCACGTGCAAACTTTTCATGCTCTTAGGAAAGGCTCTGCACACGCCGTAAATCATTATTAGCGCGTTTGGTCCACAATGCGGTCTAATTTCAAACAATGTCCGCACGACCATCCGTCTATACTTAGCGCGACTCAGCTATTCCCCGCCATCGGCAGCAGCGGCGTGACGTCACTGGCGCGATTACGGCCCGGCTCTGCACGCCGCACGCTCTCCGAGTGTCAAACAGGAGACGATCCAGCGGCCCAGCCTGCCTAAAAATACTCAGTCGCCACGCAGACCCCTCGAACGTTTTCAGGCGCATGACCCCAGCGAAGAGCGTGACCTTAGCGAAGGGCATGTTCATAGCGGAGAGCATAGCCTCAGTGGAGGTCATGGCTTCCAGCCCCTCGCGTCTCGCTGGGGAAGAACGGAGGTAATCGAATTTGGAGGGAAAGGTCAGTGATATTTCGGGCAGAGGGCTCCCTCTCTGTCATCTGAGGAAGTGCGGAAAGGCGTGCGGTATTCCAGTCTGATGTACTTTCTTCTCTGGTCCCAGGAAAACTGAAGCTGAATTCGACTTTGACTTTGACTTATAATCGCCTCTAGAGAAACATGATGTGGTTAAGAGTGAGCAAGCCAAATTGCGTCTAAACTGGAAAGCGTGAAGTCATGATTTCGGTCACTTCGCTTGGTTTTCCGAGTCTCTTAGAATGGAAGAAGTGACGTCGCCTTTCAGGCAAGTATACTTTTGTCAAAAGTCCGGGGTTTAACTCAGCATAGCTCGGGGAACACCACACAAATTTCCCACTTCCCGTCATTCCCTGTTTGATCTCATCACGTCATGCTGGAAACCACGAAATATATCTCAGCCACATACAGCCATCCTGTACCTCACCTTCACAGCCTTAACCAAGGCCCATTCGCCCATTAAATCCTGATAAGATTTCCATTTCAAGGCGAAAGTTTGCCTGTAACGCCTTATATGGCGTCTCTAAAATACGTCAGCTCCACTTTAATGCCTGGGAGGAGGATAACCGCACATAAATTAGGTGCGACAAAACACCCTTCTGCGCCTTCAGGGCGGTAATGAAAACGGACGCGCTGCGAACAGAAAACCTTCGCCTGACGGCCGGCGTTTCCCGGCGCCCGGACGTGCGAGAGAAGCCGTCGTTGCGCGCTCGTGGCGTCGGTGTCGCGTCAGCGGCCATTACGCTCGTGTCGGCATCCTCCCTCGCGGCGGCCCGAGGCTCGCCGTAAGCCGGCGAAGCCCTCTGCCGCCGGCCTCGTCATCAGCGCGGCTCTCCGCTGAACCCCAGGGCGAACTTCCCGGCGACGACGTCGATGTCCGCTGCGTCTAACAAGGCGGCTGACTGCGTTGCCGAGGACTGGCGGCGGCTGCTCACAGACGGCAGCGGGGCGGCTAATAGGGATGGTCTGAGCTGGCTGCAGGGTGGACGACAGGACTGGTGCCGGCTGGTAGCAGGACGGCCACGTTAAGCTTGTCTAACAGTTCAGCCTGTATCGAGTTATGCATCAGAGGGGCAACGCATTCCTGATTTTTTATTGTAATCGTAATCACCGCGTCATTTAACCACTACGTAATTGCTATCACTGCGTCACTACGTCATGTAATCACCAGGTAATTGTTATCATCACGTCACTACGTCATGTAACCACCACGTCACTGCCATTACTAGCGAAATGTGCCAAATGCTTGAGAACGTATGAAACATTCCATATTGTATCTCAGTCTCATTATACGACGTAAAACGCACACAACCGACCGATGAAAAGTCAGACACGAACCGTCACGGCTGAAGTGCTAGACGCACCACTAGAAAGCCATACGTAATTCTCGTTTTCCGAAAATATCAACACCAGTGGCATGTCACCAGGAGCGCCCCACCACACACCTCCATCTTCTTTCTGGCAAGCATTTATCCCACGGGCTTGCAAGCACCTACTCCAATGGCCTGGTGAGCGTCTGTTCACACGGTCGGCGCAGTCGACGCGCACCCGTCAGTCCGCCGGACACGGCACTCGTCGGAATCGACGCCGGCCCGGCAAAAACTATCGATCGCCGCCGGCGGTCCGTTGATTGATTTGTTGCGCACGACTGCGGCGGCATCGGGAGGACGGACAGTCCGGCGGCCGTCGTTAATAATGGAGTCGCTCCTGTCGTCGGCGCAGGTGTTTCAGCGCCAGCGCCGAGAGGTGACGACGCTTTTTGTCCAGCGTCGGCCGGCGACGACGAGCGGCGGCCCGCCGGCCGGCGGCGGCCGACGCCGGCTCCGCCTTGACTGACGGCGCTCTGATGCCGCGCCGCAGCTGGTGGCCGTCGTCTCGAAATGCGCCTGGGACGGCCGAGGCTTTCTGCAGTCGGAGTGCTGTTCCACGCCGAGAAAAGCTGGCTGACGCATGTCGGGAAGAAGGGCAATTTTGCTTTATCCGCTCATGTGTCAAGTCCGATACGATGGGCGTGCAATGCGGCACAACTCGTCGACAGATTGAGGGATGGGTGTGATGAGGCCGCTGTCGTGCGCTAAATAAGTAACGCGAACGTTCGGTTACCGAGAACAAGGTAGCGCTAATGGATCCGGAGCGGGGTGTCGTCCTCCTCGTGCTTCATTTTAAACATTCTCTTAACTTCTGCCCAAGTTCAGCCCAGTGTATTAGCAAATCATTCCAAACTCGTCGTTCCGTTCGCGACGCGAGTTGCAGTGTAAACAAGCCAGAGCCGAACGAGACCAGGACCAGAACACCGTGCTCGTCCAGGGCGATGTCGGCCGGCCGGCCGGAAGGACGAGGTTTGCGACGCATCATCATCATCATGTCACGCACTTCGACGCGGACGGTCACTGGACCGTCTACCTCGAGACAACTTCTCGGCGGGATCGAGAACTAGTGACAGCCAGCGTCCGGTGGCTCGAGGACGACTCCCCGACACGAAGAACGTGCGCAGCACGACCAGGCGGGAAATGAACAGTTCTAAAACGCCCGCCAAGCTGCACAAATTACGGCCGAGACACGGCGGTATTCGCTCGACGAACAACGATCGAGCATCGCGGGAGTGCGCGGGTCATTCAGATCCTTGGATCGACACGGTGTCAACATCGACATGATATCGACACCGGCGAACATCCCAGCTGGGCGTGTCCCGTCGCTGAGCTCCTCCAGGACCGGCGAAACCGGTCTGGAACGCGCATCCCTGGCACCTCGCACAGGTGATACATGGCGTCCCCGCCGCAGACTTCGAGGTAGTATTGGGCATGCAGAAAGACGCGGACCTGGACGAGGAATCCTGGGTCTCGGTGCAAGACGCTGCCGCATTCTGTGCGGAAGGAGAATTTTGGAGATGCTGAGCATTCACATGTGCTCCTTGCCTACGATAACAACTGGTCGATGAGGTTGGGAAGCATTTTTGAGGGCAATAACAATGCTAAGATGGTAAAATGTTTTCATTATTTTTCTCATGGGCGGAGAAACGTCAACGAGGAGTGTCAGTTTTGGAGAGGCCATTTTTTAGAAGGTAACATGGTGAAAAGTACAAGAAATGACAAAGAAAAAGAACAAAGATACACAAAAATTATTGGGATGAACGAGTCCGGCAACTTGGCAGCGTCTTCACGGAATATTTGAGCCCCATGTATTTAACAGTATAATACACCGTCTCTGAAGATACTGAAGATGATGGCGCTGCCCCAAAATCCATGAGAAGCACCCAGGGATGAACAAAGAGCAGCACCTTACCACAAATCGCTCATCGCACAAATTTCCAAACATACGGGGTGAGTTCTGTTCACATGGAGTTTGGACAGGATCCCACAGTCAACGCTGTCAGGCGCCCGCTGAGTACAATGGAGGTCACAGTCACGGCATGATCTTTGCCAACGCGCCGAATGGCCCATTTGTCAGCATCAACCAGGCATCCTCTGTCGGGCGTCAGGGCGTTTTGTGGTGATCTCGGGCGCAGCCTGCGGAAAGGGCGCTCGTACGATGGCCAGTTGATAACAGATCGGCTCTGACGCGCATCAACAGCCAAGCCGAGGTCTGGCGCTTTCGGATACGCAACAGCGCAGCGTCGCGGAAGGCGGCAGCTCGGTCGGTGTATGCATCCCGGACAAGCCAGGGCTGCTTAACGCAGACCTATGTTTATACACACCTGAATCGTCACGGTGCGATGTGGCATTTCAAGTCGCCGAAGCAAGGGCTATCTCCCTGTACTGGAGGCGACGCGGAGCTGCTCGTTCAGGTCAGCAGGTCAGTTCAGGTCAGGTCCAGCCGTCTGCCAGCGGCTTATTCGGTGGGCGGCAGGCTGCGGCAAGTGACCGAGTGGTGGCCGTATACCTACCAGTCAGCACCTTGACAGCCCACCCGTTCAGCCTTAGCTGGAGATGGGCGGCAACCCACCGCTCAACAGTGAGGATAGTAAGTTCTCCACCTGGTGTGATACGGTTACTGCGTTGCCATGGTAGGTATATCATCCTAGACTGTTCGCGCGGGTGTACTGAAGAAATTCTCTCAACATGGTTCTGCCCATACCACTGTGCGAAATGCTCCTGAACTCACGACTGTTTCTTTCCCGACGACCACACCGAACACGTCAGGATAATTATGACATTAAGGTCGTAAGGAAAGGGGCTGGATAATTCCCGCGTTAAACGGTACATGCAGCTGCAGCATAATAAAACTGCTGTGAGCAGGAAGCGGGTCGAACAAAGAATAATTTTGTTTAGTAAAATTAATACTTGTGTGAGTTTAATAAAAAACTGTAAAACTGGTTTAATAAAAAGCAGTAAAATTAAGTGCTTTTATTATATCAAATCATTAAAAATTTGTGTAGGATTAATGGAAAGCTATGCACTCATTTGTGCACCAGTACGTAGACTGTGCAAAGTTTCACAAGGTGTTTCGTTACTTTCATTATCCAGAACTTGCATTAACCCTATTCTGGGGTCCAGACAGACGAGTTTTCGGGAGGCATGTTCGGCAGCTTTTCGTCACTTTTCCATGCTGAACACTTGACGTGCTCTTGCTCTATTCGTGAGAAGCAAGTCACCATCCTTTTTTGCAGAGCACCTGTTCATTTTATACCTTTTGACACATCTCTTACATTTCATGCTTGCAATGCTGGATCCAGAGGAGGAAAACGGGGCATTGAAGACATTACTTTCGGCAAAGGTTGGTTGGTTATTGGGGCTTAGGGGCGCACCGACTGCAGGGTCATTCGGCGCCCAAATCAGCTAATCCATATTGCCTGATCAAGAATATAATAACATGTTTACGCTTTATTCGTTTACGTATTCTTTGTTTGTTTTGAGATGTAAAAGCAGCATTACGACAGGAGGGCGGATCCAGGGGACCAAAAATGGAATAAGTGGACTATGTCGCTAGCTTAACGCCCATATAGCGTGATTACAAGGACGTCTTTGGTCTGGTCTGCGACTTTGCGTGAATAATATGTTTTAACATTTTCCCTTTGGTGGATTTTGCCAGCGACAGATCCAGGGAAACCCTAGGCAAGGCCCATATGTCGCGCCAGGCAACACGGTAATACGACACCGCGCTTATCATTTCACGCAATAGTAATGAATGCGCAAGAAAATGGCAGTTAATGTTCCCATCAAATTCCAGCTGGGTCACAATACTTATTTTCAGCCATTTAAGGCCCCATCAGAATGTAAAAAGATCCAGGCACGAGGATAATAAACATTGCCCCAATGCGGGTTCCTGGCTGTGCCAATGACGTACGCTGTAATGTATAGCACCATGTCAGCATAATATCAGACTCTCAGACCACGGGCTTATGCAGTCACAACACACACACGAGTATATATCTCCTTGCTTGCATTACAAATCTTTAAGGCGTGAACTCCCCTTTCTTCGTCCCTGGCATCGAGATTGTTTGCTAATTTTCGCGTCTGAGTTTCAGAACATAGAAAAACTTCACGATGGCTCCTTTCGAGTTTCTTCAGACGGCAAAAACTGGTAATAGTTCAAAAAAGTATACAGTGTACGTTACAATTTATTGCACAGTTCCTGGATGCGTCATTGATAACTGTTCGAAGGCATTTTGACCCCAGAAAGACTGTTTCTACCCTTGGGTCTCATTTCCATTCGTTGTTGAGAACTCTTTACCAAGAATATCCGATCAAATGGCGACCAATGAACATGCAAAAAAAGCATTTTTGTTTCCTGACACCGCCATTGAAGTCTTTTCGGATTCTGAAGCATATATAATCGTGCATGTGGTCACAAGGATTCATTTGAGCCGCCTCGCAGCAAAGTCGAACAGTTTCCGAGATATGAAGGGGCCACATAAGCCCCTCCCCCACCGAGTTTTATCTCAAACATTTTGGTCCCGAAATGCGGTTAACCCTCGCCAGGCAATGGTTAATATGATTACAGGCGAAATGAAATAACTATTACTCAGTGTTATGTTTTATACATGTTCTTGCAACCCGAGTAGGGCTTTCTCAGCCTTTCTAAAAAGTCAGTTGGTTAGCATACGTTTATTGCTCAAATGTTGCAGGAGGACATAACTCTGGTTAATTTATTTAACTGCGTCGTTCTCGTGACGAGATTATCCGCTGAGTTACACAAATGTGACAGCGCAGCTGTGGGCTGACTCACAGTTTGCTACTTATAGATAAGTTTGGAACGTTATTCAAATCTGCATCCTCAGTCACACTTAATAGCATGTTCACATGTGAACACAACAGTAGGGGGCAAACAGATACTGAGATACAGAGATCATGTACCGACTGTCGTAGCTTCCCCGATTGACGAGTATCAAGCGAGCCCTGTTGCTGGTTGTGAGTACTTTGCTGCTCACCATTGCCATGACATTAGTAATTTGATGTGACTTATGCCGATTTTGAAATGTACAAATGTCCAGTAATTTGAACATATGCACCAACAGACATGCAGGACCCAAGACACGTGGTTTTCGTCGGTTATTTGGGGCGATCACTTTTTGTGAATCACGGATAACAGCAAAAATGTTCACACATCGAGGGAAAATTGCACAGCTGTTTACTCGATTTTCACGCGATATACATTGCTTTAGCAGGCAAAAGAAAACGGCTAAATTATTAAGGTGCACAGGCCCAATTTTTTGTCCTCTGTCGGGAGGATCCACTGGGCTAGATGGCCAGGACTTCGGCCATCTCCACCCCTGGTCCAGGTCGTCATTCCAGTCATGATCATCAAAATGGCTGGATGGATCATTTCAACTGCCAAGAGATACGATTAAAAAAATGAAGAATAAGACATCAATATTTATCATTTTAAAGTCATTTTACTGGAAAGGTTTACCAGCACAGTGACCTAGCAACCAAACCGTATCGTTGGATTAATCTGGTAGCGTCCATATTTAGTTGAAACCCAACCTGCCATGCTCGCTATTGCATGGTCTGTTCCAACATGAAAGCCTTTGTAGTAAGAGAATATACTTAAAGAAAACTGAGAATCAGTCACATCTAAACAAAATCCGCGCGGTTAACATGTGACAATGCTGCTGAAAGTTTGGAGGAAATGCATCACGCTAAAATAATGGCGTATTGTAATGCGCAGTGAGTTTGCGTGGGTTATTTAAAAAATGACATGCTGCCAAAGTTTGAGTATGATTTTATGCACTGGAAGTTTTAGACGTATTTCAGTTGCATAAATTCATTCGAGCGTTACATTAAACAACAAAAACGAAACATAGAAGGACCTGGCGTGTCTCGTTGTACAGTCTAGCGTCAACGGTTGCGGCGCATGAGCGCATGCTGCGTAGATGCGCGACCAGACGACTTCTGCTACGTGCCACTATGTGTGTGTCACCTCCGAACAAGCCGGAAAGGCTCCACACCATGGGGTGTCTGTATGCTGGCCATCCAGATTGCCTCCACATCCTGCTGCGAAACGAGGGACACCTCATTCGGACCCATTCTGGAAACATTATCCAAGCGCACATAAATTAGCCCGAATGAGCGCAGCACCATGCTGCCAAGCATTAAAGTCACGAATGTCATTTTGGAATTACCAGCCCGATTTCATATCTTGAAGCCCTTCCTCGGTAGGATTATGTAATGCTTAACATTGTTTATCTTCTCAGAAGGGCGCAGAATAATGTCCGTAATTCCATACTGGGGAAACATTGCACAGCTGTTGTTCAACAAACAACTGCCGAGCAAAGACGTTCTTTTCACCGAGGCGTGTGGTCCCTGGGCCCGAGCGGCATAGCTTTCTTATGCCTTTCGCGAGCAATTGCACTGAAGGCTTAAGTGGGCTTGACTTGACTTAACGTTGGAAAATGCATTGATACTTGACCATTGACGCTTAAAGCGTTACTTGGAACTCGTGTTGGAACTCATATCACCATCGTTGACAGAGATATTGATTTTTATCGATAAAGATACGGATGCCAAAAGAAGAGTTTTTTACGCCACGTGATGGAAGAGTATTCTTCTACGTGCTTGACAATTTTGTTAGCCATGTCTCAGCTTAATGGATATATACCTTAATTTTTAGCTTCTGGCTTGCTCCACAAAGCACCCACACGGACCCCACCAAAAGCCCAGTCAGAGCCCCTGACCACTAAGCCCATCAAACCCACCCATAAACCATCTGGGGACCAAATGGGCATGTAGGCTGGGCTCACAAACAACCCTCACCGAACAGTTTCCAACCACTCATTTCACGATACACATCCGCAGCTCAATGGCGGCCGACTGAATCCAACAAGTGCTTGTCAGTTGCCAGCCCTTACGGAGTTGCCATTGCCCTCTACCGCAATAAACATGCAGTTACCCAGTAACGCCGGGTAGCCGTCACCTGGGAGAACAAGTTTTTTCTTTCTTGAAACCCAGCATTATATTACTTTTTTCTGTACTTGTCACAAGCTCTAACATTTTAGGATCTAAGAGATGCAATTTTTCCAAGGAATATGCCTCTATAGGAATACAAAATTCATACCGAGTGATGATTTGCCACAGTTTTATAAAATATTGCCCTTAGCGAAATACCAGGAAATCACAAACCAAGAAATCAGTAAACCAAGAGTTGGCGCCATATCATTTTGTTCATGCTATTAATGGAGGTGATAAGGAAGCGCAGGCAGTGAGCCGGCAGGAAAGACAGGAAGTACAAACACCCAAACACAGTGCTAAGAACTGATTTACCACAGAAACAGCGTTAAGCAGCTTTAATGTAGCTGAGCGAAGACGATTTATCGCAGTCTTTTAAATGGATCTGTTTTTGCATTCGTGACTGATGTTTGCATCGGACTGTTACCCGAGTCCACGCTTTCCAGACCAATATTACTAGTTACCTTGGAAGGTAAATAGGTAGTTTTCCTGACCTCTGTTGAGATATTGTTCTGTTTTGCTAAAAAAATTTCTTCAGAAGAGTTAAGATTTTGCAGGGCCTTGTGTAACGTATCTATCAACATTTCTGCAGTGCGTTAAATCTCGCGTTATTTTGTAACAGTTACTCATGCTATAAGTTCGACGAAGCGGTGCATGTTACGCATGTTTATGGATTGGATAAGGATTTCTAATTTTTTTTTGTAGCAGTGTGGTTTCATGTTAGTTCTTAAGGCCATAATTAAGACCAAAAGTCGCATGGCATGGTTATGGAATATTTGTTGAGCGTTCTTGTGCTATTATGTGGAAAAAATTGTTAAGATTATGGGTTTTTGGGCCCAATCAGAGCGTTTTTCAAAGTCAAAGATTATAGGTTTAGTTTTGTTGGAGTCAAAAAATTCGCTCCCTTTACTGACTGAAGTTTTGATAAAAAAAATGTTTTAAGAGTACAATCATTTCCAAGATGCTATAAGGTCATTGACTTCTCATAGGCCCTATCAAATCAGACAACACAATTTCAAGTATCCTTCTCGTCTTCGAGAAAAGAACTTCTCATTTTTCACTATATAACTAGAGAACTTTAAATTGTTATGAATTAGAATCTCAAGGTCCTTTATTTCATCACTTTCTTGAATCCACTTGTTATTTATGTATGCCTTCAACTGAAATTCTGTGGGGCAATAATAATATTGCTAAGTAAATGTTTATCGACATTAATCGAAATGAAATTTGCTCTGAACAAATTTGACACGGATGTCAATGATTCGTGTATAATGTTTTGTAAATATTCAGGATTTTTATGTTTGAAAATTAAGACAGTGTCATCGGCATACGAGTAACAAGTCATTTCGCAGTTCATGTTAGGAGGATAATTCATGTATATGGTGAAAAGAACAGGGCCAAGAATAGACCGCTGAGGAATCTCTGTACTAACATCTATGTAATTAGTCAAGGAATTTCGTATGCGAACACATTGTTTTCTGTTTGACAAGTACGATTGGATTATTTCAAATGATTCATTTCTTATCCCATATTGTTCGAGTTTCTTCAAAAGAATGTCCCTGACAACCGCGTCAAACGCCTTCCGAAGACCCGAAGAAGAAGAAGAAAGATATCTGAGATGCACTGGAATACTCTACAACGAGATGTCAGCATCGGAGTCAGCGGCGTCACATCTTCGCGTAAACAAATAAGCAAAACAACGTAAACAAAACAACTTCACATATTTGAGTAAACAAGCGGGAACCGCTTGTTTACTCAAAGATCTCGGTAACAACAGAAAACCTGACGTTTCACCATAGCCGCCTACGTGAGGAAATGTTACATTTAGCCCTCCCTTGGGCGCTTCGATCAATGGAGAGGCTCACAAGATCCCACCTGAGGTGTCGCGTGTCACCTGCAGTCCGGTTCTCACACCGGAGAGGCCCAATCACTCGCCGGTAAATACGCCGGCACTCCGCCAGCGTCTGAATGCTGGACAGCGGCCACAAAGCAGCCTGTCTCGCGGCTAAAGCTGCCCCAGCCCAGGCGTTCCCAGCCATTCAGAGCGTTCGTCGCCGAAAAAGCGAGATAGACCCTTATCCGATATCCCGTGCGGGCGCGGGACTCGGACGCGTGGCTCCGCATGCCTTTACCGGAATCTCGCAAGAGTTGTCCCTCACTGTTGTCGGCGGAATACAGAAATGGTGGCACACTAGTGCGGATGCAAACCTTTTTTTGTCCCAGTCTTCATTCGTGTTCCATTTTGCTCACCATTTGCTTTTCGTTCTTTGTATTTACTTCTGTTTTAGTTTATCTGTATTTGTTTTATCACGCTCACTATTTTTATCGTTTCTAGTCAATGTTTCATTACAGTCCCCGATAGCATGAGTTCGGGTTCAATTCTCACCTGTTTCACGTGATATAACACTAACTCAGTTCGTCAACCAAAGTGGAAGGTTGCGATGCTGTGCCTCATGGTTATTGGATACACTGATAAACATGGCAACTGAATACCACAAACGCAGACAATTTACTGTCGTTTTCATTAGTCGTTTTCATTTCATTTCATCAGTTATACGTTACTTCATAGGTTTATACGATTCCACTAAAAATATTTATCCAGTTATATCATCGATCATGTTACTACCTGAATACTAGCTATCTTTAAACTCTGGACAAAATTCTGAAATCCACTCAGTGCACAATACCCTTGTGCCCAAGACCTCCATCTTGAAGATACCGAGACGGTCCGTGATGGCAGCGCAACGTGTGAGAGAGATTCCTCTCAGGGTTCCTCACTGGCTGCTCTACCCCGGCCCAGCAGGGTGCAATAAGCACTGGCCTGTTATCGAAAGTCAACAGATCGGGAGATAAGCTGCCGCCGGCTCGGAGCAATCTTTATCGACGGGCGACTACCGGCAGATGGAAAACATGGAACTCGTCCAACAGAATGCCGGTTTCTCCCCGCGGAGGTGTCGCCACGATGCTTAGCACGCGCGTGTGAGAATTACGATCTCGCTCTCTCTCTCTCTCTGTCTCTCTTAATCCATGGCAGATGTCATCCCTTTTAAATTAAGGTGTCCACTTTTTGAGGCATTAATCCAGTGCCTTAAAAGGTGACGTCACAGCTTTCAGGGGTATGAGCAGGTTTTGTAAAAGAAGTGTGCACCATTTCTTAAGAAGTATGCATTCGAAGAAGATAAACTTTCAACACAGTTTTTCGCTGTTTATCAGAAATTAAGAAACTGGACTTAACTAGGTTTCGACAAACATATGAGAGTGCTATGTGCCTCTGTACCCTCCCCTACACACGCCATTGCTAACGCTGCTGGACGGGGAGCGGCGTCGGCCGTGCTTACCTTTCCTTTTCTTTCCTTCGGCCGGCCGGCCGGGGATAGGTTTTGGTCATCTGTAATTGTCATGGATGAGGCATATTGGTGTGGCTGATGCTCTACGGATAATATTTGAGGTTAGAGATCTTTCTTTCACAAAGTTGCAGTCATGCCCGTTTGCGTTGTAGCTCCGTGGAAATCTGTGCCTCGCAAAGGTGTCTCTGTGCCGGCGAGAGCTTGGTGAAGAAATAATATGTTTGCATGTTGTTACATCGTAAGGTGGAAATATTAATTTTGTCTATTTCTTAGTTTATCTGTCTATTCTATCTATCTATTTATCTAGTCAAAACAGGAACGGAAACCATGAAAATCCTCGAGGAAAGTCTTCAGACATCCAGTTGGACATTTTATCCCCATACCTGTCCCTGCCATGTTATGTAAAGATGACGCAACGGTCCGTTGACTTGAAAACGGTCGTTGGGCCTGATGGCCATACCTGGTATTTAAGGCCTTGGATCCATGGAGCCGATATCCATGGAGCAACGAAATTTTGTGGGCAGGTAGTCTTTATAGTAGCCCTAAGAATCTAAATGAGTTAAGTTAAGCCAATCGATATCAAACTAGGTCAAACGTTACAAGTGTGGAATATGTAGCAGCCTGATCTACGGAACTAATCAAACACACATGCATTGGAAACTTAGTCCATATCATGAACTTCCATACCACAAAACGGGACTGACCCAAGTGAGATAAATCCAAGCCAATTCAGTTCGATTTCTTAAAATGCCGCATTTTCTTGAAATGGAGAAAAAACAAAATTATTGATTGCTGTTTGGTACGATGAGCTTATTTATCGATAATTTAAATGGATTACCTGGGTCATTTGAGGTTACCTAAGGCTAAGCAAGGTCAACAAAATACACCCACACATTCCTTATTCATACCACTCCGGCCGACTGGAGAAGGCATTATGCTGCATCCTCACTAGTTGACTTGGATTATCTCAATTAATCTGTTCTTAACGAGCTTGCCCGTGCTTTTAGTCAACGGCATTCATCATGCAGTCTAGGTCCCATGAAATTCACATATGCCCCATTTCCACAATCCTGCATTTGCAACATTTCACCTCTATTGGCCAAGATGGGCCCCGTGACCTAGTCCACTTGTGCCTCAAACTACGTATACTCATCCTGTGAACTAATTCCGTTCAAAAATTCATTGCTATCAGGCCGGAAGAAATCTATATGAAATAACAGAATGTTTTATGCTAATCATTTGACATTGGGTAACTGCATCACAGGACTGTAAGTTTATAACACTGGCTGGCTCCTCACAGAGTTATGTAGCTGGGTATCTTGAAATAACTGTTTATATACAAAGCGTGCGCCCTACCTCCCGACATACACGCCACCGTCCGCAGCGGACAATCGATCAGCCGTGCTATCCGCCCCCCCCCCCTCCCCGACCTCCCCGGACTGGGCCTGAAAACGCATTGACCAATTCTAAAACCTGGCACCGTAAAATATTTAATGTGAGCCCGCAATGGCATCTGCGCTCAGTAGGTGATGACTGAGATAAAGGATCAGTAATGGCAGGAATATTAAAGGATCCGTGCTACACAAATATGCTTGCCAATCACAGATTTCACTGGAAAAGACATCTGAAGTCTGCCAAAATATTTATGTGTTAGTCACGCACACTGAAAGAACGCAAGAGATATGCTATGAGTGCAGCAGAAGTTAGACAATATCAGCGCGGCAGCTTTCATTGTGAGTTATTCTCAAACAAATCGCCTGAGTTGGCAATATTTGCCCCTCACCACGAGTGCTAAATTTTCAGGTATTGGTATGAACGTAATCGAAACTTCGTATGCCTGCAAGCAATTCAGCAATATTAGTGAGGGCTGCTGTCTCCAGTCCTATCTGTAGCTGGTCTGTCACAAACGTACAAGGTTTACCCACGAGAGCCCCAGTGATGCAACCGTCTCTGTGCTCAGTACACCTGGGAAACTGGCAGCGTGTAATACGCAAAAGGTCGAACCCTAGTGTCATGTTCGTCTATATTCACAATCATCTTCATGATGGCAGCAACTAGTGATCCGTTGACAAGCCCGGTTGGCGGCATTTTGGGCGTGGCCAACCTTATTCATAATACATCTCCCATGTATTTTGCAAACATGGGTTGCAGCTCCCTTGCCCGATACAAATATTCATGCATGCTTAAGGCTACAGAAAAAAATGAACAGCACCATCTGTCATGACTGCAGAACTTTCGCACTGCGATTCCAGAGTCCTTACGTGATGCGCGAGAGGCATACCAGAGTCAGACACGAGGAAATATGGCATCACCATGCGTTGAGATGGTCACTGGCTGTGCACTTATGCAATTTCGGACTGCAAAATCGATAGTTACGAATCAATATTATTATATTACAATGTCTATATAATGCATAAGAATTATTATAATTACAATTATTATTAATTATAATTATTATTAATTTACACATATGGCGGAGCGTTATTCGTGGGAGCCTGTTTATTTCCAAAATATGTAATTTTTGAACCTTTTTTTAACTTTTTGGTATTACTCGCAGCTGTGCGAGCTATTTCTGCCATTTCCTGCCCATTCTGAGTACTTTATCGCGGATTCTGATGGCGGTGCATTTTGGCTCGTAACAGTTATTTGTGACGTGACCTCAGGCAAATTGCTGGGAGTCACCGATGCTTTGGCCATTGACGGTAATTCGATGTCTGCATTAACACATACTGAAAATGTAAGAAAAATGCTCAGCCAATTTCCGAAAAAAGAACAATATGTCTTGAAGATGGGCTTGATCTAAAGTAAATGACCCGGAAAATTCTGAAAAAATCTGAGATAACAGATTTGTTGCATCTATCAATTTTGCGATATTACGTCTTCTAAAAACGTCGCGGGGAGCTAAACGTTTTTGGACACAGGTCACTTAACCTGACCTAGGTTAGACACCTGACCTGACGTAAGGTCAAAAGTTTGACATAAGGTGTAAAAATGATGAGGCAAAAGGTGCATAAAGTTTCGTGGCGTTGCGTTTGTTTGTTCTCTCACAACCTTGGACAAAAACTCAGGAGGTGGGGATGGTCAACCGTCCCATCCCCTCAGTAGGGCGGGTTAACATGAGATAGTTCCCGGGACACATTTTTTGTTTATGCGAACAATCTTACACTAAGCTTCCACAAAAAGACAAGTGAATTAGGATCACTGTTGATCAGCAAATCAGAAACGTTGACCTCAGAAAACCAGACGCGTTTGAATTTCTCATAATAACCGCCAAGTGTAAACCTACCATGAATGACATCGTGCGAAACTCGCGAGGCGACAGCGACCTCGTTTATCTGCCATCGTAATGATTTCTCTCGCCTTCTAAAACGCTTCAATTGAATTCGGTCATATCAGGCGGGCAGTCAGGTGGCCGTTTCCAGCAATGTTATGGCCCGTGTGGGGCCTTCGTCGGCACTTCAGGGCCATCGGCGGCGACGGACCGACGGCCATTGGCCGGCCGGCGCGGCGGTAGGAGTACCCCCGCCCCCGCCCGCGGTGGCCGGTCTCACAGCTCCGTTTCCCTGCACGGCGGCTCAGGTCGCCGCGGCGCCGGCGTGTGAAACAGCAGACGCTGGTAGTCACGCCGATTGGCGTCTGACGTGGCAGCGTAATCTCTTCCGGTTTGTTTGGACTTAGCCTTTAGATTATTTGTTTTCAGCCCTGATGAAAGCGTTTAGATTTCGCTCAACACAAAGCGAGAGTTCACTATGATATCAATGCATGCAATTTTCGATCAAGTGAAATTGCCCACTTCAATACCACATGTTCGGAATAAAGAAGTGCTTGCATACATTTGTAAACAAAGGCTTGCCTTTAAAATTTCTTGGAACAAACGGCTGTTTACGGCGGGACAGTTCAGCCATACCTTGACACCTCGTGAAACGGCTTACATCGATGACGTCATTCCAAAAAGATTTACAGAGATAGCTACACTTAGCAGCTGAAGGCAAATGTTTTTCAGTCTTATTTAAATGTAATGGAGATAGCGAGTTAGTCTTTGCATATGGTTTGTCCGTTGTTGGTTTAGCTTCAGATTACATCAGGTGGTCATCATAAAATTTTAGGAGAAAGTTGCTTTGCAAAACTCTTGCAAGCATATCTTGTAAATTAAGTGTTTAGCATAGCACAGCTACGTACCTGGTACGTGGTACCAGGTGAAACTGACTTAGGCCAAGCCAAGCTGGAATGCTGCACTTTACGTTTGGTCCGACGTGATTTCGGCAAAGGGAAAGGAGGATCTCAAGACAAACATTTTTTGGAAGTGAAAGTAAATGATCTTGGATCGTAAAAGGCCAAAATCAGGGTTATCGCTGACCTTAGGCCGGGTCATTGACCTTCGGATTATTTTTATGTCTAGCTAAGATAATTTGGAATTCAGCTTCTACCGTTATCAAGGCCAAAAACATAACGACGCAAGCGGGAAATATACCAAAAATAGCATCGTCTCAGGCTTCTGGCTGGCTGATTTTAACGATTGCTGCAAATTCAGTGGCTGTTCCAAGTTCCAAAAGTGTCTCGCTTGATGCCAAAGTGAGGGACAAAAAGCGGAGTAAAATGTGGCGCGCCTGGGCTTTGTTCTTTGTACCAACCTTGTAAAACTACGAGACCAGTTTTTAGATTGCAGAAGCAGCAGGGCGACGGACATTTTTGCAAATAAATGTAGCCCCTATGGTTTTTGTCAAATACCATACATATTTGACAAAAATAATACCTACCCATTTTATGATCACAGCCTATTACCGGACCCTGACCCAACGTCTCATTGTCTCCAAATACAGTGTTATTCTGCCAAACTGGGTATTCTCGTTCATTTTCACAGGGTCAAAGCATGCCTCTCTCTTGGTGCTGCGCTATGAAGTGACCAGACGTGCCTTTTTACCATACGCGAAACAAAATAATCAGAATCACGGAAGGTTTCTGCATTCAGCCCAGAGTCGACGCACACCGACCGACGCAATCCGTCTGTTCATCTTTGTCGGGCCAGCCTCCAGATCCACCTTCGCGGGGCGGGGGCGCGGCGGTCCTGAGGACCCCGAAATCTCCAGACTTTGAGTTCCCAAAAGTACAAACATCGCTGCAAGCCAATGATGGAACTAAAAGAGAACGCTTATATTTTTACTGATAAAGTCAATATAAAGGCCAACAGGTGTTATCTAAGGTCATATTACCCTACTAGCGTTTTTGGTGAAAGCTTTGATAATCAAGGTTTTCACGCGAGACCAAAGGGGTTAGCAGTGAAGAGAAGGTCTGATTTACTTTTGTGGGGCAGGAAAGGGCACTCAAGGTCAAATCTGGCCATTTCAGACAAGCTCAAGACGAAAAAAAATACGAAAAGCTGGTAAGGAATCGTCAAGTTTTGCAAGGGAAAGGGTTGCGTTTTTTTCGGGATGTATGAGGGTGTGTGTTACATGGAACATGGAATATGCTGCTTATGTCTCTGGCATTCATATTAAGTGTGCTTTTATCATATATATTAAGGTTAAACAAGGCCAACATAGTTCAAGGTAATGACGCCCATAAAGGGGCGTGTCTGGTGCATATCGCAATCAAATGATGTATATCATGATCAAATCCGATCTGCAAAGATAATAAATGACGTTATAAGTCAACGACCTGCCATGACCTCGAGCCGAAATGTTCACCCAACACGTCAGATGAATGGAAATTGCCGTATTGCACGCTCTTACGCTCTGACACGCCCACTTTGCCCGTTTCGTCCGCAAAGCCGTGCGGAAAAGCCTGAGCGGACCGAAAGTGTCTAAATTTGGCCTTTTTGACTTCATTTCACAATGTAGATATTAATCTAACGCCATGAAACTTGCACACAGGTTAATTTACTATAGGCCCACCCTGCCCTAAAACTTTCGTGTCTATAGCGTTTTGCGTTTCCGAGACCAGAGGGGACACAAAAGTGCCCCTTTCAGTGCGCGTTAGCGCGAAACCCCCTTCCACTGCCCGTGTTGAGGTCCAAAGTCATTAGTCGACCCGATGAATATGCAACCATGACAGTTCCCCTTTTTTATGTCCTTAGCGCCGCCTTTGCCGACATTATACGAACAGCGTAACACGGTTTGTAGTTCTGAATTATATCATGATTCGTAAAAGCTAACAAGGTATTCTAAATGTTATGTTAATTCGGTAAAAAAACACAGAAAATTCCTCCCATTTTCCAACTCTAGTAAACCCCAATGATTTTTTTTTTCAATTCTTAAGATATGGGCCTATGGAAAACGTTCCATCGATTATCTCTCGATTCAAGTTAATTGCATCCAAATCGGCCTCTAAACTTCAGAACTATAACAAGTAAAAATACCCCCTTTCTGACTATGTTGGCCCCTGTATCTACTCCTTTCAAGATTTTCAAATATTCTCCCCGCCAAAATGTAGTTTACGTCACGGCAAATCGATTCCCGTTTCTCGTGATAAAATCGGACCGGTAGGAATCGAGATCTGAGGGGCCGAATAAGTCCCTTCCCGACACAGAAATGCCCCCAAGCGTTATGGGTACGGGAATGGGGTTAATCGTCTGAACACTCAACTACGTGGTCCGCAAGGAGGCTCCCATGGGAAGCCGCACGCGGCGGGATCACATAGTCAGATCGTCTCAGGTCGTCTGGCGTCAGAACAGGCCTCAGGTCGTCACGGTCTGTTCAAAGTGAAGACGTGTTGTCATACAGCGCTGGCTGGACCCATGGGCCATCTCCGAGGCACCGTCTTTCTTCGCCGGCACTGCTAACGAGGTGGAGGAGCCGGTCGATAAATCAATCGCCGATGTATTACTGCATGGAACGAAAGCGTGGTTTGCTATGCCGGAACCAGAGACGGGACAGCCAATCGCATGGATAAAGCATGGCCGCGCATTTTTTTCTGGGCCCCAGGGGGCCCGTGCAGGGTGTTGGCGTAGATAGGGCGACCGCTGAATGGATGTAATGTGGGAAATTGCACATGGTTTCGCATTGCATGTAGCAACGGTTACTCAAGCCTGGACGTTTGAGAACGTTTTACTGCCACAAGAAGACTTACAACCCACTTTGACTTTAGTCTCGTTTGAGAATCCATTTTTTGTTGATTTTCCGCTATTCCCCTGCTTGAGCTGTCGTTTTTATCTCAAGTGCCCCTCATGTATCGTACTTTGCTCGCTCAGCCATACCCATGGAATGTAGAAGCCCACGGTGTTGTCAGCCATTGTTACAGGTAATGATATGGCCGCGTGTTACAATTAGGCTTTCTTGTATACAGTTTTAAGCGTACAAATTTTCCAGCTTTAGCAGCGCTACCGCCATTCCACGACGTGGTACATTAACGGACGCTGACCTAGAAAGAAAACGCATTCGACTGTTCCGTGCCCAGAATATGGTTAAATTCCTCTCGTTCAATTCCACTACGGTAATGGCCGATTGTTTGTTTTCACGTTCATCCGATAGAACTGCAGACGCTGATTACATATATGTCATTCAAATTGTTGTGCGACGTTCGTTCACGAGATATTTCCACCGAAAGGCACAGTGGCCTTGAAACGCGTCCGATGTCATGTGACGTCACGAAACCTCCGGGCGCCGTCAGGCTACGTTGGCGGCCGGCCGTTTCGCGTTATATTTCGGTGCTTTGTCGCCGTTTGCTCACTGTGACGGTTCCTCCGGTCCTGGTGCAACCGTTGCTAGGCAGAGCTGTATTATTTTCGGCAGTTTTGGACACTACAGCAACCCCAGGCATTTCACATGTGCGAATCTATACTGGAGTCGTTCCCTCCCCCGCAGTCTTTGGCCGGCTAACGGCGCGCAGGCACCAGTGGCGTAACGTGTTATCCATTGGGTCGCAACGCCTCCGATTAAATCCTCAAAATAAGCCGATTTTCATAACACTTATAGCAAACTGCTGTTCCGCAATGGTGTCTCCGTTGCTGAAAAGCGTTCCGCCGCCGGTGAGCACAATGAATGGTGTCGTGCGGTCTTCGGTCTTCTCATTCATTTATTGACGGGAACTCACACATGTATGAGGAAACTCATACACAGACAACGTTCACGGTATATTTGCCGTAGTATGCTGCATGGTCGTTGCTTGTAGCGGACGAGGTGGAGGGACTGACTATAAACATTTTAACTGTGTTGACAGTAGAGCCCCACCCACACCCGTCCGGTGCATTTAAGGACGGCGTCCTGTGCAGAGCCGTGACGTTATTTTTCCGCTCTCTCAAGAGTCCACGCCAAAGCGAGTACTGGCATTACGCGAAATTGTTCTAACTGGCTGGCTGTGCAGTAAACCTGGCGGCAGAGTGATCTGGTGACCGCTGCTGTCATAACTATTTTGACTACGCTGACTAATGCTAGTACTTGCCATTAATGGCAATGACTGATGCTGAAAACTGCTGATGACTAACGAGTCTACCCACTCAAAATTGGCATGTATTTCCTTTGAACCGATCAAGTTTGCGGTCATGTAAGGACATTTAAATATGGAAACAACATAACAAAAACAAAACGAACTAGCTCGGGCCGTTTGATCAATGCATTACAAAACAGGTTTATTAACGCCCTTTGAGTTATTGTTTTGTCACTTTTGGGAACTGATTTCAAATCAGAGGACAGAATTTATTCTGAACTGCCTGCTTTTCACACATCATACTGGGTGTTTTACCGTCAAGGTCGTTTTTAGTATGATCACTTGGCCAAATTTATCTTCCGTTTGCAAAACTCTAGGTATGTGGTTATGAACATGGTTCTCAAAAGCTATTGCAAGACTCTCATAAGTCAGTATTCTCAGCACAGGGAACCAAAACGGTGCAAGAACCCGTGCACTAAGTAAAGATGCCCAACACATGTGAAATTAGCATCGTGTTTAACTGTTTAATTTAAAGGCTGTTTAATTCTGTATGTAGGTAACGATTAAATCCTCGCCAGCTTTCTGGTTTTCGCCATCGTCGCCAGTCCAGGAAGGGGAAGGGGATGCGACCCCCACGCGTTTCCACACTTGACATGCTAGAAGAAAAATAACAGGAACAGTAAATAGCCCTGACTGTTCTTCACAGATTTTAATAGACAGCAGTGCTGGTTTCCGGCTAGCCGCCGATCAATCGGCTAGTCGGAGGGGGCGGCTAACTGACCCGGCTAGCCGGCCATGGGGAGGGGCTGTTGAAAAATGCATGCGCAAAGACGAGCGTCGCAACTAATTGCTGGTGTTGGGGAGCAGTCACGACTGTTATGATTTATGCTGGACATTTTTCCAAGAGTTCCTTATTTTACATGGTAGCGAAATGTTGCCGAAGCAATCCTATGAATACTGCACTGTCTTGAGAAATTTACCGAGGTCTTAGGAAATCGGCGTTGTTCTTTTGATCTTGGGACCAATTTAAATTAATTCAATCAACTTGAAAAAGGTGGGGAATATATTTTCCATTGCACCTCAAAAAGTACACCAATGCTGCGATCCTGGATTAATCATTATAGCCAGCTGGTCACGAAATCGGTCAGCCGCCGGTGCCGGGCCTACCAACCTCAACCAGTCTTGTAAATCATTTTAAAATGTCTCTTACACTTCACCTGTCAGATTAGATCAATCGAGGACATATCCAGTTTTTACGTGATTTGCAACGTTCTTTTAGACGTTTACGAAGCAACACTTTATAAGGTCCACGTAGCTTATAATGGTGTCTAAGTGGTCGGGAAAGGTCACATGAGATCATATAAGGTGACCACGGCCTTGAAAGCAAAGGTCGAAGTGACCTCGAGAACCAAAGATTGAAAACAAAGGCAAGGTTGAATGACCTTGCACCAACTTTGCACTCTGAGACAGCAGTTTCGTTGGACGGTGAAAGATCATCTAAAACGTCACGTCATAGCCGGATGGCACCTCTAGAACCACTAGCAAACAGTGATTAGATCTGAAACCACCTCGGAAGCACTATTTATGTCACGGTTCAAATTTTCGACATTTGTGGCCTGTAGGCCCGAGAACGAGGTCACAGCTCAGTGACCTAGCATGGCATCAACTTAATGTTTTCCGAGAATGTGTAAAATGGATCACGACTCAAGTAGCCAAAATTTCAGCTCATTCGGCCGAGCGATCCAGGAAATATTGCGAAAAAACTGGTGGGAGTTGTCATGTATCAAGTTATCCCCTGCACTAGAGACGTTCGCATGACGTTTGCGCTCCGGGGTAACTGGGGGATGACTTTCTGTCGGTGATAAGGCAGTGGGAGGGCTTACGGGATAATTGATCTTCCCAATGAGATGGTTTTCTGGTCAGTGCTAGACGTATTTAATTTAGAATCCCGGACTGCGGAACTACGCCTAATTTTTACTATGTTCATACGATGCCCGCGTTCTGGAGTCGCCACTTGATACGCTCTGGGATCGTGCATTTGTGCCAACGTGTGTTACAAAGGGCATTTAGGATAACACCAATTTTCAGGGTTTTGTCTGGAGCGGTTCAAGAACTGCGGGCAAAACACCCGGGGTGACGTTTTCCGCCGTGTCAAACGTTATTGCCAGGCCGGACCGGCCGACCGCTGGGGGCTTCGTGACGTCACAACCAATCACAGGCTGTTCCAACCGGGCGCCACTTTGAGAACTGAACAGAACAATCTCCATTCCGATTTTTGCAATTCCAGCAAAGGATTTTTAATCAGGTGGGGGGTCGTAATTGAGTAAATAAGTCAACAAAATAAGAAAGTGTTTCCGGAGGTCACTATTCAGATGCACCGTATGGTCTGGTTCTTCCAAAACACAAACCGATTCTGCTTGTCTGCTACGCAACCCATAATGACATTCCAAGGGCAACAATGATATGGTGTACGGGAAGCACCAAATATCATTTCCTTGAAAGAACGCAACAATGTCCTTGGGACAACAGCGAATGCGAGTACAGAGGAGAACATCTCAGAGGTTGATCTGATATTGTCGCGGCCTTAAGCCGTATTATCGTGCGGTGGATTTCGCTTGAAATCCATGCGGGCGGGTGACTGCCTCCCCCGCCCACTTTCCCCTCGCCCAGTTCCAGATGTGCCAATTCGCCAGACCTATTTCGACGAACCAAACTCAAACGAAATCCCGTGATCTGAACTAATTTTCCGTATAAGTAAAGGTAGCTCAAATGTCAGTTGGGACATTCCATCACAAATCGACAAAGCACCTACCCCACTTCAAACACTGTAGTTTCGAGTTTCGATGGAACTTGGTCAGTCATTTAGGTATGGTCAGTAGTAGTAGGTCAGTAGGGATAATCATAGTCCAGGATGCCAGTTCTGCAAGTTTTAGATCGATCTGACAAATGCTTTTGTGATACAAGCGTTTTCAGTTACTCTAAATTTGCCTATTTTCACCAAAGCCTACTACACATTTGTCGTCATGATTTAGCAACCGTTGGCCTGATCTCCAAGTACCGAAGAGTACTTTGATCAGAACGAACTAGCGCAACTTTTGGTTTTCTTGAATTTGAAGTATACAGGTTTTGAAAATTTGACCTCGAACGCTGCTTTCAAGGTCATATTTTCGAGGTGTGACCATGAATTCAGATGAAAACTGAGAATATGTAGAACATTTCCCAAACTGTTTTAAGTTACTCTATGTCATCGAAAAGTTCCCTTTCTTAAGATAAGTACCCAGTACATGTGATGAAAATTATTCAAAACTGGACATTTTTTGTTGGTTGGTTCAACTCCCACTTGGTGATTGGTTCCTAATTGCGCTAGAGCCGATAAACCAAAACGAGCATGTTGCTTGTCATAACAAAAAAAAATAGCTGCATCCGGTTTTGCGGTTTTACGGTAACCGGTAGGTCAGGTTAATGACCCCAAAATGGCAAAAATCGCCTTCTGGGACCCCGGAAGATCCAGATTGGCCTTTTGAATAACAGGTCGTCTCTGGGGTATTTTGAGATCCAGAACGACCTTTTGAATAACAGATCGTCTCTGGGGTATTTTGGGGCGCTGATTACGAATTTGGCATCCATTTAGCAATATTGCGACTTATTAAGTTGCATTTCATGCCACCAGAGAACTCTAGATTCCAGACCCCTTTGAATCTAGAATTTATGAATTTAGAGTCCTCTGAAATGACCCTGAGCTGAATCAAGAGCCTTTTTAAATGAATCTGAACCTGGTTCCCTTTCATGACGAAAAACACCTCGTCTTTGTTTCCCGGCTCTGGCGTAATTAGGGATCAATGAGGACTAAATGAGGTCATTCCCTTACAGCAAAGGCATCAGTCTGCTAGCAATGTTTACTGGAAAAAATCCATTCCTCCTAAAGCACGGCAAAACACAAACAATGGAGATTTTTAAGCCACCTTTTCTTCTCTTCCCTTGTCTGCTGCCAGCAGACACACGATAAGTGGCCGGGCATTGACTGTAGTCATTCTGTGAATTTTTGGGGTCTCTTTGATGGTATTGGTATTACCAAACCGTGTGCCAAGCTTATCATCTGTCCTCAGGACCTCAGCTTTCGGGACGGAGAAACATACTGTTTTTGTGCTCACTTTTTGTTTGAAGGACTCACATACGCTCCCTGTAAAAAAAAATTGTTTCGAGTGTGAAAGCGCCACACTTGCGTTTGTTGCAGCTGTTTTCAGTGTGACCCCAATCCCATTACAAGCGTTTTCTTCCGTACGATGTGGCATAATAGTGCCACTCACACCTCAGACCGAAATCCTCCTCACTGTAGCACATGTTCAGAAATTTAAATTGGTTGTTGAATTGAACCACAGAACCCTCTGAGAAGCAGTGGAATCTGTCTAGGTATGAAATGCGGTTTTTGACTTCAGGTAGAAAGTACGCAGGAAAGTTGTGAAGAGAAGAGTACACTCCAGCAGTACTGTGTTTCATACCACCTGGCAATCCGCAGTAGCTCTGATGCTGGACTCAGACCCCTTTCGCCAACAGACCACAAATGGATGCAGCGTGCACTGCGGCGCGTCTCAGTGAAATTGCTGTATTTCGTCCTGTACCACGGAGCTATAATTATCCGAAAAGCCACAGATTATGAGTATGTTTTCGTTTTTTCGGGAAGACTTTTTCCAGTTCTTCGAAGAACTCACACCACACCGGGTCTGATAAATGACATGGCACATCTGTGGCTGAAAAATAAGTTTGAGAAATAGCAGTGGATTTGCCTGCACGATTATTTGGCAGTCCATACATCACGTTAAGAACAACGAATAGTATCGGGCTATTGAATCAAGTCTTTACTCACCGGTTTTCATTGGACTTTCGTCCAACAGTAGCAAAACGTCGTCAACATCAGTGGCTGCTACTTCCCCTGCTTCAGGAGAAGGTGGCTCGTGTTGCTGAGCCGAACTTAAGCCTTGCGTTATGGCAATATCTTTAGTGAAGGACTGCGACGATCATGTTGTTTGACTGTGTTTTCCATGGCTTGGTTCGAGGCTTCGCTGCTGCACCTTAATTGCAGTTCCTGAAGGCATTTAAACAGCGTTTCCTTTTATGTACCTTAAGAGGATCACGGCAAAACAACCGTTTCTGATGAGGCATAATGAATGACCTGTCACTACGGGCCTCTACGGAGCACCGGTGGCACCTGAACGCAAATCTCTGCATAATACACAGTGATCTGCGCAGCACTGCGGCGAACCGACGCAGCTCATGACGTCCGGCGAAACTCGTCCAAATCGGAGACTGGCTTATGGGCATCGCGCCGACGCTCTATCGCTGCGTACGTCCGCGCGCCACGCCGTGCTCCAACATACCCTGGGTGGTTCAGGATGACTCTTTTTGACGCCAGATCGTCTACAGGGTATTTTGGGACGCTGATTTCGAATTCGGTACCCATTTGGCATCATTCCACGTATTCAGGTTCCTCTATATTCATTGATTCTAAATTCAGAGGGGTTTAGAATCTAGAGCTCTGTGGCAGACATGAAATGCACCTTAATTTAAGAAGTCGCAATGACACTAAATGGATGCCAATTCGAAATTAGCGCCCCAGAATACCTTAAAGACGGTCTAATGGCGATTTTTGCCATTTTTGGGTCCTTGATCCGACTTGAGAAGTCACTTGTCGCCCTAAAACAGAAACAGGGGCCAATCATCAAGGTGGAGTTGTACCAACTAACAAAAACTGTAGTCAGAAAACCATCCTAAACCTTCTGGAGTCAAAATGGCAATTTTTGCCATTTTTGGGTCCTTGATCCAACCTGATAAGTCACCGGTCGCCCTAAAACCGTCAAAATCGAATACCACTGGCTTTCTCCTATGACAAGCATTACGCTCGTTTTTGTTTCCGGGCTCTAGCAGAAACAGCGACCAATCACCAAGGTGGAGTTGTACCAACTAGCAAAAATTGCCCAGTTTTGAAGACTTTTCATTGCACATAGCTGATCCTAAACCGGAGAAAGGATGCTTTTGGATGGTTTAAAAATAATTTAAAGCCCTTTTGGAGGAATTCTGCGTGCTCATAGCTTTTTCTGAATATACATACATATATACGTACATCTGAATTTATGGCCACACCTCGAAAACTTGACCTTGAAAGCAGCATTCGACGCAAAACTTTTTCGGAACCTGTACATTTGAAATTCGATATAGCTAAAAGTTGCGCTATCTCATTCTGACCAAAATACCGTCAGGTGCTTAAAGACCAGGCCAACGGCTGCTTAAGTTATGAAGGAAAATGTGCGGTAAGTTTTGGTGAAAATAAGCACATTTAGAAAAATTGAAAGTGCTATATCACAAAAACCTTTCTTCAGCACGATCTGAAACTTTCAAAACTGCAATCCTAGCCCAAGATTTCCCCTAGGACCAAGTTTTATCGGAATTCGAGGCTATGGTGTGTACCCCCCCTGTCGATTTGTGGTAGAATGCCTCAGATGCGCCTTCAGAAGAGCAAAGACAAAAGAAAACGGGATAAACGGCAGGTTTTCTTCTACTGGTGTGCAATGCACTTATCTCACCCTGACTCTGATACTGACAATAAATTCACCTTTTTCATTCATTTAGCCAGAAGACACGAAACGAGTTTTTGGAATTGTTCAGTTTGCATTTATGATCAATTACGAGAACAATTTGTCGGATAATGGTGAATCTAAGACTCCAAAAATAGTAGTTATTCACAGCTTCCGGATTGTCATCCATTTCTGCATCACTGGCACGGAGAGCAATAGTACCATGTGATACGATGTTATAACTTATACAACAACCTACAACAACAAACGTTAATGGCGGGTCCTGGAAACCCAACAGGGTGTGACTGTAATCTACTGGAATCGCCTGTGGTCTACTGAGAAAACCAACGATCTTTCAAATGTCGGTCTTTTTCCTTCACATTTTCTGGTCCTCCATCCCACCTCCAACGAAATGGTGTAAACGAAATGATGTGTGTGAATCCGCGTTTGAGCCTGACAGCTATCCCTTTACCGAATATGCCGTTGCAAAAATCACATATCACTAGTCATACGTGCCATGCCATAGCACGTAAAAACTTTAGCAGCTAGAGTCATACATTGTTTTCAGCACCCATGGCGCACTTAGCCATGATAATGCATTCCCCCTAGGATGCCTCCTGCACTGGCCTTCAGCAGTTCCAGGCGTTTTGTACACTATGTGGATGTGGTACATTTCATACACTGCAGTACGATCTAAGGGAATTTCACAGGGAATTTACAGGAAATTTTCACAGGACACTGGAAGTGTCTATCAGTGTGTTTTATCATTTTTATCACTTTCAAAGAGAGTTGGCAGCTGTGACTCCGTGCGATATATTTGAATATTCGCGGTGGGACTGATGTGACAGCACTTGGAAGGCTGCTCAGAAATGTCAATAACTGGGCTGTTGACCAGGCATTTGCTGACGCATTTAGAACTACACCATTTCCAGGGAAATGCTATATTTTGTCCCCTTCCCGTCTAACTTCGTAACTAATGGGCCGATCAAATCGTTTCAAATTTGAAACAATAGCCCTTAACAAGATCTTTTAGAAAATGTATGATTTTTTGTTGCCGAAGGTCACGAGTGGCGTCACAGACCAGGTCAAATAAAAAAACGAATTCTTCCACTCTTGAAGCCCTCGTGGTTATTCCAGAAGTCGGGAACGTAATTTATCTGACGGCATTGTCCTAAAACCTAAAACGTTCTAAACCTAAAGTGTTGCCGGAAAAAGACCAGAGAAAAAGACAAGAGGTCAGGGTTCTGGGGGAAGGTCAAGGCTAGCTTGGTCAAGACTAACTTTTTCTCTAGGAAAAAAAAAATGCCGCGAAACTGTTTTATGCACCAGTTGGAGGGTGAAATACGCTCTGTTGAGAGGATCGGCCCCTCAAATTACCGCATTAGCCATGCAAATTGGGTAACGTAAAGGAAAAACGTGTGGCCTTGAAAAAGTTTTAATGACGTTGACCTGAGCAGAACATTAGGTTACAATCACGAGAGTTATGTAATTTTGGTTGGTTCATCCGTATTTTATTTGTGGCTTTATCTCTGTAAGCAAATTTATAGCGGGTCTTTTAGTCCAGTTGGGATGTGAACGGCCAGTTCACGTCATGTTCAACTCTGATATACCGTTGCTCCGTGACATTACACGACCTCGAACTGAAAATTTTACAGAGTATGTGCTAAACGTTCCTTGAAAAGAATACAGAGTTAAGGCAAAGCCTTGGTATTCCTAACGGCTTATATTCAAGAAAAAAGCCCAAAGGGGAGGGGGCAAAAAGCAGCCTCCCAGCAAATGACGGATTAACACGTGCTCGGCGGATGCGTGAGGAGTCAGTGAACTAATCCTGAGGTTTTTCTGAAATTGATTCCAAAGAGTGCGGGGCAGCCGCATCAAATCTGGCACAGTTGTACAAAATTAAATATCGGAAGATCTTTCGGTGAAAAAAAATCAAGATCGCTCAAGATCACGAAGTTAGAGCTGGTTAAAGTCAGGTCATCGTTTCAGAAATGGTCGTTTTTTCAGGTAAACCTCAAACTGCCGCCACGAATAAAGTTTTAATGATAGACTCAAACGTTTGATGGATGTACAGATAAACACGTGAAAAAACGACAAAATAATTTGATTGACCTGAGGTCAGGTCAAAAAGTCAGGTTAAATTAAAAATTAAAAAAGAGGTAAGGTTCAGATTCAAATATATATATATATATATATATATATATATATATATATATGTATTTCCGAACATAGCTCTTTCGCTCTAATAACCTCAGTCAAAAAACGCGACGTGTGTAAAAGGACACGTCATCTGCTTTCGATGTACAAAGTTTCAGTTTTAGGATCAGGTCGGAATTAGGTCATGTCACGGAGAGATGACCAAAACTGTGCTTTCGCGTACCGTTTTTTTTTTTTGTAGAGTCCAAACGAAGAAACCCTCTCAGTTACTTGTTCAATGGATAATTCACGACTACAGCTGTAAGTACAAAACAATGTCGGAGATGATCGAATACACATTTAGGAGATTTTGATCTGTTCTAGGTCATCTAAGGTCGCTAACCTGAGATGAACTTGATTGACCTTAGTATGTATTTTTCTACAACTAGCTTTTTAGAACTGACGCTTATTTCGAATTCAGCGACCAGAATTATCTGGGTATGGTGCACGTCGGGATAAATAGGTGTCAAAGAGAAATGGATCAGATGGTCTAGATGATCAGCCTTCGGTCTAGCGTTCGTGTCATATCTGCGTACTATTCTGAGGAAGCTGGAGGACGCAGTGGAATTTTACTTAGCAGGGACAAATACTTGATTCAAAAGTGGATGGCGATAGTTGCCTCGGTTGAGCACATTTTTGTGATCTTCACTTTTCGAGGTCACTTTATGCCGGTGACCTAGGTTGACCTCATGTAGCCTTGGGTGACTTTGGTGGCAGAAATGTAATCTGCGATGTATTTTGGAGTGCCAAATTCCGTCAAAATTTTGCCCTGAGAAGCCACAAAACAAGGCATATGACATTTCATGAAATTACAATAGCATGTGACTGAAGTTAAGCTGAAGCACTAATGCAAGCATACGTACAGACTCAAGTGTCCTAAGCAATGTATTATATATTGCAGTTTTGTGCGTCCTACGAAATGGCTCACACATTTTAGCGCTGTGACGAAGAGTTTTCGCGGTACAAGCGGAAGTTTCTGTTTTTTTTTTATGATTTTACAATGCAAGTCTGGCAAGCCGCACCGTATTGGACCTTCTTTAAACCTACTTATCTTGAAGATCACGCTCTAGAAATGTCTCACTTCTACACAGACGAGATTACTTACATATACATAGAGAGATTCTTTGCAAAGCCGCATCTGCCCTGATAATTTGGTGGCTCTTTTTGGTTAGTTTGTGGTGGAAAATTTTGGTTAGATTTTGACATCTTATGGAGTCAAACTGGCCCCTCCCCACACACGAGCACGTTATATTTGACCAGTCAACCGTGCGAGCATTAAGAACTTCAGGTGATGTTTAGTGGCTTGGTGTTTCGATTTTCCATTTTCGATATGTATTATTTTCCTACATCTTCTAACGAATTATTGGCATAAAATTTAGATTTTTCTTGAAAACGGCGATACTTAAATTTTTCGTGGCACTGATTCCAAATACGCAATTTGCCGGAATTTTCATTTCGGCTGTAGTTCATAAAACTGTACACAAACATATGGATTTAAGTCCGTCGTAATTACAGATACTTCTGGTTTTTGAAAGCTTAGTGTCACATCTACCCAGAGGACATATGAAGAAGTTTTTCTGACTGTCTGTGTGATAGTTATGCTAGCGATGACCTCACTAGTGCCAGTCTTTCTCGCAAATTTCATTGTCAGCTACTAGGGACATCAAGTCCAAAATCTCTATTTTTGACGTAAATCACCAAAACCAAATACCTACACGATTACCCACACTACACGGAGACTCTTCATTTACCAGTTCTAAAAAAGTGCGCCCTCATGGCTACAACTGACTTGCTTCATATACAACCTCAACCAATAAGAGACGGGTACGTCATCGAGCGAGAGGCGTAAAATGGTGCCGTGGAGGGCGTAAGCCTTCGGCTGGACCAGTCACAGTTATTGGTGTCGTCTTGCGATTCCTTAAAGTACCGGCTGTCGGTCTGCTTTGTTTGCTACTGAAACTGACGTACGGGAAGTATCTGATCACATTTCTAGTAAAGAATGCCAGCAGCTCTTTTGCTCGAACCCGGCACCGCCTGGGGTAATGTCAAATAGGGCGCCTCCTCGGTTTTTCGTGAATAACTTCTTAACCGTTTGAGTCTGCCCAGCCAAATTTTCATTATCTATTTAACAATCAATTCTACATAGTTTGACGTCAAACCATTTTCATGCCAGGTAAGGTCATGGAGATAACACGTCATAAGTGAACCCTTTCACGCTTGTTTTTGCCTGTTCATGCGGTGGCGCGAACACGCTTCGTTTGTTATAATGTTTGCAAGTATAATGCATTAACTGTTTGGATTTGTGTAGGAAACGGTCCCCAAAAGGATATATACTCTTGACATGTCAACAATAGAGGCCATGCTAGGTCGCATGCTTGGTGGCAGTTGCAGTGATTCGTATTGTGGTTGATAGAAGTTGATGCCGCTGATTTTCCCCATCGTTCAAGTCAGCATTTGGGATCATGTCAGGTCAGGTCACTTCCTGGGTAGATGTCAAAACAAAATGAAATATAGCATTGTCCGTGGAAGATCGTTCAGTAGCAGCAGACAGCAATTATTGTTCCTAGTCAGAAAGAAATCATTATATTTACATTATATTATCATATTTCAAATTATTGTTATATTAAAGGAATTATTATATTTGTATTATATTATATTATTATATAAAAAGAAAAATAACTATTTGTCCTGACCTGGCGCGACCTTGACCCGCTTAAGAGCAGGCAGCATATTTAATTATCACTAGATGTCATTTCAGTTCTGTATCCGGCGCAGTTTAGAATCGAAGCCAGTCATGCTTGCTCTTTGTCAGGAGAGTAATCAACCTTATCTGACCTGACCTAAACCGACCTTGACTGGGTTAAACGTAGATAATGCGAAATTGATCATAAGAAGGTTTCACTTACATTTTTTGTCACGTAGATCAAAACGGCTGTGAGAAAGTATCGATCTTTGGCATGTAAAGTAAGACCAATATTTCGCCTGACAAGGGTTGACCTTCACCTGACATTTTTGAACATTTTGGCATGCATTTGATACAGAAGATCGTGACCTTTTGTTGATACTCAGTTGAAGGATCTAACTCCACTATTACTGCTGATATGATGTACAAACCGATGTCAGTTCTTCCGACCTCATGGAATGCCTTTTACGCGACCTGTGATGTCATCAGTCACGTGACCAGGGCTAACACAGTATTTTCTGAATCGCAGGACTCAGGGCAATCGACTGGTGGTAGATCGGTTCAGATCCGACGGTTAGATCTTGAGATAGCAGGGGGTGCCCTTTTTGACAATCCCAGGCGGTCGAGGTGCAAAAATACGCCAGGCGGTGGTGGGTTAAATGAGATTACCATTTACGTCACAGACGTCTTTGTCTGGGACGCTGAAGGTGGCTTTGAAGGGTTGATTTTAATGTCGGTTATAGTGATAGAGATTTTTGTAGAAACTCTTCGGAAATGTACTTGAAACTTCTTAAAGCTGAAGAATTTGTAGGCTATGGGAACCATTTTGTAAGAATATACAATTTAGTACGATATTCCTTGTTTTCTCCACCGCTTTGTTGCGTTCATCCTTTTTAAAAAACATTATAGGAAATACGCTTTTGATGACACTTCGTCGCTCCGTCATCGCAGTGCAAACCATTGACTGCGTCCACCTCAACCGCTTTCCACACATGATAAAGGCCACAGGGTCACCGAGCTCCCGATTGTCCGCTGTTTTTGTGGTTATCGCTTGACGCCCCGTTGCGGAATTGTGCTCGCGTCTCCACGATATGTAGGGGGTACTTTTATTCACTTTCGTCGATCCCGTCAAACAGCTGCTTCAGGGTGAGCCAGTTTTTCTATCCATGTAACCGTATTCGGTGCTGCAGTCGTCGCCATTCCGGAACATTGCAATTTTTCAGACGACTGACTGACGCCTGACCCCCTCCCCCCTCCCCGTCACATAGGAAACATACGCGACTTGACTCTGGAAGGTTGCGGCTTCCGGACGCCCGAGCTTAAGGGAGCGTGCGTCGTATCTCATAAACCAACAACAAAACAAATTTGTTCGGAAACAAAGCGCGTGTTTTTTTTCGGGTTCCTCGTCCCCTTCCACAACCTACGTTCGACGTCACGTTTGGATTTACCCGGAGGCCCCGATTTTCTAGAGGGAATCGAGAGATGAAATAAAACGAGGAGATGACCTAGGGAACAAAAATTCTTAGTGCATATAAAATCAGGACAACACGCTGTTTCAAAATATAGTCTTGAACGTATTGGTCAAACTCACGCAAGCAAACTGCGGCAAAAAACACTGGTTTTCGAAACATCGTTGACAAGTCTAATAGTATCTCAATTTAGAAACTCATGTTCTAATTGATTGTTGTTCCTGTCCGTACCTCCTATGATATAAAAATACCTCGGATAGGATAGGGCTACGAAGTGATGAAGCTTTTGTTCACTGCAAATTAAAAGAGCTTAGGTTCTAATTCGGCAGCGAAGCTGTTACAGCGTCACACCTGTTAGCTTGTTACTCCTCGTTTTCATGCCCAGCTCTATCGCCTTCCATTATCTAGCATAACGAGGGGCTCTGCACTGCAGACTTTTCGCCATTACCACTTTGATCGGGTCAAGACAGATATTGGTTTCCGCGTCATCTCCAGCCGTGTCCGTGAGATGTTAACAACTCACCCCACGGTAATGCCTCTTTAATGCTAGCTGTTCGCGAACCGAGCGACCTTCCGCCGCCGGGTACTGCCGGGTATCCCGAGAACACAGCCGAGTGCAGAGGGGGCGCGAGGACATCTCGTATCGTCTCATGCCAGCTTTCGAGTTAGACAGCCGGACAGAATGGAGACCAACTTGCGGTGACACTTCGCTAACGGGGCCAGTGCTGGTCGGCGGACGCCGCCCCGTCCCGCTCGCCCCTCCCTCTGGGTGGCGGCGGGTGAGCGGATTTTTTTGAGAAAGATCTGTTGTAATCATGGTTTTGCAAGGCGTCAAAGTGACGACATAAAGACGACCATATTTCCGGTTGTTTCCACATGATTCTAGTTTTCTTGTTCTCTATGTATACAACTAAGCTGTAAGACGCTGACATCCCGCGATATATGTATGTCATGACAGGCTAACAAGGGCGTCGTTTTTTGTAAATGATTGGAGGCCTGACAAGTTAACCTTCCCAAACGCGAGCTTCTCAAGATATTTTTTTTTTTTGTTATCATTTATAAAAAAATGTATATGTCCCATATATATGTTGGTATACTTTGGCAGAATATGCTCTTTAACCCTATTCCCGGAGGGCTAGACGGTATGGTCGATTCCCGGCAGGGGGGCGGATTCGGCCCCCCCTGAGATCTCCAGAACTACTTGTCCGATTTCATCGCAACAAACGGCAATCGATTTGCCGTGACGTGAACTACACTTTTATAAAAAGAAATTTCCAAACTTTTGAAATTTGTGGATACAGGGGGGCAAAAATGTCAAAATGGGGGTACTTTTGGACTTCTTATAACTCCGTTGTTTATCGACCGATTTTGATGAAACTGGCATAAATCGGGAGATTATGGATAGGGCTTTTACCATGGGCAGACAAATCTGAAATTTTGAGAAAATTCATGGGCGTTCACAGGGTTTCAAAAATAGCAGGATTAGTTTTCTAACAACTGAGTGAACAAAAGAGACAAACACCCTTTTTTTGCTTCTGCTAGTCATGTTATACTAAAGAAGTACAAATCGCATTGCAATGTTTGTATAATGTTAGCATAGGCAGTGTCAGGGACATGAAAAAGGGGAAACTGTCATGGTCACACGTTTCTCAGATCAACTTGTGACCTTTGACCTTAAATGACCTCCAGTGACCTTGGGGGCACTTGGAATGATCTCGTGTGCATTTAATATGATCTGTAAACGTTTTCAATCATTTGAATTCACTCTATTTCAAAAATTTCATTTTATGGCTATTGCGATATAGGGTACGCGCACTGACATTTTAGGTCATAGCTCCGTGACCCGACCTGATATCAAGCTGAAACTTGGTACACAAGTATAAGGCATCCTTTTATGTCACATATATTCCGGGTTTGGCATCTGAAAAAACAGCGCTGAAATTATAGCAAAAAAACAAAGTTTAACTTTTGACCTTGACCTGACCTTGTAAAGTGACCTCAGATAAATAAAATTACATCTGCACATTGCCCAACTATTTAGCTATACATCCATATAAAGTTTTAAGTTTTATCCTTAAAACTCTGTTTTTGGCAGACATTTTCCTTTTACCCTCAACATGGCCAAAAATGGCATGAGGTGCCTCCCAAAAACGTTGCCTGGCTCCGCCCCTGAGCAAAACAGAATTTTGAAATTTTGTCACAGCACTAAGAAAGAATAGCTAGGAAAAGTCACCAAGTGTCGTAAAGCTGCGTTAAAAAGCCTGGAATTGGCAAACAAAAAACCGGACGGGGGCGGATTCAGCCCCCCTGCCGGGAATAGGGCTAATACACGTTTTGTTAAAGACTTATGCGTTGTTTGCTTTGATTAGTTTTTTCTTTGTTTTTTTTTATCTGTCTTATCTTTGTTTTTGTATGCAAAAGAAGATCACCAATCAAATCGCCAATGACTCTCATACATGTGTTCTTATATTTGACGTTCCAGAGATACTTTCTCCATCCTCAGAAAATCTAAACTGAATTGTCACACTCGATGTAAAAACACACATATATTTTCCATGACAATAGTTTCGTAAGTACCTCTAATGAGCAGAAGCTGACCTGGACGACTTACGTAAAGATAATGAAGAAAAGACATTACTCCTATACATACATTCACATAGATGGCCTGAAACCACAGTTCATTTCCGATCATGCAGGCCTCATAACTCAGACTACATCGGTGGCACGCCAACCTCATTGTCACGGAGGTTGACGATGCACTTGAGAAATGAAGCCCCGCGTGACCACATGTTCCAACAGCACATCACTCTGCTTACAAGAGAACATCTGACAGAGAACACCAGATTTCTAAAGAGATGCAATCATAAAAGGAGATTGGTGGTGCAGGGAGTCCTTCTCATTCACGACCGCTCCCCGGCGCTCAACAAGCAGTCGAAAACTAGCATAACGCTGTGGAGTGGTCGAAAATGAACTGTGGTTTCAGGCCATCTATGTGAGTGCATGTGTAGGAGTATTGTGTCTTTTCATTGTCTTTTTATAGGTCATTCAAGTCAGCTTCTGCTCATTAGAAGTACTTGCGAAACTACTGTCATGGAAAATATGTGTGTGTTTTTACGAGTGTGACCGTGATTGGTGATCTTCCTTTGTATATAAAAACGAACATAAGACACACCGAAAAAAACGAGCAAAAAACTCATCAAAACGAGCAACGCATTGGTCTTGAACAAATCGTGTATTTAAGTCGCATATATATATATATATATATATATATATTTATGTATATATATATATGTATATATATATAACGTTTTGTTCTTTGCGTTGATAACTTGGGTGTGATGTAGCGTTGTTTATCAGCATGGCCTCGGTGAGACACTGTCCGTGGTGTTCTCGAAGGTGGTTCTTTGGACCACCCTCCCACAGGTGTATTGTGAGGCGGCGTCTTAGAGTGCTAGTGTTATGACCCATGTAGTAGATGTTGCGAGTAGCGCAGTCCCCGGTAGTACATCTGAAACAGCATTCTGCATCGGTCTGTTGAAATGGGGGTTTTAATGTATTCACGTATAACGAAAGAGGAAGTTTTAAGCACCTAAAACACATAAAGTTTCCTCTCGCGTTTTAAAAATATATAATTCGTACTCTTAAAGCACCTGAAGCTTCCTCTCACGTTACGTGCAACAGTACAATCAAACCTATAACACTTCAACAGCCCAGGTGTAGTATACCTTTCAGATGTACTACCGGGGACTGTGCAACCTGTAATATATACTACATCAGCCACACCATTACCATTCTCAGCCGCTGCCTGACAATGCACCTGCAAGATGGCCCCAAGAACCCCTTCGAGAACACCACGGGCAGTGCCTGACCAGGACCATGCTAACGAACAGCACTCCTGACACTGCTATCCTAATGCAATGTCATGACAAACGTCGGCTGGCGATTGCTAAGGCAACATACATCAGAGACCGGACACCAGTTATCAACGTACAGAATAAAACACATACACACCTGGCTCTGAACAACAGACCTTTAGGTGTTGGTATGTTGTTAAACATAAAAGTACTCTCCTAATCACTGTGCGGGATCTCTCTCTCTCTCTCTCTCTCTCCCACGGAACTGCACATTTAAAGAACTTTAGGATGATTTCGTATGAATCTGCTCTTCGCTATGTTTTATGTGTCATATGACAGCTCTTCCATAACTGCATGCATGAGAGGAGGCCAGTGACCGTGGACGAAAGTCTGGTGTTACGTCATCAGTTGGCGACATCGGATTGTTATTCTCGATTATTATCTTTAAGTACATTATATTTAAGATTACTTTATTCCAGGATTTTGCACATATGTGGGGCATGGTTTATTAATGTGACATAACTGAATAAACAAATGGGTAAGTAAATAAATTTATAAATAAGTAACTGTCTAGGTGCTTCGCGGAAAGAAGTGAAGATGTCAAAAAATTGTCAGGAGAAGTGAAAATGAAAATGAATGTGTCAAAACGTCATGATCAGTATTTTGGGTTACAGAAGAATATGCCGGTATCAATGATTAAATATCAAGCCTGGAACATCCCTGGTGTCGCCAAGCTGCATGTCCGTCCAGCAGTCGCGGACACGCCTCAACACGGCTGGACTATCCCGTGAACTAATAAAACGGCCATGATGCGGTCTGCAGGGCAGCGGCAGCACGCTTCCGCACGGCTTAGATTGTCCGCATGCACTGACACGACGGCGACCATGGCGCGAGCGATAGCAGTTGACCGACACGGTCTCGGTGCGCCAGAACGACAGGGCATAGTCACGGATCCGGCCCGCACCGAGGTCATTACGAGCCTGGGTGCGCGCCTGCGCGACCGAACGTAACTGCTGCCCGTTAACGGCGGCAGAGTCGCAAAGCCGCGCGGGTCTTCCGGCGCCTTCTGGCCGCATCGGCGGAGGAGGGTGCAACCTCGTCCGCCCGAAGCAGCGTGGGTGGCGCCGGGCCGAAGTAGCTCACCAGTATCCGCTTCGCCGCGGTGAATGCCTGCTCGTGGGCGGACGTCCGTGCCGAGGCGTGGTTGGGCGCAGCAGAGCGCTGAGGGCGTGGCGTCGACCGTCTGACCTGCGAAGACGCCCAGCTGGTTTACCAGGCCCAGGAGACTGCGAGGATCGGTGATGATGGTAGGTATCGGGATGTCCACGAGGCATGGGGCATGTGTTCTGCCGTCATAGCGCCGGCCTGTCCAATGGCGTGGCCGCAGAAGTCGACGCTTGAATACGCAAGCGACAGCTTAACGAGGTTCAGCGTGGTGTTATGCTGGTCACGTCGCTCAAGGACTGTGATGATGTGACGTTCAGAAGGTGCGTGTCGTATGGTCACTGGCAAATCCAGACCGAGTACTAAGGGAGAAGTATCGAATAGCCCTCTGTTTATTTAAACCTATCCCTGGAATTTGATTTCTCTTGGGATTTCGACCTCTTTGTCTGAGCAATGTGAAAACTGATAAGAATGTAAAACTTTTGGCATTGTGGGTCGTAATTACAATTATCGTATAAAACTAATCGTCATATCGATTATTATTACTATAGCATAAAATTACTTCTTTCGGAAGCAAAATACCTCGAATTTTCGTACAAAAAGGAGGTTAAAAAGACTTGATGGACCGGGTTTTCTAGAAAAAGAGCCCGATGCCTTCCTTCTCCCCTCTGGATCCGACGGCGACCACGATCCGTATTACAGACGCCACGATTTTACGAACGTTCTGTATCACTGCGAGTGTCAGGTAACCGCGTCCGCCGTATTGGTCACCGAAAGTGCAGTATCTTCCAACTTCTCGCCAGAACTTAAAACGGCACAGCCCTTGGGCATTTTAAGCGCGTATAGTCCTGGTGATGTGGAACGATTGGGATCTGAGAATGTCCACACTTCGTGTCGAGTTTCGTGGAGTGTCGAGAGCCCGGCGTGATTTCTGAAACAACGTCGTGGGGCGAACACACTGAATGGACACCTTCACGGATGTAGGAGTTCAGACGCGTAAAGTCCACACAAGGGAGAACTGTCATCCAGACAGCCGGAAGCTTGGCTATGTTTGTCCATTCTCAAGCCTGTCGTCGAGTTGGCCACTGCCGGCCGGGCACACAGCTGGCCAGGGTAGGGTGGCAGACGTTCTTGGGGAGTCCTTGGCACCGCTTGACCATATTTGGTTATCTGCATTATGTGGACGCGGTGCATTGTAGCAAGCCGCGGAACAAGGCCTTCGTAGTAGGTCACGTTGAAGCAATACCTAAACGTTTGCTTAATAGCACGCCTTGCAATAAAGAAATTGCGCAATGGCAGTGTGCTAAAGGTTAGAGCACGACTTCCGATATTCCTTCTTTAGCAGCAGACATATCACGTTTTGTGGGCAGCTGTTACTTTGCTGGACTGTATGTGCTTTCAAAATTCATACGATTCAGTGCAATCATAAGATAACCAAACGCAGGTAAAAAAAAATCTTTCACGAAGAAGAGGGAGAAATGGCAATCACGTGCAAGTCGGTAAATATCCAAATGCTGCAACATTTCGATGTGAAAAGACAGAAAACAAGCAAATTTTTCCTGTCGTGGTAATTATGCGTCCATTAATACAATGACGCTTTTTCGTTTTTTCTGTATTGGAGTATGATTTCAAAGATGAAAGTTTACGATTGGTTTGCGGCACTTCTTCTTCTGTGCCTTTTTTTACATAAGTCCGAGCTGAAGCAGTTGGTTGACTTTCCTCTTGGAGACGACAAGGTCGTCTTGTATTATTTCGACAGCAAGGATCCCCCTTCAACACAGAGAAAACTGTTAGTGAAGAAGTTTCTAGAAGACCTTGGAAAGAAATCGTGTGTACAATACAGGGAAATTGACGCCTACGGCAGTACCTGTGACACAGCTCAATTCAGGGTAACGGTTTGCTTTAAAAACACAAGATCAGATTCTTCAGCAAGACCTGGGCTATGTGACATTTCTTTGCCATTTTTCCCAAATGGAATGTATGGTCACTGGAGGCCATATATCTTCATCGTTGGTGACGATTTCGAGTGTTCCTGGAATCATCTAGTGTCTATGTTGTTCCTGCTAATGGGTTACTCTCCCACACCCTTCCGACCGGACAGAGATGGATACGTCAGCGTGAATCCTCTTGTCACCATAAGCTTGGATAAGAACTCTGCAACCGGACTATACGCATGTAATCTGCAAAATTTACTTGGTCGCAAGGAAACTGAAGAGGATTTTGGAAGTCATGAACTCATGGACAAGGAGACTGGCTCAAAGGGTCTCCCTTACTATACCTTCAAATCAGTGTTTCACCCAGGAACAAACGATAGATCCTACCCACGAGATCCAAGAGCTATCTATGTCACAAAGTTTGCCATTTGGCAACCCTGGATCGACGCCTCGAAGTACACAAAAAATTATGAAGTGCGATTCACTCACCATGATGAAGCAATCATTGGTTGGCGGCACCACTGTGATGCAAAAGAAAGGACTGACTGTGGGATGGGAGGAGAATCATATTCTCGATTCAACCACTGGAGCTCATGTCCATCAGATGGCTTCATGAGAGGTTGCAGATGCGTATGCTCCAGTCGATTTTTAAACGACGTCCACTGCTCGACGTACGACGTCATATACGGCGAGGGAAAAGTAAAGGGCGACTACGATTTTAGTGATGGCGATAGAGACGCGGTGCGTCCCAAGACACGGCATTCCGTGATAACCATGGATAAACTTGATCTCACGTCACGCACGGTGTCGCTGGCAGGAGAGGAAAGCAAATACTTTGCCGATCGAGATGACGAAAAGATTGCAGTGGGAGGATATCAGTACACACGCCAGCAGGTGTTTGGTGACGATGTCGGTTATCGATTCATTCTCATTTTGTTAAAGGGTAGCAGACCGTGCGTACGTCCAGTTTTGCACATCAACGGACGTGAATATCTCAGTACGAAAACTGGACAGACGATGGCCGACCCCAAATACGAAAAGCTGGTTGTGCAGCAGGGCTACGATTGTTTTGGCCTGGTGACTGCATACTTCGATCAAAATGGAGATCCATTCTACGAGTCCGAGTGGGACGGAACCTCCAAAGATACAATGTTTAAGAGAAGGCTATACTGCTACACTTCGCTGTACTTGGAACAGACAGAGCTACGAGCCAAATCCCAACAGGCAAGTCTCTACCTGCAGTACAACTGGAGGATGGACCCAAAGAGGATGCTAATGAACGGACCTTTCAAGCTAAAAATGACTGCACGGGGCAGTGCGGATCCCTGGTGTGTACTGGAAAATTACTGCTCACCGTTCTTCCCCACAAAGCATTCCTACGAAAGAGAGTACTGCCGAACCCACGTAACCACGACCACGAAAAAACGGGCTACCACTGCTCACACGTTACCAACTACTACAACCGTTGCTCCCACGCATAAAAAGACCACCACAACCACAACAACGACCACCACCACGACTACAACAACGCAAACCACTACTAAAAAAGCAACTCACAAAAAGGAAACAACTACTACCACCACAACCACTACGACTACTACAACTACAACCACAACAACGACAACCACAACCACGACGACGCCGACAACTACGACGACGACTACAACCACCACCACCACGACAGTTTCAACCGTTACCACCACACCGAGGACGACTCGGTTTACACATCCTCCTCCAACAATAGTTCTTCCACCCCCACCGACGGCGAAGCCGCCTGTAAAGCCACCACCGAAGACAACCAAAACACATAAAACTACAGTGAGGCCTATTATTCATTCACCAACAAAACCGCGCACTTCCGAAGCCCCTTGGCCGCATATTTACGTCACGCCGGCGACCCAAACTCCAACAACAGTCTATTCGCTACCCCCTATTGTTACAACAACGACAACAACAACGACCACCACCACTCATCGCACAGTTGCAACCACAACTTTTGCTCCGCCAATATGGTCTGTGCCAACCACCACTACGTCAACAACTACGACTACTACCACTAAGTCCACAGCACCACCAACGACGACCACGACGACCACGACCACAACCACGACAACAACGACAAGAAAACCGAAAACAACGACTCCAGTCGATGTGTTCAGCACTGTGCCTACACGGGCATCTACCACCCAACCCACACCGCCTGGCGGTCATCCAATTGATCCCACTGAGCATGACGTAGTCATAGCGTGTCTGTTTTTCATCTCGAAGCACTATGGCAAATGTAATGGCACGACGTTTACATTTGGTCCCGTCATTGGGCCGACTCCATGGACCGCGCTATGGACACGCAGCACTACTACGACGCCCCTACCCTCTCCGCCGACGACCACTTCACGCAAGCCGGTAACCAGGACATTGCCGTCATCTATGGGACCGAAGCCGCCTCCTACGGGAACACGTCCGCCTGGGTTTACAACAACAACACCCAGACACAACAAGCCAACACCGCCACCTAGAACATATGGTCCTCCTGTACCTCCTGGGGGTCGGCCACCGGGTCCTCCCGGCGGGACAACTGGTGGTGGTGAGGGACCAGGGAAAGGCGAAGGGACCACTCGGCCTGGGGATGGCAGTCACACAGGCCCCGGCGGTCATGGCGGTCATGGGACATCTGGTGGTGGCACTACTAAGGGTGGTGGTTCAGGGCATGGCCATTCTGGCGGACCTCCTGGTCCCCCTGGGCCCCCAGGGCCTCATGGAGGAACGACGAATGGACTTCCGGGTGGTAAACCAGGGGGTGGTTATACTGGTACTGGTGATGGAGGACACGGCGTCGGTGGCACAAAGACTTCTAGTGGACTTGGCGGTGGCGTTGGCGTTTATGGAGGTGGCAAAACGACTACAGAGGCTGGTGTTATTGTACCAGGAGGAGGTGGTGAAGCCAGTAAGGAAAAGGAGAAAAAATCTAGTGGAACCGGCCTCCTAGTCGCAGGGATCCTTATTCCCCTTCTCCTTCTTCTTTGCTGTCTCATTATATTCTTAGTGATGAAGAAAAGAAAGGGTGAAGGCCAGGACGGTGATGAAGGAGATGGTGACGGCGACGGAATGGGCGAGGATGAGGACGGAATGGGCGGCGAAGCTGGTGGTATGGATGGCGGTGCTGGTGGCCTTGGTGGAGCGGCAGGAGGCATGGGTAGTGGAGCTGATGGAATGGGCGGTGGGGCAGGTGGCGTTGGGGGTGGGGCAGGTGGTATGGGTGGCGGAGCAGGCGGAATGGGTGGTGGAGCTGGCGGAATGGGTGGTGGAGCTGGCGGAATGGGTGGTGGAGCAGGCGGCATGGGTGGTGGGGCTGGTGGAATTGGCGGTGGGGCAGGTGGGATGGGCGGTGGGGCAGGTGGAATGGGCGGCGGGGCTGGTGGAATGGGCGGTGGAGCCGGCGGAATGGGTGGTGGGGCAGGTGGTATGGGTGGTGGAGCTGGGGCTATGGCAGGTGGAGCAGGAGGAAAGGGTGGAGCCGGTGCAGGAGGATCGGGTGGCGGCAAGGGGAAGAAATTCCGGTTTGGAAAGAAGAAGGACAAGAAGGATGATTTCGACGATCCTGACCTGTTCGGAGGAGCGATAGGGCCTGGCGAACAGGATGCGCCCGAAATGTTTTTGCCCGGGGCCTCTGGTTAGATCATACCTATTTCGTGCGTGAAACTAATTTGATACATTTTGTACTGATCCAGTAAAGTATTTACCACAAACGCTCTGTGACCGGGCGACCATGCACGAATTTCATATCGAACGATAAAACCTTCCTATCTAATTCGATTGCTGAGATTAGATCCTGGTGGCTTAATAGGACGATGTATGTTGTTTCTCCATGGCGAATGATAGCAAAAGCTTGTGTAACATTATTTTAATACATGGTCTATATGAAACAGCGTGTTTTTTGGCAAAGAGCGACATTAAGACGAATTTAAACGAGATATTAAATACGAAATCATTAACATAATCCAAAGAAAATGAGTGGTTATTTCGTTGGTACCGGGTGGTCATGGGCAGCTGCTATAAATAAACAGCCACCATGGAGAAAAAAAACTTATAATTTCCCTCGTTAAAAAAAAAATAGAAGATGGTGTTATGGACATTTGATCGCAGGTTGATAACAGGCTCATTTCTTGTATTTTTTCGTGATCATCAGCTCGAAGTGGGCGCCTCTCTCTGACCACAGAGCTCAACCCTGTATTTAGCGTGTCTGGCCATCTTCCGCAGCGCCTCCTCCTTCATGTTGGCAGTAAAGTCCTCCGTCACCATCGGGGATGTTCGGGGATGGTCTTTGGCCCCCATCCGACCACGTATGCCATGGCCTGTGACCAAGCTAAAGTCCAGAAAGGAAAGGTCTGGGCTCTAGGGGCTAGTGGTGTTGAGAGTTGCGAAGGATGATTCAGTCTCCAAACTCCGAGCTTAGGAATTCCCTGACTGCCATGTCACATGAGGTGATGCAACATCTCATGGCAACCAGTGCTGGCGGCGAGTGGCCAATCTTCGCATAGCTGGCCGCACCAACGTCTGCAACATCCCCAGGTAGACTGGATCTCCAACCGGTCCCTCCAACCAGTGCACCGGGAGACACTTGCCGTCCATTATTACTACCTAGATCATCACTTTCTTTCGTGCGCCTCCTTGCACTTCACAGTAGTGCGCTTTTCTTCTTTTCATTATGTAATTATGTAATCTGGGTTCTCCGGGACCCAGATTACATAATTTTTACGGCTGGGAGCATGATGGAGCACAAACCATTTCCCATCACTCCACAGGAATCTCTTGAAGCAATCCTCTTAATGGGTCACCCAGAACATGCACGCTGCCAGTTTGGGCTCCTCGTTGGCAGGTGAGAGGATCTGGGCGAGGTCAGGCTGATACGACTTCTAGTTCAGCTTCTTCCTCAGGTTTCTCCAGATCCTACCGAAGGACATCCCGAGCTGTTCTGAGGCGAGTCTAATGTGGGCCTTGGGTTGTTTGTCGGGAAAATCCTTAATCCTCCGGATTCCTTCAGCAGTGGGTGGCGTGCAACAAGCAGACACGGCAGGACGCGCTGAGACTTCGTTTTTGAGCCTGTATTAGAATCCATGGAAGGCCGTCAGCCTAGATACAGTTCTCGGCTCGATCTAAAAAAAAAAATTGCCGGCTGAAGTCTCACCTCTTGGTGAAGGGGTAATTACATTTCAATCGCCGAAGGCGGCTGATGGGAAATGGTCTAAGGCCTGTAGAAAAGAACATGAAACGTGAAAGTTCCAGATTAGATGACGTAGGAAATGCCCCAATGCGTACACCACAGCACACGTAGCAGACACTCTTGTTTGTTTGTTTATGTTGCCCTTATAACCATACTTTGTATCAGTTCCTCCTGATCACCCCCTTGTTCTATCACCGCATCGCAAGTGGAGCGGGGCACATGATGAGAGAAGCCTTCTTTGTTGCTTGGATCATTATTTCCCCATTATTCATTTCGCAGCAGAAAAGGATGTTTATCAATCTATTTCATTATTTTCCATCCGGAGATATGCAAGCTTTATCTACGCCAGGCTAAGGGCTCATGAGAAACCCCTACGGTTTTCTGAGGATAGCACAAAGACAAAAGAACGCAGAAATGTGAACTAAGGGTACCTTTTCGTGCATCATTTTTACACCTCGTGTCAAGTCATAAAGGTCGGATCACCGAGAGCCCTTGACCTAGAGAAGTACGACCATGCTCCAAAAAAATTAAAGTGGGATAGCGTCTAGTAAAACGTATCGATTGGCATGAAACTTGCCACGTTTGTGGAACATAACAAATAATAAAATACTGCTGTCTCGAATTCATTGGAAATGCTTAGTTTATTGACCTTAGGTCAACTGAGTGTTTGGCCAACTGAGCGTTTTTTGTCGTTTGCTGTTGAAATTGCGGGTCTGGTTTCGCGGTTTTGAAGCTTGGACATACGGCCCGGTTCTTCTCATGTTCTTTGCACCCATCAATGTGTCTTTTGACTTGTGACCTGGGGTCAGGCACATGCGGAGTTTTGTATGTCTCAGGCGGTGCTCGAGCACCACCTAAAAATAGCACCATCTAGAAAAAGCAGGTGCCACATAGACAGGACTTCTTAAGGGGGTCTGGAAACACTGTTTACTTTTTATAGTGATTAAGATGGATTTCAAACATATGTTACGAAGAACAAGACGCAGACAATGCTGTAAATCCAGGCAACCAAGTGATTCGAAACTTAGTGCTCCGCATTTCAGCATAACGTTGCTCAAGCTCTGAGAAAGGATTCCTGTTTGGCTGCCCCCAGGATGTCTGTCATTCCTGTGCGATTGTTAACAGACTGGGATTTAGGTAATCTGCTATCTGGCAATGTACATTTTTACATATTGGCTGTCTTAGGCCGCTAATGCAGTAATAACCACGTCACGTTAACATTCCGTACAACTTTCCATGTGTTCAAAGAAAAAACCACGAGAGAATCAGCAAAAACAAAGCAACACATGTTTCACATACAATTGTGTCTTGTGTCATTTGTGCCATCAGACACCATTCAATTTAAGATAGTTTAAACCACTGCCATCCCCATATCATGACCACTAAATTCGAATGTACCATATCTCGTTTCTAAACAACTTTAAACTCAAACTTCTTATGGTCTTCCTAAGACGTTCAGAAGCCGCCATTCGGAGACAGGTACGCACATTATGTTTTCTTGTCCGTTTTTATATGTTTCTTTTATAACCGATTTTGTGAAGTACCAGAAGGCAAAACCAGATGGCTATTGACATACTTGATTTGCACACAGAAGAACTGCCAAAATTTTCGTTCGGGAGAACGCCAGTTTTTCCATTGCCAGACTCCCCCCCCCCTTTTTCTCCGCAAATTGCAAAATAGCTAGTGTGCACTAGAGGTGTCAATCTTGGAGAATTTCCGGGACAGGTGAAGACGGCGACCAACCATCCAATACGAGCCTCGGCCTAGGCCCAATTTTTTACGGGTATCAATGAAAAATACAGAAATCTGGGCAAATTTTCCACAATCGGCGCGGTTTGGGACCAGATAGGCCCAAACCGAGCATTTGGCTCGGCCTGTCGGGCCATGGTTTTGACACCACTGGCGTAGAATGTAGATCACTTGACTCAGGGGAGTGTCTACGTTCCTTCTCGCATCCTATGTATGGATGGGAGGAAGTGATGTCAAAACCAGAGCCCGGCAGGCCCAGCCAAAAGTCCGGTTTGGATTCAACAAGTCCCAAACTGGGCCGGCAGTGGGGACGTTGCCTATAATGCTTCATTTTCTCATTGACGACGCTCAAAAAGTTGGGCCTGGACCGGCCCTGGCTGTGGGATGGTTGGTTCCCGGTCCACACCGGTCTCTGAAATTCTCCGAGACACCTCTGTGGGAGGCTCCCACGGTTCAGTGGACTCCCAACGACCGAGCACTGAGCGAAGATCAGGCAGCCTGTACGTCAGCAGTTTGATCCTATAAATTAGGGCCTAGTTCGGCGCCACACGCCGGATATGCTCCGAGTCGGCGCTGACCTCTGTAGTGGCTAACGGGAAAGCCATTCGAGACGTCCTGGACGAGATCTCAAATGAACCTGCCGCACAAGTGGAGGCGTGCAGCAACAGCAGACGTTGGCGGCCAGTCTGGACCAGGTGAGGGCTCCGCGGCAAGCAGTGAACGGCCGTGGTCATCGCTTGACTCGGCCGAGCGTCAAGAAGTTTGTCGAAGAAGCACCTGCACCCATGTCGTTTTTGTACACAATTTGTAGTGTTTCAGCTCTCTTATTTTTGGTCGCCAAGATAAAAAGCTTTGCCATCGCTGAAAGAACGTCCTGCCAAATAACGCTTTTACAACGCGGTTGTGCCCGCTGCCCGGCATTTGTGTGGCATAAGTGAATAAATGCTTTGTGACTCTGATTTCATGGAATGGAATGGATATTACATGAACCGATGTTGCAGAATGTCATGCCGTGCCGTGTCTGATCATTATCAATGGTAAAGCGCCAGATGATGTGACGGGCACCAGAAACGCTCGATATATGGACGTCAGTACCTTGATCTATGTTGACCTTGTTAGGTGTTAACCCTTTTTTGTGCTCCTGCTCACTACGTACGATTCTGTACTGGGGGGGATCTTGCCGCCTTCCTCCTGTGATCTTGAAAACTATTGGCCCTTTTTCCTGGCGAAAGACGGTGTTCGATAGCCTGTAGCAAGACTTGCTTTGTAAACCATGGCATGTTGAAAATTTGGGAAAGAGGGGACAGGCACAGACACGTGCCAGGATCCGGATGAACTGCAGGTTGTCCCTATGTTTTATGTTATATGTTGTCCCTATGACAATCCCTCGTTGTCCTGGACGGGTCCTTGCGTCTTCTCGGAAAGGTCGTGTCCCTTCGAAGCAAAGCAGTGCCCAGGTGATGCAATACTTAGCCTGGTCAGGTTAGAATCCAACGCAAAACGAGGATAACTCGCTTTCCGTCGGGATCCCGGCATAGGGGGTGAAATGTGGGTAACAATAGGGGTTTACCTATACGAGCTTTCTGACCACATTTCTGACCGATTGCGTTTTTATTTATGCCATGATACCAAAAATTTACTAATCTATCATGTATATTATGAAGACGTCGATTTTCAAAATTGATAGGCGTATCCAGGACATTTAGAAAGGGATATACGTTTTTGGGAAATGTTATTTCATTCTAGAACACATCTTCAGTCTAGAGAGCTTATCTGTGCTTGAAAAATATTTCTGCCCGTGTCACATGCCATATTATATACATATGACAAATGTCAATAGGCGGATCCAGTTGCCAGAAAGTGGGGCAACTTCCTAGATGGTAAATTGAGTCTTAGTTTCCCAGGAATAAGAAGATACAAAATATCTCTATTTTACATTGCCCTGGAGCCGCCTGATCCTTATTTGCGCTGAAATATGAGGCATTTTATAGTACTATATGTGGACCTAACAAAACCAGTCACATAGATTAAGACGTTTGAAAAGCTGATGCCTGGAGACTCCTCTGACAGCAATATAGGTGCATTATATGGATAAATTAGGATAAGTATGTCTGTACCATACGTTACCTTTGTTTATTCAAACTATAAGGCATAGAATCAAAGGAATAAGAACATATAAATACCCCTCTTACAAGCCCCTGGATCCACCATTAACCAACATCTTTTTTTCTTAAAAATGCCTGAAAGTGTGCAAATTGCAAACATGTCGATCATTTGAACTGTCCGCGGCATTATGAAGGTCATCAAGAAAGTACATGACCACGTCGAAGTGTGTGATATCCAGAAAGCGCAATATTTCTCAAACATGTCTCTCAAAAACATGTCCTGGGACAGCCTATGGAAGAGGTGCATGACTGCAATGCTGTAACAAGATGTGAAAATCATATTTAGGAAAGTCACCAAGTTTCGTGAAGCGACTCCCAAAACTCCTAGAATGACGAGCGAAAATCGGAAGGGAACCTCCCCCGGCGCATTCGTAGATATTTCCCCACCAAATTAGCGCAGTGTCCTTAAGCTTTCGGTCCTATTCTTACATTAGTCGTACACATACTGACAAAAATTTGGAAATGAAGCTATCTTAGATCTTGTCTTAATGACATCATAAAAACGACCACGTTTTGCGATTCGATGTTCAGTTTTATTTCACTGTTGTATTGTCGTTGCTTTTACAATTTATGGTGAATGTGGCTTGCACTGCATTCCGGAATAACCTGAAACATGAATATTGAGCTTCTTTAACCTCATGCTAGGTCATGTTGGGTCAAATATTTATTTTTGGGTTTCCGGGTACTGTGAGAAAATATTTTTGTCTACGGCCAGATAGACTTGTGAATTTTCTTGCAACAAACTGCAAGTCCAACTTACGCAGCAGTTTCCTGCACCTTTGCGATGCATTTCGGTTGTTTGGCCTTTCGTGGTTTTACGCGGATTTCAGCTAAACAAATAGACCAGTGGCGTCTGTTTGACATTCTGGATGACCGGTGTAGAGACATCGGCCTTTGCAATATTGTGTACCATTCCGTAACAGTGTACATCACGGGACAAACTCACTGAACCTGACATCTCATCCAGAGATGTCAGGTGGAGCTCACTGGCGTGCTCGTTATGTGCCGAGTTTGAAACCACAAAATGTTGCAATGTTGCACGAGGACGATAATAGGTGGCGTCATTTCAAGGTCTTTTTCCTAAAGACTCTTCAAAACAGTCTTTTTTTAGCATCTACGTGTCAAATGGACCAGGAAACATGCACTGCAAGACGCTTCATAACGGAGGTCAAATTCGACCCAACCTTTGACCTTGACTTTTTATGAGTTTGGGTCAGTTAGCCCCTAGAACATGAGATTAGACTGCAAAGAGCATATTGCCACTTGACCTGCAGGTGTTTAGGACCACGAAATCAATTCGGGGGCTCAGCCCTAGGTGGATCAACCTAGGGTATCCTCAAATACTGATTTCTCCCCGGGTTTAGGCCACCTTATTTTTGAAAAGTTGGAGCGCTGGCTGCCAGTGTGGGGACTGAGCTGCAAGTTGGGAGGGGCTGCAGCCCCCGAACTGTATAATATCCTACAGCCCTGTTGACCTGTGGAGTCATCAGTGATCAAAAGAAATCAAATATATATGTCACAGGCCCGCAAGGGTCAGTGCTGTTTGGCGTTTAAATCGGCCGAATCGGACGATTGGTTCTCGAGATAAAAAAAGGAGGAAAGGGCGTCAAACGCCCCTCTCCCTGCCCCCAGTCAATGGAAGGTGGCGAAATAACCCAGTTGGTGCTAGTTTAAATGTTTATTTTCGACCTCGGATCCTTTTTTCTGTCCATGCAGTAAATTAGACCTTCTATCTACTGCTCACTCATTTGTAGCCACGTACAAGCCTTGATTATCAAAGTCTTTTGCCACAAATGTCAACAGGGTTATCTGACATGGAATGGTCCCTAGATCCCTTAACTGACCTTATTGGAAAAATGAGTGGTTTTCGACGTTTTGACAACGATGTTTTTACTTTTCGGTGGGACTTGAAGTTCTTGAGAATTTGAGGGTCGGGGCTCTCATGAACCCCCAGTCCTGCGAAGGTGGATCCGGAGGCTGGCCCGGCGGGGTTAGCTCAGAACTCCAACGTTCATAACTTTGACTGCCAGGACTTCGACTCCCGAACCTCCACATCTACCAGTCTGACTGCCAGAACTTCGACTAGCAGAACTCCGACGCTCATGACTTTGTAGATCCTTGACGTGGAGCTTTCAATACCAGACGAAATTCATTCTTTCACACCAAACTGTATCCCAGTTCTTCACCAATGTAACTGTAACTGCTTGAACTTCGGCTTTCAGAGCTTCAACAGCCAGAATTTCGACTGCCAGAACTCCGGGCACCAAAACTCCGACGCTCGAACTTCGACAGCCAGAACTCCGAAAGTCGAAAGTTTCATGCGTTCATCTGGATTGGTGTAGGTGGCGCCATGTGTTCAAGCCCGTTCTTTGGTGGTTGGCGCCACCTGCATCAGCTGCAGACACGTAGCCAGGATTCTTCTCAGGGGGGAGGGAATGTCATATTTTGTCATATCCATCGCGAGTTTTAACTGATCTCACATTTAACCCACAAGAATGCATATAATGTGTACATATGTATGATCACTCTCCCGTATTCGTGCAAAATCGTCATATATGTACTGAAGACCGCTTGCTCGGGGGAGGGGAGGAAGGCTACCATGGGCCCCCCCCGCCCTTGGCTAAGTGCCTGATCAGCATTACCTCGAAAGTTACATTATGCATGCTGTTATATGTGTCAGTACCGTACAGCTTTTGGACGTCAACGACTGTTTCATCTAATGGGTTCTAACAAGCTTAATCTAGTTCTGAAATGAACCTTGGATAAGATCACAGAGAAGATTAAGCAGATAAGGTAAGCAGTGCGATTGATGAAACGAGGCGTCGTTGGAAACGTACCTCGCCGCCCCAGAGCCATAAGTGGCTGCCATTTATCTTTCATTGTCTATTCTGTCCTTCTCCCTGCCGGCGCTTGGCGACAGACTGCCGAAGTCGCGCGGAAGTCAAGATTTCCATGAGACTCAACCGACCCGTCTCAAGTAACAGTCCATATGAGACGATTCTGCGGTTACAGCTTGCTTCGGCTGGCTGACCAAAGCCAGTTCGGACAATGTAAAGCGGCGAAAATCTTGAGCGTTGATACGTGCCATTTTTGTAATTCTCCATGTGTCATATATATATATATATATATATATATATATATATATATATATATATATATATATATATATATATATATATATATATATAATTACTATGGACCTTTGTTATAACGTCCAACTCCACGACAAAGCAGTTACGTGACCGACTGACCCATCCGGGTTCAGATCCAGTAGGAGGTTCCCATTCTTGGACTTGAACCCAGTGCTTGCCACACATTGCAGTTCGTTGTCCGGCTATCCAACAAGCTATGACGGCGGCCGGCAGGGCTTTGTTGAGATCACCAGCCTTTGTTTCAGCTCTTTGTCGAGGGATTATATGGTCTAAAGTATTGTATTTCTCAGTTTTGCTAACTGGGGTCAAGTACGCTGAAGAAATGTTATTCATAAGGACAGCTATGCGCCTACCTAACAAGTATCTTATACTGGGGATGCTCAGGATTTCAAAAGATTTTGAAGTGATGAGCCCAAGCAAAGGTATCTGGGATATCGACATCATGATGGCACAAACACTGAATGCCAGGGATATTTACTGTCTGCTTCAGATTAGCAATGTAAGGTATTTAAGCGTCTTTTTTAAATAAAAGTCTCGGATGTAATCAAAGTTATCACAGGTCAATGCACTAGTGCCGGGGGGAGGCAGGAGGTCATGGCCCCTCTCAATATTTTGGGCTTGGCCACCCTTAAGCTGGAAACTGAAAATGACCTATGCCACTGGCCTTAACCTTATTCCATGCGGGGGGGGGGAAGATTTCGCAGCTTCCGTTTTTCGTTTGCCATTCCCAGGGTTCTGGGAACTGTTTCACGACACTTGGTGACATGCCCTAAATGTGTTTTTTTATACGCTGTGACGAAACTTTAAAAAATTTCCGCCTCCAGACGCAGTCTCAGGACACCTTTTAAAGAGGCATGTTTGAGAAATATCGCGCTGTCTGGAAATTGGCGCGTTTCGACGTGGCTATGTACTTTCTTGACGCCGTTTACAATATAGGCGTAGGAATGGGGAGGGGGTCCATGGGTGTTATGACACCCTCACTTTCCGAGCATGATGGACACTAACCCTATGACGATGCGTGGAAAGAATCGACTTCAAAATTGCCTTTGACACCTCCACTTTCCGAGACGTTTTTTCAAACATTTTTCAGTGAAATGTTGGTCAGTGGCGGATCTAGATGCATGCAAAGGGGATATCTACATTTTCATATTTCTATGAATGTATGACTTATTGCATGAATAAAACAAAGCTACAGTGTGATACAGACATAATGACCCTAATTTACGAATATAATTCGTTTACATATTCGGCTAGGGGCGTCCCCAAGCATTGGTTCTGGGGTTCACATCATTGGGCCTAAGGGACATCTGGATCCGTGTGACTGGTCTTGTTACATCCACACATACTACGATCAAATGCCGTATATTCAGTGAAAACAAAAATCAGAGATGGCTTCAGGGTAATTAAAGAGGGGGTATTTTATACCTTTTTATTCCCATGGAAATATGACTCAATTTACCATGCAGAAAACATTTTTTCTTGGTGACTGGATCCGCCTATGGGCATTGTCCTATGCATATCACATGGCATCTGACGCATACGGAAATGTTTTCCGAACACAAATAAGTCCGCCAGACTCAAGACATGCTGTAGATTAAATTAAGATTTTCGAAAAACGTATACCACTTTTTCTGTGCCATGGATATGCCTATTAGTTTTAAAAATTGGCCTCTTCCTAAGAAATTTCATACACCTATCATTGTCTGGTAGAATGACATGAATAAGAATAAAATAAATCATAAAATGTGGCCAAGAAGCTCGGGTAAATACACTCCTATTTATACCAATACTTTGACCCCTGTCCATCCCCTCTTTTCACATTTTTCATTCTGCTTTCTTTTTAGAAATGTAGATCTCCCAGCATGCCATCGAACGTCGTTTTCCGCTGGGAAATCGGATCAGCGGTCTTGAGGTCGCAGGGGGACGCAGAATCTGCCACCCCCCAGCACGGAATCGTACGTAGCGGGCAGGAGCAAGGAATAAGATTAAATAACATTTGGACAACATCTGGAGGTGTGGTGCCTTCAGATGGGAAATATGCATGGTGGGATCGGTATCATCGCCAAACCTGACCCCTTTTCCCCAGGCATTTTTGACACTCTTACACCCAGTGATAAATTATCTTTGAAACATCGCGACTTCAGGATGAAACTAGATTATTAGACTGGTTTAGGGTGGTTATTATCAATCTGACATTCTTAAACATAGACAGTAAAGGACCAGCTTGTTTTGCATATTTCTGCACACCGCTAACAACCAAAAAATTAGACTTTAAGGATAACTGGCTTTGCTTGTGCACAGAGATAGAGATTTTGCCATTTGATAATATCCGATATTGAAATAAGCAGTATGAATGAGTCTTTACGGTAATATTGAGGGATGACGAATCTGATCATCATTTCTACCGGAAGTCAGTTGGGGACATATTTAGGACGAGGAAAAAATGATATCTTAAGTTGAAAATAACCTTCAGTTGTGCATATATTGACCATTAAGCCATTTTTGGCCTCTTTTTTGGCACGACTAAAGTATATCCACTCAACCGTCAACCCATGAACCCATCCGTTAACGACACCGGTAGCAAATCTCAGACAAATGTTAAAGCTACAACCTGAAAGTCAGCGTAGTTCTTTCAGAGTAGGCATCAGTGTAAACTTTGACCTTGATCATAGAAACGACAATGAAAAATTGGTCAGCCAGCCAGGGCAGATCCAGGATTTCGCCCTTTTCCGGCCGACCCCCCCCCCCACATTTTTTGCTCTTCATTTATGAAAAATGTTGACTTGCACGAGTCCAGGGGGAAATATTTCGTGCAATTATGCGTATTTTACCGCCAAAATCAACCAAAAACAATTCAATTCCTTTACGTTATTTAAAAAATTCGCATTTTTTCCCCTATAAAGTGGCAAAAATATGACAACGGTGGGATTTTAGGCGACTGCGCCCCTCCTGCTATTTGAAATGTCGAGCCTGCATCTGGTCCGGGAGCCCCTCTGCCCCCTTGTAGTTTTTGGGGACTTTTTTGCAAACTTAGGTTAGGTTCACTCTTGCGCTTACAGAAGCACTTTTGGTGGTCTCGGGCCGGCTGCCGTGTCAGGAGCCTCTAGTGGTCTTGGGTTCCTTTTACAGTTTCACGTGTCCCTCGGGACGTCTCAGGTGCTACTTCCGCAGTTTCAGGAAGCATCGCAGGCAGTTTCATGAACCCATTTTTGAACCAGTTCCTGTCGTCTCAGGGACTTCTCTGACACTTTTAGCGGTCTCATGGGCCTTTCGCCGTGTTGTGGCGCCTCTTGAGATTCCAGGGGCCTTTGGAGGGCTTCAAGGGTCCTTCTATCCATCTTAGGATCCATCTTGCCGTCTCACGGTCTCATTAACCCTCCCGGAGGCCTTCTGACTGCATTAGGAATCTTTAGCTTTTCACACAGACCCGTGAAGTCCATCCGGGACTCCTATAACATTCCTGGGGCCCCTGCGCCGTCCTAGGGACTCAGCCCTCATCCTGGACATCTCAGGGGCCCTCTGACCCTTCTGGCGATCTCAGGGACAATCTGCCGTGTTTGGGCCCTGCTGTGGTCCCAGGTGCTTTTTGGGAGCTCCAGGGTCTTCTATGCGTCTCAGAGGTCATCTAACCCTCCCGGAGGCCCTCTGATTACATAAAAAAACCGCCACGTTTTCACAGAGATCCCGTGAAGTTCATACGGAGCCCATTTGGAGTCCCTTTTGAGCCTGATAAAGGCCCTTTCGGGACCCCTCCCTTGGGGCCTCTTCTCAGGTCCCAGGGGGATCCCTCAAGTCCCCCTCTTTTGGATCCGCACCTGTTACCAACTGTTTCATAGGCCAAAAATTGCTTAGCCGCCTGTTTCCCAAGCCAAATATCGTTTTGCAAACTGATGCCTAATAAAAAAATCGCTTGGCCAGCTGACGGTTCGAGAACATCAGCTTTTTTGGTTCATATTCGTTTGCTTTCTTTCACTGTTGCCGCCTTGTAAAGTCAGGACGTTTCGACAAAAAAATGAAGACAGAATTTTAACATTTGCACAGACATCCAAGTAAGTGTGTCTTTGACTCTAGATGGGCCACATGTGCCATGAGAAATCAGTGCCCAAATATGAGCGGCTGTGAGCTATTTTTAGTTACAGCTTTTTTATCCTCACCTAGTAGTATGTCTCTAAGTGAAATGAGTGGTACAAAGACGTGAGCATAAATCAATACTCACGACACACCGCAACCCACGCGCTAACACATGGCATGCGAACGTAAATGTACAGTTAGTTTTTTGTGTGAGCTAGGACATACAGCCTCTTGGGCTTAGATATCCAGTCTTGTGTCGTCAAGCCGTGTGTTTCGTCAGCCGTCAGTCGGTCGTTTCCATGGGCACGGGAAACGGGGGCGGGGGGAGGGCATCTGCCCTATTTTTTGACATTCAACATTAAGCCTATGGTATTGACTGAAACGAATTGACTCAAGGTGCTTTTTGCCCCCCCCCCCCAGCTGAAGAGGAGTTCCCGCGCCCCTTGTTAATGGCACTCATGAAAATGCAGCTTATTTTATAGGTTCAAACAATGGGCTCCAGCCTATTTAGCAGGTGGTCTCTACAGTCAAGCAAACATGTCCAGGTCTAGACGTTCAGCCCACTCAGCCAGAGGCCAGAGGCCAGACAGCCGAGCCAAGGGTGGATTCAGGGTCCATTCTGCGGGGGGGAGGCAAGTTGCTACCACCTGCTAGCGGGCGCGAGCTTTGGAGTTTGGGCATAGTTTGGTCCCATCTTCAGTTATCTTCGGGGGGAACATGGCTCAGTTACGCCCCCACCCCCACCCTGGATCCACCCCTTAGCCGAGCTAACCTAGGTATCCTAGGTAGGTAACCTAGGTATTTGTATAACCTAGGTGCGTTGTGTGTACGGTGATGACGTGTTTTCCTATCGAGCACATCTACATGTGCTCGTCCGTTTTCAGTGTAATAAAACTTTACAGAGTACGTTTCCACTTTCCAAGAAGCCTCAAGGTAGCCTCACCTCCAAAATGGCATGTTTTCACTCGAAAGATTTCACCGGATTGCACAAGTACCGACGTCCCGGCACTGTTGGGTAATGTAAATAGTTCATATGGCACGTTGCTGCTGCCTACAGGAGGTTTTTCCGATACAGCTTCTGTCGTGGTCCCGGGAGCGTTTGGTGTTAGTCCTGCTTCTGAGCACTGTGTAACACTTGGAGCTTATCCTTTTATTCCTGAACTTGTTTCTGACGACACGCTTAACCTTGTTCCCGTATTGTGGAAAGGGTGCTTTAGAAGCCCCTCTGATTTTTGCTCTCCATTGCCAGGTTTTTGCAGCAGTTTAAGTAAACATGGCCACGTTTTTTTTATTTATTTTGTCAACGTATTATGTCCGGTTTTCGTAATTTTATTTGACCCATGAGCGGAGCAAGACAAAGTTTTTGGGAGGTATCTCAGGCCATTGTTGGTCCTGTTGAAGACAAGAGAAAAATGACTCCCAAACACGGATTTTTACGATGGGGCTTAAAAGTCTGTATGGATGAGTAAGTAAATAGATGAGCAACAATACAACAATATTTTATTGATCTCAGGTCACTTCTCAGGGTAGCGTCAAGGTCAAAACTCGAAATTTGGTTTTGGTTTAATATTGTTAACGCCAAGTTTTGGAATGAAACATCCGGCACACACAAGACGCAGCATAATGTGCCATGCGTCCTTGCTGAATTTCAGGTCAGCATCATATGGGGTCACGGAGTTACGACCTAAATTGCCCTGGCTTGCATCCCACACCACAACGGCGAAAAACAGGACTTTCAAGAAATATAGTCAAATCAAATGATTGGAATTGTTTTAAACTATGCGAAATGAACCCAAGCTACTCAGTGTGACCTTGATGTCATCTGAAGCAAATCCTGTGAAATGACAAGGCCATTCCATGTGGTTTTGATGTCATCTGAAGCCACTTGAGGTCAATGGTCGTAAGCTGAGCAAATTACCGTGCGACCATGGTAGGTCCCATTTGTACGTCCCTGGCGCCGCTTATGCCAATATTACGCAAACATTGCAATACCATTTGCACTTATTAAGTATACAATGACTAGTAAGAGCTAAAAAGACACATAAATTAGGGATATTTTAGTTTCCCCGAAAATAAATCATCCAGACGTCATGTTTAGCTCACTGGGTGAAGGTAGCATGACAGTTAATTTTCGTATATCTCTGCCATCATAAAGCGTGTCAGTGTGTCGTAAATGTGTCTTACATAAAGCAAGACTTGGTTTTTCCTCCGAAGTAACTTCAAAGCTTGTCATATGACGCCAAAATGTGTCCTTTTAACTTCAATGAGTGTACTACGGCGGTCGGTGGCACCTGCAACAAACTCGATTTCCAACACTACTGCGATTGGGTGAAAAAGGAATGCTTTGTTTCAGAGGTGTGGGTTTATCACAAAGCACGTTTTCATTCCAAATTTCAATGTACTTTGGAAATATGCTCAGCTCCCGAACGCAGTCTCATGCTCAGCTATTTTGATGTTTCTTTTGGTTTGTTGTTTTAAATCGTCTTATATGCGACTGATCTAGTGACAAAACTTAAAAATCAGTCAATAAAATGATGTTTTATTAATTATGAAGGATTACTTTACGTTGAACTATAAACAGAGCTGTGATGCTTTTAAATGTCACAACTTGCATTAAAGTAATCGCAGCCAGATTCCTGTCTTCAAGGACTAAAAATACTTTGGATTCCTCGGCACTGAAGGCAAACAAAAGACAACGTTAACACCAAGCATGAAGGATGCATATAAAAACCGCCTGTCTGTTGCTGGTGCACCGGAAGAAAAGAGTGTGCACGGCAGGATTGCATACGTGCCGAAACTTTGGTTGGATGAAAACGGCAAGCGATTCGACATTATATATAAACTTGACTCCAAGTTAATCTCCGACCAAATCCCAGGAGTTGAGAAACTGATGCGTGGTTTTTCGGACAGCACGTGCCTTAATATAAAAAAGGAGAAGTCGCCAGTCTGCGATTCAAAAGAGCATCCCATGATCTCGTTTCGTACACCTTTACCTAATACTGGTTGCGGCCAATTTTTCCTGTGCAATGGTATCGGCATTGGTGGATGTCCCCAGCATGTGAGCAATAACATTGTCATGATAAGACTCGGACTAACGCTATACAAATATCGTGGTGATGCCAACAAATACATCTATTTTAACGACGAAAACGTCATGGTTGGCACGGACCCGTTTCATTTAAGGATTCATGACAGTGCTATTTCCGAGTACCATGCGTGCGTTAACCACACCCTGATGCTGCCCCTCCCATTCGATTTCTTATCATCGCTTATGGACGATTCTAGGCAAATGGCTGACTGGACTGAAACAAGACCTAACATGGTCACCGTGGATCCTCGAAACCAGTATCTTCTGGACTACCATGTAGTAGCTAATCTCCCACTAACGCATTTTGATAAGCTTGCCATCAATACACTTTACAAATGTACGGCTGACTGGGCCTCAGACTGCAAGAAAAACGGCAAAGAAGCACCCAAATGCAAAAATTTTGGATACATTTCTAAGCAATGCCATTGCTTATGTTCGCCAGGTTTCACTGGTGCTACCTGCGAGAACAAAATTGGACGGATGTTTCCTCTTCAAAAGGGTGCCTACGAGATCGAGATAAAGGACCCTCAGGTATATGATTTCCGAACGCTCAATATGAAACCCGTCGATAGCCCGTCTGATCTGAAGCACTTCGTGTACGTGACCGTGCTCATACGTCCTTCCATAGCAGGTGCTCTTCCCAGCGTCAAGGTGTTCCTACCGTTTGAAAATGCTATGAAGACACTGAATGAACTTCAGGACGACATTGTCAAGCAAATGTCGAGAATTGACTGCGCCAGAGGACCCAGGATGCTCTGGGGAGACAGTGACCATCGCAGGCTGGCTTGCGAGTGCTTTTCGACGCTGGTCGCCAACGAAAAGCCGGAAGACTCCCGTTTGTTCCGCAGTCGTCACCCGCGGATGGCAATGACGCTGATCAACGGCATTTCTCAGACATACTACGACAAGCCCCTGCTGTCGGTGCAGACTTCCGAGTTCCAGCTTACAGTGGAGTTCAGTAAGCCGAAATGGCCTAATGCGACCAACCGCCAGAAGGCGGAGGGCAGCAGCACGCCGTCGGATCTGATCTCGGTGACGGGAGCGACCAGCGCCATGACGGCCGCGGGCGGCAGCATGATCGGCCTGATCGTGGCTGCCGTGCTCTTGATGCTGCTCTGCTGCCTGCTCTTGTTTTTCCTCAAGCGCCGCAAGAGGAAGCCAGAAGAGGACGAGGAGCTCGGCACGGACGAGGAGGATGAGGAAAGCGGGGCCACCGACGACGAGGGGTCATCGGAGGGTAATGTCGAGTAGTGGTGCCAACGTCACTGGCGCAAGCGGTTTCGATTGGGAGCAACGCCATCTTGGTGCAGTCACACGTTGTTCTTGGTACCGGACCACAATAGTTCGGCCCATGTCCTTGACGTAGTAAGGCGCCCAACTCGGCTTTGTGCGCTCCACGGTTTTTGCAATGTTTATCTGTGACAAATTTGAGAATTATGTTTATAATGTAGAATGAAATGATCGTCGTACGTCGTCAATGTTTTCATGTCCTTTGGCGTAATAAAATCACTGAAACAGAATGTCATATCCTGCAAAATTTTCCACGCATCTAATACGGGAAAGGAGCGTCATTTCGTGTTTTCGCCCTCGCCGGACGAGGCGGGTGCATCCCACCCCCCAAGCAGTGTTTCCAGGGCCACGGAAAAACGGCGACAGCGCCGTGACGTTTGGTATGGCTGATACATTTATTGCGCATGTTTCGAAAAAATGAGTGCGCAGGGTCATCTCAGGTCACTGAGCCATGGCGTCGTTACTGAGGTACTACCAGGGACGCAGCCCGGACGAAGAACTCTTGAAAGGAGACCCTTTCCTCAAATCTGGCTTTCTCCCCGTTTTGGGGCACTTCATTTGACGTTTTGCGTTCTTTTTGATAAAAAACCTGTCGCTTATCTGGCCGTTAAACTGGCAATCACCTCTTAGAGAATTCTGCCTTTTACATAGCATGACAAATCGCGTTCTTAGCTCTCAACTACATGGTCGCGTAAATCTGGGAGTTTGCCTTCTCCGAGCAACAACCAGATTTCCATGATCTCATTCATGAAAGCAAGGTTTGTAACAATATACCAGAAGTTTATTTGCACCCGCAAAATGGCGTCATAACAATTCTGCTATATTATGTCCAGGATTTCAAATTTCTATCGAAGTGGGGAAGCATCGAAATCGTCTCGCACCAACCAGGTTCGCCAAATGAGCTTCCAAAGGCTGGCCAATGAGCTTCCAAAATCTTTCCAGATGCAAAAAGTGAACAGTTTTCTTCTCATGACCGAATGTCGGGTTCTTTTTTTCTAAGCATCATAAATAGAATTATGAAGCGAAGAAATTAACCTGTGATCATATTATAGCAAAAATATGTCCAAAGATAGTGTATATATTTTGCCCTTGGGCTTCTCCAGAACTCTTCACTTCTTCACTTCTTCAGTCCAGAAGAAGCCCGAAAGGCGGAAACATACAGACTGGCTTTTCACACATTCTTTCTATGGTAAGAGGACATATTTTTTCTTCACTTCATCATGTTCTACTCATCCCAAAAATGCAAGAACCAATTCTTTACTTAACCACAATATATCACCTCACGAGTTGCGATTATAGGGGGGGGGGGGGTACTGGGTGTAGGCAGTGCCCCACAGTCAAATGACTGTGGGGTACTGATACCCCATGGTGGCGCGGCCCAAGCTTTATGCGCCTTTTATTTACTTTAAATGTATTCCGTATTCATTCAGACCATATTCATTCAGGCAGAGAGAGAGACATAATGACGGAAAAGAGCCAACGAACACTAAAGGCAGTGGCAATTTGGATTGCAGTTGGTTTGGTTGCTTGCTTAACCCCGCAACCTCGACCCAACAGCACAACAATTCTGAGAATGCTGCGTGAACTACGAAACACTATCTATTGGAAAACAAAAAAGCCAATAATAACGTCCAACGCCGAAACACGAAAATCCGAAGCCGGCAAGATTACAGGTAATAGGTGAGTCATTCACATTCACAGTCCCTCATCTGGCGCTTGTCTGAGCAGGACGTGAAATAAGATTTTTGTAAATATTTGGCGTTATCAAGGCAGCTTTATTATGGAGTCTTGCCCATTTCCTGATTTATAAAGATTATATTAGTGCCTCAAATATTCCGCTGGTAGTTCATTCCATTTAGGACTAGTCTGTGGCAGTAGCGGTGTAATTGTCTTTGCATAACATTGTGCAAAGCCTTAGCTACGGGTTTCTAGCGTGGACTCAAAGTAAATTAATTTTCATTTCGGAGACATTACGGAGGCGGCAAGTGACAGACCACAGACCGGTATCCATCCTCCTGAACACGACACCGGATATCAGTGAGAGTGCCTCGCCTGATGACGGCGCGCACCGTGCGTTAGCGTCCTTGTAACAGGGAGGCCAGTACCCAAACTCAGCCCGCACCCGGCAGCGGTGAGATATCAGTTCTTTAGTTTCGTCGGGAACTACCGGTGCGCCAGGATTTCCAATTCGTACGGATCGGATCGGAGAGTGTGCGTCAATGATCGGTAAAAAAAAATGTTAAGAAAGCTTGAAATGAGCGTGACCGTCGGCAGATAAAACACAGCGCTCTAGTCAGCTCGGTCAGATCATGGTGTAAAGCAGTAAGATCTATCCGACGCAGACAATGGTAACGAACACTGCGGCGGCACGGCCGTGGGCGGATCCCACGGCGCCGGCGGTATGGCTGTATGCTGAGCACACGGCGCCGGCGGCCGCTCGCGCACGACTGGTCCTCTGACAAGGAACGGCCTATGGGGGCGGAGGAACCGCCTGTTCCTCAAAACAATCCGCCCAATTTACGTTGTTTTCAAACACTCGCGCCTTCTACTAACCCTACGGCCAACCCCACGCGGTCCCGCCACCCAAAGGAGGCGCTCCGGACGTCGACGTAAACTCCCGAGCCTGGGGGGAGTCCGCGTGCGGAGACGTCATGGTGGTCCCTCGCCTGCCGACAGAGGTGCTCCTCTCTCTCGTCGCACTCTTCGGCCGCGCTCTGCCACTCGGCCGCGAACATGACATGGTGACATGCAGGTGCGGCTGACGTTAACGGGTGACCGAACAGCACCTGAGTGGGCGACCTCCCGTCCGCTGTCGTTGTAATTTTCAGCTCTAGAGGACCACGTTAGAATGTCTACCCGTCCAGACGCCCGCTGGAAGACCAGGTGAGGATCAGCTCACCGACTTCACGACAGCTTCGGCGTGGCCGTTGGATTTGGAATAGGCTAGCGAAGACATCTCACGCCTCACTCCCGTCCAGGTCAGAAGCGATGGAGCGCGCCAGACGAGAGCTGCAGCCCTCCATCGGACCGGAGACGGCTGATTTCCCGGTGTCTGCAAAGCCAGTGCGCGGCACACGAATCAGCTGGGCAGATGTCGCACCCGGAACGGAGCAGGAGCTGGCGTATGGTCACCCTGACCTTTTATCGACGTACACGAGGTAAGTCCGACCGGCGGCACGACAACGGTCAGCCGAGACAGACCCGAAAACGCGAAGGCTTGTCAGGCTAATGTCTTGCCAGAGGCTCGTTTTGATGGATTGGAACAGAAGGACGACAGCGTGGGCAGGCGGATGCGAAGTTCTCGATATTTCCGTCGATTCCTGGCCACCAGGCAGTCCGACGAGCACCTCGATCGGTTCTGTCGATGCCTTGATGGCTGTCGTGCGGCCTCATCAAAGTCTCCCGGCGCAGACTGTGAGGAATCGTGATTCGTGGGCTATACATGATAAGCTCATCACCTACATCATACATCATATCATATCATATCATGCTCATATCACAGATCAAGCTCATCATGGCGAGCATACCACCGACCCCCAGTAAGGACGCGCCGCTGGGCTTGGACTGTAACGATGATCATGGTAACCGTTCATGGCGGTTTCTCTCAAATGCAACTAGTCGGCGACTTTGGCTGCGGCGGTTGGTTGGTTATCGGGTTATCGGGACACTCTTGGCTACCAGGGTCATTTCGTGTCGCAGTCTCTCACGCCGGTCCTCGCACTCGCCGTATGGGATCGGCCTGGCAGCTGTAACGCCAGACGGACGAGCATCAGGTGATAGCTCGACGTGCATAGGATCCCCTGCCATCTCCCTCAACGGATGTGACGAACCGAACACCCTTGGGAACGCTGCGATGATGGCAGAGGTGTGCACTGCAGGCTGTTCGTCGGGTATTAAGGTCGGAATCATGCGGCCACCGCGACAGAAAATGGGCGTCTCGGACACTGGTCCGGCAGGGACATACGAATTGTCCGCCCTGCCGGCAGCAGTCTCCGCCAGATATCGCAATCGCTGTGTCCTCACTGTAGATGGCGCCCCTTCTCTGCATAGATGGCGCTGTTGGCATCGGGTTCCCGATTTCGCCTTGGTCGTTCCTGAACTGGGCTGACCTAGGCCGGAGAAGATGGGTTCTCGTTCAGCTCGGTGGAGCGATGTGCGTTAATACTGGCACTGCTCTGCTCCGGATACCGTGCGCAGAAGCTGCCGAGTCTGAGTCTGGGAAGGTGTCGGGCAAGATCCCGAGAGACAGAGTCAAACGAATTCAATACAGCTCCCCTCAGTTCCTTGATCACAAGAACAACTGCGGCAGCTTCATGGTCACCTAACTATGGACATAATGTAAAACTCCCCAGGCAAGCGAAAGGCTGAAAATCCGCAGCACAAGCATCTCCCTGCACGTCAGCGAGTTCGAGATAAGAAATGTGGATGTCTAGGGAGGCGGCCACGGCAAGACCAATGACGGTGGCCTCCGCTCCCGCGTCCGGTATGCACACAATCGTGTGCGCTCACCAGGGTGAAAACATATGGTTTTCGACGTCGGTGTGATAGACACTGCATTGAGATAGACGTCTGTGATGAGGCTGTGCAACTGGGGGCCTGACCTGCGCTGCCGACTCCTCGAGCGCATGGCCGAAGTCGGCGCGGTGCGGGACTGTCGACAGACAACCCCCAAGTGACCGGATGTCTGTGGAGATAGTTGAGAACCATCTGTCAATCCTCTCGTCCGCCCAAATCTTTCCGGTTCACCCTCAGACTGGACAAATCCTTCCGTGAGCAGGAACCGTCTATAGGGTCGATTGGCATTTGCAAGCCGCCACCCATAAATTTTGGTGTTTCGTGTTTTTGGTGTTTGACGACACGAGCTGACCACCGCAGACCGACGGTATACGACGCTTGAGCCGCAGCAGGCGACTGCTCCTGTGAGACGGAAGTGGCAGTGGCCACAGCCTGTCTGGCAGGCGCGGTACCGTCGGAGGGACCTGAGCGCACCTAGCACGGTCTAAGGCCCGTTTTTGCGGCCTCGCGCATCGAACTGACCCTTGTTGCACAATGTTGCAGGGTGTTGCGCAATGTTTCAAGGGCCCATATCTCGCCGACGGTCGGCTAGAGCGTCGAACGGACAGCGCCAGCGTGCTCGTGAAGTTGAAATCCACCAGATGACCTCCAAGTCTCCATATTGCAGAATACTGTGGTGTACAAACAACGCAATATGTAACAGCACGATATATAGGCTTTTCCTTTTCTGGTGTTATCGCAGCATAAAAATGTTATACGCCATTTGCATACACTACCACTGGCGATCCCAAGGTACGACAAAACTGATGGATGAGACATTTTTGCAGTGACTCTGCATTTGGAAAAATGTTAAGCCGCACAGAAAATCCTACATTTATTGATTTCATAAAATATTTTGTACATTTATTTCATATTTATATATACATACATACATTTCATATTTCAGCGGGCATAACCCTGTGCTGTTTTCACTATCACTGGCCATAAAAGCGTCGCTGAAAAATAAATGGACCAGACGTTTCCGCAGTGACTGCATTTGAAAAAAAATGTTTTGACTCCACAGAAAACCATGTATTAGATTTTATTATTCCGAACATTCAAACTGACACCTTCTCCCCAGCCACTCAGTTTTTCCTTGCCTAGAGGGAGCTGACGACTCCAGTGCGGGTTGGACTCCCCCCCCCCCCAGTTAACCCCTGAGATGAGGCCCTGGCTCATTGATAAGGAAATAATGGAGAAACAGGTCCAAAAGTTTGAAATCAGCTTCCGGACAACCCACAAGGCATGCGTTTTCCAATCGCGCATGGAGCACATGAATATAGCTACACCAAGGCGACCAGGGACCTCCTAATTTCCTGCTCGGAGCCGACACGCTCTCCCGCCGCCGCCTGCTGTTCCGACACTCCCAGCACGGGCCGGTCCATCTGCACCAAGCTCAGAGAGCTGCTCGGTCCTCTGCCTGGACCGCCAGGCCTGACCAGCTCGGCGAAGCGCCTCCAGAGGTGTGGGCAAGCGCGCGCCACAATGCCGCCGGTCAGCGCGGGACAGGCGGCCTTGACGCCGTACCAGGCCGCCGTCGGCACCAGCACGCTCCTCACTCGCGAAACGTACACGGCGACGAAGACGACGGCGGCGGCGCCGTGCAGGCCGACGTGCACGGCCGCCTGGCGCAGGGCGGCAGCCGGCAGGGGCCCAGTGTCGGTCCGGCGCGGCGTGGCGGAGCGGCGCCGCCAGCCGGCCGCGGCCGCCAGCAACAGCAGCGCCGCCAGCGCGGCCGGCTCGGCCGCCAGGTGCACCCACTCGGTGACGCTGCTGAAGCCGCAGCCGCCGGAGGGCGCCAGCTCGGCCCAGGCCCGCCACGCGATGACGGCCGCCAGGGGGACGGTGACGACGGCGGCGGCCGCCGCCGCGAGCGGCACGCAGAGGGGCGACAGCGGCCGGCCGCGCGCCAGCCGCGCCAGCAGCAGCGCCTGTAGCAGGTGCACCAACAGCGGTGCCAGCGTGTCCAGCGGCGAGAGCGCCGCGCAGCCGACCGCACCCAGCAGCCAGCGGCCGGCCGCGGCCGCCACGAACTGCGGCACGTGCAGTAGGCTCGAGGCACACGTGCCGACCGAGACGACCAGCAGGGCACGCTGCACGTCGGGCGCCGGCGGCGGGCCCCAGCGGCGCCGGCACGCCGCCTGGTGCAGCACGGCCGAGAGGGTGGCGTGCAGCGCGGCCGCCGCCAGCAGGCACAGCAACAGGCAGGAGACGAGCACGGCGGCGGCCAGCCGCGCGGCCGCCACGTCCGACTCCAGCGGCGGCTCCAGCGGCGGTGGCTGCAGCTCCGGCGGCTCGCCCGCAGCCATCGGGCCGGTCTCTGTGCGCCGGAGGGGCACAGAAGACGTGCCCCGGCGCGGACCGGCCGCCGTCACTGGCGGCCAGCCGCGGCCGTCGCCCGACCCGCCAGACAGGCGCCGGCCGTCGGTCGCCGGCTGTCGGCTGTCGGGGCGCTGCGGCCGGCCGGCCCTGGGGGGTGTCAATCACGGGCTGCGTGGCGTGACCCTGCGGTCACGCCAGTCCAACTGCACGCCGCTCTGAAGCTGTGGACACGGCAACGAGCGCCTCCAACTGCACGCCGCTCTGAAGCTGTGGACACGGCAACGAGCGCCGATAGTGAAACTGTAGTGTTCTGAGGAGCCAGCTTTGTACTCCTGAATACAGCGTCACCGGGCTTCCGTCGTTCAAGTCGCTGGCAGGTGGCAGATGGAGAAAGGTGAACAAACCTCTTTTCTCGTGAGGTACAACGGGCCCGGTTAGCTAAGGCGCACATGTAGCCAAATGGAAACGTTCCATGTCTGCGTGGCCATCTTCTTGTGGTGAAGTTCAGGAAAGGGAAAGTAATTTTAAATGAGGCGTCCAAGCATGTGTGACCTATTTCTCTGCAATATCCTTTATGGATCTTACAGGGATTGTAGCTAATTTAATTGTGCATTATGACTTTTTTATAAAAAAAAGCATTATGCACCACGAAATTAAGTTACAATTACGTTTTCCTATATGCGTTTATACGAAAACTGCATTCAGCAAAACAGAAGTTATAGTTAATATTCTAGACGATAAGTTCAACATTCTGATGTTTCCAAAAACGGTCATAAATAATTATTTCTGCCTTACATCTATGTGTAATTGTGCAACCAAAACGAGGGTCACCATACCCCTTACGAATCGACAAACCTCTGCAACTCTCGTACCGATACAGTAAGACGGGGATCTTTGGTGACTGTTACATTCGACTGTTTGCACAGGCGGGGTTTCGCTAAAGAAAAATGATCTGTGCCTTCTTTACCTGATTTTGCGTACTGAGTTTCTCTTTAAGACCTGCTGCAAAACGACTGTTCCATCGTAACGCACATTTTGAACTAAGATAACCAAACTGTAGTCCGTATTCTTAGACGTCATTCGTCACATATCTGCAGTTGGAATATCTGCATATCATGTCTCAAAACTCTACACTTCTGCAGGTTCAAGGCGGTTTCTCACGGTTTCCCGCCCTATTTAGCCGTGTCCTATTTACAGCTGTTGTGTGACGCTGCGGCGAGCGGACGCCGCCCGACGAACGCCTGCGTTCATTGACCGGCGCAGACGCGTATTGCATTGCGTTGGCGGATGAATGCAAGATATATTTTTTAATTAATACAATTTTGCGACGCTTCTAAACATTAATAAATTGGTACTGGAAAGGTCATCAACATCATTTTCCGGCCACCAGTGGCGTAGCCAGGATCTTCTTAAGGGGGAAGGGGGGGCTGGAGCTCAGTGTGAACTGAAATCATTCGAAAACCGCTTGCCGGGAAGACGATGTGCAATGGTTTTCGCAAAAATGCGGGCCTAAGGAAGGGGGCGCCCCGGGTCCCCTCTTTAGCTGCGTCGGTACCGGCCACCGTAACCTATTTATGAAAAGTCGAGAGATGTGGAACATTCCCTTTAATATTACACGTCGGCACAAATCCTTTCAGCTAGTGCAACAGTCGCCTACCACTGGACACCAGCTGGTTTTGAGGTGTAATAAAAATTGTATCAGACCAGCGAGGCCGAAGGCCGAGTGAGTCTTTCTTCCAACAGCAGAGAAAATGAACGACGGGCCATGAGCGTTTTCTGGTGCTAACTTCGCAACCACCGGACACCGATGTAGGGACGGAGGGGGGGAGGGGGCGGGAGAGCCATGGCCCCCACTTTATGAGAAATTAAACATAAGTCGCAATGGGGGAAACTTTTTGCCCCCCCCCCCTAATCTTTTCAGGTTCCTATGTCCCTGTCACTGGGCACCGCGTCATAGTTTTTCACTGGAAGACAGCTTAATCCTTTAAGTTTTATATATTTCAATTTGCAGTGCGTCAGCTTGCAGGCTCTTTCTTCGACATAATTCAGGGACCAATATTTTCGCTCTTAGACCTATTTTTCGACACATGTTTTGAACTGCTCAGTTTTGGTAGCGAATAATACGAGTACTATGGACGCGCGTGATGTTTCAACTTGCAATTATTTACAGAATACTGAAATAGGTCGACGAGCACCCTTCAATGCTGCGACATACATAACGGGAAAGTAATGATGCAGGCAGCAACGAAGTAGGTCTCGCTCGTTATGCGTCCCACAAGGCGTGTTGCTGGTGTGCAATGACGGGGATTGGTAACGAAAGAATTTCCTCGAGATATGCCAGCGTCCCCTCTTGTACACAGATCAGCAGGACTCTCATAACAGCACGTACTTGCCCTGTCAATAGGCGGACAGCTGGAATAACCTTCCAGAGTTGCGGATGATCGTGTTCTGTTCTTGTTCCACCGGTGAAAACAGTTCCTTCCAGGCCGGTAATTTTGCTGGCAGAACGGAAAACCCTTCGTTTTTATTTTCACACGTTTTTCCCACTTTTTTCGGTTTTCACATATTTCGCAATAGCATTCTCCGATAGCAAAAAAATAACGAAAGCCGGGCCCTTTTGTTGTTTATTGGTGTTTTCGGGCGCCCCGACTACTGAGGTCATTTTGCGCCCAAAGCCGGGCGATTTACGTTTTCCCGCCGCAACAGCAGACCATTTACAAGCTGTTTTGCCTACCCTACAAGCGAATTCTGCAGACCGTATCCAAACCGCATCCAAAGTTCCACAAATCCAGACACGCCAGCTCGGGGAATCGTAGCTCTGGGCCGCCTCCGGCGGCGAGTCTGCATCAAGCGAGCGCGCGACCCCGGCTTCCGTCGGAAGCTGCGCTATCACAACTCGTTCGCAGGATAGCTCAGCCGTCACCGTCACGACAGTCACCATCGTGACGGTCACTCGCTGTTGACAGAAGACAGCTCAACTACGGTGCGTCCGACAAAACGGCCAGCCACCGCAGTCTCATTGCTGACCCGTGCGCACTAATCTACGCACGAACTCCACCTCAACAGCAATTTACGGAAGCCTGCTAAGATAACGGTTTCGGTTCGTCTCCAGATCTGATCAGCACACAACAATAAAACTACGAAACTAGTGTGCAGCCTATATTTCCAAACAACGATTAATATAAGCCAACTTTGCAAACGCGTACCAGGAAGTGTGGATAGAACCTCACGAGTATAACCAGCCTCGCAAAGCGCAAGCGCCGTAACCTAACACTGGCGACGGCGGCGATCGTCGCGAAAGCAAAGTATCCAACTCCTGCTACGACAAACACAGCTCGCCTTACCGACGTAGCGCCCCTCTGGCTACTCAGCTGCTGCCCGACCCCTGCGGCGGCCGCGCGCCGCACACCTCAGCCTGTCCGCCTCAGTAGGCGAAACGCCTGTCCGCCGGGTAGCCGAGCTTCTCCAGGTTGGGCTGGCAGGCGAAGTTGACCATGGGCGGCGGGCCGCACATGAGGACCAGCGTGTCGGGGCCCGGCGGCGGCAGGTGCTCCTCGATCATCTCGGCCGACACGAACCCGCTGCTGTACTGCCAGTCTGCCGGAACGTCGCGTCGTGACGTCACGTGGCGGCGGCACGCCGAGCACGACCCTAAGCAGGGTCAGAAGGGGAGGACACGACCCTGAACAGCGACTGAAGGGGAGGGAACACGATCCCGAACAGCGACAGAAGGGGAGGGAACAGAACCCTGAGATGCGGCAGACAAGAGAAAACGACCCTGATCAGCGACTGAAGGAGCACAACCCTGTACAATGGAACTTATTCTGGTATTCCAAGACCTAAGTTACGAACCGAACGGACAAATTAACTAAATTACTCCATGATCGAATACAAAATATGCGACGTCCAAGGACGTTCCATTCAACAAACAACCAGCAACGCCCTCCACAGGTGTCGCGCGCGCCTTTCCCGGGCCTTGCCGCGAATCTGTGCCCAAAACGAGCCCACGCATCCGTTCACCGACCTTCTCCGGGCCTGTCCACGGTGTACCAGAGATGGAATCGGTCAGAGTGGTTCTGAGCCAGCTCCTCCAGTTCGTCCCGCAGCAGAATGTCATTCTCCGTCTGGTTGGCGAACAGCAGCCACAGCTCGGTGCTGTCGGACGGGTCCTGGCGGGAAACAGCACACAGCGCTGTCACAACAGCGCCGACGGGTCGTCCTCGTTAGCTCGATGGAGAGAGACTCGTACTCATAATCGCAAAGTTTGGGTTCAAGTTTCGACGCCGCCATCTCTTGGTCGGTGACACGTGATGAGGACTGGACACCGGACGCCTACGCCTAAGTGGCTGTGCGCGCTAACCCAAAACCAAAGAGCAGCACCGACGGAGGCCTGGCTGACGGCTTCCGACGACGGGGCAGCCGCCACAGACGTGGTGGACCCGGCACACAAAGCCACGCCGTCGACCGAGTCAGCGCTGCCAAGTCGGCGACAGCGACTGGCAGCATCTGTGTTCGAAAATGATACAAGCTAAAACGCTGCATGCAGCCGGCCCTGACGAACAAGCTGACGAAGCAGAGCATAAAACATCCCGCAAAAAGTTCCAAACATCGGTCACGCGCGCTGTCGCCTATCCGTAGCCATCGCTAAACATATCGCTGGGGCAGCAGCAGACCGAAAGTTTTCGCATAATCCTCGCTCACCGGTGAACGAAACCCCAGGGGCACAGCCGGCGGCCGTTATCACACCACAGGCGTGACTAGCCCGGCAGTGCACACGATTCGGCGACCATGGCCACACAGAGGCACGGTCACGCCCCGGAGGTACCCTTACAGAATCTCTGTGGTGGTGCAGTTCATTTGCATATACGTCGCCAGCACGTACATAACACAACTGTCGTTCGACGTTGCCTCTGGCAACCGCTCGAGTCATGTGAGGTTGTCGGAGGTGTTGGGTTTTCAAGAGAGTACAGTTTCACGTTCGGATGTTCTGGTCTTTTTAACAACAGGAGTCGCCTCCTGGCGAATCACCACGAGCCGGCTAATATCACAACGGTTCTCAGCAGTGTTGGAAAAACTGTCGTTTTCTGGTGTCAAGATGCACCAAAAAATTACGCTCCAAGAGAAATTTTGCGCTCCAAAATGGTCATTTGCTCCCCCCAAAGCCATGGGTATTCCTAATCGACAACAGTTTGAAGCTGCCCTGCGGTCCCCCCCCCCGTTGATGGTTTACCATCCATACTCAGCTGCTGAAGTACATTCCGAACCCACGGCCAGTCGCCTCCCCCCCCCTGTCAACGACTCCGCTCACCTACCACGAAGACCCAGAAAACTGTTTGCTGCAATTGCAAACCACCTAGTTAGTGCAAGTTTCTTACATACATGCATGACATTTTATACCCCGGAAGACAACTTGTACTCCGACACCAGGAAGAAAAACCAGGTTTCCAACAATGGTCCTCAGTGGCCCGGCCACGTCGCACCGTCTCGCGTCACCAACAGATGAAGGCCGCAGCTGGCCGCAGCGTCTGAACATCACCGGCGGCCGGCTTCAGTGTCTGAGCGCTGACGCAGCACACTCGTCAGACGGCGCCAGCGGACGACGCGGCGCCCCGGCCCAGCGGCCAGCGACCCGTACCCCGGTCCAGAGCGCGGCCCGCAGGCCCGACCGGCGCGGCGCCCACCTTGAACACCTGCCGGATGAGCTGCAGCATGGGCGTGATACCGGTGCCGCCGGCGATCATGCCGACCTTGGAGGCCCGCTTCAGCACGGGCGCCGCACGCTTTTCGGCGCGTACGCTGAACTCGCCCGGGCCGGTGTAGACCAGCAGACCTGGACAACAGCCGGGGTCAGCTCAACAGTCAGTCAGTGTGGCCTGCGTAAGTCGCGATGCACATATGGTCGTGCGTGAACCGCAACACACTGTTAGCACATTCACCATGTTGATATCGGTCATAGTGGATTACTGGTGGTTATATACTAGATTCTTTATTGACGTTTCCGACTGCTACACCCATTTCATATCGTGATTGCTGAGTCAACTCCGCTGTCTCGGTTGCCGCGGAAGCAAGCGAAATGTCTCGAATTTAGAGCCCTTCAGCTACTTTTTTTCTGTGTGTGTGTGCCACCTTCGTTTGCTTTGATCTGTACGTCGCGGATACAAGCAAAACACGATCGCATGTGAAGGGAACCCGGATGATGACCGGGCCGTATTCAATAGCATCTTGCACACCTGGCATGACCTGCGAATCTGACAATATATGGGGGGAGGGGCACAGCTCACAGTGACCCCGAAACAAGCACGGCAGAGGCGTGACGCCCCGAGCGTGCTCTGTCAGTCCAGCGGAACGTTCGCCTCTCACCGGACGGTCCCCTCACGTCGATCGTTTCGCCCACCGGCAGGTTCTCCAGGTACTGGGACATCTTGCCACCGTCCGGGAATTTCGGGTGCACATTCTTAAAATACACCTGCGCACAGACAACACCCAATGATGACGCTATTTTTGACTCACTGTCGCAGGCAGGAACGAAGGGAAACTTGGCCGTTACGGTGCACTGTGCTTGAACAACTAGGGAAAATGGCAAATTACCAAACATGGTACCTTTCTCGATGGACTGAGGATTCAAACCCTTTCAGAAATGCAGTCTAACAACGCAGCACTAAAATACCCTTGACTCGCCTACTTATATGTCATAATCGCATTACTGTTCCTTTTCCAATCAAACCAAGCATGATGCAGCTGTACTGCGTATCGCCGCAGCATTCACAAATATTCAACCCAATACAGCTGATAATAGGGCAACTGCCCGTTGTTCTCGCCGACAGGTATGCGGGAGTCGTCATCACCTTGATGACGAGGTCCATGTAGCCCAGGTCGTCATCGCTGGAGACGGGAGTGTACGGCCGGATCACCAGCTGGCCGTCAATGCGCGCCGACAGGTAGATGTGCTGGCCCACGGGCAGACCTGAGGCAGAACAAGTACGCCTGGTCAGCACCACCGTGAGACGTTCAGAGGGCAACCTGAATTGCCAGCACCCGTGCGGAAAAAAGAAAGTTAAACAAACTCAGTGAACAGTGACGTTCAAATGAAACGGGCCAAATTCCACAACAAATGCCGGGCACCATCTTGATGTTCACCCCAATCACGGAGGGCCGTGCAGCTGTAGCCGACACCACGTCCCATTACGCCGCCAGCTGACACTCAGAGGTAAGCCTGATTACCTCCCCCCCCGTCCGGTGACACTTGTTGGGCTGCGGCGGGCGGCCCGTCTCGGACAGAGCCCGGCGGCGTCCCCCCCCCCCCTCACCGAGAAGGGCGTTTCACGGCAGGCGCTGGGCGGCCCGGCCACCAGCACACGCCATCTGCAGTCGGCAACGTCACGCTAGCTCAGTTTGTATGTGTCGCACGTGAAGCAATGCAAGGCGAATAGGACCAGGATACGATTCCCGCCGACGTCCCAATTGACTGTTCATTGCCAGGATTTCTTCATTCACAGAGTACAAGCATGTATGAAACAACCTCCGTCCGAGGGTCCCACATACCGGTGGAATTGCCATGTTCAAGAGCTCTCAGCACCATAACACGGCATGGTGTGAGCTGCGGTGGAGCGCCGACTAACCTCGGTCAGACGCCGAAATGTTCCCGCCCGTCATGCCCGAAGGATCACGCGGCACGGCACAATGACCTGTCTCCACCGCGAGGAACAGGCCGAAAAACTGAACTCATGGGCAATCCACAAAGGCACGGTCCACGTGGATCCAGATCAGAACTGACGGTGATTATTAAGTCGATGAGTGTTAACGATTACGATACAGCAGTGAGACCGAGGTAAACAATATGTGAATGCGTCACACGACAGATGAAACGACACCACCGCGTCCAACGGCGGGCGTAAGAGGATATGTAAGGGCAGTTTCTAATACTACTGCAAACGAGCTGGTAACTGCTCGAGACACAGCCCCCGTCCTGGATATCATGGCCATGTACACGAATCTCGCCATCTCATACACTTGACACGGAACCCTGTCCAACTGATTTGCTATTATTAGGCACACCAGGTTCAAAAAATTGGCACGCTCTCTAAACGGGTGGTCGCCAACCGGCTAGCGATGTTACCATTCACTACCAAGACACCACCTGGGTGGGTGAGGGGAGCTAGGGAATTCCAAATCACTAGTATGACGGCCTTCGTCCCTGAGTAGTGGCTTCTAACTGTTCTAGGTGATCGAATTTGGTAAAGCGCTGTGCTCAATCTGTTCATTTGTCTTCGTCGTCGTTTCGCATAAGGAGGGGACTTTGTTTACGATGCGCAGGAACTACACACGTCTAGTTACTTCGTTCAGGGGTTCCAAACTTTCCACTTGTCTACCTCGCCTCAGTCTTGATTCGCCTTTCCAGGAAAAAAATTCCTGAATGGGGACCCGGTAAAATCTGGCACTACTCCAAGACGCTGGGCCGGGCAAGGCTCCTGACCACGACGCAGGAAGACGACAATGAAAATGTAACTGACCAAAGCCATTGGGTTCTCTTCGGGGCCCAGAACTGCGCGAAAGCACCTGGCATCCGACGGGCCATTCCTAACACCGGTCAAATAAAATATCGATCAGTATTAAGCCCCTCCCGCGAGCGCCCACAGGCGTCGCCCCCGCCCACTCACCGAGAATGTGGTCCTTGGAGGGCAGTGCAAACCGGAACCGGCGCGTGTCAGCGCTCACCGCCAGCTTGTCGATGAGCCGCAGCGGGTACTTGACGTTCGGGTCCTGCAGCGTGCGCGGCGGGCCGCGGTTCTTGCGCCGCCACAGGTACACCTTGGCGGCGATGGCCGTCAGGACGACCACGCCCACGCCCACCAGCACAGGCCGCACCTGCAGCATGGCGGCAGGGCAGGTCACGAGTCCGGTCACAGCGGCGCCGGTCGACCAGGGCACGTGACGGACAGCCGCCGGATGGAGCGGTACCGGCAAAGACCGGTCGGCCCGGCGAGACGCTGCCAGAAATAACGGCCCGCGTGGCACGGCTCCAAACCGCGGCCCGGCGCAGCGCACGGCACGGCCCACAGCAAAGGCCGCTGCGCAGGGAAAGGGGGGCGGGTGATTGACGAAAAACGGCTATGAAGTAAACAAAGGTAGGCAGGAAGGCCAGGCCATGCACGTTGTTTATCATGTCATATTGTACGCGTTTGCTGCGATGCTGCTCACAGTGCAACTGTTAGTTTCGTACGGGCAACGATTGAGTTTTTCTAAAACGTAATGACTGCGGCAGCGTTCGTTCTATTCCCTATTCAGCTAAATTCCCTATAGTAACAGTAAGCACGTTTGACGTAAGCTTCGTAAAAATGTTTGACATACGAGTCGTAAAAAAAAAATGTTGAACAGGCGCCGAGGACAAACTTAATGTTGAAACAGAGGCATCACAAACGAAACAACTATTAATGGCTCCTGAAGATGCTCATGGCACCAAGAAAAATAAATGATACGGTGAATGAACTTTATGCAAACAGCTTCCGCAGTAGCAAGCATGAGTTACTGTGCTTCCACTGATCTGGTTTTTACACCAGACATTGGCTTCTTTGATCGATAGTGCAAGTGCTCAGGAACTACCTGGTATCACAGAGTCAATAGCCAAGATAATCTTGTGAATGGACATCAACGCCATTAGGAAAATCGGAGAGTACAAGGTCCGAAATGCAGATTCCGTGACTGCGCAAAAGAAAAAAAAACTTAGTCACAACCGACCACACCCAAACATCAGCCATCATATAGTGAAACAAAATGATGTTTGTTTGCCACAGTTTCTGTTTCAAACCACCAAGATGGAAACCCAAAAACACATCAGATTCATTCTACTTGACTGGCTGATAAAAAACTTCCATAAACCACAGATATATCCTGGAAAAGAAAGCAAAATGCCCCGAGCACGTAAATGAAACAAAATCTGTGGTGTTTTTGCATCCGCAAAGAAAGGACTGCTTGTGAAACAACAATGCCACCCTCTAGAACTTCACCACTGATTCTGCTAAATACGAATAAAAAGCAAACACACTGTAAAATAACCGAACATCCTGGGTTAGACAGCACACGGATCTTTTACTTCCCAACATATCACACTCGACATCACGCGTATTGCATACCTATCATGCATAAGCCTACATACCACAGGCAGGTAGGCAGCTTTTTCACTGGTGATCCAGGTATCACTTGTCAGGGCCTTACTGGGCCGATCACCAATGGTCACCAGTGGACACCAGCCAGTCACCAGAGCACACCAGCTGGCCACCAGTGGACACCAGGCTGATCACCAGCGGGCATCAGTGACAGTTCACTCACCACGGCCGGTATGTCGCCGCTGGACATTCTCCGAGGCTGGGTTCTAGCAGAGACGGACGCCTCCTTGGCACCTCACTGGCCGGCCGCGACCCCCTGAACGGCGCGACTGCCGCCAAAACAAAGCGTCAGGCTGCAGCTGCAGCTGCAGCTGACGAGGGAAGGGAAAATATGGACAGCTGCCAGCACATGAGTAAGAGTGGAATCCCAGTTCCAGGGGGATGGTAGGGAGTGTCTTACCAGCAGTGGGAGGGGGATGGAAGCTTCTGGATGTAGGGAGAGGACAAAATGTTACAGAAGCTAGAGGAAAGATGAGACGTCGCATCAAATCAGCTGCACACAGGTCAGGAGTAACATCAAACTGTGAGAAGGAGGAGAGGACGGTTGAAAGGGATGAAGGGAGCTCACTGGGGTTGAAAAAAAGGATGAGGGAAGAGAGTGCCAGGACGGGTAATATTAACAGGATACAATACAGGAGGGGAGGGAATACTAAATGACCTGTACAACACAGGACACAATACAGCTGGGGACGGGATATTAAATTACCTGAAGGGACATGGAGAAATGTTAGAAAAACTGGAGTACAGAGGGGGAGATAGAATCAGGTTAGTTGTAGAGTGCACAAGTATCAGTCTATGGGAAGGCAGGGATGAGGGCAGAGGATTGGCAAGGGTAGAACAGCTGAGAGGAGGGTGTCAGCTGTCCGTTAATTAATTAAATTTATCCATACAAAATAAAAAATCTTAAATGTAATTAAGCATAATTAAATTTATTAATTGAATTTAAAGTTCATTAATTAATTCCCCATTCTCTGTCAGCTGCAACAGAGAATGGAACATCAGGCAAGACATAGGCATGGAAGAAATAACAGTCAAACTACAAGGAGCAGGGAACATCAGACCATCTGAAGGGAACAGGGAAGGGGATGTCAGCCTCCATTCAACTGCAAAGAGGACTGGAAGAACATCAAGCAATGCTGCCAAGAGGGAGGAGTAATGGACCTGTACACGACACCCCCCCCCCCCGAGCAATAGGAATTATCATGGCATTTCTGGGAAAATGAATCTAGATAAGACAATGCCCTCAGATGAAACATGGCAAAGGAAATAAGACACAACATCACCACACTTTTACTTCATCTTTCTACGACATACAGCCCCCCGCACAATGTTGCCGTGGCCGCCGAAACCAAACCCCATGCTATCACGTTTGGGTCCATTATTATTTATGGTCTATTATATGCCTATTACTGTTAACGAGAGGCACACTAGTTTCCAGATACACACGGATGAAGCCACCTGCAGCACAGAGACTCAACTGAAGTTCTTTTTCATACCATGATAGTTTTCATGAAGTGTGGCTGCGTAAATGTGGCGAAGTTGGGGCCCAGTTTTTCAGATTATGCTTAGCTGGTTTGGCTCGACTGGGGCCACAATGAATTGCCCACTGGGAGGAGGCCACCAACGACATGTCCCCAACTCTCATTTGAAAACACAAGGCCAGCACAACTTTAACTCCTCCTTGCAATGAAATTCTATATATTTATTTTTTAAAGAAAAAATGCTTTATATACATGTTAATGTCAAAACTGTGAAACAAAGTGGATAAGTCCAGGGAGAAATCAACAATTGGTGAATGTTAGTAGAATCCATGGATAAGGATATGCTCTTCCCCTAACCCCCCCCCCCCAGCATATGGTCTTGATCTGTCCTTGGACACATTTAAGTAGATAGGACTGGTGAAGGTAATGACCTCCAAATGTTGGAATGAAACAAATTTAAAGAATAATCTTACACTGGTTTGTTCACATTAATGAATATCTACCATTAATCTACCAAGAATACTCAATAAAAGGCATCATGCATTATCTCACCACTTTTGCCCCACCTGACCTATTCTACAATTACTGACATGGCAAAAGTGTGATGAAAAGCTGCAGTTGCTGTTTCAATGGTAGCAGGCAGCAGCAACATGATGTCAGGCCATGCTTTGCATGGTGGGTTAGGTAAACAAGAACTGTGACTGTGTCCCCAGTGATATTTTTCATCCCAGGGTTTTGCATCATCTAGATAGCTGGTTTTCAAAATAGCACAATAATTGTCACTGCTTGAGGGTAACATGTACAGGTCCACTACAGAGGGAGGGAAGCATCAGACTGGTTGCATACAGCAGAGGGAATGTAAGACTGCAGTTCTGGAGGTGGGGGGCATCAGTCCAGCAGAAGAGATAATAAAGGTGTCATATAACAGCTGATAAAAATGGTGATGTATTAATGAAATCAGTGAGCTACGTTTTGAAGAAAAAAAATAATAATAATGTACGGACACATCAGACCAATAATCCAAGCTGGCAAACAAGCAAAAGGGAAATGATGTCATGTGGATAATCTTTACTCAGTGTACCATCTCTCCCAGAGTCCCAGGTGTCTAGATAAACTATATGGTGCAAACACAAATGTTTGTGATATAACAGAAGTTGAAGTATAATTTCCATGGGTTCATTACAACCATTTTCCCCACAGCTTAACCATGCCACTGATGGGTAACTGGGTGAAATATTGTGTGACACATGGGTGTAACCACTCAGAGGTTGGGGGAACACATCCCCTCCAATTGTGGTAAAAGAGTCTCCTGCCTCCCCCCCCACACAAAAAAATTGGTTGGAAAGTGGACTTTTTCTGCAGATTCCTGTTGAAAAATAACAACCTGGGTCTGGTTGTCCCACCACATTCTGATTTGCCCCCCCCCCCAATTTCCAGAATGTGGCCACAGGGTTGGTAGTCTGGTTTTTATTTGTGCTGCCTGGGTACAATTTTTGTTTTAGAATTCAAAATTTCTCAAAGAGTAACACTGATTTACACTGGCCTTCTTGGTGTAAGTCAGTAATATGTGTAATATGTATAAGTAATGACATCATACTTGCTTCTTAATGAATGGAGACAGAGTCATTTGCTTGCAGAGTTAGAAATCTGTCAGCATGGTTATAATGCAGCTTTTTGATGGAGCCACAAGGTCAAACATTTGGAGTATAAAGTGTTTTTGGAGCACATATTTTCTGGCATTCTTCAACACCGCAGAACAGCACCTTTTCCAACCTTGCAAGGCTATACCCATAACATTACATAAGATAACATGCAAGACTGTATGGCAAAACTGTATGAGGTAAATCTCAAAATAAAAGATGAAGGCAGTTGAGGATACTGGAGTCCTCAGACTGATAAAGGGTGTAATCTGACTTGGCTTTGGACAAGAGGTTAGGCCCAGCAAGGCACAGTATTAGGTAACATCTAAATAGGGACCCCAAGTGTGTTACAGTACCACGCTAGTCCGCAAATGCCATACAGAAATGGTAGGCTATTAAGTCTGTTAATGACCCTGAGCAGATGAGTACAACTTCTGACCCTGGCATTAATGTTGTGTTTTTGATGGATTACCTTGTTGTATAGTTCTACAGCCATGCCAAAAAGCCTCATAGCATATAGTTACAACAGTGGTAATAAAAGGCATAATACAAATTATTACTATATGGCTAGACCAGCACACAGTCACAATTCAGCTATAACCTAATGCTGCATTTTTGCACAACCTGTTTGAGAGAGTCATGTCTGATTGTGCCCTTTACTGGTCTGCAGCCTCTAGTACCTTAAAATGCCCCTTTAGCACAAACTTTCTGTCCTATATTTATTTTGCTATTTGTCTCATACAATTTTCTGCTGTGTAATCTTTTGCTTATGACCTACTGTCCCAAGACCTTTCACCCAGCTACCCAACAATGTCATTACTAAACTGCAGATGAAAAGGGTTTCAGCAAACCAACAGAACTTGTGCTTTGACTTCCGTGACACCACAAGCATTTGTGCTCATGCCATGGAATCTTTATAGAAACCTTGGATTCTGGCTGGCCAGGCTGTAAAGCATGGTATGCACATGCCCAAGATGCACTACAGTTATTGAGACTGCATGTCTGGTTTGCATATGGACCAGCTTATTGTGCACTGGGCCCACACGCAACTAGGGCATTATGCTTCCAAGGAAATCTAGTCATTTTGGTTCAATTACTGTATTACAACCTTGTCTAGCACCAGTTTTGCATCTTACACTCTATTTCAGCAGCAAAGAAGGTTGTTTGTGACTAATCAGATTCCTTTAGCCAACAAAAAGAAGTATTAATGGTGCCCCAATATTCATTTCTAACAGAGAACACAATGCAATTTCAGAGCCATATATGGCCTACAGGGTTGTAAAAGGTGCTCATAAGAACAAACATTTGCTACAACTGGTCATCTTTTAGCACCTTTCCTCCAAAACAAATCTTGGATATAACAAATCTTGCTACATATTCAAATGTCAAAATCTACCACAGGAAAAATTATAATGTTTAAATTAAACTTTTTGCCAAAGACACCTAATGCTCACTTAATCTACATCAGTTTCAGTGAATGCATAAGTTGACATAACTTCCTGATAGAAAAATATTTAAATCTGATGACAACTTAAAAGCTACAAAGAGCAATAGTTCTGGCACATACCACTTTTCTTTGCAATATGCCTTGGTACTGTGCAACATGTTTTTTTTCTTTCAGTGAATTCACTGTTTTATTTTTCCAAAACAGTTTCCAGTGATGGCACATGTTGTACATGCCTGAACACTAGGCTGCACACCTAAACCACTCAAAGCATGCCTGGGAATCACAAAGTGCAGGCCTGAGCTGGAATGAAATGTCCAGTGTATGCTGATGAGATCTCAATGAAACCTGCCAAGGTTTGCAGTCTGGATGGCTGGGGTGGTACATTTAAAAAGATGGCCATAAAATGTATACTAACATTTCAAAGGGACCCTACATAGGCAAACCAAAGCATTTCTGGTTTGAATGGTGAATGATGATTTGGCTTACAACCAAATGCCAATGCCCATGCAACCTGTGCTCAGAGCTTATGAGCATCTTCTTGCATTGAAATGCATCTGGGTTGGAAGCACCAGAGGACAGAGATTGCTAGTTTAACAACTGAGAATATTTGCAGCCTCCTGATAATGTCGTGGTAAGAAACCATGTAAAGCTGTTATTTCCCCGCATCCGGAAAAAGCAATCCACAGTTAATGGCTCCACAGTTGCAACCTCTCGCCCGCCGAGATTCATCCATCTAACATCCATCTAACATCCGACCAAGCAACCAGTCATCGCAAATTTTACCAAGACAACAAAAAGCGGCGAAAAATGACACGAACGGAGGGAACACAACCGATTATACGCACCTTTATCCTCCGACGCAGAAACCAATGATGGCAGCAGTAGACACGACGCAGCTTCCCACGTGACCTTGTGAAGAAGGGCGGGTCCAAGGCGGTCCGCGTCTCCGCGTGTTTAGTGGGAAAGAGAATACTGAGGTGATTTGTGAAGCTTCTGCGTCGTATTCGTAACGACTGCGTACCATTGGTAATTGTATCAAGAGTTATAACAACTCATTTCATTCTTTTGAAACAAGACAACAGTGGCGGGTCCAGGAACGGATATTCATGGACACTTCTATTATGGACATGTTTTGCCATCGTTTTTTACTCGCACATTAGTGCACTCCTATTATGCGTGCACATTAGTACACATGCAGGTCATAACAATGCGGCGGGGAAAATTTTGCAGGTATGTCCAGTATGTCCGTGGGTTTCCTGGGTCTGTGGTCTACCCACTACTACACTTTGCTTCAGCTAGGTCTGCCATTGCAAATTCAAGGCCGTCATGTGGCGCGCATTGTTTGAAAGCAGGACTACTTTGGCGCAACGTACTTAAATTGGCTTAAATTTCGATGGAAGTATGGGAAAGTGTTTGCAGTCATCCTCATTTTGCAGCACCTGAGATCCAAGAAATGTAGCCAGTCACTATTCGAAATATTCATCATCAGATCCCGTGGATTCAGTCTGGTGAAGTGTTGTGGGCTGGATAATGCAGCTCATTCAGTTCAAGTTTTCTAAACCATTAAGGCTCAGCTGAGCCAAGGAAACTCCAGACTGTCATCGAAGTTTGCGCTGTGCAAAGAGTTTTTGAAAATGGGTGTATTTCAAGAGGACATTGATGAAATTCTGTGCAAAATTCTTCCACTGTCTTGCATGCAAACAGTTCAACAAGAGACTCATGCAAAGCAGGCTGAAATAAATTATTCCATTCCTCTGTTTTGTGTGAGACAAAATGGGCCTGTCAGTTTCCTCTCAATTGAAGGTGACTCAGCCATAAGAAATGTTCTTCTGTTCCAGGTAATTTTAGTAAAATAAGATTCTGGTTTGTGTTTAACTGCATTAATTGTGGTGATAGTTGCAACAAAGGTCCCATGATGTAGCTGAGATAAGAATACAGCAGTTAGCATGAAGATCATAGGAGTCACTTTTTGTCACTGTAAATTAAGGTTTGACAGCAATGATGTGGCATCATTAGAATGTGTTGACATTTTTCTTTGGACAGGTCTTTTGTTCTTTAGGTTATTACTATTAGTTTTCCCTTTATCAGAATTTTGTTTTCTCTATTATTCCAGTAAGTCTGTTGTTTTGCTTATCTGCAACTGCTGTTTCAGGACTTACAACATTGGGTTTGTGCATACTGCCAGTAAAACATGCGCATAACTTAAAGCAATATGCAAGTAGCTGCACCAGCATGTTTGGGTTCAGCCATGTTGATGTGGCATTTCTGCCATGCATCTGTCTAATGCATGATCTGTGAGAGTTGAAGGCAAGCCATTGTTGTGTTTTATGTTTGTTCTTTCATGTTTTACCCAGTCCTTTGTAAGAGACACCAGAGAAAAACCCAGCTGTGTGTGGTTCAGTCCTGCAGAAGCTTTTGCTCAAGTCTTTTGATAATGTCATTTCTGTAAGAGCGCTCCCTGTGTTGCTCATTTCTGATGTGACTCTGCCGCTGGAACTCTGCCTCCAGCAGCTTGTTTTCATCGATCAACTCCTTCAGCTGCATTCGCAGTGTTCCATTCTCCTCCCGAACTCGACTCACATAGGTCCTGAAAATTGTCATAATCCAGTAAAAGGTGGCAGTTCAAACTAAAGGAAAGAGATTTGACTGAATAAAGTACTATATGCAGAACATTCCAAAATTCTAATGAATGGGTTCTGGTGTTCTTATCCTTGATGGAAAAGGAAAACTTAAATGCAGGGCAACAAAAACAGATGAAGAGCAGTGGTCGTCTGGATGTCCTTTCCCAAGACAGAATTCTAATGAGTGGGGTTTGGTGTTACTGCCCTTGATGGAAACGGAGAACTTGAATGCAGGGCAACAGAAACAGATGAAAAGCGGTGCTGATCTGGATGTCCTTTCCCAAAACAGCTTAATGCATAGGACTGACTGTTCTTCACTAAAATTACAGCACTTCATATGTCCACACAGTCATAAGTGAAAAGTGCTGGGCACATTGTGTGTCCGAAGATCCAGGAGGGGGAGGGCCCAAATCCCCATTTTTGAGATATTTTAACATGAGGTTTAAATATTTCGGTGTTTATCGGGAGAAAATGGTCTGAAGTCATGTGCAGAACCGCGATAATTTTTCCTGGAAATCTCCAGCCACGGCACAGTGGGTGTTTTCCCGTTAACGGGATTCGAAACAGGCCTTTGGGCACCCTTCAGGAAAGTAGCCCTGTGGTTGTAGATTGCCGTAGCTCTCAGTGAAATTACTTTGCTACGAAGATTGATCTCATTTGCTTATTGCGGGCGTAATTTAATTGGCAACTGGCAAGTGCAATAATCCGTATGCGTGTAGAACACCGTTTTGCCTCTTGGTAGCACTACTTCGCCACCTGCCGTGGGCAGTTCCAGGCCACCTACCCGAGACAGGTCTGGGCCACCGAGCTGGCGTGTTCCGTGACGTCATCCAGCTCGTGCTGCAGCTCGTCCTGCAGCGAGTACTTGAGTCTGGGGGCACGGCAGACTGGGCCGTCAGCGTCCTCGGTTTGTTCTGCTCGTCCTCGAGAAGGAAGCGCTCGCTTGAGGACGCGATAGAACTCCAGATGTACAAGGTCTACGCTTCAAGGAAGTTTTAAAGAAACTTTTGTGAAAAAGCATCGGTGACGTCAACTTCGTTCACCAGGACATGATGGAATCAAACCGGTAACGGATACGTTTTGATTGATTGTAGTACTGGAAAGGCGAGTCGTGGAAAAACGGGGACCAGCTGTACAATTACGACGCTGATGTCAAGGAATACTTCTACCGGACCACGCACTTGATCAGCTGACGCTTCATCTCCAGGACTTGCGTATCATAGGCGTGTTTCTCATTCTCCAGCTTCTCCTCAAGGTAGCCGATTTTTACATTTTGTTCTTGTTGTAGTCTCCTGAAGCAGAAGAAATGCAACCATCAGATGACCAGCGAAGCTGTCCATGGTATGCGATGGGCCATATTATTCCGAGTTTAATCAAATGATTTCCATACGGAAAAGATCTTTATCGACAATCGCTAGCCTGAATGGCCCTTTCGCTGTTGTGGCGCCTGGAACCTTGGAAACTTTAAACCATTGTCTAAGCTGTCCTGTGTTGGAGAAGCGACCGTCCTCCGTTGCCGGTCGGCCGGGGCATTTGTGCGCGCGCCGCTGTCCGGTCAGGCGGTCCGACACCGTGGCGGGGCGTCGGCGCGGGCCCGGCCGCCGCTCACCGGACCGGCTCCAGGTCCTGCAGCTGCTTCTGGGCCAGCGCCAGCTCCGTGCTCCGGCTGCTGATCTCCTGCAGCAGGGCGGCGCGCTTCCTCTGATAGTTGGACTTGGTGTCGGCCCGCTGCTGCTGCAGCGAGGTCAGCTGCTTCTGCTTCAGCAGCTGGATACCCTGCAGGATCGCCTGTCGTCGCTCGGAGCGAGCTCGCATCTCGTTGACGTAGCTGGAATACGCATGGTGCATGCTGAGAGGTTATGCTTTTTCGGAGTTTACCGTCGGTTTACGACAGTAGACAGTTTGTGCGGTACAAGGTGCCGTTCCAGCACTGACTGCCACGAACTATTTCAACGACCAGAATCGACTTCCATATACGTATGCCGACAGAACACTCAGATTTAATGGCAGTTGACATTCTGTGCTCGGTATCTGCGCCATAGTGTCATAACTGCGGTAACTGCGGTGACTGGAATATATTCGCTAGAGGTACCCGCCTCTATTGAAGTTGAACTTACGCTTCGGTGTCATCCTTAAGTGTCATGGACTGTTCGTGAAGCTTGATGTTTTCCTCTTTCAGCTTCTCTATTTTAGTTTTGAGCTCTTCAATCTCGTCAGTTGTAGTCGCCAGGTCAGCGTGAAGATCGCTTTCCATTTGAGCAATCTCCTCGGGGCTTGGACCGGGGTCTTTCGACTTTTTCTTCTTCTTGCCTTTCTTACCTTTCTTACCCATTCTGTCACTGATGAGCGGAGGCTGTGTGATGTGAAAGAAGCGGGATGTTTACACCTCGCCTTGTCACGAGTCTAGAACTGGAACCGAATCAGATCGATGGCTCCTAGTTATGCAGAGCAATGTATCATGTTTGCGTTAGCGTTGTTAGTGTGAGGACATGAGCGCTAGTAACAACTGACTGCGATGTACAGAGCTGCTTTTAGTTGGCAAAATGCGTATAACTTGATCGGAGAGAGTGACAGGAGCCGTTTCATTCTCCACAATTTTAATTTAGACCGTGCGTTCTCGTCTCACGACGCTCTTGATTTTCGAGGGCAGATCAGTTATGCTCTACACGCGACACGTTAGCCTGTCCAGCGGCCGTGCGGTCAGTGAGTCTGCTGTCCTGTGTGGCCAGGCTGCCGTGACGTTGTGCCAGGCTGGTGCCAATGTGGTATACATTACCAGCAAGCCACTGGAGGCGCTGCCGCCGCCCGTTCACGGCATGCCCGTCCCAGCCGCCGACTTCATGCATCGCGTCCGCTTCGTGTGAGTACCGGCCCGGGAGGACAGTGCTGCGTGCGGTAGCACAGTCCTGTCACGTGGATCAAATGGATTCTCGGCCGTCTTACACGCCGGGTGGGTATTGTTTTCCATGGCAGGTTGGCGGGATAGCACGGGGCCAAATCGTGATAACTAATTGGAATTGTGCTGTGAACAGATGCGTTGCCGTGCTCTTTAACAAGAAATCGTATACGTTTTGCCGGTTCAGTTTTGCGCGAAGTGCCAGGGACCCTTGGCGTTATCACTTTTCACCCAAAACCTCCAGCTTGCGCAGTATTTTGTGGTCGTCACAGTTTCAGATAACTTCCTTCTGTTGGTAGGCGACGGCAGCATCCCCTCTCCTGCATACACACACGCGTTCATATTTTTATTGGTCCATACAGACAGTTGACGCTGACAAGACAAATCGTGGGCACGTCGACACGCACGCCCTTCTTCTAATCACGTTTGGGTTCCGTCCGTGGCAGATACTTGACGTCGGCGGAGGCGGTGGTGGAGTACCTCTCGTCTCTTCACCTGGCCGCCCGCCTGCCGGACGCCCTGCTGCTGGACGCGCCGGCCGCCGCGGCCGACCGAGCGGCGCCGGCGGACGCGGCGGCTCGCGGCGAGTCGGTCAGCCTGGCGCGGCTGCGGGCCGGTCTGGAGGAGGCCGCCCAGACGGTGGCCGCCTCCGGCGGACGCTGCTGGGCGCTGATGACCTGTCGGCCGGCCGGCCGCCGCTGGCAGCCGCGCACCGCCCGGCTGGTGCACGCGGCCGGCTCCGCCACGGCCCAGCTGGCCGTGGGACGACTCACCTGCCTGCTGGACGTGGCCGGAGAGTGTGTCCGGCTGAAGCAGGTCTCCGTGGTGCCGTGACAGAGGAGACTAAAGTGTCTCCTTGGTGTTGTGGAGGTACTGAAACTGGTCTCCCTTGTGTGTTGAGAGGAGACTGAAGTAGGTCTTCCTTGCCAAGAGTGGAGACTGAAGGTCTCCTTGGTGCTATGAGCTGAGACTGAAACCGTGATTGAAGTTCAAGTGATGCCGAAAGGGCACCTGTAGCAGTCATCCATGGTCCCGTGAGAGGAATGGCCACTGATTTGATTGGAAGAAACGCACGGTACTGTCAGGTTACGCAACCCCCCTTGGCACATCAAAAGCGTCTGAAAGCGGGCTTCCATGCCATAGCGAGTTTGAGAGCTTGCCAACATATTCTCTGTGTTACTTTGTGTCGCTTTGTGGAAGTTCGGGACTGAGGAATGGTGCCTGATATTCAAAACTGCGTACGGATGATGCTGTCTAGGCTGTGAAAAATAGATATGGACTTTTTCTGATGTTGCGGCAGCTTGGTAACAAGCTTATGTTTTCCATGACATCTTAACAATAAATAAGATCTTATGCCGATGCAAATTCCCATCATTTAGAAGTCCATGAGCCTAAACAAAGGTGGTTTTCTGGACTATTCATATGCCTCTACGAAGCACTTGATGTGCTTACTCTTTCGTGTTACGGTTAACTGCACTGGATGGAAAAGCAATTCTCAGCCGGAAGAAGCAGGATTCGGCACGGCTGCACGTTTGGGACCTCATGAAGATATGTATTTACCGAATGGTAGAAACATTGCTTTACAGCCTGCCATCATTGTCTTCGGGGCGTATCACATGGTCCTGCGCTCTTTGTCTTCAGCTCACGTATTCATTATAAGGTATTCTGCAAGTTACTCGACAGAGGCCAAAATGTTCGGAAAGAGGCGACGCCGCCGTTGCGGTTGGTAACTACAGGTAGTTTTGAATTTTTCTAGATGGCAGTAGTGTGCAGCATTTTTACTTCCTCAGACTAGAAGGTTCGTCCTTAAAGTTTGCCTTCTGCTGCTCTGGTTTACATCACCGATAAGTCAACATTGATTCCCATCATTACTTAGCATCAGTTCTTACGAAAACCGCTTTCGTCAGTCCCGCCCGATGTGTTCGGTTCTTAGCGTTCCGCTAAAGCTTGACAATGAAGAGAAGCATTGTCGAAACATTCTACCCCTCTGTGTGTGCCCATATTAAGTCATCACCCACTAGTATTGTTCAGCAGGTAATGCGGACGATAGCTGAATCATAGCATCATCTGCTTCATTAAAGTATCTTTAAGAATAAAAAAGAGACATGTTGTTTTGGTTCTCCAAAAGTGTCGAGATGCGTGTCTCAGCCGACTTTCTGAAAATCAACAGTGGCTGCTTCTTTAATTATCCACAGTCGTTCCTAAAAGCCTCGTGCACTAGAAAAAAACCTGAACCAACATACAACATGAACAAAAAGATTGTGGGAGCGCGCACATGACGCATGATAGCAGGGCTCCACGGTGTTCCGAAAATTAGAGGACATCGAGTTAGCTGTGGCGTGCAGGGGCACAGCCGGGATTTTCTGTAGGGCGGAGCTCAGTGTGAAATGAAATCATGCGAAAACCGCCTGTTGGGAAGATGATGTGCAATGGTTTACATAACAAAGCGGACCTAAGAGGGTTGGGGCAGACCCTCTGGTCCGGCCCCCTTTGGCTACACTGGTGGTGGCGTTCCCTCCCCCCCCCCACCGTCCACATCCAAAAGGGGTGTTTAGTTCCGCAGTTGTGCAGATACGTCATTTTCTCGACCTCGGCTTTGACGGACCCCATGCCTTACTGTCTCCAGCAGCATTCTGTTACTCATGCCATGGTCATCTCCATACCTTGAAAAAATGCAATGAAGCAAACAAGCTCAATTGACTGACTGAACTTCAGTCATAGGCCTCCCGCTGGTTTCCCCAGACTGAGGTGCCTTTCCGATTCGCAGCGTGTAGCAGGCGAATTCCCCTCTGAAATGGCAATTGTTCATACGGGTAAATGCAGATAATTCGCATTATTTGAGGCCTGTCGGCACGAGCCGGTGGCATAGGCAGCGTTACCGCGATCGAGCCCACATACCCCCTGCCAGCCCGTCCTACATCGCGAGCCAGGCTCAGGCAGTTTGTCAGTGTTTGCATGGCAGTCATGATCTCTTTGGTTCCGATAGCATGCCAATGGAAAATTAAAGCTGACGACAAAAAAAACGATGAAGGTTATAGAAATATAAAGTTATTTGTAGATTGTTGTTCAACTGTCTGTGCTTCAGGCTCTATGACCGCAGTCTTGAAGATAGCAGAAGAAGATAGAGGCCAGATAAATTGCCGGATCTCACGACGTTTTTGTTTGTTTTGTTTGTTCGTTTTTTGCTTTGCTCTCGTCAGTTTCAAATAGCATCGACGTAGTTTTATTGACGTATATTCAAGCAGCATCCCGGTTTGTCTGTATTTCACATGGGATTGTATTATATATATATATATATATATATATATATATATATATATAAAGGGGCCTAAATGTCAGCCACGACACAACGTTCACCCCATATCCGATGTGACTGCGGCCGAAAAATGGCTAGCGCGTTATGACCGCAAACGTGACAAAGTCCACGCGGGCGCTGTGCGAAGACAAATACACCTGTCTGCGCACCAAAGGGCCCCCGTCGGCCATTGTGGTGCCGCGGAGACAGCCCGGCGCGTGCTGCGGGTGGGCACGGCTGGTACGGCCGACACGGCCCGGCCACGGCGCTGAATGTTTGTCGCGCCTCGCGCCGCGTGATTAATTGTCTCGGCAGAGCTGAAAGCCGGACGGCGGCGGCTTTATTCTGGGCGCTCTGTCCCGCGCGAACCCGTCCCCGTCCGGCTCGGAAACGCACCGAAACGTTATCGATTTGGGCCGACCTGGCGAGTGCCTTGTTCAGGTGGTTAGCGCTGTGTTTTCACACTTGCGCTCTCCGTCAAGGGCTGGTCGTGCTAAGGATCCCGGCAATGTCCAGCAATGATAATGCGCGTGATTCGAATTATCATACGTCTGTGCTGGCTAAACAGAAACAAGGCGGATAACGCAACGCCGAACGTAGACCTTAGGGTTACGTTTACGTTCAATCGACCATGATATAATGTTCTATTGGAAACCGAAAATGTCTTTCGTAAATTGGTTTCCTTTTGAGGCGTCTCGCGCTTCGTTCCGTTAATCCGTCATGATGCTTATCAGCTCGGTCTACAAAGTTCTTCATCAGCGAGACCAAGCGAGGTAAAGAAATAACGTCCAGCTGGCTGGAAATGCTTAGAATAAATAGCAAGATAAAAATCAAACTTTACATGAATATAACTGATGACATGACATGGTTAAAACCTCCATAATCATCGTATCGTTTTGTGATGGAGTCCATGCTACGATGACAGGTTTCAGCACACTTTCTGCGCTTTGTTCAATCGAAGAACTGTAAATGATAACAACCAATGCCGCACACCATGTTTTGGAATCTGAGCTCTACATCCTTATCGAATTTTCCCTAACATGAAATGTTAAATGGTTGGCGTTAAACGTCCAACGCCATGGGGCTTTAGACCGCCACAAATAGCATATGGACTTATTTTAGAACAAACATGGCACTGTAAGGTTAGCAATGTTCATCCCATTTGCTTGGTCGAAATCAGTGCGTGAATGTTTTCCACTACTGATCCAGAAAATTGCATTGTATTGTATTGTACTCTATCGTAATGCATACTCCGCAAGTGCATTTTCATTGCAATGAAGCTTGTACGCAAAGACAAGAAACAATGGTGTAAAAAGGACGTTTATAGGCCTAAGAATAGCGTGTCTTTAGCATAACATAAAAGACATTAATATACCTAAACACGAAGGAGGTAGGACAAGGATTGGGACTGCGGCCCTATGGTGCAGTGATAAGACAGCAAGGTTTTCTGATGAGGGACTATAGGGAAGATAATAATGTCCCATTGCCGACGCTATTTAATTGCATTCTTTGAAAGATTCGGCTCTGATTTATGTTTCTCTGAACACATTCAAACATACCGAACGTTGCAACGCAAAGCAATGCCATGTAAATATATTGTTTTCCCTATATCTGAAGAAGAAACTGGTTTACACACAGCGCAACACAACACAGCAGGTTTACATCATACACCATTTCTTTTATACATGGCTTTGCGTTGAGAATAAGCGAACTGGATGACCAGAAATGTTCTTTCCCACAACAGCGGCGCCCAGGTTTATTTCTCACGTTACGTGCCGTTGTCCCAGTCGCAGCAGAGTAGGCCGGGGTCCGACCTCTGGTAAGCGGCCTCCGGCGTGGCGGCTCGGACCCGGCACCCGTGGCCGTCAGCTGTGAGTAACAGTGGCGGCCGCTGCCGGTGCCAGTTCACTGTTTATGGGCCGTCCATCACGACGACTCGCTCTGTTAGCTCGCGGCCTGCTCAGTGTTCCAAACTGGCGACGCCCGGCTCCCGCGCTCTGGCGGCGGCCGCACTCGGCCGCCCCGCCAGCACCATGTCTGGCCCCGGCTCTGCACGCCCGCCCGTCATTTCCGAGTGCTCTTGGTGAGCTCGCTACGTCTCTTGCCACTTGCTATCGTTCTGTTTCGTTCCCGTCAGGGCAGAATGGCTTCGTTTAGAGCATGCATCCGACATATGACGTGCGCTCCCTTTTTTCCGGACTGTGCATATTCAGTAACATGTTTTTCGCTCAATAATCGCTGGCTGAAGCATCTGCCTGTTTCCACTAGCAGCGGTCATCATCATCATCAGCCTGTTTGCATTAGCAGCAGTCAGTTGGGATAGCATCAGCCTGTTTCCGTCAGTAAAAGCCTGCTAGGACAGAATCAGTCTGTTTCCGTCAGTAAAAGCCTGCCGGATAGTGTCGGCCTGTTTCTATCAGTAGAACTCGCTGAGATAAAATCAGTCTGTTTTAGTCGGAAGAAGCCAGCTGGAACAGCACCAGCCTGTTTCCATCAGAAGCAGTCAGCTGGGACAGCATCAGCCTGCTCCATCAGTAACAGTCAGCTGGGACAGCATCAGCCTGTTTCCAACAGTAATCAGCAGTCTGTTCCTTTCGGCAACGGTTGGGTGGGACGGCAGTCTGTTTCCATATCGCCAGTTGCCTATGACGGATGGACGGCTCAAGTCAGCCAGCCGTCACTCCCACGCTTTTTGTCCACATTTTATCGTCGATCTGCATGTAAATGTGGCATCGGAGCATAAAACAATAACTTAGTAGTTCCTCCCAAGCTTGTTGCCCCACTGAAAATCAGTCAAACGGGTAATTACCCCCTCTTGGAGCCCCCCGGTCATAAGTTACGCAGCGATTCGAACAAATAATCATTACGTACTGTACAAAAACAGCCACATCTGTCCTCCAAAAAAGTGAATTCATTTGGCTACTTTTTAAAACAACTGCGTCCTATGGGACCTATTGGGCACCGCACAAAACGATTATTAATGCATAATTGCACGTCTGAAACCCATTCTCTTTTCGGTAGTGATTCATTGGGACGGGTATCGGTCAGAGCGGACGATAAACGTCGTCCCTCGCTGCACCCCCTCCCCGATCTATCCGCAGTTCGCCCAAAGGTCGCGTTCCACCCCGCCCCCAGGCGGACGGTCAAATCCCGCGCTGATCCTCGGCACGGGTAAAAAGTGGTCGGGCGGCCGGCGGCGGCGTTATGATTTTCGTGCTCACGACCGCCCGTGATGGAGACGTCACCGTCGAGGCGGCGACGAGGGCGGCAGCCGGGCGGCGGCGACGCGTCGCGACGGACACCGGCAGCAGGGGAACGCCGGAGTACGCCCGATATGGACGGGAAAACAGAGCACAATCCGGACATGACGCCCGCTTATTTCTGACGATGAGGTGGTGCTGGATTGAATCGGCGGATGTTCTTTGGACGAGCCTCCAAAGCCTCATTCTCCTTGAACAAAAAAGGAGGTAGGCGTGGGTTTGGCTGCACAGTGGCGGCACAATATGGGCATTTGTGCATGGTAAAAGTGTGTTGTTCGAGGCGTATGCTTGTTAAATGGACCAGCCAACGTGACCTCCGTCGATTAGAAAAAAATAACTTATGACGCTGAGTGGGTTGTTGGGTTGTTGGGAACTAGTCTTGCAAGAAGAAATGTGCACAAAGCGCGGCGTGCTGTATTCGACATTAGACAACGTGAAACAACAATTCATTCCAATCGTGAAAGAAATTTGATGAATTGCTCCTGGGGCTTACGAAGTGCTTGTTAGATAAATCGATAGGCATAGCTATTATGATGCACCGCAAACTAGTGATTAGTGGTGGGCTATCTGACAGCCTATACATATGCTAGGTTCTATCTTTCGTGTAGTCGCATAGAAAGCATTGTGAAAATATTAAGAAGGCATCCACCATCTAAACTGATGCACACGTATCTTTTGTAAACTTCGTGCTGCACATTTCCAATAACAAAATATTACTCCACGTAGCGTATTTTGAGTCTGTAACTTCCTTCCGCCGGAAAATGAACATCCCAAATGCTGTACACCATCTCAACAGCCTTCAAGTGTTGACAGCGAACAGGTTTCAAATGTAACTGCTCGTTACGTCTAATCCAGTCTGAAACAAAAGCAACTTCATCAAAAGCTTTCGCTGGAACAAGTGGAGTTCAGCGCTCACCATCACTTCGTTGCGTCTTCCACGTCCAGCGCTGCGCTCTCCCCACAGCCCGACGTGTAATTGTCAGCTGCCGCGTTTCCATGCGCATTAATTCCCGAAGCGCCCCGAGTCGGGAATTTACCGCGGATTCGTACCGGGCGCCGGCGTTGATTTACGATTTCGAGATGACACTCTGGAGCCGGCGGCCGCCGGGCCGGGCCGTGAAAAATGAGCGGCCGCGTCTCGTGGGTGCCGCGCTGGCGGCGCGCGCCGGCCGGCCGCGCGCCGTGGAGAGCGTCTGATCGGGGACAGCCAGATGGATGCTGCGGGGTCGGGCCGGAGCGTGTGAAAGGGTGCGCGCCGCGGCCGGCCGCGCCGCCGCCGCCGTCCGGCCGCCCGCTCGGCCCTCCATCGTTTCCGGAATGCCCGAAATTAGGCGGGCTCGATAGGCCGGTGCGCGTTGCGTAATCGGCCCGTTACAGACGTAATCACACTGGCGTCGGCCCCTCGGCGGCACCGTGACCGGAGAGAGAACCAAGTCGTTTCCAGTACCGGCGCCGGGAATTTGGGTCTGCCCAGAGATTGCCAGCTGACGCGCGGAGCAGCCATTGGGAAGCCAACGAGAACGGATTCAATACGTCTGCGAGGGCGATAAACGGAAATGTTTTCCAAAGGCCCACGGACATGCAACCAAGATTGCTGATGGCGTTACTGAAGGTCCATTTTTATGCATGGCACAATGTACGCACATGAAGACATTCAGTCACACGATGCGTTGTTGCTTACACGGGCGGTGTTATTACGGAACAAGTATCAGCTCAAAACTCGGCGAGCGAAACTGAAACAGCTAACGAATGCCATCGCTCTCCAATATCGTACAGAGTTCCTGCAAGTAAAATTTTTGTTGGGAATAGCTCCACAGTACACGGGATGGGACATGGGAGATCGATGCTGTTCTTACCGACCAGACATGGGGAATCAAAGTGTGCTAGTACATGCGTTTTGAAAGCTTCGGAAATGTTTTAACGTTTGTGGAGACGAAGCTAATTTAAGATAATTTTGTCGTATACCTCACGATACAACCTGTACTAAAACTGTCCATAGTTACTAGGACCATCGTCAGGTGGCGACTTTCAATGGAAAGAAACTGAAACATTGTTTATCTACTTAAAGGTAGAAAGAACGTTGTTGCACCTTGTTTTCCTCGCCAAGTAGCAAAACAACTTCCCGTGCTGAATGTGATTGTTCCTTTGTTTAACGTGCAATAATTTTTTTACATTATTTGCGTCAGAGACTGTTAAAATAAGTTATGAATAGATGGCTTATATGAAAAGAAAGTATGCATATGCCATAAAAAGTCTAAGTCCTCAAACATCCATTATTTGGAATGATCGATTTAGTTTTGCCTAGCAGATTCAGATCAGTCAAATAGATACGGTTGGAACTAAAAGACCACAGCAAGTCGGCCAAAACAGCATAAGCCTTGACGAAGATGGCGCATATAAACAAGCTTTTGCCGCTGAAATCCTCGTTGATTATGTTCCGATGAATTCGTGGATGGCTTTGACCTTTTGCGACTTACTGGCAACCCAGTCCTGAGGCAAAGTGGGCTAGTCCTTGAACGGCATAAACCCAAGGGTAAACCAGTCGCGCGGCTTAGTGAAATTCTATCCCGATGCAGACAAAACCACTTTCTTTCGTGGGAGAACAATGAAGGTAAATTGGCAGGCGAGTCAGATCGCCATCAGAAGGAGCGTTTTGCGTGTGTGCCAAATAGTTGTTGGCCTCCTGTTTTTTGCAAAAATAGGTATCATTCTGGCCATCTGAGGAGCACAGGGCGGGATGAAATGCCCTTATATCCGTGATTCCGCCTCCGGTAAGAGGCAATTGCTTATCGTGCAGCAAAACTTTTTAGTTGCCGACCACCGGAGTATCGTGATATGTTGGTCTCCGTCTTCAGTCACTCTTTAACTGGACGCCTGGCGTGTACCTCTTGAACCTGTTTCACGGTAGCCATATGACCATTCTATTCCAACCTCACATGTGTAAAATATGTGTATGTACGTGTGTTTTAAAGCATCGTTCCTGCGCCGCAGATACTTCACCCGGGATCCAGATTAACTCCATTGACTCTGGTCATAGCTTGGGAAAAATCCCATCAAGTACAGTAAATGAACAAATAAATGAGTATCTCGCACTTAGTGGCTTGTGGATGAGTTTACGTTAAATTCACCGAATTTCGTGCAAAGGTGTGGGCAATGATACAAATGAAACAATGAAAGCACCGGCAGTAGCAACCTCAGGAAAGGTGTTGTGAGAATAAGGTAAAAATAGGATGGCATTTTAGGGGATGGGTGTGGCCCCGGACGATTTTTGTTTGATTTTTGGGTTTGATGTGTTTTTTTTATTTTTTATCTTCCGTTTTCTATTTGTTTTTTTTCAAATTTCGTGTGCCCGGCACCGCTCCTGCCACTGTCATTCCTGGCCTGGCTGATATAATTCATATCGGCTGCCTCTCGCTTGTATTTGAATAACGTTGGTTCCTACATATAAACATGCATTCCTATTCATGTATGTTCTTTATGTTTAATGCACGCAAGGACGTTATGAGGTGGTTTGTTATGAGCACAGCTTTGTGACATGTAATGAGCATTGGGAACTGTCCTACGCTTTCAGATGCGGGTACAATAACCGCGGCTAATGGACGTTGTCATGATAATCATAACATGCAAATACAGTAACTCTAGGTCAGATTTATTAAATATCATGGTATATTGTGACAATGGGAGTACCACGAGGATCCTGGTGAAATAAACTGTAGCATTACGAGTTTGAAATTGTTTTGTGTGCACACATGCCTTATATTTTTAACATGCAATTAGTACATCATCTCTCCTTTCCTTGCGTCATGTCACGCCTTTAAATGTCTTTAAATATCATGGTATATTGTGACGATGAGAATACCACGAGAATCATGGCGAAATAAACGCTGGCATGAACATTTAATTGCTTTATATGCACACATGTTCAGTGTTTCCAAAATGTAATTAGTATACCATCTCTCCTTCCCTTGAGTATCCGACCCAAATACCTTCTTACCACCTGGAGTTACGAGAATAAGCGCTCAGATAGGCTAGTGAGCATTTCAAAGCCTTCGAACCCCATGGCCTCGGCCGGAGGAGACCGCAGCTGATGTGTTCGCCTCTGCTAACTTTTCTGGAATGTACGAATATAAAGGCCGCCGCCTACCGTGAAATTCGGTAGGTTCATTCGTTTGACCTGGACTCGCAACTACGATTTTCTCGCAGAGAGGATTTTGCCACTGCGATGTCTGGAAGCGAGATGTGAGTTTCAAATGTCGGTAGTTTCGCATGCTTTTTTTGCGACGTAAGTTCAAGACACTGCACAAGCACAAAAAGTGACAAAGAAAACCAACAAAATACACATATGTTTGTCAATAATCGCAGCTAATGAAATGAATGAATTAACAACAGCTAGGTTGGTCTTGTTTAAATGCAGACGTATCTTTTTTTGCGTTTTCTGCGTTCGTAACATAAGGAAAGTTTTTGCAGTGTAAAAGAAGGATGAGTTGTTAGCAAAATCTGTCTATTTGCTGAATCTGCCAAAGGTACGCATTGGAATTTCGGAAGGATATGCTTGGCTTGTATATTGATGTTTGCACATAGCTTTCATGCACTTTACTACATTGTAAGTTTATTTTGCACTTTATTCGTACACCAAGAGTTCTCACGGATAATTCCGCCTAGTCTGTCATGGCTTCCGGGCTGTAAGTGCGACGTCGCGGTTGCCGACTTTCGCGAAGCAAGCGCTCTTTCAATCTGCATTTTCAGCTGGTCGTAGCCTCGATCGACGAGAAAATCGTAGCTGCGAGGTCGGATCGGCGGAATGAATCCGGGATCGACCAGTGTGCGGCGGCCTTAGGATCGCTCCTTTGTCAACGTTGCACGAAAAGAAACGGGCAAAAGAACAACGCTCCCGCGATCTCACCCTAGGGACCGGTGTCGTGGCTCGTAGTCAAACCTGCTTTCCAGGGTAGTGAGGTCTAGATTCCTCCCACCCATCTGTTCTGGTTGTGTTCCTGAGCGGGTGTTGCCACTTTCAGTTCTGCTGAATCGCCGCCAAAAATATCTGGCGCTCAGATTGAACTGGAAATTTTTGTGGCAACTTAAATGAGTCTGAATCCATCCTAACTTTGGAATCAATCTTCTGTAGCCATTTAAGTCCTTGCATAAATGCCAGCCCGAACTTTATCAATTTTTGGAATTCAGCCGGTCGAGGCCGGCTCGGACGACCCGGAAATGTTGGTGGAAAGTTAGCCCCGCTTGATTGCTTGGTCTCTGGCAACTAGCGCTCCGCTACACGTGTTGCAAACTTGCTCCGGTCTGGACGCGGTCCGTGTTCGCTGAGAGCAGCCCTCCTCCCCCTCCCCCTTTCCCGCTGCCAGGATCGATGGTACGGCAGTCAATGCGCCCAGCGCCGTGCATTGAGTAGTGTTTTAGCATCGGGCGGTATTGACTCGCCTATTGTGCGCACCGCGATGCGTGCTGAGCGTGCGGTGCGATGCGTGAGGAACACCATGGGTTCCAGGCAAAAGGAGCGGCAGGCCATGCTTTATTCCATGCTTTCCATGGTGTGTATGCTTCTCGGACAGAGATTTGGGGCACCAGTATGGTTGGGATCTTAGGAATAAACGACTGATAGTTGGCGCACAAGAACAGAGGTTGGCCCAAGGCATCAGTCGAGTTGCACAGAGCTTGCTTGTAACATGTCTTTCAGTCTTTCTACTTCTGAATCTGATAAATTCTGGACAGAATTCCAGGCAGTTCCTCTCCAGACATCGCTATCCACTTAATGCTAAAATTTCTGAGCAATAAGGGCTCTTTGTTCTCCTATCCCCCCCTCACAACACCCCAGGGCTCCCTAGCCATGCAAGTATGCATGCAGCTGTGCGCATGTACATATGTAAGTGGGCATATGAGTGCATATAGGAGTATATATGAGGCTTTAGAACATATATATTTATATATATATATATATATATATATATATATATATAGATAGATAGATAGAGAGATAGATAGATAGATAGATAGATAGATAGATAGGTAGATAGATAGATAGATAGACAGAGATATATATTATGAGACTGTAGTATTAGGTATGCCCTAAGAGTCCAACAGAAAAACTCGTGTTTGAATATGACCGCCATCTTGCACGGTCCGTGTCAGACTGGGGCCATCAGACGAATAAATCGACGCCCATGTTCTAGCAAGCGCACAAAGGTCAACGATCAAGACAAAGCTGGACCGTCCATGAATATCATACTTCGCTCGTAAACTTATATTCACCACGTGTCGTGCATCAATCGGCAGTCTCATCCATCGGTTCGCACTGCAAAGCCCGAGCCGTTGCGAAATCTGGCGGACCCAAGATACTGCGGCCAAACTGGCTGCCGCCGAGACGCCGACTCGCCGCCGCCTAGCGGCGGTTCCCTGAACCAGCGCCGCCGGGTCGTTGCCGGAAGACGCGCGGCGGCCAGCCTCGGCCGCCGCGGGCTCTGTTTACACCCGGCGGCGATATTTCGGGCGCCGGCCGGCCGCCGCGTCGGAAGTCGCGCCGGGCGGGTCGGAAGTCTGCCGCGCGAGCCGGTTGAGCGCGGCGCGCGCGCAGGTGCGTCGATTGATTGGCCACGGGCGCGGCGGCGGTCATTGTCGCGCCATCTGGCGGCGCGGCTCGGTTCCGGCGGGCGCGCCGCTTTTGTGCCGAGATGTCACGCGGCCGTCGGCCGCCGGCAATTAGCCGCCGTCGGCCGTGATCCATTAGGCGGCTGTCGGCCGGCCGGCCGAGCGCGGCCGCGTCTCCGCGCCGCCGCCGCCGCCGACGCGCGCGTCGCGCCGCGTCGTTAGCGGCGCGGCAACGCTGGGAGCGCCGCCGCGGGAGGTCGGTCCGGTCCAGAGGCCGACGGACGCCGCAGATGGCGGCTGGCTCGCGTCCAACACGTGACGCATGTCCGCCGCCGGGCCGTATGGTGTAAAACCGGGATAAATCCGGGCTGGGCACTCCTCATTATCTGATCGTGCCATTGTCTGGCCGATGGCTGCCATCGACCTAACAGGATACTTCGATCAAAAACGTCTCACACGACTAGGGAGGCCGGCAGCGCTGCTGTGAAGCGACTGTTACATGCCTTGATAATTTAGTATCGTTTAACATAACGTCTATGGCGTTGTGCTCAGTACCGAAACGTTTCACCACCTTAATGGCTACAAGAATTTACGGACAACACTACAACGAACAGACTACAGAGATTCATTTCGGTAAACTCGTCCTCAGCTGGCTCGCAGCGCGACCGCGGCACGCGGCGGCACGGCACAGGCGCACCTAAGGGGGACCCAGGGGGCCCGACCCCTTCTTAGGATCGCACTTTTTGTGAAAACCATTACACATCGTCTTCCCGGCAGGCGGTTTTCGTATGATTTCAGTTCACATTGAGCTCCGCCCCTCCCCCCCGTAAGAAAACCCTGGCTGCGCCCTTGCGGCACGGCGCGGAAAATCGGCGCTACTGAACCTGTCTGCGCCGACGTTCAAACCTGCAGGCCAGGGAGTCGACGCTCACGTGATGCAAAACCCGATCGTTCGCCGGCAGAAGCTATCGAGAGGGGAGCGCGCGATTCTGCCAGCCGGGATGCGTGGTCCTGCCGCCGGGAAGACCGGCGTCACCTGTCCACAGACGGCACGGTTTACCATGACCAGGGACGGTGTGATAAACGCGCCGGTGGGTGGCGCGGTTCCGCTTCCTGTGAAGCGCGCCTCCACCAATCGCCAGTCGCCGTGATCGATACCGGCTTCCGTGGGAATCAGCCGTCCCGTCCGGTGGCGGCGTCTTCGGCGGCTCAGCCTGCGTGTGATTAGCCGCCGAGCCCATGATGAGCAGTCAGTCTGTGGCGGCATCACTGCCGAGCTCAAGATGAACAGTCAGTTTGTGGCAGTATCACTGCCGAGATAATGATGGACTCATAAGCTATCACTGATGAGCTCATGATGTCTGGCGGTATCACTGTCGAGTTCATAAACAGTTTGTCCGCAACGTTATCACTGCCGAGCTCAAGATGAACAGTCAGTGTGTTGCAGTATCACTGCCGAGATGATGATGAGTAATCGATCCGTACCGGTATCGCGGCCGAACCCACGATGAACAGTTCGCCCTTTGCGGCATCACTGCCGAGCTCGGTCTCATTAGCTTCGAAACTCTTCACTGGGCGCCATTCGCAGACCTCACCCCCTCTCCTGACCCCACCCCCGAAGTCCTGGATCTATTCCTGAGAACGGCCAAACCACTGCTGAGATGAATGACGGCCAGGATGTGGTATCGTGAGCAGCTGGTCCGTGACCACATCACTGTCATCACTGGCATCACTGCCTAGGCGACTGACAGCTATCGCATTGCATTCAGACACGAATCCCATAAATCTCTCCCGAAGAAAACAGACGGCCGCAAGTGACGAAAGGGAACATACACCGCCGCGTCAGCGTTTCGGACAGCTTGTGTATGCTCACCAAACATCGTTCCATTCTTGGCTCCACAAAACACCTCGTCTGCGACTGCCAGTCGCAGTGCGTCTTGCGGCCGAGAAAGACATGGTGCTTCAAAATGGCGTCCACCGCCGGGCAGCCTCTGTTTAGCGTTAATAGGCCGGCAAAAAGTGGCGGCGTAAACCCGGCGTCCGAGGGCTGCTCATCCCTCTCAGGCCCGCTCCCAACCTGCAACTCAATCCCGTGGGCGCCTCGGGGACGGGGGCTTTAGTGGGCCGTGAGGGCCTCTTGGGAAGAGCGCAGGCTGCAAGCGAGTGAAATGGTGCCAGCTGAAACCACAGAGTCGAAGAGCGAAATCTAGCTGGTGGCGGAAGCATCTGGACGAAGTTCTTTCTTTTGTCCCACGCATCACTCGGCTGCACTTGATTTGAGCCTTATCTTCAGGACAGAACTCTTGTTCTGCCCGGATGAAAGCTTCCGTTTGCTTGTTAATTACGCAGCCGTGCGTGCAGATCGCAGTGTAGAACTTCAGGGAGTGGATGTATCGTGACAGAGGCGCCCAAGTTTCTCTGAGGCGGCTGTCGAGATAAGATGGGAGCTAATAAAGGACCTCCGCATGATTGGTAGCGGAACGGGCGGGCCGGACGGACGATACGGACCGACCCAGTTGTAGACAGCGGCCGGGAGGCGCCGAGCGCAAACCGTGGGAGAGGCGAATTTCTGCGTCACCCCGAGACCACCCATTCAGGCCGGGGACAGACGCTCCCTCGGCGGCGCGCATTGTTCCCCAATCTGCCTACGTCGGCCACAATGTCGGCGTCCAATTGCGGGCGTCCCCGTCCCGCCGGGCCCGGCCGAATTATGATTCGGCCCGGTCGACGGCCGGACCACCGCGATCGCGTCGCCACGCGCTGTCCACCCGGCTTTGCCGGCCGGTCGAGCACGTGCCGCGACGGTCGGGGAGGGGCGCCCGTGACGGCGGCCGTCACCGGGCCGTCATTACGACCGCATACCGTTCCCATGTAGACATAAATATCGCGCCAGCAGCGGGCCGACCGGCCGGCCGGCCGGCCGCCGCCCGGCCCTGATTACCCTCATTCGGCGACGCTCAGTGAAAGACACCGTTCATTTCGCGGGCGCCGTTTAGCGAGGCTGGCATTAGCGGGACGGGCGGGCGGGGCAGGGCGGGGCGGGTCGGCCCGGTCGCCGAGCTGGCCTGAGGTCACTGGTCCGGTCACGTGCCCCCTCCCCCTTCCTCCGCCGGCGCCGGGACGCCGGAAGCAGGTGAGGCCGGTGGGAGCCGAGCGGCAGCGGCCACTGGTGTTGTTGCGCCGCCCCGGCCGCCGCCGCGCCGCCCGCCGCCCTGATACGATAATAACAGATCCGTAATGCCCGCGCGGATCGGGCCCATATTTTCTCCGATTCAGTCGGAGAAACATGTGATTACGGCCGCCCCTGGAAGATGGCCGAGTGACAACGCGGCCGCGCGCTGGGCCCGGCCGCGGCGCCCGCTATAATTTACCGGTCCTAATCTGTGTAATTAACGTGCGGGCGATAACCGGCCGGGTGATCGCACAGCTGTGGACCGCCGCCGACCGAGCGCCGGGCTCCGCCGCCGACAGAGCCGCGCGCGGCGCAACACGCTCCCCGGCCCGGCACTCCCGCCGGCCGCCGATCGGGGGAGAACATTGTCCCGTGGACGTGGGGCTGGAACTGCCTGGTGGAGGTGGATCGTGTTCCGCTCCGTGGATGTGGAGCAGAGACTCCCGCGGATGTCGGGGGTATGCTGCTGCCCGGGCATAGGGTATTCTTTGTTTCGTGGATGTGGATCACGGACTGTTTTATGAATGTCGTGTATCTTCCGTTCCCTGAGTACTCTCGACGTGGGCAACAGGACTCTCCCGATCGCAGGAAACCCTTTAGGCAATAATTTCCACCGTGACTCATGTTTTATGTTCTGACCGTCAACGTCCTCGCGATTGCAGGTGGTTCAGGACGTGCCTGAAATTCCTCACCTCTGTCGGTAAGTTGTGCAGACGAAATCTTGTCCCCCCGCCCTCCCCTATTCCTACGTGTATGTGGACGTCCAAGTGAAAGGGAAAGGTTTGGTTTCGAAGGTAGGACTTGGTACCGAAGAGACCATGAGCCACGAACACCAAATGTTGTCCTAGTGCTGACCGTCCGCAGGGCCAATGGGAAATGGTTCCACTTTGACTTCATTGGACACCTGTGCCTCTTTCTTAATCGTTCGTGGTCCGGTATTTCAGTTACGCCCCTGGCCGGCTCCGGAAGCAATGGGTGGAGAGGTCAAAAGGTCAAGCGTGAAGGAATTCACAATAACCTTCTTTGAAGATGCGAAACAAACTATGGACAAGCTCCGTTCATCATGCGTTATTTGACGTTTGTTTAAGCACCCCAGTTCGGCATCTCAAACATTGCTCTTCTGACGTTCCCTACACATTCGGTGGGAAAGTGTTGTTTCCGTTGTTGGCTTTATTTATTCCTTTGGTGATTTCCTTCAGCTTCACGACATCGAAAGTCGAAATTTTAGCGACTCAAATGTTGTCAACAGCTACAGTGTTGATTTACCGTGTTGATTTTAGATTACATTTTTATTTTAGATACATATTATATTTTAGATTCATAGATTATATTTATATTTTTTAGATACATATTATTTTAGATACATTTTTAGATTACAGTGTTGATTTACCGTGCTAATTCATTATATGATAGACGTGCCAGCAGTGGCTGAGCTACGATAACTTGTTCTTACGGAGAGTACAATGAGGGTTTCTTCAAAGGCTCATTTTCCTTCCCAGCCCTTTAAAACTGGAACTGATAATTTGCCACAGCGCTCAGCCGTGGCGTGAAGGGCCAAAAAGGAAAACAGGGGATCTGTTAATGAAGAGCTGAGTGTTAGGCCACGACTGCGGCTAGTTGTTTCAAGACAGCTTCTGCATCTCTCCGCGCTATGATAAGATGTGTTATTGCCAGGCTGAAGCTCGAGAGCGCGTGTCAGATAACTTTTTACTCAATTATCTACCGCACAAAGAAGCTGTGGGCATGCATGCCACTAATGTAGCCCAGTACGATAGTGCAGTGAATGGTCGGATTGCCTTTAATAGAATACAGGACCTATCTCCATGGTAATCTTTCTAGAGCCAAAACAGCCTGACTATGCAGTAGCTCCGTGAATGGCTTGACGATGTAAATACACCATGCGAGTGTTCATGGTTCATCACCTGTAACGAGCCGCCATGTATGTGCTTGTACTGTTGGTGCTCTTTAGTGTTCGGTGTTCTTGGTATGTACATACTCATCGAGAAACCGCTGATACTTTGCAACACAGGGTGTCGTTTCCTTTGCACCACAGTTGTAATGTGAGGAGTTAGTTTTAAATGAAGTTAACTCTACGTGGGCTCATGCTTTTTTAAAGAACTTGTCACGACTGATGCCGAGAGACAGAGTGAGTCTTATTCCAACAAGCAAGTAAATAAAAAACCGTGTGGGAAAGCTTCGCTTGACCTAATTAGAACCAGTCATAACGGTTTCCGGAATCCGATTATATGGTCATGGCTGGAGATTTCCGAACATTGCTTGAAAATAGGCAAAGCATTTGCCTAAAATAGTGAGAACAAGTCTGAACAGGATTCCACAACACTTCCTTCCCAGCTTTGGCATAGGCCAAACGTTCGAATCTCTGACAAATGCTGTGTCTTAACCCTCCCGGCTCCGCATTCCCCAGGGCCTTCATTATGTAGATGTTAATAATATCAAATATCAAAATAATATGATAACATCAAAACATTACTAACTGATTTCAAACGCAAATAAAGAAACGAAAAATAAAGGGAAAAATGAGACTAAGAGGAGTTTCGGCTCACAAAGGTGTGAAACTTTATTAACTCGCCCTTGACTGGCGCTTTTTAGTGTCTCCGAAATATATACAGAGTCCTAAAACTTTCAGGATACCTTCTTGCAAAAAATGTGCACGTGCTGACAGAGAAAATGGTAAACAATATCGTCTTAGACCACGTCCAAACGATGTCATAAAGACAGCCATGTTTTGCGACTAGACGTTCAGTTTCACTTACCTCCTCCACTGTTGACGCTTATGCACTGCGCGGTGATTGTGGTTTGTGTTACATGTCAGCACGACCTGAGTGTTCAATATGAAACACCTCCGACCCCATGCTAGATCATCCTAGGTCAAATATGCATTTTAGGCGCTCCATGTCCATTGAAAATATGTCAAAAAAGGATCGAATAAACTGATTTGGTTTTTAGATGCTGTCGGATAGACGAACGAAATTTATTGTGACATATTACACGAGCGACTTGCACAAGAGACTCTTCCACCAAGGCTGCGAGTTTTGCAATAATTTTTGGCGGCTTAATGCTGATCTCAGATTAGTAAATAAACTGATGGCGCCAGTTTGACGCTCAGGATGATCGGTATAGAGACGTCGGTAATTGCAATGCTATCAAAAACGCTGTGAAGATGTGCACCATGAACCAATCTGACTAACAGGGCTGTCCAGAAAGTCCAGACAGACGCCACCGATGTGTCGCGATACTGCGAGTTTGAAATGCCAAAACGTTGCATTGCTACATGTGCATAGTAATCAGAGTAATTGCAAGGATTTATCTGTCCTCAAAACTCTCTGAAAGTATTTTTTTTAGGATCCCAATATCAAATGACCCAAAACACGCATTGCATGAGCCGATAGCAAGGATTTCAAATTTGATTTGGCCTATGACCTTGGTCTTTGATGACCTTGGATCAAGCGGCACGCAGAATATTGTTCCATGTTATCTGACTCATATTACCATGCGAACTTCATTCTTGCATGCTTTCGGTTGCGTGCTTTTCATTGTGATTAAGTCTTTGGGAGAAAAAAATCGTTTTTGGGGTTTACCTGACCTGTGACATCAGCAGTAACCAAAAAGTAACAAGTATATGTGTCACTAGACTGCACGGTCATCTGTTACCGATTGCCGTTTGAATCAGCAAAATCGGGCGAATGGATATCGAGATAGGGGGGTGTCAAACACCCCCCACCCCCGCCGTCAATGGTGGATGTCGTTAATGCCGTTGTCAATGCCGGCTTTGCAAGATTTCTGCAGAAATGAGGGCATGAGAAAGGTGGATGAAATTTGTTCTCGGACCTAATAACTGGTTCGGCGGATCTAACCATCGAGCCAAAAAAATCCAGGCGTCCAAGCATTCAGACCCGCTGTAGAGGTTGCACTGGACGATCACCTCATCAAAATCCTTTTGAGAATGCCTTTTCTTGGAAGCTATTGCAGTGAGTTCTGTGGCCCTTGATCTCGCTCCGTCCCCTGGGAGCGCGCTGTTGGAAGGCAGGAGCTGTTCAGAGAATATCTTGTGCAGTCAGACTGGGCAGCGGGCAGGGGCAACGGCAGGCCGGCCGTCACCTGTCGGGACGCCGCTGCTCGGACCCGTCCGCCGCGCCCCCCCCCCCCCCCCCCATCTCCGCCAGCTCCGCGGTCACAAAAACTCGGCCAGAATCAAATTCTCGCGACCGATTACACTCTACATTTGATAAATGCCGGTCGGGCGCGGACGGCGTTTTTTTGTCGCCGTCCGAGGGCCGGTGGGCGGGGTCGAGCCAGCCCGCTGCGGCGGCGGGCCTTCAAGGCGCCGAGTCGACCGGACGGACGGCCGCGCCGACAGGCAGCCAGACAGACAGACGGACAGACGGCCGGGCCGGCAGACCAACAGATCGACAGACAGACGGACAGACAGCTGGGCCGACAGACCAACAGATCGACAGACAGACGGACAGACGTCCGGGCCGACAGACAGACGCACAGACAAACGGTCGCGTTAGAGGACGAACAGACGGAAAGACGAACGCACGGTTGGCAGCCAAACCAACAGACGAATAGGTGGACGGACGTTCGAAAGGACGGACGGACAGACGGAAACCTAGACCAATGACCAACTCACGGAATGACGCACAGACAGACGGGCACGCGGACAGATGCATAGGTGGACATTTGCACGGAAGGAGAGACCAGATCATGGACCGACAGACATGGATTGATGGACGCTCGGCCGGACGAATAGCCAACTCACAGACAGACCGAAAGCTGACAGATAAACAGATGAGGACAGGCAGACATACGGACTGAAAGACGGGTGTATCTGTGGGAAGGCGGACACAGAGTCCATTCACGGATAGGCAGACAGACTTGGGAAAGGACAGACGAACTCTTCGAGAAATGGAGAAAATTTTCGTCACCCGAGCCAAGTACCGATATAAAATATAACAAAGATCTCGATGGCAGATGGATTCAACTTTATTCAACCGAAACAGAAGCAAGGATGCGGTTGGACATTCAGGCAATAATGAGCAAGTGGGCAAACGGACAGGGAAACCAGAAGAAAGAAAAAGAGAGAATGGAGGGAGTATCGCGCTGACTGTCAAAGGCACTGAAGCAGGAAAGAGGTCACAGAGAAAGGAAAACAAAGACCCACGGGGAAGCCAGATGATCTAAGTTCAATGTCAGCCACAAACCAGACCAGACAAACTGACAGGCAGACAAACAGGGGGGAACCCGCTGCCGGGGGCGGGTCAGGCAGTGCGGCGGCCGGCCGGCGGGGACCGACTGCTGACGGCTGCCGTCAGGCGGCGCCCGTCTCGCGGCCGACGCCCGTCGCGGCCGACGCCGCGCGGCGGTGACGTCAGGGTGTCGATGACGACGAGCCGATCGAAGCGGCCGGCGTTGGCCGGCGGCCGTCAGCGCGCCTTCGGGCCGAGCCGCGCGGCGAGGAGACGCCGACCGACGACCAGCCGGGCGCTGTCAAATCCCGCCCAGCACCGGCAGGGAGTTGCCTCAACACTTGCTGGCCTCTCCGTGGCTGCAATATTTACACAAAAGAGATTTTGCCAAATAACAAGGAAATGAACGCCCATTCAGTCGTACGTCGTTTGAAAGCAAGGAAATGAGCTACTTGCAGGCAGCGAGCGGTCTTGAAACCTCTCAGGCTCACGCTGCAGAAATAATACACTTCAAGGAGGGGCAAAGGCAAGGGGCAAACGTGCCGTGTTCCCCCAGTAGAGCTATATTTTGACCACTTGTTCATTATTTGACACATTATAGTTATATTACGGCTCGTTTACATTCTAGCGAAAGAAAAAGAACACTTCGCTCCAAAACTTATCTCATCATGCCAGAAACCTCAAAATATTCCAGCTGAAAATTTTACATGTGGAATTCCAAAAATCCGTGGTGCCCACTGCGTCCCTTACTATCTCTAAAGAGCCTAAGCGTATTTCAAAATGACCCACTGAATCCACACCAGCTAACAATATGCGAATTTTTCGCTCTGTTTGTCAGTGAAAAACCACCAGCACGTCATGGCTACCTCTCACTTTGCTCCCCACCCTCCTCCGCGGTCCGCGTGCTCCAGTCTCGCCCCTCCAGACGCAGTATCCGTCTGTTCAGGGCCGACCAGCCTGTCCCGGGAGGCCGGTTCGAGACGGGACCGGGGCGTAATTATTCCGGCCGGCGCTGCCACGACCCCTGGCGGCCGGATCAGTAGCAAAACAAGCGGCCTCCGGTCGCGCCGGCGGTGGAGCTGTCCATCAGGGCCGACCGGCGGGCCGGTGCGCCGGGCCGCACGCACCACTTGGTAGGAGGCCGGCAGACCAAGCCACGCGCACACCAGTAGGAGGCGGGCAGACCAGGCCACACGCACGTCAGTAGGAGGTGCGCAGACCAGGCTAAATACACGTCAGTAGTAGACCTCGGTAGGAAACCGGTATACCGGGCCACATGCACATCAGAAGAAGACCGGTAGACCAGGCCATACGCACGTCAGTAGGAGGCCGGCAGACCGAGCAACACGCACATCAGTAGGAGACTGAAAAGTTGCCGTGTACACGCAGTTCCCTGGGCTGGATGAGGAGGAGGGGAACAGTCGAGAGCTCCTGTGGTTCTGCGGACAGCGCGAAACTGAACACCGAGTTAAGGTTGCGTTACCACGACCAGTTTATAGGGACTCCATGGAGAGCTGTGTTCCCTGCTGTTCCCTTTTCGTTTTATATCAGTGTAATGGATGCATTATGTAGTTCAGGCCATGGGTTTTCTAGGTAGTTCAGTTTCAGGTGAAAAACTCAGTAGTATGCAGTTTAGTGAAACCGGAAGTTTTTCAGCGTCAGATTTCAAGGCAAGTTACAGGACACACTGTGAGCTCTTTATGGAAAGCGATGGATGCTTCCAAAACATCATATTAGGCTCTTTCGTTTTTAATATGGATTTGTTGGAACTGTACTCCGTTAGCCTGCGATGTTGCAAGCAGGTTCAGCGTTAAATAAACCCACGGGCTGTGTAACACGGATCGGCAAATACAGCTTCTTCTTCTCTGTTGGAGCCCCCAATGATCTTAGTTTCCAGCGAAATTAATCGCGCAAATTTGTAATAACTTAGAAAACTGCAGTCGTCTCAGCTAGTTACTGTCATCTCCATTGTTCAGCTGGAGACCGATAAAGTTATGTCGGCCAAACCCAATCTCCGTCGGAATACTATCAGGTCAAGGGCCAGTGGAACTTCACCCCAGGCCAGAGAAGTCAGACTTTTGCGAAAGCGCATGTTATGCAATCGTGACCGCTGGCATGCGGGTTGCTTCACGACTTTGTTGCGTCTAGGTTAACTGTTTCTTCCTGGTTCCCGGTCACATCAGGCTGCAGCCCAGGCTGTTTTAAAGATAACGCGGTAAGCGCTTTTCGTGCCCAGTTGAACTATGAACTGCGCTGAATAGTATACACTCCAAGAAAGCAGACGTTGTCTGCTTTAACATGTCTGGGCTTGAGCGCAGCTGCGTGAGCTCCTCGTTCTGTGACGCCCATAGCAACGTACAGCGACACCAGACTCCATGCTTCCAACAGCCGTAATCGGTGATGCGGTCAGTGATCCGCACGCGATGATTCACTCGACAGGTATGGACCGTCCTCGGATGGTCTCTGGATGTCTGCTGAGGGACCGCTGGTCTTCTCTGACCGATTGCCTGGATAACGAAGACAGTCCTGCTGGCCGACGGAGAGACTGCCGGATGTCCGCCGGTCATCAGGAACGGACGGCCGCGGTCATCAGAGACGGACAGCCCTCGGTCATCAGAGACGGACGGCCGCCGGTCAACAGGGACGGACAGCCCTCGGTCACCAGAGACGGCCGCCGGTCATCAGGGACGGACTGCCGCTGGTCATCAGAGACGGACAGCCCTCGGTCATCAGAGATGGACAGCCCTCGGTCATCAGAGACGGACAGCCCTCGGTCATCAGAGATGGACAGCCCTCGGTCATCAGAGACGGACAGCCCTCGGTCATTAGAGATGGACAGCCCTCGGTCATCAGAGACGGACGGCCCTCGGTCATCAGAGACGGCCGGCCCTCGGTCATCAGAGACGGACAGCCCTCGGTCATCAGAGACGGACGGGCGGCGGATGACCGGGCACGCCTGCCACTCACGGCCGGCCGCGCTATGACTACAAATGGCTCTGCATAATGGGAGGGAGGCATACTGATTTGCGGCGCGAGCCGGCGATTGTTAGCGCCGTGCCGACTGGCGGCGGCCGCGGCCCGCCCAGCGGCCCGGCCGCAGCCGCCGCCGCCGCCGCCGCCGCTGCCGCTGCCGCTGTGGCCGGCCCAGCTCCGCTGACGGGTCAATTTGACCGGGTCAGCCCGCCGGTGGGCCGGCAGGGGATGCGGTTCGTTCTGTTGGTAGTCATGCCATCACTCGAGGCAGGAGAGGACTGCAATTGTTGGTAAGTGGAGATCGCGGCGTGTGGTCACGAGCTAGAAGGATCACTGCCTGCCGTCATCTGAGACTGGTTTGCGCAGTTCACTCGGTTTAAGTCGTGGAGAACGCGAACGCAAACGCAAAGTTCAGTTTCCTTTCAGAATTTAATTTGCAGCAAGATCGCATTGCTTTGAACCAAACCATATTTCAAGGCCACCACACCCATACTGAATCGCGCTGATGACAGCAGCCTAACTTGCCGTCTTGCTAACAAGCACATCTTCTGACACATCGGCCATCTCCGGAGCCATTGGAGTCATGTTAACAAGGCTACCTGAACAATACCGCTGCTTCAGGGAGCTGCCAAGCTCGGCTTGTACCGCAAAATTGCGCTGCAGAGGTCGCCGTTCCCAGCTAATTTCGACACTTGCACCGGCGCTGTCAGCAGACGTGCGCCCGTTTTTGGGCCGACAGCTGCGGCAGAACGCAGACACCTACCTCGTCCTCCACAAAGCGCCGCAGCGCACCAAGGCCGGACTTTCGGCTTTTTACTACCACAGGATATGACCGTGAAACGTGGCTTTTGACAACAATCACTCACCGTAGCGCCAATCAAAATGGCTGCAGACCGCGGTCAGATAAAAAGACGCCGACCGATGCATTTGCATGATTTTGCCATCAAAAGGACAAAGGGAAATAACGGCCGAATTTCTGCGTCAATACCCGGCCAGACAATTCCTCGTGGCGGCCAGGTTTGGCGCCCATCAGTCATGGCATTGTTCTTCTGACGAGATATTATTTTCGGCCATCCAAAGAAGTCAACAGTGGTGCCGACCAGTGCCAGGTCTGAGGCCCTAACTGCAGATCGGCCACCAGATTAATGTACTAATTTGTTTCTCGACAAAGAACAGGTCGGATTGGAGAGCTGCCGTTTTTCATGCCAGAAGGAACAGGTTGCATGTCTTCCCGACCACGCATGCTTTGACAGGAACAGCAGCACAAGTAATTAGCTTAGACGGTTTTAAAGATCCTTTGCTTCTGAGCACGGGTGTAGCGGCCCATGCAGCAGGTAGGGCGGCAGACCCACTAGTTTTTGGCAATTTTAGCATAGGCCACGCAGTATTGCGCAGAAATATGACATCAAACTGGCTCTTGCTCTGCCAAGGAGAAAACTTCCCTTACGTCCGTGCTTTGGTATAAAAAGGGGAGTAATTAATGCACAGTAATGTGACTACGCTTGGAGCTATCGCAGGACATTGTGCATACAAGTAAGGTTGTTTGTAACGTTCAAGTATGCTGTTCCATAAAAAATGCACATTGAGTGCTTTTTCGTTTTGTTGTCGTCAACTTTGTTCCAGGCAACTGTGTGTCTCAATATTGCAGTTTTTGGTAAAACTTCGAATGTTTTTTATTTTATTTCGTTTTCTGTGGGCGTATATAATATACGAGTGTTTAACAGAAGTTAAACACTCGTATGTTGAACAGAAGTTACCTTGATACGTTTGGTTTTCTTCCAGACACTTCTTGTTTTTCACGCTAACAAAAAAAAACATGGTAACCTACTAAGCTTGCGCGATTCGAACATATGCAGTCTCATAAACCCCAGAGAAGCGTTCATCATACTGAAGATTTAAGTTTGACTTTGAAAGTTTCATGCTTGCGCTGCCTGTATTTTTCTCAAGTCGAGTGTAAACCAGCGTTGTCTTGCCTCAGGTCCTCAGACCCCTTCAGTGGCTGTCAGTTCGCTTCAGTGGCGTTTTTTCTCAGGGTTCCGACTGTCATTATCCTCCCCGCCTCCCAGCCTTCGGTGGGCACTCGGTGGCGCATTTTCTGGTCCCCGTAAAACACCCCATTGGTGGTTACGACCCGGTTCCGTTCCTACTTCCTACAATTACCCCCACTTAGCTCATTACCGGCGACTTCTGCAGCAACAGTAACACATGGCAAATGGCCGCATAATGGAAGGACACCCATTACCCGGTCGGCGGGCCAAGCTGTCTTTCATTAGTTGATTAGGCGGATTGTTTTTCTGATTGTTGTCGACCGTCGCGGTCGGGGTCGGCCTCCGGCCACGGCACCGCTCCTCCAACTCATTAATGTACGCCTGGCCAACGTCTAATCTCACTTAATTACTTTTCGCTTTGGTTCTTTTCTTTTTGTTGACTTAATGGAAACGTAAGACAATGTAGCCGAGGCCGCGGAACAACAAAGAAACAGACCTGAGCTCGGATGATGAAGGGCGTTTCGGTTTCCAACGTGGAAAACTAAATATTTGGCTGTTAATGATGGGAAATTATCTCGAGTTTGACGCTCGGTGCGGAATGCGGACCCAGAACGTGGACGATCGGCTCTGCGAGCGGGCCAGGCAGAGGGGAAAGAGGGGACGGCCAGGAGAGGGGAGGGGCCGGTAATGGCAGAGTAGGAGAGAAATATCCGAGCAATAAATTGAGCTGCGACGGCGAGGAGAGGAGACTGAATAAAAACGCATAACTCGGGAGATGCAGAAAAGAGAGAAAATGTAGACAGGGAGAGGAAGAAGAAAACAGATGTAGAAAAGGCAAAAATCAGGGAAAGGTAAACCATGGAAGACTTTTAAACGGATCATGCAGAAAAGAAGGCTTGCTTGGCCCTAGCATATCTCATATCGACACATCTGTAGAAGCGTTATGGAACCGAGAAGATTTTGGGAACTGCGTCCAGCTCAATTTGTTCTGCATTTCGTCTATGGACCGCTGTTCCACTGCTGAATGGAGGCGGCATGGTTCTGATTCAAACGGAGCTTTTACCGGTACGGAACGGGACCGGAATCCTCTGTGAATGGTGCCCGGAATGCGAGGAGTATGATGGAGCGTTTTAATAAACGCCCGCCTCGCGACATCTTCAGCAGACTGCCGAGCTGGGGGTGTGGAGTGAGATGTAGAGGTAAGAACGATGTAATCCGCAGTGCACGTATTTTTTGGTGTTAAGGGCATGCAATCAGACAGAAAGAAAAATAAATGCTGGAGCCGCCAGGACGTAGAAGCGGGTATGTTTAGACTTATAGGTATGTAGAAAAAAATGGGGTGGGGTAAGAAGGAAACTTTCATCCGCTTTCCCTGACTTGGTAACAAACAAAAAAATATCGCCTGCAAATATGCCGGTTCCTGTACCCACTGACGGATGTCGCTTCCACCGTTTACTGTTACAATGAATAGTCCGTGAGACAGTCTTCCTGAAGAGACCCATAATGTGAGCATCGAAATTATATCTATGGGTCTCCATATGCACTGTTCGTATATCCTTTTCTGTGCCCGATTTTCCACAGTTAAATCGGTCGTTGATCCTGTTTCCGTCCCGACTACGAATGCAAACAAACGGACCCTCCGTTCTGCCAGTGCATACAGGCGTCCTCTCGCGACGACCGGCGATGATGCGCCGCGTTCCGCGCGGCCAAGTTCCCACATGACATGCGCCGGGGCCGGCCAGGGAGCCGGCGCCTCGCCACCCGCCGTGGGCCGGATCGTGAGCCCAGTCAGCGGGATAATTTAGCCGCTGGTATCGACGCCCTCGCCGAGTGCAGATTACCGACACGGACATACATATCCACCGCTGGCCGGAGGAGGTTCCTGTGAGAGCATGACACTGGCATTACGCCGCGTGTCGGGTGGGGTTTCCGCCAAATCAGATCCGGTGAACTCCTCGTATGTGTCGTGGTTTTGTAAAACTGAGAGGCAGTTCTACGCAGCGAGGCGTAGATGCCGATGGCCACGAACGACTGGAAAATTCCGCAATTGGCGCTAGACAGCGGATGAACTCTGAAACATTTACTTCCATATTTCCATGTGATCATATAGACCTAGTTTTAGGCATGTTCAAAAGTGGGTGCGACGATTTCCGGCCTTTCACCGTTCCGTGCATGGTGAAACATTTAGTTAAGCTGTCGCTATTGTATTTCTTGGACACCATCAGGTAAAGAAGAGGCCATGTCTGAAGTGAATATAACAGACAAAAATCACTAAAGATTTCTCGTCTGGCATTCTGTAACATGACAGCCTCACATACAGCTAGTAAATGTGGTTCCTGGTATTTTGCTCAAAACCTTTTGTTTGGTATCCTATTTTGTGGTAGAACATTGAATCTTCGAACATCCCTCTAGCCTTTGGGTATTTTAAAATCAAAAATATTTTGAGTGGAAATAGGCCTGAATGACATTTGACCCCGAAAGGTAAAACTAAGGAAGCATCAGAAATACTGGTGTGAAATGTAAGGAAAGTTAACAACTGACAAGCTATCTGAATATCATCAAAGCATTTTTCGTGTATATTTCCGGGAAGCACATCTGGTTATATTGATATAAGCAGGTTTAACACAACACTTGATATGATTTTTTGCAGATGTCATTAGCAGGCAGCAACGAAACTGTAGATGTAGATGCCATCTTCCTCAGAATGACTTAAAGTCTTATGTTCCGTGGCTTTGCATAAGCCTGCGATTTTTGAGCGGAATGGCCACCGGCGGATTAACCCTATTCCCGGCAGGGGGGGCTGAATCCGCTCCCCCTAGGGTTTTTTGCTTGCCAATTCCAGACTTTTTAACGCAGCTTCACGAAACTTGGTGACTTTTCCTAGCTATTATTTCTACGTGTCTTGACAAAATTTCAAAACTCTGTTTTGCTCACGGGCGGAGCCAGGTAACGTTTTTGGGAGGCACCTCATGCCATTTTTGGCCATGTTGAGGGTAAAAGGAAAATGCCTGCCAAAAACAGAGTTTTTAAGATAGAACTTAAAACTTTATATGGATGTATAGCTAAATAGTTGGGCAATCTGCAGATGTAATTTTGTTTATCTGAGGCCACTTTACAAGGTCAAGTCAAGGCTTAAAGTCAAAATTTGTTTGTTTGCAATAATTTCGGCGCCGTTTTTTTTTAAATACCAAACCCAGAATATATATGACGTAGAAGGGTGTTTTCTACCTGTGTACCAAATTTTAGCTTGATATCAGGTCGGGTCACGGAGCTATGACCTAAAATGTCAGTGCGCGTACCCTATATCGCAATAGCCATAAAATGAAATTTTTGAAATAGAGTGAATTCAAATGACTGAAAACGTTCGCAGATAATATTAAATGTACACGAGATCATTCCAAGTGACCCCAAGGTCACTGAAGGTCATTTAAGGTCAAAGGTCACAAGTTGATCTGAGAAACGTGTGACCATGATAGTTCCCCCTTTTTCATGTCCCTGGCACCGCCTATGCTAACATTATACAAACATTGTAATGCGATTTGTACTTCTTTAGTATAACATGACTAGCAGAAGCCAAAAAAGGGTGTTTGCCTCTTTTGTTCATTCAGTTGTTAGAAAACTAATCCTCCTATTTTTGAAACCCTGTGAACGCCCATGAATTTTCTCAAAATTTCAGATTTGTCTACCCATGGTAAGAGCCCTATCCATAATCTCTCGATTGATGCCAGTTTCATCAAAATCGGTCCATAAACAACGGAGTTATAAGAAGTCCAAAAGTACCCCCCATTTTGATATTTTTGCCCCCCTGTATCCAGAAATTTCAAAATTTTGAAAATTTATTTTCATAAAAATGTAGTTTACGTCACGGCAAGTCGATTTCCGTTTGTTGCGATGAAATCGGACAAGTAGTTCTCGAGATCTCAGGGGGGGCCGAATCCGCCCCCCCTGCCGGGAATCGACCATACCGTCTAGCCCTACGGGAATAGGTTTAAGGGGAACCATCGTAGCCCTGGCCCCCTGTCGTTGGAATGGAGGGGCTAACATGCCTTTTAACCGCCCCTCCGGATGGAAAATGTTGTTTCCTGCTTTTAAAACATTTTTAAAAAGACATCTTAATTTTCGAAAATAGTGGAACAGAGTAGCCAAAATCCCGGGAGAAATCATCATTTGGGGTTACGTCAGGTTCGACGGACGAAGATTTGGCCCCTCCATAGCACGTGCTCTGGATCAGCCTTTGGATATGGCTTATCGCATGCTTAACTTGTTTTTAAACCGGCGTCTTGGTGTTCTAATAAAAGAGTCCGGTTTCTCTTCTTTTTTTGTTCATCATTGGCGTACAACATTTGAGAGGAACAGTAATTTGCAATTTTCCCTACGTATTATCGGAAGTTTAAGCTGTTGTGTTGTTGTATCACATCTTGAAGAGCACTTTGGCCTTCAGGCTTAGTGTGAATAATATACAATGCAAATAGTGCGGATCCAGCAGGAGATCTTTTGGAAGACGTGGGAAAGAAATGTCGTGGACCAGGTTGGATTCTTTCCCTTAGCACCTGAATCTGGAGCACCTTCCAGTACTTGGAAAAAATCAGTTCCCTCTCCAAAACAAAATCTGCAAACATATCCGATGGGAAGTGGTGGTGCAATACCACGGACATTTTTGTAGTTTATTAAAGCATTTTGCTGTTTCTGTGTGGCAAAAAAAAATGTTTAAAGTGCTCATGAAACATATGAATGTCTTGGAACGACATGTGCATATTCTGCACATTCAGAAAGCATTTTAATGTTTGCGACAGCGACAGATCAGCCGGTGCCTAACTCCCTCATGTCTCGGATTTTAAAATAAATGTGCTCATGGCGTTATCTGTTGCTTCGCATTGCGCTGTGCTTGTTCAGTCGATCCGAGGAATGGTCATCGAATTAGAGCCTCGGACAGTTTAGGGAGGCCACACTGCCCGACTCGCTTTGGTTGCCTATACCTCAAGGGTGCGGGAAGAACGGTGGGGGGGGGGGCAGCGTTCCCCAACTTTTTCGAAATTTGACATTGATTCTATGGGCTCTGACTGGAAAGAATTGACCCAAAATGCTTCTTTGCCCCCCCCCCCCTAGATGCGAAGAAGTTTCCGCGCTCCTGCTATAACTTGCAGAAAATTACTGTAATTGGTAGAGGTGCTACTCATCATTAGAATGACAATGATCCAAGAAATATTTTTCAACCCTTACTTTCTCATTTTTGAATATCTGATTTCGTAACCTCGAAACCTTAGGTCACGCGACCTAGCTTAAGATAAGAGGAATAAAAGATTAACTTTTCCCTTCTGCAAAAAAGTCAAAATGTATAAATTTCGCATCGACAGAAATAGGACATTGTACTGTAAAATAGGACATTGTATTGTATATATCATTTTATAGGTCATTTCCGGAGGCCTGTTTGGATTTTTGCTACGATACCAGCGTTTTTGTCGATTTAACTGAAGCTAAGACATCCAGATGTGCGATGATTCCTGCTTTTAGACCAGCTCGTCACATTGTATCACATCAATGACCTTCTCAAGGCCAACGCAAGTGACTGGCCTCGGATGATCTCAGTTGGTCTTTTTTGGGCCTAGACACATTATGAGGTAATTTGACATCCTGAATCCGAATTCAGCGTCCAATTTCACCACATGGAGGAGCAAACCAGCGATTTCCAGTGAACTTCACGTGGTTTGGTCAAAACGGTATAAGGTTTCACCCGACCTGGCATGTGGCGGACCATTCATGTGGCGGAGTCATATAAGACGTTTATAGGTTAACCAGATTATGAGAAGCATACTGGTGTTTATTTAGAGTCACCATGTCCAATATCGTTGGTGTTGTATTTATTTGAAATTACAGTTAGAAGTCTGTTCAGCGTATATTTAAGTGCTTGTGTATGAGATATAGGCAATCTCAGTCCCATACTTCAGCCACTGTATGTGAATTAGAGTCACCAAATAAACACAAGAGTGTTCTTGAAGCAGGGGCGCAGAAACCGGGGAACGGGGTATCTGTCTCCCCCCCCCCCAACTTTGGGCAGCATTCAACATTAACGTGGCATGGGAAGAAGCGAGGTAAACATCACATTTGCCCCCACCCCCATCTCCACAGAGATTCCAGTACCACTGTCCTGAGGGTCTTACCAATCTATCAGCACCTTATGTGATCCCGCCATAAGCATAAGTGACCTTCGAGGTAAGGTCGGACCTTCCGGTTTTGACTAAGCCAAGTGAGGGCCGTCGGAAATGGCTGGTGTGCTCTTTAGTAGGTTGAAATTGGACGCTGAATTTGAATTCAGGACCTAAAATTACCCTATACAATGTGTAAGGTTAAAAAGGTCATCTGAGATCATCTGAGGTTAATGACGTAGGATGACTTTAAAAAGGTCACTGACCTTATGCAGTGTGACAAAGTGGTCCATTAACACCCCAGAAATTAGCGATCATTGAACATCTGAATTAAAGTTGCTCTTTTCGGAGAAATTCAAACCAATCTCCGACCAAAGTCCGAGGAGGAAGCCTTCCCAGTGTCCTGCACTGTCCAAGACCCATGTCTGTCCAAGGAAATCCCGACGTATTTTTTTTCAATTTTTAAAGTCTGTTTCAGATTTTCAAACAGCCAGGTCTAAATGTATTGCTTGTATATATACCTATATATATATATATATATATATATATATATATATATATATATATATACCATTAATGGGTATGGGTAAATGAAACAGGAATGGCAAAATAAACATGTCTTCCATTTTTTTAGGCCGTGGAGCTGGTCTTTAGGCGGAATGCATGGAAACTGTCAATAACTAATGCCCCCCCCCCTCTCCCTCTCCCTGCATGTTTTCATCTCGCACTTACGCCTTTGTTCACACATGATAGCTTACAGTTAAAGCATCATCTGTGATGGTTTGTAGAACGAAAATGGATAATTACTCTTTTCATGTGTTGCGCACCCTGCGTTGTCTTCCCAGTATTAAATTTATGTGAAATAATTTTCTCAAAAAAACATGGTCATTACTGCCCATTTTTCCACAGTCCGGTAGCCCTGTAGATTAACGGGCATCTATATAGCAACAAATGTGGCGCATCTTCTTGGGCTATCCTGTAAAATAGCCCTGACAGCATTAAGAAGAGAGAAGAATTTTTCGCGCAGGATGATGATGACACGTGTAGGTGGGAATCCAATCATTTTAAATAAATAAATAATGTAGGTTTAATGGTGGGAGGGAGGAAGATGAGCTAACAGATGTGACGATATGCAGTGTTAGGGGAGAAAGATATGCTTGAGCTATGTAGCACATCATGAACGCCAGTTTGCAGTTTCCACACACTGTGAAATAGCTGTGGGTAATCTGCAAATTGTCACGCCAGTTTCCGGTTTGTAGCGCTGTGGAATCCTGTAGGCCTTCCATTGGGGTAATGTTGTACCAATTTTTCTGGGGTGCATGAACACCCTCATTGAGTTCAGAACTGAACATTGCGCCTTTGGGCAATGCATGAGAAAATGGACTTAAAAGTTGGTTGAGCATTCTCAAAAATTCCATAAAACTGCAATTATGGGTCATCTGCAAATTATGAAATATTGCAGATCATTTAGACTAGTCTGTTGGTTTGTTCTCATAAATGATGGCATAATATATTCGTTCTGCTTGGAAATAATAGTGACATTAAATTGCAGACAATGCAGTGCATTCTAGTTTGCACTTAGAAGTTCATAATGATTGGTTTGATCAGCGACAGTCTTGTTTCAGTCCAGTGTATACAATGTGGATATGAGTATTTCAAGATGTGGAACTGGATTAGGTATGCAAGGAGCAGAATAGCCAGCCATAGTGTTGAGTGGTGATCAAAATGATAGTTTTGTCCAATGTTTGGAGCTGAGTTTATTATTATTATCAAGCAACATTTGGTCTTGTCACATTTTTGGGGAGTTGGCTTGGAATAAGATGCCCATTTTTCTCCGAGAAATAAGTGCTATGTCCAACTGACTTCCGACTCGGAAGTAGGAAAATCTTGGAAAAGTCGGAATGCGGACTCCGATAATCAACACTGATCTCGATACAACAACTACAGTAGAATAAGCAGAGAACAACAGTGTCGAAAATTTCCAAACATGCTTATGGAAATGGCCTATAAAACCAAATTTATTTGAAGTTTTTATCTCCCTTTTATTTATATGTACAAAGTTTATGCAACTTAATTATTTTTCAGAAAGAAAAACCTTAATAATTTTACTTCTCTCATGTTAAGGTAGGTCACGTGGCCTAAGACCAAGAGGTCAAGTGGCCAAATACTCAAAAAAAAACGAAAAAAGTATGAAGAGATGAAAAACGTTCCTTGCATCATTATCAGTCTAACGGTGTTTTCCTTTTTTTTTGCTTTTACAATTACAATGTTTTGCTTCAAGTTATAGGCAACCAAAGAGAGTCGGACAGAGTGACCTCCCAAAAGTCACAAAAGTGCTCGTTGACCGTTTCTTGGATCGGACTGAAAAGTGCACAACGTAATTCGGAACATCAGATAACCCTATCGACAAAGCATGAGGCATGATGTTGCCGCTTTGTGTTTCAGGGGTCGATTTGTGTTTTGCCATTGGCGCCATCTCCGTATTCCTGACTATCTCCAAGCAGCTTTGTCCTGATTGCGGCCTGCTGAGCGCAGGAAATCCCTGAGTATATCTCAGGCATCCAGCGCTTACACCAGGTCGTCTTTCCCGCTTCCCCAATCGACAGCCTCAGAGCAGGCGTACTGTGTCAGCCCCGGAGAGAGGCAGGAGACTCGTTCGCCGACGCTGTCTCTCCGGCGCGGTCGCCAGCTTTGTCTCCGCCGCCGTGTCGCGGAGACGCCGCCGTCTCCGCCGCCGCGCCGGCCGCGGTCAGCCGCGCCGGGAGCGTCTCGGTCGCCGCAGCCGGCGCCGGCGACGTCCCAGTCCGGAGCACAAGACAAACATCCGCCGCCGCCGCGCTGAATAGGATCAATACGGACCCTGCTCTGGAATTCCGGCCGCTTTGCGCAGTGCTCTGTTGCAGTGCGCGGCCGAATCAATCCGGCCGGCTGCAGCGCGCCGTACCTGCAGCTCTATGGCGGCCGCCGCCGGGCGGGAGGCGGCGCCTGCCTGGCCGCCCGCAGCGCCGCACTCCAAAGAAAGAAAACAATAATTTCCGTAGCCAATTGGGCACGCCCGCCGCGCCCAGCGAATCGCAGAGCACACCGAGAATCAGACGGACCGCGCCGACTGCTCGCCGCCCGCCAGCCAATGGCAGAATCGCATTCGGAACGAAATAAATGTCTCCGGGCACGGCGGCCGCTCATTGGTCGGCCGGACCGGAAATACAGATAAAGAAACAGTGGGCCGGGGCGGGCGGCCCGCCCTCGCCCGCCGGCCGGCGACAGTGGCGGCGCGTCGCGGCCGGCGAGCGGCGTGACGGGGCGCGCGTGACGCGGCACTCCTGCGTCATCGGCGGCCGCGCCGATTTTTGTCTCGGCGCGCCTTGTGTGCAGCAAATCAAAAGGACTGGGTAATGATGAAAGCATGCCGCTGCCGGGCGGCGCGGCCGCAGACGACCTTTTGATGCGGCGTAGTGCGCGCGGGCTTTGAGTGCTCTGAATAATTGTCGCGTCGTGACAATGCCGGTATTTTTACAGGTTTGTTTGTCGAGTAATGCCGCCGTCGGGTTCGGCTCATCGCCGGCGCCGCGCATTGTTCTGCGGCTCGGAACAAAGCGATGGCGCGCAGGCGTGACGTCATTATCGGGCGCGACCATTGTGGCGCGGCGTCGTGACGGCCTCACGTCGCGGCTCGGAGCATGTCTGCGCTGTGCGCACCAGTGATTCCAATGCGTGCTCGGGGCCCATGCAAATTTCTGCAGGATGATGAAGCTGAAAGTCCCGTCGCACTTTGAGATGATATTGAACAGCCTATTTTTGTTGTTTTCTGGCGTGTTGCTGTGTTTTTCAAGACTTTTCAGGAATAGCTTTCAAGGGAAGGCAATGTGAGCAGTTTCTGCCCGCTGAAAGACCGTGTATTTTGACGGGTCTTTCACCATAGGAACGGCTTACAGTGTAGGTAGGTGTAAGTGAAAACAGTAATGGTATATAATCCTGTATCAAATTTCTTAGAAATTCTCTTCATGCTCTTCTTTTTCGATCAAGTTACGACATGCTAGAAGAAAAGCGTTGCTTTTTATTTTGGATGCATCGGTGGCTAGAAAACCAATTAGGTTGCAAGTTTACCTTATAACGCATTTAAAGCAGTTCATCACATATTTCGTTTGCTACACTTTTCATACTCAAGCTCCTTCACTGTTTGGGTCATTAACTGTTTTAAGCAGCCATGAACATGTTATTTTAGTCGCAAATTGTCTTTTTTCTACGACGTTGGTAATTTCAGTTCTCAAATATCGTTCCTTAACAAACTAATATATATGCTCGTGAGATTAATGCCACCCATACGGATATTGCGGAAACTAACGGACTGCAGCGAAACGGGCAAAACGAAACATTGACAATGAGGACGCATATAAGCAAATGAATTTGTCGCGCAACTCATGAGACCTGTATGGCCTGTATGAGATGGACCTGTTTGAGATATTGGACCTCGCAGGTTGTTTCTTGTATAACTCATGGGTTGCACGAGTTTTTAGAGGCGCACTGATTTTGCTGTTCCCACACAAAATACGTAAGGAGGTTCTGAAATGGGATAAACCAGTCACAGGGTAGTTAAAACTTCGTGAAATTTCACAAGGCGCAAACAAAACAGACAAAATTTTAGCTCGGTGCAGCAGATGCAGGCGCTAAACATCACTGCAGTGCTTCTCTCAAGAGTGTGTACTGGTTATCTAATTGCTATTAGCATACCATAATGGTATGGAATATAAGTTTAGTTGGAGGTTTTTTGGCCAAGATGACTTTCCACTGACAATTACCTCATTGGCAATCTCTGACAATGATTGTTGTTAGTAGATAATTCACCTTGGTTTTTCCCCTTTTTAGCAGGGAGTGTCGCGACTTGCATTTATGTCATGTCTCCTCGGTTTTGGCATTAACATAAGGTTGTATGTGTCACGGCGGATCGGGGAGGAAGTACTCCTGGTCGCCTATTCCTGGGTGGCTAGCAGATAGGAAAAAAAGATATTCCCTTCCATGGTCGCATGTTGCAGGCACATTGACAGGTGGACGGAGGTTAGCACTGCTTGTGTGCTTGCGGGTGTGTCATGTACGGCAGTGTCCTATGAGGACACAATATGATGGACAGTTGTCATGGCCCGTCACTTGGCGCGTTATAGATAAGTCAAAAAAATGAGAGATTAGCGCCAGGGATGTTGGCGTAAGCCCGTGAAAATGCTATGAAAAAAAGACAAAATGAAACGCCTTAAATGCCGTCGGTAGCACGTCATGTGCGATGTTAAAAGAATGAAACCAAAGAATAATATATTATGTAAAGGAAGAGATGAAATTCCCGGAAAAGTTTTTACTTTGTTTACCCTTTTGCGAGGTCTCAGGGCAGTCCGTGATTCCTTCTCAGAAACTACGGTGGGCCATACAAAGGCTATACAGAGGGTATACAAAGGCTACATAAAGGCTACGGTCGATACAACGAGCTATGTATATGTATATATATATATATATATATATATATATATATATGTAGATATATAATACCTTTGTTCACAGAAAGCTCTTAAGGGATGTTAATTTACAACTACCGTACATCAGCCAATCGGCCAAGCCAAATCCGGCCCATTGGTCTGTAATGGCAGTGTTTATTTTTCTCCTCCCTTCTTTCGGTTCCTTGCTAAATTGAACTGTCCTCCACGACCAAAGCCCACTGCCAAAAAACCATGGCATACAGAAAAAAGCTTGAGTTCGTAGCCTTGATTGATATGCGATCGCCTTTCGTTAAAACTTGAATCATCAAATCCAAATAACGTAAGTCATCTAGTATCTTGTAAGAATTCCCATATTAAATATTAATCTGTTACATCATTACGTAGTACTAGTATCTAGTCAGCATGATCACTTTTGCTCTGTTCATGTTTTTGCAGTCTTGTGCACATCGGTAAAAACTGTAAAACTTTGGAACTCGCATGTGGCGATGTTATTCACAGTGAGGTCAATAAACGAATACCCATCGAAACTGTCCGATAATAGTTTATCGATAGACGTTTGAATTTAACAAAATCTGCTTATCAGGTCTTTGTCTATGGGCTCGTGATACTTTATGCAGGCAGGAAGAAAATATCTTCCCTTCGTGAAACATCGAGTTTGTACATCGATAGCATCAGCATCCACTTTGTAATTCCGTTCCGGTATTTAATGGCATGTTTCGCAATTTTCTCCAACTCCTCCCGCGCCCCACCCGAATTCAAAGTCAAACTGGTTTTGGGAAGGCTAAGAAGATGACTGCCTATCATAAATCTTTTAGGTCAAGTATGAACCGTACCTAAATCGTTGTTCTCCTGTAAAGCAATGCTACATATTTTTTGTGTACGAATCTAGAAGCACCTGACTCTTAAACTGGAAAACAATCGAGCGGCGTAGGGGTCTTGGAAGTTGTGGCCACATTCATCTCTCTTTGTAGATCCGCTCTGCCCTGGATTCGTATTTACGGTGGACTGGGACTAAGCACTGAATACTGCGCGGGTCTGGAAAATTAGTTTTCCGCGGTTAGAGCGGAACCTTGAAAGTATTGGATAGTTTCTGATGCTTGCAAAGTGGCTGATGCAGCCATGCCGTCAGTTGCCCACCGCTCCGTATGTAAATGTTTCAGGCGAGATAATCAGACATGGGATACAACAGCTGATACAAGCAGATGACACAAACAATTCAGCCCTTGACGCGCAAGCAGACTTTTGTCGGCAGATGGACTTAGACGAACCTAAGCAGCAGATCCATTTAAATAAATCTAGACCAACTTGTAAAATCGTGCGTAAATGGAGGGCGGACACCTGTGTTCTGTTTATCTCAGGCTTCCCAAAACAACACATGTTTTATTTCTCACCAAGAAACATCTTATAGATTCACGATGATGAGTAGCAGAAGTTTAAATGTCCGCATTCGCCGACTTCTCATAAAAAGTCTGCAGGTTTGAAATCTGTCACAGCACCTTCAGTACCCATTTTTCAGAGAAATATGCAGTGCTGCAAAGCATACCAACTGATAAAAAACTATGCTTTGTAGTCCTCCGCTGTTGTGATGCAATACAGACCTCACTGATCGGCGTCCACTCGTGACGTCACGCAGTAGCTGTAAATAGGACACGACTGAATAAGATGCGCGGAAAAACCTCGAAGAATGGCTTTGAGCCTATGTCAGTGAAGCACTGCGCGCGGTAAGACGCGACTGGACTCGGTGCCGTGAGAATTTGTCCTACACATTATTTCATGCGGCGACTAGGTTTTGAAGCATGTCGGTAGTAATCCGTAGCTGTCCTGGGATCTCACGAGGATATGCATACATTGCACGCCACGTCTTGATGTCGAGACGTCTCACTGCCATCATCGCATGCATCCTGCTCTGGCTACCCTGTTGTGGTCATTTCAGTTAGGCCGGACCTGAGTATGATTTAACATCGAGTTTCCCAATGGCTTCAACTTCGCACCGCAGTTTATCACTTCCAGCGCACAATAAACGACTGGTTCGACGCTCGTTTTTGTACTTGTGAAACCTGAACTGGCGCGGCTATGCTAGAAACGATTCGTTTTACCTGTTAAACATTTTAGAAACCAAACGTAGATCTGCAGCCCTTGCCTGTACCTATCGCTGATCCTATAAGCCAGATATCTCAGAGATTTGGTGTGTACAGGGAACTCAGTCTCCTTGGTGTATCCAGTGGTGACATGTTTCCAGCCTGCTTTATCGCGCCCGTGATCGAGTGCGTTCTGTCGTGCTCTGTTTGTCGCCCCCTTAACCTCTTACGGAGGAGGATGAGCACGAGGAAAACACAGACAGGGTAGCGCTCGGCTTCGGTTATATGAATCGTGCCTGAACGTTCTTGATAACATGGACATGCCCCGCCCCTCTAGAAGTCAGACGCCTACAGCTGTTTAAGCGCTTGGCTACGTCAGGTCATTGGATGGTGAACTGAGAAAGGACTCTGCTGCGGCCTCTGCCGTGACGACGTTGGCGACGCCCTGTTATCGGGAACCAGACGCAGAGCTACCCTTTTGCCAGGAACAGGTGCCGTGGCTCCAATGCGTTTGATATTGTCACGTGTCATGTCAGCGTGCGATTCTCGGATGACTTCAAGCGCTGTTGCCGAAAATCATAATGGTAAATCTGACTGGAATAATGTAAAATTCAGCGCAGTTGTTTCTTCTGACGTGTAGTTTTATTCCCCTATCGACGCAAATTGATACTGCCCGCTAATAAAGGACCGTAGTTATATCCTTGTACTTAACTTTCTTACCTCGGCCCATAAAAACACCTCGTTTATAAGCTGTTAATGACTCCAATACAATCAGTATTTTGTGCATGCACTCGACCATTATTACGTAACGTCACGTTGCCGAGCGGTATATGTTCAAATCCTGATGGCGATTGTTCTATTTTCACCGTTGGTTTTACCATTGATAGGTTGCGTTTCATCAGGAATGCTTTTTATAACATTTTCACGGACTGTGTCATTAACGACCACACAAAGACGCTACCCCTTTCACACGGTTGGGTGGCGACTGTGAGAAACAGGCCATGTAGGCTTTGTTTATCCTCGGAAAAACAGTTTGACGTTTGCTTTCCTCACAAGCTAGAAAAACAGCTAGATTGTCTCCTTACCCATGCTGAATGTCATCGGAAATCCAACTTAATGTGTAATAACCTGCGGACTCAAATTTGCACAATATTTGTGTTGTAAATGATGGCGGTTAACTACTGTTACACGGTTTTATCCCTGAAGGCATTTAATTCATAGCTCAGGCGTTTCAGACTTTTGAATAGTTGCCATTTAGAAAGGATATCATGTCCCTACGCCTAGTATATTAAAATCACCCAGATATGCATAGATGGAAATAACAGACTGCGGCAAAAAGGGGCAAAAAACGTTTCGACAGAGATGTTGCATGTAATCAAACTTTTAATGCTGAAATCTTTGTTGTTTATGTCTCGTTGAATTCAGGATATACAGAGGTTTTTCTGGTGATTTACTGGTTACGCAGCCGTGAGCCAAACTGAGTGAGTTATACAACGTGGTAAGACGGTCAAAAGGTAGTTGGTTTGGTCAAATTCTACACGTCGGAGACAAACACTCTCTATCAATGGAGGTACGTTGTCAGTAAATTGTCAGGAAAGTTAGAGTGTTATCATTGTCTGTGTGTCTGTGGGTGTCACGTAAGTCACTTTTAAATAAACTCATGGTGAATTATTTTTTTGGATTAAAATATGATCACTGGCAGCGTTGGGTAAGGTGTTGAAATGAGAACATTTTCAAGACCTTAAAAACAAGAAAACAAAAAGAAAAGACAAAAACAGGAGAAAAGAAAAAATGCCACTTATGGGGACGGTTAAAACACCAAAAGATTTTTGGACATATTTACATATTTTTCGGGCCCCAGAGTAATTTTGGTTTTAATTTTTATAATGGATACCTCTTGAATTTTAGTGCACGAGGCCTGCACCAATTGCCGCGCTGTGAAAAATAAACAAACTAAATATATCTATCCCAAGAAAGGTATTTTATTATTCAGACAGAAAAGGTGTCAATCGCCAAAGGTAGCAGAGATCTTAAGTTAGACGAAAGTTTTAATAACATCACTGCACTATGGATATAGAGCAGTTTGGGTGGCAGTCCTACCAGCTTCCAGGAAATTTAAGACACCTTCGGGCACAGCCAACCATTGAAACTTTCATACGACGTTAGCTGTAACTTGGTTTCTGAACCTTGACCACGGGCAACATTTGCGTACGAAACGCATTGCCAAAACTGTTAAGATAAATGTTTATGTTCGAAGCATGTGTTTGATTAATGAATGATGTGAAGATGTGAAAGACAAACAAAATTAGCATAATGAATATGAACGTCATCTCCATTTTGTTATGCAACACGTAGACACGGAACATGGTGCTTAAAGACGCCAGCCAATCTTAGTTTTGATTCACCACTAACGGCAAACCAAATCAAATGTAAAAGTCGGGCAGTCTGTCAATGCTACCGATATTATCACTATGACTCAATAAAACGAAAAATAGCCTCTGTTGGTTGGAATAATTTCGGCATTATCAGGAACAAAAACAATATCCTTCATTCTCGAACGGGCTGGTTTGTATGTATGCACATACAAAAACATGCCAGCTGGAGCTAGGAGCACCAAAAGAAAAACCATAAACATGGCCTAGAGCCGAAACACAGAGTTGTTTCTTTTAACATGTTTTTATACAGAATGAGCCTCTACCGGCACAAATGGGGTTGTTTTATTTTCCACGCTATGCGAAGGCATAGGAGCATCCAGAAAAAGTGTGGTGGGGACAAAGATGTATCCGCTATAGGGCTAATAAAAAGTTTCCCAACATTGGGGTCATGGCCCCCTGCCCCCCCCCCCCCTACGCCCATGGCTCTTTGCACGTCTTCAGCGTCTTTGTAATGAACAGAGAAAAAAACTGCAAATTAAGCAAATCAAGCAGTCATCACTTCATGGAAAGAAAAGTACTTACTCATTGAGCTATGTTAACACTTAATCATTGAGCTATGTTGAGGTATGGAAATTTGGTGTAAACGAAGTGTTTATTACAAATTCAAAATAAGAAGATTTGACCAATATCTGCTGGCGGCTGATCTGGCCTCTGCACATTATCAGAGGAATTTTCAGGGATGGCTACACTTCCGTCGGGCAACCAAAACTGCACGTGTTTTGTTTTTAATGAATTGTGAAGGTATTTACCACATTTAATGACCCGGCTGATAACGTGCCATGAAACCCCAGATAAAACATGCCTGCACACGTTTTTTCAGCTTTGAACGTCAGCCATATGGTGTTGCACAGAGGAATTCCCTTAACCTTTTGGTGCTATTTTTACCCATGATGCTGGTAGGCATTCCTGCATGCTTAGTCGCCCCCCCCCCCGAGATCTCGAGAACTACCTGATCGATCTAATCGCAACAAACGGCAATCGGTTGGCCATGATGCGAACTACATTTCTGTGCAAAAAAAGTTCAGAAAATCTGCGAGACGTAGACACAAGGAGAAAGCTCCAGAAAGGGGCGTTTTTTATTTGTTATAACTCCGATGTATCGATGGGACTTGCCCTTTAAAAAAAGTTATATTTTTGGCGGTCGTTTTCCTTTTTACCTTCAACAGTGTCAAAAAGCGCCTGAGGTGATTCCCCAAAACATGGCCTGGCTGTTCTTCTGGGCAAATAAAATTTTGAAAATTTGACACAATACGAAGCAAGAACGCATAGCAGAAGAAATGTAGTTTCGTGAAGCTGCCTAAAAAATCTAGAAATGACGAGCAAAGAAAACGGAAGGAGAGCTTTTCGGCCCTACTCGCTTATGTGTGGAAACAGGGTCAGATCTGTCAGCCCCTTTTGCCTTCTGCACCCACACATACGTACAATTTTACCATGTTCTTCAGTCCATGTTAGACATATCAAAGAAAGGTAAGTTTTTTCGCCGTGTGATGTATTTTCTTGTTACGAAGATCTTGAATGGTAGCCGTCTCAGTGTTTAGTTTAGGGTCTGATGCGTACGGTAGAGTAGCACGCAGCAACGTAGTTCACAAAAAATAAACATGACCTCCTGCAGTGACATGTCAGCAGCGTGGTATCCCTGATCGTTACCAAACTCCGTTACCTCCGTTTTAGATGATGAGCGACGTTTGCCGATGTCAAGAAATGCCGGTGTTTTTGCAGTTGCATCAGCTACATGAATTTGTACGGGCATGTACAAATATGTTGACTATGCACATGAAGTATCAGAACCTAATCCGTATCATTTGATTTAGCTACTATTCTGATCATGCCAGTGTCTTTACGAATGTGTTATGGGGCTTATCTTCAGTAGAAATGTGGTTAACTGTCGTTAACAAAGTGAAAAACAAAACATTATGCTCTGATATCATAGCGGAGCCGGCAAGTGTGCGCAAGTGCGTACTTTCCCAGCAGTAAATACTCTCATGCAGTGCCATTCCACGCATGCCAACATCAGCATGTTGGGTAGGGTTACATGGATCATGATACACTAAAAAACCCAAGAAAGGCCGTAATGCTAACCAAAACACGACCAAAATTTCGTACCACAGAGACATACAGCCTGCATTACTGACTACTTCCCATCAAAAATATTCCCCGCGGAAACCTCACAGCATGCTCCTGCCCGTTCGCTGGCGTCGCGTTGCTCTGCACCCCTGCGCCAGGGGCCTGCCAGAGTCCTGTCCCATGGCACGGTAAACACCGGCAGTGCGGCCTGATTACCGCTGATCGAAGCCTCTCCGGCCCGGCCGGTCCCGCCGCCGGGCAGGCCGGTTTATTGCAGGGCAGAGTCCCGGGTGTGCCGGCCGGTACTGATTTCGGGCCGCGCGCCGCCGGCCGGCGTCAGGCCGTATCATATCTCGTTTGCGCAGTCAACATGATTAAAAGATATGGTCGGTGCAGTGTTTTCGGCACCTGTGTGCATTGTGCAACATGGGCTAAATCAAGCGGCGCCATCGATCACGACACCGGACGGGGGCAGATGTGCGGTCGACGTGGCGACGGCCGCAGACATCTGACCAGAGGTGACTAACGGCGACAGATATCTGACCACTGATAACCAATGGTGTCAGGTATCTGACCACAAATCACAACAGCGGCAAGCAGTCGTAGTTTATGAGCTTGGAAACGAACGGCGGCGGACGTCCGGTCAGGGGTGTAGAAAAGTGGCAGGCGTCTGACTACATAGAAGTGACGAGCAGCAACAAATGCCGCATCAGAGGCGGCATGCAGCAGCAGATGTCTGACCAGACATGCCGCTGACCAGACATCTGACCAGACGAACAGCGACAGATACGCGATCAGAACTTGCGAACATTGGCAGACGTTTGATCAGATGTCACAAGCAGCGGCAAAATTCTAACCACCATGAGTGATGAACCAGAAGTGATGAACAACACTGGTGAGAGGCGTTGAAGGGCGACGGGCATCTGATCATATGGAACAAACTCTAATGTCTTCGACGAGATGCTCCAGTTCATCCAAGTTTGGGAAACATACTCGCACAAAATACTCACAAGAAGAATTTATTTCCTGAGTTTCGCTTTTGCTATGTGATGCAGTAGGTCATAGACTACATTCCAGAATGACAGAAAATCTGAGATAAAGCATGCCAAAGCAGGTAAGTGGCCTTAGCAGCCCGATGTGCCTTAAGTAAAAGTACTTCATGACTTTCTTGAAAAAACTGTAACCCTGGCCTAAAATCTGTTAGGGGAAGCATGTAAGTTATTTTTTATAAAGACAGTACCATAGCTGGAGTTTTGATCCTGGACAAAACGAGGTTTAACATCCGAAGAAAACAACACGCGGCTCGACGTGCAAGATTGTAACAGAAGAGGGTTGCATCATTAGAGGCAACTTTACAGTACCATTCGATGGTGGACCATAACAGACAGCACAAAGCAGACATTTTGTTCACTGGGTGTGAACACAGTAAAATCGTTATTTTCCATGTTTTGGTTCATAATCATATTATTTTCTGGTTCTTCAACGTGTGGTATTGTTCCGAGAGAAGCTCTATACCACTTAATCAGCGACCTTGTACTTCAGCGACATTGGGTTATTTACATCTGGGGTTTGCGACACAGTGCTGGTTTTGTCTTCAGAGTCTGTTTTGTCTTCATGGGCGCAGATGACATTTTTTGCCTTCTGTTTAAAAATAATCAAATGAACCTTTGGCGACTGCATCGTCATTACGGATTGCCGAGGACAAGGACGCTTTTTTAAAACCTTTTCAGTTCGGCGGGGCACCTCATCCTCACATGTTTTAGAACTTTGAGCCATATAATGGTATGTTTTGAGACTCGGGATCATTGGTGAACCAGCATCGCTGTCAGAACACTCGTAAGGAGGGTTAATGGGCTGGAAAAGTGTAATTTTGACAAAATTGCTGTTTGAGACCAATCATTAGAAAACTACGGAGTAAAATCTGGCAACGGGTGGGGGAGCAGCTGACCCCAGCCGCGTCGTTGCCCAGGCACGTAGCCAGGGTTTTCCTCAGGGCGGCCAAATGTCAGACATATAACGAAATTTATAGGAAAGGCAGCAATTTTATGCAATTTTTGCCACGTTTAAAACACAGGAAAACATGTAATGTTTGCTTTTGCAACATAACTCGTATATGATCACTATTACGTTTTCCCGCGAAATTGCTACATATCTAGTGTAGACCGCTTGGATCGGGGGGAGGATGGCCCCCATGGCCCCCATGGCTACTTCCCTGTTGTAGCCATGATCACGAAGTCTGCAATAAATCTTCTGCTGTTCACCACTTAGACAAGCGGCTTGTAGCTAATGGAGTCCAAAGGTAAACAGAGAGTTTACTCTGTCGCACAGCCCCACCCATGTTGCCACTGTGTGATCCTCCCAGTAAGCCTGAGCGTCTGCTCGCCACGAACAAAGCGTCTCACCGTCCATGGCCACGCCTGGGCTCCACGAGCAGGAGCACCGCGTGTTCCGCGGGCTGATCTCGCAGTTCCGGCGCGGCGTCTCCACCGACGGCCCCGCGACTCCTCGGCGTCTCCTCTGCAGTGCTGGCCCAGAGACGGCCAGGGTGCAGCGGGCCACGTGGGCCCGTCCCGGCCGGTGCATATGCTCGAGGAGCAGAGGGCGTGGCAGACCGGCTGACAAACGGGAAGCGGCAGCGCTGGCCACGTGCCAGCTACAATCACGTCAGCATTGCATCACCACTACCTCGCTTTCGCTGTCGTCCGTAAGTGGTAGTTTTGCTTGGACGGCGTCTAACGCAGCATGGGGTGAATGTGATGCGCTACAGGTACTCGTAAAACCATTGCATCATAAGCCGTTGCCGTCCATGTGATATAGGTAGCGCGGACATGCTTAGTTCTTTCAAACAACGTGTCTGAACTAAATACAAGGTGGCATCATGTTCTTGACTCAGAAGGAATCACACCTGCGCGCGAAACGTGATATATTTATACACGTATATCAACGCAAAATTATGCCGAAAACATCGACACGTCTCCGGTGTGATACAGATCATCGTAATCAGGACGTTCCGGTAAAGAACGGAAACACTTGGTACAATATTTGCACAGGTATGTGCAAAACTCGTGAATCTTCAGAGATCTCCCATTGCAAAAGAATGAGTGAGTAAAAGAATGAGTGAAGTAAAATAAGATAAACCATTAACCTTAACAGTTTTCAAGCACACACATTTAGTGAAATGCCTGGTCTTTGGCTCTTGACGTTTTCTCCGCTTTCTCAGCCCTAATGGGCTAGAGGAGCAGTCTTTCCCATTCGCAGAAAAACGTAACTCCCAAGTTTTCAGCGATTCAAGTGCGACATTCGAAAATATGTAATAAGGACTTGAAATACTGATGTGCATCGCTGAATCATTATTTATCATGGCCCGGAAAGAATCCTGTTTACTATTTTATCTTCAGGAAGTTATAAACCAGACAAGATAACACGAAACGGCCTCCGAATTACGACGAGTTTTTAGCTGTAAATGGTCCCTGGGACTATAAAATTTCTCAGGATCTCTTAATTCCAGGGGACGCATAATGTTTCGGCCCTTGCCTTGGGGCGTAAGTTTTTTACTACGCGGCACGATCGTTTCGGAACCAGGATCACGTGCTGGTTACTAGAAACAAAAACAGGACTCTGAACACCTCTCCATCTGTCTGTTCTGTTTACGCCTTCCCCACTTTCTGAACGTCTCGAAAGCATATGATTGTCTTCTGAGCTGTTCTGCTGCTAAAAATGGAATGCCTCATGCGTAGTCATAAATGTAAGATTTCGGATTATTTTAAACCACTCGGCAAGCTTCAAATGCCGACGAAGGCTCCGAAACAATGTCTTCCGTAATTCCCCAGATACAAAGACATCCTTCGTAAACACTGCGGTACATTTGGCACTTCACATGACTGAAACTTAGGTAAACAGCTTCCTTCGCTGAAAAATACGTACCTACCGTCCAAGCCACCACCCACCACTCATGCTTGACAGCGTACAAGGCCTATGAATACATGAAACTGCAGCTACCTTATTTGATTCTGCATTATTCAGAAACGATAAGCAAGCATGACGTGAGACATGCATGACAGATAATGTGATTTAAAATTATTTCTACAACCAGAATGAATGACATTAGGCATTCACGTACAAATCTGTAGTGATAGCCCCCATCCTGCCCCCCCCCCCCACAGGATAAAATACGGAGTAGCGTTGTTCAGTGGGACCCCAAAACTTTACGTTTTCTTTATATTATGAACAAATTCTCTGTAAAGTGAGAGCAGAGGGGCAGTAAACTCTGCCGCACGGTCAATGGTGTTGCCACGAAAGTATCGGAGATGGGGAAGGCGCAGTGAACAAAATTTTGCCAGTTTGAGAAGCTTAGAATCATTTACATGGCACTGAGTGAAGAATGGCGTACAGACTGATAATCCTCCCTCACACACGAACATTCACACTCTTCGAAAACGTTCTATTGTCAGTGCTGTTGTCCACTTCAGTTATGATACAACATAATAGTTATGTTACGTTACGCTAAGTTAAGTTAAATTAAGTTACGGGGTCTTTCCTTAAACAATTTACGATAGCTTTCTCAATGAAACCCATTTCGCGCATGCCCCTCACCATCAACGGACGCCTATGGCAGCCTTTGATGGATGCTCCTTTCGATTTTTCTTCGGGAAACATCGCAATGTCAGTGCCCGGATGCGCGCCGTCATGTCCATTGTTTATGAATGAAAGATTGACTTGGAGGTCCTTGGGCACGCTTACCATCATCTTTGTCACGCTTGCCGTGCTTGCATCGTCTTCTGCGTTGAACTATGCGCCCGAGCGTAATTTAAGATCGAACTGAAATACCCAGTGTGCTGGTCTCGATGGCAATCTCTGCTGGGATAATACCTTTTTGTGACAAAGAAGGTCAGGCCGCTAACGTGATCGGCGGTGCGGAAAACCGGGACCAGCCTGGGCCGTACTATCCTCTGTCACGCTGGGCGTGAAAGAAAATGAACGGAGCACTGCTTACCATGATCGGTGATGGTGACACATCAGAAGAGTCTCACATTATGCATCCACTCATACGTTTTGGACTGAACTGAAGAGCAGTTTCTGTGGTTCATGTCGATTCTGTAATTGTACGTAGCCAAGGAGAAAGTCTTCTTTGTTGTTTCTTGGGAATAAGATTTGTTGGAAATATCTTCCAAGGATTTACAACTTTAATGAAAGGATTTATTTAAAGGAAGGATTTACTTCCAATTTAATGAAAGAAAACACCCAATTTCTTTTCTAACATGGTCTGGATGTGTTTTACCCTTTGACATAGGGAAATGCGTACGGATGAAAATTACGTTGTTTCCAACTGAATTACTCGTATAATCACAGTACCTAAATTTTGCCACAAGAAATGCGCATACCCACAGCTTTATTGGAAAAAAATGGCGTTCGAATACCAAGTGCATGAGATTCTCGTTCCATTCGGTCACAATCCTCAGTTAGCTATCTGAACCGCGATCGGGCCCAGTTTCTCAGCCTCACGTCTCCGCCATCTGCCTCGTCTCCGGTTTTCCGCGGGCCTACGGCAGCCGGCCGGCCGTTTCAGGGACAGAAGCGGCGGAATCTTTTTGTCCGGCGTTCAGGGCCAGACGTTCGCGTCGATTTCCGCGCCGGTTCGGCCGCCGATGCCCGGACGGCCAAATGGTACGGAAAATGGAGGCGTTTTTGTGCCGCCGTGGCCGGTGCCCGTGCCGCCTCGAAGCTCGCTCCTGGTAACGGAGACGCTGGCCAGCTGGCAGACGCGCGGTTACGTATCGCTCGATGGTCCCGATACCCCGTCTTTCGATGCACGAAGGGGTGTCGCGGGGTAGGACGGAAAGTCGGACACGGCGAAGAAAGCATCAAGAAAGTGAGCCTGAAGGCAGGAGCGCGGACATTCGCGCGCCCACCCGCACCGTGCGGACGCAATGCCGCATACAAATGAAACATGGCCATGGTTACCTGAGACTAAGAGCTGTCCGTCGAACACTGCTGTGACCGCAGCTCCATTCGCCGTGATTCATCCATCACCTGCATGATTTGGAGACTCACATACTTAGCATGCAAATACTGTATGCTTCGCCAGCCAATGCCGTGAAAGAGAACACCAAATGCGTGAGATTTCCCGTGACTGTGAAAGAACAAGCAATTTTCGCGACAGATGAATGAGGGCATAGAAATACGCCAAATCGTTTTGTGTGGTCAGCTGGTCAAGCAGTTTCACAATGTCTCATGTGATAACTGGTCAAGAGGCGAGTGATGCATACTAATGCGCTGTGGTCTGGATCATGCCACATGGGACAAAGATAACTGTATCCCATAACCAGATATTTCGGGATCAAATGCACTGTAATAATCGCCCTGGAGAAAATTGGAGTCAGACTACCAGGGTGAAGACGGTTGTTAAGTCACCCTTTAATCGGTGATTGACATTTTTACATCTGTTCCCGACATTTCTGAGGCGGGTACTCGGAAACCGACTCGGCCGTGCGCCGTGAGATCGAAACGTTTCCTCTCCATCCCACCGGTGCCAGCTATTAAACTTCATTAGCTCCACGGGGTTTCAACAATTTAGATGCCTAAAAGAACGCGGCCGCTTTGATCTGCCGTTCAGATTGATAGAGTTAATCGAAAATAATATCGATTAGACTCCCGACAGTGACTGTTCAAACGTAGAAAGGGTGTCCGCCGGCCGGCGCTCGCTGCCTCACGGCCTCGCCGCTCGTGATGAGGCAAAATCGACGCACCAGGCCGCCGCCGACAGCACGTGGAGATGAGGATTCCGTTGACGTGATACGCAACGCTGCACCGATCCATTACGGATCGCCTACGAGTCGAATGAATTCGAGCGATTTAACGAAGCTCTACGCGAAGTTCTGGGACAGAATGAACGGCAGCTTTTGGTTCAGGTATTAAAACAAAATGTAAAGTTCATGTACTTAAGACATTCCTTGGTTGCTAATTAATGCAGTATATAAGGAGAAAATACGAGTTAAGAAAAGTTTGAACCATGTCCCAAGACTGCCCAGAAGTGGTTTGCATGACCCGAGAAATATGCCTAAAATCTTTCCCTGATCAGTCAAACGTATATCTAACGTTTTTCATGCATCGTGCCAACCAGCCATAAGAGAACTTGTTGTGGAGATCTCATCTGGCTCTCTTTTGAGGATGACGCGCACATATGATCTGCTCCCCAGCCAAAAAGCAGACGTGCATAGTCCTAAACCAATTTTTAAAGGAACCAGGGTCAGGTTTACGTTCCAAGGGCAAATGTCGTTCACGCGGCCATGGGCTAGCAAGACCCTGGGTTCAAAATTGGCTTGTCTCGTGCTGAAATATATCAAAGCGTGAGAACTGGCAAACCTGGGACGCCAGGCGACCAAACGCCTGAATGCGCGGTGTAATCGCAACCCTCTCATAGCACACCAGTACTAGCGACATGCTGTTTTCTGTGACAAACGCAGGCGAGATGCGGATCAACAAAGATCACAGGCCAACACACAGAGTCGGAAACACTGCTGAAACAAACGGCACTTACATTTTCGCCAGACTTTCATTTTATAGCCACACTACAGTTGTAGATGTACTGGTAAGCCTGAGAAGTGTGAGGAAAACATGATATCGCCTCCTGTTTCTCGGATGCCTTTTATTGCCAGCCACGAAGCCAGGTAGCTATATTTAGCGAATAATCCAATTAGCCACAATGGCTGTCTTGTACACCCGACAAGATGCCTCGAAAACCAACACGCTGTCATGCAAAAGGGAAGTGCTTATTGGGGTGCTACAAGGCATATGGGTGTGCAGCCAGCTGCACTGTCCATGCCGCAAGTAGATATGTTTTGTCCTGCGAGCGAGGAGATGGTCTTGGGCTTCAATGGGTCCACAAAGAGCAAAATGAGCGACCTTTCTGATGGGCAGGATGAAGCTGAATGTGACAGCGCTAAAGTAGCTGCTGGTTTGACAAGCAGCCCATGGCTTTTGTCGTGCGTAATCAAATGTATAGCTTGAGAATCGCGGAAAAGCCATTTTTGCCTTGAAACAATTTCGAATAGATAAAAACGAAGTAAAAAGCCAACAGCGCGCTGTATGCAATTCAGGTATCATAAAAAATCGCTACTATGTTTCCTCTGTTCATAGTTATTTAGGAAATGCGCGTACGGTCTTTGAACGTTTCCGGTAAGTCCAATGATCTTAGTTTCTTTGCGAATTGCTCATCAGACAAGAAGTGTTGTTTGTATTGTTCATTTTGAGGAGGACTCTGTTGCCTTAATGCTGGTTGAACCAAAAGTTGTTGTGGATATGCGTGAAGGAACATAAAATACCATGTATATTGATTTCCTAAGATTGTCAGCAGCTCTGGCACAGGCCAAGCGAGGACCAGTCCCACTTTTTACTTAAAAAGGCATTTGAAAACCGGATTACAACCATGAACTATGTACAACAGCACACTTACATTTTAAATGCTTCTTTGGATCGCAGGTCTGGAAGGGCCATTGGAAGCGTTCTCCTCTGATCACCATGTGTTGTTCTCGGGCAACACATTACTAACATTACTAAAGCTTTTTTTTTGAAATTGCGAGATTGTTTTCATATATTTTTCGAGAAGCATAACATTATGTAAAATGGCAAGCCACATTACATCATAATTTTCAATCGAAATGGATCACGGCATAGTTACTGATGAAAACACTGACAGCAGAAAAATGACTTTATGACCAGAAAAAAACTTTTTAAGACGACTGTATCAGCAGGCCGAGAAGCTCCTGCTGAAGATGACGTCAAGAGTGTAGGTGGGTTTTCCCTTTCCTGACTTGAGTAAGAATTCAAAGACCACCAGCAATGCAGCTGTAACTGTAGTGAATTTTTCTAGACGCAGTTCTGAAAATAAAGCAACTCAGAACTTGATGAGTCCTCGGGTTACACGAAAATGAGTCAAAAGAGTACTGCTGAATTATCCGACTTTATCTTCCCGTCACCTGAAGAGCAGCGCGTCGTCGGCGGCTGAGCTGCTGGCCCAAAACCCAACGTTTGCACGGGACTTGGCACCACATAAAGCGTCCAAAAGGCCAGCAGCTCGCCGCGAGAGCAGACTCCTTGCAGCCCACCATTCCTCTTCAAGTGCTTAAATGTGGGTGTCTGCAAATCTCAAGATATGTGCAAGGCTCCGCCCACTCAGCTTGCATGCAATCATCACGATGAGAAATGTATCCATTCCGCGACCGCCAGCGGTCTTGCTTTGCAAGGAATCCGGTCTTTTCAGCGAATGTAATTGTTCTGCGCTCAAAGTGACCAATAATTCATGTCTTTATGTCTTTGCATGATCTCACTTGTCAGTTTAATTGAAATAATTTAATGTTATTCGAATGATTTATGCCGGTTTTACGTTTGAAGGCTGCACAAACAGTGCCGCCTATGGCCGCGGCGCGGCCGGGCCGGCATTTTTAGCCGGAACAGTCGTCCGTAAATGACTTGTTAGCGCTCTGAGTGCGGCGGCGGGACTGATTTATCACTGGGCTGTCGAGCCGAAACGGCGGGCCGACTGGGACTGGGACTGGGAGCGAGGCCGGCCGGCCGAGCGGGCCAGGATCGCCGCCAGTCACGTCAGCGGCCCGCCGGGACCGGGACCGGAGACTGGAGACTGGGGACTGGGGACTGAGACTGCTGGATGCCGGGGGCCAGGACTGGAGAATGGGACTGGAGGTTGAGGACTGGAATTGGCACTGGAACTGGGACCGGGGATAGGACTGGCATTGGAACTGGGACCGAAACTGGATACGTGAAATTGGGACCGGGACTGGGACTGGGACTGGACGCCGGCAACTGGGAACTGAGAACTGGCCACTAGCACTGGCACTGGAGATTGGGATTAGCATCCAGGACTAGGGACTGAAACTGGAGTCGTCGGGACTGACAGCCGGAACTAAATTAGGACGGGGGCCAGGATGACCTTCCACGTTGTCGGGAAAGAAGAGATGACAGACGTGCTAGGAGGTAAAATGATGGAGTTGAACAGGCAAGTTTTTGGTATGCGAGGCGGTCTGAGGGCGGGGTAAAGCCCGAGAGATGGGTCAGGGAGGCAGGCTGGGCGGGGAAACAAAAGTCGAGCTGTTGCAAGGCACTAAAGGGCTGACTGGCTGAGGATACGACTCCGGGCTGAGACGTGGAGTAGGATCTGTGAGACAAAGAACCGAACTCACACCGAACTTGGCGAATGAAACCCGGACTGCGAGATGTGTACGGACGGGAGATGAGCTGATGCATGCATGAAATTAACAAAATGAGAGGCGGATGACGACGTGAACAAACGATTCGGAGTCTAATAACATCATAACAAGAGGTCCTCAAAGGAAGGCCTGGAAACTCACATTTTTGGATCGGTATTCGAACAGTATGTTCCTGGCAATGATTGGAAGGAAACTGTTTAAAATTTCATTACGACCTTCTCCCAATAATTTTTGAAAATGTCTGACCGTGAGCAATACGGCAGGCAAAACGTTGAGGTTAATCTGACACAGATGAATGACCATGCACAAGGTTTTGCCCAGTGCATAATTTGTACTCACACCGAACATAGGTTCGAGCGCTGGATACATGCCAGAGAGGAACTGTGAAGCTGATCGTCAAGACGGAAAGGAATCGAGTGGTTAGAAAAAGTGTTTCACTGATTCCCAGGGTTTATAAATTTACGCGGCATTTATAAATGCTGTAGACAGCATACACAGCATTTATAAATTTACGCAGCATTTATAAATGCTGTAGACAGCATATACAGCATACATGTATACAAAGTGAATATTGTAAGCAGCATATACAGTACCCATGTAAACAGCATAAGTGTGTTATACGTGATAAGCACGTGTACAGCATGTACGACACTTGAATCGGGGTTAAAGTTTCAAAGAATATCGCCCGAATAAGACAAAACATAGTGTCTGTAGGCGGCTGTCTGAGGCAGAACGCTGAAGTGCAACAGTATTCTACGTTCCTCTTCAGTCCCAATCAGCGGCTGTTGTCCGGTCCTGATCTCCACACCCAATTCCGAGCCCGAGTCCGCAGAAGTGCCTGTCGTCGGAGGCAGCGGTTCCAGCACCCCTTCGCTGTACTGGATTATGCATGCTGCAGTCTAACGCAAGCGCAAACAGTGTCTGTATGCTCTGCGTTCCGAGATTTCATTGAAAATGACACCTTGGCATGGGCTCTCATTAGGTCTTCCTTCCCCTGCAGTTTAGCCCTACAACTTACGACGTAACGGAATAACGCGCTCTGAACTTGATGGCAACCTTCAATGACATTATTTCAAAACTACATTTTTGCTCAGAAATGTGACTGATCGTTAAGTCTTCCGAAGAACTTTGCAAGCGATAGACAGGCTTTCTAACGATGTTTTGTTTTTGGTGGCTGCTTTTACCAACTAATCAATAGACTCCTCGGCCATTTGATCAACTGCCACATTTCTCAACCAGAAGCCGTGTTTGCTGGTCTGCATCAGTGGATCAAGTGCATCAATGCAATGAAATGCATCAGGTGCGACAACGACAACCATCACCGCTCGCAGCTAAAGACTGACGCGCTTTTCCACATCACTTGCAACTACAACCATGCACATGCCATATTTAACAAACTCACTGTTCACGATCAATATTCAACGAGGGTGCATCCTGTGAGCGCTCTCCCGAGTCATGTTTTTGCAGCGCTCATAGGCATCTCTCACTCCTCGAATCGGAGCTGCCCCGCGGCGGTCCGGCAGACAGGGGCAGATCACTCACTTACGCCAACATGGCGGGATCGGTATTATATTACATCAACATTATTTAGAGATCTTAAATCGTACGAAACATTCTTATCGTGCCATCAGTATGCGAGCGAAACCAAATTGCTCTTCATTGGGGATAATTCGAGACCTTCGGACATGCAAAGGCGCGGAGCTGGTTTTCGGGGCCGATCAAAAATGTCCCCGGGGCCAGGCCACTCGCTGCCCTGACCGGGGCGCCTGTTGAGCAGAATCAGGCAGGTGCTTTATTCGGCTCCCGCGGCTAGGGCACGGGCGTCGGTTGGGACGCGGGGTTTGACCTTGTGACCCGGACCCCCCTGTTAGCCCACCTGCTGCCGTGAGCGCACACAGCTGGCTTCTGATGGCGTGCGTACTCCGCCAGGCTGCTTCCAGCATGGGCGGGTCTGCAGCTGGCGTAGCAGACATTATTACGTAACCTCTGGCGGTAGCAGGATAAGTTTGTGATGCGTCCGGGCATGATACTGAATCGTTGAATATGTACTGAATCGTTGGATTTTCTCAGCTTCTCTGACACGACGCCGTTGTCAATGATGACGAATTGGATGTTTTTTATGACTGCTATGGACGCATTTGTAAAACAATACGGAATGCACAGTTCTTTCTAACATTTCGGCTGTTTCCTTCACGGTAAAAAGTCTGATATTCATTTGGTGTCTTGTTAAACGTAATGATAAACATTAACTGCATACTATGAGTGTTAAATGCAAATACATAAATAAACGCATAAGCCCAAATGCAAATTTATACTCTACTGCTCTAAAAAATGGGGCGGCATCCGCAGCATTAGTTGTCCACATATTCTTTCAAGCCCCTTCAACATTAGCATGTATGTTACGGGAACAAAGCCCCTGATTTGTGATCAGGGACGTACTGCCGTTGCATTTGATTGGACTGAACTGGATCTTTAGTGTTCTATTAGCGTCTAGGTAGAGGCAAAACTGGTAGGTGTCGAACTTATCTGTCCTCGAATGTAGAACCTTCCACGGATTTTGACCACATCTGATGCATTTTTTTTCATTTTGCCATTTTTCTTGTGTTTTTTTTTTTATTTAACAGCACGGGCTAGAAATATACTGCTATACGCAAATAGAGTAAGCGTTGTTCCCATTACATTTAATTGTTAACATGACTGCTATTTGTTTCTTCATTAATGTCCAGTTACCACCAGCAAGTTCCTTTCTGGAAGGTGAAGTCAGGTAGCGTTTCGGTTGACAAACTATGTGACAAAGGAATCGTGTGACGACAAAACTTCAATATTTTAATAGGAGGAGCTAAAGCGAAATCAGAAGGTGGACAGTTTTGGCAGCGAGAGAAGCAGTTTGATCATGAGTGTGGGGAAGCGAATATCGTTGAAATGGCCAGCTTAAGATGGTCCAAAACATCAAAAAGATATATACGATTAACTCTCACACGATTCGTCATTCTGATTTCGGTCATTTTTTTAATCAGATGCAGTGTGCGCTTCTACAACTTCTGGCCTTTTCATTTCAGGTCACTGATCTAGGACAAGTCAAGTGAGACCATATCCCCAAAATATGAAATTGCCATAAAATGTTGTGAAATGTATCGACTGGTATGTAACTTGGCATATCAATAGAGCATGATAACCGGAACAATGCTCCTATCTGGAATTTTGGGAAATTTCGAAATCATGGGCCTTAGGTCAGCTGAACTTCCGGTCTTTTTCACGTTTGCTCTTGAGATTTTTGGCCTGTTTCGGTTGTTTTGAAGGTTGGACATGCACCCTGCTTCTCATGTCCTTTGCACACGTAACTGTACCCCTTGACCCGTGACCTGGGGTCAAACCACGTTTCATATTGAATTTTCATGTCCGCAGCCGAGTACAGTTCATTGGTTTACAGTCCTGGGATTTGTATTTGTTGTCATATGTGCTTTAGAGCACTAATATATGAAAATAATTTATTGGGTAATGGTCACCCAATCCCATTTCACCCAGGCGGACCTGATTTGACCTGAAATATCTTGTTTGTTTTCAATGCGAACACATTTTGTATGACCACAAATGATGAGATCTATTCCCATGCCTGTTTTCCATACAGTTGTAATGATATTTATCATAAACGCATTTCCAGCAAGATCTAGCCAAAACATACTGTTTTACAATAAAACTCGACTGCGACACCTGCCCTTGCAAATGACGGAATTTTTCCTTCAATTTCTGTCTTGTGTGAAATGACCACATTTGACATCGAGTGTTCTTTTACGGCACCATGTAGGTAAATCATGCATTTATACGTCTAACTTCTTTAGATACGTAAACGACTACATTATCACAGTTTCCCAACCAAAAATGTTCAAAAGGTGATTTGACTTATGATGATCCTCTGGTAAGCTCAACATGGACCTGATTGGACTAAATATGGATACTTTCTTCTACTTTCGACAAGCGCTTTCCAATGGCGTTTCGCTTTTTCTGTATGACTTATAGTTCTTGAGACCTGGGAGGGTTATCATGAGCCCCCCTCCGGGCCGGCGAAGGTGGAGCCGGAGGCCGGTCCAAGCGAGCATTAAAAAGTTGTCGTCTTTATTGGCCGTGCCTTAAACATCACAGTTAAGATTGGTGGAGTAATGTCTACCAACTCTGGGATTGGCAAGCCATTGACGCTGCTGACCCCATGGATGTATGTTCATAGTTGAGACGACGGAAGCAGCACCTGTCAAAACGGGTGTCAGTTTGGACAAATGGAGTTTTCCGCAGGACCAGCTGGAATTTTATGGTCCATTGGATGCGAAGCTTTAGCTGCGGGCAGGCGACTGTACATCAAGATTTCTAGTGCAAGGGGAACTAGAAGCTAGTTTTATGTGCTAGGAAGATTTTTCCTTTAATTCGATGTAGTTTAATTGAACCTGCAAAGTGAAAATGTTGTACGCATACGGGCGACCAGATGCCAGTGTAAATGTTGCGGCGCAGTTTAATCTTACTAAGGGAATTTGAAGGAGGCAGACTCCACTCAGAAGTACATAAAGTATCGCCGGAATGTTGCTACTTTTGCAAATCAAAATGTCCTAGATTTCCATATGTACGTAAGACGAGATTTGTCTCAAGTCCAAACAGACACATGCATGATAAAAACCACCACAACTTTTGTTACGCACGGAGTCTTCATCATCTCTTTTTTGCTTAGATGACAGATTGCTTAGATTTTTGGCCCATTCTTGCTTGCTTTCTTAACTAGATTCATGTCGAAAAAGCAAGTGCTTATAAGGCCAGAAATCCGATGCATGGCCACGGCATAAGACGGTTTAATTTTTTGTGCGGCTGCAGTTGGGAATTTTTCCTGCGTATATAAATAAATAAATATATATATATATATATATATATATATATATATATCTTTAGTGCGGTTGCAGTTGGAGATTTTTCCTTGCCACTATGCCATACTCCTGCCAAATCGCTAAATACCTAATGCCCGCTCAGCCCGCTTGGCTGAGCGGGCACGGCCCCATGCCCCTGGGTTCTGTCCCTGATTCCATGGCCAGCGCAGAAAAAAAAATGAGGAAATTAGTGACAGGAAGTTATCACTTAAAGCTTATGATGAACATAGGAGTTAAATTTGTAGCGGCGACGTCAGTAAAAGTGAAAACAATCCCGGTTTTTGAGCCGCCAGAACAGAAAACAAAGTACGGGAGTGGTGAAAAGTTAACGAATCGTGTAACTACGTCCCAAGTGTTCTGAAGCTGTATGATAGGTCAGTCCTGCTCTTATACGGAAATCAGTTCATCCCTCGCAAAGTCTTTTTTTGTAATATCAAACCCAATTCGTTTGAACTAATGCGTGGAAATTTGATGGGTTTTCTTGTATATTTTTATATACGTAATTTTTTGGAAATTTGAACATGCTACATTGAACACGAGCGGCTTCAGGAGGTATTTCTGGGAGGCATATTAGTCAATTTTGAGGTGGTTTCATACGTGTTATCGCCTGTGTAGGTATCAGCGGTGTAAGCAAATCTTGAAGAATGACATGATATCGTGAGTGACATACATTATAACTGGCCATCCGCATGGTCTGAAAAAACGACTGAAGACCTTTAAAGGCGGATGCAGGTAAAAAAAATCATTTCGTGTAATGCAGCGATGTCTGGAAGTGAGTTTTACAAGCTGACAGTAAAGCATGGCTTGATGTGTAAATGCTTTTCAATACCATAACATTACTACAAATGATACAGGTTGTAGCAGGAACATAGATAAGCATCAAGAGCGGGGCCAGACACAAAAATCTGGGAGACTCATATTTCGATTCTCACCTTCTAATGAGTTAGATCAATGACTTCAACCGAGAAGCAAAATTCGTCAAAAATGCACGTGCAGCATATACGAGTACTTGTGCATGCATTCGTAGGTGGCGGATCCTAGACAAATAACCGGGAGAAGTGAAATAAGAATTATGGTTTGGCTGTATAGGTACACCATTCAGACTTTTAGAAGGTTACATTTACCCTTCATTTTGGCTTCCTGGGCCTGCCAGTAATGTTTATAATATTTTTCAACCATCGTTTCATGTACAGGTAATGAAGCTGGATTAGCCACTAGCACAAGACTGAGAGAAAAAAATGCAAAAGTTTGCAGACAACTGTTTTCCTACTACTTCTCTCCCCCCCCCCCACCTCCCGTGGTATGAAAGCGACCCAGAGTTTGCCAATGCTTCCAAAATCGCTTCCAGGCATGCATTGAGACAAAGAACAAGAATCTGACGAGTAACTAAAGGCCAGAAGTTAACATGTGAATCAAAGTAAGCGCTTGTGGTGTCGTATGCCAGAGGACACAAATTAACCGTTTACCGCTTTCACGCTCTTCTGAAGGCGTCACTGACGTTTTTACCTACTTTGCGTACATGAAAAATTAGTCGATGTCACCAGCTTTCGTTTAAGCCCTGTTCCGTCGAAACTGGTCTAGTAAATCGGCAGATTTCGGGTGGAGGGCAAAGCGCCACCTCTCTTCTCAGCATGGATTTCGAGCGAAATTCACCTCATGAACAGAGGGTAAGATGCTACTCAACGAACATGAGCGTCCCCCGATGACGCACACAAACTGCTCGAGCCGGTAGGTCGACACCTATTTCACATTACTGGATGCACGAATTGGACAGTCTGTCCGGGCGGTGCCAGGGCCAGACTAGCATGAATAGTTCCAGAACCATCCTTTTGCCGCTAGTTAGATGTCACTAGATAACCTTCGAACTGAACAGTGCACCAGATCGATTTACCTCAGCATACTCATTTCACAGACAATTACTGCGTCGCCTTCCGTACTGAAAGGACCGCACATTCGGAGGTTGCGACATTCATGATTTTGCACATTTACGAATGCACTAAAATGGATAACTTCTAAGCACAATGATTTCGATGTGCTGAACATTGTGTTAAAAGCAGCATTATTTAGTTAGCTTTGCTCATCTCGTGTCATTCACACTTATTCACTGACAACACCGATTCGTTTCATGCAGTTCTTACACACTTTTAAACATAGAACTTAATGACTAAACTAAGCATAGAAGGTGAACCAATTAGCCAAGCTACTACATCGCCCAAAAATTATCCTCGGCTCCGGAAAAAAATCTTGTCTCGGAGCAAGGAATAACAGAACGGTCTAAATAAATACTCATTGAAGTTAACCAGCATGACCTCTTCCATATGCAGAATGCCTGTTGCCTGAGGGCATTGCGAAGCTTCGCTGTATTTTATGGGTCGTTTGTGGGCACTCGCTATAGCTATGATCGCCACACGGCTTTGTCCGAACCTTATATATCCGGTTCAGCGCTACATTGAGAGCAAACAAGCCATTACATTTCACACCATGAAGCTAAGCTTGATACCTACTCGAGTTCACGCCGCTTCAAAGCTTTCGGCATGCCCGAACCCGTTCATAACGCACCGGCATGCAACGCTTGGCCAGCGTCGCAGCCCATTTCACAGTGGCTGGCCACCGTGGACTGGTGCGTTAGAGCGGTGCCCCCGCTCCACCGAGCGCGGCGTCCGCGCCGGAGACGGCCGCGCGCGCCGCCATCGCCGCGCCTCGCCGCGGCCATCATCGCGCTCATCTGCATCCAAACTGGCGGCTACCGTCAGTCGGCCGGCGACGGCTACTCAGCCGGCTTTTTGCCGGGCTTTTTGCCGCCGCTCCGGTCAGGTTCTGACGGCGCGGCGGCGCCGGCGGCCCGGCCTGGCTCGGAGCTCGGCCCGGCTGAGCGCGCCCGGCCGGCCGGGCGGGGAGCCGCCGCGCCGCCGCACCGCCGCCGGCCGCCCGCCCCATTAGCATAGCTGTGCAGCTTTCACACACTCAGGGGCACAAACGCCGACGCCGTAAGTCATGCATATGTCCATCAGAAACGTACATATCACACAAATCACGGATCTGACCGCCGCGCCTCCCAGATATGCGCAGTTTCCAGCATGCAAGCCCACGGCAGAGGCGGATTCAGGGCGCTCGGGTAGGGGGGACGAGGCGGCCTTTGGTCGCGTTTTGAAAGGGGACTGCAACGTTCGGGCTCGGCGTCCCTTCGTGCCACACCGATCCCCGCGAGGAGAGGTTATCCAGCCTTCCCTGGCGAGGGGCACAAGGGCCCGGTCACTGCTCCCTGGTGTGCCTCCACCCGAACGCTGCGCTAACGCCGCCTCTAACAGGGGCATATTACGGTCGTTACTGGTGTTTGCCTGCCGGGCTCTGACGGATAAAATTATCATGTACTATTGTATTTCATCTTAAAAGCACGAAGATGCCATTACCTTGACAGTTGATGAGAGTTGCAAGTGATTCCGAATGCATATGGCAATAGTCAGGCAAAACTATTGATATTGGCTTTATCGTTATAAGATGGCGTCTGTATCATTAAAGGTTCGTTTCGTGCGATAGATGCCGCAATTGCCTCCAGGTTTCATGATCTGATATATAAATTGATCCCGGCATTTAGGGGTGTATTGAACGAAGCTCGTTTTATTGCGCAGCTTGCAATATGTAAAGTGGATTGATCCATTCCCATAAAGAGGTCAACAGATGCATAAAAGAAAGCCAAAGTATGGTCTGACAATGCGAAGAGCAGTACGAGCAAAAACAAAGTGCGATGAATGGAAAACTTCTGATGAAGAAAGGCTGAGCAAAAGCTTTTGAGTTTAATGGCATTTTGGTGCATCTTTTCACCGCCACCCTAATGATCGCTTGTCAAATAAAGGCAGCTTACTGGAGGGCCAGCGTCGGATCCACCAGCGTTGCGCATTACGCCCTAACAGACTGCTTTCACCGCTAGCTTATCGCCAAATATTGAAGAGAACTCCCATTGCGTGCAGTGATGGTCGGCAATGCACGCAACCATAAAATTTCTCCCCGACCCATCAGCCAAAAACAAACATCCATTCCCCGTTTTACTGCACGCATTTGAAAAACGGCCGGCCGTGCTATAGATATAGAGAAAGCGACCTAACGGACAGCCGGTGCCTGTTGATCAGGTTAACTCAGACTTTGCCGTCAGCGGTCAATTATTCCTCCCCATCAAGCATAAAAGTATTATGTTAATAATACGACGTCGTCTTAATGATATAAAAAGCCATAATGACTGAGGTCAGTCGGTTGAGCACCATGCCCATGCTGGACCAGATGATTGTCGTACTTGATGTTCGACCACTTGGTTGCACAGCTAACTTTACTCTCGCCCATGGACCTTGCGACACAAATTTCGGAGCTGGTTCGGGCGTACTCGTTCTTGTTGGATACCCAAGAAGGGATGTAAAGTAAAAAAGAAGGGAATTAAAGGAAGGAACTGCAAAGCAAGTTCAAACGCTAACCATTTGCTAGTAAGAGAAAAGCAATTGACAAGATCAGGCAAAATAAGGCAAGCCTATCAAATTTACAACTACGATGCATATAGTCAGATGATACAGGGGCATACAGCCAAACTTGGCTACATACCCAGTTGCCACATACGGTCTTGGCGCCTCCTGGGTCCCTTTGCCCAAAGAAAATGACGTTGAAAAATGGCAGACCACTCGACGGAAAGAAATTTCTGACCTGCAGCACCGACGCCGGGAGTAGAACCTGCAGGGCGTACAAATGCCCGCATTGCACCGAATGGAGCTGTGAAATACAGATTTGATCTACGTTTTCTGGTCAATACGATTAATGTTTAATAAACCACGAAGCAGCAGATTTGTCCCGAATCTGTATGATACATAAAATGTTATTATTGTTGAAATGAGAACAACCTCCTGTATGCCAGGAGAAGCTGAGTTTCAAAAAGCGCTTGGAGCAGTATATGACAAAGCAGATTATCTGTTTGTACGAAACATTTTGTTTGTTGCTGAAGGCCCAAGAGCCAGTTAGGACCCAAAACAATTGCATGTTTTTAATTTTGGAAGACATACGTCTTCTATACAGAGCTTTTTGGTACCCACTCCCAAAATCATAGCAGCATCTATGCTCAAAACCGCGGTTATCACATTCTACACAGCCACGAGGGTTCAGTTAGCAACATCTGTGCTAATTCTGAGCACCCGTCGCAATGTGAGTTACCGATTACTGGTGAAACACTATTTTTTTGCAAGCGTGAGGGTTAACGATACTGGCGTCTGTTACCTGTTAAATGAATAACATGAAAATATGTAGCTTTTTGTATGTGAATTAAATTTTCTGTTCAAACTTAGCAGTTCAAACTTTGCAAATAGTTCTCGCCATATATCTGATGGACATAGACTCTTACATGTTCTTTGGCCTTAAAAGTGCAAGATTTTTAGCTATGCAGGATGATGTGTAGCAGCACACACTGCTACAACGCAAATTTTGCCGGCGTTGCTAGCGACGGACTGGTAACGAAACGATGGTCCGTCAGCTGGCTGCCAAAAGCCTCCTTAGTTGAGCGCATACAGATCAGCCCTGATCTAAGGCTCTGATGCCGTCAATCTTGGCCTGCGCCATACCCTTGGACTGTGGGCAGTCGCTCCAGAGTCCGGACTTGTGGAGAATATCTCCTCTAAATTCTCAAATACAATAAATCCACCAAAGCAAAAGCATCACTAATCAACAGCTTAGCTCTCGGCCGGCATTAGCTCGGCAAGTTTGCGAGCAGTGCGGTCCGTGTAGTCGAAGTAATGGCGTTACGCCGGACACAGTTTTCCCCCAAAAAGACGGGAAACATCACATAGCGACACCAGTGGTACTCACATGCACGTTTACACATTTCTTTATATTGGTTCAATGTAATGAATGGCGAAGCATACTGAGACGTGTCATTGACACGCAGCCTATCAAGCCTATGGTATGTGTCTTTTCAAATGTTGTGCATTATCGTCTCATTTGCGGCAGTTACGCACAGGTGAGCGTGCAGTCGCTGCACGTGCTGTTCTAAATCTGCCTAGACTGCTCCAGGTGAAAAAGGATGTCACGTTCATTTGCCTCAGGGAAAACCTTGGAGCATCTGAATGTTTCTTTTCTTTCCTCCTCCACCGGCTGCGCCGACTACAAACCGACTGAAGAAGACTCTTGTCACCTTTCAGACGGAATGAATTAAGTTTTTTGAGTTTGGCTCAACTCGGACTTCCAGGGATTACGAAACTACATGAATCCTCACCAAAAACGCGCAAATCATTTAGGGAAGGGGCTAGGTTGTATTATTTAATAAGGCTGTTTGGTTTCTGAGCACCAAATATTGTTATAAATTATGTTGGTATGTCTTCAAAGTTGTTAGGAAGGACTCGAGTGCTGCCAGGCAGGGTCTCTACCTCCCAAAGGTTGTGTTGCTTAATGACAAATATGGTACAGAGATGCACATTTTTGAAGGCCAAAATAAGACTGATTTTAATGCTGGCGAAAATGATCAATCTTTTGTTGGAATCCTCTGCTGGGGTCAATCGTTGTCAAATAACATCATACGCAGTAAGGAATCATATCAAGTGTATTACTTGAATGGATTGATCTTCTACCAAGTAATCATTTTCTTTGTCTGACTACGCCTTTAGATCTCAGGTAAGCCCTTGCAAAATGTTCTCTACATATCGATGCCGTGGTTTGTGAATGTCGTCATCCCATCAGAGCCATTCTCTGCTGCTAGCGCCGTTACCAGTTTGGTCATTGTACTACAGTTACCTCTGTCATTTTCTTTTCGCATGCGGCCTTCACAGTCACCAAACATGAATGAAATGTATGAAATGAAATGAATGTATCATGGATAGTTATGTAGAATCGAAAGTAAGCTCCGTGACGAACACCCACGAAGGCGCTGCAGACTGGCATAGCATGTCAACAAAATTGCTGCTAAAGTCGCTCTTGGCTTGCGTACGAAATGCAAACATTAATGAGATGTGCAACAAGGAGATCTCAGAGATGTCGTTAGATTTCAGCGCAATAGATCGAATGATTCTGACTTGATACCGGAGAAACCACTGGAGTTAAACTGGTTCGTGGGATGGGAAAAAGATTAAAACGTCGTCTAGGAAACGGAACATAAAGTGCAAACAATTTCTCTGCATCCAGTCAGTTTTCGCAACACGAAGTGGTGTCGAGTGAAAAGAATTGCACTTATGAAGACCACCGCTAGTGCCACCACCACATAGTGATGAATGCAATGATATTCTAATGTCCACGCCACTGTGAAGATATTGGAGACCGTTTTTAAAAAAAGAATGAGATAGCTGTAATTTACAACGATACCTGTCAGAATGTATAAGAACTCCTATGACATGCATACCTGATGCATCCAGACAAGTCACACGCTAAACAGACTCCACATCGTTTCCAGAGCCTTTTTATTGGCGATTCTGTAAATGGATATGAGTGATCAGAGCTGAGATCGGTCTGAGAAATGCATTACCATTTGCAAACCTTTCGAAAGTTGAGGGTGATGGTTTAGTTTAAGGTCACATACGAGCCAAATTTACGCTTGTTTGTTAGTCATGTCCCTCTGTTAAGTTGACTGGCACGAAATCATAGCAAAGTTGCATGATCAAACGATGTTTTACGGTGCTTTAGAACTTCGTTTTATCACGCAGAAACAATTATGAAATAGCTTTGATACCCTATGTTTGGAATCAGACATGTGGTTGATATTGATGGGATGCAGGCCATTCTGTTTATTATTATTGACCCCTTAGCTGACCTGCGAACAACATTGTGTCCTCTCGGGAATGTCGTGTCCGTCGAAGCAAAGAGGTATGCAAATGATGCATCACTTACTCTGGACAGTTTAGCATCAGCAGCAAAACGAGACTGACCTGCATTTCGTCGGGAATTAGCGGTATGTCTGTTTAGAATGGAATGTATTCTTATGCCTCACCTGAAACATATCAAACGTTTAAATAAACACATCCTGACATAGGTCATGCCTTGACATGTTCCAGACAAAGGGAATGAGATCAGCTGCGGTGCTCTGAAATGAAATGAAACCACCTGAAACTCCCCACAGTTCTGGTTTGATCCATACTTGAGACTATCGAGACATGGTACGATCATTGTTTGACCTTAGTTGACTTCACTTAACCTTTTTAACAGCATGCATCCTTTCTACTATGATGCATAGCACATCCTTGAGTGAAGCGCACTTTTATAACATAACAAAACTGAGCATGAAACTTCGGGATCTTTTACAATCTAAGCATGATATGCAGTATAGATTGTTTTTCCCCACTTGTGCCTCTCGATATTTATGGGGGACAAAAGCGTCATTGGCATTACTTTCCCAATGTCGTTGTGGCCTTGCTCAACAGGGATCTAAATACTGGAAGTGGTTTTTATGCCTACGAAAACAAGATATGTCTACTTCATGATGTCGGGAGTTGGCAAGTTTCATTCACTTTAAATGAGTAGCCGAAGGGAAGGGGGCACCCCTTCTAACGACAGAAAAACACAATAGCCGTAAGCATAGGACACATGTATCAAACTTCTGTTTGTTTCGCTTTTCTGAAAGTCATGGTCTCTATTCGCAATTATAGCTCATTGGGTGCAGCCCAATCCTTGAAAATTGTTAGATCCCTAATGAAGGTTAAGGTTGGTTGTGTGGGACCTATCTTCAAGGGTTGTCTCCTTCAAATGCGCAGAATCCTCAAGAGCATTCTGAACACGCCTCTGATCTATTTCTTGTTTGACGCGGGAAAATATAGCGGAACCTGACCTGAAGTCTCGGGATCCTTGGAACATCGTTCAGATAAAGGTGCTCGCACCTACCTGTCGTGAAATTCAGATGGACTGTCAAAGGGTGCAAGCATAGATTTTGTGCCTCCATTGGCTCTTGGACGTGATGACGTTAAGTTCTCGGCTCTTCTGGAACGCTAGAGGATGCATATGCGTTGCCCATTCGGTTTTGCGCGGTGAACGATGGCATCAGCTGCACATGGGCTCACATCTGCAAACAATAATGTGTTCCCGTTTTTGCCTAACGCTTCGTCGCGAGATTCTGACCTAAGATTCGGAGGTCGAGGACCGTCCTGGGTGGTCACGACACGATCCTTGCAGTTCTGCCGCCCGTGCGTGCGACTGGAGACGGAAAACAATCGACTCTCGGCTCCGTTGTCCTGCATTGTTTTCCACCACATGGCATGTAAATAAAATTAAAAAGTGCGCCGTCATGCTTAATGGATCTGCACGGCGAGCCGACAACAGTTATTACACGCCAGTGCCGTTTAATTCTTCATCTCGTCTGCCGTCGCTGCGCCGGTCCGGGCGGCGCCGATTCCCGGCTGCGGCTCGCGCCTCGGCTTTGTCCACAGCACCGAGCCCAGCCGCTGCAGGACGCGCCGGATCGGCGTCGGCCGCATTTTCATAATTAATGAGAAGGCCAGCGGCCAGCACGGACGCCCTCCCCCGCCGCGAGGTAACAAATGTTTGGACCGGCACGGCGAGGTGTGAAGCGCGGTTCTGCCTTGTGAGTGCGACCCCCCGTCCAGTGCATACCCCGCGCCCGCACCCCCAGCATCGATTTCCAGTGCCTCCCGCTGCCGACGCGGTCGACCTCCATAATATCTCAAACATCGGTTAGGGTGAGAGGCCTAATTCTTTTGGAAGCTTCGTCAGCAGGTGGCGTTCACGGTACCTTGCTGACAGTGGCATTCTGACTGACGGCAGCTCGGATTAGTTATCGCCGTGGTACCTTTTTCCCCCAATTTCCTGGCCGTGCGTTTTGACGACAGTCGTTGGTTGCGTCATCCCATCATTTCCCCCATCTGCTGTACCCGTTCACTTCCGCAGTTCACCCTGCAGCCCGCAGGACCGGCAAACAGCGCTCGGAACGGGCCAGAATGTATTTACACAGTACTGCCGTAACATCTAATACATGTACATACCTACGAAACCGTTACTTTGGCACAGACAAGTGTACAACATCCCTGAAACAAAGTGAACGAAAAACTTTGTACAGTAAGCACAGATGACACCGGGAGCGGTCGGAGGACACGGGTGTTCGCGATCAGCTCTCTGTGCTGCCGGAGCAGAGAGGCGTGGCCCCGTGCTCCGCCGCTGGCGCCGTGTGCGTGCGGTCGTCGGAGGCCCGGAACATCGGCCCGCGCGAGGTGCGCGGTTTACGCGAGGACCGTCTCTGTAAACACGGCCGGGCTCGGCGCGCCGTGGCCCGTCCGGGAGCCGACGCCGCGGCCGTGACTGGCAGGGGAGGCGGTGCATTGTCCGTGTTCTGCGCCTCTGCAGCGGGCTCGGGGCTCGCCGGAGAGCCCGGCCCTCCGCGGGCTCCGCCGCGGCGTCTCTCGCAGGCTCATCACAGGTCGGCCTCGGCGGTCAATGCCCGTCAGAGTTTCGCCCCGGCTGGGGGTCGGGGTTGCAGTCCCCTCCCGCCGCAGTAGGTCCGTTCTCCACGCACAGGCTGGCGTCACGGTTTGTCAGCCTCTTCGCCGGCGTAAACGCCATCGCACGGATACAGTTGCCAATCGATTACACGTCCCTGGTGCAGACAGTAAAAGCCTCGGTCGCACACTTCCCGGCCGGCCAAATCACGCCAGTCTTCCGCCCACACAACACTCGCCGAGCCGACGGGGGCGCACCGCGAAGTTCATCTCGCTGCGAGGACAGACCACTCATAGCACCCGAGCTACCACCACGAGGCGACGTTCCGAGCCGCGAACCGCCTCGAAACGCGCCACCACTAGGCACCCTACCGCGTGCTGTCGCGTACTGCGAGGTGAGAGGAACAAAACATCCCGCGAGTGGGAAGGAAACGACTTTGTGAAGACAACGAGGCGACTGGGACATGGGTGGCAAGGTAATGAGGAGTGGATCAGAGTCATTGAACATCTGTCTGTGTCTTTGTGTACGTTTTTGCAGATGGCGTTGCTCGTGTTGTAGTGCGCGCTCGCTCGCACGTGTGTATGCATTTTTTGTGCACTAGTGCACAAAGACGCGTGATAACGTGCTGGGCCTCTTCGCACCAGCTCCAGCGGTGGAACGTCATCCTGCGAAGTTGCGCGATTGAGGGATCGGGCAGATGTATGTACAAAGTCTGAGATCAATGCTAAACACATGTGCACACCTACACAGGCCGAACGTACACATAAAGAAGGGGACTCCCACACGTGACTACACGTAACCATCCTCGTAGAGACTAAGTACGTTTAAATAACAGCGCTGCAGTCCGCCGGACGCGCCAGCCGTCCGTCGCGCGGCCCGCTCTGTATTTACACCGCGTGTGTACACAAATAGTTCGCCGGGGGCGGCGGGTGAGGGCGCCGCAGCGGAGCGTCCGCACCAGGGCAGACCCATGGATTCCCTGTGACATCGTCATTGAGGACTAGAGTTAAGATACATTATTGTGCGCCGCCGACGGTTCGCGGCAGTCGCCGCTGGCTCCTTTCACGGTGTGGGGAGGCTTCCCTCCGGCTGGCCTGACCTAACCTCGCGCAGGTCATGGCAATGGCCGCTGGCTTCTGCCTCGCGCAGAGGCGCGGGACGGCTGCCTTCCGGCTGGTCTGACCTGACCTCGTGAGGTCACGGCGCACTGGCAGTCGGCCAGCTGGCCCCCGCTGGGACCTCGTCGCCTCGTCGTGGCTGTGTTACGCACGCCGAGCTTACGTTGCCGATGAGAACATAGGTGACGCGCCGTAGAAGACACCGCGAGGATCTGAAAGAATAGGGATACTCCGTTATTCACAGAGGAATCGTTACTGACGTACTAAAAAAATGCGTTTTGCTGTCGAGCAATAAAAACCGGCCCACGAAATGAGCATTGGTCTGGAAAAACGCAAAGTTATCAAGGAATGCATCGATCTTACAAGGATCCTACGTTTCATTTCTGATACGCTGGGAAGACAATCACATGCGCCGCAACCTGTGGCATGTGATTAACCCTTCGTTGTGATTTAGCGTGCTTTTCATCAGAAAAATAACGTAAAATGAACGTGGGCAAATTTTCATAAATAAGCTCGCAGCGGAGGCAATGTGAATTTCCGACCCATCCAATTTCAAGTTGTTTTACAGACTCAAAAGACGGAACATGTCAACAGCCTTGGCCTGACCATTGGCGCTCTCGGCCAAAATTGAAAATACATCGCAAACATACGTCAATAACCATTCACGAGAACGAGTATTCCAAAAAGGACTGTATCATCGAGCCAAGCTGCAGCCAGGGACGTGACACCGCTGTAATTACGGCTCGGTGGAACTAGATCAAAACGGCTTTTAAAGCAAGGTCAGAGCTTGAAGTGCTCCCAACGCCAAACGATGAGCACTTCGCGGCATTGATCAGACGAAAAACAGGAAACATCCCGCTTTGGTCCACCGGCTACGAAATGTTCAGATAACAGCCCAGACTGATTCTTTTCCTGAAGCTGCTATCTAGGAGTTTAGCAGACGACGTGTTGACATGAACAAATGAATGATGGGTGATAGTCATTTTCCTTCTCGGTACACAACGTGCCTTGATGCTTGCGCTTTGTGACGCACTGTGACAAAGGCTCCTTGATGCTTGCGCTATGTGACGCACGGTGAAAGACTCATTGAAAGACATGACTCCTGGCGTTCGTCTTTTCAAGCATCATGTTATAACCGTCACTGGTGAGGCATCGGCCACATATACAAGCCACGGTGCGTACGTCGTTGATAGTACCCTCAAGATTAACTGCATCACCTCCCATTTCTCAGAAGTATGTCCGCTCTTTACGATCACGCTACGGAGGCATGGCGCCGACTTTGATTCACCAAAATTCAGCGAACTCACCCCCCCACCCCACACTCGGGAACCATCAGCTTGACAACAGCTCTCAGCGCACCCCTGGTCCAGGCGGCCGCACACCTGGACCCGACTGATGGCGGCAGGCCGCCGGCCGGCCCGCTCTGCCCCGGTCGCCGGGGTTACCGCCGGAGCCAAGGTCAGAGCGAAGGTCAGCCGAGCGGGCGCCCGCCGAGCCGTCACGATTCGACCGCGCGCGGGCTCGCGCTCTGCAGAACCACTCCCAGCAGCCCTCCGCCCGCCAGCCGGCCCGACTCCGGCGCTCGTGAGCCATCAGCAGGAGATCACGGAGACGAAACTGCGGGAACGCGACCTGCTCTCCTCCGTCCAGCCGAGCGTCGCTGGCGCTTCCCGACCGATAGCCTCCGGCACTCGAGGCAGGCCGCCGCCTCGGCGCGGTGACATCACAGAGCTGGTCCAGCCTCGAGCAGTGGCGTCACTCAGCGGTGCCGGCGAACGGCTGACGAAGCCCCTGAACGTCGGCCGGCTGACCGGCTGACAGGTCCAGCCGGGCGGCAGGCCGAGTCCGTTTTAGCGCATTGTCCGGCGGAGTTTGGGCCAAAACGATTCACGGTCAGGGACTTGGAAAAAGGTTCAGTGCCGGGATGTACCCGTTTAATTAGTTCTGACACCCCGTTCGACGGGGAGAGGCGCTCACCAGGCATGGGTGAGCTGACCGGTGGAGCTCCAGGCACCTGGGGCCGTGAGCCAACCTCCTTGGCCTTCTCTGAAACAGACGTCAGCGGTAAGCGACGGAACGATTCAGTTCACAAGCATAGGGGCGCGTGCAGCCTTATATCACGACGCGCTCCGCAAGTCTTTGGCTGATTTTTAGTCGGATTTTAGTTCTTCAGTAACCATTTTTCCATGGACACGACACAGCCCTACCACGCCTACAGCTCCGCAAGACAATTTGACCAGGGACACAATTATGTAACTGGAATGGCGCCTGGAGGCGAATGAGCCGTGCATCGCCCAAGTTACCGAGCCCTGTCAATCTAAACGGGGGTCAGATGCTGCCGGCGGCGCACATTCTTCCGCCGGCACCGCTTACGAGATGGGCTCCGTGTGCAAAGTATGGGCCGTATTATCTGGCCAGACCAGATACAGCGGGCCCAGATCACTTCCGCCATTCTTATAACACTCCATTTATATTCATGCAGGCCCGTATTTCATTTAAATTGATATTGAATCTTCATTGTTGCGGACATTGTCTCCGCGAGGCCGCTGCCAATTTGGCCTCCCGATTCTAATATTGGCCGGGCATCGGCTGGAAAATATGGCCGCCTGTTGTCTATAAAGTTCATATTTTTCTCTTTCGCTTGATAGATTACGCTGCCGCCAGCTGAGTTAGTATTTTTATGGCTTTTGAAACAGATTAGGTCGGAGTTGTGCCACGTCGGTTGTGATTTTGCTCAATTTCACGGCCGACGGACCACGCGGCACCGCACCAATGAAATACGGTTTATTTCTACCATAACAAAAGGGTTTGGCGGCATTTTTCATGTTTGGTCCTTGGGGCGACTGTAATCGGTTAGCCGTAGGAGATTGGGGCTGAAAAGGAGCGCGTGTCGAGCTCAGATGAAGGCCATGCTCCGCGGAGTGTTGCTGGGGACCATCAGAGGATTCAGAGTCCGCGGGCGTCGTACTCTATATCACGCTCTGCCGGCAAGCTGGTATGACAGGAAATCGGTAGTGTGTTGGCCATCGCCGAAACGAGGCGGTGGGCGTGTGGCTATTGACCCCTTGCAGTTCGAGGTTCGTTTTCCAAGATCTACGTAAAACAGACTGCGAAATGTCTAACTGGAGCAAGCTCATCAGTTTGGTCATAGTAGCATATCAGGATTAAACACCATTTCAATATCTAAGACACATCTTTAGGAATGGGTCTTAAAACTTTTTTTTTAATATTTGGGATGGGCTGTGGCGGTACGAGCGCAGAGTACACCGAGAAAAAACGAGCTGCAACAGCACGTTAACAGCTTTTGACGCAAATAGTCTATTTCACATGGTTAAATGCATATTAAGGATATCGTCGGAAAATGAAGAGGTGAATTCAGGTTGGTACACATGTGGCTTTAAAGGTTTTGCAGGGATCTTAAATTGGTCTGCATTGCCCAAAGATCGAAGAAAGACAAACAATAATGTATGAGACACAAATGCCTTGAGATATATATATATATATATATATATATATATATATATATATATTATTGCAGGAAGGGCAAAGTGCAGATTTCCTCCTTCTCTTTGGCATTTGTAACACTTTTTTTATTTCTGCACAATTTCTGACATGTGTACAACTTTTCAGCATCCGTGTTTGAACTGCACCTCCGTTATTATCTGACTTTACTGACTGTCTCTAATCTCGTAAAATCATGAAACGCAAAACATGACAGATTCTTTTTTCTCGTCACCATTATATTGCTCATCAGGACGCAATGCAGCTTCATAGGGAGAACCGCGTCTTAGGAGATGTTTGGTGTAAGAAACTTTCTATGCCACAGAAAAAATGAACTGCATCCAACGCAAGAAAGGTATGTCACGGATGAAGTACGTCCCGTCTTCAGAACGCTTCAGTGGCTGGTCGGCCGAGCTCACCACCACAAACCAGCCCTCTCTGCAGACTTCACCCTCCTTCAGGCCCCCACGGTCATCCCCGCGCAAGTCAGCGCCGCGGGACGGCGTCCACGTCCCGTCCGGCGGCGCGGCCGTCTCTGAGACCGGTCAGCACGGCCCGACCCGCCGCAGGACGGCGCCGGGCGGCGGCCGCCACGGCCCGGCCGCCAGCTGACTCCGGCGGCGGCGCGCCGGCGGCCGGCCAATCGGCGCCCGGCGCGCCAAATGTTTCCGCCATTGTCCGACAAATGACCCGCTATATGGAGCTAAGTGCCCTGCCAGGGCTCAATCATTGGAAACAATCCGGCCCGAAGGACGTGACGACTCGGCGGCTCGATCGCAGCCGCCGCGCCGCCGCCAACAATGGCGCGTCGTTCTGCCGCCGGCGCGAGCCGCGCCGAGCGGGCACCGGCCCGGCGCACAGGTACCGATCTGACGCACCGCTACCAAACTGACGCACCGGTACCAAACTGACGTACCGGCACAGGCCCGGCGCGCCGGTACCGATATCACACACCGGTACCAATCTGACTCACGGGTACCAGACTAATGTAACGGCACCGGCCCGGCGCACCAGTACCAGTCTGACATACCGACACCGAACTGACGCACAGGCGGTAAACGGACGCGCCGAAGGCAGACTGACGAATCGGTCTGCGTTACGGTGAATACCTCTGACCGGCGCCAGTCGCCCTCCCGGGAAGCTCGGGTCTATGTTGTAATGTGTTGCCGTCAGCGGTCCGAGACCGGCGACGGCAGCACATGACGCCCACGACACGCTGGACGCCGGCGATCCAGACTGTGAAGACACGACTTCTGGATGTCGTGCCCGACCCATAATCCGTGTTTCCCTTCTACCTCCCTCCCCTCCCCTCCCCTCCCCCTCGCTTACAGACCGTGGCTTGCCGTTGGCTTATATTACAGGGATGACTGCGAGACGCTTACGACGAAAGAAGTCGGCCGAAACCTAAACTCGGTGTCTGTTGCCGTGTAACGTGCAAAGAGCATACAGGCGTTACCAGTCACTGCCGCCCTCGCAGCGCTCCTCAGCCCTTCACCTCGGCCGCGCTCTTTGCAGGCCCTTGTCAGGCCGTGCGCCGGCGCCGTCCCGCTCGCCTCAGGCACACACGTCGACGTGCATCGCACCGACGGGCCGACGCTCGCGCCCACGCGGCCGGCGCCGGCGGCCGGCCGCAGCGTGTTATGAGAGCCCTCAGCCCCACCGCAGATGGCCCGACCATGCTGGGGGACCGGAGAGCCGGCGGGGACCGCGCGCCGGGGGCGGCGGGACGACACGTATAAACCAGTCGAACGGGTGACCAGGCGGCCGCGCTCCGTCCCGCCAGTCCCCGGACAGCGCGGCCGTCTTTACGTGTCGATTTTACGGCCGGCGGTGCGGCGACGCCGCGGCGTAAACGCTCGTCTTTCAGCCGACTGGCACGCCGCGCGCCACTCGTATACGCCGGCGGCCGCGTGCCGTGGCAAAAAACGGAGGGCTGTGGTGGCGCGGCGAACGGCCGCGAGCAGGCCGCCGGGGAGCGGTGGACGGGCCGGCGGTGGAACAGTGGACAGGCCAGCGGTGGAAAAATGGACACGCAGGCTGGGAGCGGTAGACAGGACGGCGGTGGAACAGTGGACAGGCCGGCGGGGAGCGGTGGACAGGCCGGCAGCGAGCGGTGGGCAGGACAGTGATGGAACAGTTGACAGGCCGACGGGGAGCGGCGGACAGGCCGGCAGTGGAACAGTGGACAGGCATGCGATGGAAGGCCGGCGGTCCTGGACTGAGGCCCCAGGCGGCCGTGCGATGGCCGACAGTTCCGGAGGCCAGAGGACACCGCCCAGCCTTGATGAGCTGGTCGGTGAGAACGTGGCAAGCTCGGCTGGATTTCATTGTAATATCAACCGTACTTTTCGGCAGAATGAAAAACCCTGGCCAGGTTATGCGGTTCTGTGGTCAGAGATGAGCCGGCCAGCGAGGTGATGGTTGCATGCGAACATGAAATTGCTTGCCTCGGTTCGGATGGAATAAAACAGGTAGATGATTTGTGCATGGTATTTTCTGGCCGTTGGGAGGGGAACAGTGGAGAACTGCATGCACGGTTCTTTTCTCATCGTGAAATCATTGACGTGAAAGCGATAAGGCGCCAAAAGCTTCTTTGAGAACTGGACATATGCGCGATTCCTTGCAGCTGGAGGCGAAGAAGCTTTGCACTGACATTCTAATTCCACGAAATGTTCCCACATAAGACAACAGAGGTGTACAGCAAGTGTGCGAGAAAGAAGGACAAAAAGAAAAACAGAGGGAGAGAGAAGGATGGAAAGAGAGAAGAGGGAGAAGGAAAAATATAGCGACAGTAAGGGGAAGAAAGAACAGGGGTAAATATCACAAAAACAAGCTATGAGATAAAAGGTAAGCATAACTTATTTCCTCTAAATTTTCTGCTATTTCATATTATCTGAGTAGCCTGCAATTTGCAAGGCTCATGAAGAGCAAACAAATGAATGCAAAACTTCCAGCATCGATTTGCGTGCTTCGTCCAGGATTGTGAGCTACGTTGGAAACCCTAGAAACCTTCCAACTGCTGATTTGGAGGCCTCTAACCTGGTCCAGGTACATCCAGTAATCCGCAGTTTTCGTGACTGAATGATTGGATTTTCGGCACGGTATCGTAGAAATGGCGAAGCCACACAACATTCAAAAAGGCTGGCGGCCAAACCAGTGAAACCCAAAAAATTATGAGAATCCCACACTACAGCAGGATTTAGTTCCACGTGATCGGGCAGGCACAACATGACAAAAATCAGTCACAAATTCATCATTGAAAAGTTAACGATTTTAAGCCGCAGGAGTCTTACGGCAGTACGTCTAAGAGCCTTCGAACATCAATAGCTTATTTATTCTGTTCGTACCCAACGAACCCAACTTACTTCACGGCCTCAGGCTTGCCTGAACCGCTTATCAAAAGGAACGATATGTTTTTGAGACGTTTAAGAAATGTAACAGCTATCGAATGTTACCTACCAGATAAAGTAGGCATACATTCAGCATGTAAGCCATGGAAGGCATAATATGCAAGATGGAAAATGGGACCAATAAGGATTGGATGACACCGCCCACTCCTTCTTCATTTTGACCAGCGTCGTATTCGCAAAACGGTAACGGAACTGTTCCGCTTGAGTGTAAGACATGTCACACAAATTTTACGTGCTGGATAAAAGTTTCACTGCATATTCCACTGCATATCGTTTCATTCTGAATCACTCCAATGTAACAAAACGATGGCAGAAACGTTTTGCCACAGATCGGTGCTCTAATCGGAGCAGTCTCCGCCGTCAGCTCGTTTGTTTGTTGATCAGGGTTCAGGGGCACACCGACGCCATGGTCTTCGTTGTCGGAGTCACAGCGAATGCGATCTCCCACCGAACCGCCGCCCGTCCGACCCGGCCCGGCTCTCCGTCCGCCCCGGTCCCTTACCTTGCATGCCGAGGAAGGCTTCCGGGGGCGCGTTCCGCAGGGTGTCCTCGTACTGGCTGCGCCGCTTCGCCTCGTGGCCCAGCTGCTCCTGCAGCTTCCGCCGAAAGCGTCGCTCCTTCTTCAGGCGGCGCTGGTACATCACTGGGAACAGGCGCAGGCGTGCCAGGGGTGCTGCGAGGGTCGCGACGGCTCACGGAGGGAGTGCGAGCGGCGTGATGTGACAATGGCTTAGTTAAAACAGGGGGTGTCTGGGTCAGGCGTATGACTCTTCAAAAGACAACGGATGGATAGCAGACAAAAACGACACGCAGTAAGGTGGTTTGCATTTACCAGACAACAGTTAGTGAATAGTCAGTCGCAACAAGTTAGAGTCCAGGCCAGTCGATCTGTAATGAGCGTTGCTCTACGGGGGAGGTAACCAGTGCCATTTCAGGGGCCGTCTAAAGTGAAGGCCGAAGTGTGAGTAGTTTTGCTTCATGGGTGCCACAATCACGACCTGACAATTAGGATCTGAATTATTGACTGCGGTAAAAAAACAAGGATTTTACTGTCTAGTGTTGATTACACACGCGGGCTTTAAGGCACTGGCGCACCTTATCCAGTGGTCCATCTCCCCTAAAATGGATGTAAAATATCGTCCATAACCATGCATATTGAATCGCTTAAATCACTGATGCTGACTTCAGATGCATAAAATCGTCCACGTACGCAGACCGAATGGATTCCATGATGCGCCTGAGACAAAGTGCTCCAAACCTAATGCAGTAACTATCACCTGCTCGAGTTTGCAAGTGGGGACAAATGTCATGGAAGACGTAAGATAAGGAATATCATTTACATCTCCATTTGTCATTTCCCTAATCCATTCGTTTTACTTTTCAGAGCGACCGGCGTCTGGTGCCGAATGAGCCGACTACATTGCACGTTTTAAGATCCATACACTTTTTAAGCTGCATGGGGAGCAATTAAGAATATAATCATGAGCTGTTAATTATGTCAACCAAGGGCATGTTGCATAAAGATTACACTCTGGTACTCAGTTGGCCTGGGACATGAGCTGTACTGGTAGCTGGATCATAAACTATGCATTTCACCAGGCTGATACTTATTGCATGCTCATCTCAAACAAGTCCGCAGAGGAACGATCCGCTATATCCATTACATCCTCTGCATAAAGTTATTACTTTATTCCATGACCTATGAATTTCACTTCCAGTTCGCAGCATTACAGTGGTACTTGAACACTACTTCCAACTAATTCTTGAAGCACTCCACGCGACATTAAAAAACAGCTTTAGTGGCTGAGTGCTTTCAGTATTTTGACACATAAAAGAAGTCTTTGACCAATGTGTTCTTTTCAAAACAGTTCATAATTCGCGATGACATTATGACCTACGTCGTCTGCCGCATGAATTTACGTAATGCTTCAAACATTAAAGGAGCTAATTTATGAATTCCGGATTGACACCGTTATGACTGCATGATTGACAGCAAACACCTTCGTGACAGACGCTCTTCTGCAACAAACACCCTCGCTCTGTGCGGACTTGCAGGGAAATGCAGGAAAACGTTTGCTCCCGACAATCACAAGCATGTATTTCATAGTCTACGTAGAAGGACATTGAGAATATGCCTGCGCCCAAAATGAACCCCGGGCCTGTCCTAAGTTTTGAACCGAGGCCATCTCCTCCAGCCAGCCGCAGAGCGATGCCATCTAGCACATCTGCACTCATTCGTGCGCAAATGACAACGGCTGTTATCTGCAAATGGTGTGGGACCCGCAACGGAGCCTCGTTGCCGGAATGAGTGCCCTATCTATCACGCGGTGTTTATTGGGGTTCCGCAGCAGGGACGAAGTGCTCAAGATTCCGTCCAGTTGCGGGGAGCATCGGGCTTACAGTTCTCCTTCCGGCAAGACAATGGAGCCGACTATGGGAATCTGCAGAAGTTACTTCCATTATCACCGCTGTCGCCGCTTCCACCAGATGTCGATAATGTTCGAATTCAATACGTTTCGAGGATTACGAGGCAGCGATCTGTCGATAAGGAAAGTTAATCTGGGTCGAACCCACAACGCCTTGTCATGCTCGACATTCATGTTTGCTCGATGCGTGCCAGGAAGACGTGACTAAATATGTGAAAAGATCAATATTTGAAGCTAATAGATTTGGTAATTAAATGCGTCGTAAATCATCGCGGTGCTCGGAAGATTTATGAACATTTATTTCTCTTAAATTTCCAGTATTTTCCCCATCCATCCACAGTCTGTCTGAACTTTTAATAAATTCACCGAAAACAAAAGGGACCGACAGATATTTGGAATTTCTTTCAATACTCATCAGGGTCGCTTTTCAAACAATTTAATCTCCCGCTTAATTATTACGGTAGGGAGAATGGGATATTTCACAAATCAGAAAGTTTGCTTCCCGCCAGCAGTCTGAATAACATTGTGACGGATCTTTGAGAAGCATGTTAGGCACAGGCCGATGTCGAGTTCATCGACAAAACAATGTTTAATTCGATCGTTTACATCAACCGCTGCTATAGACTGATAGGTGTTGTCCTGTGAGTCGTGACTGAAGGATGCAGTTGAGGGTCCCATGAATCCGCCAAGGGTTTATAAGTTTGCTGAGTTAGGCCATGATCCCTCATTCGTGAAACTCCTCTTTGCACTTGGAAACCACCTGGTTGATGTCACCGTGTCTTCCGTTCCCAGGAAAGACCCCGTTTGATTTTCGTTTCAAGTGGCGTCGGGAACCTGTGACACGGCCTTCAGGGGGTAAACTCCCCGACCTCCGGCAATCCTGCCCCTTCCGATGAGTCCCGGATCTCGGTCCGGTCCTGCTCTCGACGTGTGCGTGGTGTCGACAGCGTGGTCGGCCGGACTGGCGCCATCCCCCTCCCCCGCTCTGCCGACACGGGGCGGCGCACGACGACCGCGCGAGAAATCCCCGCCCGTATCACCGGAGCCGGCCAATTAGTCGAGCGACACCCCGCCGAGCACTCCATATTGACTCTGGTGAAATTTGACTTGAATATGATCGATTGACGTATTGATGGAGATTAAAATGAAACAAACTGCTGAATGATAGTCATCAAGTCTCCAGCTACGACGGCGCCGGCGACGGATGGCGCCCTACAGGTAATTTGCAGCTGATGAACCCACGGGCGTGGAGACGGACTCCCGCGGCGAGCCTGGCCGCGCCGCCGGCCGGGGCGGCGACCTGTCCCGTCCCTCGCACCTACGGCCGGAGAGCACCCAGGTGTCGACGGTTGGCCAGGCAGGCGGCGACGACGGCGCCGGCCGGCCGGCGCTCGATGCGCTGGCTCTCTGTTTATGCCTTCCAGCGCAGCCGCCGGCGCGTGCAGAAGTTGGCGGTGCTTTGCTTTCAGAATCCCCATTCGCCGGCACAGAATGAAGGCGCGCAGATGTTTTTATTAGGCGCAGAGACTACATAAATGCTAAGAATGTGACTTTGGCGATCCGGCTAAATTGCAAACAGGGATTCGCTTTAACCATTGAAAATATTTTCCTTCCATTCAGAGTCGCCTGAAAACAAACACGCCGCACCATCCCTTTGTGAAATCGAGGCCGAAAGATTGGAGGCGGCGTCTTTATCGCACGCCTGGCAGCACTTAGTTTCCCGTAGACGACAGAGATCATTGTTGATACGGCCGCTGTAAATATTGAGGCGGCTTCGTTTCAAGGCGGCGCTATTCCTGTCCGATCCTCGCGCCGGCTGCCGGGCGCGCTGGTCGACCGGCCGCGGTCGACCCGTCGAGCGGCGTCCGCCGCGCCGGAAACCGGTCGATGCATCGACCCGATAATTAATTTGTTGCCGCCAGAAAGGCGAGTGAATTAAGCACTCGACACGCAGGCAGACAGCGCGATTAGGGCTCTCTTAAATTGTTTGCCGAGCGGCCGTCGTCGGCGAGGTGGTCGGCCTGCTCGTCACGGACGGTTCGAAGCGTTTCCGCCACTGAAAGGGTCGCGTGACCGCGCGCCGTGCGAGAGCCCACCGGCAAAGCGTCGATGTTTGCATTTTTGTCATTTTCGCGTGCCGCCCGGGCATTAAACACATAAATTGAAAACCCCTCTAACGAGGTGAATATGATACTCGTGCCTCACGACTGCGCGACTGCACGAGCGTGAATTCGCATTGTTTCCGTGTTCTGTAATGACTCAATTTGGAATGTTGTGTTTGTGGCACTGGTGAGTGGTGCACCGTATTTTGGCAGACCTCTATTCATTCCTGTAATAAACTGTCTGAACAAAAATGAACGTACGTACGGAGTTTAAACACGGTATAGAGTATGATGGGCTTCAGAGGAAACTAATGTCAGATGAAGAAAATAGCGGGCTATTTTCTTGGCCGTCTACGGCATAAACAACCTTAAACAGTGGCCCGAAACTGCCGGCCAATGAAACCTGTCATGGCTTAATACAACGGGCCACATGCTCAACAATGCTACCGATACACGGCAGCAACCGAGGAACGAAACAGCACCGGATGCAACTGCGCGCACGATGCAAGGTTACGGCCATGCAGCCGTCGTTAACTCATTTCACAAATAACCAAATTTGGCATATCTACCGCGAGATCTTGTAGTGCCCGGATAGCTGAAATTACAGAACGTAACAGCTTTTATGGGGCGTTTTATCATGGTGAATCGATGCAGCGACCCATTTTCGTCCGCCGGGCTCGCGGCGCAAACGGAAAACGCTGAAAATTGTGCACGTCGGGCAAACACGGGGCAATTAGCCGGCAACAAGCTCGAGAGTACGGCAAACAAACGAAATCGTTTAAAACAGCCGGGCCGCGGCCAAAATGAAATGTAAATACGGACGGGCCCGCCGTTATTTATGGCTGTGTCGAGACGCAATTAAGGTGAGGCGTCCAGGAAATTAATGCCGCAGCTTTACGACAACGGTGGATTTAATTATTAGCCAAGAGTGGAATGGGAGCTACTTTGTTGTGATACCAGTTTTACTGGGCGATGATAAATGGCGATATTAGCTGTTTGTTTGCCGGTGCCGCGGCGCAGCAGCTCCGGAGCCCCCGGCATGTCAGCGCGAAATTGCCTGCCATCTCGCCAGGGGCCCTGGTAACGGCCAATGTCCACGGCACATTGAGCTTGCGCCTACCCTGTCCCTCGGAGGCTGCCGCTGATGGCTCGCTCTGGCTCCGTTGTTCACAAGAGTCTGTTTAAAAACTTCATGTTCGTGATACTGTTGCACGGATGTCACATGTAAGCGGTAGGACATGTTTCACACTAGGCCTTAAAGCAGCCTTGAACGTGAACTTAAAAGTGAAAGAGAAGTGTATGTTTAAATGAGTGTATTTATGTGGGCCCATTTGACGATGCCACCACATGCGTTATTCCACCTTTTAAAAGTGTTTTACAAAATAAACTATGGTGTTTAATAAATGATGTTCAGTACTGCCCCACCCACACACAACCCGAGCAGACGTGTCGGCTTCCAAGATATGAACTTGCGTAATGAAGGATGCTGAATGACGCGCAGTCATGCCCACATGAGCCACACAGGTGGTCGTGGTGCATACGTCACCCGAGCACTGCACTGTGGCTGCTCATTCGGTCGCAGCAACAGAGCTCATCTCCGGTCCGCACTGGCATTCCCCACATGCTGACAGACCCACTCAACCGCCCCGCACCGGACGCCGCGAGCCAGCGCCCGTCTGGCGGCGGTCACTCACCCCTGAGCTTCTGCTCCTCCTGCAGCTTCCTCTCCATGTTCTCGCGCGTCTCCTTCTCCCTGAGCACGCCCATCTTCAGCTCGGCTGGAGGAGAGAGGCGGCGGCATTAAGTCACGAGCAGAGCGCGCCCGGAGATGGCCCACCGGCGCCTGCCGTTCGTCTTAGAGGCGCGCCGGGGACTCCAAATGGTGCCCTTAATATGCGCCCGACCGCCCGTGGATGAGCGGCCGGCCGTTTTGCATTTTGATGATTAGCTTTTATTGGCATTTTTCCCGGTGATTATTCAGCGGCGGCAACACAACATAGTAAAGAGCGGGCGACGAACGGCGGGGATTAGAGCGGTGCCGTTTGCCGCCGCCACAGGATTTGACCCGGCCCGCGCGCGGCGCTAATTTAGGCGAGGCGTGCGGTTATGGGCCAGTGCGAGCCCGCTGCGTCGATCGCGCGGCCGCCCAGCGGAGGCCGGGCGCAGGGACGTTTGTGGAGGAAAACACGCCGTGCCTTGTGAGGGCGGCGGCCGCCAGGCGAGACCGCGATGCGGTGTCGATTCACCGGCGCAAAACTTGTCGATGAAGAGCCTCAGAAAAACGCGCAATCAGTGGCAATCCCACGAGCCAGCATGGCTTGCGCTATCCAGTCGGACGCCCGACTTTGTGGGAGCACTGACTCAGCCCCCGCTACAGCAGGAGGTGTAGCGGACTGGGCGCCACTGGTGGCCGCGTTAGACGAGCGTCATATTCCACTCTGCCTGGCGAGCGTCACGCCGGCGCACCGTCACGCCTCCCGACCCAATGACACTCCACTCTGAGCCGTCAGGACCAAAGAGTGGGAGGAGATCGCCGACCTCCGACAGAAATGACTCCATGTTTTGATACTGTCCTCCTTCTGGCAGCACCTTCCCCTCATTTCCACCCGCCGCGCCACCCCCGACCCCCACCCCGCACCGCGCCCATCCACGTCACCCCTCGCCCCGCTCACCCTTCTCGTAGTTGATCTGGCGCTCCTGCTGGCGGGCGTTGTCGGCGGCCACCTTGAGCAGGCCCTGGATGTTGCGCAGCAGGGTCTCGGTGCTGCTGAGCGCCGGGTCGGTCACCAGTTGGCCGGGCCAGCTGACGGCGGCCGGCAGCGGCGGCGGCCGCTCCTCCGGCCGCGAGCACTCCGCCTTCTGGCTGTTGTTGTTGTCGTGCACGCCCGCCTCGGCGTCGCTGAGCTCTGCGGGCGGCGGCGCGCGTGACGCTCGGCTGCCCCCGGCCCCGGCCGGCGGCCGGTGCTGCGGTCGAGGGCCGTGAAAAGCTGCCCCCGGTGCGCGGCAAAGTAACACAGCAGCCGTTTCCACGGCGGTAAATTCACCGCGCTCCCACGAATCCTCCCACGCGCCACCACAGCAGGAAAAGGCAGCGTGGTTTGCATTGCATATGCCATCTGCGAATAACTTTCTTTTGTCTGGTACCTTAACTATTTACCTGTGTGAAGGGCGCTATTGCAAACATGGACAGACACAGGCATGCGTGTTGCACAATCATAAACACCTTGACAGCGACAGTCTCTAGAGATAAATTTGCATTAAAATATTTCTCCTGCTTGTATTTTTAGAACCGACAACATCACTGAGTTCTCACAGAAAATGTGTGCTTTCTGTAAAGCTTGCATACATGCACCTCCCCGGGAAGACCCGTAGCTTCTTCCCGCAGCCCCCAGTCCGGTAGGCGCGTGTGAGCCGCGTCGACTCGGCTGGCACGTACCGTCCGGCTCCTTGTCGTCGTGGTCGTTGGGCTCGCTGAGTCGTTCGTCGTCCTCGTCGTCGTCGTCGTCGCGGTTGGATGCCTGACCGTCCGAATTGGTGCCGTCGGCTGACTTGGAGAGGTTCAGCACCGGGCTGTGACCGTTCGGCGAACCTGCCGCACCAGGTCACGGCCACGGTCAGAGCCACACTCGGGGTCACACCCGAGGTCACACCAGGTCACGACCAGGGTCAGACCATACTCAGGGTCACACTTGGGCCGAGGTCACGCTCGGGCAGCCCGCCGCCAGGCCACAGCCAAGGCCAGGGCCACACTCGCGGGTCACACTCGGGCAGGCTGCAGCCAGGTGACGGTCAAGGTCACAGTTACGGGCGCCACGAAGCCAGGCGGCAGCTTCGATAAGGACGCATCAGCCACGGCTCCGGCTCGACAGTTCACAGCCTGGCAACGGCAGTCCCCAGCGACCGCGCTCAAGGACTTTGCCGGGCCGCGGCCGGGTTCCTGGCCAGCCTCCAAGTAAGCCGCCAGGCCGTAGCGCGACGGACGCACGGGGGCGCTCGAACCCTCACAAGGTCACTGAGCTTCAAGCTGTTTTCGTCGCAATCATTTTCATGCAGCGTTACGTCGCTGATGCTCGACGTTTATAAATAGACGCGGGATCACGACGTCAGGCTTCCGCCCGTGTTTTTCCGACCACGGCGCCGTGACACATCGTCCCCGCCCGTGACGCATCAACGTCCCAGCCGCGGGCGCATCAGCGTCAGCCGCGGGCGGCGGGCACTCACTGCTGTTCATGCTGAGGTCGCGTGGCCGCGCGTCGAAGCTGGACGCCTGCCGGTCCAGCTCGCCCCGGTGGTCCTTCAGCCTGGAACGAGACGCGGCGTTCAGCGTCGCAGAGGGCGCCACCCGACCGGCGGCTGCCCTCCTGGTCAGAGACACGGCGTTCAAGTCGTTGGTGTTATCGCTCGGCACGGCCAATCGTTGCAGTCACCGCTCCTCGAGTGGCGGCGCTCATTACAACTGCAACGGCCCGCAGTCAGTAACACTCGGAGGCCGAGTAAGCCATCCTGAATGCGGCCGAATAGTTTCTCCCGCCATATTTTGTTGTCAGCATGTAATTACGCGGCGGAGACATGTTATTATAAACCATACGGGGAACATCAGCTCGCCGCCAGCGGACGGGCCTCCACCAATGGCCGCCGCGTATTTGTCTTCGCCGTAATAATGCAGTTTATGTCCGGAGAACAAAGGTATCGCCTGCACAGCGCGCCAGATCATTTCGATCAGTTCTATTGGCCTTCACTCTCGGCTGGAGCAGGGCGCTGCCTGTTGATAGGCAATTAACCGGGCCGATGTTTTATGCTGCCCGTCATTAGAATGATACCCGCAACGACCGAATGAAGATGTTCCAGGCCGGCCGCGCGCCCGGCCACACGTGTTATTTCTGGCCCGTAAACCCTCGCACGCCCGGGCTCGTTCGTTTCTTCTGACGGCACCTGCGCCGCGCGCGCGCCTCGAGTTCACACGAACCAGTTGGTATGTAGCCGGAACCGGCCCGGCACCAGAGCGGCCCGCGTCACGGGCGGCGGTCGTGCCGGTTGCGATCCAATCAGGGCGGCGCCCCCGCGCGGACCGGGCACTCCGCCTCCGCCGCGGCCGGCCGGCGCCGCGCGGCCGCGTCCCCGCCCGAGCCCCGGTCACGGAGGACGATCACGAATCACGAGCCGGACACATCAGAAGTGACAAGACGGCCGGCGTGGTTACGTCTGCCCGCGGCGAGGCGGCAGACGGCGGAAGCCCCGGATCGGGACGAGGGGAGCTCGTAACGCTGTAACGCTGCAGCTCATCTCTGTTCGTCTTGCCAGCGGAGACGCGCGTATCTTTGAGGACCTTCCGAGTCCGGAACGGTGACTACGCTTGCTCTCGGGACGTAACACGTCCAGCACTGGTGAAACCGTACCCGAGCGCTGTGAAATCCGATTTATCGCAGAAACAGCGCTAGGCAAAACGGAGAGCCCGGGTCTAAAGGCCGGCACCGGCGGGCAGCGCCGGACAGGACAGGACATACAGTCGGACCAGTGACGGCACGGGCCTCCTCGTGCGGCGGCCACGGGGCGGCGGCGCCGTGTCGCCGGCCGCCGCCGCCCCCCGGCCGGCGTGGCGAATTACAAGACAACGTTTCGGCGGGGGGCGCGCCACCGCGCGGCCCACAATGGACGCCGACAATGCGGCGGCGCCTCAGAAGCCGGCCGTCGACAAATTGATACGGCGCGCGGCGCCCGCTCGCGCCGCGGCGCGCTGCATTGTGCGGCGCGCCGCGGCCGCCGGCGCGCCACGATAGGCAGCAGGCCGCGACTGGCGTCATTAACGCCGCGCGGCGCGGCTGAATGGCGCACCGCAATCGCCACCGCGAGCCGGCACAAATGGAGGGTGGGTAATGCGTTTACCTTCTCATTATCTCACGCTGCGAGACGCGGAGAGGAATTCTTTGATCCGCTATCGGAGAACTGCGGGAGTATCGGATCCATCATTAATTCCGACTGGTAGCGTTTCGTACACTGATAACGGAGCCGCGCGCGCCGTTTGATACGTAGAACAAAGCCAAATTTAGATGCAGTCATTAGACATTAAAGTTCCTCTCATATCACGTGATGTGGGTAATTTGTTGCTGTCAAAATCAGTCTTCCGCCTTTCCTGATGATGCACTTTGGACTATTTTGAACGCATTTCTGATGACTGTCGAAAACACTAAACAAAAGAATGCGGAATTTTGGTACGGTAAGAGAATCTTCAACACGACACTACTGAAGCAACTGAGTGCAGCAGAAATCTGTAGGGGAGGTAGGGCCATATGCCGTCGGCAGATAATTCAGAGCCTACAACATGCTCAAAAATGGCGGCACAGTATCTGGGGGTAACAAGGAAGGACGTTTTGGCCAGCAATGTTCCCAACAGCAATATTCATAGCTTCAAAGTGCTGGTAATGAACTCACGTAGATATAAGCTGTCGCGGGGATGACGTCGCTAACAGTGCTTCACTCGAATCTCACAGCCGAGAGCCTAACGTGCCAACCGCCAGGGTGTCCGCACCCAACCTAAATGTCAATGTTTCAACAGCTTGCTGATGTCACGCATGAGCCCGTCAGTTCTAGGACCTTTCTACGTCGAGAAAAACACACGAAGAGATGACGGATCAGCACATAGCACATCCCGTTTTCGTTCCGATTTATGTGTCTGCTTTCACGTTTACGTCGCAGTCATCAGTAGTCCCGCTGGCCTGTCAAAACAACACATCTCCTTCAAACAAACAGTCGTGGAGCCCGCCCTGGCAGTCCGATTTCCCGCTAGTCTGCCACTGAGCCGATTTAAAATCAGAGGCGGACATGCGTTTGGATCCGACGCCCGTGTTGCCGAGCAATGTCACACGGACAGAGGCCAGCTTTTGGCCGCGGTTTACCGGCGGCCCGCTCGTCGGCGGCACCGCAACCATTGGGCCAGCCCAGAGCCAGGAGAGCCGTCCCAGCACAGCCAGCAAGCGCAGCCGGAGCGCTTACTAAGCTCAGCACGTGCACCAGTTGCCGCCAATAATTAGCATAAGTCTGAAAAATCATCACTCATCATTACACATAGACCATATTTGATTCGGAGGTGGAAAGGCTTTAATAAAAATGCAAATAGTTGCGGGCGGCAGCGGCTGTGTCGAGCCCAGCGGTGGAGCTCTCCATTATACAGGATTAAGCGGCCACAGTCCTGCGTAATCCCGCCACCATCTCTATATTCAAATGACGCCGGTATGTAAAACAGGCCGACGTTTTTAAACAGTTTACGGTGTTATTTAAAATTTGGAATGACAGGCTTTCGATGAATGCAAATGCAGACTGAACGATGGGTTCGCACAGGGTGCCAAACTGGATTAAAGTTTATTGAGATGTGCCAGTGAGAAGCGATAAGTAGGAGATACAAACTTTGCCTATTTTGCATTGGATAAGTTTGACTGAAGCTGATAGGGAACAGCTTGACGTTGGGATGCTGGGGGAGAAAACGTCTTCTATAAACTCGATTAAACGCCGACGCATTATGGCGAATGGGTCCCATAACTGAACTGATTTTGGCGGTAAAGATGTGGGGAGTTTTTATAGACAAATTCTTACGGAAAAATCTGTGAAGGACGTCATTTAAGATGGAAGCTTAATTCCTTTTTCTGACGTGCAACACACTGTGCGACAATGCTCTGGTCCATGGCGTAAAAGCAGTTGCGAACGAGCCGGGGCCGCTGTCTCCCAATATGGTCAATGTGCCCGGCAATGGCTGATCGCGTTCAATCCGACCTCCAGACCATCTGTACCGGAAGCCGGGGTTGATCTCGCTCATAGCAAGCACCCACAAGCGGCTGTTCACATTAACCCCGGTGGAAAGCTCTAGGCGCATCGCCTCAATCTCGCCTCACCGAATTATTTCCTGACCGGAGGAGTATATCAAAGTACACTCATGACTGATAAGCAGGACGTCGACAGTTATCACCAGTGAAAGTCAGCAGCCTTCGCAAGGACGTATTCTGACTCAACATGACTTTTGTCTGAGTGCTCCGTTCAGTTGAGCAAGTGCGCAGATCACACGATAGTGCCAGGTTTCGCGACGAATCCCGGTAAAAAACTGCCGACAATGCAACAATGCATTAATTTGACACCAACTACAGAATGAAGGCGGCAGAATCTCGAGTGCTTTCTTTGTGGGCGAACAATAACATACGCGTTTAAAATAAAAATCGCTGCCATTTAATTAGATCACTGCAATCAAAAATGACAAAAGCCCTCCCCTCGGCGTAAAAATAAAGAATTCATATGGGGAATCAGATAGGGAGGAAAATGAATACACGAGTGAATCTAGGTCTAAAATGTAAATTACCCTTGGGAGTCGTAAAAGAGCAATTAAACTCCGCGCTGAATGAAACCTGGGGCCATGATTTTTCCACCTCTCCAGAATAGGAATGTCTTATTATCGTCGCTCACATTTTAGTTGCCAATTAAACCCTTTATAGAACCGAAGAGCGAGCAAAGAACGAGGCTCGATGCGGCAGATATTCCGAACGGTGTGACTGACCATCTCGAGTGATCCAAGATTCTGTGACTAAATTTTGTAATGCGTTTCGAAGTGCTCAGACTTTTCGGGTGCAAAATACGTTGGCTGAAGGTTGAAGTGATCCTGTGGCGCGTGACACATCTGTGGTCTTTACTGTAGCAGTCAGAAGGATTCCATTTAGTCCGGAAGCGGATCACAATATGCCGTTTCCATAGATCAATTTGCAAAGTTTCCGTCCATTCAACGCAGCTAACTGGAATCATAAATCTTCGGACTCATAAGCGTCATTTTCAATTCTTGAAAATTAAGGAACGAACAGATGGACCGTCAGGGCGTAAGCAAAAATGAAAAGGGCATTGGGCACTGACGGGTAAATTTTGTTCATTAAGGTTACATCAGTATCAAGGATTTGTATGAGGGAGCGAGGGGAACGCACTGGACAATGTACAATTTGCGCATGCACTACAGCTAATTGCATCTGCGTCCCGGCTTAGCTGAAAAGGCTCCCGTATTGCGGGTTTTGCTTTTTCCTTGAAAACCTATCCATGGCAATGGGCGTTTGAAATCGTTTCATGCATCTTCTTTGACCAAATGACAAAAGTGGCTTTGTTCCTATTTTTGGGCTTTCCGACATCAAACGTTTTGCTCCTTTCTGATGCACCTCCAGTAATACAGAACAATAACTATGTAACCACACTTTCGTTACGCAGCTCTTCCTCAGCATGCATCGTGTGAACCCGTGATAATGCCAGAATATTGGCTCCACGTTCTGCCCAACTGGTGCTCACGTGGAACTCGGTTTCGCCGCACATCTGCCTCGCTGGGTTGGCTATTCTGGGATCAGCCGAACCATGCTTCCCCGGCATTCTGCCATGAGTCACATCGACGGATGCTAGGCAGTAAACCGTTACACCGCACGACGGAAAAAGTAACGAAGCGACGACCGCATTCATAGCCGTCGAGGAAGCCAAACATATTCACGCGCGCTTGTCTTATTCCACCGTTAAATTCGCAGCGCTTTCATCCTGAAAGATTAATGACAAAGCCAAATAAATCATCATAAGGCATCCGCCAAAAAATGCCGTCTAAAGCACTCTGAGTCATTAATCCCAGCGAAGAAACGATAATATTTGACAGACATCAAAGGGAATGATATTACGGTCAGAAAGCATTAGGAGCCAGCATAAAGCCAGCGGAGCAGATCGTCTTTGATGTTGAACAAGTTTTATTTGTTTCGTCAGACATTCGACGATAGATGGCGGCGAACCACTGGCTGGAACCGAGAGCGCGCGTGTCTGACGAACGAGTCGTCGACAATGGATTCCGCTGACGTGCACGCCGTCGGTCGGCCGTCGGCGGCGACGGCGGTACTCCCGGACCGCCGCCGCCGCCGCCGCCGCCGCCCGGCCGGCCGGGCCGCATGCATGCGGGGAGCGGCGACGAGACGAAACCGCTCCGGCTGACAGCGCGAGCGGGGACGGCACCGGCGCCCATTGTGGCAGGGGGCTTAAAGCCACCACCGGCCGCCGGCCCATATTGATGCTTTTTACCATTCTGGAGCACTCCAATAAAGAATTTTCTGTGCGATTTATTGATACCGTATTCATCAATCACGCGGGCGCTGCAGCTTTGATATTACCAACATACAGAGCTGGGCCCGCCGTGCTTTGCCCTGTCATTGTGATAAAAAGCGTCACATATTCCATCACGGCCGGACAAACAGTAAAACGCACTGGACCATGAATAAGGTTAATCCATAATTCCAATAACGCCAGAAATTAAAATTAATGGAAATCTCTCCCCGGGCGAACCGATTTCCAATGAAAGGAACTAAAAACCGCCCTTGTTGCGGAAGAAACGGCAGCGCCGGCTAAAAACGCCGGAGGCCGTTGCGCTTCCGCGGACCGTTTTTTTCCGCCGACGGCTCCGGCGGCCGGCCGCGCGGACCCCGGTCCGGTGATGGATCGGCAGCGGCCGGCCGCCCTACAAAAACCTCTCTATTTTGTTAGTTTTCGTTGCTTATCAATTTATGCCGGGGATCTATCACCGGAGTGCTACAGCTGTCGTACAGTATTATGCGTGGCGTATTACCGCGCGGCGGGCTCGGCAGACCGGGTCTTTGTGGACGCGCTGTCTTTGTGGACGTGGCGGGGAGCGCCCGGACTCGTCACGTGACCGGCATCTTGTCGTACGCGGTAAATCCATGGGTGATGAGTGTTACGAGTTCTTGCCGAACGTCGGCACAAGAGCGAACGGCAATGTATGTTTTTTAGTATCACTGCAGCAACGCGGGTGGCCGATAAAATCGATCGCTGGTGTTATATCCAGCCAGATTCATCAGTAGCACGTGATGGCGGTGACCCCGCATGATGGCGGCATGAGATGGAGACGCCGGTGGGTCGTATGCTGAGGAGACGGGGTGCCTGAAACCCTGATGTGTTTCTGTGGACACAGTGTGCCCACGGGAGCACGCTACAGATATTCCCCAAACCCGGCGAAAAAGGACGAGAGGCGCCAACGTCCGGTGTGAAGAGGACGAGACCCCGGCCGGGCCGGCGCGCCGTCGCCGCGCCCGCCCTCATCACGGCTTCCGAGAAGGCGGCGGCGAATTCGCGCTGCAGCCGACGGCTGCACGAGCTTTATAGCGTCGGCCGCCGAGGCCGGCCGGTGTCGTTCCGCGAACGGCGCACCGTCGGCACAAAGCGCCGGCCGGCGACGGGGCCTGTGGGCGCCGCCGCGGCCCGGCCGGCGGCGTGCTTTCCCAATGCACGGTTCCCACGAATTTGGCAGTCACAGTTCGATGCGCAGGCATGCCGCCGGGCGCGGGCGCGCTGAGTCACCGCGCGACAATCACGCCGGGACGCGGAAGGAGCTATCGCGTGTCGCCGCCTTTGTCGGCCGCTCCGCCGCTGACGAACGACTGCTCTCGTTAGCCGGATTCAGATGATTCCGCCGCCAGAAGCGGCCCGTGCTCCGGTTTCCGTCCCCCCCCCCCTCCATCCCCCCGGAACGTCAGCGATCGATCGTCGGCAGCTCGTGACGGGACGGCGCGGATGATTTCTGCTGTTCAGCTGCCTTGTGGACTCACCAGGCGGCACCTCGCTTCAGGAGATTCTCTGAATCGGCCGCAAGCGTGACATGCATGCAAGATCCCTGACCCTTGACAACACGTTCGTGGACTCGGGCTGCCCGACAGTTTCGAAGAAACCCTTCCCTGGTCCATTATAAAAGTCAACAGTGGCCGCCGCAGGCCGCTCTTCCCCTCTCGCGGCTGTCACCTCCCCACCGAATGCCCCAGGCACAAGACCGCTGAGACCCTTCCAGGATCTCTTCAGATTGTTCCGGTGACCCAGAGTCTCGTTCCGCTTTAGCTAAGTCCCCCCACTGAGCAGTGGAGATATTCCCCCAGGCAGCATGGCTGACCGCTCTTGACCTAGCGACTTTCAACCCCATGTCAACCCAGTCAGTTGAGTGAATCATCTTCGTGACCCTACCGTCCTGCGTTACCTTCGTGACCCAGTACCCTCCCCCTTCGGCTGCCGGTCCGGGTGGGCGGCCGCCCCCCGCGGTCTCCTCCGCCGCCCGGCCGGTGCCGGACCGGACCGGGTATTGAGCCGATGATAAACGGATCCCTGCCGCGGCGGCCGCCCCCCAGCCGGAGGGATTACGGACCGGGGCGGCGCGTCAGACACCGCGCTCTGGAATTTGTCAGCGGAGCCGGCTAAAAAATGACCGCCGCTGGTCATCGCAGTGAAACGACTGGCCGCCGGCGGCTGAGACGGAACAGACGCACTGCGGCGGCGGAGAGGAGATATGGAGTCGATGTTGAATCGGCCCTGTCAGACGGAAAAGGAGCGGAACCGGAAACATGAAGATGACGTGGATTGGCCGTTCCTATTACATAGAAAGACGTCTTCACTGTGCGGGACGTTTTAGGGAACATTGGAGGTGTGAAACCACGCTGCAAGAGCATTGACATATCATGGTTTCAATTACGCGGTAACCATTCTTGAATCAGCCTTGTCGCTCTGCAATACGGGCTGCTCACAGAATAATCGTCGCATTTTGTTGGTCACGACCAGCGGTACGGCCAGCTGGCTGCAGAGCCATCGCTCTCCAGCCCCTGTCGCAGCCCCGTCATCATCTTCTGCGTCATCACCGGCGTCCAATTCCCGGCCGGCCGTCTTCCGACTGACTTCATTTCACGTCTCATTTTCTGTACATCTGTCATAGCCGGCCGGATTCTTTCATTTATTCCTAATCTAATGATTTCGGTAATGATAATTTTTCGCCTGACATGTGAGCCAACTGGCCGACGCCGGGTCCGGGTCGCCGGGAGACTGGCACGGTACCGGCTCCGGCGCGTCGGCACAGATACACAGTCGTTAGTCCGGCCGCCAATCAGCGAATACCGGATGAGATGAGGGGGCGGGCGAGCAAACAGCGGGACAGGCGATCCGCGCCCCGGGCCGCGAACCGGAGGCCGGACACATGCCGAACAGGCGCCAGGTGGGGATGGGAGAAAGCCGCCACGACCCTCCGCGGGCTCTGTGTCGGATGCTCACGGGAGGAACGAGCGAGATAAATGGCTGGCAGTCGTGGTTGCGCATTATCCCATTTTGTATCAGCTGGCACCTTGTGATGAAACCGAGAGATGTCAGATAAGACTGAATGAAAAGAAACGCCTTGAGATAATGACGATCACACGGGACGGAAAAATATATCACGCACGGGAGATATCATGACGTAGAAAGGCAGAATTTGTTTTGGAGAGGATGCGCGACCAGTGAATTCAAAGTTAAGCTAACAAACAGCATGACTGGATGCGTCAAGGATGCAATGAAATAGTGGCCTCCAGTGGTCGCGTTCCAAGAAATTCCGGATTTTTCTATTGCCTATACGAATTCAAAACCAGTTTTCCTTTTCGACTGACCATGTTCCGTTTTCGCGTAATCATTTTCACGACATCCCGCGTGGTCCACGTGACAGCACTATCCCTTCCTCGCGCGTCCAAACCGGCCGGCCTGCCCTTTCGCGGAGGCCCGCCACGCCACGCCGTCTCCTCTAGTCGTGCGCCTGTCGGCAGCGGCGGGTCCACACCACCGGCCGGACCCCGAGGACCCGGGCCGGTCGGAGCCAGCGTCGGCAGGGACGGCGGTCTGCATCAGGTGTGTCGAAGGCCGTAATCAGATCGAGCCCGCCGAGCCGGCGGCCGATCCATCTCGGCGGCGGCGCGACGCCGGCACACCGCAAAGCCGGCCGGCCCGCTAATGACTCCCGGGACGTATAAAATATAATTGCTTTCTAATCATGCGCGCGGTGGGACGTCAAAGAGCCGGAGAGAGCGGCGGCTGGCGATTATTCCCCGTCTGGATTATATTTGTTCAATGTGTGGTAATGGATCACCGCTGGGCCATGGCCGGCCGCGGCGGGGGCGCCGGGCCCCAGGCGGAGCTTGGTTTTCGATGCCGGACGCGTGACGCACTTGCTCCAATCTCGCTGTGCCGCACGCAGACGCCGTCAGCACGTTGACGATCCGGGCGAGGCTGCGTTTGATTGCTTCGCCGGGAAACCCGGGAAGCGGGCGTAGTTTGATTCATACGGCGCGCTGGGACTTTCGGTTGGGCTTCGGCGCCCGGCAAAGACAAAAGCCGCCTGATTCCCCCAGGACAACAAAGTGACATGTCTTCTGCTGACGATGCTAATTTACAATCCTTAAACAAGAGAACTTTTAATGCTTCTCGGCAAAAGGGAAGGTATGTTTCCATTTAGTTCAATTAAGGACGGAATATTAGCGGAAAACTATACAGCGCCTTCTAAGCAGTGCTATTAGTCAGAGACAAAAGGAACTTTCGAGAGGATAATATCGAAGTTTGAAAGCGTAATTAAATACGGTGACAAAAATGTTTTAATTAATAATCTCTGGGGTAATAACGTCGTGAGAACAGGCCAACTTGCGCGAAATGACTGCGAGAGCTGAAACTTTCCACGCTCTCTGCGGATAATTCTTCATTTAGTTTTCCCCGTAAATCCGACGACTATTGGGAAAAGGACATTATCACTGATGTGGAGACCTGCACCTGCGCGTCACCCACGGCCCCGGGCCATACCAAGAACATTTTGTCTTTGGGCTACGAATGAAGTGCCCAGAAAAGGGCCAGAACTCCAAAATTATCCATGTTTACATTGCAGGCAAAATGCGGATAATGAATTTATTCATATCATTCATTCATTTGTGACATAAGTTACTGCGTACTTTTTGACAGACTGTGAGAAACAAACAGCCCGATTACGATCAATATTTGGCGGAAAAACATGCACCACACCGGCAAAATAATAAGGAATAAGATGGCGCCATAACTGTTATACTGTAACACTTGTCCTCGATAGACTCGTAACATCATTCCCCCGAACAAGATTCAGAATGCGGAAAAAATCATGATCTCGTGGCGAATCCGCGCACCTTTATCTCTACCTTTTCCCACGCCTTATGGACTTCTAGGTACGCACGCCAGAATTAATCACTGTAGGGGAGGAGCTTTTGCAAAATTGCAGGGGACATAACGGTAGTTTCGAAATTTAGGCTTTACTCCACGCCTTGGGCAAAACGTCATTCGTCTTCTAAAGTTTTGGAATGCTTCTGCACTTCCAAATTATATTAACGTCCCATCCGTGGGCCGGTGAGCAGAGCAGAGGATGACAGCGGCATACGTGCACCCGCGGCCCGACCGACCGCCGCTGTCTTGTTGGCGAGACAAGACTATTGCACCGGCTGCGCGGTTCTCGAAGCCCCATCGACCGACTATCGACGCCCTTTACAAATGTCGGATCCCCGCCTCGGCTAGAATGCAATAATTCAGCCCTGCCCGTCATCAATCACTCCCCATTTTATCTTTCGTCTTCAATACAGGCCGTCTATGACGAATCAAACCCTAATAAAACCGGCATTCAAATTGAAATTCAATGATAAAACACAATGCAACATCCACAGGCCATTTATAACGGTGCGGAACACATCTTTCCCCGGAGTGAGACTTGACGGTGCAGATGATGATAAAGGAGGCCCGGCACGGGGAGCGACGGAATATAAAGCGTCGCGGCCGACGGGGCTGCGTGTCGGATGCCCTCACCACAGAGCCAGATCACACCGCTCATCGCCGAGAAACAGGCGAACAGCCTGAGCAGTGGAAACGTAGGGTAACTCGCAATCCCTCTCCGCCGCACGTTTGCTTAATAATGCTCATGATACTCTGCTGCGTAAAATGTCTCCTTTTGTACGAGTTCACTCAATGCACATATTTTCATTTAGTCTTGAGAGTATCTTTATCAGAGACAGATGTACCAGCAAGTCTTTTATCTCATTGTTTTGCAAGACTGTGCAGCTGAATGTAATGAATCTACTCGTGTAAACGATGCCCAAGTGAGAGCTGAACCTTACGCTTCGTTGATATTCGTTTGACGGATCTAGACGTAAACGTCCGGATGTGTCCAGCCTCATCCACAAGCAAAGGGCGTGGTTTGCAAAATTAATGTAGTACAATCCGTAATGTTTTATATGTCGCGCATGAACCATGAAATATAAAGGATTCATCACGCTATCTACTATTCTTTACTATATTACGTTTTTACTTGTATGCAGGTGTTTTTGCCGTTATGCTGGCTTTCCAATGCCTACGCAGTTATGATGAAAACGTAAATTACCAGAAACTAATCCATCAGCATGAACATGTCTTCACAAAGAAACAGACAGAACGGGACAACCTTAAAGAGAAAGAAGGATTTCCCACGCGAGGGAGGTCTTGTCGAATGTGCGCATAGCTGTCTTCAGCTTTCTCGACATAACCGAATCACACGGGTAATTTCATTTGAATGAACGTACGACGTACGCCCGGCGTTCCTCTGTTCGTAAACGAGCTCATCGGTCTTCTCAATTTGGTGACACTGCTCGGCAGGTATGTTGGTCGAAAAGCCGTCACTGGGAAGCATGTGACAAGTCTGGAAGCGCGGAAGCGAATAAGGAGACAGGGAAATACGCAGGTCGGGGGAGGAACGAAACGAAAGCATAGGGACGGGGGACAGGGTGAGTTAAGGCGGGAGAGGGCATAAATATGTGTTCGAAACAAGAAAGCAACAAAGAGAGAAGGAGTGGAAATGGTCGACAGAGAGAGCGGAAAGAAAGATGGAGAGGAGGTTTAGGGCAAAAGAGGAAGGGAGGAAGAGGGAGAGAAGGAGTGAAAGTGGGAGTGAGAGTAAGAGAGAGAGAGAGAGAGAGAGAGAGAGAGAGAGAGGGAGAGAGAGAACGAATACTTTGAAGAGACATGTGGGACGAGCAAATGCGTAATTGCACCTTTTCGAGGACGCGGAATTCAGTATGTATGTGTAATTACATTTGCTTGAACATAATGTTCAGTCACTGATCTAGCCACCCGATCACGTAACGACCAGCTTCTTCATTGAGAGCGTATCACAGATCAAACTGCGTTGTATACTGCTCTGGATGTTTCCTTGGCTACAAAACTGAACGATTTGCGCGCATTACCATAAATGAACACCATGCTGCCCTTCCCCATTCCAAACCGCGCGCGCACCCTCACGCGTCGGACGTGAAAGGACTAACCTCGGCTGACCACGCGACAGGGCCACCCAGCCAGACCCCGCCCACTGTGACGTCACGGCAGGCCGGCCGGTCCGCCGGCCGCGGCCGAACAGAGCGGCCGCGGCGTCCGTGGCGGAGTGAGAGCCGGCCATGACGTAACAGCCGGCGGAGGGTTATCGATCGGATGTGTTACGAAGTTTCGCGTCCCACCGGCAAGAGATGCGCTTCCCGGGGCGCCGCTGGGTCCGGTCATCATCAGAGCAGTGGCCGAGGACGCCTGTCACTTCCTTGAGGCCCCATCCTCGGGCTTCTCAGGCAAACACGGTCCTGACCGACACCGGGCACGCCCCCCCCCCCCCCCCTCCGCTCTGCCACCGAGTCCGGTGCCGAGCCGTCCGTGTCCCTCAGGCTGGACCCGGACCACGACCGAGGTGTGACCTCCCCCGCCGCCCGGGCCGGCCGGCCGCTGTCGCCGGCCGCCCCCCTTCGGCGCCGAGCGGAGGCGACGACCGACCGTCGCGGCCGCGACGCTGACCGTCGCCGCCGACGAGGCCGCGGCGGAGCCGAGAGGGCCGGCGGTCGGGCCAGATGCCTGCCGGCCGTCGGCGCCGTATTGACCCGGCCTGGCCGGCCGGCGCCCAGACCGCATCATTCATCGCCGCCAGAGACGGCATCGACGCGTCTGCAGTTGAAAGAACCGGCAAAAACGCGAATAATAATTACCGTGTGCGCTGACTGATGAAAGCGGCGCGCGGAAACGTCAGAAATCCAATTAGGGCAAGGAAGAGATGGCTGTTTGTGATCGAAAATAGCGCGGATTGCACCATTTTTCATCGCACGGCTCATTGGCGAGGCAGAATCGACAGAGTAATTAGGGCGTTTGTGGAATGACCCTTTTTCTGCGCCGCGTCCGTGGTCGTTAGCGGCGGAAAATATCTGAAACATTCCACGGAGATTTCAGATGGATGTGGCCCGTTCAGCATTCATAAACGCAGATCAACATTCGAATCGCATCGCTCGAAAGCACGGGTCTCGCAGCCCCGTGTTTATCCCTCGACTGCCCTATCATTTGGCATTCTAAAACTGTGATTTCACTTAGTAAACTAATGATTGGAATGAAGAAATTACAGTCATTGGGTGACCGGCGCAAAAACAGGCGAGCGGACCGGCGCGCTGCAGGAATTTAAGCGGCGATCGCCGGCCGCGCCATGATCAAATCGCCTGATCCGGTGATGAATCGCCAGTATCGCACCCGGACTAGAGACGTAACGGCGGAAGGGCGGCTCCCGGTTGATTTACAGCCGGTGCCGGCCGAGATAAAAACGTAGCGCCGCCGCCGCTGACCGCGCCAGGAATGCCGCGGCCGGGGCGCCGCCCCATCGACCGCGCGGCCGCCGGCGATCGGGGCGCATCGGCGGCGGATGGCGCACGGCGCCGCCGCGGACCCGTGCAGGCGGCATTCCGCGGCCCCGATCGGCCATTTAGCCGCCGCCGGGGGAACGGGGGAGTGACGTTAGTGACTAGATGGCGATATTGACTGGAGGGCCTGGCCCGTCGAGGCGTTTCGCTCAGGGCTGAGATGGTGTTCTTGTTTCCTGTGTGAGATGCCCACGGCTGCCACAAGCGCAAGACTCGTGTCTTTCGCGCCGATTTAACGGCAGGCGCGCTCCGCGGAAGGAATCGTGTCAAAGTTCACGCATTTCGTCTTCCTAGCAGCCGGTCATGCAAGCGGAATCTATACCATCTCTTAGTCTTATCATCGAAATGTCACTGTGAGCTCGATTTCTTCAGTCACCTCCGAGAAAAGATCACGCAGATTTCTGCTCTGACAGAGAACTTCGGCCGCGAAGATGTTGCGCAGAAGACCAACCGCACCAGAACGCAGAAGGCCCAGGTTTGCGCGGAAGCGTTAATGGGCTCGTTACGCTTGTTCCCGTGAAATTTCTGCCGTCAAGAGAGAGAACTTCTCCAGGCACCCTACGAGCTACAGAACGACGCGCTTCTCGCAGAATTTTCCCGGGCGGCTCAGTTTCCACGTCCCCAGGGGACGCCAGCGGTGGGCGGCTTACCTTTCCAGGTGTTTCACCACATCCTCGTAAGCGGCCCTACAGTTCTCCCAGACAGCTGACCTGACGACACAGCGACCACGGAACGTCACAGAGGAGACAACCACGGCCAGTTCAGGCACGGAGTGACGTCACAGACGGACAGACTCGCCACATCCGGTGACGTCACGTCACTGTGCCGGTCTGAACAGCCGACGGCTGAATGAAGCACGTGACACAAACAGCAAATAGCGCTCAGCCCTGCGGCCAGTGTACTGTTGATGGACCAGTTTCATGGGCCTCTGCTTCCAGTAGCAGTGTGCGATAGCAGTCGCCGGCCCTCCGCGATCGTGTGTGGTGATAAAACACGGCATCGATGCGTACGAGTTTCCCGAGACTATAACTACCGGGGATGGGACTCCTGAGGATGTTACGTTGTCACAGTGCACTACGACACATGGATGCGTAACGTAATAAAATGCGGCGAAAGTCGTTGTAGCACATCGAAAGACAATAGGTTTGCATCACAGGTTAGCAGTATCGCGACGACTGACTTTTAGACGAAGAGGTGAAGGTACTGCAAGTCTACGCCATCACGGGAACGTAATTTCTTGCAATATGTCACTTCGTATATCGCAGGGTTGTGTTGCTTTCATTACATGTAAATATAATGAAAGCAACGCTAAAGTTGCAGTGCAGTTGCAGCTGTAATAGTCAGGGAAGGTCAAAGGGTTCAGTTGATCCCCTTAACCCGCAGCCTTTTTTCTTACCATTAGGTCGGTTTTTGGCGGTTACGTTTTGCGTTTTCAAATGTGTATTTAACTACGTTGACCCCACGTACAAAAACATTGGCTATGCCAGTGGCGGGCCGGGTAGCTCAGTAGTGCGGTGTCCAGTAGCGGTTGGCTGGTGGCAGGAGGTCGCAGGGTGCCGTCACTCACACTTGTTTGTGTTTCCCGTTCAGCTCTAATTGCTCCATCATAGCTGCACTGACGGTAATTCGGCTGCCCCTCTCTCTCCAGTACGTTTCAAAGTTAGAATGAATTAAGATTAAATTTCAGAGGAGCACTAACAGTAATTTAGAGGTTCATATGTAACTTTGGCTGACAAGCTTTCACAAGACAGTGTAGCCAAATTTAATTAATTCCATTCTAACGATCCGCAATGATAAATTAACACGGGTGTCCTGTAAACGCGCTGGTGGCCATTGTGTGGGCTTTGCAGCCATACACGGCGTGGCACCCCACCCTTCTCAGCTGACTAATGTTTGTCACTTTGTCGGGGACGAGGCCGCTTAGTGATGCTTGAAATGTGAATTGTTTTCCTTCAATGCCTCTGTTAATTAGAGCGGCGAAAAACTTTCGTCCGAAGTGCCTTAATTAAAATGCAAATATCCTTAAATAATCTGAATTAGACGCGTCTCAAATCTTATTTAATGTGTCTCCTTTGGCTGCGGTAACTGGCTATGTCAGCGGGGAGACACTGAAATAATATTTCATGCCGCAGGCGTCGTGGAATTTCGGAGTCCACGACGGTAATTAAGTAAAGAAGAGTGTGGCACGACGCATTTTAATTCGTGTTTAAAACGGAAATAATGCAACACCAGATAAGAAATGACATTTATGAAACCATTATTTCCCTCTCTTATTGTATGTGTCATAATTATTCATGAGGTAAACATCTAGAGATTTTAAACGAGGATTTATGCCGTGTTGAGAACAGAGATGCTTATTTCTAATTGGAAAAGAAAACGGGTGCTCAAACGTGCTTAGCCGCAGAGAAGACCGCTTAAGTCAGATAAATTCTGGGCTTTTAGGCCACAGAGGATGATGGAATGTAATATCCCATAGAAATGAGTTTCAACTGTAATGGATGGGGAGAGCATTTATCCCCGAAGCAGCCGTACTCCATCGTTTCAGACGTCAGCAGCTTTCAACGCTGCAAAAACACGGCCCAATGTGGCCGGGAGGCTGTGAGCGCTGCGCGCGGGACGACTCCGCCGCAGCCTGGGGCCCCCAGCCGGCAGGGACGGCCTGGGGCCGGCGCCGGCCTCCCGCTCACCTGTTAATGAGGTCGTGCGGCATGCCCTGGTGCTTGATGAGGCCGGGCTGCTCGGGCCGCGTCAGGCCGTGGCTGGTGGGCAGCGCCGGCAGGCCGGCCGGCCCGAACAGCGCGGCCGCCTGCGCGGCTTGCGCCGCCTGCGCTGCCTGCGCCGCTGCCGCCGGGTGGCCCAGCGCCATGTAGTGCAGCGGGTTCAGGTGTGGCGGGTGGCTGTAGCCGTTGGAGAGCAGCGGCGACTTGTCGATGCCGTGCTCTACGGAAGGAGGTCGGCCTCGGTCAGCCACGAGCTGTGGAGGCCGTCGTCACGGGCGTGGGTCCTGAACCGACCCGTGGACACTGGACACGTAACGGGCACTGCTACGATGACCTCACGTCTCGGGAGGCAGCCGACGTCCACTGCGTTGAGCAATGACAAATCCAATCCATTCACGTGGCATTTTTCATTATCTTGCCACTGTGATTGCGGAAGTGTTGTAGCGGGTTCCCGACAACACATGGCAAATCTTGTGTGTTTCCGATGTCTAGGAGTCTGAATAAGAAAATAAACTATACATGTCCTCTATCCCAAATAAAAGCGCGAGGAAAATCTACTTTCGTATGTTTTCGTAATCCTAAAATTGAGGTATGTTTAATTATTTCTGGCGCGTCCGAATCATAATTAGGATTGCACCAGATTGCAGCCACAGCAACAGGACACCGCAAACAAACATAGGAAAAATACCTAAAATTCAGCCAGAATCCCAGTTTTTCTTCGCCAGACACAATTCAAAACAATAAACTATACATGTCCGACACTATTTTTTGGTATCCGAAGTCGCCGCATGGCAATGACACCCGGTCTCTTTCCCTTCTTTTCTATCATCCATCTGGGCCACTTCCTTGGGACCCTCAGGTCGCTTCGGCCCGTCTATATTTACATCTCTCCAGCTCAGATTAAACACAATAGGGAAATGACATCCCGACTGCAGGACAGCGCAATTCAATCAGAGTTTATAGCGCCCACAGCAATAAAGATGTGTCATTTCATACGCCGTGGACGAAAAACATAAACGGGCTTGATTGTTCTATTAATTCCTCTAAGTTTGCTTCAAGACGGAAAGGCATCTCGTAAAAAGACAAGCAGATGTGAGCAGTAAAATCTAAACACTGATTGAATTCTTTGCTGGTGAAATACGAAAACGAAGGGCGGAGATTGTTTCCAGCGGATACCGTCCGCGTAATGTCTCAGACGCCCACACCCGGTCCCCAGCAGCTGCCGAAGAACGGCGAAGTCCTGGTTCGACCAAAACGATGTTCTAAAATGCTCAGTTAAATTTTTACAGTGAACAGGGCCATTTCTTCATCATCATCGTATACAGTCCCTTCGTGGCACAACGTACCAAAACAAAAGGAAACAACTGTTATTTTATTGTAATAATCATCTGTCTCCCCTTAGGTCTTATTATCTTTCCTATTAGTTCATTTTTGGGGGCTACCATGGAGGTGACTGCGTTTGTCACGATTTCCGTTGAAGCCTGATCTCTCTTTCTCTCTCTCTCTCTCTCTCTTCGTCTTTCTGCCGCTCCCCCCCCCTCTTTCTCCCCTATCTCTCTCCTTCTCTCTCACTATTTCCTTCTCTTCGTCTCTCTCCTTTCTCTCTCCCCCTCTCTCCTTCTCCTTCTCTCTCCCCCCTCTCTCCCTCTCTCCCTCTGTTTCTCTCTCTCTCTCCCTCGCCCAGCTCTCCCCAGCTACACCGGGCGCCCGACAGAGACGTAAAAATTCCTACCGGCTCTGGGGCCCAGATGAAAATCTCACCCCTCGCCACCGGCTTTCAGCGCGGCGGCACTTTTAATCCGTGCCGATCTCATTTAGCAGTAGGTCTTCGTTTTTATTACTCGGAACGTATGAAGCTTTAACTCTATTCCGATTTTTATTAGATTTCGGCCATATTAAAGTCGGTAAGGCACGTCGTTATTCGGCGGCCCCGCGCGGCCCGCGAAGGGACAATGGCTCCGGGCCGCAGGCGACTATTTCCGGAAATGGGAGCGCGCCGGAAAATTGAAGTCATGACCGGTCCCGCCGAGTGCAGCAGGAAGCACTCCCCTGGAGAAATCGAAGGCACGTTTAACCGAAATGCATCCCTTTCGACCGCGACAATTTCACAACAAATGGAGAGGGATTTTTCCCGGAAATAGAGTGGGCTTAAGTAGCCGTTAAGTATCCGAAAATGACCAGATCGCCGTGCCCCTGCGCAATAATGGCTGGAGAATGAGGCCATTTATCCGTATGGATTTGATTCCGGATCTGATTCGAAGATTAGCTGGAAGAGTATTCATACCTTCGCACAAACCCAGTGGACAAAGTGTCCATTACTAAAGGCCAAGAGCGTCTGCAATCGACCGACGACGAAAGCCATCATCGTAACAAGCATCTCTGCACGGCACAGTAAATCTTTCATTTTGAATTACTTTTATTGCCAAAGAAAAACCTGTATACGGGCCGGCACGGCACATTTCATGCACTAATGAACCATTCACCGTACAAACTTGTCATCTACAGAGAGCACGTCCAAGTCAAAAATCGTGTTTGTTGCCCCCCCCCCCCTCGCTCGCAAGCAGTTCCAGCCCGGCTCACCTCGGATGTGGCCATTCTCGAAGTAGTCGCCGCCGTTTTCCATGCGCGCCTGCTTGAGCTTCATTAGCGCGTCCGGCGACGGCGTCATCGCGAAGCCCGGCGCGCGCTTCGGCGGTCGGCCCGGCCTGGAGCTGCAACGTTGCACACATTTATTCTTGCAGAGGAGGCGGCGGAAGCGACGCCGGCGCCGGCCACGGTCGGGGCGGGCGCGCGGCGCGTCTGGCCGGCCGGCCGGCGGTCAGCCGGCACGGCTGCAATTACTCAGTGCGACCGCACCGGCTGATTTACGGGGGCCCGCGTAGCAGCACTGTGGTTATCGATATTTATGGCGTCTGAGCGGCAGGATTTATAAGCTGCGTGCATACGAGGAAAGCGGACAGACCAGCGCCACCATCGGTGTCACTGACATTTTCCGCCGCGGCCCCGAGGGACCGCAGCATTGTTCACCAGAGGCGGCAATGAAGCAATTAGCCAAACAAGCATAAATCCACCCGTGACAATGACATGTCAAACAGATGGCAGTTAGGCAAACGGTAAATGTTGCAGTATTCCACGAGCTAATTGAATTCTATGGCGTAATTATTTACGCCTTAGCCTGACATGAACCGATGTGAGCAAAATAGACGTTCAGTCACAGGTACCGCAGCTCAATGTGGGAGACGGGGCTCAATTTTGGGATGATAAACTGGCAGAGCTGAACTAGTACAGCATCTCGGCCGCGCATTAAGTCACCCCAACGAGCCGTAATAACACAGCGTGTTTACCGTGCTCCCTCGACAGTTAATCTGCCGCCGGTAAGTGTGCGCCATTTATGTCACGTCGGCAGCCATTATTGTCCCCGCATAAGGTGCGGAAGGCTTGGCGGCCTATCATTGACAGATCAAACATACGAGGGCGCCGAGCAGGTTTCCCTGTCGTAACAGCAGCTCGGGTCCCAGTTCGGTGCCGGCCGGTCCTCGTTTGTCAGAAGAAACCTATAAACCAATCATCTCTTCAAACATGCATGACTTAGATAATTGGGAGTGTGTAATTGCTGGGGCGCCTCGGATGGGCTAAGGACTTTGCAATAACAACCAAGATGAATGGCTGAACAGGCTTTCGACGACTTCCACCCGAGAAACTCTGTTTATTTCGGCCCCTTCCACGCGTTTAAATGCCAGACAACTCCCCACATAATTCTTCCAAGCCCATTAACGATTCCATCCTTGCATTGCTATAACTAGAATCATTGAAAGAATGCCCTTCAGACTCTTATTGTAAGGTGTATGCGTTACGATAATTGTGACTCATATATCAGCTATTTACGACGGAGACCACGATTTTAACGAGAAGCTATTATATTTTTGCATTAAAGACGAACGATAAAACCCAATAATGATGACACGAAAGAGGGGAGGCATTATGTAATGCCCGGGGTCGAAAGGGGACGGAGCGCCGGTGTTTTTGCGTTTAATTAGCGGCCGACGGACCGGGGTGCGCGTCGGTGACCGGTGTCCCCGTGCTGGCCGGGCCGTCTAATGGAGCCGGAGCCGGCCGCCCGGAAACGCGACACGCGTCCGTCTCGTTACAGGTAGTGCGCGCCGCAAATGGGCCCGTAATGGCACCCCGCGCCGACGTCGGCCGGTCGACCGCCCCGGGCGGCTGCCCCGTGCCAGGGACCCCCGGGGTCGAGAGGTCACGCTCGTGGGCAGGGGCTCGAGGTCACGACGACGACGCTGCTTGGTCGTGTTTGACGAAGAGACGTTTCGACAGCGTGGTCATAGGACCACGGCTCAACCCTGGGTAAGGAATACGCTTGTAAGGCGTGTGTAAAAAGGAACACTCCAACACTGTGTTAAGGCCAAAGGGGTGCTGTGCACTGGACGCGCTGCATGGCGCAGCTGCGTACATTATGAAGAACGGCCGATAATAGTCGAGGGGAGGGGGCGAGGTGCGGAGAAATCTCACAGTGCCTCTATCGCTGAAAGGAGAAAGTTCAACATCGCCATGCCCAGTGACATCGTGATATTGCCCTGTTGGTGCATACGTAGGACGCACGTCCTTAATGTTTTCTGCAAACCCTTCGTCCGAATTTTGTGCCAAGTGGAACAAGATCTTAAGAAAACATACGAAGACCGGCGTGCTATGAACCTGACGCGAACTGGCATCGGAGCACTCCTGTCACGCTCTTGCCAGCCTGTGGCACATGTGTGCTGGCCATGCCCCGGAGAACCCAACTGGGCACGTGCCCACCACACGGTGTGGGGACGTCTTTACGGCGGCCTCATCCCAGCGGCCTTATCATTTCACAGCAAACTTCTTTTGCAGTCGTATTAAAACAATAAAATCGTCTTTAGTGCACGTTAAAGCGACTTTATTGAAGCCGTTTGGGCGAAATAAGTGCAGTTTCCAGCATCAGGATGTCTTTACGCTGGCTTGTCATGTGCTTTAAACCTGTGTTATTTAAGATAAGGATTCACCGTTTCCCGTCTCAGTCGCAAGGAGTGTAAACAAGCCAAAGGTGCCGCCGAATGCAATCGCCGGTCCTGGATTTCAGCAGACGGTGAACGGCACGCTCCACCTCGAGATTCGAATTTAACAAGAGAAGCCATAAATTCCGGAGATTCTGCTTTGTCGGACCGTTTCTGCTGCACTGACACCCAGCAGACGCTAAATGGCCGGATGAGATCGCCTTGGGTCCGGCCAGGCCCGAAACGCTGTCACACAAAAACCTCCCAGCGCCATGGCGACTTTATGATAGGCTTTTTCGTACATTCGCCCTGTTACCGGCAGACCCGGGCGTAATAAAACAGACGTCCGTTTCTGGGATAAAAAGCTCACTGTGAGCTTTTGGCAACCCATCCCGTAGTGCCAGTAAATGTGACTTATCTGCCGTAAAGCAGGGGAAAAACACGCGTCCACTACCGGTCACTTCAAACTGGAAAACAGTGGCCGGCTGTGCCCGCGCATCAGGGTTGCCAGCGACGCCGAGGCCCCGGCAAGGGTTCGGCTGAAGGGCTGCTGACTAGACGTGGCCTGACGGCGCCTATGCTGTCAGAAGTTGCGCGCTGCAGCGACAGAACGCCTGCGAGTTTCTGCGCCGAGCACTATGGCTGAGTTTGTGGTATTTCCCTTAATTAACGACACAGACTCTATTGAAATCTAGTCGCCGTTTGCAGTTACAGGACAGTAAGACAACATAACTGTAGCGGAACACAAAAAAGCAAGGTTTTCAACGATGTGATGCTTTCATAATCGTCAAAGAGGTTCCTAGTCGCATGCAAACGTGTTGATCTTCAAGTCATTTTCACGCGCGCGTGAATAATGAGTTCCTTGGTCATGTTTCATTCCGTCGTGCCTGAACAGAATGTGATGCAGTGTTAAGTTCCGTGTCTTGAGTCTGCTGTTCTTAATCATTCCACTGCACAATGTTTATGCGGTCTACGTCAGAATGTGACAATTATTTGTTTTCGACGGCGGCGCATTACCGACATTTTGCTTACCCTGTCCCACAAATGCTGACTTCCTGTGCCCGCACAGGCCCTCCCTGCCACCGAAGAAAACGCCGGCAGACAAGTGCGACTGTTTTGCGTCGCCGATGACTAATGAGGCGGTGGGTAATGATGATGTCGCCGTTTCAGCCCTCCGCTGTCCGCTCTGTGTACGCTCGGCCCGTGAGCCGGCCGCCGGTGGCAGGGTGAAGGATCGATTCCGTCACCGAACCGGCAGGGGGGGGGGGCACGGGGTGAGGGGAGACGACCGCGGCCACACTCGACCAGACTGTTTGCGCGCACGACTTTTGACGCCCCGTGTGCGTGTAACAGGCAATTACGGCCATTTTTCACGGCCCCGACAGTTGATCCGGGCAGTTTCTCACAGCGTCTGTGACCAGAGCAGCACGGAGGGGGCCGGGTTGTTGGCGGGGCGCCATTCTCGTTTCCATGTCTTGCAGAAATGTCACCTGATATTTGGCTGAATTTTCCGAGCTGGCAGAGCGTCAAAATCTAAAATCACATAGTGGGAGGAGTCATACATTACAACCGTTCTTTGCAAGCACCTCTTCAACTGGACGTACCGAAAGACGGATTTTCCATTTCCTAATGGTCTTCCGACAATATTTCTACCTCCTTTCGTGGCTCTTTCATTAATGCACTCGATGAGAAGGTATATTTCAGCCCATCCTTTGTCCGAGTGTATAGGGTAGCCACACAAAAAAGACATTGGGGCGGCCTGCCTCTGGTTTTATAACATTGAGCTGTTCCGTCCGGCACATTAAATTACATGCCCGAATTACTTTCCTGATAAAATAACGCATTCCGAAAAGGGAAAAACGGCGCGGCGCCCACTGACCAGCTGGCTCCGTCGGCTCCGATGTCCCGACTGGGGCGGCGAGGCGGCCGCCGGCGCACGGCGAGGGGGACAAAGGCGCTGCCGCCCTCCCGCCCCTAATTAGGGCACTTCCTCCGGCGCGGCCGGCGAATTCGAATGGCCGAGACGCCTCTCGGCGCGCCGGACGGCGCAAAAAGACGGAGGAAATGGGTTTGTCAGCGCGCTTATTGCTTTCCCCGTGCGATGAAGTGGCAACGGATTCCTGCCCGACTGGAAATGGGACATGCGTCGAAGGGACGCCCTACCTATCGGCCAACCTGATTGGGTTACGGAGAGGGTCGGCTGCGCTGTGAGTCGCCCAGCTTAGCCGTGCCGTCGAGACGCTTTGGTCTTCCGAACTAAGTGAAGTTTTCGTTCGCCGTGAATCTTTATTTCAGAAAAACTGGCGGTGTGGTGCAATGACTGCCGTTCTCAGCCTGGGTATGCATAACTTCCTGAGGAAGAATGCAAGCGCATACCTACCCCGTTTACCTCGGCTGGACGTTTTACGTGCCTGTATTGGAGACGTGAGGCATAGGCAAAAGGGTGTTCGCCTCTCAAACGTCATCTGGTCAACAACTCTCGCCTCTCGTTTCTTCCTTCACGACCTGTGTGCGCGGATGTTACACCGGCCAACATTTAATCACGGCTCTCTGCCTCAGGTGACACCAGTTCGGTCTCAACCCACGCTCCGCACCGGAATCACATTTTCCGTCGTCGTCAAAGTGCCACCAGCGCCGGAGAGGGGAGCCCGGCCGGTCCGCCCGCGCGCAGGACGGATTGACCACGGCACCGGCCGCTCCCCCGAGGCCCATTGCCAGCCCGGGCAGCGCCACCGGCGCGGCGACGTAAACCGCGCCAATACGCCCCGAGGAATTTAATTTTTGCTGTAATTTGCCGATTTGTAACCGGCCGGGAGCCGGCCGCGGTGGCCGACGACGAGATGGCACCGGCCGGCGAGACAGCCGTCCGAACAGGGTGCGTGCGCCGCGATCGCCGCGCACGACGGGGCGATGAAATTGTCCGCGTGTCGGTCGTGTTTGAAGGAAAACGTCGCGTCACCACGCCTGAAACGCAGCAGCGTCCGTGCGTTTTGGGAAAGCGTGACGATACGCGCCAATGGATCGTGTTCGGACCCCGTAGGGGTTTTCGTTATGCGATCGTTTCTCCGCCAGAGAGAGCCTCTAATTGACAAACCCGAAAAAGGAGCCACGCTTTGTGCCTAATTCTGTCTATATGTCGAACTAAAGCCGCTAGAAAAACAGACAGTCCGGGTAACGAATCCACCCTTATCATCTCTGTTCATACCAATTGCAGATCCGGATTATGCGCCGGCGGGAGGGGGGGTGGGGGTGGCAAAGCTTCATCCGTGTAGCCTGACCTATCCCCAAAATACTGATTTCTACCCGAATTCCTGCCGCTTTGTTTCGCCTTTTCCGAAAATTAAGATGCATTCCTTAAAAATGTGTTCCCGGAAAAACACTTCTTCCGAAAACGGAGGCCAAAAGGCATGCTGGCCCCCTTTTCCGATGAGGGGCACGGCCACGATTCGCCCTCCTCTGGATCCGCTAGTGGTTGAAAGCCCCCATTGCAGCGATAGTGGTATTTTTTTCCATTCCAAGTTAACCAGTGCGTCACGAGCCAGACTCGGCGCGTGCGGCAACGTCCGGGCCGGTGCAGTCACCTGTATTTACAGCTCTGTTTATCAGTGCAGAGCTGCCAGCTGACTGCGGCCGAGCGGCTGCCTGATTAGAGAGCAGACCGATCGTCAGTCATCACCCCCACCCAATCAGCAGCGGCACCCGCGCCGCAGGGGGCACGTTCAAACGGCGCATTCGGCCCCCGGAGAATCATGCATCTGATGACGCATTCAAATGTCGCACGCATTCAGGGACAGTCACTCATTTGATGCTACGTTACAAAGCTTGTGCGCAAAGGGTGATAGAGAGGGGTTGGAAATGGATGGAGGACAATGCAAAAATAAAGAGAGACAGACAGACAGTACCAGACAAAGCGAGGGGATCCCACACCAGACAGAGAGAGAGAGAGAGAGAGGGGGGGGAGAGAGGGGGAGAGGGAGAGGAAGGGGGAGAAAAGAGAGGAAGAGAAAGACGTGAAGACAGAGCCAGAGAAGGGAGAGAAAAAAGTAAAAAGAGGAGAAGGAAGAGAAAGGGAGAGAGGAGGGGTGGAGAAGTGGTGCATGAGGACGCTGGGGAGAGAGAAATGGGGACTTATGGATACGACTGAACGAATTCTCACCAGCAGTTCTCACCACCCCTATCCGCTGAAATTCGCCGGAGGACAAAGATGCCGGCCTCCGCCGCCGAGTTCCGGCCTTCCGTTACATTCGTAACGCCCGGCCGACAAGGCGCTAAGTGATCTTTTGTGCCGCGCAGAACGCCGTGAATTTCTGCGTTTTAGTCCTATCGGGAGCCGGCATCTTGTGTGTGAAGCGGCGTGGAAGCGGGAGCGGCCCCGATACCGTCGGAGCGGAGATGGCCACGGCGGGACGCACCGTTCGGAGATCGGGTTCAGAGCCCAACCGATCGGCGCCAAGGAGGAACGCAGTGGGACGCGAAGCGAAACGATCCGGATTAGGAAACCGGCGTTAACAGGAGGCAAAGTACTGTCTGATTCAAATACGTGTTTTAGCGTTTTGGTTCATGATCCCTGCCAGAGCTATGAAAACAACTCGGCCTCTGAAGAACAAGAGAAAAAAATGTTTGATGAAAATTATCACGTCCACAGGACCTTGCCTCACGTTTACCGACTCATCGATGCCTTTGTCACATTTGAACAGCCGTGCCGGAGGGGGCTGGAGGGCGGCGTGGCATTTTCGACGCTGCTGGATCTGAATCAGCCGGCCGTCCTTCGGGACAACCGCCGGCCCGGCTTTTAGCGCTGCGCCTGATTATGCATCTTATCGGGCGACAGTGCGGTTTCACCGAAACACCAGATGCAGAATAAATCAAACGCTTTTTGTCGCCGGCGCGCGGCGGGCTTTTTAATCTGCGACGCTGTCAATCGGGCACGGTCCGGCTTTGTTGGCGGCCGCCGCTGGCGCCTGGTGGCCGGCTTATGAAACGAAAATCGCCCTTTTTATCTGTCATTTCGCATCTCATGACGCTTTGTGAATGCTCAATGGGTGCAATACAGCTGGCCTGGCCGAAACAAAGGCATATGATGCGGCTACAAGGACTCGCGCCGAGCGCTCGACCAGAATGGGTCTCGTTTAAGCTTCGGGGCCCAGTGGTTCGGGCGAATTGTTACGCTCCGTGGGTGGCGGAGCAGCGCGCACCTCGTTAGCGACGACAGTTTATGTCAACGTTTACTTTGATGGAGCTATCAAATACAATGAAATGCACGAATCTACTGGAAAGAGCCTTTTCGGGTAATGATTACGGAAGCTTGCCATTCACTTCAATAGTTTGTTTGAAATTTGAAGTGTGTCGTGCGCACTTATTCACTACGACGCCAACGGAGAGGAACCAAACACTTTCAGCGGCGGGGGACAGCAACCGCAACTGCATGAAGAGCCTCAGAACACTTGAATTCTTAAGACGGCAAAGTCATAGCCGGAATTGGTTTGCCCTTGCCTCCGTACAACAAAGCCATTATAAAGACACTGGTAATTCATACTTTTTACCGCCCGCGATGCGTTCAAACGCATTCAAGTTTGCATAGATAAGATCTACTCGTAGAAATGGACAGCAGCAAAAACGGAGGCCATATTTCTCACCAGCAGAATGGACGCGCGCAGACACACTATGGTAATGACCCATACAATTTTTAGGGCTTTCCTCCCTTTCTGCTTGGCGGCACAAAAAGGAGATTTCCATCCGTAGCTCTTCACCGTGTGACAGGAAAAGACCATTGCGAGCGACAAAAATTAGTGTCAATAACTTAATTGGTCTAAGACACCGTTCACGTGCTCTGGCAGCACCATATTAGAAGAATAATTGATTAACGCTTTGCCGACTCCGTTTTTCTTCGGCACGAGCCTTTCGTGCTAGGTGGCACCCACGAAGCGTAATTTATCTGTCGCCACAAAAACCAATCAGACGGGGCAAAAACGATCGACTCGACTGCGCACGGGCTTTGTCCGCCGGCCGAGGTTCGGGCTTTATCGCGCCCTGTTTACATTTTTAGCATTGCAACGTGCGCGCAGCAGATAACAAAAATCGATAGATATGCAGGGCAAAAAAGCGTGATGGAAACGGAGCTGGAGGCGTCAAATTCGCCTGCCGGGCGCTCGCCGGCAGCGCGGCTGAGTGCATGCGCAGCAGGCGTCCACGGTCGCGCGTGCCGACCAAGAGGATTGAGTGCTATCCGGGTCGACCGTGACGCCTGTTTGCAAAAGAGTACCCGCAGTGATCAAAAACAGACCATGGTGTGAATAGCTTACTTGCCGGCCATATGTTCTGCTAGATGGAGTGAATGAGTGAGACATGAGTCGGTCGATGGGTTTGATTCTTAGTCTCCGCTCTTAGTGGGTGGTGTATGCTTTGCATGACACCGCGTTGCCGCAGTTTGGCGCTGACCGGTCGTCGTGTCGATATGAATTTTAACCACGACCTGAGAGCGGACCACAGACACGTTCCGAAAACCCACCACCGTCCTCCGATCCCCTACGTCATCTGTCTGCCTCAGTGACGTCATCGTCGTCGTGCGCGCCCCTGGGCCTAGAGATTCGCCGGCAGCGGGCGGCCGAACAGAGGCGCGATTTTGACGACTATGCGGCGCGGCGCCGCTGAGTGGCAGGGACAGATGGCGTCGGATCAGTCCTCCCGGGGCCCGGGGCCTTTTGTGCGCGTGAGAAAGGCCCCGGAGCGCGTCGGCGGCGGCGCGCGGCCGGCCGCCGACCTGAGAACGGCCATCCGGCTCACGCAGCTCCGCCGCGCTGATAAATGGCCGCATTCGTCAAATGTGTAATCAAAGCGGGCTTAACGTCTCAGAAAGAGTTTTTCGAAACAGATCCCAGTTTCTAAATGAGCTTAAATTGTGATGAATTGTCATTTATTCCGGCTGGGTCGCGGCCAGGTATGCGTTTTAAGGGACACGTTATTAATTACTCCTGCGAGGGTTTTTTGTTCACGGGATTGGGCTAGATTCTCTTCGTAAATTTGAACAATATTACCGTAATTAGTCGTGAGAGTGCGGTCCGTCTGTCTGGTCGCCGCCGGAGCCGGACACGGGTCGGCGCGGCGCCGTGAGTGGATCAGACCTCTGCCGGGAGTGGATCAGACCTCGGCCGGACGGAGTGGAGCCCCGCCGGGAACCGTGCCCCCTCCCCCGTCCGACCGACTCGAGCCGGGAACTGGCTGCTCTGACCCACCGCCGGGATGATTTAGCACTCACACCCCGAACCACGTGGCATCTGTCGCCGCACACTTCAGCCAAACGGATAGAGCTGCAACGGCCCCTGGCTGGTTAACAACAGGGCAGTAAAGTTACGCTGTACGGGCGCCTAATGCACAAAACTCGGACGCAACTACCGGCTATACACCGTGGTACGCCAAGCTCACACGCGGATGACTGAAATGACCTGGTTGGCTTTTGTAGACGGGATCATTACGCCGATGAAGCAATGGCGCTATTATTTTGATTGTCTCACGCACGGAAGCTCCCGGGTTGGCGGCGATGAGGAGCCTCGCTCGCGCGGTCTTCTACGCCAGCCAGAGCGCGGAGCGCGTGTGTGCACTTGTTTCTCTGAATGGTGGCCCACTGATAACGAGCTCCGCCTGTTTTCCTCCTCGGGAAGTGCAGGATGTCTGGGAGTGGTAATTAAGCATCATTTATTCAGGGAAAATATCCTGCCGACGATGAAGTGGCCGCGTTTGATGTTGTTTGAACGCCGCAGTGCGTGCTCTGTAGCGGAATGCGTCAGATCCGGAGATGCAGACCAGAAATCTCGGTAGAATTTGTCTTAGTACCCAGCGCGCCTTCAGTGCCTCCGCGCAATGGGTCTGTGCATTCAAGGAGATGTGAATAAAACACGAGAGCAAGCTAGCCGTTAATAAGGGGAGATCACTGCACTCCAATAGCAAGGCACAGGCTGCCAAGAGTTTGAAAAGGTTAGAGAGCATGGTGCATCATTAAGAAGGGCACGGAATCACCTGAAGAGATGCCCCGTTTAAATGAGGAATTTTCTGGGAAAACCACCTGACGTACCCCTTCCCCTCCGAATCCGTGCCTGGAGTGGATGGTTTTTTGTGTTGAATACCATAAACTCGTTTGAATTTTTCCTCTGTGTTGTTGGTCATAGCAAACATGATCGTTTTTTTTCAATCTGCAGATTTCATGAAAATAATTTAAGGCGAAGCAAACGCTTTGCTTACCACCGTCCACCTTTGCTCTTTATCTTTTTCAGTTTGTGAGGAACCCCTAGTAGTTGACGAAATGAACTCCAAAGTGATAACGCAATCCAAATATGTACTCCTATTTCATCGTCATAATGACGCAAAAGAATAGCATCGAGTCCTTAACTAACTGGTCGCAGTATTTAACTCACCAGTCTCTTGTGCACAGAGCAATATTCGAACCCGTGTTTTCTGCCTTCAGGCACCATCAGATTCCGCTAACAGAAAGAACCCGTGAAAAATCCTGGACCCTTTTGTCCAGTCCGACAGCGTTCTACAAGAAACAATTCTTCACTTCCAACAGTCTCCGGAGAGTAGGCAAAGCTGATTTGTCTTATAGATTGGGAACAAATCAGCTACGAAGGGCATGCGATTGGATCAGGTCCCCTGTGTTTTCTTTGTCAATTGGCCAGAAATCTGACGTAAAATTGGGATGGACATTGCGCGATGACGTCACTTATTGACAAATCAAAATCTTAGCGAAAACGTAACAGAAACTGTATGCTGACTTTTGCTTTTACCGTAAATATTGCATAACCGTTGATATCAAACGGCCAATGCCGTGCCAGCTTTCTTCAACGTCATCATTGCTGTCAAGAATTTTATGTCCTCCAACATAAAATGGCAATCGCTTCCTTTCTGTACTGCCGCACAGACCAAATAAAGAACTACGTTATGATTGGGTACACCAACCGAGTAGAAACACTGGGCATTTTTCGTGGCTACTTGTGCACATTTGTTGACGGTTCGCTGGCTCTACAAACCAAAGGACGTCCCACGAGCGTGCACGAAACCATTCCGCGATAAAACTTGACCGCATCGGTAATTCGAAATTGATTATTCATGCAGACGCACCTTGCTAAGAGCCCCAATCAGGGCAGCAAAAAACCGCCATCGAGCGCGGCTGCGGCGGCTGTCGTGACGCCGAGCTGCGGGAAGGGGCGGCCGCCGCCCACTGTGCAAACAGCCGCCGGCAGACGGCGCCCGCCGCCACGTCACTGATGTGCGAGCTCATCAATTACGCACTAAACGGCGCGCCGTCTGCGTGTGGTCGGATCGGCCGCGTATCGGGCCGGCGCGGTTAATTCAGTAGCGCGGCGGCGTCTGCAAAGAGTTCGTGCCGCCAAATTGGCCCTCCGTGTCGCTACCAGAAGAGCCACTATTTACCTTCCACCCTTAGGAAATGAAAAACGAAATCTAATCACGTCCGTTCATGAATACGAATAAAATGAAGTCAGAGTTTAATTTAGTTTTTCTCCGTCCGAGGGCGCCCACCGGGCATTGTTCGTGGTCGGTAGCGCGAGCTTATAACCGTAGCACATATTCGACACGTCCCGGCGGACGCCCCGGACGAACCACACCGGAAACGTCAACTTTTTCTTCCACCCCGGCGCCGGCGGCGGCGGCGGCGGCGGCTCCGGTGGCGGCTCCGGCGCGGGCGGCGAAGTCGGCGCGGCGCTGAACCGGAGGCCGCCGGCGGCGGGTAACCGCGCCCGCGACGGCGCCGCGCCACTTTCGCCGTCTGTCCGGAGGTGCGCCAATGAGCGCCTCGCAGCTCCGCCAGCGGCCGGGAAACAATAGCCGAAACAAATGTAAACCAGGCCATTATCGCAGTGTAAAACGCTGATTAATGCCGCCGATAAATAAGCGCAGGACTGTGAAATAATGTTATCCTGACCGGCGCGTCGGGGCGATCGGAGGCCGATAATAAATCGCCGGTCAGTCCGGCCGCTCTACGAGGCCGCGGGCTGCTCCTCGGCGTCGACCGGCCGCCGTTTTTACGGAGCGTCGGAGCCCGACTGATATCATGTCGGCTCCAGCGTGGCGGCGGCGGCGCCCGCCTTCGTAATCGGCCCGACAATTGGCCTGGCATTGATGGCCGATGTCCCGCTGGTAAGAACAATTGGCCGGCCGTAATGGACTAACCGGACCCCTGGCGGTGGCCGGTGACATTAAATGGAAGCTGGATGCGCGCGCTTGCTGGGCCGCGGCGCCCCTTTGATGTGGTGATGGGGTAATAGACTGCTGTGTTTCGGGCCGCCAGGCAATGCTTATCTGAGATGAAACTTCGGAGAAAAATTACCAAGCCGACAGGCGATTTTCTACGATTTCAGAGTGGCAACAGATTCTGCTATTATCCGGCTGGATGTAAAAGGCTCCAAAATGACATAGTTCGAAAGTAATGAATTGCTTTTTATGATGAAACCGCCGGTTTCCGGGCAATATTCAATATATTTTTTTCTTAATTAGGAAGACAAGGACCCAAAGCCACACCCAGGAGCGCAACAACTTTTGAATGGTCCTGTTCTAATTTCCCATGCTCCTTGGAGAGATTTCCTTGCGTTTTGACAGAAAGGAATGCCGAGTTATGTTACGCAGCTGCGTCCAACGAAATATGTAGTGGCGTTTGATTCCATAGAAACCTTTCATGGAAGGTTTTTTATGGAGCACACGATTTAAGTCTTTTTGAATTTCTCCCCAAAACTCTATGGCTATCAGGTATTTTGAATAAGTGAGCACGGGAACTTCCCAAAACGCGAAGGCGTAACGGCTGACTAATCTACCCCACATCTAGCTTCCCTTATGCAAATGCCCTATTTATTTATATTGTGGCCGTGAAAGGCGCCAAGCCAGGTGTTCCGTTTCATCCGCGGCTCACCTTCCCTAAAAATCGCCACCAGACGTACGAGTTTGCCATGTGAATTTTTATCAAAAGCTCCGACCGTTTTGGGAATTTATTCATTTTTGTGAGTCGGCCGGCTTTTTACAGAGGCGTCGGCCGATTGTGGGCGCACCTGGTGGCAGCCGGCCGGCAGAAAGGACGCGCTGAATGCGCCGTCGAGTTTCTACAGTTTTGATTCCCAGGAATTCCCGCCAGTCATACTCGACTGGGCAGCGGCCGGGTCCGGTTGGTTTCACGGTCTCGCCGGAGGCTTTGCTCCGCTGACGGCAAGTAAAAATCGACCCTCAACGGCATTCGTCAGACCCTGCCCATCAGGCCTTCTCTTTCTGAGCGGCCGACGACGACAAAGGCGGATTTTTTAGGTTACAGCTGCCGGCCACGCTCCGGGCCAGGTGCAGCATCCAAGATCTGTACAATCTATGGATTCTATCAATGCAATATTATATTTCATCAATTTTTCCATATCTGTGGAAACACGCGCCGTAACCCGTTCATAAAGAACGCGATGAAAAGAGGGGCACGAGCGTGGCCGATGAAAGGGTTAGCAGAGCGATTTCGCCCCAAACTGCACAAAAGCACCAATGATCCCTCTTGTAGCGCCCCGAAAGAAAGTGTAACATTGAGGTTTTGATAGGCGGCGGTGCCACAATGGCGCAGATGGCTGCAAAAATAACTGTCATGGCACTGTCGGTTACGGCTGCCGTCAGGCCAGCCCGGTCTTCGCACGCGTATCTGGGCCATCGCCGGAGAACCGGCCTTTGAATACGCCGGCCAACGCTCATGCATAGGAAGCGGATGGTTTGGGTTTGAATTTCGCCGGCCGGACGCCGCCGGGGACAATGGCCGGCCGGCTCGTCGTATCGCGCCGCATCTCGGAGTACCCGCGCCACCGCCGCCGCACTTCCAGATCCATTTGTGCGCGCTGTTGTCCCAATCGACGCCGACCCACCGCCGGCCGGCGCGTCCAGGCTCGAAAGGTGTGAATGCCGAAATGGGTTGACAGATTTTTAACGCGTTTTTAGGCTGTCACAATACACATCGGGACCCGTTTACCATGAGAAAGGCGCCGGCGTCTCCGTGGTGTTGTCTATTGACAAGTCCCATAACGGAAATCTAAATGCTCGACGCCCGACAAGCGGTCGGCACGGTCTTTCACGTCACCACCTCGGGCCTGGTAAAAAGCGGTTCGACCGCCATTCAGTTGGCGCGTTACGCCGAACGGGCCGCCGGTTTCTCGGCCAGTTCCGTACCGGCCGATGACGTCACGGCCGAACGATCGCCGAAATATTTCGGCCGTTACCTCGCTCTCCAAGAGTAATACGGCGGTGCTTGGGGCCGAGTTTATTTAGTTTAAATTGCAATTTGGCGTGCACGGAAGGCAATAAAGCGGGAAAAGTGTCCATCCCGTATGAAATTACCGCTCCTCTGTGGCCGAACGGCCCGGTATTACCGGACGAGTTTTCGGCCAGCGCTGTGTAATTGCAGTGTTGATTAAATAGCCGCGCCGGTCCCGGCACTGAATGGGGAGTCACTGCGCAGCATTGCGCCCAGACAGCGCCCGTAAACGACTCGCACCTTCCATTTTTAATACGATATCTGGCGTCGCCAGATGAAGTCCCTGCGCAGCGCTGGCCCGGCGCTCCGAGACGTGGCTTAATTTTGGCGCCGAATGGGACGCCGGTTAACGTGGCCATGCGCGGCCGCTATCAAAGATGGAGGCGACAGATTCGGTGTTCTGCGCGGAATTAACGCCGCCGGGAAACGGAGCGCCAAAATGAACACCGCACGGAGCGAGGCCGAGTGACATGGCGTGCGAAATTTATGGTGACACTGACTGGCTCTTCCGGCGCGAACGAACAGATGACTGGCGCCCACACAGCTTTCCTCTCGCCTTCATGCAGACGCAGGACTGGACAGCTCGTAGTGTCGCCGTCGGGCACGGCGCAGCACGCTGGAAACGCGGCCTCCCACGTCATCGTCGGCCGCCGCGATGGCCGGCAGGGCTGGCCAGCGGCCGCCGAAAACTGGGCGTCCGCCCTGCCGTCCGGGCCGTACCGTCCTGGCCACCGGCGGGCGTCATTAGCGTCCATTACGCCGCGGCCGCGGCGGCAGCAGCGCGGCCGATCCGCGCCGTCAGGTCGCCCGCAGACTGCAGGGAACAAGCGGGTCCTGACGCTGCTCGGCTTAACTCGCCCTTACAGAGCAAGAACCAACAGCTCCTGGGTCTAACTCACCCGCAGACAGCAGGGAACCGTCAGCTCCTGGGTCTAACTCACCCGCAGACAGCAGGGAACCAGCAGCTCCTGACGCCACGCGGTCTAACTCACCCTCAGAGCGCGAGAACCCGCAGATTCGGCCACCACTCGGTCCAACTCGCCAGCAGACAGCGCGGAACCAACCAGCTGTGAGGCCCTCACCGCCAGACTGAAGGGAACCGGCAGCTATCACCGGCGGCCAGCCACGGAGCGGTCGACTGCCCTTTAACGCCTGCCGGCATTAATGTTCATCATCCGCCGGCCGGCCGTGCAGGCCGCCCCTAATTACAGCGGGATGCTCGGTACATGGAGTTGTTATTGCGCGTGCAGCGGGCCGGCGCGGTCCCGCCGGCTGGGCCGCTGTTACCGACCCGGCCGACGATTCCGTCGCCCGCGGAAAGCCGCCTCTCCGGCTTTGTTCCGTCCTTCTCCGAAGCCGGAGATAACGTTTGATGGACGGCGGGCCGGGGCCCAGTGGAGTGGTGCCGCATGTCCAATATTTCTGGCTCACTTTATGGGCGCAGCGCTGCAGAGCAATGATAATTAGTACCTGTTCATACCTCCGAATATGTGTGCATTCAGAGGCGAGCGCGTTGGCCTTTGTTGAGCCACAGGGCCGTATAATTTATGATTAGTGATTCCGCTGAGGGGCAATTTTACATTTCCGCTCGGACATTGCTGCGGCTGAATGGGAGAAATAACAGCGGCCGCTGGCTGGCTGGCTGGCTGGCTGGCCGACTGCGGCCGCTCGGCGGCGGCTGGGCGGAGCCCACCTGGTAAAACTGGCCATTCTTCCGAACCAGATGTCTGGAAATGCTGACAACTGTCCCACATTTTCAGCTGCTGTGAAGGCAAAAGACAGAAAATTTCGTCTTCCCCGTGAACAGTTTTTGTGTATGCTATATGTGATATTTCAGGTTACATGTTCGTCAATAAACTCCTGTAATGGTACACACAACTGTCATCAGACGTAATACTGAAACGAATATCCGTATGGTTTAGTACCGAATATTACTCAGGTTTACTTCCCATAAAACCCATGTTTCATACTTTTCATTTCACGAGAAAACACATTTCACAGTCGCTGCCAGAAGCAGATTTCTTGCAAATAGAAAATCTTCTCAAAAAAGGAAAAATGAGTTGCATATAGTACCCAATGCGTGCCGCCTCACTAGTCCTGTCTTGTTTTGTCTAAAAGCCCTGGAAAAAAGTCCTGGAAGGCCGCATTTTACTACAAAAGATGTGCGGTGAGGGTCCGAAACATCTGGCTGCCTCGGATGCTGGATGGAAATGATTCAGCCAGAGATGTGCCGTCGGCACTTTGGGCACTGCACTGATTACGCTTTACAATGATTTTGTTTTTTGATTCGAAGATAAGCGTACATTGAGGGATTCGGACATTAGACAGAGCCGCGAATGACCCGAGATTTCCCTATATAAACAGATGGAGATCCGGCTTCGCCGAAGACAAACGTGTAAAGGGGAACGCCACGATCATCTTCAAGTCATATCTCGCCATGTAATGTTTTGATCTGCTCTGATACGGAAACCAGCTGAGTGTTGACTGACACTTGAGCTACTTATGCATTGGGCTCGACGTCATATCAGTCATTTGGGTGAGATATTCGAAACTAAAGATAACTGAAATGAAACAGGTTGAGGCGTAACAGTCCCAATTTTGCTAGACCAGCCTAAAGAAGTACGTTATAATGCAACGAATTCAGTGCATAACTTCCCGCTATTTTGGCTGCGCGACAACAACTTCAGTGTTTTTTGTTTTGTTTTTAAGAGTGGTAGATTAGGGCATATACAAGAGTATTTGCTGTTACAAATGTCGCAAATTCCAAACCGCATGAAATATAATAGTATATTCGGTCTTGAGTATTGCCTTTCATTGTTCCGTACAAGTCATGCAATAATTTCAAGAATACTTGCATCATTTTTACGAAAAGACTGTGTCTTTTAAAACTGCTGCACAATTTAATGATGTGCACTACATCAAGGTGGAAGAAAAATAATTTTCTTAAAGGATAACATGATCCACACTTACCGGAAACATATGTGCTAAGTAAAGAATTAGTTTGCTAAAACTTAAAACCGACTAAACCAAAACGACACATAAGGCTGTGTTACAAGCCAAAAAACCCCAGTGACAGTGCACAAAAACTATTAAAAAAAACGGCGAATATCCTAACTGGTTTTGCCACGGATGTACGAAAATCTCTTGGACTGCGGGTCCACAAAATACTTGTGCAAAGTCAAAATGTTAACCATAGAAACGATAAACAAGAAAGACATGCAATAATATTTGAAGTTTAGTCAAAACACGAATGCACACCGCAGTCGAGCAGTGACATTTGGGCGAAAAAGACAACTTTGCGTACCCAAGGCAGTAAATAAATGTCAGCGCACCATTGACGTAACTGCATTGGTTTCAGAAGTTTATTATTGCTAGATTGAGTGGTTCCCTGAAGTTCCAGGAAAAGCAGTCCCAAGATTCAATGAAATGAGGCTGCGAGGCCCTTATTTTTAACTTGTTTTTAGTGCATAGTCGATTTATTATACTTGAAACGTCAGGCAGAATTTAATGGCCTTTATTTATACATATACGACTTCATGTGCAATTAACCACATGCCAGTCGGTTGGTGGAACTTGGCAGGATTAAACTTGTCTGCAACCTCTGGGCAGCAACTCAGGTCGGCATATGCATATTGGCACACACCGACCTACAGGCTCGCGCTCACAGGGAGGTGACGCCGGCAGACAGGGACGCGGCGCGTTGCCCGGCCGTTTAATAACGTTGGATTAAGTCCTCGGATGAATCGGCCCCCGGAATTAAAATGATACCCGCGCTGTAGTACAATCAAAATGTCAATACGGATGATTGCTGTGTAGTTTTAATAAAAGGATCGACCGAGCAGGCGCGCCGTGCGCGTGTAGACCGCGACGGGCCCGGCGTTTTCGCGTGGTATTGGCGCGCAGTCGATACAGGCGCACAATCATCTCCGGAGCCGGGGGTCAGCGGGCGGCGTCGGCGGCGTCCGGCCGCACGCGCCGCACCGGCCAACTTAGCGGGCCAGCTGTTGTCGCTCCGTAATTACCGCGGCAGTCGCCGGCGACGACGGCGACGGAACGCGCTCCACTTGGCGCGACGTCTCCGACGGAGGGGACGCGGCGCTCATCAGGCGGCGCCGCCGCCACTCAGCCCAGTCCTAATTTCGAGAGTTTGAAATGAAAACAACACCGGAGCGCGCGTCCTCATCCCTTTGTCGGTGCCAAAAGCGGGCCCGTGTTATTCTATCTTTGGTCCCTCTACCCCAGTTATATAATTTCGTTTTTTGTCGGCCGCCTCCCCTCGCCGGCCGTGGGGATGCGAGTTTTATTCGCCCCCTATCCTATCCTTAATCAGCATATTCTAGTTGCCGCCTGTCATAACTGACAATGGTCTGGGTTCGAAACTCTTTAGCCGATCACGTGTCGGGAAAAATGGATGGAATGATTGTTCCGAGTGCATGTCATTGTGCCCGTCACGATTGTGCGTGTGAGTGGCGGCGGGACTCAGGCGAGGGGCCCACGACTCGCTCTGGAGACATCGGTTTGTCGGAGCCGAGCGCAGCGCTTTGTTCGAAATCGGTCACGTGGTCCGCGTCGGTTTTGCTTTCAAAGCGTCACGTGACTACTACCAGCCACTTACCGACGAGACAACGTGCAGTTCTGGCAGTTTTTAGTGAGAACTGGGTCTAACACGCCACCATAAATTGTGTATGACGTTTACGTCACTTCTTGCCACATAGTGGCATCCTGAACAACTCGATTTTGCATTTTGAGTGTGTTTGGTGGGATTCAAGTATCCTCGTTTTCCCATGGCAGACAGCTGTCTGCGCACAAGCAGCTAAGGGAAAAGTTTGATAACTTTACGCAAGGTCCAGCTGCTCCCTAAGAATTCACTCCGAACACACATTGTAGAGTTTGTTCGATACATACGGAACAAACGTTTCGAAATGGAAAACAGCAACAGTATCCAGGTTTAAACGCACACATTCACGTTTGGTCACAAAAGCAGGAAAACAATGGAATAGCGAGGTAAACATATCGATGGAAATATGATGACTAATAAGCGACCATAAATTTGTGGATGGTTTATCTCCGCCGCAATCAAAATCACAGTTCACGTCCAGCTCCCCTTCGTATCGCTTCTCGGTGGAAATCAGTTCCAAGCATCCGTCTTTGGTTTGCTTTCGCCCAGATTTCGTTACCCCACTTTTGTCCAATCTATACAGAATCGTCTCTTGGTTGTTCAATCCAACTGTCTTTAGTTGTCGCATAGGACGAGAGACAAACGCTAAGCCATCTTCTTAATTCACCCCAAAACCCCACAGAAAAAAGCTAAGGCCCATTTCCAAGCAAAATAAAAATGTTCTGTACAAGCTCTCGGGCTTTAAGTGTCGTTACGAAGTATGCAGCCTTCCTCATACCGGAAGAGACTACATTAACAAAGGCTCAACGTTTCAGCCATAGGCCATCTTCAAGAGTCAATGGCTATGGCCCATGGCTGGAACGTTGAGTCTTTGTTAATAAATGCCTTTTTTGCGTGTAAACCCAAGTCTCTTCCTGTACACAAAACTGCATATTTTCATAACCATGCCCATTTCAGTTCCACGTTTACTCATTTGACACGTGTCCATAGCACATGTTATTTTACTGCGCCTTATCAAATCTTCTCATGCCATTAAAATCCCAATCAACTCGCACCAGCTCGGCCAGTTCCAATCTAATCTCTGACAGCTCAGATCCGGTTCTTTAAACCTTGGTTTTATGTCGCTCGAGCCCAGTCCCAGCTGCTCCCTGTCGTCTCCAGCTCCCCTTAGCCGGGTTCCAGCTCCCTCCAGCTCAGCTCGACCTCTCTCAGCGCCGGGTCGGCCATAATTTATTCATCCCAGCGCCGCTCCGGCGGGGTGTTGAATTCAATGTTTTAGCGGCGCCACCGTAAACCAGCATGCATCCCAACAATAACAGCTCTACTAGAAATCAACAGTGGGCCCGGCCGGCGACGGGGCGCGCGCCGGCAGCGGTCGCGCCGCGTGAGGCCCCCTAAATTATACCCCCGGCCGGGCGGTCGGGCGGCGGCGGCGGCAGCGGCAGGGCGGCGGCGGCCACGGCGGCGACACAGCCAGCGACCGCCGCCGACACCGGCTGATGAATGGGTCCAGGTGAACGGTGAGCGGCCGCCCGCCGCCGCCGACCCCCTCATCGGGCGACAAATTCCGGCCGAGGGGGGCGTGACCCCAGCGGGGTCGGTAGCTGAAGCAGCGGTAGTAAATTGAGCAGGAGCGTGGGGGTGGTGGGTGACCAGTGGACCAGAGGGTCAATGGGGACAGCGGGAGGGGTGTGGTGACGCACCGCACGTGGGCCTGACAAAGGGGGTGAAGGGCTGAAAAACTACATTTAGGGCGATACACAATATGACTTAATTGTGGGCAAAGTAGAGTCTGAAAGGCAGGGAGGCATGCAGGAAGGAACACTGGAACTAACATTTTTTGTCTTAGCTGTCGTTGGTGAGTGACATTGTCCGAAACAAAGGCTGTCTGGTTTTCGTAACAATGCAGAAGACAAGAAGAGTGATATGGGTGACAAATCTGGCGGTGACCAAGAACAGTTCTGACATCAAAACGCACGGGTTGTTTACAAGTTGAGGTACAATTTAAGCTAGCCAACCTTATCCTGTGCACAACCGCGGCGTAGGTAAGCAACAAAATTCCCCTGGATCTGTTTGGGAGGTTCGATCGCCTGCACCCCGACCCTCACACCTGACGCCGGGCGGTTCCGGCCGACGCCGCGTCGACGGCGAACCGACCGCCGTGACTCAACGTCGCCGTCGACGCTCCCCTCGCCGGCCCCGACCAAATCAGCACGACGGCAATTGCAGACGGCGGCGGCGCGCCGGGCGCAACAAGTAGTCGCCGGCCGGGCGCCGGAGCCGGCGACGGCGCGCGGCCGGCCGGTTTTGCCGACGAGCCCGCCGCCGCCGCCGCCGCCGCCGCCCGCCCGGCCGGCCGGCCCACACGAGCCACGCATTCTTACCATTGTTACACGGCTTTTTACGGTTGTCACGGGTTTCTTTACGATTGTTAGCGGGGCGAGATGGCAGAGAAAAAGTGGCACCGGCTGACTGTGTAATTGTCAGGGCTGCGGTAAATTAGGGGTTTTTGTTTTTGCTGGAATCCATGAGGCGGCGGATTCGATTTGCGGCAGATGGTGATTAAATGTTTGGCCGACTGTTGCGGGCGGGGCCGAGCATCGCCGACAAACAGAACAATTTCCCTGCCGGCTCTAGATCTTGGGAGGCAGGCTCTCCCCCTTCGCCAACCGGTCATTAGGCCGGGACATGCCGTCTGTCTTATGGAGGCCGCCGCTCAGGTGCTGGGTTACGGCGCCGGCCCGGAGATCGCGCTGCATTCTTGATTCCGCTCCGCTCAGAGCGCTCGCTGAGCGTTTGGGACGGAGGGGACGCTGGGGAGTTTACAGCTAACGTGGAGGTAAACGTGTTCGATTAGGTTCGGTTGCGGATCACGTGGGGAGAGCAAAGCCATAACTGGTGGATCCAGTGAGCACTTTTTCCTGGATGGCTAGCGCGGAAAGCTTGCTGTCTGATGCCAAGGCCACAGAGAACTGTCGCCTTGATAATGTCACGATGATAAGGGCTTATGCGTGTTGCATAGAGCAGAAACGTTGCTGTTAACGAGCACTTTCACGGAGATGGCATGACAGACTACGAAGGGTCATTTCGCTCTCATGGAGGCAGTTTAAGAATGGGAACCTGGCGCAGTTCACTTGTTATCAAACATAGGCGCATACTGACCGATCAGTATGCGGCATAAGCTTCGTAATATGCGGACTCTCGTGGCGACTGCCACGGAGTGAACGTCATTTGTGCTTTCTTTGTCTTGCAGCGAGACTAGAGCAAAGGACTAGCGAACGAAGTCTCTGAGGATGTGCAGTCTAGGCTTTCATTTTCGTGCTTTGTAAGGAGGTGCGACAATAGGCCTTTGCCAAATTTCACGGCTTTGTAGTTCGGGATCGTCCCCTGTTCTGCCCAAAAGTAGGAGGAACACTGGTTCTGAACTGACTCCAGGAAGCTAACTCAAACCGTCGAATTTCCGTCCATGATACATCAAAACAGGGAGAACATGTTGCCGCTCTCTGCAGCCTGTTAAAAAGCCAGTCGGCTCGCACACATAAACGCTATCGGGCATCACATTCGGGAGGCCGGGGGACGCGACGCGGCGCGTGGCGCCGAACCGTCCTGTGATACCTCACCTTGCCGTGGTGCAGTCCTTGTACAGCACGTCGAACTCCTTCATGGAGAGCAGCTTGCAGCGGTTGACGCCCGGCTGGATGGCGCCCAGTCCGCGCAGGATGCGCACCTGCTCCACGTTACAGACCACCGGCACAATGTCCAGCCGCTTCAGCTTGGTGTAGACGGTGTGCAGGCCGCCGACCAGGTGCTTCAGGAAGAGCTCGAAGGCCTGCGGCAGGCACAGCATCGTCTCGCCGTTGATGATGAAGGCGGCCACCTTCTGGGCGCGGTAGTCGACCAGCTTGCACTCGTTGGCGCTGGGGTCGCTGGTGGGCAGCGGCGGTGGCGAGCTGTAGGACGGCCGCTCGCCGCCGGCTGCCGGCAGGCCGCCGTACTCGGGCAGCAGGCCCGGCGCCAGCATGCCGCCCGGCTTGCCGAAGAACGGGTACGGCAGCGAGCGCGGCGGCGAGTGGAAGTGTCCGCCGGGCGGCGACTCGGCCAGGCGGCCCAGGCCGGCCGGGCTGCCCGTCTGGGTCGCCGCGGCCGGCGACGGCGGCGGCGACGAGCCGGCCGAGCCCGCCGGCGGCGAGCGCTCCCCATTCTCGGCGGCGTCCATACCTGCTGCCGGCGACGGCTGCTGTCGGCGACTGGTGCGCTGGCGGCGCGCTGCTCTCGTCCGTCTGTCGACGTGCCGGCCGGTCCGCGAGCCGCCCTGTCCGCCGTCCGTCAGGCCGAGCGGCAAACAAACCGCGACACGTCTCTCTCACTCGCAATCGCCAGTCGAATTAGATCTCAACAGCGCCACAAAAGTCATAAACAGAAATGCGAGGCGGCCCGCTTCAGAATCCCGGCGCGCACTGGCGCTGATTGGTCGGCCCAGACGACACGGTGAAATGCCGCGCGCTGATTGGCTGGCGGCCGGCCGGCCGCGGACAGTGGGCTGTACTTGAAGAATCTATTGTTATGCGTTGGTAAGAAATAAGCAGTCATCAATCTAGTGACTGTCATCTGGAGTCGGCACAGACAATGCCGGTCCGTCGAGAACAATGACAGCCGACAAAAGCCCAAGGAAAATGCCAGCGCGGCCGCCTCCCACGAGCAGGAACGCTACACAGCCCCGCCTGCCGCCGGCCGGGGCTGGGTGGAGCACACACGAGGTCGGACGGATGGACGACACTCTGCGCTGTCGCTGCTGCTGACGTCTGACAAAAGGACGCACACGGCGCCGTACCGAGGATGACGTCGCTGCGTAATGACTGCGCAATTAGTAATCGTCTACAGGCGGACGATTACGTTTCGAGAGGCAGGTGAGGTCGAGCGCAAGATTCGCGTGGGGTCCTGACTGGCAGTGTGCGTTTGGTCTCGGTGCCGGCGGTGAAGCCTTTTCACTGATATACTGACCCTGTTGAATTATTGATCGAGTCGCGCGGCTGCTGTTCGGGGAGAGAGGCCGGCGCGGGGAGAGCCCGGCAGAGGGCGGGAGGGGAGAGAGGAGCGCGGATAATTGGCGCAGGTTCGGCGCACGGTCAGGACGGCCGACCTCCGGACCACCCTGCCGCCGGCCGGCCGGCCGTTCCTAAATCAGAGGTGCTGTCGACGCCGGCGCCCGCCCGGGCCGGCGCCGGGCCACCGGGCCGACCCGAGCTGCAGTAGGTCAGGCGGGCCGGGCCGCCGCACGGACGGCACGGGGCTGACACCGACCGACTGACACTCCCCGGCTGACACCGCCGGACTGCCGGCACCGCGGAAACCAGGCTGACACTGGCTGCTGGAAATACCCGGACCCCCGAAACCACCCGACTAACACTACGCGGACCACCGACACCTCAGGAGCCAAACTGATACTGCACAAACTAGCGACACCGCGGGAACCAGACTGACACTGCTCGAACTACGGTCGCGGTCGGTAGTGGTCTCGCGCTACCTGAACCATGACACCGCCCGACTGACACTACCCGCACCCTGACACCGGCCAACGGATATTGTCAGACTGACACAGCCCGGACCGCCGACAGCCGACGACTGTCGAGACGCTAGACTGACGGTACCGGATCGGACTGATGGTACGGGATTGGACTGTCCCCAGTCCCTACTGACTGTACGGGACTTAACTGGGAACATTGCCAGTGATCCTGTACTTGCAGGACCACCAGACTGACGGAGGAGCTTTACATCATCGCGTCAGACTGACGATAGGGACTGAACACTTCGAACTGGAAGGACAAGACTGGGACAATGGATATCACCATCATACGCCAGACTGGGAATATGGACTGACAATGCATATACTGGCGGCGACGGACTGATGCTGTTCGACTGAGGCGACAGGGGACCGATCATATCGGACCGGAACGATAGCAACGGACAACACTAACGATAGGGGGACGGCGTCAGCTGACTGATTTCTGGTGCCGCTGGCCGGGCTGTCAAGGTGACTTCGCTGGGCAGCTATTGCCTGGGATAGCTGACTTTGGCGACTTTGGCGACTCCGTAAACTGTAACACGTGTCGTGTTACAGTTTACGGATATTACAGGAAAACGGAACGAGGTTTCGTTTCGTTCTGAATGAACGTGCAATACAACCGACGTGGAAGCCGCCAAGTAAATTTACACGAACGTATTCAGCATAACGTATTCAGAACGTGCATTATGTAAGAATGCCGTGTTTTTGCATGCGTTTTCATCGTCGTCGCTAACTTTCATTCGATGCTCTCTCGAAGCATTTGCTATCGGGGCAGTACCAGCTGTTCCCATGTTTATTCAAGCATGTAGTGCGCAAGCAGTATAATTTCCATGTGGTTTGTTCATTACGGTGATACGCCTAACAAGAACATAAGAAGTAAACAGATCGGGGTGCCAATCCGAGTATTTCTCGCAGGGTATCCAACAGCAGTTTGTTAACAGATACTTGCTGGGTACATATTAAACCGCTGATGTGGTTCTCTCTGGATATAATTTACCCAACAGCAATTGGTTACCGAGCCATTTTTAAACGTTTTCTCTGCAGTGTTGGAGAGATCGCTCAACCAATATTCAGATGCGCTGAAAATAATTGGCATCTTAATCCTGTCGTAGAATAAAGGCACGAATGAAATACACGCACTAGTCAAAACTAATAATATCAATGCAAGTGACTAACTTTACTTACAGCAAATATGAAGCCTGTGGTGCTTAGATTACGTTATGGTGAACCAAAGCGTTAAAGCGGACGGAGACTCTGTTTTATTCCTACAGGGCTGCTCCTCGTTTTCTGCATGCGCCGAATCCATTGACAAACAATGTTTTGGGTAAAGCAACTAGTTTTTCCTCAACATTCAGGCTAGGATGATAAGATGACAACTGATCTGACTCTTGATACATGACTTAATAGCTGACACACTTCTTCTGAAATATCTTTTGGTATGTGGCTGGATAAAACAAAAATCAGTGTGCTGTGGAAGGTGGCAGGAAGTAGGCCTGAGTCCATGGACGGATGCCTGTATTTAGCAAGAGTATGGTCTGTAGAATAGTATAGCATATAAATAGGATACGTGACGGTAGTGCCGTCGAGTTAGTCGGCACGAGACAGATCTTCGGGTTCTGGCACCATCTGGTTCGATGTTTGTCCAAACGTCCCCAAAATTTTGGAACGGCAAGACAGCGGATTGGCGGACAGCTCGAGAAGTTCTCATTGGCGAAAACTCAGTACAGTTGTATATCCTTCAGACACTACGGATTATTTTCTTTTTAATGTCGAAGCTTAGAACATGTTTAGTAGTCGACACCTCTAGGACCTCATTCATGCGATAACAAAACATTTCTATCTACTGAAGTGCTTCGGTGTGAAAAATAATAACGAAGACCTTGTTTTGGGCTTTTTGAACCACGTCTTCTTTCCTCGTCTTTTTCAGTTTATTCTGTTGGTTATATATGATTAGTCCTTGTACAGGTATGCCCAGAGACGTAGCCAAGGAGGCCATGGGGGCCATGCCCCCTCCCCCCGGAACTAAGTGGTCTACACTAGATATTTAACGATTTCGCAGAAATAAGGAATAGTGATCACATATGTGCTAGAAAAGCAAACATGTGTTTTCCCATGCGTTAAGTATAAGGTCAGTTACATAAAGTTGTTGCTTATTTCCTACACATTTTGTCATACGCCATTGGCCTCTGACAAAATATGACATTTGCCTCCCCCCGCTGAGGGAAATCTTGTGTTGTTGCCGCATTTCATGGACTGACTGCATACAATTGGTCTAAGCTCACTTTGAATCCCACGGTATTTGGATGACCATGGATTACATTGTCATCGGGTCATAACAACCTTGTTTCAGAAGGAACAAAAGAAACCAGCTCCCCTTATTTCATAGACATAAACCGCGATCAAGACCAAAGATCCAGGATGAGGTTCGATCATTAAGCCATGCTTTCCAGGCACCATTGCATTTGAAATTCTCTTTGTTAAACTTTAATAGTTGGCAAGCATAAGAAGCTTTGAATCATTTCTTGGTGTATATTGTTTTGTCCTTTGATGCCTGTCAGTTTCTTATTTTGTCATTGCCAGAATTGCAATGATTACTCCCTAGCCAGGCTGGACGACGTCAGGCGCGGTGGAGAAGGGAAGGGATAGGCTCTTCGGAGCCCAAAGTTCCCCAGAACAGATAACTATTCTCACGAAAGTCTTGGGAAAAGAAAGCATTCCTTCTGCAAATCTGCAGCTTCTTGTTGACTTGCGGCCGTGCGCTACCGTATAATGAAAATGAACAGGATCAAATGGCCGAATGTGGTGATGGCAAGCTAATTGTGCCAGCGCAACAACAGGCTCTGTTCAGCGATGACGCATACTGCCAACAAACACAAGTCGCACGTTTGTACCGACGTCCTCATTACGCGTCTACTGCGTGCGCCGCAGCATTTCAATTTTTATGTTTATTAAAAAATATACCAACGTATATAGAATGTTAAGGAATTTTGTAGGTCTTCTCAGATATTTCCTAACTGTCCAATAGTTCCAATACATTATTTTCACGTAACTGGATAATTCTCCAACAAGCGTGACTGAGCCAAAACTATAAGAGGAACTGAGACTTCAGGTCATGGAAAAACAGCCGAAAGGAATCCGTAAACCAAATCGCTCTAGACAGCATTCATATAGCATTTCATGAGAAGCCGGAAACAAACAAAAGGCAAAGGCAGCAGACGCAAAAAAAAAGAAAACTAGCCTTTCCTTTGATTCCTACTTAGCTAGGTCGGCGATGGCCAGAAAATCAACTGTGCTAGGACCGTATCCAGCACGGTGACCTCATTTCATTTGACGATTGTATGCAGCATACATCAGCATATGCAGCGCATGCAGCATACACTGTCACGGTTTCCACCTGGGGCAGCACTATCAGCAAAGCAAAAAGAGTTTTTCCGCTTGACCAGAACCTGTGCAAAATGCCAACAAGAATAAAATGAAAAATATGAGCGGTAATCATAAACAGAAACCAGTGTCAAACCCACCAATAAAGACCCCTAATGTTTACTCAATTATATTTTTCGCACTGGCCAGCTAGTTGATGTTTCTTCCCTCCGTCCTTCGGTCTTTGGCCGTCGGATGTAAGGCAGCAGTTGGGTCTCTCTCTCTCTCTAGATCATGTAAACTGTTTACCTGTACCACTTTCTATTTTTCCATTTTTTGCATTCAGATTTCTTTATTAACAGTTCAGGAATAACAGGAGCATGGCTGGAGATCCTGGAGAGTTTGAGTCTAAACATCTTTATGTCTTTAAACATTTGGCCTACAGCAGAGATAGGGAAAAATTTGTCTGAAAACGTTTTCAGACCAGCCAGTAGTTCTTGAAAATCCCGAGCCATTAACGGCAGACATGGTCGATAGCCACTTTGCTGAATTCCGCCGGGAACGATACTACCTAACATTGTTGGATGACGCCAGCTGCCTGTTAACGATTTCTAAGAAATGAGGCGCCTAGGTATGTTGCACTTGTGTCCGTGTTAGTTTGTGATCACATATTCATTCAGCACATGTGCATAGGCAGTAGCGTAGACGGGGGGAGAGGGGGCAGAGTGGTCAGCTGAGCCCTCTCATGGTCGGAGGTTTCCAAAAACTGGCTTTTATCATCTTTCACAAATTATTTGCATGAGAGACTAGAATCTTTTACAAACAAAAATTAAGGTACCTTTTTATTTCCAAGAGCTTCAGGTTTGCTCCTTTAGACGGTCCATTTACCCGTGTTTGCAACAAAATGGTCAGGTAAGCATCAAGCCTTTTTATTTTAGCTTTGCCCCCTCCCTCTACCGCCCCTTACAAAAGTCCTGGTGACGATACTGTGCATAGGCTTAGTTCGCGTTCATTTTTAATAAAATAAATTCAGTCTCTTTAATCATGTCTCCAGTCATGTTCTTCAGCCGATGCATGTTTGGACCGTTCCACATCACCCTGCTACATCTTGTTCGAGGCCTGTACTCCCCTTCCCATCAAAAGTCGGAGGCGAACCCAATTGGTGGAGGCTTGCTTCTAGGCTGATCCGAAACAAAGTCCAACCAAATCTGACAAAAACGTCAGACAAGCATGGCTGAGTTGGGAAAACAATGGACCTGGCTCAACACATTTCCATGTGAACCGGGCCAACGGCGCTAAAGCGCTCATGATGGTCCATTACCTGCTATCGTTATTGCCATTCGCCGCCATGGCCGCTCACTCGAAGCCTTTATCGGCGATTTTTCGAAATTTAAACAGCCCGTTGTTCCTCGGCAATCCAGCCGATGCGGTGCGCGCGCCCTGGACTCCGTAATCAGGCGCCATCGCCGGCCGACGGGCCATCAGGTGCGTGCCGTCCCGATCCGACCTGCGCTCGCATCTCCATCGCGCGCGCCGCCATTTTCCCGCGACCGCCGCCCGCTCGACCGGCGCCGCCTGTCACACCGGAATAAACACAGTAACGACCGTCAGCGAGCGCAAAAAGCGCGCGCAAAAAGCCCGCGCCGGGCCGGGGGCGGGACCGGCGCGCTGACCCCGGGGCCGGCCGGCCAACCGCGCCGCGTCGCGCTCTTTTTGCCGCGCGGCCGCGTCGCCGCCGGCCCGGTGATTTCGGCGGTGACCGGCCGCCGAGGCGTGGCGCGGCGCGGCGCGGCGCGCGGCGCGCGGTCACCGCTGCGGTGAGGGGGCGGAGATCGGCGGGCTGTTTCGCGCCGCCGGCCGCAGCCTGTCGCCGAGCTGTCTGGCGACGGAGCTGCGCCGCACCGCCTGATTCAGGGGCGCCACGGGTAACGTGAACAACGTGAACCGCGCGGTGAGGAGACTGGACCGTTGCCGGGCCTGTTCCATCTCACCAACGCTGCAGTGAAAAGGGACAGATAGGCGACACCTGATTGGTGGTACAGCATGTTGCCTAGTTTACCTGCCTTTTACATGAAGTAATTCAGGCTGGAGATCATGGGGGAAGGGCCTGGGCCTCCCCCGCGCCCCATATTCAAAAATTCTGACATTAGGCCTATGGCAATGAGTGGAAAGGAACGGTCAAATATCCTATGCAGATTGCAGACCCGCAATAATTTTCAGAAATCTCCAGCCATGAAAAAGTTCGACGTTCAAGACATCTCAGTTCACATTACGAAGTTCTTAACGTTGCAATACAGCCGCTGGAGCGGAACGTTTAGGTGTGTGGGCTGTCCCCTCCCCCTTATTCACGGTTTACAATACATCTGAGAGCAAGCTGAGCGATAATCGGCGGGCTGGTAACAAGGAAGTACCGATCTTTCATCATAATGGATCTACGATTGCAATGTGCGAACCTCTCTCACAAGGAGCACGGAGCCAGGAATTATATAAACCTCGCGAGGACAACAAACACCCCCCGAATATGAGGAGAAGCAAACACAAGGAAGCACCGGTGCCGTCGCAAGGACAGGAATGTGTCAATTACGCTTCCACTCCTTCAGATTTCAGTAAACTCCTCGGTCCTGCGGGAATGAACAGCCTTTCACAAAGTAAATCTTGGTTAACGCAATACATTCCATTTTCAGTGTCACTAACGGCTGTGAATATTTCTCCCTCAGAACTATTCAGATCACCTCTTTGGCCAGCTGTTGGAACTCAGCGACACGCGGCAACCTCCTGCCGGCAGTTCTGCTGCGACGGGTCGAAACCGACGCCCCTCGGCCACCGCAACCGCCGCCGTCGCCGCCGCCGCCACAAACCGCACGCAGAGCGGCGTCGCAGCTCCATAAATCTGCATGTTTCAATTTCCCTTGCATGTGTCTGACTTTAAATGCTTGTAAATCACTTCAAGTGACATTCACAACACTCGGAGGACTATGCGAGTAAGACCGGGGACTTGTTTAAGGCAAGGATTTAATTCAATTGCCAGCCCTTTGATAAACGCAGCTGCGGCAGAATTATTGGACCGCCACTAAACTGCAGATTGTGACTTTCCGGAAAGGGTTGATAACAAGCCATATTTTAGCTCCTCAGTGGCTTCAGCGGTACAATATGGCCCATTTCTATTCAAACAGAACCAATAATATGGAAGAAGTCAGATTTCAATCCTTACACTCAATAAATTTCGCAAATGGGCGCTGTCGTTGATAAGTCAGAGCCGCTTGGGCATTGAACTCGGCTCCAACGACGGGGCCGGGACGAAATATGCACGCTATCGAGCAAAATGGAAATAACCCGACTGGAATCCCATAAAGGCTGGAAACAAACGAAGCCAATATCCATTTTTCATAATGTTATCATTCAATGCAGATGGGCTGGTGTTATAATAACGGTTCGGTGGGCCAATCTCGCTCCAAACGGGTTGACGTGGCCGGAATAAAGCCCCGCCAACAGCCGTGAACACATTAGGAACGGCCTGGCACCCTGCGCCGCCTCAGTGCAGTCAGCGCTGAGGGTTGTCGAGGCTCCACGGAGTCAAAAATGGGCTGTGGAAACTGTGCAGAGTCGAAGCTGGACGGTGGAAACTACAGAGTCGGAGCTAGGGCCGTGAAGACTACAGAGTCCCGAGCTGCAGGCCGTGGGGATTCCAGAGTCCGGAATGGGCTGTAGAGACTACAGTCAAAGCTTAACTGTAAAGATTGCAGAGTCGGAGCTGGGGTCAGGGAAAGTCTACCGAATCGGAGCCGGACCATGGGAACTCTACAGTCAGCGCCGGACCTCGGGGACTCTGTAGTCAGGACGGAACCATAGAAATTCTTCAAAGCCAGGGCTGACAGAGACTCGACAGAATAAGGGCTAGATTGCGAAGACTACAGAGTCAGGGTTAGACTGCAGAGGCCTTACAGAGTCGGAGCCGGGCCGCGGAAACTACAGTGCCGCGGCTGGAGTGCGGAGACTACAGAATCGGAGCTGTCCACCACGGAACCTGAGTGCAGTCGTCGGCTGGGAGTCGAGATTCGAGGCTCACTCGACCAGCATTGCATGTGCGCGCTGGCCCAGGACTAGCCGTGATGTGGGATTGGCTTCTTTCGCTGTGCGTGAGGTGATCAGGCGATATGCGTGGCAACATGTTGAGCGGTTTGCCATGGACCTGATTAAAACCCATCGGCCAAGTTTGCACGCCAACTTAATAACATTGTGACGTTATCAAAACAGCAACCTGGCCGCTGGCGACGAACGGCTAAACTCAGCTCACGTCATGTAAAACAGCAGCAGCCGTTTACAAAGCCATGATTCCCAGCGCTCGTTGGCCCGGGCAGTTCACAGAGCACCTGTACACAGGTGAATGAACAAGGAAAGATATGGAATATGATGAATGAGGCCGAGGTATCTTTGGCGATGGCTAGTCTATTTTCTTTTCAGCACCACAAGGCTTTACAAAGAACAACAACGGCGAAGCCTAAGAATATTGCCGTAAATGCAAAGACAGAGCGATGAGCTGAAGCAAAGAAACATGTTGGATTCTGGCACGACGCGGAACCTTCTTAAAACAAGGCAATTCGATGATTTTGCAAGCCTCTTAGTCATTGCTTTGCAGTTTCTTAAATACCTCGCAGTTATCATAATTATAATGACGCGTAGCATAGTTATACGTCGTGACATCTTACGCACGGCAAGGGAGCATGTAACCGACATACGACGCGCAGCTCGCATGACGAGTTACCCGACACTCTGTTCTGTTCTGTAACTGTTCATCCCGAACATGTGTCCACTCGAGCTGCTGATCACGGACCAGCGAACAGCTGCTGCAGCAGCTGAGCCGACCCAGAGACGGGCCACGGCGCCGTTCCTCACAGCCTGGTCAGGCCGACACACAGGCACGGTTCCCCGGGCGACGGGACTTCGCCAAGTCGTCCTTAGTCGGGACTGAGAAAGGACTTTGACGTGGGTTGCCGTCACTTGCATGCTTGAATCCTCCCGGAAACTTAGTGTCAGAGCTCTCGACTCGAGATTCTTTGTATCTGCGTTGACGCGGTGTCCTGTTTGTTGATCGTTTGGGCGGGACTTGGACATTTTTTTTGTCTCCCGTCCTCCGCAGCAGCAGGGCTTCGAACGTGGCGTTGATTGCGGGGCACTTTCACCGCACCGAGAGCCGTCCCGGGACAGAGACCAGCCACACCCCTAGCCGTCCCGGGACAGGGAGCACTCACGTGCCGTGCCGTCCGGGACAGAGACCAGCCGCGCCCCGAGCCGTCCCGGGACAGGGAGCACTCACGTGCCGTGCCGTCCGGGACAGAGACCAGCCACGCCCCGAGCCGTCCCGGGACAGAGACCAGCCGCGCCCCGAGCCCGCTGCCAGCGCCCGGCACTGTAAGCCGGCGGCCAATAGTCGTACTGGTAATCTGGCATCGCTCATCCGACAATCAATGATACGGCGGGCGGCCAGTAACGCGATTGTCTGTTATTGCTGCTGGACACGGGGACAGGGGCAGCCGTCGTCTGACAGCTCGCAGAATGACGGCCTATTTCTGCTGCGGACTGCGCCGTCGGCCGGTGGCGGTACAGTCGCTGGGTATTTGTGAGTTTCGGGCGTCGTTGCCGGCTGGGTTTGGGGACGCCGTGCTATGGGTTCGCCACTCGTCACTCCACCGAGTGGTATGTGTTTTAGAAGGCAATTTTCGTTCTCACTGAAATGTTGCGTTAGCCACAAACGTCAGTTGTGGGGAATTTCTGGTGGCTGGTTCCAGCCTAAGAACGCTGTTCAGCTTCAATGGCGATAGGAGCTTCCCGTGGGAAAATCGTTGGCAGTCTAGTACGTACTGTGATTTGAAGTAATCACTTTGTGCGTGAGCATGCTGTCGCAAGATTTCCGCAGACCAAATAATGTACCCGACTTCCGTTTGTAACTTCAGCCGCACAGGTCTGTCAGCTTTTTCACATTTGTGTATTTGCACATTCGCATAACATAATCTGCTCCCAAAACTAGACGTTATGTGTTTGGCTTAACATCTGTTCAAGCAGACACATTGTGCAGTTAAAATGCTATGCTCCTTTCCAAACTGATGCATCAGTCTTGTTGTAGGGCGGCCGTGAGTGCATAAAGTTTTCGAACGATTCGGGCTTTGCATTTGCAGGCCCCTCAGCTATTGCATATCCCTTTACTTACGACACGTTCCCAATAACCTTCCTACGTTGAGCAAATTTTCCAGCCAGCTTTTCCAGGCCATATAGCCGTCTCCTCAGCCCTTTATCGACCCAGCCTTGCTTCCTTGTTCTACGAGTGTGCAGGCAAATACGTCTCTTCCCTCGGCGTCTCTCCGTTTTCGAACTGGAAGTCGCCGTGACATTGTCAGCGTTCAGGCCCCGGGTCCCTGCGATCGAGGCTGACTGGGCTGAGGTCTCCATTCGTGGCGGCGCAGCGGTTCGGCCGGTCTCCTGTCGTACCGATGCCCGGCCTCAGTCCTCTAATCAGGCCTTGCAGGCCGCCCCCACCACTCCCCCTCCCCCCGACCGCGACAGGAACCCGACCCACCTCAGATCGCGACTCAGGCGTCGTTTTGCCGAGGCAGGCCACATCAGGATGGCCAGGACTGAGTAGTGTGCTCTAGTTACTTCACCTCCATTGGGGCCCGCACGCGTGCCAGCGTTATTGCGGAGTTCCAGCAGGCAGATCGTCATCCGTTTGGCGTGCGCCTGCCGCGTGTAAACAGCAGCGCCCTGTCGCTGACACCTGCCACGCTTGCCCAGCTCCAGCACACCTTAGTGAGTGTGCCGAATGAAAACTCGTGCATAGAAAATGACATCCCTCCGAGTGTCCTGAAGCTGTGCTTCAGTATCATCGGGCGTGCATCGTAAACTGCATCATTGTTACGGAGACTGTGCCGTCCTCTTGGGAGTGTGTCATAGTCATTCCGCTGCATAAGTCAGGTGATCCTTCGAGTGCGTCAAATTTCCGGCCCATTACAAACGTTCCACTGATCTGCAAAACTGTCGAAAAAAAACTGTGTATCGCCAAGCCACCGACGACATGCAGCGGAATAGGTTGTGCAGTGACGATCAGCACGGCTTTCTGTCCCACCACTCAACGTGTAGAGCTCTTTTAACTGTCACAGACCGTAGACGTATCGTTGCTGGCACTGTTCGATCTTGGCAAGTGTTTTGATGTAGTGGCTCATGACGCGATCCTGGAGAAACTTCAGCAGATGCAGATCCGGACGACTTTCCAGCTATCTGGAAGGCCGCACGCAACGTGTGAAAGACGGCGACAAAATTTCAGAACCGAAAGCACTGCAGATTGGCACGTTCCAAAGATCGTGCCTTGGGCCGCTGCTCTTTGACATCGTCATACATCATACTAGTGACCTAGCTTGTCACATTCCCAATGAGATCAATGGCTTCCGCATATGCACTGTTCGATACGCCGATGATACCCAGCTGAAGATCACTGGCCCACGGCATAAGCTGCCAGCAATGAGGGACGCGCTGGAGAATATGTTGGACACTGTGTTCGCTTGGTACCTTCCAACACGGCATGGGGGTAAACGCTAAAAAACCGAGCTCATGTTGTTAGGTAGCAGCCACAACCTCAACATCATCACAGATCCAGACACAGTGTACAATTCTTCATACAGCAGCCCTTGCCCTATCAACAAACAGATACACAGCCTCTTGCCCTCTCAGCAAAGGCTAGAAACCTAGGTATGATCATAGACTCATGTCTTACGAGGGAGTCGCATGTCAACAGCGTTGTTTCAAAGTGCAACGGCGTACTTACTGGTCTACCAGGAGCGTCCTCCCACCACACCTCCTACCTTTGTCTCATCGACACACTGGTGCTGTCTCACATCAGACATTGCTTACCAGTCTATGGAAACCCGTCTGCGTCCCAGTCAGCCAAAATTCAGAAAGTTTTGGATCTCGCCGCTCGCGTGATTTTCGTTTCCACGCAAATTGCACCACATATCTAATGTGATACGGTCACTCAAGTGGCTAACTGCCAAAGACCTGGCCACTGTTGCTGACACAATATGCCGCACATCGTTTTTAGATCGCAACAGACTGCGTATCTGTTTAAGTTTCTCACAATAAGGACCACGTCTGTCGCGTCACCAGACAGCCAACATGTTGCATGTGTCCCGTGCTAACAGCACCTTCGGCCAGCGCACTTTTATTTACCGAGCTCGTGCCGAGTGTAATACCAATGTCATACGTCACAGTCTACAACATTCCTCTTTGCCGGTATTAAAGCATACCTTAAAACACAACGTCTTGCGATCTTTGTAGTCGAGCCGCTGGTGCTGATTTTTTTTATTGTGTGTTCTCATTTGGACTTGCGAGTAGTGTGGTACTCCGCTTGCCACATTTTACACCTCTTTCATTCTTTTTATCTACGTACCATTACTTGCATGACAAAGGCCACAGAACATCCCCTTTTTGGTGGATGTGGCTGGCCTTTGTAAATACAGCACAATGCAATACAATACAGTACTGAAACTGGATAACTGAAGAACACGCACCTCCAAGATCACAGACGGAAACCGCATATTACCATCTGACCGTGTCCTGACTTCAACAATCTTTCTTGCAAAACCATACTGGTCCTTAGGGTATCCGTGGGAACAGAATAAAGCCGTCACCGCTTTACATTGGAATACTTAATAACACGAAAAAATTATCCTGAATCGTCCATGAGTTCTCTGGGAATTCAAAAACCAAATGGGGATGGTACGAGGCAGTCGTGTATCATATTCGTGTACATGTTGACAGGTAGCAAATATAAATAGCAGCAGCATGCTACCATTACAGATAACAAAAGTCAATAAAGCTTAGTACAATACGCATAAAAAACAACACATATCACGATTTCGTTTATGCTTCCCGCATAATGGAAAGCGAGCCACCTACCAACAACAGTGCCGGCTTTATCACCACCAGCGCCATCTATATGAAAGTCGCTAGCGTCCTCTATACCGCCCCTGGCGGACGCGCGGCGCTAAACGCTGTATAGCTGGCCGGTGACGGGACAGCGCCGGGGGTCGCTGACGCAGTTCGGGTGCACGATTACTCCGTTCGGGTAGACGGCCGCGGCAGAGGCGCTCAGCGGGTGGTGGCACACCGGACAGTACCTGCAGACAGGCAGCAGAGGGTCATCTCACGCTTCCTCTCTCCAATCGTCCCACACAGTCCAGTCAAATCGTCGATACCGTCGTCGGTGATGCAACGCAGCTGCTCAGACCATGTTCGAATCATGAGCTCACAGGAGGTGCACACGGTAACATGACTAAGTCCCACAGGCCTTTTGGATATCACGCTCATGCTGTCACGGCCAATATTCCTACTATCCAAGCGTCCTCTCGCATACCACCATGCCTTCAGTACGTCCCGACCATGTCCCGCTCAGCCGACGGACACGGTCTCTGTGCTAATTTCTTCGGCGGAAAGCGTCAAGGGCTTGTCAGGAAGATCGAGTTGGCCAATGCAAGTAAATAAGTCTTGGTAAAGGCGTGCTCCACATAGGCAACAGATTTCTAGTCCCAAAGTGTGCTCCTTGCCGACCAGCCTACCAGACGTTTGTCCGACAACGACAATTCACCTGCTCTTGTACTGCTAGCCAGCAGTACTCACGGGATATCATGCAACAGAATTCCCGTGTTACCAAGCAGAAGAACACACAGGCTACCCGTCAGAAGGATTCGCGTGTTGCCAGTCGACGGAACTCAAATGTTATCAGTCAGCAGACCCCACATGTTACCGGTCAGTACAGGCCGCGCGTCACCAGTCAGCAGGGCACCCACGTGTTTTCCGGCAGCAGGAGTCGGCGGCGGCGGTGCTCGGCCAGCCGGCGTTGCCAGTGGTCGCTCTCGGCGCGCGCCAGGCTGCGCTCCATGCACGCGGCGTGGCGGCCGTGCAGGCGGCGGCGAGCGGCCGCCAGCAGGAACGGGCCTACCACGGCCGCCGACCACCCGGCCGGCAGCGCGGCCAGCGCCCGGCCCGACTCCAGCTCGCCGCCCCACGAGTTGAGCAGCTCCAGCGCCGCCGCCACGCTGCCGGCCGAGACGGACGGACGCCGATCAGAGGTCAGAGGACGGAAGTCACGGGTCAGAGGTCGGAGGACAGACGGATGGCGGTCAGAGGTCAGAGGACAGACGGATGGCGGTCAGAGGTCAGAGGACAGACGGACGCCGATCAGAGGTCAGAGGACGGAGGTCACGGGTCAGAGGTCAGAGGACAGACAGATGGCGGTCAGAGGTCAGAGGACAGACGGACGCCGATCAGAGGTCAGAGGACGGAGGTCACGGGTCAGAGGTCAGAGGACAGACGGATGGATGTCAGAGGTCTGAGGTCAGCAGACGGACGGAGGCCGGTCAAAGGTCAGAAGTCAGGGGAGAGACGGAGATCAGTCAGACTGCCAGACGACGACGCCACTCCGAGTTCGCCCTTCTTTCCCCCTCCCCTGCCCCAACACAGCCGAGCACACCGTTCACCGGGCACCAGCCAACGCTGGCTCGTCCGGGAAACGACACTCACGTCACACGGACAGTACGCCACTGCGCGAACCAAACGACATCGTGAAGCTCCCAGGAAACCGGACGACGCCGCGAAACGCACAGAAGAAACAGGACAACACGGCGCACAATCCTGCAGACCGCAAACTCAGATCAATTCTGGGACCAGACATGAACAGCTCCGAAGACCAGACAACACGGACTACCCCAGAAACACGACAAGATGGAGCAGACCATTCCGGAGACCGAACGAAACGGACTGCTCCAAAAATCACGGCGTTTCCTAACCAGGGGTATTCACTTAATCCCGTACCATATCAGCCGGGTGAAATGCACCTGAATGACCACGGGATGAACTTATAAGACGATCAGTCACTTCTAGCGTGACGCTGGGCGCCATGTCCGGGAGGATAACTAGCCGGACAACAGGAACCGGCAGACCACAGGCTAATGATTCGAGCTCCCGAGCAGGCGGACACTGTTCGGCCCCGCACCGGAATATTCAGCGGCTCATCGGGCAGTCGTAGCGGGGAACTGCACCGTGCACTCTTGCCCCTGGTGCCATTTCCTTTGGAGTTTGAGTCGAAATTACTTCCTTCTTACAAAACACTTCGTGGGGGATGGGGAGGAAGGAAAAAGGGGTTGGCGGAATCCGCACAACAGGTTCGGTTAAAGGCAAGCTCCCAGCACGCCCTAATTCTAAAACAATAAAGGCAAACTGAAATAAAACTAATGACTACTGGCCGTGGCATACCTTCTGAACATGACTTTGACAAATTTTCAGAAAATCTCGCAATTTTAGGGACTGTGCTCAGTTTTCCAAGATTTCCGATCCGCATCTGAACGTCGCTGGTGCTGAGGTATGACCGAGAGTGCTGCAGTACCGTGAGGTGACTACGCGCTAGAAGTCGGCGAAGAAAATTCGACCTCAGACTGGTGACACGCGTGCATTGCATTACGCGCGTCGGCCGTCTAAGATGGGAACAATGTATACTAGATATGTTTTAAAAACTGTGTGCAAACATAACGTGGTTCTGACGCTGTGTACGATAAACTTAACATGCCTTACTCGATGGCATGGTACGCACTGATATTATCTCGCTGCTTACGGCCCTACTGACTAATAAGACAACACATACACCGTGTGTTTCCGTGTTTCACCGTTTCTGTTCACGTTCTGCGATGGGTGCAGCACAACACCAAAATCGACGCCTCTCATTTTACCTGCTGATATTTGCATCAGCTGTTGCGAAGTCGGAACGTTTTTGGTGTTAATGAAAAGGCCAAGTGAATATTTCCAACGTGTGAGAGTCTCCAATCCTCAAGACCCATACTCTGCTATTTATGTGAGTAATCACGGTTTAACTCCTGCAAATCCCTGGCACCCCTTCCTCGGTCCACTCCAAATGCAAGCTCATGATACCTGTCACTGTCCCGGAAGGGGAAAGGCTAGGGGAGGGCAAATGGCGAAGTGCCTCTTTTACCTGTTACCGTCCCGGGAGAGGACGGGGTGGGGGAGGGCAATAACGCAAGTGTCTCTTTGGTAACTATCAGCCCCGTCGTTAAAAAAAGCTGTTATCACCAAACCTAATCCTCCTTGTGTCGACGGTGCGTCGGTAAGATAACAACACATATCTGGCGCAGTCTGAAGTAGAAATCAGTCACCCAGGACACGAATCCCAAGGTGAGGGTGACGAGCCTCCCGAACAATGGACGCGTCCAGGGCAGGGGAAGAGACAGCATTTCCGATTCTTTTCCTTACATGCATCGCCACTGGGGTAACGCAAAATTTTTCCAAGCTAAGAGGAAGCTGCCACAATTATCCTCCCCCTCTCCGGTGGCGCAACTAATGTTCCAGAGTCCCACTTTAAATGCATAATTTGACCGACAAGCATAGATTTAAGCCCTCGTCCAACCAAATCGGTCCATATAGATCAGAAGATCTCCGGAAAGAAGGATGCAATTATACATATATTTCAAAATTAAAATGGGTTCGATCACGCAAACTGCTGTTCAAAGCGCAGCAATGAGATGGAAAGGTGCCCCAATAAGTGATATTTCCCATCCTTTTTTCCTCCCGGAGAGCAAGGTTGTTCCCATTTGGCAGCGCTTATTCCGTACCGTGGTTTGCGGTACAGCATCACGTCCCTGAATTTACCATCCAAACTCTCGCAGAAGGCACGAAATTTCAGCAATCTTAACGAAATCTGGGTTGAACTAACAGGAATTTACCGTCCAAAAATCGGTAGAATGTGAATGGTCAACAGTAACATTTTGACCGAGCGCTTACTTCGAAGGAAAATAATCGTAGTAGTGGTTGCATGGCGCTTCAAATGCAATATTGATAAGTTCTACTTACGATTTCAGCTGGAAAAACCTGAAACACACATTATTTCCCCGAAACAAATTGCGTCGTCACTGGTATGCTAACCGCCAGACGCTCGCGTAGGGATTTTTGACGTTTCTGCGTTAAATAATTTGTTTACGTGAGATCTCGACGTTGACTGGTCGTCGGTCGGACTCAAGGTCCAATCAAGAGTAATAAAAAAGGTTGGGGAAATAACTAATGCGATATAAATCATCTTTGAAATAAAAAAGTTAGTCGTTGTATAATAATAATAATAATAACAATAATAATAATAATAAAATAGCAGTAATAATAATAACAAACAACAATAATAAAAAGTAAAAATATTACAACGATGGAAAAGTGAAGTTGCAATTTGAAAAATACAAAATAAAAATAAAAAGCAGTGAAATAAAATATCTGAAAAAGAAATCACGGAACAAAACTGGAAAATATTAGGAAAAGAAATAAAACAATAAACGAAAATTCACCGCAACCTAACCTAACCTAACCTAACCTTATCTAGCCTAGCCCAGCACAACCCAACCTAGCAACCTAATGTAATCTAACGAGTATTAAATGCCATAATGTAATAATACTGATATCAGATATCCCAACAATTATCTAATACAATAATATAACGGCGTAATAATTCAGCAGTTTCTCCAAGTTCAGTTTGTGGCAACAGAATAGAATTTTCATATATACGACGTCATTAATCGCTTTGAAGATGCATGCAGGGTCTACAATGCCTTGATGTCAGGTAACTTTTACCCAGCGAGGACCACCTTCCCCAAAAATAATTTTTTTTTTTCCCCAACAGAAAAAAAAAAATATTTAAGTGTAGGTTATTATTTTTAAATTTTTTTTTTTTTTTTTTTAAAAAATAAATAAAAAAAAAAATATAAAAAAAAAAAATAAAAAATTTTTTTTTAAATGAATAAATTTAATAAAAATTTTTAAAAAATTTTTTTAAAAAAAAAAATTAAAAAAACCCGCTGAACGGCCCAAAAAGGAATATCATCACCAACACAAGAAACGAAACACCAACGGGGAAATTTGAACAAAAAACTACACGACTGAAGGCCAAATCTGTACATACGGCTTAGCATAATAAGTCTACGACATTACAGCTCCAGCAAGTTCGTTCCATGGTTACAAAACGAAAAGCAACGCCCGAACAGGGACTCGAACCCTGGACCGTTAGGTTAAAAGCCTAACGCTCTACCGACTGAGCTATCCGGGCTACGAACAACATAGTCTCGACATACCCTATTTGACAGAAATACTGTGGCAAAGCCTTGCCATAGTATCAGTTTTTTCCACTTACATCTGCAGCCTATCCTAGTCCTACATCTAGAACAAAATGCATTGCTCAAAAGCTCGCATCACCCAACAACTTTACTGAAGAGGAGTGCACCTGGGTCAGCAAACACATAATTCTTGCTTTTCCCAAAATGAGTAGGTGGTAAGACCTGATGGGAACTATCCAGTTGAAATGGGTACCAAGCAGACAACATTTTGCGAAAATATTTACTGAAGCATTTCAGCCATCATGTTAAGAGAGGCCTAACATAAAGCAAGCCAGGCCCACTCGCCACCTTCCAGCCCATTCGTCTCGGCAGGGGACCTACTCGTCGCTGTCGATGCGCAGGTGGATCTCCAGCAGGGCGTGGAAGAGCCGGCGCCGCAGAGGCGAGTCGGACACCGGAGCCAGCTCCAGCGCCAGGGCCAGCGCCTCACCCGGCCCGCCGTCTCGCACCACCAGCTCCAGCGCCTTGTCGTACTCCCCGGCCTGGCGAGATAGAGGAGTCAGGCAGCCCAGTCTGGCAGGACAGGGCAGTCAGACAGCCCAGTCTGGCAGGACAGGGCAGTCAGGCAGTCCAGTCTGGCAGGACAGGGCAGAGCCAGAAAGCCCAATCTGGCAGGACAGGAGGCAGTCAGCCCAGTCCGGAGGGACAGCCAGTTATGGCACACAGTACACCCAGTGCACCCAGACAACCCACTACGGTTATGGCTACCTCGTAGCGTTTCGACGGATTACAGGCCCGCATCAGAGCGCACAGTACCGAAATAGGTACCAGGCGTATACCGATACGCCGAGCGACATCCTCCAGAGTAGCCTGATCGAACGCGCCGGCGAGTTACCTACCTACCATACTGGGCAACCATTTTGTGCCCCTCGCCAGCCTCAGCGCCCCGGCGCTTACCCGGGCGTACAGGTAGGCGGTGGGTCTGTGCAGCTGCAGCGCCAGCGTGCGGTGGAGCAGGGCCGAGACGCGCAGCGGCGCGGCCGACCGGAGCAGCGCCAGCAGCCGGCCCACCGGCTCGGCCGGGTCGGTGCCCAGCTGCCGACACTGCACCACCCGGTCCAGGTACAGGCCGGCCAGCTGGGTCGACAGCGGCTCGGACTGTCGGCGACACGGTCGGCGCGGTCAGCCACGCGCGTCTCGACACCGTGCCGCGCAGGGCAGCCGACGCCGGCGAATTCAGGCACACCACGAGGCCCTCACGTCCAGCACTGTGGCCTGCATTTTCCAGACATCCCCTTCGTCTTAATGCCGACAGATCTCGGACAGCCGGGGTAAGATTTCCTTTCACAGTTAAGACGGTGACAAGGCCTGGTGAAACTGGCCCATCTATACCATAACGGATTTCCCGGTATATCCCAGTGAAGTAATACCTGGACGTTCTTGTTGAGCACCAGGTCCTCGAGGTAGCGGGTGAGGGCGACTGGATACCGCTTCAGGAAGGTGCAGACCTCTTCGTGGGTCAGCAGCGGCTTCAGCGAGCTCGGCCGCTCGACGAAGACGCGGACGCCCTGTTCCTGGTCAGCCTCCAGCAGGCAGTCGGCGAACTGACGCACCACGCTGGCCTCCTCGGCGCTGGCGACATGGCATTACGGTTACGGGCGGCTCCTGCGGGACCAGGAGCCGATGCCTGCCGTACCGGCAACGCGATGTGATCTTCGCCACAGCCTTCTACAGAAAAAAAAACGTGGCAACCACTAGCTTAAAGAAGCCCGATCGTACACTAGAGGTGCGCTACACTGGTATCAAGCCAACAAATCCTCGAGTTAACAACGAGGCATCGTTCTGCACATGCCATCTGGCACATTTAAAGCAATGAAATTCTTCACTTATTGCGAAATTCATCAGCAGAGCTAAAAAACAAAACGTCTTAACCCAGTATTTTCTCCCATGTGTTTTAGCGATTTCTGTGATTCATCCCGGCTTATACCATTGTTTACATGAATTTTGGCCTTAAATATGAACACAGGAATCTGGGGCCTTCTTCGTTTTGAAAGTGTTCATTTCCATAATTTTTTCTTTTTTTAACTGGAAAATCTTTAAATTTGAAAATCTTGACCTGCAAATTCCGAGTCACCACCCTAGGAAAAGCCACTAGTAGCCTCGTGTGTTGGAAAATACTTTTAAAATTGCTGTTGAAAAACTAAGTAAAATATCTTGAATTTACCAAACATCACACACTCCACTTTACGTCCTCACTTAAACCATTGAGGGATTTCTGTATTCAGTGATGTAACTCACAACCCAGGGATTCGTTTGAGCTACATGTCAACATTATCGTACGATAACTTTCCAAATTTTCAAACGGGCCGAATCCCTCGCCTCCTCCGCCACCAGATAAAATTCAGCCCGGAATTCAGCGCGATTTCCATGGAGACGCGCGTGACGCGTCGCGGCAGACTGCGACGTTCACGCGCAGTGTACACGAGGGTGGGGTAAAGCTGAGCGCAATGGCCAGAAATATGGATTTTGTCGTTTTCAATCATGTTCTTTTCACGACAGGCGTTCTCCTTTCAAAATCAGCCCAGTTAAAGCATTCTTTGACGCGCTAAGAAACTATGCGGAATACTCGATTTTGATTGACTAATGAACAGGGTAAAATCGAGTAATAAGATACCTCATGTGCAATTTGTCGTTTTCAATCACGTTCTACTCATGAGATGTATTCCCATCCCAAAAATCGATCCCATCCAATCCTTCATTTGCACGTTATGGAAAGTTCCTGAAATAAGCCCCTCTAACTGGCTGGGAGAACATAAATTGAGCTCTTACTGATGGATTATGAGAAAAACATGTTTTTCTTGTTTGATTTCAACATATTTCGTCCTAATCAATAAATACAGGGGTACACTGTATGCTCACATGTTTAATTGTTATAGCGCACCTCTAGGTACACAAACCAGGGAGAGCGGCTGCGCTAGAAATAGGCAGACCAAGTCTCGCGTTCACACGAAAAACATTACGTCTTTTAAAGAGGAATGAAAGATGAAGTGTGGAAGTCACAGACAGTGCTTTGGTTAACTTCAAAACAATCCGCATTTGTCAGAAAGACTTAACTGCGAACTTCTAACATAAGAATGAGGTCATAGATCTGAGCATTGACAAATCTTATCACATGCATCTGAGTTACAGATAATTCCAGAAAAATATGGAGGTAACAAGAAGAGGAAGTTTTGCCGCGACACAACGGCTTCAGTGTGACACGGGGCCATTTCGCTGACGGGTCCACCGCGCTCACCTGGCCAGAGCTTCGGCCATGTACCGCAGGGCGGCGTCACTGTCGCCCGTCTTTCGACCCTGCACGACGTCCTGCCAGAGAGCGAGCGCGGCGCTGGTCTGCCCGTCGAGCAGCAGCAGCTGGCCCAACTGGGCCGACTGGCCGGCGGCGGCCAGCGGGCCGGCACACAGGCTCGTGTCGCAGCGGGGCCGCTCCTCCCGCACGAACTTGGCCAGCGCAACCGGCTGGTCGGCCAGCAGTAGGACCAGCGCCGTGTCCACATCCTGAACGGCAGACACTACAATCAGTGGTCCACATCCAGCACAGGATACAATACATATCCATCCCCTGAACAGGAGCCAACCGGACAGTGAACACTTAAGCACCTCCAGAGAGCATGAGATACAGGGAACAGCGAGGGGGCCAGGCCCTGAACATGAATCCACCAGTCACATATTACGACTTCACCTGACAGGCAGGCGTTAACGGGCCACAGCCACGAGATGTCTACCTCATGCGCAGGAAACCACGAGAGCATTCACGACCGCAGCGTCCAGTCGGGCCGCGTCCTCTCGCGCCGCGCGGGGACTCACCGTCTGCTGTGCGGACGCCTCCCGCCGGGCCCTGAGCACGTGATCGCTGAGGAATTGGCGCAGCTGAGCCTCGGAGAGAGAGGCCAGGCCCGGCGCCTCGGAGAGCAGCGCGTCCGGCCGGTGTGGCGATCCGGGAGGGAGCAGACCCGGTACCAGGCTGACCAACTGAAAAACAGGGAACCACGTTTTTCACTTGGCGACTGAAATTGGGTAGCTACCAGTCCAAAGGCTAAATGTTCTTTGGTATCATAATAAGAACGACCTAATATGATGGGTTATCGCGCCCACTGTCATACTGATGTTTTCTCCTTGAACAATGCTTTATCATAAAACACCCATAACATCTATATAACATATCCATAAGATAACACCCACAACATCCACTGGTGAATACATGAGAACAAACCGTTGGAAAAAAACAGCACGCTATGGGAGACCCATCTGAAACAGTGTGCTCTGATGCCAATCACAGTGCAATGTCCAGACACGCCAGTTTTGGCGTTACCCGCCGCTGGTAGTGCCGCAGACGGTGCTCACCTCCCGCGGGTCGACGCCGGCCTGCCGCAGCAGCTCGGAGGCCCGCGCGTTCCGGCCGGCCGCCAGCAGGGCCAGGCCGAGCTGGCGGCGCAGCGGGCGGCCGGCAGACGCCGACGGACAGGAACTCTCCAGCAGGGCTACGGACGCCTCCAGGTCACCGGAGCGCAGCAGCGTCTGCGGCAGGGGTCACGGGCTACCACAGGAACAGGGTCGCCTCCAGGTCACCGGAGCGCACCAGCGTCTGCGGCAGGGGTCAGGGGCTGTCATAAGAACAGGGTCACCTCCAGGTCCCCGAGCCGCAGCAGCGTCTGCAGCAGGGGTCGGGGCTCCCAAGGGGACAGGGTCACCTGAAGGTCCCAAGAGCGCAGCATCTTTGGCAGGGGCCAGGGCCCGGCCAGCGGCTGCCTGAGAGACGGTCACGTCCAGGTCACCGGACCGCAGCAGCGTCTGTGGCACGGGCCAGGATCCGGGCAGGGGCTGCTTAGAGGCAAGGCCTTGTCCTCGAAGTTCATCATCCAGCAGTTTTGGCCATACCACGGACCAGTCATTATTCATGCTATCGCACATGAACTCCAGAGGCACAGCCGATGGACAGCAGGAAACGTTCTTGAGACATGTTCTCGCTCAGGAGATCATCGGGCGGTGCGTTGCCGTATCCCACACCCGGGACGTACATATACGAGCCGACGCCTGGAAGGAGACGATATCTTTCATTCTGTCCCCACAATCAACAGCCTCCAGCAGAACTCAACACACAGTGACGACACGCCTACACCAGATCGGCGGCACAGTTCACCGTCCACCTACCTGGACCTGGGTCTGCCAGGGCACGGGACAGAGCGAGAGCACGGTGGACCCGGCGCACACCAGCAGGGTGCCGTCAAAGTTGTCCAGCAGCGCCGACTCCGGCACGGCCACCTCCTGACGCAGCTGGTCGTCCTGCATGCTGCCGGCGGGGGGCGGGTCAGAGGACCGCTGACAGGACAGACGGAGCAGAGCGTGCAGCGTGGTGGCACCTGGCCGGGAAGGGGGAAGGTCAGAGGACCGCTGACGGGACAGACAGAGCAGAGCGTACAGCGTGGCGGCACCAGGCCGGGAAGGGGGGGGGGGGGTCAAAGGACCGCTGACAGAACAGACAGAGCAGAGCGTGAAGCGTGGTGGCACCAGACATCGCGACACGTCACACCCACAGCGTCAAACGACTGAAATCACAGACAAACAATCAGTATCGTGAAATTTTACGGTGGATGTGAGATAATCAGCTGTTTCCAGAAGCCTGTGTTTGAAATGATATTGAATAACGGATAAAGGATAACTGGAATGGGGCGTTTGTCCGCTGAAAACAGTTGAATACCAAAGATATTTGTCTGGGAAACCTTCAGCTGACCATGGCATTGCTTTGCCATTTCTGACAATCGTGAATTCCCAATCAGTCTTCTTTGCCGGGGTGATGGTAATGTTGGCTTACCCAATCATAAACGGTGACATCTTGAGGCTCTCCCACAACAAAAAGCTATTGTCCAGGATGAAGGTACGGGAGTATCGGTACTCTGGGCCACAAATCAAACCACACATACACCCACGATATACAAGTTCTGCCTGAAAACTATAGCAAACTGGCCGGTTCTCACCTAATCACAGTAATACTTTTGCTGTCTGATGTGATGATGTACGGATACTGGTAGGTCCAGGCCCTCACCCCTGGCCCCAGCTGGACAGGAGGCCGCTCCGACGTACCGGTGACCAGCGCGAACATAGCCAGGTCAGCCGGACCCAGCACAAGAAACTCGTCCTGGAACAATCACCGTTACCAGAGACACAGACCAGAACACGACCAGGTCAGCTGGACCCAGCACTGGAAACTCGTCCTGGAACAATCACCGTTACCAGAGACACAGACCAGAACACGACCAGGTCAGCTGGACCCAGCACTGAACTCGTCTAACAACTTAACAGACACAGACCAGAACACGACCAGGTCAGCTGGACCCAGCACTGGAAACTCGTCCTGGAACAATCACCGTTACCAGAGACACAGACCAGAACACGACCAGGTCAGCTGGACCCAGCACTGGAAACTCGTCCTGGAACTGTCATCGTTATTTTACACACAGACCACAAAATGTCGACCGGAGCCAGCACCAGAAACCAGTCCCGAAACGGTCACCGTCAACAGAGACCAAGACCAGCACACCCAATACAGGGCAGCCACGCCGTGCTGGGAACGGGCCGCTTCTTGGAAAACAACCTCTCAGTATGGGAGGCAAACTTCGACGCAACGTCCACTAAGACCATGAAGCACAGGCCTGCTCACAATAAGACGTGACAGCGGTTAGCTGGCGTGAGCCCCCGGTCAGACAGAGTCGGCCCGCACCGCCGGTGTCCCGCGTCCCTATGCATTGGTCCCACCTTCAGCCGGACCCCCGCCTCACCTGGTGTATACTGCGCACCAGCGGCCGCACGGTAGCCGGGTCGTACTCGAACAGCGGCTGCTGCCGGCCGGTCGACACCTGGAAGACCAGGTAGCGGCCGGCGGCGGCGGCGCACACCGCGTCGCCGTTCAGCGCCAGCGCCTGAACGCGCTCCGGCACCGCCAGCTCACGCACCGGCCGCAGCCCGGCGTCCGTCACGTCCAGCACCAGCAGCTGACGGCGGCGGGCCACACAGACCTGTCCCAGAGGTCAGGATCGTCACGGCCAGCACCAGCAGCTGACGGCGGCGGGCCACACAGACCTGTCCCAGAGGTCAGGATCGTCACGGCCAGCACCAGCAGCTGACGGCGGCGGGCCACGCACACCTGTTCCAGAGGTCAGGATCGTCACGGCCAGCAGCAGCAGCTGGCGGCCGCGGGCCACGCACACCTGTCCCAGAGGTCAGGATCGTCACGGCCAGCACCAGCAGCTGACGGCGGCGGGCCACGCACACCTGTCCCAGAGGTCAGGATCGTCACGGCCAGCACCAGCAGCTGACGGCGGCGGGCCACGCACACCTGTCCCAGAGGTCAGGATCGTCACGGCCAGCACCAGCAGCTGGCGGCCGCGGGCCACGCACACCTGTCCCAGAGGTCAGGATCGTCACGGCCAGCACCAGCAGCTGACGGCGGCGGGCCACGCACACCTGTCCCAGAGGTCAGGATCGTCACGGCCAGCACCAGCAGCTGACGGCGGCGGGCCACGCACACCTGTCCCAGAGGTCAGGATCGTCACGGCCAGCACCAGCAGCTGACGGCGGCGGGCCACGCACACCTGTCCCAGAGTTCAGGATAGTCACGTTCAGCTCCAGCAGCCGGCGGCGGCGGGCCACGCACACCCGTCCCAGAGGTCAGGATAGGCACATCCAGCACCGGAAGCTGTCGGCGGTGGGCTACAATCAGTCGACGATCCTCAGTCGTCGTCACCTGAGATCTCATCTAACCACTTGCCTCAAGCCCCCCTCCCACTGTCCAAACCCCCCCGCCGGCTGGTCTGGCCGCGCACCTGTATGGAGAAGGGGTCGGCCGTGCGCGGGTTGGGGTTGACCGCCAGCGCGGTGACGCCGCGGTGGCGCGTGTAGCCGTCCACGGCCGTCAGCGTGCCGGCGTGTACCGTCACCAGGGTGTCGTCCACCAGCACGAGCAGCCGCTCCAGCGCCGACGCCAGGCACAGCGAGACCACCGGCGCCTGGGCAACAGAACCACGTCAAATCACTTCACATCAAATCACATCACACTGCCAGCTGCTCCAAGGCAGAGGCACAGGGGGGCCGCCGGCGCCTGGTGAATGGAAAAGGTATCACGTAAAATCCATTCAATTCATGGCCCAGTACATTCCATCAACACAACATCAGCTAGCACAAAGCACAGGCAGCGGGAGACCACTGGGCCCGGAAAATGGAAGACGCATCCCACCAAATCACTTGACATCATAGCACATCACATCACGCCCTCAGCTGCTTCAAAGCAGAGGTCAGGCATGGAGATGATCTATAGTCTGGCAGTGAACAGCTGCACAAAATGGTTTGCACACAGCTGCCCGTCAAGAGTGATCTCCTATCTGTTCATGGGAAATTCAACAGACATTGGAAGGCGATACCTGAGGCACTGAACAGTGCGAAAAGGGAACAATGCAACCTGCGCCACTTTTAAGGATTCGCTAAGATCGCAAAAAACCCATGGACCTTCACTTCGTCACGATTTATGTAAAGCTGCTACATCGTAAACGCATTAGGGAGTTGATGACCGTGGTAATGCGTCTCTGGTGACCAGTGTACCTGTCTGACCCTGCCAGCGCAGGACCAGCAGGTCTCACCACATAACTGGGGCCAGACCGGACCCCTCATCATACAACCAGGGCCGGACCAGAGCCCCACCACACGGCCAGGGCCGGACCCTCCACCGCACAGCCAGGGCCAGGACCCCTAGCCACACAGCCAGGACCGGAACGCTAACCACGCGGCCAGGGCCAGGACCCTTCACAACACAGGGGCCGGGCCGGACCTCTCACCGTGCTGACGACCTTGAAGGTGAGCAGCGCGCTGGAGGGCGGCGCCGTCCGGTCGTGTTTGTCCACCTGGTACTGGTAGTGCAGCACCAGACCAGACGTGGTGCCCAGGTACAGGTCCGCTCCGCCAGCCTCCACGGCGCCAATCTGCGGCGGGCGGCACGTGCGGCAGACCGGCCGCGACCCCGCCAGGGGCCCATGGACGACGCTCGCCAATCCACCGCACTGAGACATGCTGACCACCAATGGGCTGTATATGAAGACATTGCCAAAGTGCGCCCCAACCCCAAAAACTAACTTGCCCATTAACAACGAGAAATCTGAACACGACTATTTTAGCAGCAATGCAAGAGCTGACATCAGGATGTGCCCAATGACTAAAAGTTCATGTAATGTTAAAAGGTGGGCAAAGACGAGACCTACCATCCATGGTGATGAGACTTACTTTCAATGATGGGTCCCCGACATCATGGGCTATGCTGGTGATTACTGGCACCAGGTCGAAAGCTCTGAATGTCATTATGAACAGGTCTGTTCACCACCCTGTCAAAAAACGAAATTAATAGCAGTGATTATATATATATATATATATATATATATATATATATATATATATATATAACAAATGTGTCCTACACCCATTTGACTGTCCACATGTAAGGATATAAAAGCAAGTTAAAAGAATGCATCAAGATTCACATGATAAGCTGTGATGAAAAGAAAGAAGTGCACTACATACAATCATTGCACATACACGATAAAATATAAATATATAATATACAACTACACATACAAAAACAACAACGCATATGACTTCGTCCGAACAGTGTCATGTTTCTACCAAGTAACTGGCAGTCGGTTTGGAGTGAAGCCGGGCAAGCTGTCGCCTGCGTCTCCGCAGAGTAGGCAATAAGTCGATCTTATTCAGATCAGTCCCCGTGTCACGCCACAGGAGCGACGACATAGTACGCCCAGGACAATTCTCGTCTATTTGATTACGTGTTCCGATGACAGGCATCACGTCGTCAGCGTAATGGACAACGTGAAGTTTGGAACCGTTTTCTTCCGTTGGAATGAAGTCAGACAAATGGGTCATAAATAGTGGTGTAGCCACGGGGAGGGCGACAGGGACCACCGTCCCCACCTGCAGGTGGGCTCAAGGGCCCTCGGCTGCCCACGGCGCCGAGACAGTCAGGGGCCCTGGGGTGGCCAGGGGTCCTGAAATGTCCAGGGACCGTGAAATGGTCAGGGGCCCTGAGATGATCAAAGACCCTGGGATTTAGAAGGACCTCGGGACTGTCTGGGACCCTGAGACGGTCACAGGTCCTCAGATTGCCATGAGCATGGAGCACTCACAAGGTCAGAATTTCGGAGTCTTTTCAAAGTTTCCAGGCCTAGGGACATTTTGTTCTCAAAATCTTTGGACTGGCTGAAATCCACTCTTTTGTTCTCAAATAAAGAAAACAGGCACACCCTGTCCACTCATCCTAGGACCCTGCCCACTCATCCAGGAATGGTAAAGGGTCTTAGGACAGTCCTCAGCTCTGATACAGTGAGGAGCCTAGGATGGTCAGAAGCCCTGGACCGGCAGGGGTCCTGTGATGGTCAAAGCCCAGGAATGGTCAGGCCCTGGAACAGTCAGGGGCTTAGGGATGGTCCAGGGCCTTAGGAGTCATGATTTCTCATACAGTCAAGAGCCTATGATGGCCAGGGGCCTTGGGAAAGTTGAGGGCCATGGGAGAGTCATGCATCTCAGCTGTGAAAGGCAGATTACATGAAAGACAGGGGAACAATGTGGAACAGGAATGAGGAAGATGGACTGTAGTGGGACAGGAACAAGGAGCGGATTGGGATTGGACTGGGAGGGGGAGACCCAGAAAGGGTGAACAAGGATGGGATAGAAGCAAATACAAAATGAAACTGGACTGACACAATTATGGAATATTGGGAAGTGCTGTTGACATGGCAATGACGGAGTATTTCATCACCTTCCACAGACTGGGAGGCCTTAAACACCCCTGCTCCTGTTTCTGTTGAAAACAAACTGCACAATTCAGGTCATTCAAACAACTATTGATAGTCCTGTCCCCTTACTCATCCCTGTCCTGTCCTCATCCCCTTGCCTGTCCCTCTCTTATCTCAGTCTCCTTTCATCTTTCTGTTCTAACACCCTTCCATGCCCATCCCATTAGTCCTCATTTCTCCAAACACCATCCAAGTCTCTTCCACATCTCTGTGGAGGAGATGCTGTTCCAGTTTTTTTTTGTCTGTCCCTGTTCCCTCCCAGGCATGCATCTCTGTCCTTGTTCAGTCTCAGCCCTCCTCCCTGTCCCATTGCAAGTACTGTTTCAACTTATTTTGAGTTCTGAAATGGCCAACATTTTGCCAGGTCTTTCAGTGATGTCATATTCTGTGGCACATTTGTCCATCAATGCTTAAAAGTTGGTGTAGATCTGTCTTGAGGAGATGCTCCATGCTGTGCTAGTTGTTGAGGTTGTCATGAAATGAATCACTTCAGATTATTTTAAGGAAGCTCTGATATTGATGTGGCATGAAATGCTTTCAACTGAACTATTTTTTAATTGAGCATCTTTTGGTACCAGTATGGCTTGGTAACTACATGGATTTCTGGACTAATGAGAAGTGGGAGGCCTGCACCTAGAATACCCAAACATCTTAGGGACAAAATGTCTCAAGGTCTCAAAACCTTGAAAATTACTCAAAATTCTGATATCTGTCCATGTCACCAGTAACCTGGTAATGGGCCACCTTCTTGCCAACTATGCAAATAATTGAGACTATGTTAGCATGCCAGAATCCCACAGGCCTTTTTAACAACTCAAATCACAGAAAAACATTTTTACAAATGATGAGCAAAATTCTTAATATGGTATGCGGTATCACACGGTATTCAGGAAAGTAACTATATGCCAAAATCTATGCATGCCAAATGCAGATGCCCACTAGGCCGGTCTTGGAGGAGCAAATGAGGTTAGAGATGACATAAGAGCAATGATTTTTGGACACAGCATTCCATATATTTCAATTTCGACTCCACTTTTCCATTTTTGGGGACCAAATGAGTTTACCAGAATCAGTGAAACACGGCGGCGGTTCTTCTTGCGCGATGGCAAAGGTAAACTCAAAATACATCTCCCATGACGTTCATCTAGTGGCCTTTAGCTATGTACAAAAGTAAGCGCGATATATATTGTGCATGCCGCAGTGGGATTTCCTAGAATCAATATTTTGGAGCTAATGACAAATCTCACAAAAATAAGATTTAGTCTGCCTTTTTTTTAAAGAGGAAAACAACAACTATTAAAGAGCTCTAAATATCAGGCAGAAATGGCGCATTAGAGACAATATTGGCTTCGTGGTAGCCGAGATTCCTAGTTCAGAAGACATCAGCCTCATTGAAAGTAGCAATGGTCTGTTAGCTTCTGTGCACTGGGTGATATGGATGCAAAAAAGGGGTACATGTTTTGTAATGAAACGAAAGAAATGAAAAGGATGATAAACAAACTGCTTAAAAACCGAATAAACTGCGTTTGGCCCAATATTGCCGCGGCCGGTTTGTGGTATAACCGTAATGTATGTTCAATATAAAAATTGTTACTAAACGGCCAGCCCAGCAAACGGTCCCTACTTAGACATACCAATAAATTGTGGTTCGCGCGACTTTACCTCTCTGTTGGACAAAGCTAAGTGCGATCGCACCCCTCTATCCGCCTACGGATTTTAGTATCCTGAAAGGTGCCCAGTTTTGCATTGGGTGCAGCCTTGCCAAGTAAACGCTCCCCTTCGTTGAGGGAAGGTGGCGTAATATCCCAGTGCATGGATGCCGCAGGGTTAGTGTGGAAAGCAAGTGCACAGTTCTTATAGTTCCACAGCCTTAAAATATCCTTCTGGTGCTGCAAGTTCTTAGGAAACACTTCTGGGGAGTATCTTTATGCTGTCCCAAATGCATCGTGCTGCTAACTGTCAGAAATGTTTTCCAGTGACCCATTTGGATGGCTGATTTGAGACATATTTATTTTCTGTCACTGTGGTTTTTTCAGTGCCAGTCAGCAAAATGTGTCAGGATTCAACAAGATCTTGGTGGAGCATAGTTGAGTATAGTAGAACACTAGGTTGGCTCCAGCTTAATCCAGTTTGTTGTTTTTCTTAAATTGGGAGCTTGATTTTGTGTGCTATTGAAATTTTTTTCAGACTCCCAACAATGTGGCCCAAACAAAGAAGTCATATTTCAAGTGTAGGTTAGATCCATACACACTGCCCCATTTGGGAAGAACTGAACCTGTTTCAAGCATGCTGTTGAAACCAATGTGTGTTTGACCAGTGAACCAGTGCAGACCAGATGGTATGGAGATGATGGTTGAATTGTTCCCATTCATAGAAATGCAGTGTGGCTGTGTTTGACATTTTACTGCATTTTTGCATTGTTTGTAGCAATTATTTTGTATGTTAGGGAGTATCCAGTGATACTTGTTGATATTGATTGTTATTATAAGGCATTTATTGATGGCTGACTGTAGGGTTCAGAATACAAAACATGGGTTTTGTTTCAAACAATAAATGTGTATGTGTTTTGTTATCTTCATTATTAGCTTTCTACAGTTCTTTTATTGTATTGTACTTCTAACTTTCCTTGTAACACAAATAAATGGACAAATAACCAACATCATCATTTGCTATTACTTTTCTGTGCAGTTGATGACATAATATGATCAGCTGCAGTATGGAAAAATCTTACTTCATGTTGCTCTGTGTTTTTCTACTTGCAGGGTCTTCATGTAGTTTTCTGACCAATTTTGACTAAATCTGGCCAAAACAACCAAAAACCAATCCACACACCAACAGTGAAAAGACCAGCATGAATTACCGTACATTTTGCAAGAAACCAGTTCTTTTTGGGCTGGCCATCATCCTTTTTGTGGTATGCAAGGTTATATTTGACCTGGGTAAGTAGGAATGCCCACTCATTATTTCTTAGATTGCAGTCAGATGATAACAATGTGTTGGAATATATCCACTAGCATACCCATTTTACCACAATGTTATGAAGTAAATTTTCTTCATCCTGGGCAGATGTCAGTTCCTTAAAAACCTTGTTTTTCACATAGTTTATGTTATTGATTTGGTTTCAAAGTAAGTGTATGGTGATTTGCAGTTGTGTAATGAGCACACTTCTTGTGTGACTTCCAGAATTCTTTCCTAGTTAATATCTCCTAAGTAGTCAGTGAATAAGTTCTCATATTTTTCTCTTGGAAGTACCATTGAGGTTTTGGAGGAAATCAGCATCTATGTCATCTAGTGTGCATTTTTTAAGTCCTCAGTGCCTGTGAAAATACCATGTTTTTGTCACATCCAGAGTTGCCCTGTCTTGTAGCCTGTTATGCAGTCATGAACATGTACAAAATCCATTGTTTTCAGACATGCTCTTGCTATAAATTTAACTCTTGAAACAGATGTACAGTCACTTACATTTGTGCCAAAAGGAATAGATGTGATATATGACATTCAAGTGTGCTTTCTCATCCTAGAAGTGTCATTGAGAATTTTAGGGCAAATTGACTGGCATTTTGTCTAATAACCATTTTTGAAAGCCTTAATATGTTTAAAAATAACCAGGTTGTTTTTACAGGCTGGAGCTACCCTCAGCTGGCTGCTATTGAAGAAGCTGATGGCATTAAGTCGTTTTCCAAGGCCAGATTTGAAGACATGTGAGTTAAACATTAAAACTTTAAGTGGGCACTGGTCATGATGCAAGTTTATTTCATTCCTTTCCTGATTCATCAGTGTCATTTCTGTCCTGCATCATGGGATAAGGATATGATGTCATATTTTGTGGCTGTGATACAATTGTTCCTCAATTCTTTCCTCAGTTCCAACATCTTAACATATGTTATATTTTTTTGGATAAGTGACATTTGACCCAGGGTACAAACATAGCTACAGTGTATATTATCCATGACAGATATGGATCAAGGTGACAAGCAAAATTCAAGTTTTGTCATGCATATTTCGTACATTTCCACAGTACAGTGTCTTGATCACCGCATAGTGGAGAGCAATTGGAGCAGTGGAAAGAAAAATCCAAGCAGATACCATTATAAATTATTTGACCTAATTGCCAGAATAAAATCATTTGCATTTTAAATTAAGGGAATCCTATGGTAAGTTTTGTTGCTGGTGATTCCCAAGTCAAGAAACCATCTCTAGGATAAGACCTGTCTTTGTTGGCTTTAAGCGTGGCTTCCAGAACCTTCCTGACTTGTTTGCTACTTTTTCTCTAGAATTTTTGTTTCATTCCACATGGGCAAATGGTGGCATTTGTCAGCGTGTAGCACTATGCGTTGGATGTGCGGTGATATTTTACATCTTGTCTGTGTTCTTGTATGCATGTTTTCATGCCTCAGTTTGTCTCTCCTACGTATGTCTTACCGTATCCTGAGCACGGTATTTCATACACGACATACACGATATGCCATTTGGCACGATATGTGACACGATCGTCACGATTATCACAGAATGACACGATATGTCACGTCATTCATACACGATATGTGGATGATGTGTTGGTTGCAGTTCCAAAAGATACAAACCTACCAACAGAGAGGGCTATGTCCACTTTTATTCAGCTCGTATTGGCCGGATGAAGAGTGGAACAGTGGTAGATTTCTTGCTGAGAACATTTAGGATATGTGACGACGAATACCTAGCAGGAAAAATCCGACACATTTTTGAAACATTTGTCAAGCTGAAGTACCCAAAGGGGTTGCTGATCAAGTGTGAACAAAAAAGGAGAATAAGTCAGAAACAAGACTAGACAGACGGACCAGACAAAGAAGAATTCGATATGGATATCGATCCCCTATTCAGAACCAGCCAGCGTGGTCGCAAAGAAGTTAGAATCGTTAGGCGTGAAAGTAGCAACGACTTCGGGGACAGACGATTAGTGACATAATTAATGGAAGCCCAGGAGGGCGGGAAAACTACACAAACAGTGTCGGGTATGAAATCCCGTGCTCAGGATGCAGTAAGACATACGTAGGAGAGACCAATCGAGGGTTTTGGATTATAAATAAGCCATTTACGCCCTATATATTTTTTCGGATAGCTGACTGCGTGACACCGAGAAACGGCCCGCATTTTAAGGGCTGTGGCTATTGAAGTCCAGGAAAAGGTACCAGTGAACATGTAAATGCCCGCAGATGCCCATGCACATCTAATTTCTCAGATTTGTATACGCTGAAACGTTGTGTGAAAGACACCGCGATTTTCGCAGCGCCACACGGTGGTCGCCGTAGCCGACTGTTGTATGAAATTTGCGGAAACCAATTTTAGCGTTCCTTTATTTTCGCGAAATAAGCGTTTCCAAGCGTTGTTTCTGGATCCTAGTGGTTTTTATGGTGGTTTCTCATGCTTAAATGTTGAAACAATCAGAAGTCATCAGTCAGCACAATTGGTGGACCTTTGTTCACGACAGCCTGTTCATTTCCAAAATGTGCAATTTTTTGAAACTTTTTGGGCTTCTTAGCATTATTTGGAACTGTGCGAACCAGTTCTGCCATTTTCTACCCGATCGTAATGATTTACCGCCAATTTTGATGGCGGTGCATTTTGGCTTAGAACAGTTATTCGTTACCTGACCTCAGGTCAGTGGTCGGAGGTCATTAAAACCTTCCCCCTTGACGGAAACTGGATGTCTGGATCTCCCCACATTCAAATTGTTATGAAAAATTTCGTCAGTACCCAAAAGACCACGATATGTGTTGAAAACTCGGACCTGCGTCAGTGACTCGGAAATTTCCGAAAAATCCGAGATAGCAGATTTATTGCATTTATCAAAATCTCTAACCCCTGGAAGTTTTATTGTGGTACCATGTTTTCAAAAAAGTAACTGGGCGCGATTTTTTTTTGGACATAGGTTCACTGGGCCTGACCTGATAGGTCAGACACCTGACATACCTCAGAAAGTTGAATTGACCTGAGCTCAAAAATTTGCTGCAAGATGTAAAAATGTTTCATGAAAAGGAACTCAAAGTTTCGTGGTGCTGCGTTTCGGAAAAACCTCAGGTGGCAGTCAACCCCCCGCCCCAGTCGGGAGCGGATCAGTGTTATTTTTCTTGTCTTTGTGGTTAATTCTTTTGCCATTATTTACTTCAGAGGGTCTCGGCTAAACAGCGAAAAGTTGAAAGAAAATTTGAAAATGTCTACAAAAAGAGATTCAATCCGAAAACGCTGTCGTGATGAACGATATTTGCACGTAGGAAAATATGCCTCCCGAAACACTGTATATATATATATATATATATATATATATATATATATATATATGTGTGTGTGTATGTATGTACATGCACATGTGTGTGTGTTTGTTTGTGTTTGTGTTCTTTAACATTGCCCCTGTGAATGTTGACTGGACAGAATTGACCTAAAATGCTTCTTTGTCCTCCCTCCCCCGACCGTGGAGGAGTTCCCGCGTCCGTACGCCTGCCCAAGCGTTATCCAGCCTTTCAGTTCTTTATGAATTGCGACAGACAGCCCGTGTTTGTTGTTTGTAGTGAGTTATGAAACACAGCCTCGTGAACCCAATCGTCCGTGTGTCGAGTCGTGTGTCTTGTCAGACGTCAGCTTTTGGCTTCAGTCAGCCAGGCTTAATTCACATGATTCACGTCCTGCGAATCAAGTGAATCAACTTACATTCACACACACAATCACACATCGTATGATTCACATGATTCACATCACACAGCTTGATTCAGTGCCATGTAGATAGCTGTCGGGGCTGTCACTAGGCCACTTGGTGTGGGAAGCGTCACTTCTGTTTCCATCCGCTTGCTATATCTAGAGCTTTTTAATAGTTGTTTTTTGTCTCGAAAAAGGTAGCCGATTAAACTGTATTTTTGTAGCACTTTGTTATTAGTTCCAAAAATAACTGTTTTTGATTTTTCATTAAAAATGCAGAACATATTGTTTTACCTTCTACGCACTAAGAGAAGCGTAGATGGAGGCCAGTGAGTAAAAGTCTTTGGAGGTGCATTTTGAGCCCACCGCTGCCATTGCAAGCACCACCATGCTAGATTGATTCTGGTAAACTCATTTCGTCCCCGGAGCATTGAAAAGTGAAATCGGAAGTAAAATACATTGAAATACATTGAAATACGCTGTGTTCAAAACTCATTGTTCTTACTCTTAAGCCTTCTCTAGCCTCCTGTGCCCCGATGAGCCCGGCCAGGTGGATATCTGCATTCCGCATGCATGTATTTTGGCACATGGGGTCACCGATCCATGCAGCACCAGACACGTATAGATTGCGTTGTCGAGAAAACAAGATGTACAGAATGCGTAGTCTGCTTACCAAAATATGCCGTTTGCGATTTGCGGTGCGCTCGCGCCAGCAGCGCCGGCACCCGCAGCCGAGTTAGCACGCTCAGCCGCTCCAGCGTACCCAGTCGCGTCACTCCGAGTGCCGACGCTCGTGCAGCCGCACCGTCATGTGCGGCCTCAAACGCACAGCACCACAAGTCAATTCCGGCCACGCCGAATTCGTACTATCAGGTTCATGCTGTAAAGCTTTAAATTTAAACCGTGCCCCACAGAAGTGTACTCCATGTTTTTAAACATTTCGTCAAGCGTATTTTGTTTGCGCATTTCCACACTGTGCGTCATACCATCTTTCTATTCCTTGATGCTGCTGCAGCGGACTTTTTCGAATTTTTGATGACGCAAATTAGCTGATGGTTATGAACCGAGTCGTCTGAAGTTATTTATTACTATTTTTAGATGATACCATTGCTATCAGTATTTGTGAGATGAGGCCATGGTTTGTTTACAAATTGTGGCTGTTAAAGTATAGGAAATTCGAAGCATGCGGTATTTAGACTTCGCACCACTATTCGTGCTTTCTTTTAACGACCAGGTTTTGAAAGCGTATTTCCACTTTTGACGCAGGCATGTTTCATTTTCAGAGCGGCTGTTGTGCCGTATGACGCTTTCGACGCCAACACCCGTTTCACTACGGACCGTCGGCCGGGATTTTCTGTCCGTTGGGCCTGGCAGGAGCTAGAGAAGGACAACATCGCGGCCGTGATTTCACAAGCGCTGGACCAGAGCAAGGCTAGTGTGCTGCCCTCGTGGTAAAATCTCGTGGTGGCCACGCGAAAGGGAATGGACCGTTGCAGTGGAAACTGTCGAACTGTCTGTAACATTGACACATTCCGGGTTGTCGGCTCAGTTGCAAATACCACAAACGACAGATCCATGCAGCGATGCTTGGTGGGACTAAGTCACGTTGAAATGTAGCAAAGTTCAGCTTTTCAGACAAGTCGTGTATGAAAAGTTTGTCAACGTGTGCTTTGTCATTACTTGAGTGTAAATGTCCTGAGAAGTATTAAACGTCTGTCAGCGTTTAAAGCTAAAGTAGAAGCTTCTTGGTTGTTGGCCTGTACACCATATATTGTGGTTTCTGGCTTTTAGAAGAGTCAGTGAGTCAGCAAACGTTTCGGCCATGGGCCTTCTTCAGTGCTGTCGTACCACTGGCCATCGGCTTTTTTCATCGCAAATAATGGAAGACGGCCCATGGCCGAATCGTTTCCTGACTCCCGATCCTTCTAAGAGCCACAGATTTCAGTATACGGCATACAGGCCGACAGCCACCAAGATCTCCAAGATTGCCGTACACCACCATGCAATGGCTGTCCGAAAACTCAGTCTAAAGTAGAGGCGTTGGATCTTTTGTGGAAGTAGAACCAGATCCCCTAAGGATTGTTTTCGCTATTCGTTATTTTCTCCTTTTTCGCTCCTTATTTTGCTCTTTTTTTCAACTTCCATCTGAATGATATGCAGGGGTGATGTTGGGGATCGAAGCCTTAGATGACCGCTTTAACCCCCTAAATCTGCCTGTGGATGAATGGGCTTTGTTTGTCGTAAGCCGTCACTCAGGTCGTTTCCTTTAGGACTTGGTGACGGCGTTGGCCAGAGTCGTTAACATTGTCTGTTTTTGGCAGCCGGTGACCGGTGGCGCGATATCGGAGCGCCATTTCCAGCACGGCGTGTATCGCCACCTGCCGGGCGTGGGCGAGGAGTACAGGCTGGTGTTTCGCAAAGGTGCTGATGTCTTCTCCACCAAGGTGTACAAGAAAGTTGGGGTAAGCTTTCTGAACAAAGCCGGATGGTTACAACCATTGTATCCTTAATAGCGCACATATATATCTTAATGACAGTTTTAGCCCTCGCTAGTGTTCGCAATTTGACCACTTGCGGCAGTAAAAGGGCGTAGTGCCTCCCCCTCAGCCATTTTCAGGCCTGACGTGACACAACGACGAAACAGAAATCAGCCTGTAACTTGGTCCATCAGCTGCACGATGATACCCAGTTTGATCCTCTTGGCCACATGATGACTTTACAGGCTACCTCAAAAGAGGCCATTTCGAAGGATTCTGGTTTCGATAGATCCTGTGAAACGTAACCGTAAGGACGCTTTAAAAAGGTCAAAACAACTTTGACGACGAATAAGGTCCCAAAGTGCTGTTGGTATGCGAAGTGGCGTTTCTGATTACATCATGACCCCTCCAAGGTCGATAAATGGTCAAAAGTCATTGCCTTCAATTCGTGATTTTGACCCAGGATGACCTTGACCCAGTTTAGGACTACAGTGGTGGCAGCACGGGAGATACTCATGTTTTAAATTTAGTAGGACTGAGTACGATAAAATGCTTCTACGTTTGTTATGCTACTTGGCCTTCGCCCTAATGATATCTCTTCGTGACACGAAGAGATATCATTCTGGGCACAAGAGAATCATCAGAATCATCAATCAATCACATCATCAATCAATCATCACAAGAGCATCAAGAGACACCATTCGCATGTGATTCCAAAGCCCATGGCGTGATGTGCGATATGCTGCGCAGTCGTCACAAAAATTGTGAATCTTGCTGAAGTTCTGCATCTGCTTCTGCTTCTACTTCAAGAAAGAGACGCCTCAGAAATTCGTGCATCATGCTGACGTTGTCTCTGGTTTCATAGCAAACAAAACAGTAACTCTGATGCCGCTCTGTGTTCAGACGCCAATAGACTACCATAAGGTGGATATTACACTGGACCGCATCCCAGTGTAAGCTTTGGACCTCCTCTTGAACCATGAATGAATCATTCTTTCGCAGAAATCGCCAAGTGCCACTTCCTCCCCACGTGGTACTGAGGCCTTCAGATTTTTTTGATGGCCTTCCCCTCCGCCAAATGGTAGTGTTTTCAGAGTTGAGGATTTTTTTAACTTAGATTAGCCAGACACTCTCACGTGGCTCAACCATGTCAACTAGCGTGCAGCGATCCGTGCTGATCCACTTGCATGTACCGTGTCTCACTGTCTCACGGTCAACACCTCCTTCGTCATCCGGATCGCGGGTGCCGCCGGCAGTTATCTCTCCAGGTTCAGACTTACGAAACAGAAAACTCCGTCTTTCCCTCGGACTGTTCCCACACAAATGCATCATCCAGTGCGTGGTCACACTAGCGTGGTGCAATAGATCTCGATACGTCAAGCCTGTTTTGCTGAGAGCTGCTGCAATTTGAATGATATGAGTAAACACGCACATTGTGGGTTCCACTGCCGCTGGCCAGAACGCAGTGCCCAGGCCGCTTTGGACGCAGATGTTGAGAAGCCTATCGCAGGATTTTTTGGTCCTCTATAAAGCTCATAGATCTATTTCGGTTTTCCCAGGATGACTCCTTTTGGACCTTTGTCTTCCACGTCCATCAACATCCCTGACAGTTATGTAATCCTTTGAGCCAGGGCGCACACTACTAACGGTGTCGGACTCATAGACCTCAGCGACGTTGGTATTGTCCTGTTCTGTCATTTTTCTCCTGCTCACTTGATTTACCTGGGGCAAAATCTCTGTTTCATCTTCCAGTTTTCTAATCTTCTTGACAGTATAAGTAGTTGAATCGAGGAACCCAGCTGTGTGCTCAGCCTAGAATGACGAAAGGGTCAAGATTTTGATGAGCCGCCAAGATTCGAATGTGAAGATTCGATAGTCTGTGCTGCCTATGGAACTCTGCCGTCAGATCTTCCATTAACTTATAGTGTCTGAAAAAGACAATGCGAAAACTTCCTCGTAAAACTCCAAGCCGAATTCAGCCAAGATAACTGGAATTAAACATCTTCGGTACTTAGGCACCAGGTGCCAACAAGGAGGCGGACACCCCCCCCCCCCAAATTGCGACATTGCGACAGATTTCATTAAAGCAGCGCTGCGCGCGGAGGTGGCCCCAAAAACTAGCATTGCGTGTCGCCTCCAGTCATGCGCATTTTATCCACCCCTGGGTGCACTCTTGATTTACTCTCTTAATTTAATCACTCCCTGACATGACAAATTGTCACACTATTGAATTTGCGACTTTCTGCTAAATAAGTTACATAATATGATAATAATAAAGTCCGACCTTTCACTTAATGAATTACAAATTGTCCTGTTATTGCCAAGATTCTGAGGGAATATGACTGGGAGAGGGGGCGGGGGCAGGAACGTATTGCGGACCATAAGCATCCATTGCTTCCCGGTTATTCTTGCACCCCCCCGACCAGTTTATACGTTGACTGAGGGAGAGGCAGGAGTTGTGACTGGGGCCTCCCCAGTTAATATGTTAGATGAGTCCCCGATGGAATATATATAAGCTCACTTTTCCAAATCCTTATCCTTAGCCTGCCTTTGCCTCTTCATGGAAGTGACGCCATTGGTGGGAATGTTCACTCCAGAAGATTGCTCCAGCTTCCGTTTAAGAGACCCAGTTGCCATCTTCGGCTTCTGAGCATCGTTTGTCCGTTTTTGAGATGGATCCAGTCCCTTCTGCAGCGAATCGGATCATGTTGCTAAAACATTTTTTTGGGGGGGGGGTTAGAGGGCTTGGAGCGGAGCAACTGCCGTGTTTTATTGCGCCCTAAGTCAAAATCCGAGCATTTGAAGCCCCCCAAAAAAAATGCAATGGTCAGTGCAGATGTACGTCTTCTTGTTCGGCACCAAGCCCGGCTTCAGTGAACCAAACCCTGGTCTTGCCGCTTCATAAGCAAGCTAACAATGTGCGGAAGTGGTGAGGTAAAAGCAACGCGATTTTGTGGATCTCGAAATGGTACATCGTGCACGTTACTTCAAATAGTCCTAAAATGAAAACATCTACGCAGTGCACGGAAAGCATAAAACACGAAACATAAAAAAACAAGTGGATTTGAGCAACAGGTACTTACATGGGCTTTGCTACACGATCTCCAAAACAACTTCTACGCGCTCGCTAGCTTTATGATGTGATTCATGGTACTCGGAGCCTGTTAGACTGGGTATTTGGCTTGAACTGGTCTTTGTGCCTCCCGAAGTTCCATGCTTGGCAGAGTTGTAGAATCCTTCGTCAGTTTTGTGCAACAGTTCCAACACAGAGCCCTGTCCTTCATTGTGCGCGGAACGTTGACTCTTCCTACCAACTCTTGGCGCATTCGTGAGGTTACGACGTACCTTGGCTTTGTGCCTCTGGAATGGGTCCGCGCAGTGTGGGTGCCTTGGGCGTTTCATAATGCATCAGCAGGCCCACTGCCACACCGTACCACCGACACACTGGTACACACAGGCCGTGACTTGTGCGGGCAACGTCCGTACCCTGCTCCCCTCTTCCGCCCCCTCGTGAGGCGATGCATCGGAGAAACCGGAGCCGCGCCCAACCGACGAGCGTCAGCAGGATGTGGCGGCGGATAATTGAGCTGTTTCCGTGCCGATAACCGCCTTTTACTTTTTTGAATAAGTAGTACAGGAAACTGTCTTTCGTCAGGTAAAAGAGAAAGGTGTCAAATCGTTTTTCTGAGCCTTTTGAGGCGTAGATTTGTCAGGTTTCCGCGTTCATCACGGTGGATTAACTTGCTGTCGAAAATACCCTTGCAGCGAGGCGACACGGAATTGCCGAAGGCCATAAATCCGAAATGACTGAACTTAGAGGCCTGATGACGTCACAGGCGTTTTCAAGCGCTATTGATTACTCTTGTTACCGAGTTTTGTCTATATCCAAGAGATGACGGTGTAAGATACCGGACAGTCTGTCTTGGAACGTCCCTTTCCTTGATTTATTCGCCGTAGCTACGTTTTTGACATAACTTGAGATTGGTGAGATACATTTAGAGTCAAGTGCCTTGGGCACTAAGTCAAAAAGCATAATCTCATAAACACATGCTCAGATTGCTCACTGTACCACCGACGGCAGTGTCACTGGTGGCTATTTCATCAGAATCTCCCCTCCCCATTTTCAGGATTTCAGATTGAGTTTGTCTACCCAACCACCCGTCTTCAGGGTTCACAGTAGAGTCCTCATCTTCTCCATTGGCCTCATGGTGATCGCTGTCGTGAGCAATGTCCGATTGTGACACTGTTTCCCAGCGGCCGGGAGCGACGGCGTTCTCGCATGGGCGTAAGAACAAGGGGGCCGGGAGGGCCATGCCCCTCTTTTTGGAAGTACAACATTGGCCCTATGGGGGAAAGCATCCCCCCTCCCTCACTTTTCTGGGTGTCCTCGCGTTCCTGCGTGCCCGTCACCCGATCCGGGACGGATGACCACCGTGTAACCCTGACGTTGGCACGGCGGAAAATCCAAGCAACGGGCCAACCGCTCTAAGTCTTGGTCGTGCTGTCGCGCGCTCGTTCCTCGCGCCTGGCGGTCGCCGTGACCGCCGCGTAGGCTGGCGGTACCGCGTGGCCCGGATAATCGCGTCTGCTGTTTGACTCAGAGCATGCGCGCGGCTGCTGCCGGAGCCCGCTGTTACGGACGTCACCTTTGTCTGTTGTTATCTATTATTTAGTAGTATTGTTATTTATTGTTATTGATAATATATTATAGTGCTGCATATTAATATCTAATAATGGTATGTATTGTTATGTACTTACGTTATTATTGACCCTCTCGTGTCAGGAGCCGATCGTGTCCGTGAGCCGACACGAAGATCTGCGGAGCCAGCCGCTGCACGTGGTGACGCCGCTGAGCGGGCGCCACGACCGGCTGCTGGCCTTTCTCGAGATGCTGGCCGGGTTCATTGACGCAGGTGGGATACGCCTTTTTTGTTCCGACTTGTCCGTTTTGCGTGCCTCTTGTTTTCTACAGAGGACGCGAGCTGGGATTCAGTTTCGAAGCCAGCGGAACGTTTTGCCATTTAGGGGAGAAGCAAGAAAACTCGATGCGTTATTTCGACTGTGTCTTCTTTGAAACGCACAGGCAGTTCGTGGTGGAAGTTTTGTTTTATAGTGACTGTTTGCAGTTTTTATGTCGAAGTTGCCTTCTTTTTTGTTTCCAATATCCACAAAAATATCTTTCAACGCGATAAGCGTTTAAGAGCGCCTGATGCCTCAAGAGCGCCTTGCCTGTTTCTGGGTGACTGTGCCGCCGTCCTACACAGGCGAAAACGTGTACCTGACGGTGGTGGCGTTCACTGACGGCCGTGAGAACGGCACGCGGCCGGCGGCCGAAGCGCTGCGCCGCTGGCGGCACGCGTCGCGCGCCCAGCTGGTCTCCGAGGCGGGCGCCTTCTCGCGCGGCCGCGCCCTGACGCTGGGCGCCGCCGCCGCCGCGCCCGGCCGGCCGGCCGCCGACCCGCTGCTCTTCTTCTGCGACGTCGACATGACGTTCACGGCCGCCGAGCTGGAGAAGTGCCGGCTGCACGCGGAGCGCGGCCGCTCCGTCTACTACCCGATCGTGTTCAGCCGCTACAACGAGCGGCTGGCGGCGGCGCTCGAGCAGGCGACCCGCTGGCCGGCCGGCGAGACGGTGACGTCCGACAACGGCGACTGGCGGCACTACGGCTTCGGCATGTCATGCCAGTACCGGTCCGACTTCTCCGCCGTCAGCGGCGCCTACCTGCACATCAGCGGCTGGGGCGGTGAGGACGTGGCGCTGTACCTCCGCCTCTTGAGCCGCCTGCACGTGGTGCGCGCCGTCGACCCGGACCTGGTGCACGAGTACCACGGCAAGGAGTGCAGCGACCGGCTGCCGCACGGCCAGTACCGCTCCTGCGTCTTCTCCAAGATCGAGAACGAGGGCAACAAACACCAGCTGGGCATCCTGGCGCTCAGCCACGCGGGCGAGTTGGGGCCGCGCGCCTACCGCCTCTTCCACCTGCCCTGGTACCGACGGCCCGACGGCTGGGCCCTGCTCTGTGTCTCCGTCCTGCTGGCGCTGTCCTTGGCGCTGAACGTCCGGTTGCTCCGCCGCCGTGCGACACGCTGAGGGCCTCGCGTGGGCCGTGCCACCCCGACGCCTTCGTATTCTGTTCAGGAGCACGAAATGAGTTATTTCGTCGATGACGCGGAAGTGCACCTTCAAGTGCAATGACGATATTACTGCAACGGTAATCAGAAACATTTTTCACATTGGGTTTTGGTTCTTTGGAACCAGTTGAAGTTGTACTTTTCGTGTGCTTCTAGGGATTTTGATTTGTGTGCAGCTTGGTTTATTTGCATTCCACTTTGCAAAATACTTTGCTATATCGAAAAGAATTCGCCATCTTGTACAGTTTTACATTCACGTTCACGTGCTCATATTAATGCCAGGAACTTTTTCGATATGGCCCAGTGTGGATGCCAGTAATAACGATATGACAGTGCACAACTGAAACGTAGTGCGGAAGAAAAATGCAGTCCCTAAAAGTGGTTTGGCATGGCTTCTTGGCACTAAACAAAATTTTCTTTTCTTGATTTCGATGTTAAGTCCTACATCGAACGGGCCAGTTTTCGATAGTTTGCCAGTATATCCAGCCGGATCATGACGATAGCGAAATCTATGCGCGAAAGTCAAAACCATAGGCTAGTTTGCTGTCCAGTTTGGGGTACCGAATGAATGCTTATGAATGAATGCCAAATGAGGGCTTACCTTTCTGTTGAAATATGCGGTAAACAAAAAAATATGGACGTGATAAATATTATCACCATTGTCTACGTCAAATAACCACTATGATGTCAAAGATCCTATAGACGAAACTTGCTGACTCCTCCGGGACCAACGCGTTTCCTTGAAGGCCGAACATAGTCAGGCTGCTCAATTGTAATCAAGGCATGAAATATGAGTTTTAACGGCTGTGTATGCAACTCTGAAAGAATTTCTAGTACACAAATGGTAGTATACTCCGTAAAGGTTAAAGTAACATGCAATTGGTCACATGTAAATTTAACAGAGATGTAAAGGCTAACAGAGATGTGAAGGTTAAATGAGTGTTAAATGTCAGGCTGGGAGGCCGTCGCGGACACGTAGTTTTGCTGCTGCGCTGTCGTGACGTGATATTTATCGGATGGAGAAGAGTGTGATTTAGGGGTTGGGACTGCTGTTTTCGTAGTCGCCAAAGATCCTGTAACCTGTCCAGAACTTTTTCCAGTTTGCCATGATGTTTAGCTGGGCGTCCCGTTGTTTCTTCTTGGAGTTCGGCACAAAACTCTTGGCAGTATTTCAAACGTTGAATTGGACGTAAAATTGCGTTTCTTATAGCACGATTGTTTTACGTTTCTGTGCAGGCTGTAAGTTCTTTCATTTTCAGCGTAAGCTGAAAACGAAACTGTTTTCGAACGAAAATAACGAAAACGAAATGGCGTCTTTTTTACTCGTGCCGTGTGGTGGGACATGCTAGTCATAACGATGCTTGTCATGTTTATATCAAATGATGTATACACATGCTTTGTTAAGTGGTCAGTAGCAGCTATTCAAGTAACCATCCTTGAGGGTCTCATTCGAATGCACTTTTCGTTTGACTTGGTCCGGCACTTATCACGCAACAGTCAGATAAATAGGCGTGCTTGTCCGAGCCCCAGGCAGGAAGTTCTCTCCCGCTCCGTCGGCGGATAAATGATCGCCACTGCTGTGGGCATACAGTCATTGTTGAATCCTTTCCGCGCAGTTCCGAAACATGCATCTAAGATGTCAAACGAGTACGAAATGTAAATATGTTGTAATCAATAGTTATCCTACAGACACATTCCTTTCTCGGCCACTAAAGCCAGCTCCTGCAGGCCAGGTAATCAATAGTTATCCTACAGACACATTCCTTTCTCGGCCACTAAAGCCAGCTCCTGCAGGCCAGTATCCTTCGTCGGTGAACCCGCCGGTATTGCGGCGACGGCGACGGCGACGGCGACGGCCAGAGGCAGTACTACGCCTCGCTTCACAGGGGCTCTGTCAGCAGCGTTGACAGCGGACGACGTTCAGTTTCGTGGACGCTCGCCAGGGGCGCTGTAATACGTAGCATTCTAGCTTAGGCTGAGGCGGGTGAGCTGGCTGCCTCTACGCATTTTGAACATCTTAAGTGGATGGGAAAATGCCCCATACTCGGCAACCCCCCCCCCCCCACTGACCAGATATTCCCCCACACACGCACTGAGCTGTTCAAAAATGCAGGATTCTCAGCTGGGTCAAGTAAAATGCTTTGCTGCAGTCTTGTCGCAGTCGTGTTTTCCTCGAACTTGAGCTTCGCGCACGAACGTTTAGCTCACGCTAAAGCTCTGAGCTTGACGTCCATGCGTCGTGTGGCAGCGTGCTTCCTCAGACCGTTGCGTGTTTTTCAACATCGATGTTGTGCACCTGGGAATCGTGAAGGCTGTATGCGTCATTGTTCTGCATAATAAATGAGGTGTGATACCAATGTTATGTTCAGATGAATGGAGATTATGGAGACAATCTGAGCGCCACTATCTGCCGCAGTTTCCGGCTATAGCGTCAGATTAGCTACCAGCATGTCCGGATGAAGTTACGTGTGGGAAGTTCCGAAGTTGGAATCTGATGACGTGTGGGAAGTTCCGAAGTTGGAATCTGATGGTTAATGAATTTCCATACAGTTTTGAGCCTGGCCCTGTCCATTTCCCTTGTCCCTCGTACCCGATGGGTTTTAAAAGTATGCATTTCTCGCGAGTGTAGGGCCCCATGGCTCGACCCTCCCCCCCCCCCTCCACGCACCTTGTGCGCCGCGTATTACGTAACAATCAGTTTATCGAAACAGACTGGACTTCCCTCGTAAATGGCATGTACGTGGCAGCTGGATCGGGCCCGTTAGGTCTGAGGGGACCCGTCACGGCCAGCTGACTGCAAGGGGATAGCAGAATAAGAGCGCCTAAGGAGGGCCTGGAGGGACCCATTCAGGCAAAAGGATTTTGCTCCAGAGCGGCCTGGGGGCCCGTCAGGGAGGCCTCCCGCAGGGAGAGCCCCAGGTTCAGGTTGTGTCCAAAGGGGCCCCGTGATGTTAACGTCATGCAGAAAATGGTCCTATCGTGATCAAGGAACCCTAAAAACGACAGCAGTCAGGGGCCCTCCTTCAGGAGAAACACACCACGGATTTTCGGAGAGGGAGGGAGAGAGGCCACTTCTAAGGGACTAGCTCTCTAAGGGGCTCTTCTGGCTGTCCAAGGGGCTCACCTTAAAAGGGGGCTGTCCTAGGAAAATCGGTAGGGGCCTTTTAATGCATTAGGGGAGGGGGGGCGGGCGCAAAAAGGTCCCTAAGGGCAAGGCTCAAAGAGGCATTGCTTGAGGAACTGGAAGGTCCCGGCTCTTGGCCCGGGACGGGTCCCATTTACGAGGGCCATTTGGCAGACAGAGGTAGGTAGACAGCCCATTAGGTAAGGCCCAATGCCCCAAGGGGCCTACTCCAAAGGGGCTCATCCTGCGAGGCTAGGGTCCATCCCAGACCCCCGCTGACAGGGGCGGATACAAAGGGGAACGATAGGGTGATCGTCTCATAAAGGCCCGATAGGAGCCCCGAGGAGCCTCCCGCAGGGCCTTGACGGGCCCAGCAGGAAAGGGCCTGTAGGGTCAGATTGTGTGCAAAGTGAGACCCCTGATCCTGAGATCGTGCACAAGAATAGCCCTGCTTTATTCAAGGGGTCCTAAAATTGCTATTAACCAGGGATCCTACTTAAAGAGGTATGCACACTGCATTGTCGGGAGAGGTAGTCACCTTCAGGGGCCCTTCTAGTTTTCTAAGAAGACCCACGCAAAAGGGGCTGTCCTGGGTGGGGGGGGGGGGCAACAGACCTTTGAGGCAAGTTCTCTTCGGCACAAGAGAAACCTCAGGGGTAATGCCCAAAGCGACCCTTCCTAAGGAGCCGGGGATCCAGGACCCCCTGGACCCGGGATGAGCCCTATACGGGGACCTTCAGCAGAAAGGGACCCTCTGAGGTCCCCAGAGGCCTTGCCTTAAGGGATGAAAGGGACCATCCCGGGGAGCTAGGAACCCATCCCTGCTGACAGAGGCGGATACAAGGGGGAATGATTGGGTGATTGTCCCCTTGGGGCCTGAGGGGAGCCCCGAGAGGATCTTCTCGGGCCCCTGCTTGCTGCGAAGACACTGAATCCACCACCCCAGCAGACATTTGCCGTGATCCCGATGGAATGCAGGCTGACCTCGTTTTGCGTCGGATTCTGAGTTGACCAGGGTAGGTGCTGCGTCACCTGGACATTGTTTTGTTCCGGAGGGACACGACCTTTCCGAGATGACGCAGTGACCCACGCAGGTCAACGAGGGGTTGAATACAACACGAGGATAACCTTCATTCCATCAGGATCCAGGCACATGTCTGCACCCCAGTACTGAAATGACGAATATTGTAGTGTTTTAAAGAATATGGCGAACAATAGGGGTTTCCACGAATAATTTGTTGCACAAAAAGACCGGAAATTCCTACAAATTTGCGCTTAATTCATAATTCCTTACGACACTTTTCTGATTTCCATCTAAAAGTGCCCTGAAGGAAAGTTGTAGCATAGGTATGCAGGAAGTAGCGGAGATTGGAATAGGAAGAGCGCCTGTTGTAAGTAGCATGCACTGGAAATTTAGTTTGCTTTCACTGCATTGGCGTTTGTGAAAACGCTCAATGTGATGTTTTCCGGAACTCTAATCACCTGCAGTAGCTAAATTCTCCCACAATAGGGTGTCCCGTCTTAGGCACGCATCAGATACGGCAGCCAATTTGCCACGTTTTTTGTCGCTTTACATCTAACCAAAAGAAAGCGGCGTAAACCCGAGAAAAAAAAATCGGAATTTGAGGTTAGGTTAGGTTAACCCATATTTGGGATCCATCATATCGTTTGGATTTCCCCCTAAACTTCAAGTTCTTTAAAAAAGCTCTGCCTCTGGGACGTCGCGCCGCTCTGCCTCTGGACGCCACTCGTGCGGGCAGCTGGGGTGCAGCGCGCCATGGGGCGTCTTTGCGGGCATGTTCCCTGCCATGCCGATGAATGCAGAAACCAAATGAGCACATTATTCCAGTTAAATCATGCATTTATAAATGCATTAATGCATTATGAACGCATTATGCAAACATCCATTTGTGAACGGGATTATGCACGCAGTGCGTATGATTTTAATTCCACATTTCCCGATATTTTTGATAAGACACTGCCTCAGTTTCCTCTAACGACAATCTGCCACTGGCTTGCAGTAGTACGTGGCCAAGCGAGTGCCGGCGGAACCCAGGCACGACGTGGTGTACATACTCTACACGGGCAGTTTCCGCCGATGTATGAAGTGGACAGACTGATTTGAAGAACAGGACGCAGGTGACGGCGTTAAACGATAAGTTAAACGACACGAACATGTGAAATAAAACTCAAACCTAAGGTAGCATGGAGCGCAGATGAAGGCACAAACTTTACGGTAAAAAAATGTCCGGAATTGAAAACAGCAAAACCATGGCTCTTTCTATCATCATTCTCCGTGGCCTGACATTCCACACCTATCTCGTTTTTCCTCCTGTTGTCTTTGTCTCCTTTCTCTCTCTCTCTTCCTCTCTCTTCCCCCTCTCTCTCTCTCTCCATTTTGACATCTAACTGCTTAAAGATGAATATTCCTGGCGAGAAAGGAAAGCATGTTATCGAAAGCAATCAGAATTCAAGTAACCTTGAATCCCTTAAAAAAGCATGGTTAGAGAAACTCTGAGAAAACCGCTACCTCTCATCTAACAAACCTGACCGGGTGGCAAGGCGCCAATATGGGACAACAGTGATTGTTGGAGATCGCGCATTATAAGAAATAAGTTTGGTTGTTTTCGAAGCCTAATGAAGGCCAATACCTTAGCATTGTTGAGAGAGCGTTTGAGCAAAGTTTGAAATGACTTTTTTTCAACTTTTTCAGTCATTACATTCCAAAGGCAAAGCTAAAAAAACATGAAAAGTTTTTTATCTTTTTACTCATTTAAAGTGGAACATTTAAATGGTATCATTGTGGAGCATCGGGAAAAGCTGCGGCAAAAACAATGCATATGTCTTTGACAGAGAGGAAACACCGAGGAGGTTGGGACTATCGTCTTTCCTTGTGGATCCAAGGCCTAAAGAAGCCTCCGAAACCTCCCGAACGGACTTCGGGCCGATCAAATCGCCTTCATGGTTCCTCCCGTTCCTGGTGCCCCACAGATGGGAACTTTAATGTTTCTTAAACACGATCAGATCAAGGTAGCATGCTACCGAAATTCGCCATTTTATACCAAAAACCAGATGCTTTCAGTTGGTTGGGCTTTGAGTAAATGACTAGGACTCAGAGCTCCGGAAACATGAGGTGGTCACAGACAAGACTACGTACGATGTCGTGTAGGACCAACACATACTTATGTACAATCCCTGCTAAATATAAGGCCTTGCGTACGTTGGCTGGTCGCGCTTGAGACGCTTGCAAAATTATGCGGCATGGTCACAAATACGACAGCACTATTTGTGCATGACGCAGGGCCCATGTTCCCACTGGTCGATGCGAGGGCGTGAGGTCATGTCAGGCCGAGCGCGCGACCACAAATGATAATAACCATACCCATGTTTTCCTCTTAACTTACAAGCAGCATCTGCCTAGGCTAAAATTGTGAACACATGCAGGTGCACAGTTCGGGAAATGGCCCATATTATCACTCCAGACAGTTATAGGTCAGTTCATTAACCCGGCTCTAATTGGTGTTAACCACTCCCTGATGTTTTTCCGAGATTGCGAGAAAACAAAGGGACGCAGCGCCACGAAATTTAGTGTACCTTTTGCTTGATCATTTCTACATCTTGTACCAAAGTTTCGACCCCAAGTCGAGTCAGGTATCTCACCTGGGTCAGGTGAAGTGAACAAATGTCCAGAAAAGTTTAGTGTCCTGTAACTTTTTTGGAAAACAAGATACCGCAATGAAACCTTCAGGGATTGGTGATCTTGGCAGATGCAACAAATCTGCTGTGCCAGATTTTTTTTTTTGGAAACTTCAAGGTCACCGACCCAAGGTCAAACATATTTTCAAGAAATTCTTTTCTTGAACAGTGACAATTTTTGGAAAATTTCGAATGTGAGGTGATGCAGACATCCAACGACCGCCACTGGGCGAAGTATCAATGATAATCAACTATTGACCTGAAGTCAGGTCACCAATAAGTGTTTTGAGCCAAAATGTACCGACGTGAAAATCGGCAATGGATGGCTTGACACGGATAGAAAATAACAACTAGCTCTCACCGTTCTGAATAATACAAAGAGGTTTGAAAAGTTTAAAAAACTGCATATTTTGGAAGCAAACGGGCTTCCTCGAATAAGGCCTCTCCCATTGTCTAGTTTGGCCACAACCGAATTTTTCCAAACGGAAAACTATCACAAGAACCACAGGCAGCAAGACTCACTATTCTGTAAGGCCTATGTTGTCAAAATTAAGGAACACTTAAATTAGTTTCCGTTATTTCCTTTCCGTATTCGGCACCAGCGCCGCCGTGCAATGGCGCGAATATCGCTGCGTCTTTAGATCAACGTTTCCGCGTAAATGTTGAGCGAGAAGAGAAATTGGATCTAAATTGGCGTATGCAGACTTTTACCTGTTTGTTGGCGCCTTTACCTTGGCTTTATGAATCACAGCTCTTGAGATATAGGCCGTTTCTCGGTTTCACGTAGTCGACTATGAGCAGACATGTATAGGGCGTAAATGACTTACCTATTATCCAAAAACGAGGCCAGTTTCGCGCTTTTCTCTTTACGAGCTTGCCAACGGTATGCCTATTGTTGTCGTGCGGCCAACCATTCGCGAGTTAGAGGGGGGTGAGCGGTCAGCCGCCCTCCGCAGTCGGGCGTGCATAGCGCCGACTGCCAGTCGGGCGTGGGTTGGATGTTTTTCAGTTGTGTAAGAGGAGGCGGCAGAGGGGCAACTATACTCGAAACCAGGAGCATATCTATATGCAAGAGGCAAACCAACGCGTTGCACGGTTGCCTGAGGTAAAAATCAGGGCTTTTCATCGCACGCACACCTGTGCACCTGCGTGGTACCTTTATCTATGTCGAGGTAATTAGGTATGCATCACAGACTTCCCGCAAATGGAGGATGCCAAGTGCCACAAGTTGCGCGATCACATGGATGGCATCTGTCCACTGATGTCCTAAATCTTGGTTGTTTTGAACGGCGTTTGACTTTACAGCCCACCACAAAATTTGACTCTTCCAGCATCAACGGTTCTCAAACCAAAGCCCTGACTGGCGAAGGGGTGCACCTCAACACCTACGTGCCGCACACACTAGGCTGAAGCTATTGACGTGCAAGCAACCACATCTACCGACTGCCATGTATTACGTGCTCCTGTCTGCCAATGTTCAGCATTCCAGCGCTAGTAGCTTTGCGGCAATGAAGACAGGTGTCATTCTTGGGCACTTCGCGCCTCACGTGCAAATTGCATCCCCGTTTCGACCTGAATCCATCGAAACTTATTGCCCAGCTGCCCGTCCGCCTTTCCAAGCCATCATTGCACCATACTGCGCCGTTTGCGTCCCGGCCATTGGCCCATAAGGAACACAAGAGTGAAAAAGAGGCGCACGTGCGTTGCACGTGACGCATTGGATGATGCCATCATGTGGGATATCGTTGGATAGCCTAGTGCTGTTCTATTTACCCACCAACTTTCACCCGCCCAGGTCACTTTTGACGGCACCCGGAGGCCCTCTAGTCCAAGTCGAAACACGTGCCTGTGGGTCGCCACGTGGATTGCACGTGGCTGCCGAGCACAAAAGTGAGTACCCGCAGGTGAGGCCCATGTAACCAAGTCAACAGCACCCGTTGCTTTTCCTGAACCCGTGGTCAACTGAATTCTGCAGAGGTCCCGCTCGTGCCAAGTGTTACATGCAACACGTCACGACTCGCCTCGAAACCTGCACTGCAATCTGTTCACCGAGTCGGCGCACCCGGTGGTGCCAGTTGTGTCGCGATCGGCTGACGCGTTCGGGCGGTGGACGTTCGGAAGCTTGGACACACTGACTGACTGCCTGACTGGCTGACTAACACCTCAGTTCGAACTTTTTCGAGCGACCGCTGCGTATGAACTCTCACTTGCTTAAAGGGTGCAAAGAACGCTTTCAGCTCCTTCGATTTTGAATTAATTCTCTCCCAACCAAGGGGGTTTCGGGCGGCGTTTCGACACTCCTTTCCTCGGGACTTGTGATGACAGAAAAAACAGCGCGCGCGGCGAGCTAAAATCATGTCATGTAGAACTTCTAACTTCCGGTCGTGTGAGGTTAGCGGCCTAGGTCACGTAAAAGAGATCAATCTCCGATTTTTTAAACCCTTCTACAAACCACGCTGTGCGATCGATCGACCTTACACCTCCAAGGATAGTAGTCGAAGACATTCCTAAGAACTGAGTCTCAAACTTGTTGTCAAGGTCGAAGTCAATGACCTGAGGTCAGCTCGATTTACCCCTATTTCCCTATCTCTAACGATTCTGAATCGTTTCTTCGGTTTGTTAGAGCCTGAAATGCATTCTTGGTCCAAGGAAGTCATGAAACAAGACAAATGCTGACGTACATGAAGAGTCATGAGGTCAGGTCAGGTCACATTTGGGCTGAACTGGCCAAAATGGGCCTAAAATGCTGTTTTGATGATGCACAAGGTAAAAATAGGCACTGAAGTCGATTTTGCAGCCCAAAATTACATTACGACACTTCTAAGCTGTGAAATGACCTTAGGCCGCCTGAGGGTATGCGAGGTCACCGTGATAGAAGCTGAAATATATCCCAGGTGTCTGAAATGCATTCCTGGGCCAAGGTAGTCACTTAACGCTTGTGTCGCAACGCTTCCATGTTGTGGAATGATCTTGGGTCACCTAGGGTCATGCGAGGTCACCGTGGTAGAAGCTGAGTACATATCCAGATGTGCAACTTTGTCTCTCCGGTTTATTTCGTGAGTCAATGGCAGACCTAGGCATAAAAAGCTAAAACCCAAGCTTGCTCTAAATCAGGTCATGATCATACGTCGGTCATATGATCGGCCTTGTATAGCACCCTATTGATCACGCTTGTGGAACCCAAGGAGTTTCCTCCCAAAGGTACTCCGTGTTTCTTTTGCTTACATTGTTATTGATCCTCGACAGAACAAGACATAAAGCGAAGAAAACGGCTGAATATTAGGCCACAGTCACAAAGTCAGGTCACGTCGGGTCGCTGGCGTTCTAGTCTGGCAGCGTTTAAAAAATGTTGGGACAAATAAATCTTGCCGTTTTGGAAGTTTACACGGACAAGTGACGTTCAAAAACCGCAAAAATGTAGCGAAATGAAAAATGCCTATATCCGGGCAGCTGATGCGATGTGATTATATGCATGTTATGGATTATATGTCGGCATAATGTACATTCTATTAACTTTCCATTGGCGTGCTCAGAATTGTTCTGTCTGAACTAGGGGCGGAGCTAGATTCTTTGCAAAAATTAGTATTTGACATATGTAGGTCAAAAAGTTGCGTTATTTTTTACCAAAAAACACCAAAATTCGGAGTGCCTTGGAACGTACTCATGGTGAGATTACCGGCGTTGTTTCGTGTCTGCCGACGTTCCATTCGCGAGGTAAAAAGGGGCGTCGAGCCGTCCTCTCTCCCAGGCTAGGGCCTCCCACGTCAGGGTGCCGGCTGGGCGCAGGTTCATCCTGTGCAAGGTACATTGTATGGAGAACATGAAATGTGAAATACGTCTCCCCTTTTAACCCAAATGTTCGTAGATTCCTCGGCTAGTTTATCCTGCTCCTCCCCCCAACTTCAAATTCGTTCCTGCACCCTCCCCCACCCCCAAACTGTAGAAGCTACCGCGCACCAGGACATGTAAAGCTCCACGTGTGCGCGGATGAGGTTATCAACCGCACGATCCAGCGAAACACCATCCCCACAACGTACTCGCGATGCATCAGCAACCCGTATCCGGTGAGCGCGCGCGGCTCGTTGCAAATGACCTCCGCCTCCCTGCGCCGGCCACCGGAAGCCAGCACAGGCCCGGCGCGCGCCGGCGGCGGCGGCACCACGCGTGCGATCGGGCGCCGACGGGCCGTCGCGGACAGCGGCGCCACCTGGAGCCGCGTCGTCACTTCCGGCGGCGCCTGGCACCGGTGTCGGCGGCCGCCGGCGGCGTCTTATCTCGCGCGGGCTGCAGCCCCGCCCCCGGCCCCGGCAAGCCATTCATGTGAGCCGGAGGCGGGCGGCGCGCATGCGCGGCGGCCGGCGGGTCGGCTCGGCGCGCTGGCCGCCGCAGTTTGTTTTCTATGTCGGAGCGCGCTGGTCGCCTCTGCCGTGCCGGGTCGACTGGTCGCTGCTGGCCGCCGACGAAGCCCGTGTTGCCCGCTTGTTCGACAGCTGACGATGCTGCAGTATTACGGCGCCTGTTTGCCGGGATCACAGGACCAGCTGGTGCCCAGCGCATCGCCGCCGCTCGAGTTTATGGCCGAGCGCTCGCCGCCGCACCGACCGTACGCGACCGGCCACCAGGTGAGCACCAGTCCAGCACCATCGTTTGGTGACGGTCGCCCGATGAGCGCCAGTAAACCTACACCAAATACAGGTGTCGGTGATGGCCACCGGTGAGCAGCAGGCCATCGCCATCGGCCGATGGCGGTCACCAGGTGAGCGAGAACCGGGACACCGACACCGACTGGTGACGGTCAGCAGCCGAAGACCAACCCGGTGCGATTAAATAGTGGCGGTCACCAGGTAGCGGCGCGGGACAGACATCACCAGCTCTGCTCATCACCACGTGAGCACCCGCCGAACGCCACTGACGGATGGTTGACACTAGGCGTGCATCTTCTACTGCTGACCGACATCCTGTGTCCGCTGTACGCGTCAGGTGCATGGGACGCCTATCTCTGCTGACACTAAAGACGTCTGACCACGTTCCTGGGACCTGACGAACGCCGCAGCCGATTTTGATCGGGAACGCAGAAGATAGTGAAATAATGAAGATAGAAATAAATAAAGATAGAAACACCAACAGATAGTGAGCATTGAGGCAGCAGATCCTTGATAAGTGGCGAAGCTGGCGCTTTGTTTTAACGGTAGACGTACTCTCCGTTGTTATCAGCGTCACGCTTTACTTTGAATTCCTGAAATATCGATAGGCTGAGCTTCCTGGGCATGATTTCACGGTGTTTATAGAAAGATTCGGCTGCTGTCGTTGGTAGAGGCTGTTGCTGCTCTCGTTTGGTGCCTCCAACGGAACACCGGTGATGGGGTAATATAGCTTTACGTCTGTGGTAATATATAGGCTAATTCTCGTGGACCTTAATCTGATTCTAGTAGTACCATTATTGTTTTAAGCCTTCACACTCGTGTTTGCTGCCAGCGGTGGATACCGGTTTGTTGCCACGCAAAAAGGCGGGTAAACTGTTCCGTCGTCCATGTTTTGTGCTGCTCTGTTGCTCTGAATCTGGGGCGGCAAACGGCCAGTAGCCAGGTCAGCAGAGCTGGGCTGAGCTCGGGAGCTTCCGGTGGGCCGATTGCAGCCAGGCGTTACGCTGGGGCGATGACTGCTGACGATTGAACGCGCGGCCTGTGACTGACTGTACCGCTAGTACCGTCATACCCGTGATGTAGTTGTTCATCACGGACCAAGCGGCTTGGTCTTCAGAAGCTCATGTATGTGGATGAATTCGTTCAGTTCAAATGAGGAGCACGTTTACATTTTTAATTACCTAAACATGGCAGTATTTTGTAGCCTTGACCGGCGTTGCTTCCGCACCCATCTGCAAATACCTGCCCTCGAAGTGAATCAATATGTTGAGCTTGCAGTCCTGGAAGGACCATACATTGCCGCTTTGCATTGCCTCGCTTTGTTTTGGCGGATTGCCATCAGCGTGGTATTTTTTATTTCATGATGTGTAGGATCTGCGCCAGAAGAAAAAAAATCTATGGATCTGTGTTCGTGATGACTTACAAATCTTCGTTCAAGGCAACGTCATACAAGATCTGACCGTAGCGATTAGGACAGCACGGTTCCAGGAACCGCTAGAGAAGACTGGGGTCGGTTATATGGACTGATAGTGATACGTCGGGCTTTGTTACCAATGTTATAAAACACTCCTCGGTATGCTGAATGTACCTTCCTAGTGGACTGAACAGCCTGGTAGGATATCGGTGTGGGCATCATCTGCAGATTTTCAAAGGTGATTTTACGTGGTACTTGAATAAAGTAGACGTCAATTGTCACAAAAAGCGTCTGGTAAAAGTACGCGCTTACCGTGCAGTTCATGCAAAGCTGTAATGTTAACATGTAAGGATGATATATCAGCATTGTACGACGACCCGGTCTTTTAAGAAATAAAAGACCGGGGAAAAAAATCTCGATAGAAGAGATGTAATGGAGGTTTTTAGGCGATTTTCCGGGACAGCAGTAACTTCGCCGTGTTACAGTTTCATTGTTGCACGATATGTTGATAATCTCCTAGCCACGCGCCATGTATATCTCGAGACTGCCTGGCTTGATCTACTGGCGACTGATCTCGCGTAGTCCGTTTTCCGCTCCACGAAGCGAGAAATGACGGATCATTAGTTTCTCGCCTCATTTACGACAGTGACTTCGTACGTTCAGAAGCCGTTTCGTTCGAGTGTCTTTCTGCGCAGCAGGGTTTGTCCGCAGAGGGCGTGCGGCGTCCGTCTGCCGACGGCCGGCACTGTTCAAACACACGAGAGTCGCTGACGAGCGCGAGGCTGGCGTCGCGGCGGCCTCTGAACTCTACACGGACTGGTTCCACGCGCATACGACGGGTCACGCCGGCCGACTGTGGGTAAACACGACACGAACTGGTCCCGCCTCACACGCCAACAGCACACGGATGTTGTGCTGACCTCGCCCACCGATCTGGGCGGGTCGGCAGCGGACCGGTGATGTGTGCGGAGTTACGGTCTTCGTCACGCGCGCTGGACGTCGCAACGTGCGGCGCGTGGACTGCGTCATCTTGCACGCCAGCGGCGACTGAGAATGCTTATCGAAGGTTAGTAGTGTGTGTCCTCTATGGACGTGACATAAGCAGATGTAGGCGGAAACTGGCGTCCATAAGAACCGGCTGCGGTACGAATTCAGAACCTCAATGATTTCATTGCTAACATATAACTCGCTTTTCCGGTTACCAGAAACTTCCTTGACACACCTGAGCTCTCCAACACTTCGGACACCCCCACTGATGCATTTTTTCAGTCCAGCATACCTCAGCAATCTATCCTAAGCTTCTGCGCCCCCTTGAAAACTGACTCGCTTGCCTTACTTGGTTGCCCATACTCCAAATCGGCTTTCGACAGCGACGCCATCTGGTTGTTGCCGAAACGGGGAAACCACATTAATGTCGAACGCCTTTTTGGAGCGAATGATAACCGAGTGATTCTGGCAGTTCGTTCTCCAACGGCTCCGGTGGAAACCTCTAGGATGGGCATCTCGAAGGGCAAGGTCCTCGGTTCCAGCGAGACTGGCTGCAGCTGTGGTCAGTGCTCCGCACCAAATGAAATCCGCTTTGATGGCATGTAACCAGAACACAACCAATACGAGTTAAGCTGGGAAGGCTATGATCACTTCTGGGTTTCGTTCCTGAAATCATGATCTTCAGTACAAATTGTGACACGAAGTGCTGTGGTTGTGTCTCGTATAGCGCACCAATTCGCTGGTACTTGGTAGTCGAAGTGATTTGGGTATGTGTAGGTCTGGCAGTCTCTTTAAAGTACGGAGGCGCTCGGGGATTATCAATAATGGATTGTAGCGCGGAAGAAAAGCAGCGTGGAAGCGCAGAGTAACGCAGAGAGCACGATAATATTAACAGTACTTATGCTGACAGTTAGTTATCCAGGCAACACGGCCACAGACGTGAAGAAACATATGGGTCGCAGCACACCGACGTGGTGAAACCCTTCTGAGGCAGTCTGGCAACATTGCAGGGAGGCTGATGCAACTTTTGTCCTTCGTGAGCCAGGTGTCTAGTGAAGCTTGCTGATTTTTGCCGATTAACAGAGACCGACTGGTTATCCATTCATATACCGTTCAGCGGTAATCTGCAGCTGAAATGCGGAGAAATCATTCCAGTTACCGGCCAGGCTGGCGCGACCACAACTTCTGCATGACACGCGACTGGCCACTGCAGCAGCGAAATCCGCTGAACGTAATCGAAAAGACCGCAGCATGCCCGCGGCCTGCGTCTCTTCCAGTGCGTGCTTGCTAATCCCTGAGAATGCTGATAATTTCGCGGCTGACGGCGCCCGCTCCTCTGCTTCCCAGACCGGTGACGAGATGAGCGCGCTGCTCCAGAAAAACTGGGGCCCGCCAAGACTGGAGCCGTCCGAGTCGGCCGAGCTCGAACCTCTCCCCGAGCACATGTACATGGACATGTCGGAGCAGCCGCGCCGCGAGTCCGCCTCCCAGATCGACGAGTTCTTCACGTCGGCGGCGCGGCGGCGCTCGTCGTTCACGACGACGACGGCGGCGATCCTGTCGGCGCTGCACGGCCGCACGGACGAGGACGACGTGTTCGTCAAGCCCGAGCCGGAGGAGGCGCCGCTGGCCGGCCTGGCGGCGGGCGCGGCCGAGCCGCTGGCCCTGCTCTCCGGCTGCCTCGAGCACGAGCCGCGCTTCGAGTTCGCGGCGCCGGCCGTGCCGCCGCCGCCGCCGCCGCCGCCGCCGCCGCCACCGCTGTCGCACATCAAGTGCGAGCCGGGCGCGCCGCGGCCGGCCGCCGCGCCCGGCTACGGCGCGCCGTACGCGGCCGGCTTCGGCGCGGCCGGCTACGGCGGCGGCGGCGGCGGCGGCGCGCCGTTCCCGCTGCGGTGCTACCTGCCGCCGACGCCGCCGCACTCGGACCCGGGCTCGGGCAGTCCGGAGCAGCTGGCGCAGGGCCGCCGCACGCCGCCGCCGCCCTACCGCGGCCAGCCGCTCGGCTGGGCGCCGCACCCGCTGATGGCCGCCGACGGCCGCCAGCTCACCGTGCCGACGATCCCGGCGCAGGCGGCCGGCGGCGCGCCGCCCGGCGCCGAGCCGCGCCGCTACAACCGCCGCAACAACCCCGAGCTGGAGAAGCGCCGGATACACCGCTGCCTGTTCACCGGTACGTGTCCCGCCGGCGCCGCCGCGGCCGTCCGTCGGTCCGTCCGGGGCCCCGCGTCAAATAGCCCGGTTTGCGTTGGATAAATAATCGGAGCCGTATCTGTTTGTTCTGGTCGGACCACTCGGCGGGAAGATAGCGGGCGGTATTCGGCCGACAGTCAGGCCCCTGTATGCGACTGGCGAGCGTGCCGGCGCATTCGCGCACGTGAGGAACTCGGAGTTTCTGCGGCGTTCTGCTGCATCAGCTGACTCGGATGTTTCGCACCCGGACAGAAATTCCTGGACAAGTTTTACTGTATTGGACGGGATATTATGAACTATGTCTGCATTCCGCTGTGTCGTGTTTGGCGCATTAGGAATGGAATGGATTTAGGAATGTCTTTATTGCAGCGCTCTCGTTGAAGTGTTCAGAATTGCCTCCTCTGGCATAGTCACGCACGCTACACTGGTTGTTTAAATCTCCTGTGGTTAACATGTTTTGAAAAAAGCGTCGCCGAATTCAAATTGGACTTGTTTTGCAGTTTCATGTGCAGTGACGTTGACAAGGAGGGAGTGGGGGGAGGGGGGCAAGAAGGCAATTTGCCCAAACTTTCAAAGGTCAAAACATTATGTATTTTCGTAAAGTGTAGGTATTGTAGAGCAATAGCGCAGAACGAGAACAGTCATTCTGGCAATGAAGTGGACTGAAGTATTTCTATGGCGTAGGTATTTTGTCTCCTATTGGTTTCAAAATGTTCTCTGTTTAAACTCCTATTGGCCCTCCCGAACGGGCCGGCTGGATCCGCCATTGACATGCCAAGTGCCGCATGAGCACGACGCCAATTCTAAATGACGTTCTTGCATTTGCAGGCTGCACAAAGGTATACACGAAGAGTTCGCACCTGAAGGCACATCAGCGCACACACACAGGTAAGCTGTAGCGCTGCGTCTTGCCGTTAAATGTTGGGATTTGCAGTCGCCGGGCTTTCCCACAACGAACTGGAGCGTCTTTGCGTATGCTGCGTTGACACAGCTGTTGCTTCTTCCAACAGCAAGCCGTGATGTATTCCGAGTTAAATAACAAACTCTTTGCGTTTAGTCTGGTTTGTTCAGAGCTGGTATTGTTTCTTGAGTGTAATGATTAATGCTTGAAGGACCTCTGTCATCCTTGGAGATCGAGGTACTCTGTCCATCGTTTTTTGTCGTCGGAATATTATGTATATTATGTCTTAAATTCTTATTTCTTAAATTCTTAAATATTATGTCTCGCGACCATGGATTGTTAACTCGCTCCTTCAACTCCAACGTAATTTTCATTTTATATCCAGGGGGACTGGTGTGCGTGCTTGCTCCGCTAAGGGATCAGGAGGTTTCATGTCTGTCATATTTTGAGTTGTGGCTCCACTTTCCCCAACCTTAAATCCTCCCATGCGTTTATTTCGTTCTTGGTACTCCCAAACATTGGGGCCTCGTCAAAATGTTATGATACATATCCAATAAGTCCTGCTCTTGTTCCTTTCATGTCAGACTGCTCGATCATCAAATCAACTTTTTTTGGAGTTTTGTAGTACTCATATTTTTCGGAAAATTGCGTCTGAAAATAGGATTCACCCTGGGGAATAAAGCTTAGCATCGCTTTTAGCACCCTTGTGAACGATTTCTTGTCGTGCAATGATCACGTATTAAACAGGACGCCTATACTATCTGCTGGTGCTGCCTGGGGGGTGGGGGAAATGTGGTCCTCGCACAGTGAGATCGCCGATAACCAATCCCTCGTCTGGGAATTTCCGCGCGCCTGTGGCGTCTCCGATTTCCGATCTTAACCTCCCAGCTACCTGTTGCTGTCTCCTGCCTCACGACACGACACCGCCCCGTGACCATCAGCTCGCCACAGAACTGGTCACCCCTCCGTCTCCCCCTCCACTGGCTGCTTATCATTTAGCATTCGGTCATGCAAGGCACGTTTGATTTATTCCGCACGCTTCAGCAGGCAACGCTGGAAGCGTGATTTGCAGTTGCTGCAGCGCCAACAGGTCCCATGCAAAAACGCTGGATCCTGTGAGCGTGAAAGCTTCTGGAAGTCAAAGCGTAAAATGCGAAAAAGCGCAAAATGCCATGCCCGTTTTGCCCCAAAAATGCACTTCTGGGAGCGTGTTGCGTCATTGCTCGGCGCACACGAGCACGGCTGGACCGGTTCCGGGAAGCGCCTGCCGGCGGGGCTTAGCTAGCGTATGTCACGGAAAGATGGGCCGCGCGGGACCGGCTGGCACCGGCCGCCGGGCCCGTGGCCCGTGGCCGACGACGGCAGGGTATCGCGGTCGGGTTATGGCGGATCGTCCGATCGACGGGCACGGAGCGCCGAGCCGCTAATGGCACCGGTCAGGCCGGCCCGGCCAGGTGTTCGGCCGGCGGCCGCTCGCTGCACCGGCGGCGGCAGCCGTGCAGAGGCTCGACGGCGCCGCCGACTTTCTCGCCGGGCATCCAGGCGCCGGGCAGCGGCCCAGGTGGAAGCGCCGCCCGCCGCGCATGTATTTGTCAGCGGTTTCGACATGAGCTGTTTTGTCTTCCGACAGCCGGCGTGAGCTTAGGCGCGACGCCAGCGCCTTCGGACGGTCCGCGAAAGCGTGCCGTTCGCCCGCGAACGCCGCGGGAACGTTTATTAATGTCCACCGCGCCGGTTCGCCGGCGCAGCGACCCGCTTGCGCCTGGAAATTGATCGGGTGCCTATCATTAGGCAATGCGACCTCGATCCCATGCGTTCGTTTGCAGACAGTGGGAAAGCGTCAGGCTTCGCAGAAAGCTTAGCTTTTAGCATTGGGCGGAATTAATATTTTGTATTGTCATTCTGATATGTCTGCTGGAAAGGTGAAAAATAAACGATGAATAAAGGAAAATGGCTGCTGGCCTACAACAGTCACTGAGCTTTCGGAGCACTGATACAAGATAAGCAGCACTAATGCAACAGCAGCGCTAATTCATTGACGCCCTATGTCTGTCACAATTTTCGCGATGCTGATTTCAGCACAGTTTGCGTATTTTCGTTCTTTTAATTATATGTTCGCTCAATTCGCAACCAGTACTGATGGAAAGCAAATCCTCAGGCTGATGCATTACAGTTTGACTTTGCCTTCTGTGGACAACGGTGACTCCTTGTCCAGGCCTACGTCATGCTAATGCTCATGGTAAGCATATTGCATAGGCTGAATCATGCCGAAACAGAGGTGTCTGTACATGCAGGGTGAATTTTTCCGTGATGTCATCCGCGGGACACAAACAACCAAACTGGCATTATAGCTCTCCGATAGTGCTCCTGCGCGTCTCGAGTTGACTTGGTATCCATTGGGATGTAATAACAGGTCATTATCTCGTTTCGTGGCTTCCCTGATTCCCCGATCATTACCCAAATACCACACCTCAGCAGTCCCTCGCCAGCGTGTCTCATTAACGCCATCTCCTGCGCGCCATTAGTTCAGTGGACTCATCTCCCCCGCCTAACATGTTTACCAGCTTGGTTACCAGTCAGGTCTCCGGCCTGGCTACCGCCCGGCGACTAGTCTGGTTTCCGGCCTGTTTACCAGTCTGGTCACCGGGCCGGTTATCGCTCTAGTCCCGACACCTCGTCGGCGGCGCTCCACCGCCGGCGGCCGGGGGCGGCGCACCGCGCTGGCCGCGCGGTGGCGTATGCGGCGCGCGGCGGCCGCCGGCGCCGGCCGCCGAGAGAGCGGCCGGAGCAGCCACATTCCGCGGCGGTGATGTCAGCGGTCGGCCGGCGGCGCGAGCGAGCGGCTGCAGCGGCCGCCGCCGCCGCCGCCGCCGAGGCCTGCCGAGGCCCGCCGGACCGCCGCGGTCGACCGGCCGGCCTGACGGCGCGATCGGCGCGTGGTGATGGCCGCGGAGGGGACCGTGGACCGGGCGGCCGGGGAGGAGGCGGGGTGGTTAGGACGTACCGGGAGAAATCGTTTGCGCTGGTCAGAAAACGGCAGATTTTGCGCGATGTGCGTTAGATGATGGTTGTGCTTTGGTAAAACGCGCAAACCATGGCGTGTGTTCGTCTTTCATTGGTTCTGGTGGTACGTCACGGTGTACGCTATCATTAGGCTGAGGATCGATAACGGGCCGAAGGTAATTTGGCAAGGCGGTTGACCCGGGTCGCAGTTTGGCGTATCATTGCCATGAAAATCGTAAAGGGGTCATGAGTCAATGTCGTCAGCGTCATGCTTGCCAGCCACTCGTTCAGGGGCTCTCAGGACTTCAGAACCGAGAAAAGGCCTTTCTATATTGAAGGGCGCCTTCCCGCGCAATGCCCGAAGACCTAAACGTGAAATTCCAAAACGTTGCGGGTCTGGTCGCCTCCCATCTGACCATTCCGTCCCACCATCCCATTCTACCGTTGTGGTGCTTGCCTTTCTCTGCTGAAGTGCGCTCCAAATCAGTTGAAAACTCGAGATACTGCCGCGAGTTGGAACTGCATGCCGCCGCTGGGGGACCTGGTGTCCGCCGAGCTTGTTTGTGACTCGGTGTTTATTTATATTTTGTGGTCTGTTAGTGGAACGAGCGGCAGCGTCGTCCCTGCAGCGTGCAACGTTTGGCGACTGCTGTTTATTTATGTGGGTTGTCTGAAATACGTGTCACTGGGGTCGAAAGACCACATCCGTCCCAAAAAACCACTGCCATATGTTATTTTAATGTTGCGTTATTCGAATGTGATGTTATATGTTATAAAACGCTATGTATAAATCATTCTGTTATGATTGCGATGTCGACACAGATGTTAGAAATAAGCACTATGTATCATCTTAACTGCATATGAATTCCGGCATAGCACGTGAAAACTTATCATATTGAACCGGATCATTAGATTTAGGAGAGCGTGGTCATGACAGCCATCATCACGATCAACGCTGAGGTGACCGTTAGACAAAGGCGCATCCGAGGGGACCCTCGAGTTCGGCCCAGACAGTTGAAGGGAAAAGGACTGCTGTTATCCCATACATTTCTTTCACCTCCGCTTCCCCCTCTGATAAATCCTGGGTGCAATCCTGCTCTTCGACGTATAAACAATGCGGGAAACGGGATGATACCCGAATCCATTTTGTTTATCCACGTCTGCATTAAATAAGAAAACAAAATGAAACGAACGTCGTGCGACGAAAAAATTGCATGAAAGTTTTGTTTTAGTGAGAAGAACATTTATTTGCACACCACGCTGGCAAACCATCACAAACATCGGCATACTTAGACTGAACATGACGAAACTCACAATATCATATACTTCGGTCAACAGTAAGATTTTGACCGAGCGCTTACTTCGAGGGAAAATAATCGTAGTAGTGGTTGCATGGCGCTTCAAATGCAATACTGATAACTAGCACTTACGATTTCAGCCGGAAAAACCTGAAACACACATTGTTTCCCCGGAAACAGATTGCGTCGTCACTGGTATGCTAACCGCCAGACGCTCGCGTAGGGATTTTTGACGTTTCTGCGTTGAATAGTTTGTTTACGTGAGATCTCGGCGTTGATTGGTCGTCGGTCGGACTCAAGGTCCAATCAAGAGTAATAAAAAAGGTTAGAGAAATAACTAATGCGATATAAATTATCTTTAAAATAGAAAGTTAATCGATGTATAATAATAATAATAATAATAATAAATTGTAGTAATAATAATAACAAACAACAATAATCATAAAAAGTAAAAATATTACAAGGATGGAAAAGTGAAGTTGCAATTTAAAAAATACAAAATAAAAATAAAAAGCAGCGAAATAAAATATCTGAAAAGGAATCACGGAACAAAACTGAAAAATATTAGGAAGTGAAATAAAACAATGAATAAAAATTTACCCTAATCTAATGTAGTAGCCTAACGTAACCTAATGTAGTAACCTAACCTAACCTAACCTAACCTAACCTAGCCTAGCCTAGCCTAGCCTAGCCTAACCTAACCTAACCTAACCTAACCTAACCTAACCTTATCTAACCTAGCCCAGCACGACCCAACCTAGCCACCTAATGTAATCTAACGAGTATTAAATGTCATAATGTAATAATACTGATATCAGATATCCCAACAATTATCTAATACAATAGTATAATGGCGTAATAATTCAGCAGTTTCTCTAAGTTCTAAGTTCTAAGTTAAGTATTTGTGGCAACAAATTAGAATTTTCATGTATATGACGTCATTAATCGCTTGAAGATGCATGCAGGGTCCACACATCCTTGATGTCAATAACCTTAACCTTAGCGGCACTACATTTTCCGCCGCGGAATAATGTTGTTCTTCGCCAGTCGACTGCAGCACGGTATTACTGAGTGGTACGTTATCGTTACGATTTTGTTGTTATTTTTTAGACAATCAAGTAGTGGAAAGTATGGTTAGAAACAGGATGATACATTCTTTACATTGGTCGCAATTATACAAAAGATTGTTCGCGATTTCGTCGGGCAGAAACTTACCTATGATGCACATCTTCGCATCACATACACGTAACTTTGCATTGCGCGCGACGGCGTATAGAGAAATGGGAGTTTCAGTGCCAGAGGGTAAAACGCGCTTTCCTGCCGGAATGTAGTAGAGCCCTCGCTGAAGGTGATGCCCTATATTGTGCTCTTGGTCACGATATGTCGACACCACGGTTGCAACTGGAAAAGCACGGCGGACCGCGCTGTCGCTGAAGACCCGAAACCCAAAGTACCCCTATGTAAAGGCCAAAATCGTCTGACAGGCGGCGCCTTCGTTCACAGGCGAGAAGCCGTACCTGTGCTCCTGGGAGAGCTGCAACTGGAGCTTCGCCCGCTCGGACGAGCTGACCCGCCACGTGCGTAAGCACACGGGCGCCAAGCCGTTCGTCTGCAAGACCTGCCACCGGGCGTTCGGTCGCTCCGACCACCTGGCGCTGCACAGAAAACGCCACGAGCCCAAGGCGAAGAAGTAGCCCGAGCTGGGAGTCGACCGCGCAGACGACCGCGCCCAACTGCGCCGAGGTCCTGCGCGTGGAACGAGCGCGCTCCGCTGCGAGAAAACTCGCCGGAGCGGCCAGGTTTAACGTAGGTTGTGTGCGAGCCATGAATGCACCCGCGATGTCGAGTGAAATCCGCGGGCCTGGTAGAGGATTGTAGCTTAGTCGCTTTGCGTGGAGGTGCGAATGATAGGTTCTGGAAGTCGAGAGGGGCAGAGGTAGCTGGAAGCGCGAGCGTTTTGGCTTTCCGTTCCTCCAGCCATAGTGTCTAAAACGATGGTCTGACTTAGCTCCATATCAAACGAAATCAAAGACTTCAAACGTCGCTACTCTCACGTGCCATCACAATTGTGCCATGTTATCGTTGCCACAGTGTCCGAAGTGTGCAGTTCATCGGAATACCACGCCGATGTCAGCCGCCGACCCAGCAGTGGTCGACGAGGTCTCGTCGTCCCCGTCGGGCGGCCTCAGCCGGGGCAGGGTGGGGTGGGCCGCGTTCCCGCGGAACCGTCCCTTTGCCCTGCCGCCGGCCGTATGAGGCCCGCGCTGACCCCAGGTCACCGCGGGCTGACGCCGCCTGATCCCCGCCGCCGTCCGCGGTCCCGGCCTCCGTCAGGCGCCAGGTATCGCCTGCGGGGCGCCGCCGCGACCGGACGCCGCCGCGGCCGCCGCCGCCCCTGGCCGCGCCGGGCGCCGCCGCAGGGCCGCCGGGCCGCCGCCGCCGCCGTCGCCGCGCCGCACTGTACTCCCGCGGCGGTAATGACGCCGCTTTTCGTGCCGGGCCGGCGCACCACGTACGGACGCCCTCCGTATAGTGTCCGGCCCGCGACGTACGCGCCCTGCGCAGTATGTCTCCGTCCAGTGCCGGCCGGCGACGGCGAGCCGCGCCCGTCGACCGACCGCCGGCGCCCGGCGCGCCAGCGAGCGCGCCGCCGCCCCGCCGCCCAGTCGCCGCCGCGCCCCCCGGCTGACCGGGCCTGACCGGGCCGGGCCCGGCCGGGCCGGATCACGACCGGGCCGACCGCGACCCCGCCGCGCCGCGCTGCGTCGCCGCCGCTCCCCGGAGCCGCCCAATACTCACTGCACTCGGGACTGCGAGCTTCGGCCGACAGGCGCGCCCGTTCATTCCCATTCGGTCGTAACGCAACCGTGCCAATCTGTGTGCAATACGCATGTCGCTGTGATCGACGCATTCCACGCCGCCAGCGGCACGCCCGGCTCCGGCGCCGCTCCGCGCGTCATCTCGTCCCGTGCGCTGGAAGCACTCATCTCGCCCCTAGCCCAGTGGAAGTATTCATCTCGCGCCTCGCGCAGCGCGTTCGCGGTCGCCCCGTTCTGCAAGTGTGAGTTGTTCCGCGGTAGTTTTGTCGGGCTCGGTACCCGTTTTAATCGCGCCCTGGCATCGGCTCGCCACATGTATTATATAGAGGTAAGCTGCTTTTTAAGATACTGTTTTTACTTTTGCGCCCATCTGCTGGTCCAATGGTGTTGCACAGTTTTGGTACAAGCTTTATTTGTTTATTCCCGCTAACTCACTAATCCTACGCCGCCGGCGTTCACCTGTGCGCACTCACTAACACTAATTATAAGAATAACACTCGGGATACCAGAGCCTGTTTGAGTAGAAATATTTTGTCGTCTTTCGCCAACGGTCCCCAGAATCCCAGTTCCTCGAGTTAGCTTTCCAGCGGCGCTGTCAAAACACAAATTTTCAGTACACGTCGATCACGTCAACAAAATTGCCACAATATTACCTAAACGAGGTCTGCCAAAGCCTTTGAATCGTCAGCTGACGTCGAAAACCACCAAAATTCCGCACTATCATGACACCCTGTTCTAGTGAACGTTGCCTGTTGGCTTGAGTTACCCTCGGTACCGCCGTACTTCTGATTTAGGTCACGTCCTGCAGGGTCAAATTGCCCACTGTATCTAAATTCAGTGAAATTGCTCCCGGCACCGCTCCGTTGCCCCCGGTACTACCCCGCCGCGTGGTCGGCGACGCTTCAGCGGCCGTAGCCGCGTGTATTCCGAGATAGTCGGCGGTGCCGCGGGCGCGCGCGCGCCGTCCCGTCTGGCGCTTGTTGGCTCACGGTGGCCATATCTGCCGCGGTCGGCCGACCGGCGCCGCGGCTCCATTCATGAGAGGTCGGCGCGCGGCGGCCGGTGACACAGCACCGCCGGCCGTGTTGACTCTGCCCGCCGCTGAGCTCACCGCCAGTTTGAGCAGCGCCGGACGGCGGCGGGCCGCGCCGGTTTTTCTCATGGCCCGCCGCCCGCTCGGCCACGGTCCGGCATGTTATCTTATCGGAGGCAGCGGGGAAGAATTTTTCTGTGGCGGCTGAGCCGCCAAGCATCAGCACTCATTCTGCGTTCGCACAGCGGAAGCTCTGAACGTCAGGAAGCGCCTACTGGTCAGCCCAACTCGCTCCGAGCTCCTCCCCGTCCGGTATCCAAATTTCCAGCCGCCTGCGCCCTCCTCCGTCGTCCTCCTTCCTCGCCGGCAGACGCACGGCAGCGTCCAGAGCCCGAGGCCACGTGGCCTGCCTCTGTTTTTTTTTCCCGGATACCGCACGGCAACCGTGCCAAAACGGAGATGGCGACACCCAGCCAATTGCAATGGATCTCAGGGTTAACGAGTACACGAATGTCGTCAAACGAGTAGCACAACTAACCGCCTGTCACATGCTTGAGCTTTTTTCACCGAAAAAAGCCTCCAAGCGAGACAGCTACGCGCCGCCGGCGCCTTGCTGCTGCTGCCGCCGGCGTTCTCCGTGCCGGAGGCGCCCCGCGACGTCCACGGTGATGTCACGGGGCCCGTGGCCCGTGGCGCCCGGCAGCTGCAACCAAGGGCGTCCGGACGGCCTGCGGACGCTGGGCCTCAGGCCGGCGTCCCGCGTGCTAACCCGGCACAGTGCACCCTGCGACCCAGGACGGGCGCCGTTACACGCCGTTGAGTCAGTGGAGCGCTCGCCCCCCGCGCGGCCGGCCCCGTGGGAGCGCGTGACGGACATTTTTTGAACATTTTATTTACCTTTTGCGTTGACTGTGATGTGTGCGGCCGCTAAAAGCCGTTTGTATCGTCGTTTCGTCGTGTCGTTTTTGCTTCGTGTGCGTCGCTGCACGGACGAAATTTCTGTGATGACGTCCATGATGGAGGCTAACATCACTGGTGGTCACGTTGTTCGACCAGGCCGTGGCTTGCGGTCCACAATTAACGGGCGGCTGACGCCCAAGCGCCATCTTGTTACCTCGACCAATGTAGAGAATCGCTCATTTGTTCGTCGGCGGCAACTGTCGCGAACGACTCTGATCGATGATGTTGTTTTCTATGTCATGAAACATTGGTGCTGTGAAAGAGGGACCACAAACTATTTCTGCTCAAGGTGCAGGCATTGCGTCGTTGTTTCGTTAAGGTGGATAGTTTCTGCCCGTGCCGCGTGATGGTCTGTTACTGGGAAATGGTGAAGAGTGTCGTCATTGCGATTTGGGTTCATTTCATTTCATGCTTTTCGATTGGTCTCTTGGTTTGATGTCCAGTTAAAACAAAATGGACCCGCGTATAACACTGCTGCGTTTTTGATGTCGCTGGTAATAAAGCGACCTGTCCAGATGCGCTCAGTTAAGACTGGGCTCTCGTCGCTGTATTCCTGGGTGAAAATTCGGGGTCTAAATTACTGATGGTGTTGTACAATAGATGTAACCGAACTTCCACCCGCGCAAAAGAATCTTGCTCGAAGTGTGGAGAGGATTTGTATCGCATTCAGCTGGTCTGTGCTATCAGGTAGCTCCGTTCACTCACGTGCTGTGAGTGAAGCGGAGCTCAGGAGAGGCAAGCTGCCTTGGTGCCTGTCTCTGTGGGTAGCTCAGCGTGTGAAAACATCCGTCCAAACATGAGCACTTGGTATTTGTAGCCCACTTGTTGCTTTGTATTTCTGCAGATACTTTTTTGCCTGTCTGTCTGATCTGTGACTGTGTGCGATAAGTTAGGATCAGCGTGCTGGTTTGCCATTAGTGGCACAACTTAGGCAGCCTTGATTTCCTGGCGTTTCGGTCTATGCTTACGTGCTTTGTTGAACGGCGGTGTTATGAAATTTTTTTAATCATGCTTGGTAGCCATTGTGAGCGTCACTGTCAATGCTTGCGCCATTGATTGCAAAGCGAGCTGTGTGCAATGTGCCTTTATCTCTTCCAATAAATTTCCTAGGCATAACTGTGTTTTTGCCATGATTTTGAAATGAAGTCCGGTGGCAGTACATTTGAGATAGTTATAATACACGTTTATCATCAATACCTGTAAACACTAATAAAACGACTGACGCACAGATTTTAGAGGCGTAAATATTTGTACCATAATTGCTGTCTATCGTCAGGATAGTTACATACTTGTATCGAAGCACCTGGTCTTCTTAAGGTTTATATTCGGGCGAAACAAAACATTATTGAATCTTCATAGGAAGGTAACCGTGGTGCAATGGGATCAGAATCTTACTGGAATCAGAGTCATAATCCAGTATGCGAATCAAACTTTTGGTGGGACTGGGATCAGGTAGAAGTGGAGCGAAAATTATCATGATAGCCTTTGTGCGTTTCTGTGTGTGTTATCCCAGCTATGCTGATTCCATTTCAGATCTGAAGAACCAAGGATCTGTAGAGCAATTTCTCACAACAGATGCTGGGACATTGCGGTGCGTTTTACAGCGGTATTAGGCTGCTCTCGGTTTACGTTTCTCAGGGCAGGCCAAAGTTTTCTTGGAGCTGGCATCCCTGGATGGGAAAACCTTTGTTGGCAGTCTCAATATACGAACTTCCTTCTCGTACCTGGAAGTGCATGTTATCTATGCATTCAAATCAGAAGTAAAATCACGAAATTTACCATGCGGAGATGTAGTCGCCGACGTACCGTGCTCTGTCCGCATCAGCACTCTGCACACCGCTCAGCAACCAGAGCTCTGAGCCGAATGGGATTACTAGCGTCTCTTGCATCAGAACACGAACGGTAAAACCAGAGTCTGCACGTGTTGAGCCTTTCAGGACCGTTGTCCAAAATGTTTTTCATCTTTAAATGCGAGCATCACGTATATTGCAATTTAAAACGCCTTAATCGTGTTGGGGTTTGGGCCGGGTATTCCGGTTACTGACAAAAAAATTAGTTGAAATAAATTAGTAGAAAGGTACAATCGATAAAGTTGGGTCAATGAGTAGTATTGTCAATGAGTAGTATAGTCAATGAGTAGTACTGCATCTCAATAGCAAAGTAAAACAGCATAGCGTCTGCGCTTATGATGACGTCAACATTTTCAGGATCTCCGGAACATTCCGCCGCAAATTGCAGTGGGTAGCTTGGGCCCTTAAAAATGGGCGCCAAGAAAATAGTTTAAGTATGCATGGCATGAGTCAGGTGTCTTAGAATCACTTGACATGCAACTGTCCTTGCCGGTCCAGCAGTATGGCAAGCACAGAACAAAAAATGAGCATTGGAAATATTGTGCATGCATCTCGATGAAGGGATCAAACTGGCAAGCAGACGTTAGACGTCAAATGATGCATTAAACGAACCGAGAACACTGCTGGATTAGACCCGCATTAGACTTCTGGATTAGACCCCCTGCGTTACAGTCTCTGAAAGCTGTGAAAGTTCCAGCAAGGCGTCATGTACCTGCTTCGTCGTTGGTTCCCGGTCTGACATTGACGTTACTTTTATGCTCAGCGCGTTACAATGTCCGGGTGTTGTCGTTGGACTGAGCTCGCTTTGCTTGGCATTTCTCGCTATTGACATGAAAAAAGAGATAGGCTGCCGTCGCTGGCTGTTGGTCGCCGCGGCGTGCGCGCCACCATTGCGATGTTGGACAAATCGATTTGTTTACCATAATTTTCTATGGGAAATACGCTTTTCATGGCCCAGAATTCAGTATTTATGGGAAGAAGACTCTGCTGGAGGATGGATCCGGTTAGATTTGGCATTTTCGCGCACGAAATCGCTTCGCTACTTCTGATTTCATTGATATAAGAAACGACGGCTGTTAGTAAACGTGCAGGCAAGGATAAACCGGCACACGCAACGTGATCCACTGATACCCAGACTGTACTCTTTTTGCACGAAGTTGTTTTGTGGAGGTATGTCCGGCTCGATGTTCTGGGCTTCCGTCATGTTATGTGATAATTTTAATAAAACTGTCGTACGAAGTGGATGAAAAATGACTTGTGTTTTAGCTTCCGGTTTTTCGAGGATGACCAGGAAATGAGGCGCAGAGGCATGAAACTTGGGGTAACTTTTCAAGCATCCTCTCTATACATACAAGCTCAGGTCACCTCAGATCACTGACGCAGGATAGGTGGAGTAACACCATGCTCCAAAAAAGCAGTGTCGTAACTTTTTGTCAAATCTATAGATTAACTTGAAACTTGCTACAGTGAAAAAGCATGACATGTGCAGCAATTCTGCCTTCTCGAATTTTTCGGAAAGGTCAAGATCAATGGCCTAAGGTCAGGTAAACTTTCGTTCTTTTTAGGCTACCAATTGTACCACATTTATACGCACTTTGCGCTAGGCTTTCACTGTCCTAGTCCTGTTCTTCTTGGCCAACAAAATAAAAAACCTGGCCGTCGCTAAAATAACTTCCCGCAAACATAGGGCTCTTACATTGCAGCCGCTACCGCCGCCCGGTGTCTGCGTGACTTACTTGAAGGAAATGATTTGCGCCATAGGCTTCATGATGTAAAAGGGATATTGCATGAACCGATATTGCAGAATCTTATGCTGTACCGTGTCTAATCAATGACAGTGAGGAAGATGATACGATAGACACTAGAGAGTCCCGATTTATATGCGTCAGAAGTGTGACTTAGGTTGACCTTATTTGAGCTTGACATGATGGTTCTGAACTTGATATGTATCCTAAACACATCTGCGGAGTGATTTAGCCCTGAGACAGTCTTTTTCAACGAGAAAAAGAGGCTCTTGTCTTTCCAGAAAGACAACATTATCGCACACTTTCATTTTCGTGTGAAACGGCAAAATATGACTTCAGGTGCTCTTTCATTACATCAGGTAGGTAAATGAGGTCCTCGTTTTACGTTTAACATCTTTGGAGTCACGTGGACGGCCTGATTATCGTAGCTTTCTGCCAAAAACATCAGCAGGTGATTTGACCTAAGATGGCCTCTAGTTAACTCAATACTGACCTGACTGGGCTAAATCTGGATGCGTTCTTCTAGTTTCGTGAAGGCCTCTCCAACAGTGTTTCTATTCTTCTATGCAACTTATAGTTCTCGAGGTCTTCGACGGGGTTCTCATGACCGCGCCGGCCCGGCCAAGGCGGATCCCGAGGCCGGCCCGGCGAGGGTTAAATTTGATGCCCTGTATGCCATGGGAAAGTATGGCATTGATCAGTTCGCGATTGAGATGAACCTTTTTGCATTTTCAGCTAAAAGATGGGCATGACCGGTGTGAAATGCATTTTGCAACACTTCATCTTTGCACTATTTACGCAATGTCTCTGCCTGTCCTCTCTGTCCGTCTGTCGATATATACGAGTTCGAGTCCAGGGTCCACACGCGTTGTCGGATCGGCATGTGCCGCCGTGCGCTGTTCGAAAGGTCTCGCGCTCTGCCAATGAATTCGCTAATTATGTCGCCATGCGGCCCGTCGTTGACGCGTGTTGCGCGCTTTAAAGGGGACTTTTATCCCATAATATAACACGTAAAACGAGAATCATGAACAGCCTCAAACATCGTCTCGGTTCCGACGAGTTTTCTCCGCAAGCAGGGGTCAGATCGGCTCGAAACGCGTCACTTTGGAACGGGAATTGAGCTTGCAATCACCAGGGTACTAGACAAATGCAATCGCGTGGCGCACATCACTTTTCAGTGTGCGCGGCGCGTGCCACGTGTAAGCGATGGTAATTCAAGGAAGTCATTTCTGAGTGTTTTTTAGGATTGGATGTAGTGCCGGAGATCCGTGGATCGCATCGAGTTGTAGCGCCAAGTGACGTCTGTCGTGTGTATCGACAGCCAAATGCCTCCGGCCCGCGGTTTGGGCGCCACGCCAAGTGAAAGAAAACCAAACACTTATTCTCACACCTCTTATCGATTCCACCTCTCTAATGCACTGAAGCCGTTGATTTTTTGCAGTGGAAACAACACCGATGCGTGACCTTTTTTGTGCCCCATATCAATCAAAATTTCGATCGTATTTTATCGTGGTTCGGTTACAGTCCATGCTTTTGTAAAGTCTTGCAAATCCTTACTCGGATTTTTCATTGAAAAAATCGCTTGCCGGCTGCAGTCTCTGGCTACATTCGCAGTCAAATAAACTAACTGATCCACGCACAGCGAAATGCCTGGGATCCGCTTCTTCAAATGGCCACTTTTTGTTTTCAAAAGGGTCTCGGTTCGGGCAAACTGTGTCGGAAACCCGAAGTAAAAGCAACTAGAAATTGGTATCGCCTTGAAACAGCTGAACTTCTAATCGTACAGCATCATGCACGTGCAACAGTACTCAGCGTATCTCTCGTGAAAAGGGCTTAAGCCCGAAATCGATTTTTTATTTTTTTATTTTAAGCGTCAGACCTAGAGGTTTTGGTATAGCATCGAAAGGAAAATATAACGGCACGAGTGCGCCACGTAAAAGGTGTTGCTTTTTATCTCTCAGAACCTGCGATTAGATCCAGAAATCAGATTGTCTTGAAATTGGTATCACTACAAACTACGAAGTGCAGAGGGACGCAGGAACCTTGCCCATCGTAAGCGGCGGGCTCTAAGGTAAACAAATTAAGAACCTGAGGGCATTACGTATTACAAAACATCTGTTGAGGAAATCGTCACGGCACATGTGCGTCAAAGAAAACGTTTTATGGATGTTTGTGAAAAGAGTAGGAATCAGTGCTCTGTTGCACGCCGTTTACTTTAGTCTAGGGTGCTATGAAGAAAACATCTGACATTTGAGCAGTTGAACTGAGCAGAGTGCTGGTTGCTTAAGGGCAAACAATGCTTACAGTTAAGCTGATGTAAAATGGATTTTAAATTGAATTCACACTGAGTACCAGCTGCCAAGAAAAACCACTGTCACAGCGTTTTCAAGCTGAAAGGGTCCGAATCATTCTTAAGCAATTTCTTCTTATGAAACACCATGGGGTGAATGTTAAAACTACTCATAGTCCGTAGAGCTGCCACTCACCTGCCCTGTGGGCTGCGACAACCATAACCGAGAGCATCGTGCTTGACGTGCCGGGTAAAAACATTGCTCATTTCACCAGTTTCAGGCTGAGTAATTCCGGCTCTCTAGAAATCAAACTAAAAATTATTACGTTGCATTGTGTTAAATATTTCGCAAAAATGTGTCTCTTCATTCATCCCATATGCATTGTCTCCAAATGCAGCGATAAAACCGAACCGCATTTTGTACTTTCTTATTTCTCTCCTTCCTTGTCCTTGGATTCAACCCTAATAATGCATCTACAAAAGCCATTATTAGCTTAAAATCGGTGACAAGACCCATTAATTTCTACAAGAAGATTCCGAATTAAGCCTTTAAAATCGCTGCACCTGGCTCCGCCCTTGATCTTTATTTATGCTGCCTTCACAATATATGTCCTTTGTATCACTGTCATAAGATGCAAAAACGTTTACTCATTGAGCCCGGCGTTGCTTTCATCACGCAGAAACCACTTATACGTGGTGCTGCATTGACCCGTATCGTATCCCCTGCATACGTCTTTGGTAGTCTCCAGACATATTGTAGACGACGTAAATGGTCAGTTATAAATGTCATGTTCTAGCATCATAGCATTGCCAAATATTGGCTCACAGAACCGATATGTGAAGGTGCGGGCATTCGGCATTCGTCAGAAACGGCCGCAAAATGGGGTGACATGCCTCCCAGAAACTCCTACTAGAGTCGTTCCTACGCCGTGAAGGACTTAAAAATCTTGGTGTGATGTGTAAAGATGATAGGTAGGAAAAGCCCTAGTGCGAAAGCGCAAGCGGTTAAGCTACGATGCTGGAAAACCCACCGGCTAGGGGAAGCCGAATCGACCCCGCAAAAAGTAGAAAGTAGTAAAAAGTATAGATAAAGCAAAAAGTAAGATTAACCGACACGAAGAACACATGTCAGATGTAGATAAGAGCCATAATATGAATATTTCCTCTTTTTTACTCCAGTGATGTACAAAATATAGGTAACTGACTCTCATCAAGTCGGTTAGACGATTCCGACTAGGTTTCGGCATCGTCTAACCGAACATAAAGGTATAAGGTTAGTCTCTAAATAATTCGCTGGCCTTTACCGCTTTTCCTAAATCGGGAAATTAAATTCCGGGCACGTACTGGGAACAGTTTTTATCTAAACGATTCGTATTTAGGTGTATTTCCAGCTCTCCATTTCTTACTGTCCATTCTAGAGGTACATTCTAATATCATACTGGTCCCGAGAGATATCGAGTTCATTTTGGAAGAATCTACGTGCACTGTTAGACCACTGCGTCCCGTCTTCAATCTAAGATGGATGACTGATAGTGGAAAGAAGTTGAGAGCGCTTTTAGTTGCAGGAAAATGGATTTGGCACGGTCGTACTGTTTCCACAGTCAACCAGACTGAGATGCTTTCGTCTGCAACCAACTGAAGAAATATTGCCTCCTGCCTTAGTCACATGCGTAAACAATGAAGCATCCGTGATGAATGTTAATGTCTATCCCGTCGCCGGTAAGATGCGGCGTTTTTATCGCGCCTGTAAGCCGCTTCCAAACATGCCCATCAGCACCGCAGGCACCAAACGACCGCTGCCATCACGCGCGCAACCACTATGACATCACCCTCCACTACGGCAGGTGCGCGCGCCGGCGGCGTCCTGTGCGTAAACATCGCGACTCGGCGGCGGCGTGGGCGGCGGCGGCGGCGGCGACCGACCGGCCGGACTGTTTGGAGCCGGCGACTCGTCTCGACAGGCGGCCGTCTCGCCGGCTGGCGCGTCTCCGCCTGTCGCCGCTCTAGACTTGTTTAGCGCGGTCGGCCCTGACTTGGCCGGCGGCCGCGCCGCCCGACCCGCGCGGCCGCCGCCCGGCAACAGCGCCCAGCCGGCAGCCGTATTTTCGGGATAGTGGTCGCTCTAAAAGGCGCAGCCGGCCAGCCGGACCGCACGTGCAGGGGTGTCCGTCGTGTCGGCGATCCCCGCGGCGGTAATCGACGATGACAGGACCGCGGCGGCCAGGTGTGTTTGCGTGGTCCGGCCGCACGCGGCGGCCGCCGCCATTGTCCCGGCAGAAGGCCCCAAAAATGCGCCGGCCTTTGCAGCGGGCGGCCGGCGGCCTCGGCCGGCGCCGACTCGCTCCGTTCCAGGCACGGCTCCGAGTCATGACTCACGACTCGGCTGACCTCGCCGGCCTGACGTCAGCCGGGGCCCGCCGCCGCCCGCCTCCGCAGCTGTGCGGCAAACGCGGCGCGGCGGCGCGCCGAACCGCGCCGTCGCGCCGCCGCCAGTCGGACCGAGTTCCCTGCGGGCGGAGCCGCCGGTCGGCGCCGGAAGCCGCCGGCTCGGCGGCCGGCGTCGGCTCCTATCGGCGCCGACACGGCTCACTGCGCGACTCAAGGTCACGCGCCGGCCGCCGCCGAATGCCGGCGGTGCCCGGAGCCGTCCCGGCCGGCTGCCGAGCTTGCACAGTTCCGGCCGCGACTCGGGGCTAATTCTGGACGGAGCGCTGCCGGGAAGCCGCCGGTCAGTTTAATGGAACAGGTTGTTATCAGGGACAGGAAATCGTGTTGCGTTTGATACAGGATTACTCTGAATGGACATCAACTCTTCGCGTTCTTTATACGCATTTGAATGGTATAAGCATTGCTGCAGTGTCATTACGTCCTGCAGGCTCACAATTTTGAGACTGACAAGCGACCTAACGGTGGGGAGCTATTCGTACAGCTCTGTGGAAAAGATAACCGTTCAGCATTCCGAGCACCTATTGTCCGAACCGACACTTTTCTCACTTCCTGATAAGCGATGTGCACGCGGCACATTCTCAGCCAGATTTCATTCAGTCGTGCCTCAGCGGCCCTGAGCTGTGCCGGCCGACTCAGTGACGTCATTTGACCCTGAGAGCTGGCGTGCCCCGTGCACGGCGGGCAGTGAACCTGGCCATCGGCCAGTTCGGCGGGCGGGAGGCCCGAGCAGGTCCCAGCCGTCTGACAATACCAGAGCATGAGCAATCGATGGCATTATCAGAACCGTGCAGCTGGTGGAAGTCGTCAGGCACACATGCTCTTTTCATCTTTCCTGGTTTCAGCGGTGGGAGAATTTTCGCTCATGAGTCTTTATGAAAATGTAGTCGAAGGAAATGCCTCTGACCACACGTTTTAAGGCAAGCGCTGACTCCGATGATGGGGCCAAAGATCGAAGTCGTAAGCACGACGTAATCCACTGACGGAGATTTGGGTCAAACGGAAGGCTTTTTTTCGTCATGTTACTTGTCAGATACGATTCCAAAGTTGCATCGGTTCGGAAGCATTTGCGCTCGCAAGCACATGTGGGCGAGTTTTCGAACTATGAATTGATGAGTTTCTCTAGCTAACAGTTTTGAGCAGTAATTCATTCTGACAGATTTGACCACATTTAGAGGTATTTAGACATCAAAAATACTTTAAGTCTAAAAGTACAAGCTTCCAAAAAGTCCATGGGAATGAGTCTACTCTTCGAGGACCAAGACCGTGCTTTTCATAAACTTATTTTTCTTCCCATGTTCAAGTCATTAAAGTATGAAAATCCAATTGCGCAAGACCACGCTTTCCTCACCGAAAACGAGCAGCTCGTGATACAGGTGTCACAACTTGTCCAGCAAGCTGTGCGTCTGCAAAAGACGCGAACACACATGTGCTGTCTGCAGCCTCTGGCCGGTAGCAAGACCGGTGACTCCGGCGACAGGTTCGCACATCACCAGGCGTGTGTGGACCGCAGGGCGGGACCGGCGACTCCGACAAATCCACACATCGTCGGGCGCGACGGGATCGCGGCGTCGGACGGAGCGGGACAGACGACACCGGCCAGTTTATACATCAGCACGGTGTCGGGATCGCAGAGCCTCGTCATTGTATGGGGGTCGTGCTAAGAAACCGCTAATCAGCAAGAAGAATTGAACAGCCTGTCAAAGGTGATAATACAAGAAAGAAGATACACAGAAAATTGTTTTCTTGTAGTAGTTTGCCGCAATTATGTACGGAAGTGAGCCATCGGAGGGATTCCGGGGGCAGACGGACAGAACGAACGTACGGGTCACATTTCCATCTTTTCCCCTATGAGCCTGGTGCAAAGGCATCCAGGTCCGGACAAGACCGCAGCTTGTGGAGTCAATGCCCAAGCGTTGTCCGCTCTCGCTTGGGCAAGTGCACTTGTATAATACAGGTACATGCGTCACGTATTCTCTGGTGAAGTTCCTTCGTTTTATCTTGCTATTTTCCGGAAAACTGGTTGTCTGCCGCGTACACTTTTTTTCAAAAGCCTGCCGTCACTACATTCATATCAGCATCGGTCGTATCCTGTAGAATACGGTAGTGCAGTACTCGGTAGTGTAGTGCAGCACTCGGAAAGCTGTCATGTTGTTCTTGTTGTTCTATGATGTCATATTGTTCTATGATGCGGATACTGGTGGTTCAGACAAAACATAGAAATGCAAGGAACATATATTTTTAATTTCGTGAACTACGACGTACCTTATGGTTGCTGGAGGATGGAACATCATTCGTGATTTGAGTACAGCAAGAGTGTGCTTAAACACATTAGAAGAAATAGGATAAGCGTTGTACGATGCAGGCACTGACATAACCCCAGCCATTCCATGCCCAGGTTCTTTTTTATTCATTTTGTCCGGATTATTTGCAATGCGATGCTTGGAATAAGAGCCTGTGTTAAGCAATTCTGTTGCATCGACAATGAGCCCTTCACCCGCTCGTGCATTCCAGGTAACGGCTGAGCTTTGTGGCGAACGTTCGATGCTGGCGACCGTATTGTAGTCACTGCTACCATTGGTAAGATTCCAGCTGACCCGGTAACCAAATAGCCAGCGCGAGACGATTCGAACGCGTCGTATTAGGGCGAGGAGATTAGCGTTGTCCTAGCTGAGGAAACGACTGCGGTTTTTGTTATGCGCCATAACTTGTTCCGACCAGATCTGGTTGCTACTTCCGTAGAAGATATGGAAGAGTTTCGAATGCCTGGCATGATGAAATCACACGATTTTGACGGTTATGATGTCACCTCGAACTTTCGCCATAAACTGGTCGTTTCCCAGGAATGGCACGATCGGATGTGGTTTTAAATTATGTGCAACAGTCTCTGTGTAGCACGGAATCTGATCAAAAAATGACCCCAGCAAAACATTGGAATCAGATGAAAAATACTCTAAGTCGAGCCGACATCATGCTGTTCAAGAACGTAAAGAGCTCACCTAGTTCCAATGATGTTTTGATGACGTCAATAGCCTAACCATTTTTGGATGTGGACGATGTCAAAAGTCAGTAGGCATGAAATTAATGCAGTGCTCCTTCCTGCACGCCATAGGAAAGTGCTCCACATGTGCAGCACTTTTGTGTTTGACTTTTGAGCGGGAGCAGTCAACAGTACTTTCACCGGTTTCCACGGCGCGCTTCAGGAGTTGACCATCACACGTTAAGTTTAGATGCCTGGTGCGGATGCATGAGACAATGGCCGGAACCGTGTCGTGCGCTGATTGTTATGTTTACCAACCTTATCTAGCGGAACATTTTATAGGTCGTTCCGAGTTGGATTCATTCCGCTTAGTCTTTTTTGGACAACCTAGAACTGGTCACATTTGGCATTGTACATCCTTATTGCGAAGCCAGCTGATGTCGTCCGCTTTTGCAGACAACTAATGGTAACAACCCTGACAACAGGAGCCTCTGACAGGTTGAGACTGCTTCGGAGTGCTGGGTTGTGGGCTTGACCGAATCGATTTTCAGCGCCATTCAGTTAGGATGAAATTGCGGATGACAACTCTGCTTTTTTCGCATTTTCCTGTTTGCTATTTTTTGCATTTTGTTTGTTTCAGCGCCATTAAGTTAGGATGAAATTGCAGATGACAACTCTGCCTTTTTCGCATTTTCCTGTTTGCTATTTTTTGCATTTTGTGTTGGTCTATTGAGGCCGCTCAGTGTATGGTATAAACGTTCCTCATACACATCTTCAAATGTAAGAGCCTCCTCATGCGGCGCATTTAATTGAAGAGAACGGCTAAATCTACCTGTTCGGCAAGCCTTTGTACTCTTGACTGGAAACCATCAATGACTGAGATTGCCTCGAAAGTAATTTAATTGCATTTATACATCTGCCATAAGAAATCTCTTGCGTGGGAAATAAACATGTTTGACTTATAGTTACACGGTGTTTGCACGCTCATGGGTAGTTTCAAGGTGAGACTGTGGTGATCCGATGAGATGATGACTTTTCCAGTCTAGCAGGAAGACCGTTGAAGTCCGTCTTTGCAGAAATCTGAGAGCCAAGTTTTGCATTCGAAGACATTGAAAGTTTACAGCTGGAGCAGAATTAAAAAGGTTCGTGGTAAATCAAAAAAGCTCTCTCCAGGAACGCGCAGGCGGTGTAATCATGATCTGGAAGTACGTAATACAACAGAACAACCAAAGAAAAGAATGTCCCTGAACAGAACAAAACCAAGCTCGTAACTGCATGTACTGCTAAGGTTGCTGTCAGCATGCAAAGCCTTTTGTCAAACGTTCCCGGAAACCGAAAGAATTCAGCCGTTCCCTCAAGGTTTTCATTCGACGCCAATGCCCTGCGGCGGCCAGCCCGTAGGCTCGCGGCACAGAATACCTCTCCAGGCGGCTAGTGTTGTCTGTTGAAGTCTCCTGTGGGAAAACCGCGTGCCTCAGCTGCATTCACCAGATGTTCTCATCACCGGAAACGAAGGCAATGTAACTGACGCGGTATTTTCGCTTCCCGTTGCTCTGCACTGGTTTGTTCCGTTTTGGTTAGAGCCCTTTCGGCTGGTACTGGGACCTGGTGATTTCAGGATCGTATTATTGGAGAGAAAGGTGCCTATTGGAATTGATTAAAGAGGTTTGAGTGGCACATTAATGGCGCCGGTAAAACAGGATGAATAAGAATGCGGAGCAGGCATAGCAAGGACGAGAGAGCTGGTATTCATTGCATTGAAGCCAGTATAACTTGTCTTGGAAGAGGCTGTCAGGAATTGTTTGTTTATTAACTCAGTAAAGCTGAGTATACGTAGCTTTTTGGTTGGGTTGATGAATTTCCGATGGCTCATTATGCGGTCAAATAATGCCATGCCAATACGATTAACATAAGCAAGCCATCACATTTATCTCCTGCAGTTCAGATGTGTTCGTGTTCTTTTCCACGATGCGAAAGCCGTAAGGAATCGGGTGCCTGTGTTTAGTTCGTTTTGTCGTTGTATCGTTCTTGTTCGGACGCCATAACACACACGTGCGTTGACAGTTAACTTGTATATTCGTCTTACCGAGCCAAGAAAACTTTTGGGCTCGCAAAAATGGCTTTGCTGTTGAGACCTCTGAACCAAGGAAACGGATCAATGAATACAACAACCTGGATTTATTCCGCGTTCGGTTTAGAATACAGGAAAAATAATCGTGTGGTGTTGACTTTTGTCATGCATTCATATTTCAGAAAATACTGTCATCAATTTCCTTTCCGTTAATGAAAGATGAAGAAACCCGAACTTGATCTGAGGGAGTCTAGGTAGACTCTTTCCCGCATTTTTTTTTAACTGGCATTATACTTATCAGAGTGACACAGCAAGATTTGTCCTCACACCTGTACATCTCTCGCAGATAACCTTTAACTTTCCGAGAGGAACTGTTACTCTTAAGTCCAATTCCAGCGAAGAAAGAGATCACACTGCCGCTGCACTTCTTCATTTTGAACATTAAAATGTTTCAATGTTTATAATTGTTGTGCGTTCTACTGTATCATGTCCTGATGAGCCAAAAGAAGACGAGTCACGTTGACAGGAAAAGCTCTTTCAAGTGGTATGGTGTTCCGGGTGATTCTCGTCAAAACTCATCAGTATTTTTAAGCAGCGCTTTTAATACCAAATTTTGCTACTTCGAAAACATTCAGCACTACGAAATGCGTTAATGACAGAATAAAAGGTTTGGTGTAAGGAAAACAGTAGTCGCCGCCTGTGAGTGATCAGGAATTGAATTCGCCACCAAACTCTTTGGAATTGAATTTACAATGTAACTTCACTATCTCGTGTCACTTCTCATTTTCATGCTCCTGTGCATTCGACAGTTTTTGTTCCCATTTACACATGACATGCACGACATCAAGACGCTTGTAAAATATCAGTCATGTTGAAATCTTGGGTTGCCCATGTCATGAACCAAAAGAATTGCACCAAAGACCATGAGCTGGACAGATATTTGCACCGCAAGCTCGTCGCCCCCAGAGAGAGAGGATGCCTTACTCCTGCACACCCTGTCTGCAAGCAGCCGGCGGCAGTGGTTTGAAGTGGCGGCGGCCGCGCATGCGCCTTATACTCACCTTCGGGTGCAATGGGCCACACGTCACGAATGCAGCACAGCTCTAACTGTGGCTGGAGGCGCCGGACGGCGGCGGCGGCGGCGGCGGCGGCGGCGGTGGCACGCGCCGGCCGCCGCCGCCACCGGCGTCGCCGCCGGCGATGCCGCCGACCCCGACCGGGGAGGAGACGCGGCGGCCGGCGGCGGCGCCTCCTCTCATCGGGCATGCAGCAGTCGGCCGACGCCGGCGGCGACCCGCGGCCGCGCGCCGACCCGGCCGGCCCGCACGAAAGCGCCAGCCTTGGGGAGTAACTACGGCATGATCTAAGCGATGCTTTGATATGCATGAGCCGGCCGGTGTGCAGACGGACCGGTGGCGGCGCGGCGACCGAGGCCAGCCGGTCGCCCGACCGCCGCCGAGCTGCCGTTCGCGCCGCGCCGGCGCCCGCCGCCGGCGAGACTGACGTCACGTGGCGGCCAGACGCCCGGAGAACGCCTCCCGCGCGGCGCCGCCTCGAACGCGGTGCCCCCGCGAGTGACTCGTGGCGGGCCGACCGCTTCCAGACGGTCTTCCCGCAAAACCGAAGTGACTGTGAGAGTTGCGAGCATGTGGACGTCGTCGATATCATGGTCTACAGATAGATTTAGCCACAGACAGCGGGATCGTGAGATTCTGGAACATTTTTATCAAGTATTAAATTGCAAGGTACTGCATGCAAAGACAAAACATCTCTTGATGCAACGAATATTCGGATAATGCTAGGCAACGAGTGAAAGATAATATTACTGATTTCGTTCCACAACTTAACATGTTACGCTGCAACAAGCTGTATTCGATTTTGCTGGAAGAGTATTGTTTCAAACTTTGTCCAGGACAAAATAAATGTTTCTGCGTCCGTGATGTCTGGGATGTCGTCATGCCTTCGAAATGGGAGAGAGAACAAACAGCTTCCAATGTTCATGTTTTCGAAACGAACAGATGTCTTTTGTGAGTGAATTCAGCATGAATTGCCAGGCCAGCATGTCATAATGTAAGTCGTAGAAATGCCCAAGCACGATCTGCACACCCAGTTTTCCCGATTCTCCCGCAAGTAGTAAGTTGTAATTCTTCAGGTACACCACGGAGGTTGTGAGGCGAGGTTTTGTCTATTGGACTGACAAAAGGTCCGATAGGTAACCGAGTGGGACATTAATCGGTCTGCATCCGATATTTACCCTTAGGACGATGTGCACTTGTGTTTCAAACAGAAACAGATGGCTGAAAACCAACTGCAGTGCGTTCATACCAAGAGCCGAAGGGGACGCTTTTTGTTTCCAACAAAAAGTATGCATTTAGCAGATCGTTATTTTGTGAGGCGATTTGGCCTTGCGACCTGGTTTATTTTCTCTTTTCCGTTTGTAACACCATAAATGGTCCTGGTATGTCACGCAGATTTTCCGCTCACCATCATTCACACACTGAGAGCATGATTACAGGAGCAATTTTGAAGTTGGCACGACTGGAACCATTGTTATGCAATTTCGTTTCATGGAGCACGGCATAGTTTATGATAAACTTTCCGGATGTGTTAGATCCGCTGCGTCTCCTGCCTATACTATGTAATCTGGTTTCATGAGAAGCATTGTAATTTCATGACCATCGGTTGCCATGCACTTTCTGGAACCAGTGGCAGACACTGTCGTGAAGTACTGAAGATCAGCGTGGATTATTCGTTCTGAGCATCAGGATCCGCCAATGAAAACATGGTGGAATGCTCAGTATTTCTTAGAATAAATGATGCAATGGCATTATCGTCGCGTGACAGCCTTGTTCCGAGTCCATAGATATTTCTCGCCATTTCTGATCATCCTCTGACTTCAGTCAGCAGACGTGACGACATGTTTTAAGATGCTGTAATTCTGGCATATTACCTGCTGTTGTTTTAATCGTGTTTCGACCCAAAGTCCATGTCCCCCAGTGTATCAGAAGACAAAGCGTGATTTGAGACCCTCTCATTTCATCTAAAAATGAAGCAAGATTAAACATCCAGTATCTGATTTGCCGAAAAGACCCGAGGAATCCAAGATCCATGATGCAAGGTCGGAATAATTCAAGATTCAGATGTATGTCAGGTCTGGAACTGGTGAGCATTTTTCAGATTGCTAGAGATTTTTGGCGACTTGGAGCGATTAGATAGTAAACGCCCTTCTCGATACTGGTTTCAGTTACAATTTTAATGTTGATGCTAAACAGCCGATCTTTCATATAAGCTGAGTGTGACCTAAAACACCAACATTAACAAGCGTCCGCATGGATCTTTGACCCGAATACTGCCCTTGCCAAAGATGTAGATCTCACTCATGATCTGACCATTTTTTGTCGAAAGATCCTCCATTGCCTCTGATCCAAGTTTCATTTAGCCCAAGACCCAGTGTGTGTTTTTTTTTCAAGATCCACTGGGATCCAGGATCTTGGTCTGAGATATAGGCTCATGTTTGCTTGACACCGTTACAACATCAACGGCGACGGCATGCCATACAGACTGCTTGTTCTCTATTGCCTCGTAGTTCTGCACCATGCGACTTTAAACCCTATTTTCATATGGCGGATTTCGCTCGAAATTAACGCGCGCAATGGAAGGGAAAGTATTTTGTGTCCCCACCTGTTTTTTCTTGAAAATCTCGAGAACGGATCGGCACTGGTCGCTGCTACTTTGCGACATTTACGGCAATTCATCGATTGTAAACTCACCAATTGACTCAGAAGAATCGAAAATCGGCCTGAAATTTTCGAAGTCTGAAGCATTTGAATTCAAACAAACATAATGAAAATAACGGTTCCACTGACACATGGGAACATTGTGAAAGGGCGTAAGATTTCTAAACAAAAACACGTTCTACGTAAGATTACCTTTTGAATATAATCAGTCGGCATCATTCGGACATAACTGATGGATGTACCAAGACCAAAGCAAGGGTCAGTAAGGGTCAAGGTCATCAAAACTCAAGGTCAATCAGTTTGTGGCCTGATCCAGATTTGCTTTGCAACATGTCGATTTACATGAAATATGCATTCAAAGGCCTCGATAAAAACACGTTTGCGCACATTGACACGCCTGTTTATACCAGTGACAGTGAGGGTCAAGGTCATCAGAGATCAAGATCAGCCAGCTTGTGGTCTGATCCAGATTTGCTTTGCAACATGTCGGTTTGTGTGAAATGTGCATCCAAAGACCCTAATAAAAGCACGTTTGCGCACAGTGATACGCTTACATGTACCAACGTCAGTGAAGGTCAAGATTATCAAAGGTCATTGTCTACTATCTTGCAACATGGTCCAGATTTGCTTTGCAGCTTATCGATTTGTATGAAATATGCATCCAAAGACCCTAATAAAAAAACATTTAGCACAATGATAGGGTTATATATATATATATATATATATATATATATATATATATATACATACATAAAACATACCTTAAAACTTACCTAAAACATAAAACTTATCTTAATTCAAAAACTACATCCAAGTTCAATGACCTTGCTTCACGTCTTTTGACCATGCGGAGGTTAGTAGACTAGAGGAGATCAAATGTACCAATGTTGGCTATCTTCAATAGAAATACGCCAAAAGATGCATTTAGCGCCTTTATTTGAACTCAAGCTACACCAGGACCCGGTATTGCTCGAAATCTAATCCGCAAAAATGGGAAAATGACTGATTTTGTGTCTTTGTCTTTGTCTTTGTGGTGTCTTTACGTGAGGTGATGATTAAAATGTATTACAACCATCAATAGCAGATCCAACAGAGGGAGTAATTATAACCTACTGAAAGAGTCAACGGTGTATCCATAAAACCAGACCATGTTTCTGATTTTCTTGTTTCTCTCCGTTCTTTTTCCGGATCTGCCCCTGACAACGCATGTAGAAGTATGTATCGCATATGCATTCCTTATAAATATCACCATCGGGTTGACAATAGTGATCCAAATTGCCGGTGGGCTTGGATCGAAGTCCAAGCCTCCCAAAGTTCTATACCTGGCTCTGCTATTGATCCTTATTTATGTTTCCACTACATCCTGTATTCTTTGTACCAATGTAATGGCAGCTAAAAATGTTTCTTTAACGGCCCACACCTTGTCTTCAGTCCGTCGAACCTTCCTACACATGACGTAGCAAGTCCGTTAATGATGCTCCCTGCATCCACCTTTGGCATTCTCCAAGCATTTTTCAAATTACGCGGATAGTCAGTGATCTTAAATTTCAGGCTTTGAAACCACAGTATTGCTAATTATTGGTTTGTAGCACGGACACGCAAACACGCGAGTAGGCGTCTGAAATGCCCATGAAATATCCTGACATGCCTCCCAGACGCCTTTTGAGCCGTTCGTTTTCTATGAATGATGTTCAGATTCTCACGTAGGATGTCCGAAAAATACATAGGAAAACTCACTTGATTGCAGCACGATAACCTAAATAGTCTGGCTTTGGCGCCGGAAATACCCTCCCCTGCACGAAAATAGGTTAAGGTGTCAAACTAGATATCGCTCAAAGCAGATAGCATTATGTTATGCAGCGCACTTGCTTCATTGCTTGACCTCCATCAGGACCTCCATTGGCTGGAGGTGGCGACCCTAACTAGAGCTTGGCTGAAAGTTGTTACGCGCAGCGAGGTTCCACCTATAAGGAGCTTGTTCCATGACTTCCGAGATTAAAAAACAGCACACGAGTAAACACCCTTTATTTCTGGCGTTCCTCCAGGTGCCTGCGTCACCCCGTCCGCGGCATCAGCCTACTGATCTCTGACGTGTGCCGCCGGAGACCGATGACATCAGCCAGGTGTCCTCAGCAAGGGACGGTGACGTCACGGGCCGGGAGTCGACCGCTCCGGCACTTCCGAACCTCCTTGCCGGCCGGCCGGCCGAGGGGGAGGGGGGAGGGGCGGCGGCCGGCCGGACGGCGCCGGGCCCTGTTCTGATGACGCACGAACTGCCGGCCGCCAGACGCCGAACGCCCGCTCCATTACAGCCAGACTGCTGCCGGGTCATGCACTGGATTTAATGGACCGCCTCACGCGGCGGTTGGGAGGGAAGTAATTGACGTAACAGTGGGTGATCACCTTTCAGACAACTCCCCCGACGGAGTCACGTCTGTAGAGCTGTAATTCTTATTGCAAGTGTCATATATAGACGCTTTAGGAATGGTGCAGTCTGTATCCACCATCGGATCAATTCCAAATTTTCCAGCATGCTCACGCATATCTTTCTGTGTAAAGTGCGATTCAAGATACCTCATGGTTCATAAGGTTGTTGCTGAAACACTGCCAAATCGTTGTTAGTACAGGTATTCAACTGCGTCGTACGGCGACATAGTTTTTGGTGGGTTTGGAAGCCTGCAGCGGCGTAAGATCCTTGCGAACAGTGAACAGCATGGACGGCGGCTTTGAAAGGTCGGGAGATCAGCATGCTGCGAACGCGCCGCAGTGTGTCGGCGGCCGCAGATCGACACCGTGTGCAAGTGGGGTTTTGTCATGCAGATTGGCACGCAGCCCACTGGCGGCAGCGTCTGCGTGTGAGCGATTTATCACGGGGTGTCCTTCGCACGCCGTCAATGGATTCCGTCACGTGGGTAGAGAGTGCTAATCTCTCTGAGGTCCTGTCCTCAGTCTGACGGTGACCCCCCTAGGGGGACGTGTGGAGGAGAGAGTGCAAGAAGAGTCGGTCGGCTCGCGGCCGCAGCGGACGACCCGTCCCGTTGCTCGGAGCTCGGCCCCGACGCGGCGCTGCGCCAGCTCCAGGTCCGGAGTCAAGGCCAGTTCATCCACGTCCCCTCTGCCGGGCATGAGCGCAAGCTGGAGTAGTGTCAGAGGCGCAGCCAGGAAAAAATGAGGAGCCTTTCTGGGAGCTCTGTGGAAATGCTTGCGGTTTTAGACGAAGGGACTACTTGCAGTAGCACTCATTTCATTAAAGACGTACTTTAAATTCTATTGTGAATATGTTGTGAATTGTGAATTGAAGAATATGTCATTTCATGCAGCTATATACATTGGGTGTGTGTTTGGCTTCCAACCACAATACAATATTTAGCATTCATGCGAAACTTTCAAAAAACATTGTTATACCAAGTACTCGCTAAACGGTCTGTGGGATAACCGATGCCACGTGATCGTTAATGATCTTACAGCAGTCCAGAAATGCTGCCTCGTATACTGTTACTACATGTTCGTTATTGGTACCTCCAAATGCTTGCCAGGCGTGCTTGTAGAGGATACTTCGACGATCTCATGTAAAAATCAGCGAATTTGATCGTTTTGAAGAAGGCGTTTTTGCATGGGACATCAGTTAAAATTACATACAAAAATATTGTTTGAGAAATAACACAGAACCAACCAAATCAAGGACATAGTGGGTTTATTTTTTAAACCGGCGTTGTCCTGATCAAATCTCCACATCAGATTGCCGTTGAACAGGACGAGCCGGACCTGCGGCCACGTGAGCCAAACCGAGTGCACTGTGGCTGGGACAGCCGTACCCTTCGTCCGTGAGGCCTGTGAACTTGGCTCGCTAATTAAGGAATCTACTCAGGATGCTGGTGGTTAGTGATTATCGTGTGGTGCGTCATTGCCCGAGAAAAGCATCACCGTTACTGCGCTGACATGGCAACTTGCGGTACCGAAGACCTGCATGTCACACCGCCTGCCTCTATGGTAAGTGGCATGCGGTGTCGGGGAGGTAAGTAAACCTCGCACTGCCAGTATGTATGGTGTCATGCGGTGCCGCGCAGGCACTTCCCACACTACCGCAGAACGCTGTGCCTATTTGGTGCCAAGCAGTGACGCAGAGGCACCTCTCACACGGCCGTTGTGCCTGTATGGAGCCATGCGGTGCCGGCGGGGCGCCCGACCGGTGCCCGCGGCAGGCACGTGCTCCGTACACGGCGCCCGTTTAGGTGAGTTAGTGCTGCGGCTGCAACAGCAGAACTGTGGGCGGTCTCGTTCGTTTCGTGCAAAGACGCAGCCAAGAGCGGGTACGGGCGCAATACTGCTCTCATGCAGATCAACCTTTATGTGAGAGATGGCCTGAAAAGGTCCTGGCGCTCTGAAAAATGATGGCCCTGTCTAGGATGAAATAGTGGTGGTGAGCTCTACCCTAACCTGCTGTTGGTCTTGTTTTCTATGGAGGCAGTGAGAACGTACCCTCTTCCACCATTCACCTATCGAAACCAACAGCGGCCGCAGCTCTGCACGCGGCAACGATATGACGAAATATTAAGCATCCTCGATTTTCAACTTGATTAAGACTATTCGCTGAAAATGCAATGGAATGAGTTAAGCTAGGGTCACCGAGAACATGCCAAGCTTTCCTTCGAAGGCAAAACCACAAACTATTTTTGTTGTTGATTTATGGGACACGACGACGCCATCACCGCTACCCCACAGTAAACGCCCGAGACAATATCTTTATTACGTCATTTCGTGACTCCTGACTGGCCGGACGCCGACCACCACCGTTGCCCACGGCATCCCCCGGGTGCACAGGTGCGGCATTCGGCTGCGGTCAGCCGCCCCTTTCCGGGACAGTGATCACTCCTTCCTTTTCCCCCGGGCGGCGGCGGCGCTGCGTGCCGCAGTCGAACCCCGCGCCACCGCGCCGCGGCCGGCCGGAAGCTGGGAGTGGACACAGGACCGGTCCGGGCCTCCGACCGCCCGGGGCGATCAGGTGCGCGCCGCCCGCTCCGCTGACTCAGAGGGGCCTCAGTTCCGGCGGCGCGCTGTCTGGCCGGCCGGCGGCGCCGCTCCAACTGCGCAGTGCCGCAGCAGAAGGCCCGCGGCGCCCGCCCGCCGCGCCGTGACGTCAGCCGCCTCCGAACTGGCGCGGAGCACCTCGGGCGACGCGCGGGAGGGTCCGAATAAACAGACGACCGCCGCCGAGGTGCCCTCTGCTGAACTCCAGTTTACCGACGCGGCCTACTTCAGCGTCCGCAGACGCAGCTCGCTGATGTATCGGGCTCACGCTGCTGTTCCCGAGTAAAAGAAGACGAACAAAATATAGCCTGGCAAACATGGTTTACTGACAGGCTGGCACACTGACGGCCGTGCCAGATTGTCCAAGTCGGCTTGTAATGTGAGAGCGCTTCAGCATTCAAAATGAGCGAGGAGGGATCTTTGTTCCCTACTAAGGATAAAAGAACTCATGTTGAGAACATTTGTTTCATAGTGTTACAGAAGTCAGAATACACAATATTCGCCACACGCCATTTTGCAAAACATCATTTTACAGGGACAAGAAAGCGAAATCATCTTCGGTGCGGCAAACAAGGTTCGTAGAATAGTTTAGGTACGGTACTGAAGAAGACATTGTTATTTAATTATTACATTATTCAAAATCGAAAAAGCTGAAAGCGTGCTTTACGCGCTTTTACCGAGTTGAGATTTCATGCATGGCGGTGGCTTGGAGAAGTTCAGATCGAGGTTTTGTAAGTGTTTGTGTGTGTCCAGGCTTCCGAGCGTCCGAGCGTCCGAGCCCGAATGCTCCAGCCGATCGCGACGCAAGTGGCACCATCGGGTGCGCCGACTCGGCGGACAGATTGTGCCGAAGGTTTCGAAACGATTCGTGGCGTGTGGCACGTGGCGCGAGCCGGACCCCTACCGAATTTGGTTAACCACGGGTACGGGTAAAACAGCAGGTGCTGTTGACTCACAGCTTAATGAGAACATAGGTCCTACTTTTCTTGTGTTCGGCACCTGCAGACGATCCACGTGGCGATCAACAGGTACGTGTTTTGATTTGGACTCTAGGAGCTCGTGGAGCCGGAAAACAGTGGTCTGTGCGGCTGAAATAATTTTGGATTGAAATAACCGGAAAAATTTAGTGGATACATAGACTAGTCCTACGGCTATCCAACGCCACTCCATATCATGAGCATTGGTGCAACGGGTCACGCGCAGTGCGCGTGCACCTCTTTAAGCCCCTATGTTTCTTATGGGCCAATCGCCGGAACGCAAACGGTGCGATGAGGGCTCGGAAAGGCGGACGGGCAGATGCGCAGTCATTGGCGTTGGATTCAGAGCGAAATGGGTATATATATATATATATATATATATATATATTTGTATATGTATATATGACCATATATATATATATATGTGTGTATATGTATTTAATTATCTTGTGTCCGAGAAACCGCAAGTTTAAATATCACGCGTCCTTGATACTGTTCGCTGTCATTACTGAGTGATTCAAAAACGCCCGTGAAAAATAAGGCCAGGACATTATTCCAAGGACAGTTGCGAACAAAACATTTTGCGATTTTATCCATCGTAAGTACAAATACATAGAAGGGAAAAACTAAGCTAATAGATAATTATATATATAATTATCCAACAGAAGATAGAATAGACCATTTCAAATAGAAGATTGCTGACTAATATATTGTTATAATTTTCCCTAGAAGTTTGCGAAGTTATTAGCTGGAAGTTAATAACGTCGCCCAGTGGTTGCGAAGTCATTAGCTGAAAGTTAATATACTCTCCCAGTGGTTGCAAAGTTATGGGCCCTCGGAGAGCGTAACGGCCGGACCGTGCCGGGCAGGCTGGCCGCTCAGTTTCATTTTGTTCTCTCACTTGGAGTCAGACTCGCTCGGCCTACGGCCTTGCTTGCAGTAAAAATCGGATTTCGTCACAGTAAACATTTTTTGAAAATGTTTTCTAGCGAGACGTGCAAATGATGTAAGGCATAATCCCCACCAAATGTGAGCCTGAGAAATGTTTACCAAGCCCGGTATGTTTACGTGTCAAACAAAAATTCGGAATGGGGACTTTGTCCAGTTTTTTTTTTTGTAATGAAATGTAAGAGTAACGTCAATGAAGACATCTGAGAACTTATCTTTTCATCATCTAGCAAGTCTGATATTTAATGAGCACGAACGCATGCTTTCCACAGTCAGATGTCTATGGCAATTTGTTTGGCTGACGAATGGGTTCCCTTTCCAGGGCAATATTAATCGAGCCATAATTGCGCCACGAGGTCAGGCTATGTTAAAGGAGGCAATGAATGGCCAGGATGAGGAAGGTAGCCGCGCCGTGCGGTCTGCTCTTGATGGGGATTATATATAGCCGCAATGACACAGACGTGAGGTTGCAAGCTCTGATAAACAACTTATCCTCTTCGGCACTGTCTGCAAATGCATCTTCTGGTAATGTATTTGCATGCATCATAGCTGCCAGACGTCGCCGAAGAGCATCAGTATTTCATAAGGTGAAATAAAACCTCCGGGTCCGATAATGCGATGCGTGGTCACAATGCGCGGTGCATGTCTCAATAGCGCACGGTCGCCTTGATTTACCGTCGATGGCGAGACACGAGTGATCTGTTATGTGGTTGCCTGGCCGGGTCCAACTCCAGTTCAGCTGCACGGGATGCCGGTGCTGCTGCTGATGCCGTCATGCCGTGGAACGCCGGGAGAAGATAGCCGATGCGATATCCAGAGAGAGTGAGGAGCCTCAGGATAAAGTCGTTGTGGTCCGTTTCTAGAATGTGACAGAGCCAAGCTCGACCGTCTTTCTGCGAGGTATTTCCAGGTGACGCCAGCTTTGATAACGTGGCGTGCTCACCACTAAGACATAAGCCCTCGCGGTTAGTCTTGGTATGCTTCTTGCATGGGCGCCGTGTCTAGCCAGTCGATTTTTTGTCGACCATTCATTAATGCGGATTGTGTTAAGTGCGCCCTGACTGGCTCGGGCCCCTAAAAACCTGTATTAGAGCAGCAAGAAAGAAAAAACTGTCCGTTCTTCCGGTAAGATCTCTTATCCTTCACAGTCGTGGTCAAGATCACAACCAGGCCGCACAGAAGTCAGCTGTCTCACATGATAGGAAAAATAATAGTTTTTGCATAACCACGTGGGCATGGATCCCAATTCCGGTAATAAAATTTTAGTAACATTTTATCGCTGTTGAAGGAAGCCGTTTTGTTTCAATGTACAAAGAAGGAGCTGTGCCGTCTGTAATGTACTGTCGGTGTGGGCCTCTGCGTGTCCTAATTTTCTCGATTATTTCATTTTGTTTTTTATGATATTTATTTATGATCTTATACATGGTATATTTCATTGTGATATTTCTTTATGGATATTTATGGAATTGCTTATGGTTCATTCAGCTTAAACGTTGATTTCTGGAAAAGGTTCGGTCAAAATCGCATTGAAAGTAAACGTGCTTTCCATAGGAGCCAATGGTCCCAAAATCGTAGCGCAGACAGCTGACTGCCGTCCAAAATATTTCCTGCTGTCGGGTGGTTCGCATGATAACCAAATATGCAACCCATTGAGACCATCAAAATGCCTCATAAAAGTCTACAGACCTAACTGAAGTTTCAGCAAAACTGAAATAAGTGTGATGGGAAGGTGGTGACATTTCCTGCGAGGAATATGAAAACCATGGAAATGTTATGTGAGCATAGGAACCTAAATCGCATCCTGTGCCTATCGCCTCTATTCCGCGGTCGGCATCTCCGGTGCAGGCGACTGCTAGTACCGTATGTAGGCTTTGTCTGAAAAGATCTACAAAAGCCGTGATTTTTCTTCAGTAACCTGAGACTAGCCAGTCTCCGTTTGTGTGTTGAATTGTCAATATATTTCCTCAGCCGTGTCCTTCATTGTGTATGATACAGCAGGACAAACCTTTGCAAGATTCGGCAGCGAGCCATGCCACCAGAAGCTTTTGTACACGAACCCCTTCATTCGTACCCACGAGCCCGAGAAGGAGACGTAGTGTAGGCCGCTCACGTCTTCAAGTGACTCAGCCGGGTGTCCTGAGCAAATCTAGAAGGTATCCGCATTCAGCGAGCGTTCTATATTGGTTGACGGACGGTTTCCGTCCAGGCGACCGCTGACATCACCAGGACATGGTCGAGTGGCGGGAGGAAGCCAAAGAGGTTCTCAGCATGACGAAAGATGGTTCGTTTCGGTTCAGGATTTTCCCCGTCGCCGATGATCCCCTAATTGTTGTTTGTAGGTGTTTTCGGGTGCGCCGACTACTGAGGTCATTTCGCGCCCGGATGATCCGCTGAATCCGCCATGAAAAACGCCATTGCGGTCGTTTTCACTGTAGCACGGGTCGGATCCCCCGTCCTGTGACGGTCCGATATGCACGCCGGTCCGGTGGTCACACTGCGCAGACCATGTGGCGCCGGCAGGCTCCAGGACCTCTTCGTCTTTCAGCCTTCAGCCGCTGACGGCAGGGCTCGGGGGTCTCCATATCTGCGGCTCTGCCCCCGCCTTCCGGAGGCTTGCGCTGGACGTGGAACTGGGGACACGGAGGACCAACCGTCGGGTCTGGGCAGCAAAAAGCTGGCCGCCTCCGGTCTGCAACGTGCGACGATGCCGACACATCGTTTCTCAGCGTCTAACGCAGCCACGACGTCGCATGTACCCTGCACAAAATTCCGCAGCTGTAGCAAATGTAGACTCGAACGCATCGATGATGATGAAATGGTGCTCCGTGGGGCTGTTTGCAGACAGCTTCAGCCACGCCCACTTTACTACCATTTCGCTCTAGTAACCACAGGCAACCTATCCGTTGTCGCATGCATAATGTGTGCGCGTCACAACCGGAAGATGCGGCCCGGTGTTCAAAAGCCGTCGCCGTATCAATATTCATGAGTTCCTCCCGGATCCAGCCACGTCGCCTGGGGGCGCCAGCTCAGCCGGCGCACGCCAGCGCGCCAGCCGGGCGAGTCCACTTGCCAGTGTGGGGGGCGAACACCGTCTGCCCGACCGGTTAGGCAGGCACGTTCTGTTTTGGGCACGGCTGCACATTCTGCAGAACATGAGCCGAACAACATGTTCTGCTTTTTCAGATTGCTCCTCGCTGAGGGCATGTTGAAAAGCGAAAAGAAATCTTTAAGCCAACGTTTGCTGTTTGCTGGGAACAGTGGATCACTTATCTGCTCATAATTTGTGCAATGACGAATAAGGTAAGGTTAGACGTAAAATCAGCCACTGCCAAGCGGACAAATGTCTGTGAAAGACAGCGAACATTGCCCATTAGCGCCGACCTGGTGGCGAAAAATATAGACCCTGAAGTTAAATCATGATAATCAAAGGTTTGTAAGTTAAAGGCAACGAAAATATAAATCCGATTCTGAAAAAAATACAACAAATCTTTGTTCTCTATATTTCATTTCAGTCTCTAAGCATAAATGCGAGCTATTGACAGAAGTAAATCATTTAAACTGGGGCTCTCAACTGTGGTATTGAACAACAAAGTAAAGCTGGAAAGAAATCAGAGAACAAAATCAAAATTGGAACACTTGTGGGATATAAGACACAGGTTTGCCTACTCTGTGGGATCGCAAGCTAGACTGTCCGATAGAAATTCCATGCGGGCTTTGAAATCTGGAAACTGTAATTTTGCTGCGGAAATTATGATATCGCGAGGAAAAATGTCTGTGAAGGAAATAGTGATGAAATCCAAAACTGACAAAACGTTGTTGACTGAAAGCATCCTTTTGTCATTTCTAAGAGGCTATAAGTATGTTTACGCAGTACAAATTGGGAGCAGACTTGGATAGGTGACAATGTTCATTTCAGTATGGAAATTACGATGGAGCGAGAAAATTCATCTGTGAAGAAAACTGACACGGCATTCGACGTCGTCACAACACTGTAGTTCAAAGCCTCAACTTTTGCTCCATATGATTTCGCACGTTTGTCAATATTATCCCAACTGGATGCGAACTTTGATACCTAAAAATGGCATATATGACGTATCGCGAAGATTCACCTTTGAAGAAAATCGAAGCGAAAACGAATATTGGCACGGAAGGTCGGCGCAAAACACCTGCTTATATTTTGGTATGCATTCTGAAGGTGTTGTATGCTCACATAATTGTTGCGTTTAGGCGAAAAACAACATACGTTTTCGGGACATTTTTTAAAATCCTTGATATTATCTGTTTGGCTATGGCCGCGACTGTATGGTATTCGTTCCCTGTCGTGAAATCGTTCCCACTCAGGGGTGGAGCCACCTGTACTTTGATGTTTCAAGTGCAACACCAACAATCCTGAAATTTAGCATCAGGCCTATGGTATGGGAAGAATGGAGCTAAAATGCTCCCAGCAGTAAGTAGTTAGTAAGTTGATTAGTAGTAGTTAGTAAGTAAGATTAGTAAATTGGCTGAGATTTCGCCCTTGTTCCAACTCCCGTAATTTATTGCTTCTGTGAAGAACTAGTACGCAAGGATAAACGAAGTACCACTCCAGGGTTTACCTTGTGGTTTAAGTTATATCCATTTGATAAAATGCATGTGGTGCGACATGTGCGACATTAAAGCATATCTTCAAGCGCCAACAACGTTGGCGCTGTCCTGGGTAATAAGGTTACGGATTATACCTTGTACCTTATTACCCAAGAAGGTATTACCCGTAGCCTAGTCAAGGTTACGGGTAATGCCTTGCAACGGGTACAAGGTATTACCCGTTAAACAACAACGGATAATACCTTGTGATGGGTATTACCCGTTACACGCTGAATGAGTAATACCCATCCAAAAAAGTCTAGATGACCCTCGCGGTCATCCAAGCTATGGCAATGCCGAGCGGCATGTGTCGTGATCAACACCCCTCCACTGGAAGTGACAGCCGCCGTGCCTGATCTTGTCCTGAAATTATTCACGCTGCAAAGGGCGACCAGACGCGAGGCGACGCTTTTGGTTGCCGGAAACATGACGAAGAGATTAGGACGTTCTATTATGGACGCGGCTTCGAACCGCTGCAGCCGGGACGGCTTCGTCACCGCCGCAGGCCGATTGCACCGATTGCCGCCCATCCTGCCGCCGCAGACCTCACAGACGTCACGGTGACGTACCCCCTGACGTATCGGCAGAATATCTATCACGTGGCAGGCCGACCGTCGTGCAGCGCTGCTCCGCAAAGGCGGCGGCCGGCTGGACCAAGACCGGCGTGTAGCACCAGCCTGTCACTGGCGTCACGCTCCGCCAGCGTCACGCGTCACGTCACCCTCCGAGCCGGGGGTCGGACGGCGTCTTGAACTGCTCCATGCCGGCCGGTGTCTTCCGGTCCCGTCTGGTTCCCGCCGACTCAGCTGCGTCTCCTGCCCACCACCCGGCTCGAGGTGACGTCTCGCTGGCGAAATTCGCCGGCCGGGTCCGCCAGCGCGCGCTCCGCCGGCGTCCACCGCGACTGCAAGGACACTCACGCCGCGGCCTGGCACTGAAGATCGCGATCGACCTCGAATGTGGGTTAACGGTGTGAATAAAAGCTAACCGATCGCGCGAATCGTAAAACAGAAAACGGCCAGGCTGTTCAGATGCTTTGACTTTTTTCATAGGCAGACATTTGTTTCCATGACATGAGCATGAGCGGAATGTCAGAACCATTTCGTTTCGCAAAAACGCCAAAGATGGCGAGACGATAATGTGTAAGACTCATTGGAGCGTTTGTTTAAACAGTCGTTTTAATATGGATATCATACAACATTCTGTTGTGCTGCATGTCTACGTGAACGTAAATTAGTCATACGATGGACTATTTACCCTTTAAATGCAATGACATTTTTTATACAAGCACATGCGTTTTTTATCGCGAAGGCATATCGATACAAACCAGTAATGCTTGCAAATATCGCACTGAAAAAGTCTCCTGGGCACGTTAAAAAAAACACGCAAAAGATAAATCACTAGAATAAGAACAAAGAAGCAATGAGATCAACAAGCTTGGCAACAGAAGATGAGCAACTGTTCATAGACGCAACTGCAGCACAGGTGTAGATAAACGCGTTATCCAAGCGTACTTGCTGTTTCTATGGTCACGACCGACGTGAAGGACACGTTGAAAGCTTTTGATCACATTCTTCTGCTGAGTCAGGGTGGCCAGTATTCAGCGCCCGGCAAATCCGCTCTTGACAGTAACGACACCGGCGAGGAGTTAAAACGTGGTCCGTCATTAAACCGAACAGTGGAATGCTTTTAGTCGGTCATTCGGCGAATAGCCCTTAGCGGCTTTTACAGGTCGTCGTATTCTTCTGCCGGTGCTAGAAGTTTTTGTAGGAAGTTTTTTTTTTACTATTTGGGAGATGGAGACGTGAAGGGGGGACACATGGTGTGAATGACCTCTGAAATATTTCCAGTCCTGGATGGATATAAACTTGCAGGCAAAAAACGCAAATCTTTTTTCCACGAATAGAAAGTAAGGTCCTTTATAGGTTTATACAACAAATTGTCAATGCATGCCTGAGGATAACCACATCTCTTGTCGCCACGATATCACTACCGAATATAGGGATCATACGGATCAAATTTAGTTCACGTGACCGGTGCCCGTTTTTAATCCGCCCACTCCTGTTATCTGAAGTTCTCTGCTTAGCTCCCAGACCTACAAGCTCACACTTTTCACTCCACATGACTGGCTGACAAGTTGGTGGAGAGACTAGAAAAATAAATGATCCGCACGTAATGAATTAAACATGGCATCCAGCAGAGACGGAAACGCACGCTCTCCGCTGCGCTGTCAGATAGGGAAAATAAAAATACGAAATGTGAATTACTATGCAAATTAACGGTGCCACGAATAACCTACGGCCGACCCAGGAAGGAAGAAATGTCGAAATCTGTTCGGTGCACGTAGCGGAACGCATGGCATTCCGCCGTGTGTGCCACGTCGTACGGCACACACGCTGTAACCCATCCTGATTTCTCCTCACGATAATTCCTTCGTCCATCTTTGATATCATTGCTCCGCCGCGGTCAGGAACATCCGCATGTTACTGCGTTATTGCGTCATTTTTAGGCCGTTGCTGCCCGGTTCTTTATTGCAGTAGCCATGGACGGGCAATTATCTCAGATCTCGGACGCGTTGCAAGCTTTCTTATCGCAGTGATAAAGGTGCGATCGTGAAGGGCAGCGTGCTTCGCGGCCCCCTCTAACAAGGCGCAGGACGCCGTGGCGGCCATGCACGCCCCGGCTATGTAGGCTAATGGAACGCTGCGAGTGGGTCGCAAAAGTCCAGTGACAGAGCACTATGAGCGCTAGAAAGGAGCCCGGAGAGAGCGCAAGAGAAAGCGGCAGAGGAACGCGCGGATGGAGCCAGCGAGAGCAAAGAAGGACAGAGAGAGAAAGAGAGAGAGAGGGGGAGAGACAGCAAACAAAATTGTCGGTGGGCATGCAGTGGGCCGATATATGCGAATACACGAATACGTCTAGCACCTATCTACGAAAGGTGTCGCTGTCCAAAGCGATAACCACGACAATGCCTGTAAGCAGAAGATAACTCGAGTTCGCTGTAAAAGTCTCGAACGTAACCCCCAGCGTTTCCGCCATCACCCTGCGAGGTAGATGAATGGGAGGAGAGATCAAGAGGTCACACGGACGCGGTTAAATCAAGGACGGCAGATCAGACCTTGGGCCTATGCTAATCAGCCTTGTGCGTTGTAAAAATCGGTCGCCCGTGGGCGACGTGGCTGAGTCCGTGAACGCTGAGCGCCGGCTCGGACGCTTCAAACAGCGCACATTGTTCGGTGCGTGGTAACGGATGTGCTCAGAGGGCCCATGCAAAGCCAAGCCGGGGAGACGGCGCCCCCACATTGACGAGTACTGAGCACGAGACCCCCGCGATCCGAGAGGCGCATTTATCAGCCCCGCGCGGCCAGACGGGCTTTGTTTGAAGACGTCAGGTGGCCCACATCTCGCTTCGCTGCGGATTCAGTCAACGACAAAGTGCGGTTAACTTTGTGGTTTCATGTATTCATATTCACAAATATATCATACATAACAATTTTATGTATTGCTTATAATATCATTGGTCCATAAATAGCACGCTATCCCTTGTTCATAAATGGCAATGCCTACCGAGGAGATTCTCCGGGGCACTGGAAAGTATCGGGTGTTCCGTAGCGGGTTGTGCGCTCTCCTGCCATTGCAAAACGACCATGGCGCCGTCAGACAACCAGACGAGGGGGATCGGTGACTGAGGCGCAGGCAGCACTTCCTTCGGCCGTAAAATGCATTCATATGCTAAGTGTTCCTGTGCACATATTCGGCGGTTGCACCTGCAGTCATGCGCACTTTTCCTCGTGTCATCCAGCGGCCGCCCGAGTACAGGCCGCTGTCTGGTTGCAGCCCGGCAGTGCAAGGCGCTGCACGACGGCCGCATTGAAGGCTCTTTTACCGCACACGAACACGGGGAAGATGAAATGCGCTCTGCAGATGTGGCGGACGCTCGGACCTTGTCTTTTCATTTTATTGTTTTAAAGTTTGGTCCACATTTGTTCATGCGCAGATAGGAGTGTTCCTGTATGCCTTTCTGAACAGTTTTATGTCATCCACAGCAATGTGGATGACATGTTCAAAATGCATTTGAAAAGCTAGACATGTTGAAAATGCATTTTGTTTCACAAGGTTTCAAAACATCTCATCTTTCGACATCAGAAAACAAGCACTTCATACGTCGAACTTCTGCAGCCATCGCTTTTGCGCACATTGCAGTCTCACTCAAATGACGACAAGTAGCTTGCAGATGTGCTCGTCACTGTCTCGGAAAGCGCACGCCTGAAGGTTACAGCAATGCTCTGTACCTCCCCCCCCTCCCCCAGCGCCGGCGGCTGACAGGAGAATCTGTCTCCCGGACCGATCGACGCCGCCGGCGGTGGCATTGAGCCAGCTTGCACAAGCCGCGGCCGCAGAATTCGAACAGGCGTGCACCGTGTCGGCGGGGCGTCGCGGGAGCGCCGCGATATGTTACGTTTCGCAACGGCGCCATTACCCGCCGCAATCTGGCAGCAACGGAGAGGCGTTACGCAGCACTATGCGGGCTCTGTTTTGGTTCTCTCCTGATGGGCGCCCTTAGTGAGCCCCCCCCCCGCCCCGTGCGTGGTTCAGCAATGCTGACTTCAGTGGCCGCGTGAAATCCATCAGAGCGTAGAGAAAGCTCAGAAGCAAAGAGGAGAGTAGGCCAGGAAGGCCATGAATGTATTCTCTTGGGGGTTGAACGATGCTTATATTTATAATACAGAATTATGGCTGGGTTAAAGTGTCTCGGAGTTGCAGTCAGTTTCCAGCCACTTGGTGTCTCTGTGGGGTTATTGTGCAGCTTTCGGAATGCACAATATCTAGTTCCTGGCTTTGGACAGGTCTTCGCTATTAAGACACACAATTTTTTTCTGAAAAGCGTCCTTTTCTTGGTCCAAGGAATGAGAAAACATATCTGAACACGAACTCCGATTATCTCCAACCTCTTCTATAAAAGAATGGTTACGCTTTTGATAAGCTTCTGCTCTGCATTGCAAATAAACTGGTACAAATCCGGTGTTAATCCATATAGTGGGGTGCAATGGCCCATTCGGTGGACTTCAAAAGTAATTTTATGTGCAATTTGTCACACAGTCTTAAACAAAAATGCAGTAGTGGAGAAACCCAGAGCCCAGTCCAAACGGACGGAAGTTCCGCGGCCTCCAGCAAAAAGACGAAATGTCGCCTCGACACAGGACGGCGAAACCTGCAGCTTCTTGCAAAGGACAAACAGACACATTCTGTGTAAAACAGAGGACAGCACTCTTCAGCAAAGAACATGGGAGCCCGCATTTACCATGCCAACTGTACTCGACTTCAGGCACCGTGCAGAACTCCGAGAAACGTCAGTTACCCGCAGAAGCCGGACTGTTTTCCTTTGCACCAAGAGAGACCGAACCGAGGCGGCCTCCCGCCCTCAAAACAGACCAATCGTTCGTGTCTGTCTGCGTTAGTTTGCTGACTGTCTCTCCGCATGACTTGGAGACAAAACATACACTACGCGGGCCAGCCAGTCTCGTAAATCGATCGGAGATCCGCTATCGGGCAGGAATTTGTCGGCCGCTGCGGACCGGCCCGGCCGGGGGTACGCTCCAGCCGGTCCCCAGCTGTCTCGAGCGCTGTCCGAGCTCACGGGGCGGAGTAGAGCCGCTGGCTAGAGCTTAACGAGGATTTAGGTGGCATGTTTTGAAGCGTTGTGTTTGGGGAGAGTCTCTGGTAAGCCTTCTTACGTCGTGACACGTACGCTAGTCGTTCGATCAGTCAGGGCCCCGCCACGTCGTTTTAATTGGGGATGGAGAGGATAGCAAAGGTTGCCCCAGAGGTCCGTCGGGTAAACTTGGAAAAGTACGGAATTTTGATCAAAACTCATCGGATCTGCATTGCCACTGGTACCAGGCCGTTTCATTACGGTATACTGCATGGGTAAAATGTGCTTTATTTCGATAAAGATGCCACGTAACTTCCGTTTTATTTAAAAATCTTACGTGACGGGTGAGGGTGAGGACTTTATATATATATATATATATATATATATATATATATATATATATATATTTATATTTATATGTGTATATATATACAAATATACATGTGTGTGAGTGTGTGTATCATAAATCAAGCCCGAACGTACCGGCGTGGTTGGAGTCGGGATCAAAGTCCCAGCTAAGCCGAAATCGTTGCTAGCCCCTGATCCGGCCACCCATGTGCTACCAAATTATGGAATGACCTTGCCCCAGGCGTCGAGCCAGATGGTGCTGGAGGATCTTTTTTGTGTCGTGCCTTCATGGGTGCTTGCCATGAGTACCTTCACAATCCATGACAAGGCCGACCCGTGCCCGGCTGACTGTTTCGGTCTCAGGTCAAATGAAGGTACCCGTTCCGGGATTCGACCCAGTGCCTGCCACGCACCGGATCGTTTGTCCGGCTCCTAATCTGTCAGCCCACAGCAGCGGCTTGATCCCCTTTAGGGATAGCCAGGTTTCTCCTCTGAATCCGACTCCAAAGGATAATTGGAATTGGAGGTAACACCGACACGTTATGTCCGCTGCCATTCGATTTTGCAGATGACGGATTAAACGAGTTTGCTAATGCCATGCATATATTCGTCTGCATCATCCGTACTAGAGCATCGTATAATTTCATTTCACCGCAGAATCCCAATTCAAAAATGTCCCCAAGTTTTGAATGTCGGCCCCAAGTGGCTTACTCCAATCTTTGTCCCAGCGAGAGCTCACCCAAATCTGCCATGGTTTGACTCGAGTGGGGAGGCAAACGCTTATTTTGAACTCATTATTCACTGTGCAATGTCATACAGGGTTAATGCTAAAATCTTGAACTGTTGAGAAGCAAGATCACCAAAGCCACCATTGTATGAGCTGGATTCACTACACAAAAGGAAAACACCACCTGACGGTGACCGACGAAAGCTGAACAAGCTACCCCTCACTAACCTGATTACATGCAGCTGGTGCCTGTTGGAAGTTTTTACATACATATCCAAACCTAACAATACCTAACCTGACCAGCCGAACCTGTCATACGCCTGCTACTACACCTAATACTACCCCTACGCTGCAATTTTCCAACAGTTCAGCTGTGTTTTTGGAGAATGCAAAGGATTTCATCGCCAAGACCAGTCTACTGTAATTCTGTGCAAGATCACTTGCACCGTCGCATCTTGTGGTGCGACTGTCACGGGTAATGACCTTGAATGGTGCGGTGACGCCAACTCGTAGATTACCCCGAAACCTGGCCGCTTGGCTCCGTCAGTGCCTTCCCATTCTATCTTTAGCAAACGATGTAAGAAGAAAAACACAAGTTTCCGTATTTTCCATCATTTCAGTTTACTAGCATTCAACAACATCCCACATACAAATACCTTTTCACAGAAGACATTGCTTATACCCTTCCTGATCCCGCAGCCGTCGCACAATGGCTAGTGTACATGTGCCCATGCGCAGTCCTGCTCCGGGCCGTGTGATTTTTTAATATCAGTATGATTCCCGTTTACTTCCATGTTCAACAGAAGGAACAAAAAATGTCAAATAAAGTAAATGGGCCTTCTGCAATATCCAGCAACTGCAGCATGGGCTTTCTGGCGATAATAATATCGGAGCCTACTTTAGGCTGTTATGGGCCGGGGGTATAATCTCCTCCTGTCGGATGGTAGGAGGGAATGCATCCCCTCCATCCCCCCCCCCCCCTGTGGCGGCCCCATGGGTGGACGCAAGTACAGAGTTTTACGTGTTCTGTCTTTAAAAAAAAAACAAAATACGATGATTTAGCCTGTCGGCGCTGCACCGCACATCGCTGTCATACCGTAGAAGACTAATAAGTGTGCTCACATGGTGTAAAATTCATATTTTCTTGACAAGGTCGGTAGAAAATCCTAGGTGAAAGACATAGATGCACAACTAGCAATATGCGACCCAAGTGGTTCATTTTCCGTATTAAGAGGCATCAGGCCTATGTGAGTATTGTTTCAGGCCTTGTTGAAGCACCACAAAACTGCTTCCAAAGCAACATAACTGCGCCGCAAGTAGAGGTGGTTTGATTGTTTATTTAACCATAAATGTCTTTCATAATGCATCTGACACAACTCTGCTGCGTTTACCTTTCCTTTGGGGATCCTGTCTTGGTCACCGTCGGAGTTTCCCGGGAAATATAGGTGTTTCGTTGAAGTCGCCACTGAAGTTCACGGAAACGCGCAAACTCTTGGCAGTTAGAGGCACTCGGTGCTCTTACGAGCCCACGCTAGCTTTTCGCCACTTTTCATGCCATTTCTTCAGCACTTTTGGCAAGTGTTTCATTGGTGTGTTGCCTTGCGCTTTTGAATTTCGTTTTACGTATACTCAACACACAGTAATGCTATGCATCGCAACATTATCTCCTGGCCATCCATAAATTAGGAGAGATTTGGGTAGCACCGGAGGGCAAGTAATACCGGACACTCGAATTTCTTAGAAATGGGTCTGCTTAAAGGGAAGCATATTTTCAAGAAAAATGGAGTCGGGCCTTCCTTTTTGATCTTAACTGCGAAGCTACGTGAAAGGTCAATCCGTCAAAAAATCGTTCTCCAATGATACAATTTTCAAGTTCCAAGAGCCTCTATGGATTACTTGTTTGACATAGTGCATGCTGTCGCGTAATAGCAATGCATGTTTTGTGTAAGACTGACATCTTCATTAACGATGTCACACCACCAGGCGTGACTGTCACGCGCTGGGATTGTGTAATCAGCTGATCAAAGTGACTCTGCGGCACTAGCAATACCGGCGGTGTGTCCGGTCGACATCGAACAGCATGGTCAGAGACGCCACCAGGGTTTTCAGTTAGGGGCGAAAACAAGTTTTTGAAAATCCGGAACCCCGTTCGGTGGGGGGGGGGGCTGCACACTGGCGACGTTTTGGGAAAAACTTGACATCGGTGGCAGAAGCTGCATGGGGGCAGAACGATGCTCCTGAGGTGCTGCAGCCTATAGTCTCTCCCGCTGGTGATGTTCCTGGTGTTCGCTACTGCCAACACCGGCGCTTTTGCCATGGTGTCGCGAAAGAAAGAGACAGGCATTGGGAGTAACAGAAGGGAGAAGTGCACAGGGACTCGTCTAAGGGTTTTCAACGGGGAGAGGGCAAATACATGTTGAGGGGGCGCGGCACCTATTTCGGAGCTTTCCAGCATGTTAATTCAACGAAAATCTAGGAGTCGGAGCCTAAGGGCAGAGAAGCCAGCGGTCCAAATAGGGTGGCGGGGTGTGTTCCCCCGGATTCCCCCCCCCCACCATGCATAGCTGATTCCATGACCATGCTATAGGCCACGGAATCATCTAATATATTTTGTAATCTGGCGGTGGGGGAGGGAGTACGAATCCCTTTAACTAAGCTTATACTAGGGAGTCACAACTTTGCGACAAAAACTTGCCTTTTGGAACGTCACGCGTGTCAGGGTATAGCAACAATTCCGCATGCTTCCTGACTAACTTCCTGACACCGACAAAAGCATCAGAATTTCCCTGTACTGGCTTGAGGCTGGTATATTGGGTATAATGAGCAAGTGGCCAATATTAGTCACACATGTCTAATACACGCTTCGCATATATTCGCCTACTTCGAAAAAAAAACGATGCGGAAAACTTATTTCGAAGCGTGCCCATATTTTTGCTTACACGGCGTCGAACCCTTGCCAAACCTCGGATCTCCCAATATTAAAAGTAAGAAAAATATCAGGTGAAATCTGCTCAGATTGGATAAAGAGTCTGATATTACCCTATCTTCTCAAACGTAACGCTTCTGTTTGATTTTAGCCCTTGCTCTATAATCTTGTTTCAGAAGTAACCACTGACTAGCATCTATTTACTGATCAATCGTGTGACCGGTCACCACTGCTCTCTCGCCAGCTACGCTAGTTGCGGAATACCTTTTTCATGCAGAAAAAGGAACAAGAATGCTATGTTTACGAATTAGAAAAACGACTTCCACATATCTATTTTAAACTCGCAAACATAACGTGACCTCGATAGACCAGAAACTTACCCTGTGCATGGTTTCTGGCTTGATTATTTTTTTACGCACAGCTCCCTATATACCAGCCTTTAGAATGACTACATGATGCTGTCTTCCGGTTATAAGTGGATAACTTGGAGAGACAATGAGAGGCAATCTCTAATAGCTCGATTGTCTTTATGTTTACCTCTGTGGTATCCTTTCAAGGCTAGTTTCTGCCTCTTATCTGTTGGCGGGACGCCAGGCACACGCTTGCACGTCAGCACTGACTTAACGAAAGACCCCTGACATACAGTTTTTTTTTCTTTTTCGCGGGCCTTTTCCGTTATTGCCCCTTGATTCTATACTCATAGCCTCTGGAAGTTGGTTGACTGGGCAAGGAGCAACAGCAGGTCGACTTGCACCATGGGGCACGTCGTGGACAACACCTGGACCCTGACCAAATCCCCATGGCTCACACCTGAATCCCCTGTGGTCAGAGCGGCAATCCCGTGCTCGGCTACCGCCGCGGGACCGTCCCGGACAAACACCGACTTCTCAGCCGCCTCCCCATCCCCACCCGCGGCGCCGAGACCTCTCACTGCTTAGTATTCCGACTCAGTTCCGGCGAGCGTCTCGCTCTTACCAGGAAATGTCGCGGATTCTGGTCCGGCTGAGTCAGAGGCGCCCGCTCCGCGTCGCCGGACGTGCCCGGTCGGACCGCTCCAGACGCCCGCCGGCCGACCGATCGCCTGCCGTGACAGCCGGCCGTTGCCGCCGTCACGACGGCACCCTTCTGATTCGAATCCGGGTCATGCCGCAACCATAATCGAAGCAAATACCTGATTACGCGGCTGAATACCCTAACGTGATGACGAAACATGCAAATCGTCTCCTGCACCAATTTTTAACAGCAGACAAACTGTTCAGATGTTTGTTTTTAGGCGCTCATCCGGCCTCAATGGATGCTCCGCATGCATCATAAACCTTACCACGTTTTTTTCAAAGCAAAACGTCTGCCTGTGACGGAAACGATTTCTTCAGGCCAACCTTGAAGGAGCCTCTCTGGCTGCAGAACGCTGTCCTAAAAAAGTGATCCGTAGACACCAGAATTATGCTTGATTCCGCTTGACTGAAATCGACTCGGCAAATGACTCCGAATCCGAATCCAGTTCCAAGTAGCCAATTGCAAGTGGAATCGATTCCGAATCCAATTCCAATGTGGCTAAAACTGTCTGATTCCGAATCCGATTCAGACAGATAATGTAAATACAATATAATTATAATATGATACAGATCGATGTAATCAATAACAAAGCATGTATATATACATACATATATATATATATACATTCATGCCTCACATGCACATACACATATATCAATAAGATATTAATTATCAGGTAGGTAAACCTTCTGCTACCAGGGATCAATTTAAACTCTGGCAGCACCCATGGCCTCCCAATATGGACTTGCCCCCCCCCCCCGTTGTATTAGGCAGATCCCCTCCCCCAATATTTTCTATCAGTTTTAAAGAGGAGAAGAAATCTTTGAAGATGGTAAATGATAATCAAATATTAAAAATGAAAGGTAATGCCGATCAAAATAAAGCGGTTAAATCCGTTGACAAAGTCACTGGAGGAACGTTTGGTAGTCAGGCTCTTGCTCTTCCTCCCATCCGCCTTACCCTCCTCCCCAATTATTTGCACAACACGTTGCCCCTGACTGCAGTTACCTAAGCCATAAATTCCCATGACGACCATTCAAACTTCTCAGTTGTGTCACGCGCTTTGTCCGTTACTTGGCTCACCTCACGCAGGATGGAATAATCACGGATAAACATTACCACACTCCGTATGTACCCAACAGTACTCAGCTCCGGCTAATTAACCTAGACTCAGCAGCTCTGCCAATCTCTCGCGAGTCGCGCTCATGCGCCACATTATTAACCATTGCCTAGCGTCACTAAATTGCATGAGTAATATTGGTTATGGTATCTAGCACTCAGAAACAATAAATATTTTAATCCAAATTGTTACCATAAACAACAGAAAATTTTCATCGTTTGCATAATATTCACATTGTAGAAAAACTGAGCGAAGAAAACAAGCATGACGCGGTACCTGAATATTAGCACGGCATTTCCACACTATTTGTAATGTACAGTTCTGGCGTTCTTGCGACATGCCTCAAGTCAATAACAAACGGCATTCGTCACCAGTCAGATACCTATAAGGCGGTAAAAGTCAGTGGATATATGTCAACACTATCCAGGGGCGTGGTTTCCTATCTCTTTGTGGGTGCCCCAGCACCCGGGAAATGGAAATGGGCACCCACAATACGATTTGGGCACCCATAAGCTAAATTATTTAAATATTGAAACCAATTAAACATAACCAATTTAAATATTGAAATAAATTTATATTCTCAGTCCCATGACCTGAACCACCTAAAAGAAGCTTTGTAAACTATAATCGGAACTCATTTGCTCCATCGTCACCCACCAGTTACTTTTCCCCCACCACCCTCCAAGTACCTAACATTGTGTCAAGCCGGGTCCTGGAGAAAGGTCATCCATTAAAGGGAACGCATCTACGCAAATCGTGATTTTTTTTTAACTGTGCATGTACGATTTAAGAGGACATTTTTGCGAATCAGAGCTTAGGTAACATTTATTCTTCCCAGCTCGCTTTCATTTGCTCATATTTTACTGTGGTAGGTGAATACGCTGGCTGCCAGCCCAAGTTTAATCTGTTTACCCCATTTTCTTTTCAACACTAAAATCGCCGATGAATCGGGCTAGCATATCGTTAACCTCAACGACTTCGAAGTAAACATCAGTTGAACACCAAAATTATGAAGGCGGCCATCATGAATTCAGGTAGGTACCGCTGTTGTTCCTCGAATCTCCCTCGCAGGTAAATATTACGTGAATAGGTCGAAATAAGTTAGTGTCGTTTGTAACTGCATCTGTTACAGCAAAGCAGAGTGTTGGGTAAACATTGGGTGCGTCCAAGTTTTACGTACGTATCTGTCGCTCGCCATTGGCTCCTTTCTCTGGTATTTTGCATTGTATTTTGCCTACGAATATCACTGTCGACAAGTACAATAACTAAAATACATGAAATATTGGTCTAAGGTGACCAAAATGCACTTTTCGTTTACATGATAAGCTATAACCAATCTTAAATATTCACCGGAGTTCGTTTTCGGGAGAACGGAAAAAAAACAGATATATTCCCTCTAAGGATGTCGCCGCCATAAAGCCAACTATGATTTACGGAAGTCATCCTTCCGTCATTTACCTTCCGTAATACCTTTTTAAACTCATCTCTCTGGACTTTAGGCGTAAACGCCTGTCACGACCCCTTCCCCTCTGATACGCAATGTCTGGATGTCACTATATGGGTTCTGGGCACCCACAATCATTTTCCGAAAACCACACCCATAACACTACCTAGTACCTACTTAATGTCTCCCAGGAAAGTGGTGTACCAGTGATGTCTGTGTATTCTTTTCTTACTTTTTTGGTCTTGCCTTGAGTCGAAAATCCTTCGATCTCATGTTAATTGTTCTTTATTTTGGAACACAGTCTCATTCCCAATTACATGCCAACCTATCTGACAGGTAATGTCCAGCTCATGTCATCATAAATAAACAGACCGTTGACATGAAGCTGCCCAAAACTGCTCTCAGAGCGAAGCCTTTATCGCATATACATGCATAGGTCTTAATCGTTATATGTATTACATTTTTAGACACCAAAGCAGTGGTAAGATAAACTGATAAAAGCGGAATCAGTCATCTTGCCTTTTGGTTCACTTTTGATTCCAGTGTTTCCACGGAGTAACCGAACCAATTCCGAATCCGACTCAACACATCTCCCAAGTGAATCGATTCCGAATCCAATTCCAGGCCAATTGGAAGCGAATCCGGATGCGGCTCCGATTCGGCTGGGATCGAGCACAAGTCTGGTAGACACTTTGACCTTCCATTGGGGTGAATATGCGTAACTATTTATGCCGAAATATAAACCCCAAGCATTCATGGAATATGTTGCACGTCAACTCTTGCTGCTTCCTTTCTTGTCAGGCGAAATCGCAAGCCTGAATTCCGGACGCTCCATACCTTAATTCACCCTAACGGATATCTCAGAATCCCGTAAAAAGACGCGTATCTGAGCTTAAAAGAGGGGATTCTTGTAATGCGAGGTGGAACGTAGGCATCATTTCGCCGTACCTTATGTACTGATTAGCTTGCTGTCATCTGATGCAAGCTTTTTTCGGTTTGGTCAGGTGTGATTGTCGGATGTATTAAGTTTGTATTAACTACGGGCAAAATTACGGCGTTGTCACGTCTAGCCTCATTCTAGATATACCATCTTCACTTCCATTGTCTTGGTTATGTAACTCAGAAGACTGGGAGATGAATGCAAGAGTCACGTCTTCCAATATCTGCCGGAAGGCCAAGCTGGAGAATGGATACGAGTCACGGAGTCCAGCGCTGTCTGCAAAGCTCTCAAATAGAACTAAATTGATCCACTGGACCCGAGAGAGCAGCGAAAGGAGACAAAAACTTTACCGGCGTCTGCCAGACGCGAACTACTCCATTAAATGCAAGGTTAACATGAGACAAGATTGAAAGATATACAGCGCGAACAAAAACACTGACGAAGGTCTGGAATTTGCTGGAAAAATGTCGGACATCAGATGGAGGATTTCGCTCCTGAGCGGCGTGTTCGCCGCTGTGGTCACCTAAAATAAAGACGTCTCACATGAGCCACGCACTGAGGCGGGCGCATCTCACACACGTCGCCACCAGAGATATCGGAACGCACCGCTCCCGACAGAACGCCGTACCAGGTGAGGCGACCAAGTCAGAACGCCCTAGCAGGGCGTTCTGCTATATCTGGCGTTCTCTGACCTGGCGTCCAAGCGGTCCTGTCCGGGTGCGACGCTCTCTGAACGGTCCCATCTCGTGTTCCCCGTCCATCAGGCAGCACAGAACAGGACCACCTGACGGCGTATCTCACGTTGGTGCCGCTGGAGTCACCCGTTTGCCTGGTTTGACCATTCCAACCGCTGTCGAGGACTATGGTCCTCTGTAGAGAAGTACGGTCAGTGTGGGCCGCTGGCTGTGGAGCTGTACTGTCATTGTATGGGGCTCGCTGTGGAGCTGTTCCGTCAGTGCGTGTGGCTAGCTGTGCAGCTGCATCTTCAGGAAGTGTGGTTAGCTGTGGAGCTGCACCGTCGGTGTGTGTGGCTTGCAGCTATACCGTCAGTGCATGTGGCTGGCTGTGAAGCTGTACCGTCAGTGTCCGTGGCTCGCAGTGGAGCTGTTCCATCAGTGTTTGTGGCTCGCTGTGCAGCCGCATCTTCAGGAAGTGTGGTTAGCTGTGGAGCTGTACCGTCAGTGTGCGTGGCTCGCAGTGGAGCTGTTCCGTCGTTGTGTGTGGCTTGCTGTGGAGCTGTACCGCTAGTGTGAGTGATTAGGTATGGAGCTGCATCGTCAGTGTGTAGCTGGCTGCGGAGCTGCATCGTCAGTGTGTGGCTCGCTGTGGAGCCGTCGGTACCGTCCGCGGTCCTGCCCCGGCACCTCCGGGCGACGCTGGCGGCCGGCTGGCCGGTTTAGCGGCCCGGCACCCCTGCAGACGGCGGCTGGCGCCAGATCGGCACTCCGCGCTCTGCAGGTACCGGCCGCACGATCCATTACGCTGAGCGATGATCTCATCGCCGGTGCCGTACTGCCCAGCGCCCGGGGGCAGCTGTGTACCGGGTGATCGCCGTGGGAGGGACATGGGCCTCCGGATGCCTACCGGCGGTACGACAGGGGCCGATGACCGATGTGTGCCGGCTGGCGGCAGAACGGGGACCGCAGCGTGACGATCAAAACTAGTGCAGTCATCTAGCGACGGCCATCCATGCACGTTTCATGCACAACAGCCATCCTGGTGTTTTAAGCGGGCCGATCAACGCTGCACATGTTCTCGCCAAGCGCAGACAGCATTTTTTCTGTGGGTCCGATGCCCCGCTTTACTGTGACCGACTTCGTTCTCGTGGGGACGAGGGAAAGCAAACAGCGCCATAACTTGTAATTACTGACCTATTCATGCCTTTGATATGTTGGAATATCGCGTTATTTTATGGGTGAATAAATGCAGATGAAAGCACAAGATCAGGCTTCGCAGCTCCGGCATAAAACTTGCAGTAAAACCATTCCCAAACCGTCTTTTGGTGGGTTGGGCACAGAGGCGGTCCGCAGCATACATAAAGGGTAAGGACAACGATAAAGGCTTGCGAATGTGAAAAACAAAAAATCGTGAAATTATGAAAAATCGTGGAATCATGGACAAACATGAAAAAAAATCATGAAAAAATTGGACTCTCCCTCTCTAAACCCAAACAACATTTTAAGGACTGAAATATACCCATGCTTTTAGTCTGCTTAATAGTTAACAACAAAACGATTTTATTTAATTCAAGATCAGATCCCAACTGCTTGACCGCGTACCGCAGTTACTCGCAGTTACCCTTTGCCCACAGTTCGCTGAACCATAACCAGATCGAACCAGATCGAACCAGATCGAAGCTCACTGGAAAGGCGTCTGGCAAATCGCGTCTCACGCTGCCAAAAACTTTTCAGTATGATGTATAAGCTATATCATTTGCAAGTTCATCTCGTCACAGCCCGGCCCGCCTCATTTCAGGTTAAGTACCGATTTCTGGGACAGATTTGGTCAAAAGCGGACAACAGATAAGGGTGTTTCCCTTGGACGCTCAATGCTAATACATTCATGGTAACAACACCCCGGGTAAAGTCCACGGAGACATGACGTCATACATTCAGCGCCGGGTCCCAGAACCCACTATCGTCCCGGTAACGGAGGACTGCGCGCGCATCAGGTCATTTGTACCGGTGCTGCCAACCGGTACAACACGCCCAGAGCACCGCGCCACAGAAACGGCAGAAGAAGCCAGGGAACACATGTACTGTTCAGAAACGCGACTGATTGTGCACAAGCTTAACCAGGCACCGCCTGGTGGTGTTAAACAAGGCAAACCTTCTGTTTCTAGTGAATATCTTCTGAATCTTTGGAGCCAGCCCAACGAAATTTTCAGTACCTGTCCCTAAATTAATCTTACATACCCTGACGTCAACAGCGTTGCCATGCTAGGTCAGGTCACGGAGATATGAAGTCATAAGTGAGCCCTTCCATGCATTTTTTTACCTCTTTGGGCGATGGCGTGAACATGTTTCGTTTTTTTTTTTACAATCTTGGGAAATACAAATCCTAAAAGGATACATAACCGTGTCACGTCAGTGTTGGAGGCCACGGTACGTCACATGATGGCACTTGGACATAACTGCATTGTAAGTGACAGAAGTGGTTGCCGCTGACCTTACCCATCGTTCATGTTAGTCAAACAAATCTACATGCGCCTTTTAGCAAGGCCCACCAAATTTAAGGCGAGGTTGTCAGGTCAAGTTATAGACAGATGTCAAAACGAAATGAAAGACAACATTCTCTGTGGAAGATCGTTCAATAGCAGCAGAGAGCAATTATCGCTCCTAAGGCAAAAAAAAATGACTTTCTGTCCTGACCTGGCTTGACCTTGACCGGACAAAGGGCAGACAGAGCAGAGTTCATTATCACGAGGTGTCATTTCAGTTCTGTACTTGACGCAGTTAAGAATTCCAACGAGTATTTATTGCTCTTGGGCAGGAAGGGTACTGCAACCTTATCTGACCTGATCTACACTGAACCTGGCTGGATGAAAAGCAGTTAATGCAAAACTGACCATAAAAAGGCTTCACTTCAGTCCTTTTTGTGAGTGGATCAAAACAGCTGCTAGTATCGATCTTTGGGAGGTCAAATAAGACCATTATTTCTGACCCAGGTTGACCTAGACCCGGCATTTTTTAACATTAGGGCATGCTTCTGATGCAGAATATCGTGACTTTTCGTTTGATAACCAGTAAAAGGCTCTAAGACCACTATGGTTGATGATATGATGTACGGACTGGTGCCAGTTTTTCCGACGTCATGTTATACGTTTTCGGTGACCTGTGACATCATCAGTCACGTGACCAGGCTAGCGTATTTTTTTATCGCGAGGCTTATGGCTACCGACTAGTGGTAGACCGATGTAGATGCGACGGTTTGATGCTGAAATAACAGGGGGTGTCCTTTGGGCAGTCCCCAACCCGCCAGGTGGTCGGGGGTACGAAAACATGCCAGACGGTGCCGTGTTGAGGGAGTAGAATCGTCGACAATCAGAACGGCTTAGCGGAAAACGCGGGATTTTCCGTGCGAATGGCCGGGAGCCGGAACTAGTGGTTGAAAATCTTAGCGACTCTCCAGTGGGCCGTGGTAGGAAATTAAAGGTGTTCTCCGTCGTCGCGGATGTCATCGTGGAGATTCCATTGCACTATCTTTAGGGTCTGTCCTCAAGACCACGCTATTCTAAATGTCGGCAAAAGCCCTATGCGTATATGAACGGGTCGTATGGACGGGTCGCGTGATTCGCAATAACCGTTATTAAGGTAAAACGGTAGGGTAGATTTCGATCTTGATGTTTGGTTCACTGGCCTCTTTATGGAAAAAAATCGGAGAGTCCCAAAAATCGCAATCAGGGTAAAAACCGATGCCGCAGCTAAGGTCGAAGACTGATCTATGAACTTAGATCAAAATCAAACGGTGGCTTCCGCTGACTTAAAATTCTTCAGTGAATCAACTTTGGCACCCGGGCTTTCATATGAATGGGTCGCGAGGACTTTTAAAAGGCGTTATGTGAAAAAGGCACCGGAAATTCCCACGGGAGATAAAGTTAATCAGTGACCCGGGCCAAAATTTAACCTCCAGCACTTCCTGTTCCACGAGGTTTCGTTCCAGTATCGTTATTCGAGTATTTGAGCATTTGATTTAATGTTCGCACGTTCCGTAGTGTGAGCGTTCCCTGCCGTCGCGGACGTCGTCGCGAAAATTTCAGCCACTGTCCCTGGATCAGCATGTCAAAGCCAGATGTTCTCCTATATCGGGAAGATCTACACTTAAATGATCTGCGGAATCCTGCTTCCTCGTTCACGATCGGCCCTACTCGCAGAAGTCGTGACCTGAGAGTAAAATAGAACCGTAGGTTTTGGCCTAAAGTAAAAGCGAAACGAATAGCTCTGCCGGGTATTCGTTTCACCTTGCTCAGTTGATCATCAACACCCTGGCTTTTTTATGAACGGGTTGTGACGATTCGTAAAAGCTACGAGGGAAAAAACGGTACCGTATATTTTGACCCGAGGTCAAGGTCGAACGGTGCTCTGCACCGAAATTTATCCCCACCAGACGTTTGCTCTGGATGTGAACTTGGTTCAGGTATTGTTCCATGTTTTGTACGTTTGGGAGTTTAGGTGCTATTTGTCGTTGCGGAAATTTCAACCGATATCTTAATAACCTAGTGTCAAAGTAAGGTCACTGCCTGCCAGAAAAAAAGAAAGTCTTGCCTAGATGATCCTCCGCACCTTGACTTCATTCGAACGCGTCACGTCGAATCGCAAACGCAATGATACAGGCAGAAATGAGACCGCATTTTTCAGCTGACGTCGAGGTCACGTGGTGATCTCTCCTGGGCCAAGACCCTTACGCTGCATCGCGTTGCGTAAACACCAAAACCAGTGGCCTTTGGAATCCTGCTTTTGGTTTAAACGGGTCGCAACGATCGGCAAAAATCATGATGACGGCAAAAAGAACGGAACCGGAGATTTTCAGCTGAAGTCAATTCCACATGACTTCCGAATCCAACACCGAATCCAAATGTAACTATATCAAACGTTTGCTCTTAGTCCGACACAACCTTTCAATACGAGAGCTTTCGTCAAGTATTGCATAACGCTTGTACGCTGAGTAGTTCAGGCGGCCTGTCGTGGCGGATGCCGTGACAGACATCGCTAACTTCACGGAGATCACCCCGGGGCCGCCGGCACCGCTCTCCCCTCTCCCGATCGTCATTATCCTTGACGCTATCCGGCTGGCACGGCCCAACCGCCTGGCATCTCCGAGGAAGGTACGGTCCGAGCCGGGGCGTCCCCAGACACAGTCGGCATCAGCAGCAGCCGGGTGTGACGTCACGTCACGAGAGACCGCCGGAAGAGGGCCCGGTGTGTGCCCCACGTCACGACAGGAGAGCGGAGGGTGAGGGGACAACACGGGCGAGGGATCGGGAAGATCTCTGTTGTTACCTTGGCATTTGGTTGATACCTGACCTGCATGAAATGCTTCCCGGCCGAATTTGCCGTTTTTTATTTCTCGTCCATCAAAATGAAACACGGAGGGACTTGACCGTCCCTATCACAGAAGCTTCTATCGTTATGACTTTCTTCACGATGCGCATCACCTGTTAAGCCTCATTTAGAATGCCGCAAAAGGTCCAACCAAATTTGCCCCGCCGAAACATTACGAAAGCAAACCAGTGACAGAAAAGGAGAGAAGATAGCTTTTGCAAAAGCTACTAGAAAAAATCCTTGTGGCGGATGTCGCCTCGTGAGATTCTGGTCGGACGCGACTGGTGTCACAGCGCGCTCGCCAGCGCCAAAACGGAGAAGTTGACCTCCGTGGGATCTCGCTCCATGAACGACTTCACTATCTTCGCCGCATCCGCCAGCAAGGTCTCTGGCGACGTCGGACCGTGGTTGACCGGCGAGGGGCGCCTGCCATCTGTGGAGAGATATCGGAAACTCAGCTTACCTTAGTGGACAAGGGACCGTCTGCACGGTACTTCCTCGAAACAAGCGAGACTGTGGAAGACCGATTTTTTGGCTTGGTGCAATTACTCACGCCAACACATTTTGCACTGTGCGCCCTATTCATGTCAGATATAACGGAAAATACTTATTCCCTATGAGCTAATCCTAAACGTGAACGTTTCACACACATGCGTCACCATATAAGACGTGGCCGTGATGCCATCAGTGCCACCACGGTCCCAATACCTGCAGTCGTTACCGTGCCGGCCACCACACGCTCCCAGCTCCCGCAACCGCGCGTCCGCGGCCGAACTAACCCAGCTCATACAGATGTCCGTCCATGTGCACGAACGCGATGAAGTGGGTGTCGAGCTTCTGGTCGCGGGAGGGCGTCTCCGTCTGGCCCTCGTGGCCGGCCGCCTCGTGGGCCGCCTCCAGCTGCTGAAACTGCTCGAGCGCGGCGGCCCTCTCCTCCGGAGTCTGGCCGGCCGTGCTCTGGAAGAACTCGGCCAGCGGCCCGCTGTCCAGCTGCAGGCTGAACGGCAGCCGCCGCCGCGGCGTCAGGTCGCAGACCGAATGGCGGCGACAACGGCAGGATCAGGACAGACAAACTGCTATCTAACCAGAGGCCAGTGAGGTCGTTATTGTAACAGCGTGGGAAAAGGAGACATTCAGCGCAGCTGTACGACGCAACATTGCATTGGAAATGTTAACTGGTTTGATGACATGACCCTGAATGAATGCTGTGTTAGATATTCAAATAACGTTAAAATGCACACATTATTCCACCAAGCAATACGTCACGTAGTCGGACACACCATTCTCGCATGCAACGTTCGTTATATCATGATATTTAACGCAGCAACTTTGGAAACAAGAAATGCAACTTCAGCTGTGTCAATGGCGTCGTAACGGTTTCAGAGTCACTTACACGTCTTTGTTGTTGGCAAGAGCGTGCATAAGAGCAACGGTTCCGCAAGCATTGCCAATCGTTTGCCTCATAAAGTAAACCTTGGGTGATTGGATTTGACCATCTGCCTTTATCTTGTTGTCTTCATTGGCCGATGCTGCTAGAGCCTGTCATAAAATTTGCTGTCAAATGAACACACACCTCAATAACACACGTTATGCAGTACATTACATTTCAGCAATTGTGGGACAGTCCATTACACAGATCATTACGCCAACTTTCATTCCACTGTCCGTATTGCATGGCACAAAACCAACTTTATCCAAACATTTGCAAGGGAAATTGCGCATGTATTATGTCCCTGTTGCCTTGATGGAAAGGCCCCGTCAAAAAACATCTCGACTTGTCCTCATCTTTTTATGGAAAGACAGATATAAGAGTAAAAATACAAACCTTTTCAGTCAGAGGATACAGCAGCAGCACAGCACACACTGGCTGTGGTACCATAGCTAACAGTTCGGGATCCAATCCGTACACATCGGTCACTGACCACTTTGGTGACATGCCCAGGTTGTATAAGAAGCTGTTCATCACATCTGGGTTTGACTCCAGAGGGAGCCATCGCATCTGCTTCTTCTCTGCCGAATCATCAGGCATCGTGTCAATCTGCAACATACAGAAAATGTCATCATGTGCAATCCTTAAAACATGTGGCCGGAACAACCAAACATAAATGGAAACAGGACATTATTGCGCAATATATATATATATATATATATGTATGTGTGTGTGTGTATGCGTGTGTGTGTGTGTTTGTATGTATTAATGCATATAAAAAGCAAACAATAATGTTCGGTAACAGATTAAAAACGGTTACCAATTTGACTTTATTAGATGCAAAACAATTTATCATATATATATATATATATATATATATATATATATATATATATATATATATATATATATATGTGTGTGTGTGTGTGTGTATGTATTAATGCATATAAAAAGTAAACAATAATGTTCGGTAACATTAGATTAAAAATGGTTATCAGTTTGACTTTATTAGATGCAAAACAATTTATCATCGACCAACGAAGGCAAGACGAACCAAATGAAAAAGAGGAAAATTCATATTTCTGATGAAAAAGACCAGGAGCATTAAAAGAATCATAGCCGCGAAACAAAATTAGACGGCGAGTTTTCAGGAAACACGGAGATGGCTTGGTAACTGGACTGATGTTACGACTGGCTGATGATGCCGTATGCTAAACATTTGTTGCATGTTTCACGACTGAGTACTAACTGAGGAATACTAGAATGCCTGCATTCAGGCACACATATGCTCTTTAAGTCGTATCTCACGCTGGCTCGGCGCAGGTCTGTTCCACTGCTGCCACGGTGAAGCGTAATAGGAATGTGACAATAAAAAGGAGAAAAAAGGGTCTTCTGCACAATCGAAAAACAGGACCAGTAAAACTATAGATGTTCATAGCAACGCATCCGTACTAGTGTGGGATGACAAGCATAATTATCTGTTATGAGCAAAGTCATAAGCTGAGTGCTTGAATACGTTTCACTTCATCTACCAGTGGCACTGAGCACTGCAGCCCAGTCTGGGCTATAAATCTTTTACCGACTAATACGTTCACAATCACTTGGCACTGAACAGAACAGGTATAACCATAAAATAGCTCGAGGCTCCTGACTGGCACCCGACGAGACACAAAAAATGACTCAAGACACGGACGCTTGAGCCCAAGAGGCTGTGCACCCTAAATCACAACAAACGCAAGACAGCTCAATGCTTCAGGAATTTTACATTGCCATACATAGTGCATTAATACATTAATTTGCATAATATGATGCCAGATTCTAGGGAAGACGCCTTAATCCTTCACTACTGTTTTTGAGGCCTTCACGAACTGCTCAGTAATGACAGTAAACAATGGCATGAGTGTGCTGGTGCTAACCGATGTTTCAGCTTGCAATTTCTACTGCAAACAATAGTATGGGGTAGCAATTGCCACATGAAGCTTAGCTCGTCACCGTCTGGGATCTTCCGCCACCGCGACAGCCTGAAGGGGGGGGGGGGTTAAATCGATCCCCCTTCGCATGTCAGGAACTGAGAGTCCGATCTACATAATTCTAACGGTAATCGACTTTCCCATTTCCGGATGTGAAATTCGACCCTTGGGGCTGACCCGCGACATCAAGGGTCACGAAAATGCCAAAATTTACGGTCGAAAAATGTGCCATACTCTTAACAAGGTCAAGCAATTATATCAGTTGAGTGACAACTCCCAAACTATATCAAATGAAAGATCGCAGTTTCTTGTACCTGGTGTGATGCAATGAGCAGAGTAAAAGTTATCCTGAAAAAAAGAATCTGGGAGTTTTGAAACGTCCAGTTCTGGAAATGCATCCAAATGTGTGGCAATGGTGGCCAAACGCCACGAATACTATCGTACTCTTGGCCGTTCAGTCCCACTCAGATTCCACTCTCCCATTTCTCCTTATGATGCTTCAATTTATGGTCACACGCACATCGCGCGACACCTTCCTTACGTCTCGTGCTAGCGACAGTTTGGCGAACAACTGCAGCGCTCGGCCGGGGCGCCACTCGCCACTGCCCGGCGCGGCGGCAGACGATCAAGCTCACGGTGCCCAGCGTGCCGGCCCGTCTAACGTAGATTGCATCATAGACACTACAGTTTGTATCGGATTGGCAAAATTTCGGTGCCGCTACATGAAGAATTAATCAACGTCACGTTCGGGAAACAATCATGGTATTGGATCCAATGGACTTCAGTTGTACAATAACTTTCAAAATTCGTAACATATTTACACCATCCACTTACTAGCCTTGTACTGCAAAGCCTGATCATAGAAAATCCGAAATAACGGCACCATTCGATTACCTATTCAATTTCCTACATGGCGATGGGCATTTTGCTATGTTTTTATCGGAGGCATAGCTACACTGCCAAATAACAGCTCAGTACGCGTCGGTTTAAGCGCGCGGCCGCAAATCACTCGATATCATGGTATTATTTTGCTCCTAATTTCCGTAAAATGAGACTGATGTGAAAAATGTTTGCATCGAAATATGCAAGAGTGATCAACCGACATAGACTGAAAGTCTGGTGGTCTCATCGTTCACGATTCGGACGCAATCGGCGAATCAGCGGACAGCGGAGGGGCGGGGGGGGAAAAATTTTGACCCTCCAGGCGGTCGCGGGTTTAACATGCAACTCCATAGGCAAAACAACTCTAACAGAGATAAAAATATCTATTGTTACTGCAAAATGCAAGCAAGAAAAATAAACTGTACCAGAAGTAGCTTAGAAGCGTATTTCTAAGTCTGAACAGAACCATATTTGTCCTAGCCCATTATAAACTTTATATCAATTGCATTTAAATCCGGTTATAACCAATTTGTGAGGGCCTTGTTGGAAATTCGCAATAAGCGACCTTCGTTCTAGCTGACGCCACAAACTAAAGACGTTTATATTAAAATCGAACAATCTGGATTACCAAAAGACATCGGAGAAACAAAGAACAACACGAGTTTTCTTCCGTCACCATTGTTCATAAGAATCGTTGACAACACTCAGGCCAGAATCTTGTCTCCTGGTCTCCATCAATTTTGTCTTTCTTGGCCGTAGGACCCGCTTTGTCAGTTACGTCTAACATCTTAACCTTCTACAACGATGTTATAGCACATCGTTTGTTGCTCGGTACAGTCACCGTGGGACGAGCACACTCGCGGATAAGCAGTTGGGTGCGTTTGCCCCCAACTACTCGTCGTATCCCTATCGTACCAAGCATGCAGATCTGGCTGCCGATCGTATTGCTGACGCTGCCGATCTAGTGGTTTCACTTCACAATGGTGGGCGCAAAAACCGCCGACTTCTCATGTTTTTCTGTCATAACATCCACTGCAACGACGCCAGGGCGAGGAAATTTTGTCTGTGTTCTGCTGAACTCGTAATCGTTTGTCGTTTTCAATTTCAACATCGTTCGGCAGCTTTCGTCACTACAGCACGGCGAAGTCGACAAGCCGGTCGTGCGACCGATCTTTCGTCGGCGGCAGACGACCGCACGCATGTCGGAACAAAGGAAAAGTATTATTTTGCGTGTGAAATAAGTTCTGCCGTACAGCCAACTGAAAAACATTATGAGGAGTTAGTATGTAAACAAGCCATAAATGATAAATACATAAATATAAATATAAAAATAAGTCTGTAAATTAACGGTAAATTTACAATCGAAACGTACAGGTAGCCTGGGTTAGGTCAATCGAGGTTAACTAGGGTCATGTATAAGAAATGCAGTATTTTGTAAGTGAGTAGCATGGGAAAGTGGTGGGAGCCTTGAACGAATGATAAATGTAGTTAACTTCTATAGCAAAAAGAAGCTAGGTCAGGTCACCTGAGGTGCCCGAGGCCAATAAGTATAAACGAAAATTTCCTATTCTTCTCTGGATACAAACAAAATATTTCAATTACATTTTGTGATGATATATTTTGTTTACCACAGATGGTCTCAGATAACCCCAGATGACCTAAGAAAGTCACCTAATACACGCACAAAGATATCATACCTCCTAACAATCCACCAGGTTGTATTATGATTGATTTCGACGAAATGTAATATCTTCTAATGATGACTCGGGATGAACTCGTTTGACGGGACCTAGGTCAACCTTAGTTCATGGGATGGAAGACCATGGTATGGACTATGATTCCACACAGTTTTGAGGTCATTGTTTCAGTAGCTGTTTTTGGAAAGGAAGCACAGTATTGATTTGACAGTTGATTCGTTTGACTTTGATCAACGTGACCTGCGTCATTCATTTTCTGACGAATGTAGCTTTACTATACAAACTTCCTTTCCCTGTGGTTTTATTGCAATCACTGCACTACATCACAAAATAGGGAGGTGGCAAAATACGCACTACCCCCATCAATGCGCCTTATTTTGAGGTCCACTGGCGGAGGTCCTATGGACGAATTTTCTGCAGAACAGGAATGGGTGTGCCCACATCAAAAAACGTACCTCCTTTGGTACCCTCACCAAAAAGCACCCTTGCTTTTTGTGAGAATGCCTCTGGTTCACAAATTTTGGGTAATGAACATGAGTGTACTGATTAATTCTTTCTCTTCTTCATGCTGCAGAAAAGATCAGAAGTTTTCAGCTTGACCAAAAATTGTCCTAAATCTCAGAAAACTTGATTATATCTCAAAAATAGAAATGGGGCTTAGTTATAACCAAATTTGTTATATGCAACTTTTTACACTGAATATTGAGGGGACCAGATAAATTACTTTGCTATGGCCAAACTTTGTAGCCAGAGGATACATTTTAAGTGGATTAAAGTATTGTATTGTATTGTATTGTATTGTATTGTATGTATTGTAAGATGTAGTGTATTGTAAGAACAAAAAATCTGAACAAAATACTTTTTTCACCAAAGATCTCAACATGGCAAAATGCAATGTTGGAATAAGAGAAAATACTTGAAACTACTAATTTGCAATGATGGAGATTTCACCCAATGGACCTCAGCCTGTGCCCATCAGAGCCCCCTAATGGATTAAAGTGCCAATAGGAAAGTGGACTTATGCCTCCTGCATGAAAGCTGAAACTGAAAGTGAAAACAATTTTGTCAACATTACAAAGGGACTTTACCATGTTACATAGTGCAGTACCTTCACCGGAGGTGGCATTTCCTATTCATGTGGAGGTATGAACCCCTACAGCTTTCTTCGGAGATCCCACAAACCCACAGCTTAGCTTTCTGAACCAAGGATGGGCCACATGATCCATAAAATGGCTGCTTATTTTAAAGGATGTGATTTTCCTTGCTGGAAGTTTTGATTCCCAGCCACAGGAATTTAAATGTTGACTGATGGCAATTACCCAGGTTGGAGCCATCAGAAAGCAGACAACAGAAGCATAAATACAACAAACAGGTGAACAAAACAGATGCTAAGCAACAAATGCAAATCTAGCCTTATTTGAAACCACTGCAACACCTCATGCAGACAATTAAGTGACACGCAGAAAATAAAAAGCAAACTTGCATAATGAAAACTTAATGGCACATTTCCACCAAAATTATAGTGGTATTGCTAGCCAACAATATAAAATAGCAATTCCCAGATTGTTCAGTCCAGCAGGAATGCCTTGTTTTTCACACAACTAATCCTCTTCCATACAAAGTGTACATGATGGCAATAAAAAAGATAGCAGCAGCTACCATGGGTGAACAGGTAGGTATTTTTGGTGAAATACATGCCTCACAATCATGTACAAAACCAAGGGGATTAAAGAACAGGAGTGATGGCCCAAAAACCCCACCCTTTTCAAATGTTACCAAGCTTTGATGTTACATGGATAAATTACAGTAAACACACACCAATCACTTCAAACTTTTTTGAATCATCTTTCCTTGAATTTCTATTTTTCGTAAGTTAAGACACACAGCCTCTTGGGCTGCAATGTGCCGAGTCTCGTGGATGGGTGTGGCATTGAGAAAAATTTTGTTATGGAAAAATCAATTCATCTGACTCTAAAATGCAACAATGATAACTCATTTGCAGAACTCTACTTAACAGCAAGAGAACACACGAACGGACCAGAATACTGGTATGAAATTATATACCAATAATCTCCTTTGGTATGGAAAGCTCCCTACCAACTGTATACAAAGTTACGCCCATGGTCTCGTGCGAGGTCTTATGTCCGATCTGGCGTTAGTCAGTCTTGAATGGCGTCAGTCTGCCATTCATGAATATATCCAGGAGGAATTCCGTACCTCGAATACTTCCTTTTCCTACCACACAGCACACCCGAGACCGCTAAACACCCTCAGTTGAGAGATTTCGTGGTCACTTCGACAGGGCCCTGCTCCGAATTTGTAAATAACACTATGTTTTAGTCTAAGAATATCGCTTTCAAAACGTACAAGACCAAATTTTGATTTGTGAATATCTGCTATTGATGGGAACGAAGAGGAGAATAAACAGTCAGCACCGATTCCGATCATCTTGTTGAGAACACGTAGGACAGTTCATTTATGGCGCAGATATTTCAAATGCTACGCCACTGGCCGCGGAGGGAGACTTCCGTTCGCTTCTGTTGAAATCCTTGGTCGCGACCGGCAGCAGTGTCGGTGTTTCCGTGGGTTATAAGACTGCCAAAAACGCCGAGGTTTGGTTTGGCTGAGTGTCTCTGCATTCGCCTTCAGTTTTAGCAGGTACTGATGTTGCCAAGCTGCAAGCACTCGCATCAAAAAATGGACAAATAGGAGACTTGTAACGGTTGTGGCAACATTTAAAAGACGGCTAGCATTTCATTGCTACATCATACTGACTGGACAGAATGGATTCTTTCCACGGAAGCACTTTTGTCGATGAAGATCGTCGATGAGCACTTCTGTTAATAAACCTTCCGATGGTGCCTGGATAAAATGACTCCATGGTTGATAACGTTGGCTGAGTCAGATCGAGGAAGCATGCTGGGCTTGCTACAGACCAGTGTCGGGAAAACTGACGTTTTTTGGTGTCAAGGGACACTAACAAATTTGGACTCGAACAAACATGTTGAACCCCAAACTTCACTGTTGTTGTATCACCAAAAGGCTGCATGATCAGCATTTTGAAAGTAGTTCCATGTCATGATACCCTTTCAGATCTCTCTTCAGTTCTGTATTTTTTCCAGTATTGTTCAAGGAAAATAATGGCTATAGGAAGATCTCTCCAGGCTGTGCACAGTCAGCACTGTTGACCTTCCCACTCTGATTGCATTTTTTTACATTACATTCTGCACCTCAGTAACTGCAAACTGATGAGGCATACAGAAGTTCCAGGAAAAGAATGTCATTGTTGAGGGATAATGCAAATGGCTACAGTTGTAAATATCTGTTGTCCCAGTATGTGCTAGCTGACAGCGCATCAACCAAAAAATAAAAATGGAAGATAAGTAGGGAAAAATGAAGACAGCATTGTTTGGAAATGAACTTCCCATTTGTTGTGTGTACTATATCTGCCTGATGTCATTCATATTTTTACTTCTTATAATAGTTTTTCTGCTTTACCAAGTAACAACCTATTGGGCAAATCATCACATGTTTCTTTTTGCTATGACAAGTGGCATCTGCCTATGCTTACTCCAGACAACTCATACAGTTAACCATGATTCACCATCATTGGAGAATACGAAATGTTGTTGGCAGCAGCACCCACCAGTCATGACCTGAGCCGCAGAATATAAACAGTGATTAGCGATTAATGTGCAACTCATGGAATCCGAAAGCTGGTCATTTTCAGCTGTGTCCCCATTACTCCAGGTCCCCAGTCAACCTAGCCACTGTTATTTTTCTAACAGGACATAACACAGCTTTTAAAATTAATACTTGTGGACTGTGATGGGCTGTTTGAATTTGAATAGCTACAACAAGGACTCCTGGGCAGTGCAGGTGGCAACTAAATTTTCATAGGGAATATGTGGCATTTATTGTCACAGAATCAAGTAATCCATGTAGCCTCAACATGTTATCATTTAGTAATTAATGGTTAGGTCTTCCTTCATGGCAAATGGGATTTCAGAGTGTGATCAGGCTGCTTGTTTCTGGATCTGGCAGGATACCTAAGGAAGGATTCTGGAAAGAGGACTGGCATGCTACTGTCAGCACTGGATAGGAGTAACATGTTAGTAAGGAGAATTTATGCACAAGGAAGCATGTTATACCCAAATGCAGAAACAACCAACAGAGACAATCAGTGCTATGTTGAAAAATGTAACTGCCATTTAGGTATAGATGTTTCCTTCCCTTGTGATGAGCAGCCCATATATACATATAAATATGCCACATTAGACTCATAGTTCTCATAGGAATGGGTGACAAAATTTTATACTCCAAAAGAAGATTTATATTTTGGCATCAAGAACAAAAACCAGGTTTCTAACACTGGCATGGACTAATTCCATTGGAACCTTTTCACCATGTTCATACCAAACTGATAAAAAACAGAATTGCCACATTTGTCTCCAAAAGAGGATTCCATTGTAATTTGAGTGTCATTAAAATTGCAACATTAACATGAATGCTCCTCTCTTGGTGATGATGGGTAAGGCCACAGGGTTCTTTAATGTTGCCTTTGACTGTATTATCAAATATACTAAATCTCTATTCATGGTGATTTCTTGAGTGATTTCCCTCATTGAATGCTGAGAATGTGGTGTAAATTACCAGTTTGAAATGCAATATCTTAGATGCACTTTTTATTGAAAGGTAGCTGCCAGTTATCATTCATTTGGTCATGCATCCATAACATCACTGAGATCATATGGAGCCTTTACCTTGGAAAGACCTTGGACTTCTGAAACCCCAATATATTGTCAAGAATATGTCTAATCAGTTCTGTATCAAAAGGTAACTTCATATCCTGTCAGATTTCCAAGGGAGAAAAAAGGTGTATTTCAGATATACAAAACCACCTTGAAAGCCCACAGAGAAGATGCCGTAACTGGTGGACTTGACAGGACCATGAAATATTTTGTTTAGGGAAAGATGCAGGAAGTTTGTAAAGTTAGCTATGATAAATTCCATGCTCCTGGCCGGAGGTGTGCACTGGTATGGTGGTGGTAGCAACGTGAAAACAGCCTACATTTTCTTTGCACCTGCAGGCTGGTCCTTTACCATATCGTAGCACTGCATATTGTTCGGAGCCACCGTTGTTAGCGCAGGGTTTTTACATGTCGGCGGCCGGCTTGGTACTAGTGAGCGGCGTCCACGTGCGTTGTCGGCGGTTACGCCTGCGGCTCTGATCTCATCAGTCGAACTCCACGGCTTCCACAGTTGTAAACGTTGCCCTAGTCTCGTCTTGTACTGTTAGCGCCAGATCACTGACACGTGCGCTGCAGTAGCGCACGTCTCGGGCCCTCGTAACATTATCTTCAGAACTCGAATCCCGGCGAAAGCCCTCACACCCGGCCAGCTCGGGCTGGCAGCTGTCGCCGGGCGCAGGCGGCTCGGCTGGCACCACGCGCACGCCATCCACAGTCCGCGACAGAACACAGGCGAACGAACCTGCCATTCGCAGCGGATCTCGCCGCTCTTCGGCTGCTCAACCCTGTTGTGAGGTCAACGCCGCAGGCGCAACCGCCGCTACCGCATGCGGGCGCTGTCGTCCAGTACCAAGCTGGCCGCCATTATGTAAACCCCGTGCATTGGAATGGTTTTTGGTACATTGCCAGGTGTGAAATGGGCTGCACGTCCCATTTTAACTGCCCCAATGATTTGCAGGGCTGAGCAGTCATGTCTGGCTTCTACGGAGACTCACAGAACCAGAACTACGCCTGGGGCGAGTACAACATGGGAGACGACACCGACGAGCTGCAGCAGGACATGTACGTGAAAAAAGTGTCAGACAGTGCCCCTGACGCATGGAAATTCCGACTTGATAGTGTTCCAAGACCAAAACGAACTGTTCCACTGGTTGGCTGCTGGGTTGTGTGCCATTTGTATGATGTTACCATCGCGTATACGGCTAAGCACTGATGCGTCAGCCGTGTCCCGTTTGACCCACCCCTCGCTTCCGCTGTCGCCCCGTCGACCCTCGCAGTCCCGAATCTCAGCTGACCGGCTCGTCCGGCCCGCCTGCAGGGGTTTCCAGTCGTTCGACTACGGTGGCGCCGCGCCGCGCCAGGACAGTGGCGCCGTCGGGTCATACCTGCAGCCGGCCGCGTACTCCGGCAGCGTGCTGACGCCCGAGCCGGTGCCGCGGTTCCAGGAGGCGGCCGCCGGCGAGTTCGACCAGGAGCCACCGCTGCTGGAAGGTGCGTCCCGGGCACTGCGGGGTCAGGTCTGCTGCGACGGCGGGCGGTGTGGCTGACTGGGGGGAGGGGGTATGAAGTGTATTGGGACTGGTGCATCCCGTGAAGTCGTGAAAGCGCCCACGAGGGAGCACGCGGAATATGGGGACATCGCATGCAGGTGATCTTATGATGCAAGAGGTGATGCAAAAGAACCCTGAAAGTAGCAAGAGGCCTGATATTGTTTGGGATGTGCTGGATGGCCCTACCGAGTACGTGGCCTTCCACCGCATCGTTGTTTGAGCCATGATGATATTGGATGCTCTCGAATGGCCACTTCCTGCGACGCCGTTAGTATTGAGTTAGTCTGATAGGAATAGTGTGGCCGACTTGCCTGCGCGCTTCGTAAGACTACGTCGCTTGCAAGTTCTGCTCTGATAACAACTGCGGTTCGCCAGATTTCCATCTTTATTTATGGTTTCGTGGCATGTTGGAACCCATACGAGTCCATTAGCTGTGACGGAAAATGTCTCCTTCGCTTTGGAACAAGATGAATGATGGTTGGGAGGCCCTTGATTCCTTTGCCGTCTTTGATATGTTATGGCATTTGCCAATCAGTGATGACTTATTATTAGTTAGGGGCATTCTAAACGCTAAAACATTTTCCATGTCAGTTGACGGCTACCCAGTACTGCTAATGGTATTGGACTGATATTTCAGAGGTGGCCTTTGCTGGAGCCCGTTCGGATTTACCCATTGAATGGTGTGGTGGCTTTGTCTTTGGAGACGATTCCTCCAAAGGACTGGTGTCGACGTGATGTAACAGATCATTATTACCGGCGATATCTTGATATCTACCTGAAGTGGAACGAATTTTATTTACTATTCGCATAAAAAATGAGCTTTATTTAAAAATATGATTTGGCCTATATATAATAAGTAGCGTTGGAAATTAGGTTTTTGTTCTTGGTGTTGGGATAAAATTTTGTTTTGTTTTGGAATGCAAAATTTTGCAAACAGTAATACTGTTTAAGTTGGTCTTCTTGGTGCAGTTCAGTTGTGACATTATACCTGCGTCTTACTGGATAAAGACAGAACATTTGCTTGCAGAGTTAGAATTTGTCAACATGGTTATGATGTAGTTTCTTGATGGAGGCACAAGATCAGACCTTTGGAGTACAAAATGTTTTTGTGACGCATACTTTCTGGTGTTCTTCAACACCAAAAAACAGCACCTTTTCCAATCTCGCACCTGAGTATGTTGGAATGTGTAACTTTGAGGTTCCATGCTAAAGAAAACTCGTAGTTTCGAACTTTAAGCTTGTAAGTTTGTTAGTTTGTAAACTTGGAACTTGTATCGCGAACCTTTTTGTCAAAGACCACGCACCATATGGTGCTCGAGAGTCTTCAGTATGCCGTGCAGTACCAGGACACGCCGCCCCGTGACCGGCGGACCCTTTCGTTGTCGGGGCGGCCGCTGTCTTTTGATCTAGTTCTGCCGGCACTGGTTTCTAATTTCCGGCTCCTTGCCCCTCTGGTCATGAACCGTCGTGGGGCCAGGCAGCAGAAAATGGCCCGGAAAGAACGGGTCCTGCTCAGCGTCTGTTCACTCCGGTTTCATCGGACGCGACGGTGAACAGATATAGTTCATTTGAATTTGCTCCCGGTTCGTTTGTTCGTATCGCTTCTTGTTTGCCTCCATCATTTATTCTTATCGAGCTCGGATATGGAATTGTTCGTGGTTGAAAGCCCAGCTGGGTTTTCTTTAGGTTGACGTATTGCCTGTAATCTGGCTGTTGCCCTTCCTGTTTGATTCTTATCGTTCACTGTCACGCTGCTGTTCCCCGTTTTCCTTTCTTCGGTTGACTTTGTTATCATTCACTGTCAACGAAATTGATAACACAGGTCGACATCCGAACAGACGAAAGACGGTCATGACTTAAAACATGCCATGACTTAAGGCATTATGCGATGACTTGAACAGGCGCTGACCATTGACCAGTGTACACTGGCAAGCAGACCCAGACTCAGATATACATAGTTGGCCACTGCCGACAGAATCCGGGACAAGGACCAGAGGACATAAAATCACCACCATTGGCGCATATAGGTCGGACCTTAAAGGGCACCGGAGACGTAGGTGACGTAGTTGGTAAGGATGGTTTCATGTTTCATTCATGGATCTTGCTGTAGTTTAATGTATACCTTTTGGTATTAAGAATCCCGATATATGTTTTTTTTTCATATAACCCATTAAGTTCTGTTCTCCCGCCACCTGTAATTCCATGACCTGCAGTACTCCTGTACCAGTCGGCCACGATGCAAAGACCTTATGTTAATCACAAAGCAGTGAGCTATATAAATAATGTGTATACAAATACAGCTATACAAATAAGACGTATGTAGCCATGGTACCCCGCGCAGAAAGGGAAAATTCACGACTATTCTGCAATAGTCACCACTTTTAAAGCGTTCACTCGTTCCACTTTTAAAGGACCTTGTGACTATACCTTGTATCGATCCCACAAACTTAATATCAGTAGTGATCAGGGGCGGATTCAGGAGACTCGGTTGGGGGGCACTCTCTGGAGGGCGCCATGGGCGGCCTCCGACGGGGACGCCTTCAGTTCTGAGGGGGTGCCATTGGCACCAGAAGTGCCATCTGTGCAGGCGAGGGCGTCTTCGGCGGAAAGGGACGCCTTTGGGTGGGAAGGGCCACCTTTGGCGGCACGATGCGCCTTCATTTGTTAAGAACGCCTGCGATACCAAAGGCGCCTTTTGTGGGCGGGGGAGCCTTCGGTGGCAAGTGATAGGGGTGCCCTGATTTGGATGGAATGCTTTGAGTGGAGCAGGGCATTGTTGTTTTTTTTTTGGTGTCCAGGGCCAAAAAATGTGCTTCAGCACACATGTACTTCAAAAGCCACTATTTCTCTATCTTAAAAAACCGCATTATCAACATTTTAGCGAATAGTCTTGTTTCACAGATACTTCTGAATTAACTCTGTCTCCGTCTGCACCAAGCACAGAGCACCTCTAATATCTTATGTTCTCTACACCCAAGAACTTCAGAAGTCAGCAATTATGCAAGAATGGAAATTAATTGCACAGGGAATGTAACGCTTAAGCTACCTAAGTCAAACATTGATTGCTTACTGCTCTGTAAATGATTTACGTTGTGCATTTTGGAAAGGGAATACCTGCATGTCCACAAATCATCTTTCTGCTTGACAGGATTTAGAGATGCATGAGAACAGTATCCATAATTGGTAAGAAATTCGCAAAGATGGGTACGGATGAATTCACACTTGAAGTGCGCTTTTAAAGTAAACACCAGAAAATGAGCGATATCGGACCGTAAGTGAATTAAACCAGTCTGGAGTCTACAAAGACGTTTTCCCTTCAACTTTAGCTGCATTTCTGTAAGGAAATATATCTCACCATTCCGCATAGGCCCATTCTTAACAAACTGAAATCTGTGAGGCCTGGATAGGTACTCTTAAAAGGCACAGTAATTCGCCGTTCTTCCATGAATTATACGTACCATACCTGCCTTCTCGGCATGGTGCTGTACACTCCGTCTGACACAAAAGAGTCATACCTATGTCTATGGAACCCAAAACCCAGCACGTAGTGATTGGACTGGACTTGACCTCAGTAATAGGAGCAGAATAACGGAACGCAGACGAGCGGTTAACATGTAACTTATGGCATTGGAAAACTCAGGGATTATCAGCTGCATCTGCATTATTCCAGATCCCCGATCGACCTGGCCACTGTTGTTTTTCTAACCGGGCGTATCACGACGTAGGAAATTAGAGCTCGTAAACCGTCGATGGGTCGTTCGAATTCGAATACATACGACCATGACTCCTGAACAAAGCGAACGACGAAATAAATTTTCGTAGGAAACATGTTGCAGTTATTTTCACGGAATCGACCAGTCCCTGCAGCCTCGACATGTTACCGATCAATCGTTATCGGATGGGTCTTTATTCCTACTGACAAGACTTCATAGTTCGATCAGGTTGGCTGTTTCTGGATCTGGCGTGATACCTTAGGAGGGATTCTGGAACACAGGATCGACTTGTTGCTGAAAGATATCTATGTTGATTGCCCCAAAACCAGCAACCAATAACAGAGAATCAATGTTATTTCTCAGCATTTGACTGTCATTGACCTGCAGAAGTGTCCTTTTTGTGATGACTGATGAGTTGTCCCATATGCATTTAAGAAACCAGGATAGACCGATATTTCTCCTGCATTGCAATTGCAATCCAACATGATATTCTCCTGCAAACGCATTGTAAAATTTTAAGTTCCAAAAGAAAATCTGTACTCCGGCACCAAGAACACATTGTGTCCGGGGTACAAATGTGGACAGGAGTGCATTTGTTGGAAGAGTCGCCTTCATTGTACTCGGTCAGCAGGCACGCTGTGGGTGGAGCAAAGGCGCCTTTCAGAGTAGATGTTTTTATGCGATTCGATCGAGGGGAGGAGGAATGCCCCTGTGCCTTCCCCTATGTATCCACGCCGTGGGGTTGTTGTTATCGGGGGAACCACATAGTGACATAGGGAACATAGGGTTCGGGCACTTTCGGACCATGTGTTGTCAGAGGTTGATCAGTGCGGCAGGCCCACTAAGACCGAGCTGGGCTTTTTTGAGATGTTACGTATTTACGATCTGCGTATTTTATTAACTGATAATGACGTGTTTTGTGATTTTTTTCTTACTGCTTGGAGGTGCAGTCAGGAACCCGCCCCGCCTCCGGTTGCACCCTTGATCACCACGGGCAGAGACCGTAGAAAAGGTGGCTTTCCTCGCTGGTATGTCAGCTCGTCAGATGACGGGCACATTATCGTTATCATTATCACTGACTTTATTTCGTATCGTTGCGTCGCGATTTTCTTAAATTACACGAGGGACGCTGCAGTTTGGCGCCGTCCCGATGCCACTCTATCCCGGCAGAGGGCGCCGCAGCCCAGAGCCATCACCGTTACCGCCGATCTCGCCGGCGCCGTACATCTTTGCGCGATAGCGTTCAAGCCGAGCGCGGTTATCAGCGTTAAAGTTGGCCGGCGGCGCGGCCGCCGTCCGGGCTGGCGATCGCCGCCGGCGATAGGGAAAAATCCCGGCCGCCGGAGCCGGCCGGCTGCTCATGACGAAAGTTGGCCGCCTGCGCAGCGGCCGCGCTCAGCGGCCGCCCGGTGACCTGGCGGCCCGGGGGACTGACGGGCTGGGGTACCGACTGACGGCCTGCTGGGACTCGTGGTCTTGCCGAACACCTGACTGCCCTGGGCGGTGGGACTGTCTGGCTACGTGAGCGAGTAACAGTACGGTAACGATACGATAACGATAAGGATACGAACGGCGGACGGGTAACGATACGGCGGTGACGCAGTAGCAGCGAGCGAGTCGACCACGTTTCTGGTCGCCGTTTCTGTCGGGCAGGATTTAAGACAGCAGTTGTTATAATTTCGTTGGTTTCAAGTTGCCACAAGAACGTCGTTGCCATTTCCTCCACCCATTCAGGTCGGAGGGTTTTAAAAATGCGTTTCATATGCCCTACAGGATCCTCCTCTCTTCGTTATCACAGTGTTGTCTTGATCTTCAGAGACCAGGCTCTTCCTTGTCAGATGAAAAGGCTCTTTCAGCAGCTTTGCTTGTGGGGAAATCTTCGCTGTATTTGTCTTTCGTTGTATGAAATCATAACTCAGAAGCAACGGCTTCCTTCTGAATGATTATTTCTAGCCTCACGGTTGGCAAGAATGTGTTAGTAATGTTGGCGTATCTTTTCGCCGTTGAATTTCATCAAACCAATGGCCTGTCTCGTGAGCTTTTCATGACCATTGTAGCATTTTGCTCTAAGTTTAAAACATTCGGGCGAGAAGTTGTATGTCTTCCCTTTTGAGCTGTTTTGCGTTTTTGTAGATTTCCTTTCGTGCATATTTTTGGGATTCATTTCTTTCCGCGTCCGTGCGTACAAGCAGTCATTGCATCACTGGTTGACATGTTCTGCTCGTGTCTGCTTCCCTTTAGGTTCCCATTATGCAAGCACTTCCTGGCTTTGAACGGTAGACAACCACTAAAAGTTTAATGCAGAATATCCTCACTACTCCGACCAGTCTGACGATTTGCGAAAAGAGCCGGCTTGGCAAAGTGCAGATTTGATCGGGTCCCGTAACCGATCGGGCTGGGCGGCCGCGCGAGTCTGGGGCGTAATATGGTGACGGCCTGTGGGAGTCCCGCCCGGGACAGGACGGCCGGCCCGGCCTGATGGCTCGCAGGGGAGGCAGGTCCGCTTAACCGGGTCAAATGGGTCATAGCCGGCCGTCAGTGGAGCCTATCAGTCCGTGCTCGTGACAAAGTGTCGCCCGGGGAGCCGTAGCGATGAGCGGCCCGTGGTGCCGACTGGACGGCGCTGGCCGCCGCCCGGTCGCGGATGAGGGCTGGTCCGCTGGAGCGCGGCTGTCTCCGGGCGTGTTCCGTCTCTAGCGGGCCGGCCGCTGACCGCGGCGGGAGCGGCCAGGCGGCGCCGCGACCAGGTCGGAAACGTCGAATAAAGTCGTACCAGGCTTTCCGACACGTCTTTCTGCGTGTTTGAGATTTCCACTGACGCCGTCTGTGGCCGTCTCGGATTTTGCCGTCACGAACATTGCTGACATGCAACGTTCGTGAAGGCAGTGTGGCCGTGTGGCGGGACAGGGTTCACGGATGGGCCACTTTCGGCGCCGTGCGCTCGTGACCGAGCCGATGGCGGCGGATGGGTGCCTCTCGGCTCCGATCGCGCCGGGCGGCGGAGATCAGGCGGTGCTTTCCGGCCGGGCGGCCGATTGTCGTGACTGATTGGACACTGTTTGGCCGTCGTTTTTGCCGGCTGGCGGAGCGCCGGCCGCCGGCGACGACCGGACGGCGGCTAATGGGGCCCGACGGCCGCGCCGGAATCGTCCCGACCGACGGCGGGCGGCACCGACAGGCGCCGCCGGGCCCGGCCGACGGCAGCCAACACCGGCCCAGACGGCTGACCAACTGCAGGGCTATACAGCTGACCAATAGCAGGCCCAGACCGGCTGACAACAACAGCCAGCACCGCGCCCAAACGGCTGATCATGTGCAGGGCCAAATAACTGACTAACAGCAGGCCTAGACGGCTGACAACAGCAGCCGACACCGGGCCCAGGCGGCTTCAGACATCCAACATCGGGCCTGGACGTCGGACTAACCGCAGCCAACACGGAGCCCAGACCGCTGATTAACACCAGGTATGAAACCCAAACGGTTGACCTACGGCATCCGACACCTAGCCCATACGGCTTACTAACAGCAGCCAGCTTGGGGTGAAGACAGCCGATTGAGCTTGGACTAACATTATCCCGGAGCTAACAGCGACCAGCACGTGGTTGAGGTGACTGAAGTAGCCCTGGGTTAAGAGCACTACCGAACTGGAACGGCTGACGGGTCTGGAATAACAGTAGCACTGGATAATCAGCGTTCAACACTGGGCTGAGACGGCAGGCACAGCCTGATCAGGCGAGCGGTAACCACATCATGCAGATGACTGCCTCCCATATCGCCAGCAGCTAACAGCCCATCCCATCGACGTTAGCACCGCGTCAGCGGCTGCTCTGCCTGGAGCGTCCCCAGTCCTGGTCTGTCCGGCAGGCGTGATCCCCTCGGGTTGGCGGCTCCGAGTCTCAGCTGGCCGGCCGGCCGGCTCCAGAGGCGGTGAGCGTGCCTGTTTCTGTCGCGACTGGCCCTGCCGGTTCCGTGCCGCGTCGGAGTGAAGGCCGCGGTCATCAATACCCCGCGCATCGCTGTCCGCAGCGTATCGTACCGTCGAAATGACACAGCCGGGCCCATAAATCGGAGCGGCGATCGCATTATGCCTCTAATGGGATTCAAACAACTGCGCCGTCCGGAAGTGGTCGCGCTCACGCGATCGGCGGCGGCGTCGCCGAACGGATGACAGCCAATGCGGCGTCCCGCGGTGTCCGCCGGGCTGTTCAGCGGCTCCGACCGAGCCCGACCCGATAACGTGTGGCCTCTAATCGAGCCCGACGTGGTGAACAGGCAGCGGTGCGGTGCGGTGAACAGGCACTGGAGTAGCACCTGCCCCGAGGGCCACGCAGTGGAGCAGAAGCCACACGGCAAGAGGTGCACAGCGTGGGTCGCTATGAGCCCCCGAGGCATCATCGGGCCTTTTTGACTCGAGGGCGACGATGGAGAAACCGCGACGGTGACCCAGACCCGTTCGAGATTATTCTCAAGTTTGCCATCTGCTCCGTCGGCGCACAAGAGCTGGCTTCGCTTCGGAATGGTTCAAGCAAGATGGCGCCCTCTACAGCGATCGCAACAAGACGCCTGCTCTGCGAGACTTTTGGAAGCCATCTCACTCAGGACGGATATCTGGGCGCCTTATTCACGGGTTTCAGCCCTCTGGACTTTTGTTCTCTGGGGTCACACGAAGGACCAATTTTCAAGACACCAGGGACCGCGCTGAACCTAAATGCAGCTGTGAAGCCGGTCGTAGCATCCATCTCCAGGGAGACCTGCCAACATGTCTGCTGGCCAAGAGTTCACCAGCAGAATCAAGACATGCCTGCAACACCGTGGAGCGCATGTTGAGGGGAACGATAGCTGTGCTTGGTCTGTGTCACTCGGAACTGACAGCGTTCGTCCACTGTTTTTTTTTATGGGAATTTGTTGATATCCATGTAAAATTCCCACGTTTTCTGGTTGCAATGAGAGGTCATACTTTCGTCTGTTCTGGATACAAGCTGACCTAGGCGACTTTAAAAGTGTTTCCCTACTTTTGGAACACCCGGTAAAATACTGTTGTGTGATCTGTGGTGAGTTCTAATATACGTTAGTGCTTGAGTAAGCGTGACTGTTGTAATAACGTGAGATAGATTAACCTGAAGGTCATGATATAAAAAACACGAAAACAAATTAATCCTATATTTCAGTCACGGGCCTCCTGCAGGGAGCATCCCTGAGCAAGACCCGTGGCCAAAATGTAGCATTAATTTGCTTTCGTGTTTTTTTCTTGATATCCTATGCGTAAGGCCAGTTCTGTCTTACTGATTGTGGTGAGTTCCGTTAATATTACGCCAGTAATACGTAAACCCTTTAGATAGGTTTTACCATACTTTACTTTTCTACAATCTTATTATGACTCAGCGAGGAATGGAACATAGTTTAGTTTCACTCGGAATACGAAGTTTGCTTCATCCTAACATCCTGAAGTGTCCTAATACATTTTTTTTTAACGCGTCGTTCAGTAGCGCGATTGTAATCTTCAGACTTCTTCCGTCCTAGATGGCGATAGCTCTTTGGGTCTTCTTTTGAGCTTCCGCCGACATTTTCTTTCAAAAGCTACATCTCTTTTCAGCTACTGATTGGTAATCACCGTTGTTTACGGGCGGATACCGAGCCTGAAAGCCCGGGAAGCGTCAGCCCCGTGCTCCTGCCGGAGGAGGTTCGTTGATAAACTTAATGGGATCCGTGACGGCTCCCAGGGTGTTCGCTCTCAGATTACGTTCGGGAAAGGCTCATCAAGCATTCTTCTACTTCAGCGCGTACACCATTCAAGCGACGTTGTACCTTTGGCACATTGCTAAAACCAGTGCCTTTAGCCCGTTTTATCACAGCTGGAAAAGGACGTGGTTTGAATGTCCTCTGCACTTGAGATGTATACCTGGTATTCATATACATGCATATATGCAAACTTGTCATGCCTTCTGTGACAGATGGCGCTTATCGGTAGACATCGCAACCTGCCGTTCCGAATAGGACCACTTGGTTGCGAATTTACTGGTCGTTGCGGCCTCCAGTGGGACCGTTCGAGCTCATTCAAACGCCGAGTGTGGTTTTTGATGATAAGGGACGTTACAAGTGTATGCTAGCGTATGCGTTGGTTAGTTTCGAATCTAACAGTTCCTGGCGATGACTGTTCGTGAGTCTGTTGAACTTGCGCATCTTTGGTGGATTATGGATGAGCCTCTTGAGATATTCGGAATATCCCAGAAATGAAACGAGTCCGAAAACTGAAATTTACAGCCTTTGCTTTGGCCTTTTGGTACATCATCGTAAATTTCAAAACATTTTTGAATGCTCTGAAGTCTTGGCACGTATATTTTTATGTCTTCCCCAAAATGTTCAGTGAGTGGTGATTGAAAATACGTCCATTTTCCGTGAAGTTTAATCAGCTTTCGATTGCTGCCACCCTCATCCCTGATGCCTTCTTCGTACCCGGTAGCATGGGATGTTCCTGAGTATCTCCCAGAACGGTGAATGGCGACGCAAAGATCCACCATTACCCGTTAGTTATGCTCGAGTTAATTCGACATGTCGTCGGGCTGTGTGCGACGCCCAGTCCGGCTCAGTGGGTCCAGACCGGGTCCAGTCCGGTCCAGACGCCCAGGGGGTCCGTCTCGAGTCCGGTCAGCTCGGCCGCTCCTCAGTCTCCGGAGCGCCCTGCCCGCCCATCGCCGGCCGCCCGCCGCCCGGCCGCGCCTGACGTGCCGGGCCGAAGCCGCCCGGCGCTTGTTTACCGCGACGCGGCCGCCGCCCGGGGCCTGCCAGCCCCGGCAAACGGTCACTCCTTAACTTTTCTGTTTACGGCGCCCTTGGATAGATTGCAGCGCCGGGCTGTCGTCGCCGCCGCCGCGCCCGACCGACGCCTCTCGTCCGTCACCGGCCGGCGGCGCGCACCGCCGGCCGGCTTAAGTGGCCAGCCTGTTGTTCCCCGCGGCCGCTATAAATTACGCGAATTTTCGCCGGAGCAAAACAACAGATACGGCCGTGAGTTGTCGAACTTTCCGCCGGTCTTTTGTTCGGGCTTCGACGCACCGTTGTGGCGCGGAGTGGGCGATTCGTTCGGCGTCGGGCGGCTCGTTTATTGTGCCGTCCGTTCTCTCCGGCCCGACCGGCTCCCGGCCGGCTCTGCCCGGCCCGGACCGGCTGGGATGGGCGGGGCAGGGGTCGGCTCTGCTCGGGCCGGCCCAGACGTGGGTGCTCCCTGCTGGCTCTGCCCGGCTGAGCCGGCTCTGCTCGGCTCGGCGCGGCTCGGCTTGATTCGTGGGCTATGTGTGACATAGGTAGGCTCGTGATGTTGTAACTCAGAGATAATGTTAACGTGTAATCATACCTTGCCCCTTAAAAATAATCAAAGATTATTGTGTGGAATTGGGTTTCAGTGCTGAAAACAGTGTATGGCTTAACAAGTAAATGCCAGGCCTTGACATCACTAGAAAGGAAAGTTTTCGCAAATTATTCATAAATGTGATGCAAAGGCAGATCCTGGTTGTGAATTTGCATTCTAGTTTTGATCAGCTGTAAAACACAGGCCTTTTACCATATCGTGACTTTCGGTTTGATAACGACATTCATGCAGCAGACATACACAGCAGATATTTGTGACTGCAGTCGTAAGGAGGGGCTCCACGAAAAAAGGTGGAAAACAGGAAAGATGAAATCGGGTTTCAGCTTTCTAAATAAGCCATTGGCGTTTTGCATGCACTGAGACGTCATGCCTGTTGCATCTGCCATTGACGTTTGTAGTCGGTGACTATCACCAGTTAGGTGTAAGGCTATGAAAATTGATTGAGTTGGTTTGGACAGAGCTGAATGAAAACCTAAAAGTTCGTAGATAACTACCTCCTATGTTTGAAAACCCAAATCCATCCTTGTTTCAAAACAGTGGTACCAGAAAGGCGTTCTATCGGAGTTACGATAGTTGCATTCAGCACTGTGTGCTATAAGACAATATTTTGCCTTCAGCCTACAAAAGACTGGTTCCAGGTTTGCGTTCAAGCCTACGAGAGGCTTGAACGGTTGTGGGAGTGAAAATTGGTGCCCTGTGCCAGGAGACAATATTTTCGATTCTACCTTCTTTTTGGCTGTCCTGGAGACTTTTATGCCATGTCATAAAGTCCTGATTTCATGCAGAGTAGTTCAAAACGCAAGATTTTGTTTGAGCCGTGGCTTGTCAAAATCGGTCCAGTAGTCAAGCAGATCTGAAGGGGATCGAATTGGTCTCGTCAACGAATGTGAAGTGAAATTCGCCTCATGAAAACATTGTTAAGCAGCTTAATATGTAGCATAAATCGTTATACGCTCATCACTATTCACCACCCGTTTCCCCAATGGCCAATCCTTTAATCAGTTTAATATTTCCTCGTCGCATTTCTTGAAATCGTCTTTTAAGATTCCTTTTTCACTTCGCTCGTTGGGCTGTCCGAAGTACGCTAATTTACGATTCTAGCCAAATGCTGATTTGGAGGCTCGCTGAAGCCGTCAAATCTCGGACCGTTTTCCAGCTTCAGGATAAAATTTTGCTACGGAGCTATGATTAATAATGAATGTCGCCTTGGACTTGCAGTTGCTTGTCACATATGTCTGCCGCCAATGCTAGCACTTTCGTAGTGGATTTATCCCTAGCAAATTGCCGATACCGTTTTGGTAATGTGGCTGCGTGAACGTGGCTTTAACGCGAACTGTCGTTTGCTAAGTGTCATTTTCTGTCTGTAACCTCTCTTCTCACCTTCCCTTGTTAACGGCAAATCCAGGTCTCTGTATATAGTCTACGTGAAGCAGGCAACCGTAGTGATTGGACACCATGTACGATGTTGTTTTACTGTTTCACCATGTCCCCCGTGCCGGAAGGTGAGAGGTAATCTTCAGCTGCCACAGTTTGCATATGCCTGTGTTTAACCCTCGCCAGGCGAGGGCTTGCTTTAATTTCAAACTCTAATTGGTTGCTTTCTGTGTTACAGAGTTGGGCATTAATCCGGATCACATCATGCAAAAGGTAGGTGTGCGGCCTACGCCCAGAAGCCATCCAGACATTCCCATCCAGAGGAGGATAGCCCGACCATCCTAGGAGCACGAAAAGCCATGCAGACTGGCGTCTTCATATGACGATTTACGACATTATCGCCCTTGGATAGTTTATATCCGACCATATAGGACCCAGAAGCTGCATTACCACGTGATCGGTATCACAATATCATTAGCCTAGTGCACAACGTCCACAGTTAGTCACCTCGGTAACCAGTTGGTCTTTTTTCTAGGTCCTGTTAGATTGGACCCAGATATTACTGTATGTGATGTGAAACAGATTAAAGGGTAATATAAGATATCAAAAGCAGAATTTTGAAAAGACGTATTGAGAAATTGCATCGGCCGGGTCTTGCAAGATTTTTGTTTGCATTCTAACTTCTATACATTATTCCAGCTATGCCTGGTGGCGTGGTGATTCTTTGCGTAGGTTAGGGGTGCAAATTATTATCAGTTTGGCATTCGTGGTGAACGTACACTTTTGCCAGGATTTCCTAAAAATCGTAATTCGAGTAAACTAAACCCATCATAATCTCAAGCTATAATGCTTGAAACACGTTTCGTGTCTCAGTTGCGACCACAGTAGCGCCTTTTGGCATAGATTTATCATGCAAGGGAAGTTTCACCTCGGAATCGGCTGTTCCGCATGTCCGCTGATTGAACACGTCCCGCGGGCATGCCCTGCGGCCGTGGGACGACCCAGGTCGCGCCTTCGCGGCGCGGCATCCAGCCAAGTATCGTCCGCGCGCCGGGCGTTCGATTGCGCCAACTATCCGGCCGTGGTGAACACAGCAGCGTATTTACGGCCTCTTTCGGAGAAAACAGACGACCAGCTAACGCCTAACGAGACACAGGGCTTGGCACAAGACTTTGGACACCTGAGCCCAGGAGGCTGTGTTTCCTAACTCACAGGCAAACAAACAAACTTTCGGAGAGGCACGCTCATTAACTCAGTGGATAGACGCTCGTATTCATAATCGCAAGGTTGTGGGTTTGAATTTCGACGACACCAGCTCTCGATCAGTGACACAAGTGGTATGAATTGGACACAAGACGCTTGCGCCCAAGTGGCTGTGTTTCCTAACCAGAAACCAACGCCCAACCTCTTTTCGGAAAGTATTCTTACAAGTAGGAGGTGGATGATTGTAATCTAAGTTATCTATAGCTGGGTACTGACGGTAAGCTTTATTAAATGTACCTGCCTTTCGTCCCCAGGGTTCCTAGAAAGCCTCTACGCTGGTAGATTTTCCATCGTCCCAATCGTATCGATAAAAATATTGTAGCCAACTAGGTGACCAGTTGATAGTCAGGCCGATCTAACAACCTTCGGCGAGGATGGCCTGGGGCATAACTCAAAAGCAGAAATAGACAAAGTTTGCTGGGAAGGTGTATGTGAAGGAAGTTTCCGATGTTAGTCGTGCTGGAAGACCCAGATTTATTCATAATCTAGCCGTTTACCATCCGCAACTGTCAAAATCAGGTTTTTATCGTCTTTCTCCATTTTCCTGTCGATTCCTGACATTGCGTCTGTTAGTTGCCTGAATGACTAGAAGCTAGTTGTGCGACGTGGACAGTGCTGCTGTAGTGTTTGGTCGAACACGTGAACAGCTCTCCACTGCCAGTGAGTGTCTCCTGACGTAGCTTCTTCGTATCATCCCGTAGGGAGGGGAAGGGGTGCTGGTTGGAGTAGGGTAGCCTGTTCGCCGGAGGATATCATGACACCATCATGGAATATAAACGGAGCACCGTGTGGGATCCATGGGTACGCAGACAGTGTTTTAAAGGTGCTGTGGCCCCAGCTCCGAGGTAGGGTGATCCCTGTCGGCACGTCAGTCTACGTCAGCACGTCAGTCCACGCTGAAGACGTCCTACCGCAGGCGCGCACGACGTCCATGAAACGCTGTTACGGCCCATCCTCCGAGCTTCATTTGCCGGCAATGTCGATGACCGGTCTGCCGGCGCTCACCGCCGTCCCTGGGAGGCACCCGAGCTTGAGCCTGCTGAAGCCCGCCGGTGGGGCGGGGAGGTCGGCGCGGCCCCAGGCTGTCGTCGTGGCCGGCAGCCGTCCACCGCCGAGTGACGGTGTCCCAGATGGCCGGCCATCGGTCACGACGGCTCATCGCCGGCGCCGATGCCGGCCGCGGTGCGGTCGCCGACGATCGGCCGTCGGCCGTCATGAGCCGCCGCCGGGTTATTGGACTCGGCCGGCGGGGGAACGCGCGCCATCTGCCGCCGCCGGCGCGGCCGCCGCCTCACGGCCTGCCCCGGCCGGCACGCCTGACAAATATGGAGTACGTGATTTACAAGTGAGCGAACGCAGTCGTGAGTTATTGCCGGCGAGCCGCGAAGCGTGAAAGAGCTCCTCTGGGATTTTGGTGTGCTTCAGTGGGTGGCCGGAACCGGCCATATCCGGCCGAAAGCCTTCTCAAGGCTCATACCTGGACGATTGCTTGCTTAGTCATACGGTTCACCAGATGGAGGGTCATTTGGATTTTGCCGTGTCGCTGAGGTCTCCAAGTTGGGAGGCTATGCGGCCACTTGCTGGTCTTCAGTTGGAGTCCTAGCCAACCCAAATCCAAGTCGAAATTTCGAAAGTCAGAGAACCGTTCACTTGCGATTTTCCTTGGAAAAAGCTGTGAGAGTAACTTCTTTTTAACATTTTGTTCATTAAACTATATAGAACTGAGTACCCGAAAACTTTTCCAATTTCGCAAAAATTCATAATGAAGCGATGATTCGTTAGGCAAGGGATCCGCCACGGTCTCGAAATCGGCATAGGAAATGCACTTTGTATTGCTGTGCAAAAATCCGTTTCGTTGCTCTATACAGCTCTCATGGGCTGCATTTTTTATACCTATGCACTTATTATACCGGTTTATATTTAAGGAGAAAACGTTCGGGCGGACTCGTGTTCCCGTTTCCCATCTGTTGCAGCTCATGTTTCTAAGCGGCATGGCGAAGAGTACTTGCCGTTTGCGTTTCAATCGTCTTCGTGTGTCATTAACCGTAGGAGCCCGGACCAAAGTAAAGCCGCGTTTTGATGTGGATGACAGGGTCGTTTCGGATGGCGCATCGCGACATTCCTGCGACGCTTGGGACATATACTTTTCACTCTGTCATCCCCTGTTTCCCAAGGACAGCAGTTCGGTGCTGCCAAGTTCAGCCTGCCTATGAAAAGACCGACCAAACCTTCCCACCAGCATGGAATACTGCCTGCTCTTCAGGGAAAGTGCATAGTGTTCTTAAGGTGGCGTGCGACCTGCTGGATAACTTAAAAACCGCTTAGCCAAGGAATGTTGTAAACCAGATCGCAAAATATTTTCGTGCGCTTTATGTTGTGGTTGGCCATAATTATTATTCTCATTATTTCTTGACAGAGACACGTGCTACCCATCGTGATCACGTAGTCGTCCAACAATGGTACATTGAAGGGAACGTCGTGAATTTAGTGCCAGTCCATCGGCCGTGGCAGTTCTTCGTCGCTCCTCCGGCCTCTCGAGCCCGTTAGCTCGATGAACTCGTTGGCCTGAATTTATCACATGACCTATTCTGGACCCCCGTTGAATTCCCATTCGTTCCGCATTCGTTCCGCAATTTATTCTGGAGCCAGCAAATATCGGTTTTTGCTCCTCGTCCCCGGAGAAAAGAAGCGATTCACTTCAAAGTTGGGCACCCACTGCGGCCTGAATACCAATGGCGCCGGTCCGGTTCGGTCCGCGAGCCGTCGAACCTGCAGCCCGGCCGGGCCGAGAGAGGGCGTTCATTCGCTCTGCCGGGACATGCCCGTTCGCAGATCGACCTCGGCCGTCTCCTGTGTCCCGGGCGCGGTCTCTTGGGCACGGAACAGGTCTTCGCCTCGCACCGACGCTCTCAGGCACAATGCGTTCGTCCGAGCGCGGCGTGGTGCAGCGCGAGCGAAGGCGCTGTGTGCAGAGCGCCTGAAGGACGTCTGGGAGGGAGCCCTGCCCTGTTTGTCTGGTCTCTGAGTGGGGTCCACCGGGGACGTGTAATGACCGGACCGGCGACTGTTCTGACGAGTCCTCCCCCTCGACGTCCTCCGGGGGAGAGTGGCCGTGTTCCGTTCGTGGGAAGCTCCTCGCGACGCCGGCTAGTGTTCCCGGCCCAATTAGCGCTGGTCCGGTGTCGGGGAGAGCGGCGGGCCGTCTGCAGGGCCGGCACGAATGTGGTCGGCTAATTACGGCGCGGGACGCACGGAGAGCTGACGGTGGTTGGAGCTTGTTCATTTGGGCGAAACATGCAGCTGGCACAGAGCTGCGGCTGAGCGAGAGACCCGCCTGGAGGGTCCAGCTGCTGCTGAGACGAGACTGGCACTGAGCTGCAGTTGTCGCCATAGTTTCGTTCTTCAAGGGACGTAGGATATTGCACCACCTTTCTGATTTATAATTGTTGTTAGAATTAATCAACGTTTGCACGAGCAAACGAAGAACCCCACTTCACCCGGCATTTAGAAGGGTATTTCGCCGCCTTCTGTTGACGGGAGGGGGGGGGGGTAATGTTCCCGTGTCTATTTCGAGAACCAGTCGCCCGATTCATATTCGGCTGATTCGTACGGCAGTTGATAGCACCGAACTTTGCGGTCTTATGATATACATTTTTTGTTCTTGTGTTCTTTTGTTCTTTTGGGTCACTGGTGATGTCGCAGATCAGGTTAAAGACCCCAAAAGCGATCCTTTTCTCCAGTTGCTGTATCGCAATGAAAAGCAGACCGAAACTGAAGTTTTCATGACACTGTGTCTCTGGCAGCCTTATCTCATATTCTGAGTGTCACCTGAGCCAAGGTCATCAAAGGCCAAGGCCACGGGCGGGGTCAGATTTGACGTCTGTGATAACAGGCCATACGGTGCATGTTTTCCGGCCCATTTGACCTCAGACTCAAAAATGACACCTGTAAAGAGCCTTGGGCACAGCAAAAAGTCTTGAAATGGTCTCGATTATCTTGCACATGCATCGTTGTAGCATTTTGTGGTTCCAAACTAAGAGAAGAACGAGCACAAAAGTGACCTCCATCTGACACCTGTGGATGACCGTACAAGTCAATTCCTTACATGTTGCACATTTTCAAAGGGCGTTGCACAACGTTGCAAAATCCAATATTTCCTTTCTGGTCAGACGGACGTCAACGTCAGACGAACGCCACCAGTTTACTCGCTAAGCCGAAATCTACGTAAAACCGCAAAAGGTCAAACTACAAAACAATGATGCACTGTTAGATTAAATTACTGTGTAAGCTGCACGTGCGGCATACTGCAAGAAAGTTCAGTTATCTGTCTGGCCGTGTCCAGAAATCAGTTCGTTTAGTTTCTTTTTTAAAATGTATTCTCACTGGACCCGGAAAGTGCAAAATGCTTCACATTAAACTCTTACGTCATGCGGATATGTGACGCAAGCCACAGCCGCCATACATTGTAAAAACACCAACAATATAGCGGCGAAGTAAAATTAGGCGTCGAATGGCAAAACATGTTTGTCTTTACGACGTCATTAGGATGTGACCTAAGATGACTTCGTTTCCAGATTTTTGTCAGATGTGCACAATCGACGAAAAAGGGCACTGGAAGCTTCAGGACATTGCGTTCATTGTTTGGGAGATATCTAAGAAATGCGCCGGAGGGCGTTAAACGCTCCGCTCCGTCAATGGCACTTTAAGCGTGGGTAATTGTAATGATTAGTAATCGTTTGCACCAAGAAACGAACACCCCTCATGCCATTCTGTGGCTTCGAAGTCGAGTTATCGTCGCGTCAGTGATAAAGTGAAGGCATTGTAAAATGCACTTTTTTGATGACGTTTGCCACATGACATCAATGTAACTTTGCAGACTCATTTAGATATACGTCGGTAAAGGTATCTTCGGTTTTTGCGTAATAATTATGCTGTGTCACGTAAATACCCCGCAGGGAGTGTAGTGAGAAATGCCATTTCACATGGCGCATCGATGTGGACATTTACATGGACGTAGTCTTGAATGGGGCTGTGTCCCAGAATCTAGGTGGAGGGGGACAAAGTTCAAAACAGAAATAACTTTCAGGTGAAAAATTCTAGCATGAAAAGAACAAATATGAACCAGTAGACCAGTTGATTTTGAGTTTGCGTTATCAGAAACTAAAAATTACCTGAGTTTTCGTCTGCCCATTGTAAAGAGAAAGTATAGGACATTGGCCAGTGCAGTGACATGTTCATTGTTGCAACTATGCTTGTTGAACTCACTACTGAACCCTTATTATCGGGCGGAAGTGGACTTTTAGCAGTAGAAAACGAGAATGTGCAATAGAAAGGTAAGCATGGGAAACTATTTTTAGTCAGGTGTCATTGCCATCCGAAGTCTAGTACTTCTGGAACAATTGGATGGGGAATAGATGGCCAATGCTGGAATGGATTATCACCACGTGCGATGAAAGTGGATATCGAGTAAACACCGGCCCGTCATGCCCACGGCTGATTGTACATCGTTGCGAGTGCATTACGCGGATTGGATCCGGGTAAACACCGCACGCATTTCCCCGCGAGGATCGCTGGCCATATCGGACATTATAATACTGTATGCGTAGGGTGCGAATAAAATATGGGGATCACATCATCTAGTTGGGACGACAACGGCCAGTGTGTTAGAGCAGTACTGAAAAGTGGACGAATTCCATTTTGATCTAGTCTTAATGTTTGTGGTAACATCCGGTCGCTGCTCGGTATCGCGAAGACATCGATTTGGTTTATAGAACTTTTTAGAGTCCACTTTTAGAGCGCTGATGGCCTCTGCGCGCATACAGCCCGAGATACGCGTCAGAGCTCTGCGATGGAGCTGTCAGGGAGGGCGGACGTGACTCAACTCTGGCCTCTGGAGGTGGCCTGCGGTCGTTTTTCAGCGGGCTCTGACGGCCGGCCGTCGCTCCGCCATTCGGCGCCGGCCGGCTGCGGACGGCGGGCGCCGGCGGCCCGCCGGCTGATGACGCGACAAAGGTCAGGGCGTCCCCCTGCGGCCGCCGGCTCGGCCAGACTCGGTCCGGCTCGTTAGCGCATAGGTCGGCGGCTAATGGTCGGCGGTCCGGCTGTCGGATCATCCGCGGCCGCGGCCCGGCGGCGTGGGGTCGGACGGGCCGCCGGCGCTGGCTGCGCTTCCAGGGCGGGTCACGAACCGTGGTCTAGCACCTTCGCTGTGTGCGGATCGCCGGGTCCGGCGGACGTAACTGCGAGTCGTGAGTCCGGTGTGGCCGTGCAGACTCTGCGAGGAGGGCCGTTGCATCGTTCCGGTGGCGGCGGGCGCCGCTGCGGCTCCATGGCCCGCACCGGCTATCCGCGGCCGCTGTACATGCGACGTCCAGCCGGCCGGCCGGCTCCGGGGCTGAATAATGCAGCTCATCTGGCCGAAATGGCCCAATCTGAAAGTTTATACCGGGCAGTTGAAGTGATGTCTTACCTGACAACGCTCCAAACGATGACCTCGTTTGGCTGTCGTGCCTGTTGCGTCATAGTTGTCTCGACTGGAACGCGTGCAGCTTTGTGTGGCGGGCTTTGTGAGGCCCGGGCCTTAGAAATTGACACTGTGCAAACGCCATTGATGTGCGAGTGGGCTGAACAGTGCTGGATCGCAAACGTTGGTGGTCTGGTGTGACATTGTGTGGGAATTAAACGCAGCTGCGATATTTCGTCTGTTTGTTCAGGCATATTGCACACTTGATGCACTTGATCGGCGTTCAGGTACATGTGTTTGCTTGCCTGGCTTGCCGAAATGACCTTTTTGTGTGATGCTCCGGAAGCCGTAAAAGCATTTCGCGAAAATTATTGCGTTACTTAGAAACGGCTTGGATATGCGGGGAATGGCCGCGTACCAACTGGAAAGGCTTTATTGTGGCAGCCAGAACTGTCGCACATGAAAATTCATTGGATCTTGCGGTGATGACCCTCGCATCGTTGGCGGATCGAATGCGGCTTTGTGTGATCTGGAACTGATTGCGTTTCTTGGCGGTTGGGCTGTTGCAGCTTTCAGAGCAAATCTGAATCTCAAACTTCGTTGTACAAGTTTGCGTGCTTCAAAGCGTGATGTTTTTTTAGGATGTATGGCAGATCTTCTTCCGTGTTGCCCACGATAGAAACAGTCGAAAAACGCCTGTTCTTAAAAAGGAATCCCATGAAAACCTACGTCGAATGGCAGTCGTAGGCAGTGAGGAACCTTTATATACTGTCACGACGTATCTTCACGACGCACAGCTCCGTCACACTGCCTTCGGGAATGCATCAGTGGTGTGTTGCGGCACAGCATACATATAGGCGCTCGATGTTTAGGGACATCTATGAACGGGCGGATGCAACTCAAGTGTCTAAACATGGACGATTAACTCTAGTGATGCATGGTGTGTCATAGGTACCAAATTGTCATTTCTACCACTCCATTATTTCGGAGTATTTATTGTGGCCGTGATGTGACGCCGTTTTGCTCGCACAGTCGCCTTTTGTGGGATGGAGAGTACTTTATTCATAACTTCGAGGTTTTGAAAATTAGTGTTCAGAATCTTTGGCCGCCATCGACAACAAAGTGGAGATTGAATACAACTACTGTGAGCTTCATCACATGTAGTTTCCTACCATTCATCGTTTTATTTCATCGGCGTTCGTTTTAGATAATTCATTGAGAATCGCCAGAGAGCTCTGTTTCGATTGTCAGGGTTATGACAAAGTGTTTCGACGTCAAACGCCCCGGATCCCTCCAAATGTTCCACGCCTTTCGTCGTAATTTTTGCGTCGTCGCATTTCGTCCTGCATGAAGAAAAATGGATGGTGTTTAAATTGGGCGTATTTTCGCCTCCCAGCGTTGTTGCTGTTTGTCTCCAATGCTCGCGCTCTCCAGCCGTTCCGTATTTTCCGTCCGGAGAGATCCTTTGTTCGCGCGCGTCTCGTGTTATATACTCGTCAATCTTTGTCGTTTTAATTAAAGGGCTCGGGGGCATTAAATACAATGCGAATCCACCAGCGATGTGTTGTTCTCTCGCGCTTGGCGCCACTGTGCTCGGGGCCAAGGACAGCATGTTTTGCCGGTGGCGTAAAAACGCTGCTTATACACGGCTTGCTCACCGTAGAAGTGTTTCCGGTGACTAATGGTTCGCCGTCGTCGTTTTTGCCTACGAGGAATAAGTGGTCCTGCGAATGTGTTAGTCGTATGGCACAAGACCTGCCGCCGAAGTGCGTGGATACCTCGCAGCCGCGGTGCAGTAAACAGCAGCTGTTTCACTTTAATTTTGCTTCATCTCTCCCGTATTTCGGCAAATGGCTCTTCCTTTTGCTTGCCTGCCGTTTTTGACTTCAGTGTTTGCGTTGGTGGATTTATAGGCGTAGAACGGTGTTCCCCTAGCACGTTATCTGTAATACGAATGCACCTGGCATTTAAAATTCATTTGATTTAAGCAGGTGTGTACGACAGGCGAAGGAGAAAATACTGACTTATTCATGGCACAGATATTCTTAAACAACGCGCTGCTCGAAATAATCGTTTACTCTGTTACGTAGTTGGATGTTACTCACGAAGTTCTTTTGTTCCGTTAGCTCCCTTGATTGGGCGGAAATAATTTCGAAACTTCTGCTGTTACCGGCGATATATTCTGCGGCGTGGTAGGCGCCAACATATTTGACAAAAACTACTACATGCAAATTGCAGCAAACGCATTCGCTTGTTCAGGAATGCTACGCGGGCTTCCAGCTTCGTAAGTAAATAAGATACTTAACTATTTATAAATGCATAGCTTTATAGTGCAGAGTAATTCGTTGTTAGAAATATCTGCATTTTCGCATGTTTGGAACATGTAATTGCAGCTTATTTGCTACAAAACTCCTGATATTTAACGCAAAACTAGCTCTGAAAACTTTAAACTTGGTGACGTTTAGTGGTCAGAGTTTGCTAAATTACTGCACACATTCGACGAAAAATCGTTAGACGATGGCAGTTTCGAAGTTCTTAGTGCATCGAGCAATTCGGAATGACAGCTATGCGATGTTTTAGCGAGATATGACCTTACTGCTTTCGAAAGCGTAACCCTTCGCAGGTGGGTGACTAGTTACATCAGGAGTGGATGTCGTGTTTCTAAACATAATCACGATATTTACCCACGTCCTGTTTGCTTTGCGTTATCAACGCACGCCCTGAAGCAGAATTCTGTTGGTCTTTGCCTCGGGCGGTCCGCGGAGGTCGCCCAGACCACCCGAGGGGTCCCCGGACGAGATGCTGCGACTGCTCTGGCAGCAGTCACGTCCCTCGGTCTCTGCCCTTTCCGGACGCGCTGCTCGCAGCCAGTAAACGCAGAGGCCATGAAGAGGATTCGCTGTGCGTGGTGCGGCCGCTGATGGGTGATTTGGCCGGCACGTGAGGTCCTGATGGCTGCCGGATGGCTCCAGCGGACCTGGACTGGGGGCGTTGATAGTTAGACGGCTTGAGATTCCCTCTGAGTTCTTATGTGGCTCTGCTGCCCACACCTGGACTAGGGCTTGCGACATTTGAAGCGATGGAGCATGTGCGTTGGTTTGTAAGCGAATTAGTTTGCCCCTGTTCCATCTGGGCGAAGGGACCAGCCTCATTAGTGCAACATTACTTTTTCGCAGTTTGTTTTCCATACCAAGACGTGGGCAAGATGGCCTTGTTTATTGTGGGCGATATTGGAACCTTTAAATAGTTCCCCATCCGGGTGACCAGGTAGCAAATTGTATGATAAATAACGGTCAGGGGCCTGTCTTCATGATGCCGTTGCCGTGATCGAGATTCATCGCTTGGACACAACACAACCTAGGTACGTCAAATTATGATGCCAAGAGGATGGTCATGGTCACCATTCTTAAGTATTACGTCATTTTCGTCAACCACGTTTAGACTGCTCGTCAAAATAACATTTTTTATATTGCTTAGGAATCTTTGCTGTACTCATTCAGTTGTAGACTTCAAGGTAATTATGTTTTTGGCGGCTTTCGTTTTCGTCTGAGCTTAGAGGGTGGCTTCCGGGGAAATTTATTGTTTGCGTTCCTCCTTGGTTCGTATCATAACAAACCGTCCTTAAAACAAATTTTGGAATACGGGCTTTAGGAGCTGCGAACGGGAAAATGCGCCTTGTTGAAGGACGACTGACGTTCTTGAGTAGCAGAAACAAAGACGAAAACACAAGCAGTAAATCTGGCAATTATCGTGTCCCCACGTTGCGCACTGAACACCTGATTGCTTTTTTTTGGTTGAATGTCTGTTTCGGAGCACTTCGCTGCGTGTGTACCAAAGTGACTCACGCACTCACAGCGTTGCGTGACATCCGGACAGTTAACCGTATTTGCGCATCGAAAGAGGTGCCGTTGTCGTCGGCCGGTTGCACGTGCCTCTCGGTTTGTCGCGGGCCGGCTCTGCGATCTTTGGGGTCGGTCGGCCCCGGGCGTGTCCCGCATTGCCGGGCAGGACGTCGCGCCGCCTTTATTGCCCCATCGCATTAGCGGCCGGCGCGCCGGTTAAGATAGGGCCCGGCGGCGGCGCCGGCGCCCGATAGGTGGGTCCGCGGTGACCCGGCAAAGTGACCCCATTCCTCCGGGGCGCCGGGAATGGCCGCCGCGACGGCGAACGATGAGCCTCGTTTGGCGCGGTATTAGCGCGCCGGCGACCGGGCGCCGGCCGCCGGCCGTTCCGATTTCGACGCGACACCGCGCCGTCGCCGTTTATTTGACTTGGCCGGCCCGCGATCGTGGCGCGTGTTTGTTTTATGATGTGCCGGCTGGTTTGTTGAAAATCGGCAGTTCCTGGCGCCGGGCTTTGTCTTCGGGCGGAGACGGGCGGAGGCGTTGGGAGCGGGCGGCGGACGGCGGCCGTGGTGCGCCGGGCGATTGCCCGCCTCGAGGTTGGACCGCGTGATTATTGTCCGCCCGCGAAATGTGGAGCTCCGCTGCCGTCGGACAAACCCACAGCTGGTACTTCCCCGCGCTCAGGAAATGTTCGATGGTCTTTTCCCGAGCTCGTCGACACCATGGTGTTCTTGAATTCGATCAGTTGCTCCGGAACGAAACCGGACGACGCTGCGTGGTCTGCGGCGCGTCGTCAGAGTCTGATGCGGCCGTTTTTTGGTTCGGGGTTAACTTAACCCGTCCCCGACGGGGGGGGCAGTTGACTGCCCCCCCCCCTGAGGTTTCTCTGGGATTGCGAGAGAACGAACAAACACAGAGTCACAAAACTTTGTGTACCTTTTGCTCCATCAATTTTACATCTCGTTTCAAAATTTTTACCTCAAGTCAGCTCCGATGCCTGACCTAAATCAGGTCAAACAGACCTATGTCCAAAAAAGTTAAGCGCCCTATAACTTTTTTCGCAAAACAAGATATCTCAATAATACTTTCAGAGATTAGTGATCGTGATAAATGCAAGAAATCTGCTATCTCAGATTTTTCGGAATATTCCCGGGTCATTGACTTAAGGTCAAGCCCATTTTTAAGACATGTCGCCGTTTTTTTTTCGGAAATTGACGGAATATTTCATAACATTTTTTAGTGTGGAGTCAAGCAGACATCTAATTACCGTCATTGGGCAAAGTATCAATGACTTCCAGCCATTGACCTGAGGTCAGGTCACGAATAGCTGTAGTGAGCCAAAATGTACCACCGTCAGCATCGACGATGAATTACTCAGAATGGGTAGAAAATAGCAGAACTAGCTTGCACAGACGTGGGTGGTACCAAGAACCTCAAAAAGTTTGAAAAATTGCATATTTTGGAAATAAACAGGCTCTCGCGAATAAAGATCCGCCAGTTGTGTAGATTGGCAAATAATGAATTTTTCCAAAATTTAAACACGAGAAACCATCACGAGAACCACAAAGATCAATAAAATTGACATAGATCGTCTTTTTTCGCGAAAATAAAGGAACGCTAAAATTAGTTCCCGTCAATTCGGTACCGCATACGGCAGCGGCGCACGCCTATCGCTAGCGCGAGAATCGCCGTGTCTTTAACTCAACGTTTCGGCGTATATATTGAACAAATCTGGGAAATGAGACGTGTATCGGGATCCGTGGACTTTTACTTGTGCGCTGGTGCCTTTACCTATGCGTTATTAGTCGCAGCCCTTGAGATTCAGGCCATTTCTCGGTCTCATGCAGTCGGCTATGGGAAAACATATATAGGGCGTAAATTGGCTTACATATTATCTAAAACTAAAATGAGACCAGTTTCGAGCTCTACTCGTCACAAGCTTTCCAACGGTGTGCTTATTTTTATCGTGCGACCAACCGTTCATGAGTTAGAGGGGGGCGGCCAACTGCCCCCCCCTCCAGTCGCCGATGTTCGAAACGGACCGACGGTCGTGCGCGGGTTAAGGTTTGTGGCAACATACCTGGTTACGCTTAGATACCGGACCTATGTCGTCTCTGCGTAGGAGGCATCCATCAGGCTTGTCGTCACAGAATCACGCGATCCGCCGTTGTTGGGAGTGCGCTGCACGTTCTCCTTGAACCACCGTCTCAATTTCTCCCTTTGGTCTCGCGTGGCTCTAGCATGCGTACGGCCTCTGCATCGTCCTGCGCTGTGCCGTGGCTTCTACCGCCGCCGGGCGCTGTGCTGCAGGGCAGAGAGGCGGGGAGTCGGATGCGCAGAGAGGGAGAGGCAGATGAAGAGGAAAATGCATACATAGAGGGGTGGAGACAGACGTGAGGCAGATGCAGATGCAGAGGCTGAGACAGCGGAAGAAACAACACAGAGTAATTGCTGACAGATACTCCGCGGCTGTGGTACAATAGCTCCCCGTCGGGACGACAGGAAAGAGAGTGGAAGCTCGTCTCTTTGGCCGGGGGGTCTGGAGTGAGAGTGTGTCTTTCTCCGGCTCACCCTGCTTTCGGAAGTCGGCAATCAGCAACTTTTGTCGGAGGGAACGCAATTTCATCCTCCGCTAACTTTATCGAAGTAATCAAATCGTTTGTTGTGATTTAGAGCGCGCGACGTATATGCGGACGGGTGAAGGGTCGTGCCTCTGAGCGGTCGCTCCGTGCCCCCGGTGGCGGCCAAAGTGGATTGGGCATGGGTAGTTTACCGGACTCATCGCCGGCGAAGTTGGCGAGCGCTGCGTCACGGGAAAAGTTTGCCGACTGGTTTCTGCCCCGTGCAGCGGCCCCGTCATGGGAACGTCGCGTCCGCCGACCGCCGCGTGCTGTCGCTTATTCATCGTCGAATTTCTTGAGCGTAGCGTGAATTGCTGTCCTGTTTATTTTCGTTGGCGCTTTGGAACGACTGTTGTTACGTGAACTGCACAGCTCCGTATAAGCAAAAGATGCATTCTGCCAGCTCTGCCACTTACCGAAGGTGTTTTGTTTTGATCTGTTTGATCAGGACGTTAGAGGCGAACAGAGCCAGGTTTGGTCCATGCGTAGCAGGGCTTGCGGCTTATGTAGCATTGCAGGCGCTCTTGAAGGAAAATAAATCGTTGATGCGGGTTCGGAGCAGGATTGGGCCGACGTGGATCACCGTGTCCTTCCACCGGACAAATGTGGAATCGCCGAGCTGCCCCCAGCCAGCCGCCTCCGGGCGATAACGTAACTCGAAAATCAGTCTGTTGCAGTCCCGCACCGTTCGAGTTTGGTCCGTGTGGGGTCATAGACGCTGTCAGACGGCTTGCTTAGGTCGATCGTCGTAAGCGACGCGGCACGTCCGGTGTCGATGACCTTTGCTGGCCGTGTGTGGTGTCAGGCACGGCGAGCTCAATTGACTTACGTAGTTGACATACTGAGGTGGTGTGAATGAACAGATATACGAGGAGTTGTTGTTTGAGTTGTGTTTTAAAGGGCAATTTTTTAGTTTCGGGATGTTTTTACTGACAGAAGTTTGTTGACCGAAGTCGTGAAGATGTGACCATTCGCTTGAATTTAATGCGTTTGAAATGGGAGACTTTCGAGGCACCAGAGCAGTTAGGCATTGGGATAATACTGTTAGGATCCAAAGAGAGGGATACCACCATCGTCAGTGCAGTGAGGGAACAAAACTAATGCTCACATCCGTTTTTAGAAATAGCATTGGTGCGAACGTTTGAAGTGGATGGCATAGGGATTAGGGCTGGCACTAAGCAGAGCTCGTTTTGCAGATCGTGGCCTAAATTTGACCCGATAACCAACGTGGACTTCTATCTGGGCTGCGTTTGTCTCGTGCATTGAACCAGATGGCCGTGAGGCTTTTTATGCGCCGTCAAAACCACGATCTAGTCGCCCCTTGATATGGGTGGGTCAGATAGGGTTGGCTGTCTCTTGTTTTGGGTTCATCGATTATCGAGTTCGGTGCTCCCCACGCAATGGTTACGAGCCGACCATGTTGCCACAAATACACAGATACGACGAACTCCGTCGTGGGCGAGGTCAGGTGTTCGGTGTCAGCGGATGGTCGGGGCAGCATCGCCGGACGCCGAGTAAGCAGAGGGGCAGCGTGCGCTGTGCGCCCGACCGTGTCCAGGCGGCACTGGCAGATACCGGTGCTGCATCTGCCACAACACAGGGGCCAGTAGCTGCTAACGTGCATTGCAATCTTTCGCGTGATTTGCAGGTTGGCGTCGGCAGCGTTACCCTTCTGCGCGGGTGAAGCCCGAACTTGTTAAGCGGTCTTCGAAGCCTCGCTTCCCTCGGCAAGCCGTTGCACCATGACCAGCGTGGCGCTAGGATCGCTAGGCGTCTGACGCAGTTCCGGGACTGGTGATGTGACGACGCGAGTCCGGAGTACGACGGGGCTCCCGGGTCATCCGACTTTCGTCGCGCTACTCCGTCGCAGCCCTGGTCCCGGCGCAGCTGCGGACAGCTGCGGACGGCCGGGCGTTCGCGAGGCCGGGGCGACGTGGCGGCGACAGACGTCGGCTGCTTCGTCCCACGCGTCCACGAACCCTCGGTTCACGGTGCTGGCGGAGTGGAGCAGCTGCCAGGCCGCCAGCAGGAGGTGCACGGGTAATCGACGCATCTCCGCGGTCGCACGACGACCACAGATGGCCGTCGCCGCCGCGTGGAACCGCGCCACCGAGCACGGCTGGCTGCCGGTCAGCGATGGCCGCAGTCAGACCGCGACCGAGCCTCCGGTGCCGGTCTTGCCGGTCACGACCGAGTATAGCAGCGTGCGTGTCGATTGCTGATAAGTGAGATTGTCAGTCGCATGTTTCAGTCTCTGGTCACCAAGCATGGAGCGGAAGACACGCACACCGTGACCGTCTGGGTTGAGGAGCCGGCGTAAAAATCTCCCCTGCGTATCTGGGTTTTCCGTGTCAGAAGTCGCATTCCCCTTAGTTTGAGCATTCTTTCACGAGAATCCGTTGTTTTGTGATCTTCTGTGAAGTCGACTGATAATGCGACGTCGTAAAATGTTCAACGGATAGGGAAACTGATGATGATGCCTGAAGATCGAAGAGAGTGTATTGTTAGACGTGCGTGAAGCAGAATTCCTGGATCACTTGTGACTACTTTCGACGTTGCCTGTGGATTTCTCTAGTTTTCAATCGGTCATCTAGAGTTCGCAGAGATTTTTCACTCTCATTTGTATTTGCACACATACAACATACACTTGTGTATAGCACTCACATCATGATCCTGTTCGGCAGAGTTCCAGCCTTAGCTTACGGAAATCTGGCGGATTTGTGTACCAGCTCGTCACCAGGATGGATCCCAAAACGAATCTGAGAAAAGTTAGTTCTTAGAGTTTGTTTTTGGTAAACGGATCACGTGTGCCGAGATCTGCAGCATGCAGTCAGTATATAATCAGATACACATAATCTACAGGTCATCTCAATTTTGTTTCGTATATATTTTTTCCTGTCATCAGTTATGGTGACGTGAAGCACAGAACGGAGCTCAGGCTCTGTTGCTCTATGCTGATTTGTTACTAACGTTATGCCTTTCAGTTGTCCAGAGTACGTCGCTGCCAAAAATATTGAAAGTAATGGTCGCTGAATTATCTTGGATTAATCACTGTGAAATGCCGGAATTTATTGTGGATACCGCTGAAGGCCGGTATTGACGTTCCATTTTAGCGTAATCTGATTCCTAGTTTTCTCTGGCGGAGACAAGGTTCAGCTGACATGCTGCACAACTCATTGGTGTTCAGTTTCGTTTGCCTTTGATAGCTTTACATTATACTTTATACGTCACGTTTTATAGCCTCTGTCTGAATCAGCTGAAATTGGCCTTTCCAGCCTTTCTTGTCCTGAGCCATTTTCTTAGGATCGGTTTACAACAGCGAACCGAACTTCGTTTTTCAGACAGGACTGTTTCCTTTTATCTTTCAAAGATAAGGAAAATCAGCAGAACAACTATGATCTTGCAAATGACATTCAGCACTTCCGGCAGGAAATTCAGTAACCTGTGGGAAACAAAACTATTGAATTTCGCACACTCACAGCACCATCCCTGCCAAATCAAAGGGACCAGTACCTGAAGCCGAAGCGGCGTGAAGGCTTTCCACGGCGACGTTGACGCTGCCCAGCTCTAGCGGAGCTTACGGCGCCACGCGGGCGGAGGCGACGCGGCGACCTTGCCGTCCACAGGACCGTAAAGGCGGCGCGCGGCCGGCTGGGCCGACCCGGCCGCGGCTGGGGCCGACCCGGCCGGCGAACTCCCGACTGACACGCGGCCGGCCGGAGCCGACAATGGCCGGCCGACGGCGGCCCGCCGGCCTGCCGTCATGCGAGCGTGCCGGCGGGGCGTGTCCGGCTGCAGCCGGCCCCACTCATGAATTAGCCTCGGCCGCCCGCCGTGGATCCAATAAAATCCACACCCTCGGGCCGTGGCATGCACGGGCGAGGGTGCCGCGGCGCCAGCCAGCGCCCGCCTGGCGCGGAGAGGTCAGCGTTAGTGCCGTTTCACCGCAGGACAGTCGGCCTGCGTGAGTGCGTCTGGACGTGTGGAAATGATTGGTTTCGAAACGCTCCACAGTGGGCACTGCCCTGGCGTCCTGCCGGCAGTGGGTCAGTCGCTGGCCTCCGAAATGCTGCTCCGGGGTATTTCTGGGCGAATGCGACTCAGATTTCACGACATTGCCATCGGTTCTCGGAGACGAATTTGCCGCGCCGAAAATAACAGCGTCTGGAAGGCAAATTCGCGCGGAATGGAAGCTGACATTGGGTTTGGGCTCAGATCCGTGACAGTCTGAAAGGAACCGGCACGTGCCATCCGGCACGGGGCGTCGTTGGGCGCCACCAGTGCCTTCCAACAGCAGGAGGCCAGTTGCTGACCTACTTGTCACGGTTTCTTCCAAGGTTTCTCGCGGTTCGTGCGAAGTAAAGATACGCAATCAAACAGTATTTAGGTAACGCAAATATCTTTTGGCCGTCGACTTTGCGTGTGCTATGCTTCATGAGGTTAAATGGCCGCGTGTTCGTCACGTCACGTTCCGTGTTGCTTTCATGCGTGGCGTTGGGCCTGGCCGTCAGTCTCGTGTGATTGCGGAGCTATTACTCTTGCCGTAACGAAAAGATTATTGTGTCAGTTGGGACCCAACTAATTGTGCGAAAAAATGTTAAGCATATTGGTTATGCGTAGTGAGTAAATACGGAGAAAGCGTGACAAGTAGCACGTACCGGATGTGGAATTCATTGCGAAAGCATATGCTGGAGAAACGGTGATCTCCTTTCTGAGGGTTTCGCACTCATCCTTAAACATGCACACAATACTGAATAATTCATCGGTGCGGCTTGAGCGGCGGGGACGGCCGAGGACCGCCAGCAGCTGGGTGTGACGCCGCATCGTAAGCGGCGGGTCCACCGAGCACGGCACCTTTATCGGGGGCCGTCCACGTGCCTAACTCGAGCTCGGACTCTGGAGTTAACGGCTGGTTGGTGGCAAGCTTTTAACGCTGTGGATTGCTCTGGGGAATCCTTCCCGAAACGATATTTTCCCAACCGGCGCATTTTACGACGCCTTTGGTTTGCAAACGTCAGAAAGTACCGCTCTGGTGCTGGCGCGTTTCACGGCGACGTTGTCTCGTTTGAGATGTTGTGGGGACAACGTCACCGCTCAGCGACCGACTGGGGTTCACGTCGCGACGCTGGCCGATGTTTTGTGTGCGTCGCCTCAGCTCTCCAAGCCTGGTGCTTCTCGTGTTCCGCCGGCGATTTGGACAATAGACGCATCAGTTTCTGCGGCGTATTCTCCGAGGCGTGCCACCTCAGGCGCCGTCCGTGGGACCGCCGCGCCCATCAGCCGGCTCGCACCCGAACACGCCCCACGAGAGGCTTCCATGCCGAGTTGCGTCGCCCGACGGGCGGCGCCGCCGGCCGCCGGCGTCGACTCCGACGGAGGGAGCGAGCTGACGTCCCGAACGGGGCCGACCGACGGTCCGGGGCGGCCCGGCCGGCCCCCCGGCCCGACAGTGAAGTCGGCATCGATTTTGTAACTGGATTACGGCCGTGTTTGTCCGTGTGTGGAGCGGCGCGTCGCTCCGACCACGCCGGCCGGTGACGTCGGATGGCCGATAATGGCCTCCCTTCCCATCGACGTCAATGTTTTATGCGCACGCCAATTAGACGGGGCGGGTGCAAGCGTTTGTGCGCGTGTGCTGTCTGTGCGGCGGGGAGGGGGAGTTTCGTTGAGCGGGCCCGACGTGGGGCCCGCTCCGACTGAAGATTACCCATAATCACCGAACTTCGGCGGGCATTTGCATCATATTGAAGGGGCCCGGCCGAACGTCGGCCAGCGATTCAGTTTGACATAATGAAAGAAGACGCCGCCGTCGCGGGGACCGGCGGCCGTCGGCTTAGCGGCGCCGGCCTAATGGGGCCGGTGCCGCGGCGCGCCCCGGGAACTGCCGGCTCAGGCGTGCCGGATCAAACGCAGAGGGCAGGCCTGCCGCGACCGGACTGAGCCGGGGATTAGCGACGGAGCGCGCCGCGTCGGCAGACGGTCCGGCCGGCCCGCTCGCCGCGACGCCGCCGACACCGTCACCGGTGGTACCCGCAGCTCGCTGGTTTGCTGTCCTGCTGGTGGGCGGGAGTGGCGCACCGTGGAGTCCCTTCGCTCCAGATTGTGTTCTTGTGTTGCACTGTGGGTGTTTCGCGCGCCGTTGAACGCGCGCTCTAGAGCGGATGTATAAAGTAGTGGTGGTTCATGTGTCATGTTCACGGCGTATTTTTTACAGGACCCTTCCGGGCCCTTCCCTACCCGTCCGGGTGATTTGCTGCAGTTGGTTACATCTCAATGATCGGCTCAGTGATCTCCGGTGGCCTTAAAAATTTCAGTCACAACGCGGCAGCCGGCGTGATAGGCGGCGGCAGGAGACGGCCTGGAAAGCAACGCCTCGTAAAGCAACACAATCCCGGGAGTCGTGGGTCTGTTAAATCGTGGTCACGGTTTATTGTTGGTGGACAACTTAGCGGCATCTCGTTGTGTTGTCAGTGCACATGCCGTTGCTGAGTAGCGCATCATTTTTGTCTCCCTTTTTGCTGAGAACAGCGGGTGTTCGCGTTTAGAAAGATGAGCGGCATGGCGCGCAAATGGGCAGAACGAAACAATGTCAAAAGTTGACGTATATCGACAACGAAGTTATTCACGGCTACAACGCCTTCGAAATTCCTACTCAAGACGATTCGAGTGAAAATTTACGGGCAAACATCTTTCATTCCCCAAGTCTTAAGCGTCTGGTAAAAAATGCACACGCTCCGTTGTTCTGCGCGTGCGTGTGCCGTCGGGAAGCATGGTCAGGTGGCTCGGTCTGAGCCGGCAGACACCGTTTTTACGCTTAATCCTCGACCATCCACTTCGAACCACCCTTCTCCTGCCCGGCAGCGAAATGAGCGGTCACAGTCGGCCGTTTGCCACTTTAGTGGCGATTTGTACCAGCTGTCGCCAGTTTGCGCTCGACTTGGGCCATTCCAGCGGCACGCAAGTCGGCGCCGGCTCCGATTGCGCCGGCGAGATTGGGCGGCACCGCGCCGGCGAGGGGCGGCGGCTTCCTGGCGTCGACCGCTCCTCCGTACAGGCAGGAGTCCGGCGCCGTCAGGAGTCCAGGCGGGAGTCCGGGCCAGAGCCCGGCGCCGGCCGGCCCGGCGGGACCGAGCACAGCCTCGACCGGAGCCGCCGTTTGACGGCGAAGCGCCGGCGGCCGCTCCCCGCCGATGCGGAACCGCCGGCGGCCACAAATGAAAATCAATATCCGGCGGCAGGAGAGCGGGTCGGGCCGACCTGGCCTGCCGTCCGGACCCGTCGGCCGACTCCGCCCCCTCCGGGGCGCCTATTTTTGGGCGTTGTCGGGCGGCCGGCGCGGGTGAGGGAGTCGCTGCCGCCGCAGATCTGGCCCGCTCGTTAGCGTTTTGACGGCGGCGATCGATGGGCGTCGGCCGGTGGGGTCCGTGACATCGGAACGTGGCGGCGACGGCTGGTGCCGGCCGGTGGCCGGGGACGCTGCCGAACTGGCAGCCGCCCGCCGCCCGCCTCCGGACTGTCAGGCTCCCTCTTCCCTCCGCCCACCGCCTCCGGACTGCCAGACTCCCTCTTCCCTCCGTCCACCGCCAGGCTTACAGCCGCCCTCCGTCCGTCGCCGGACTGACCGCCGCCCACCGCTGGACTGACAGCCGCTCACCGTGGGACTGACAGCCGTTCACCGCTGGACTGACAGCCGCCCACCGTGGGACTGGCAGCCGTTCACCGCTGGACTGACAGCCGCGCACCGTGGAACTGGCAGCCGCCCACCGCTGGACTGACAGCCGCTCATCGCTGGACTGACAGCCGCTCACCGCCTGACATCCGCTCACCGCTGGACTGACTACCGCCCGCCGTCCACCGCCTGCCCCTGGACTGACAACCGCCCACTGGCCCCACCACAGCAACACCGGAAACTCGCTGATAAAAACCACTGGTCGTGGATAGACGATTCTGGCCCTGGGGGTAGTCGTTATGTGGCCAGCTTCGTATCAGGTTCATCTGGTAACTTCCAGAAAATGATGGTCTGTGCGAATTTAATACATTTTGTGGTCATCAGCAGCGGCGGCTCGTGGTCTCACAAATACCTAACGAAAAACGCAAGTGTAACACAAAACTACGTGACATATGGCCGTCTCTCATAAATACGTTGTTTTACTATCAAAATGCGAATGATATCCGACCCTTTTCAGACTGACGTGTACGAAAGAAAAGAAATGTACATGACGCATCAGTCACTCTTGGTGTTTTGTCTGTCGTCTGCGAAAAAAAAAACTAGAGAAAACTGAACATCCACTTGAATCCGCGCAACGAAGATGACAGAATATGCTCGCGTCCAACACCCTGGACGGAAAGTTTTCCCCGCTTCAAGGGCGATAAATCAAGGGCTATTTCCCGCTCTTGAAATTATTCAAGGGCGATAATTTCTAGGGCGATAAATCATTGTGACTGCTAGGCGCATGCAGTCTGTTGAATCATTTGTGCATAGCTCAGAAACATACGTCTAGCATTTTAAACAAATGTAAGTATGCAATATTCTCACCGATACTGGTCTTATTAACACATTCTTTTCTCCGCCACTGATGCCATTGGCGTCGGGCATTCGTGCATTTGAACATCCTTCGTCGGTGAGACCGACGGTGGCGCCGCGACGGCGACGGCGAGAGGCAGTATTACGTCTTGCCTCACAGAGGCTGTGTCAGCTGCGTTGGCGGCGGGCAGCGTGCAGTTTCCCGGACGCTTAGGGGCGCTGTATTACTGGGTATTCTAGTGGTGGCTGAGGCGGTTGAGTTCGCTGCCTCTGCATCCGCCTTGCGCTTCATGGTTTCTGGGCAGCGGGGTTGGGGATGCAGTGCGACCTAGGGCGTCTTTGCAGGCATGTTGGCTGCTATGTGGGTGAATGGGGGAGCGAAATGAGCACATTATCCCAGTTTAATGATGCATTTAATTCTTTAATCGGTGCTTTTACACACAGATTGCCGATAATTTTGGTTCCACGTTCCCCGATATTTTTGGTGAGACACTGCTTCAGTTTCCTCTCATGGCGAGCTGCCACTGGACATGACCCATTGAAGCTCTTTTTTGCAATGGGTGACAACACTTGGGATGAATTGTAAATGAATGACATTCATTTGTAATGGAACTCTTCGCTCCTATCGTGTATGTAAGTCTCATAACGCGTGTTGATGACTAAAAGTCTATAAATCAGCACTGAGTAATAGCGCACGCTTTAGTAATCCAAACGGATTAATTTCAGTGAACATGAACGCGGACTACGATACTTTCACAGATGTGGTATGTGCTGAACTAACGAGAAGACACTGATGTGTTATTCGCAGCTTGGACAAAAAGTGTCAGACAGTAAGTAGGAGACTCTACAGAAAGTATTGCAGTTAAACAAAACAGAATTAAATCCACCGAGATATGAAAAGTATCACCGAAGTTTTACGATGGGAAAACTTGGGTGTTTTAGAAGGCAGGTCCAGGTACCCTGAAACTACTCACAGTGGACACGCTTGTAAAGCAAAATATCATTATACGACTGGGTCAGACTAATGAAAGTAATGGGTCGTGGACTTCGGCGTGCCAGTGCCAGTAAAATTTCCATGCTGGCCAGCGAATTGATCAGGAAGTGTTGCGGACGCGAAATGTACTTGGCAATAAACGCATAATTGCACGTTCGCCCTGGCCCACGTTTTTAACTGCCAAGACGGCATGAACATGCATTTGCGGTGGTGTGCCATTACAATAAAACGTCGTACCTTTGCCCTTTTATGAAGCACAAACACAATTCGGTTGGATACAAAAGCTTTATGGTTTTTAAACACTTCGTTCTCAGAAATCCAATGCTTACAGGGCCATGAGCTTACGGCGACCGTTGCTCAGTCACTATGCCTCAGATTGCCTGCTTCGTCCACTCGTTATTAATATATCGTTAGAAGAAGTTCAGCATTTTTCGAACCTTTCTTGCTGTCATTTGGAGAACTTGGAGATTTTACGCAGAACCGTAGCACGCTGCAATCGTAATTAAACTGTACGTCTAATACCTACATGATTTTCACAACTAAAATGGAGCTGTTAAAACTCCATGACCACAGCTAATCGCATAGGAGGCTATGCTATGCTATGCTACTGTTTTGCACAGACTGGTAGCTTCAGTTGCGTTATTTGTATTGTGTGTTTGTCGTTCAGATGAATGCAATCATTCCGATACGGAAGGCTGTTATACAATCCATACTATTTTTGTCGCTTGTTTGATGACAACTGATGGCATTTGAAGACAGAATCAGTTCTGTGTGACACGAACTTTACAGTCATCCGAAAAGAGACTCGTTTGCTACCTGCTCGCCATGATTTGGGTAACCCGGTTCAGGTGTGCTGAGTGTTATTGAACAAAAGCAGCCCCAGAGAGATGACTCCTCGGGTCATAAGCCGGGGCTTGCCGGCCTGAGAACGCTTCTGGTAGGTCAACGGAACGTGATAAGGCGTTCCAGAACCAGACTACCTCGAATCAAAACATACGACGTACTAATAGGTGGACTTCAAAGTGTGTCACTGCGTGTCACGCCGTCAGTTTTCACTTGGCAGTCGTCTCAGCGAGAGTTTCTGGCCTTATCCTTCATGTGTATGGACTTGTGTAGTGACCAGTGAGAGAGCCAGCTGAAGTTGAATCAGGTGGCCATTGGACCTGGTCGGGGCCCGGGGTCGAGTTCAGGTCTGCCGTCGTGTCGGCCGAGGTCAAAACAGCCGTTTTGTTCGGATTGTTGGAAGGGATCAGATCAGCCGTTGTGTTTGGACTGTCGGCTGGAGTTAGGTCTGTCGTGCTCGAACTGTCCACCGAGGTCAGGTCTGCCGTTGTGTTCGGACTGTCGGTCGGAGTCAGATCAGCCGTTGTGTTCAGATTGTCTGCCGGGCACCAGGGCTGAGGTCAGGTCTGCCGTTGTGTTCGGACTGTCGGCCGGAGTCAGATCAGCCGTTGTGTTCAGATTGTCTGCCGGGCACCAGGGCCGAGGTCAGGTCTGCCGTTGTGTTCGGATTGTCGGCCGGGGTCAGGTCTGCCGTCATGTCGGAACTGTCGGCCGAGGTCAGGTCAGCCGTTGTGTTCGGACTGTCGGCCGGGGTCAGGTCTGCCATTGTGTTTGGATTGGACTGTCGGCCAGGATCAGGTCTGCCGTTATGTTCGGACTGTCGGCCGGGGTCAGGTCTGCCATTGTGTTTGGACTGTCGGCCGGGATGAGGTCTGCCGTTGTGTTCGAACTGTCGGCCGGGGTCAGGTCTGCCATTGTGTTCGGACTGTCGGGCGGGATCAGGTCTGCCATTGTGTTTGGACTGTCGGCCGGGGTCAGGTCTGCCATTGTGTTCGGACTGTCGGCCGGGATCAGGTCTGCCATTGTGTTTGGACTGTCGGCCGGGGTCAGGTCTGCCATTGTGTTTGGACTGTCGGCCGGGGTCAGGTCTGCCATTGTGTTTGGATTGGACTGTCGGCCGGGATGAGGTCTGCCATTGTGTTTGGACTGTCGGCCGGGATCAGGTCTGCCGTTGTGTTCGGACTGTCGGCCGGGGTCAGGTCTGCCGTTTTGTTCGCACTGTCGGAGACAGCCGGCCGGCCGTTGGGGACTGTCTGGCCTGCTCAATAAATCTCACGACCCGGGCTGGGGAGGCTGCCCGGGTACTCCGACGTAGGATCGATTCCGCCTGTCTCGGCGGCGAAATCGACGACCGAACGATTTATCAGGCGTCGTCTCCAGTGCCTGTCACCTGACGGGCTCGATGGCTTTCTCCAGCCCCTGTCAGCTGATCGGCTGATTCTCGCGTCCAGCTCCTGTCGCCTCACCGTGGGATGGTTGTCTTCAGCGCCTGCTTCCTGATTGGCAGCATCGTCGTCTCCGTCGTCTGTCACATCACTGAAGGACGCTTCCGCTGTTGGACCACGACGGAGATGCGCCGGCGATGTGCTTGCGCCGTGAGGGCACCGTCCCGGATGGCGTGTCGGCTGTCTGGCCGAGATCAGACTGCCGGGCGTGACGACTCACTCCGTCCGCTGCCGGCCGGAGCAGAACCATCCGGCCGGTGGCTCCCGTCCTGCGTGGCAGCTCATTTGTCGGCCATTGTCGGCCGTGACGGCGGCCGTCCGCCGCCGGCCGTCGGCCGTCGCGGGCTTATTGTGGGCGGCGGTCGGGCCGGCGGGCCGCGCCGTCGATACGTTGCGGCGTGCCGCCGTCGACGATAATGGACGGGGCAAGTACTGCCGCCGCCGGCCGACGGCGAGCCGGTTGCTGTTTCGCCGCCGCCCGGGGGCCGGTACCTCCTGCCGCCCCCCGCTGAGGGGGCGGGGCTGGGTCAACAGTGGAGACTGGCTGGTCGGAGGCTGGCGGTCGCGGGTCGGAAGGTCTTCGTGAGATGTACTTGTCTTCGTAGCGATTCTGTCAGGGATTTATTGAGAGCACATTTCCACGATAGTCATACAGTGACGTTTTTGTCTTTGCCGTGGTTCGTTGACCGTCGTCACGGTCAAATCACGAGTTCATCCTGTGCACTTAAAGCCCATTTCGCGCACTTATCGTCGGAATGGGCTGTTCAAAGGGTTAAAAAATCTGTTGCGCTAAAGGTTGCACCCGATGTTGTACTGAACATACAGCGCTTTCCCAGCTCGTGTTTGAAGCTCGCTGGAGTGGGCTCGCTTGCCAGACCAGACTCATTTCCTTGCACTCATGAAAATGTTTCCTTTCATTTGAATATGCCCTCAAGTTGTTGTGCTGTTCAGCCTTCAAGTACGCCACTTGAAGTCATCAGCGAAGATTGCCTGGGAGCTGTCGGTATAGAGCCGCCTTAGACGGACAGACTGCTGCAAATGAACCACGGCAGTGAAAGACTTCCTGTTTAACTCAAACGGCCGGGGGAATCCGTTACAGTTTCCTGGTTCTCATACGCAAGTGAAGTAAAAAATGTCATGCATATCGTTGCCAAGAAACGAGATGATGCCTAAACTCATTATCTCGTTTGTCTTTGGTCATTGCATCGCGTCATCGTTGCGTGATATCCGTGATTATGCAGCGCAGTGCATTGCGTTTTGCTGCCACGTTGTCTCTAATACGTCGTTGCTTGGTGGAAGGTGGGTTCGTCCTGTACCGGATCTCAGCTAGCACCGTATTCGGACCTGGTTGGTCCGTAAAATCCGTTTTGTCTCAGCCTCACGAACTGCGATAAAAAAGCCAGAAGCACATGTTGTCCGCGCCGAGCCAGGGTTAGGGTTAGTCTTAACGTGACGCACGACCCGTAAAATCCTTTTTCAGGTGTAGGCAGCATTTTTTCCATTCATCAAGCTTTTTTCTTGAACTGACATCAGTAGCCACGGAATCTAATGGTTGGACGGTAGCAGAACGGTAGCTCTTACCATTGACTTATGAAATGTGGGCTGCACTGGTGTAGTTTGCGTCAGTAACGCATGACACCTTGCAGGGTTGGTTGAAAAATATTCTTGTATACCCACTGACTTACACGGAGAGGATGTTTTTTTGTCACGCACTTGCGTAACACTTACGCATTTCCTGCTTGGGACGTTCATGTGTGGATGGCATTTGGCAGTTCATGGGTGTTTATTCCGGGTACACATGGCCTGCCATATTGAGCCAAAGGAAGATCCCTCTTCGCGTGAGTCTCGCCCGAGGACGAGGGGCTAATGATCATGCTGCAGATGTCTCTCCAGAGGCCACTCATGGATCGGTGTTTGCACGTGCTGCTCTCGGGGGACTCGATATCCCCTCAGAGGCAACCGGGCGGGCACTCGGGACTCGATCCACGTTCTTTGCGCAGCGGTGGTCTGCCGTTATCAGTGGTAGTGACCATTCACGACTGGCCGCGGATTGATACGTTTTGCTGTGGTACAGCTGTTGGTTTGCGTAACGATTGAAGCCGATTTCTGTCTGCTCAGCTGACTTTCCGACGGGATATAAATTGCAGGAGAATAATGCCCCTTCGCCGGATTTGCCTGACTCGCATTCGATGGTATTTTCTTGGATCCTCTGTATTGGGGACTACCCGGACCTCGCTGACGGGATACATGCAGGGCTCAGCCGATCCCTGCCTGCCTCCACCTGTTCTGAATATGTGAAGGATGGCCGAATTCAGATGCGCTGAGATCGTCTGATCTACCTGAAAGCACACCCTGATCCTCTGCCATCGATCATCGCACCAGCGCCCAGTACGCCGTCTCCTCTCAGGCGTGGCCGTGCGGTATCTGGCACATCTTGACGCACGATTCGGCCGTCATGTAGAACACCAGGGGACTCTAACGCGCTGCAGACGTCGACCGGCTACTGCCGATGTTAGTACCCGAGTTTCCTCGCATTTCCAACTTTTGTTTTTTTAGTACTATCGCCTTGCGAGTGCCCGGTACTTGGTTTGTTTGTCTGGACAGAATCAGAGGCCGTGTTGTTCGGTGTCGTGCTGTTTGGTGGCGGCCGTCAGCGACCTCTGTACCGCTGTGCCGGTTTGGGTGCGGCTCCGTCCCGGCCAGCGCTATCGGCTGTCGACATCGACTCGACCTTTGTCTGGGGCGGGGAGGAGAACGTCGCTGACTTTAAGATAGAAAACATTCGTCTCTCTTGTTGATGTCGGGGGGGGGGAGAACATGGCTGACTGAGAGCACAACTCGCCTGTCATGGCGGTGGGCCAGGCAGGAGAACAGAGCTGAGTGAGCGAAGGAGCAACACGGTGTCACGGTGGTGGATCGGAGAGAATAATGCAGCTTCCTCTGTGGCCAGAGAACAACTCGCCTGTCACGCTGGCCGGTCGGGGAGGAGAACATGGTTGAGAACATGGTTGACTCTGGGTAGAAGAACTTACCTGTGATTGTAGCGAATCGGGAGGAAATTGCACACGGTTTTTATTTAACTGCCGCTCGGGCTTCAGTTCAGATAAGGAGGTGAGCTGTGGGAAGAGATAATCAAGTTCACGTCACCGACATGGAAGGCATTTACCGATCGTGCAGTTCGTGTCCGTCCTCACTTTCTGAGGCGCTGATGTTTGCTTTCGACAACTGGTAACATATCAAGCGTGTCAGCATAAGTTACCTGACTGGTATCATTGTCGTCGAAGGAAGCGCTAACATCTCGCGACAGGTTTATTAGCACTTCATCACACGTGGAACGTGTTGCATTCGGGCACCAGCACACAAACTCAACTCGCCACCGACCTCCAGGCGGCCCATTGCCGATTCGTTTGCCTGCTAACGTTTGCAGCGTCGCGTTGCATGACCCTGAAAATAGGCTGTCACGCCTTCTGAGCGTGGCGTGCCTTCAAGTCGCAGTCGACCGAGTGCCGCCACGCCTCTTCACTGTGAGGCCGCCGCTGTTGACCGATGACCGTGACGCTGACGTGATGTGACCCGTGACCCGTGACCCGTGACGTGACAGGGGGCCGGTTTGTTTTGCTCGGCCCAGAGTGTCGTCTCGGGAGGGGGGGGGGGGACAGGTGGGACTCGGACGTCCGACAGCGGTCGTGCCGCTCGTCGCCGCCAGTCGGCTGAGAACAGGCATGCGACCGGCCAGCCGCCCGCTAATGACCTGCGAATGTAATGGATGGCCACGGTGTGGCTGCCTGGCGAATTGACCTGGCCGGTATCGACCCAGCCGCTGGAGCCGGTCGGACGCCGCGGGGCACGGGCGCGGGGTCGGGGAGGGCCTCAGGCCGGGGGAAGTGCGGGATTGGGACGTGAGGTCTGGAGGTCGGAGCTGGAGATCGGAGCTCGTTCTTAATAGAGCTCTTTGTACGGATGGTGAACCCCGCATCCGATCTTGCAATTCCGATAACGACTTGCTTTGTTACGAAAGTTTAATGCGCCGCCAAAGATACGACATGGCCGTGTGGCAGTTGGTACGACCCTCTTTTGGGCACTTGCCAGCTGACGCACGGTTCAAATGTCGAGCGCCGAGGCGACTCGAGCCTTCCTTGCCAGTACTAGGAGACCACCACGCTACCCCGACTGAGTTCGCAAAACTAAGTTGGTAAACACAGTTTTCGCAGCAACAGCCGTGGTCTCGACAAATCTGGACTGTTTCAAACAGTGCTTGCCAGGGCGCATTGCCGAGTGACCGGCCGATGAACACGGGTGTTTTTTTTTTCTTGATATCACCCCAGTGGAACAGGCAATGCCTACCAGATGGACACCGACTCGGCGACACAGCCCCGGTTGGCCGGAGCCGTGCCCTATCGTCCCTCCTCCCCCCCCCCCCCGGTCCGGCTCTGGAGTCTCTGCCGGCCGTCAGCAGCTCGCGCCTGTGACGCCGCAGCAAGGCGGCTGTATCGCGTGTCCCCCGGCGGGGTCATTAGCAGCCGTCGGCGGCCGGCCGCGCCTGTCCGCCGCCGCAAAAACCGGCCGGATCGGACCCCGGCGGCGCCGCGTCGTTACCGCGTCGCTAACGACGATGTCCGCGCCCGGCGGGCGCCGGCGGCGACGGCGGGAGCCGAGCCGCCGTCCCCGGGCGGCGGTTCGGGCTGCGCGACGGCGGCGGCCGCTCATGAAATCACAACAAGGCTAATTAGCCGGTGAATAATCCATGGCGCCGACGGCCCGGGAGGACCGGACCGGGCCGAGACCCGGCCGTCTCCGCCGACGGTGCCCGGCCGCGGCGCCGGACGGACCGGGCGGGCGGCGGCCGACGTGCCGTGCCGTGCCGGCCCAATCCGGCCGCCCCTGCGGCCCGTGACCGGGCCTCGCCGGCCGTCGGACGCGGCCGTTGTCGTCCGGAGAGGGTGACCCCTTTCCCACGTGCGTTCGTCGGCCGGCCGGCGCGCCGCGCCGCCCCTCCCGCCACAATGGCCGGTTGAGGAGTGTTTTTCTCGCCTCTCAGCCGCCCCGGTCCGTGGCCGTTCTCGTGAGAGCGGTATGTCGGCGAGCCGGCGGCCCGGTGACGCGGGATTATTTCCCCGGCTTCGACGCCTGTCGCCGGACGGCGGGACGTGATGGAGTGCTCACCCCGGCAACGGGCGATGGGCAGACACTGGTGACGTCAGAATGTGACGTGGAACGCGGCGATAGGCTGATATGGGTGGTCTCGAGCGGCGGCCAGGAACGTAGATGATGCAAGGGCTTCGGCTGCCTGGAGGTCATAGGGGACAGGCGGGCCCTTAGCATCACGGTGAGCATCGCTGGAAGTATCACGAAATTTATTACTTCGTTATTGGTGATCAGTTAGCGTTATCACTGATGTCGCATGGAAAACGTGACGTGATATGGTTGCGACCGAGTTGTCTTCTTGGGACTGTTGGTGGCTCACCCATCACACGGTACCCAAGGACGGACACCTTTGGGTATGTACGGAGATTGCCTTGTATCCGGGCAACCAGGCATTATTGATACTCCCTGAAAGGTTTAGGGACAGTTTCGCAAGCGAAATTAAATTTTTCTGAGCAGTCAAAAGGCTCATTATGTGGAACGATGAAAGCCCGTTTTGTCGAGTAGCCGATAGTGGGTTTTGGTAAGGATAGCTACCCGTATGGGAAGTAAGCCTTGAACAGCTGCCTCTGGTGTCGCTTCCAGGCGTGTAAAGGAAAAGGTAGACACAGTTCGTGCATTGTCACAGCCCCATTCCACGCCGGTTAAGGGGGCGTCAGCGCCGGCTGCGAGCGGTCACCATTCGCCCAGTAACCTATCATTGAGTCGCGCCGCCCACCGAAGGCCGCTCGGGAACGAGCCGGCCGGCCGTGCAGGCGATGCCGCGCAGCGGTGGAAAACGAGTGCGGCTCGCCGGTCGTTACGGCCGCCGGCCGGCGCAGTCAGGTGACGCGTCACTTTTACGGGCGGCGTTACCGGCCGCTCCGTGCACTTGACCGGCGACCCGAACGACCTTTTGCCGCGGATCATTTCAAAGCAAATATCCTGGAGTGTGCAGGCCGCTGAGTTACGCGGTTTCCCGGCCCTAATTGTGGATATTTCGCCGGGTGAATGGGGCATGACTCAAATTGTGTGATGACCACTCAGCGGTCGGGTGGGCGTTCGTGCTCGCGCCGCCGCCTGCGGCCGCTTTGTTGCCCGAGGCGTTCGTCTGGAAATCAGGTGTTGGGCGCTGGTCGGCGCGAGGGTATGGCTCCGGCCGGCTTCGACCAGGGTGCCGTTGTTCGCCATATTAGGCGGAAGGTGGGTGGAATGCGTTCAGGGACTCCGTTAGTGACAGGTTGGAGAGATGGAATTCCGCATTCCCGCCCTGCCCATCCGTAGCCTTTGAAATGAACCTCATGGGTCTCAGCTTAGCTCATGTCAAAGGTCTGAACAGGATGTCGGGTCCAGGAACGACTGGGAAACTAAGACTCAAAGACATCGAAATGGTGGCATCGGGTGAGAAATGAAGCTTTAAAATTGAGCCAGTTGCCTGTAACCGTAATGTTTGACAGCAGATACATTGAAAACATCGTCAACAAAGGCATCACATACCACGGCCGGTGTGAAGAACCTGTAAAAATCACACCGTTTTCTTCCGGAACGCGTCCGGTGATATCGAAACTGCAGTTGTGCCCTGCAGGGTCGTTGTTTGTCCGGCCGGCACCCTGCAGGGTCGCCGGATCGCCGTTCCAGTGGCTGGTGCCCGGCCGGGTGGCCGGGTCGCCGCTGCACGGACGATTAGCCGGCCCTGCGACGGGACGTGTGAAGCGCTTCGACCCTGGACGTCCGAACGGGTCGCTGGCTCAGTCGCCGTCGCCGCGCAGAGCCGCGCCGGCGCCCCCGGCGGGGGTGCAGTCAGACGCCGCCGCCGCGTCCCGGCGTCCTATCGCGGGCCTGCAAGCCGGAACTAGGGCGTTCGGCCGTCAAGCAGAAAAGATTGCCGCGATGTCGGCTGCCAAGTCGGGAGCGATCGCGCCACCGCTCGTGATAGCGTCGGCCTGGTCGGCTGCCGGCCGACGGGCAATGCGTTATAGCGAAAGATGGCTTAAAGATCGGTGTCCGCACCTGGCGCCTTGGCGTGAGAGCCTTCATTTCCTGTTCGTCCAGCCGCGTATTCGGACCAAGTCTGTCGAACACAGGCGATAACGCTCTGAGCGCTCAGCCAGCCGCAGCCTCCCTCCCCACGTTGACCCGTGGCCACAGCGGCTGGGCCGCTGTGTTTTTGATTGTGCGTCGCGTGATGGGCAATATTCTGCGTTGATGACTTGATTGCCTGCGATGATTGATCCAGGACATGGTAGAATGACTTGGCCGCTGTTTCAGAGGTAGGACACAGTTATGGCAGTGATGACAAGGACGGACAGGACAGGACAGTCATCCCAGAGGAGAAAAAAAGAATGCGGAACAGAGGGGACTGACACGGAATCTGTCCGTGCAGTTGGTGGCAGGGACGCAGCCGGTGGAGGGGCATGGAGGCCATGGCCCCCATGCCCCACATTATTCTCATTAGATATAAGGCGATTTCGCACGAATACGGAATAGTGATCATATATATGTTGCAAGAGCAAACATATGTTTTCCCATGCCTCAACTATTAGGCAAATTACATAAAAATTGCTACTTTTTCCTATAAATTTCGTTATATGCCAGTGCCATATGACAAAATTTGACATTTGCCCCCATCCCCCAGGAAAATCCTGACTACGTGCCTGGCTGGTGGGAGCACAAGTGCTACCTTACCACAGAATGACGGAGCACCTAACCGCTCTGGCGTGCGGAAACGAAGTACTGACGTAGCCACTCGTCACCATATTGACCAATGACATTTGGGGGTCTGTGGTGCTCTGAATGACGCGGCCCATCAGCTGATCCAGATCTGGCTGTTGGTTGATAGTTTTTTCAGTCAATAAAGCTCATTCAGATAACGTTGTGGCAGCTAATAGTTTTCTCAGTCAATAAAGCTCGTTCAGATAGCAGTGTCTCACCATCAGCAGACCCGGCAGCATTGGAATGGGCGTACACAGAATCCAGTCCTGATCTGAGTGTGATTTAGTAAATGCCGCCTGACGGCGCTCATCCGGCAAATATCGAGGAGCTGTGCCCATCTAGGTAATCCGAGCTCAGCGCAACCACGACCGAACTAGGCAGGAGGCCGCGGACCACCGCTGAGCGGTGGCCAGTTACGTAACCAGACGGGCGCGAACGTCCGTGCCCAGACGTGACGAAACTGTGACGACGCGACCGCCGGATGAGGACGGACGACGCGACGGAGATTTGTTTCTCATTCCGGATAGGCTGGACGTGGTCGCTGAAGAGCCTGTTTCCGTCGAGACTGCGGCGTGACGCGGCGCCGGTCTGGCGTGCTGTCACAGCACTTGGCTCGGCTCGCGCTGGCTCCTGTTCGTCGCCTCAGGCGGCGGCGGGGTGGAGGGGGGGAGAAGCCAGCCTTGGCAGTGCTCAGGCCTGGGCCTGCCCACGCCGCGGTACGGCACGCTTAGGGGCTGAATTAACGGCGCCCGCATCAGCTGGGCAGATTACGGCGGCGGCACCTCCGGACTGTTCCGCTCATTACCACGGGATTAAAGAACAGGAAACGCTCCTACCGAAGTCGGCCTGCTGGTATATCTTGCTGGTCACTTCCGTGCGTCCGCCTGTAATATCACCGGGCACAGTTGGCTGCTCCTGTGCCGACGCTGGCGTCTCATATACGTCCCCATCGCTTCATATCCGACTGCGGGTGGATGCCAACTAGGTTTCTACCTAGCTCCACTGGTGTGGTCACTGGTCTGTGGATGGATCCTTCTGCATGCGAGTCTCTTTGTTTAAACCCTTTGCACCGTTTTTAAACCATATAAGCTATTTTTTGTCCTCGGTAAACAAAAAGAGCCCTGCCCCCCACACTCATTCTGTACCCCCATTATAATATAGGTTATTAATAATTTTCATGGTTTACCATCCATCAAGATTATCGGTCCACTGCCCATTCCAGAATAGTGTTTATGTTTCAAAATCCTCAAGTCGTAACAATATAAATAAATGTGAATGTGCGTCCTGTAAACGTTGTTCTCAGTGTTGGCCTGTGTACATAAGACATTGGTAAACATGACTTAAGCTGCGTTCACATTTTTTTCCATTCTATCGTCATCATCCTTAGGTTGCATAAATAAAATTCTAATTTTTGTCAGGCTACGGGCACGAACAGCTTTGTCAGTTTGTCAGTTTTTCAGTCTGTTGGTTTGGATTTGGATGTGGTGCCCTTGCGTAGCCGGGAATTGTCACGCAGTGTTACCAGGTTGTGTCTTGTCTACTCATCAGAACTACACGCTCCTTATGTGTTTTTGCCCTTATATATGCCAATTGTCAAGGTTTTGTCTCAAATCTTCTTCCGCAACGAGCTTTCTCTCAGAAGGATGCATCAACGTTTCCTGCAAGCTACATTCACAGGGATCAGCCCAATATGCCCAATTTGCCCCATTTGGATCGATTTTGTGCCGCTGGAGCTCCTTAAAAAGCAATCACCCCCACTGTTGTCGTACTCGAGCCCATGATCACGGGCTTTGATCCGCGGTTTTTATATCGCCACGTGAGAAAGAAAATCGTCGATAACGATGGATGATGTTCAGACGTCTGAAAGAACATTTCTCTCCAGTGGTCCTGACTGGGACGCGCTGATGTGGGGCGTGCCGCGGTAGTCGGTCTTGAGCCGCCGGGTCGCGTTGCGGAGCAGGCGAGCGGCGACTGCGACCGGGCCCTGGTGGGAACTTGGTGCAGCATAACGTGTCCTACCCTACAGAATTTCAACCGGACGTTGGACGGACCCGTCGGCTGTTGCTTCTGTGGGCTCCGGCTCCGAGCGGTGTAGCTGGTTTTGCCGGCCTGTGTCGACCAGTCCTGCGTTAATTTTGCCTGGGTCTACCGACCAGTCCTGCGTGGATTTTGCAGGGCTCTGTTGGCCACCTCGGCGCTTATTCTGTCGATCCCTGTCAACCAGTCGTGCGTTAATTCAGCCATGCTCTGTCGATCAGCCTTGCGTTAATTCTGGCAGACTATGAGAACCAGCCGTTGACTAATTCCGCCATGCTCCGCTGGTCAGTCTTGTGCTAATTCTGCCGACCTGTTATATATATATATACTGGAATATGATACGCTGTCAGATACGTGCGTATCTTCGGACCGGTAGCTCGGTTCGCCTCTGCCGGTCAGTTTTACTCAGATTTAGCCAGTTCACCGCCATCCTCCGCCCTGCCCTCTGCTTCATAGCAACGTTCCAGAGGCCGCCAGCATCGGCGGATAACGATCTCATACTTTTCCGGTTGACAGGCGTACATGTTAAGTGATTTCGCGTGTTGCTGTCTGTTCCCGGGCCACTTACGTTGTAGCTGGGTCCTTTTGTCTACTGCATCTGCATCGCTGTCATCCTCTCATCGTGTGGATATGACGTGCTAACGGCAGTGTCGTTGGCAGGCTGCCGACATTCATAGTTCATGATTTGTTTGACGTTCATGGTTCATTATTTGTTTCGATAGCTAGTTTGCAACATATTCGAACGTTTTTCTCTCCCCTTGCAGTGTCAGATGATTTGATTTCGTCGGTGCAGTGGCGTCTCGCACTAGCTGGAGCAAATCGTGTGAAAGAACCGATGTGGCGCGTTGGAGCATTGGGCAGGAAAGTAGTGCGGTGTCCCCAGCAGGTCTAAACCGTAGAAAAAGAAGTGCGGTGGCCGGTGTGCTTTACGCGCGACTGACCATCAAACTGGTACCGCAGATGGAAGCGACGCGTTGTGTTGATGTTTCGCGACATTTTTCTCGGCGTCATTGAGGGGCTGTCACGGCCTCGAAGTGCCGTTGCGTTGACTCCTGACAGGTGTGCTGTGCAGACAGACGTTGACTCCTGACAGGTGTCAACCTGCCGTCACACTGACGCCTTACAGGCATGAGCCGTCGCATTTGCCATTGGCAGACCCTGTCCTTCACATTGACGCATGTCGGGCCTGAGCCGTCACATTGACGCGCGACGGACTTGAAGCCGTCGTCACTGTGACGCCTGACAGGCAAGATGACGTTAGCGCCTGTCAGGCCCAGCCTGTCACAGAAACACCTGACAGGTTGCTGTCAGGTGTACAGGCCCGTTACAGGAAAACCCTTCAGACCTGGCCCGTCGCAGTGACGTCTTACATACCAGACTCATCACAGCAACACCTGAAGACGTGGTGGCAACCACAGTGGTACATATTAGGCGTAACCCGTCACAATTTCGCGTGACAGACCTGCCCGCCTGTACTGTAGTTTCACCTGCCCGGTAACTGGATTGGATATTCTTTATCTGGCTGGTTATCCGTCCTTCGCGTGTCTCCGCACTGCTGTTGGTGCAGAACACCCTTGACCGGCGGTGGTCTTTGCACCCATCTTTCTACTTGCACGTACCTTTTAGCTCATAGACGTTCTGAGCGCAATATGACCACGCCGTCGACGCGCCCTTAAACACAAATCACCACCAGACCTGCCCGTCAGAGTGACGCCTAACCGGACGGTGCCGGCCCGGCCCGCGGCCCGCTGCCCGGCCGGCTCTGACCTTGCCGGGTACGCGGAGTGCTGCTCGTCGGCCGGCTCTGCAGCGGGCCTCCGCCAGCGGGCACCATTGCCGCGCAGTAGGCGTCCCAGCGAGGCGCACGCACGCGCTCCGCCGGCCGCGGCCGCGCCGCTGCCGGCCGGCGCCGGGAACCTGACTCCGCCCGGTGGCAGATGACGGTGCGGGTTGCGAACGAGGCGGGCGATTAGCTCAGCTCGCTTGCGGGTCCGTGGTGATAGCTGCCTGACTGTCGCGGTTTTTTGGGCTCCTCCGTGTCGCTGTCAGCACCACGAAGCTGACGCAGGCATTCCGGCCGTCTGCTGTCGTCACGTTCGTCTCCCGTTATCGGAGCTGCCCGCCGCCGCGGGCCGGTGCCGGCGCGGCGTGCTCGTGCGCCGTGCGGCGCCGCCGGCCGCCGGCCGAACGGCCCATCGTGGGAATGCGGTCCGCCGGCAGGGCCGCGCCGGGCCGCGCGCGCGATGTGCGCCGTGCACGCGGCGATCGTGTGGCGCCGGCGGGCGCGGCGCGCGGCGCGCGGCCGCCGACGGCCTCAGCCCAGGGTCGGCCGTTGGGGCTGTGTCGGCCGTGCTGTCGGTCCGAGCACAGCGGCGGTGAATACGAGCTGAGAGCTGCGACGGACGGCCCGTGAGGCCGTGCTGAACACTGGTTCACGGTGGTTTTCTGGCTAATTAGTGCTGGCGTTTTGGGAGAGGTCGTTTCTTTGTGTCATCCGCGTCGCGTGGTTAAGCGTGTCTTCGACGAATCAGGTCTCATTAAAATAGTTATGCTGTGAACTGATTTATAGAAAAAGCGTACAAAACAACGACGGCGTTTTAGTGAAGGACGAGAAAAGGTCTAACAAGTCATTTTGTCCCGGCATGCACTCGGCTTATATCACCGCTTTTGAATCTTGCCCACATTCAGTTGTCTTTGCTTGGTCTGGAGATATGTCTGGAAACAAATGTTGGATCAGTGCGGAAATCAGGGCCTGAAACATGCAGGCAGATATCGGTAATGCTTCATTTGGTGCTTATTCTCATGTCTTACATGTCCTCGTCCCTTCTCGTACACTGGGATAAAAATGGATAGCCTGGCGTGACGGCCCGGTAATGGGGATCTTTTGCTGACGTCAGTTGCGCATTCACTCAGCTTTCAGATCTCTAAGGGCTCGAAATCGAGGGAGGGCCCAGACCATCCGCTTGGGGGGGGGGGGGGCGCAAGCCTTCATCCGTGTAACCTAACTTGCGCCGAAATGTTTACTTTCCTCGGATTTCCGCCACTTGCTTTGCCATTTTCGTAAATTAACATGCGTTTGGAGTACAGGCGTTGAAAACATAATTTACGAAATATTTATGCCTCTCCGTCCAAAAAAAGAGGCCAAGACCTCCCCCCATTCGGATCCGCCAGCGCTTGGAATTCTAGCGCGCAAATTGGAAGCCAGTACCAATGCGTGAAACGATGTCTGATTCTTCGGAGATGATCGTTCGGCTTTGTATGTCTCAGATAAATCGGGTCTGGATGCGCTCCTGGGTCATGCAAGAGAGTTGAATTGCATTAAATTTTGTAAGACAGAAATGAAAAATTCGACTTTTCAACATCATAACGCAAGCATTTTAGCTTAGGAGCTCGAAGATATCGGAAGATTGAATTGTCCCTTCAAAAAAATGGACCCTAAAATTCGAAAATGTGGCGCTGTCTTCATCTTCATCAGTGGGGGGATTGCACTCACGTGGCACGTGCTCGACGATCTGTAATTTACAGCGTAGGCTCTGAGTCAGCGGGATGTGAACCCGTATGGGGCAACGTAGGCATTCGTCGTCTTCGCTCTGGGTATGAAACGCGAAGCCTTTTGCCATACTGATCGTTACAGTTGATGTTGCAGGGGACAATTTTCCTAAGTGTGGATGCACGTAGTTTTCCTGTTGCGATGCCAAAGTATTGTGCTAGGACGTCGTGGCCGCCGGTTTGCTGTATTCTCACGTCTCTAAGATGTACCCGTTTTCCTTTCCAGGTAAGCACTGCCGGCGCGCGAAGATGGGAATTGAAAGGTATGTGTCAGGGCGCTATGGCGGGTTCAGAGCTAACCTGCCCTGCGTGTCGTTTCTGACTAAAAAGTGGTACCATTAGAACGGGAATCCCGTAGACTTCGGTTTGTGCAGCGAATCCCCTGTGAGCCCCTCCTTTATTTTACCATCTCCACGGAATCCTACAGAATCCAAGGGTCTCGGCGTATGCCGATTTGATCTCGGCTGCTTTCACTTGTTACAGTCACATTGCTTGTATCAGCTGTCGTGTTCTCCAGCGAACTGCACTGCGACGGCCTCCTGTTTCGGGTCTGACTTTCGTTTCCGTCCGGCATTGTTTGCAACTTTCTCCTTGGAGCAGCAGACAATGGGCTAAGTAATTAGACGGTCTTACGCAGTGCGTCTGGACGGCTCACCTGACTTTTGGCCGGAAAAGAATGCGTCCAATTTTACTAGTGCGCGGCACAGTACGCGGTAATTAGCTCAAAGGAAGCCGTGAAGTGTCCTGAGCCGGCGGGGTCCGAGCCTGGCGCGAGGACGGGTGTGGCGTTACTTACGGCGCCTCAGCTCTGCTGAAAGGTGTTGTCGAATGGGCTAGTAGGCTGCGAAGCTCCATATCGTGCGATCGCTCCGGTAGAGTCGCTGCGGCTTTCGAATTCTGCTACCCGACGGACTCCCGCCCGAGTAGAATTAAAGGTGCTACGGATTCTTCGTTATCAAGATTGACTGTGGGATTTATGTCGGAAGGGCCAGTTTAAAGTGAGTGCATCAGCCGGTGCCACTATTTCTAGCTCAGTGTATTCCTCTGTCTAGTCGGTAGGTGTCTGGTTTAGATGGTCTTCTTATTCATATATGTGTATATATATATATATATATATATATATATATATATATGTATATATATGTATAAGTTGCATTTATGTCTCCCATTACGAGCAAGAATCGTTTTGTATGAATAAGTCATAGTCTCATGCTCCACCACCTCCAGTAACGCTCTGCCACGTCCAATCGAAACATCGCCCTCTGTGATCACCACGGTTCGTCGCCGATTCCAGTAGTTTACAGTGTCGGCCGTGCCGTTTCTCGCGTCACGGAGTGCGCCTCTGCCACGTCCGGTCGCCCCCGCTTCGTCACCCGTCGGTCGATGGGAGAAACGGCCGGGAAAGGCCGTAAATCCGTCCGATTGTGATCGAGTGTCCGACCGCACGGGCGTAGATCAGAGCGGACGCGGCTCGTCCGCCGCGCGGGCCGCGCGGGTTCGATGGTTATCGGCCGCCGGCGTCGGCGCTCGGCGGCGCTCCTGGGAGACGGCGGGTGTGCCGCGGCGGCTGCGAGCCGTGCCTCTGCGGCCGGATGCGGGATGGAGCCGCATGGCACGGCTCGACTGGCGTGAGCTGGACATCGCAGAGTCCCTGGCCACCGCTCGGTGCGGCGTTCCTCACCGGTCGGCGTATTCGGCGCTCACGGCGATGGGCGCGACGGTTGACCAGCGCTCACGTCCTGGTCGCCTCGGGAGGAGAGAGTCACGCCGTCGTGGCGGAGCAAATTGCCAGCGCACGACGTTCGTGACTGGTCGTTCATCTGATATTGGTGACAACGGAGCCGTAGCTGGTTACTGGAATCGCCTCAGACGGGAGGTCATTGAGCCCAGGTATTCTGGGAGATTGTCTGGCGATGATTTAACACCTCGTCAGTCTACTTGAGTGATGAGAGTGCAGCATCCTGGGTTGATCTTGACACCCCCAGTCTTTTGACGCGCATGCAAACTTATATATGATACCACCGAACAGTGGACTGTAATGTTATGGCAAAGGGACCTGTTGCCGAGGTTTTGGTTTCAAATCTGAAAGGTTCTAAAGTCTGTTTACGCCTCCAGGTATAATTGTCCGCATCTTCAGCTACGCCAGACCCCACGGGTTGAATGACACTGTACCAGCATTGTCTTTGTCAGAAGAATCGCTGTCTCAACGAGAAAAAAACACCTGCGATGGAGTTTTGCGGCCCCGGTGTCTCTCCTCTCCCAAAGGACAATACTGTTGTGTCGCTCTGTACCCGCGGCTGCCGGCTGTCCGCCGTCGGCGGCAGTGGATGGCACCTGCGGCCGGTGGCTGTCCCGCCGTCCGCGGGGAGGCGGCACCTGTGGCGGCGCCTGGGGCCGCTCAGTCGCCTCACGTGCCGGCGATAACTCGACGAGCCGGGCGGCGGCGCCGCGGGCCGGCGGCCGGCGGCCCGCCGCTGGCACGCGGCGCTCACTCTCATTACCGTCGCCGGATGAGGGACGAGCCGGCGGCCGCCTCCCGCGCGCTCCGAGGAGGCCGCCGCCGGCGGCGGCGCGGCGCAGACGGGAACGGAGAGCAGCGCGGACGGGGAAGAGGGCAAGAGAGGGAGGTCGTCGTCAGGGAGCGTGGTCGGCAGAGGACGGGGAGAGAGGGACGTACAGGCGGGAGGGATAGGAGGACGGACTGACGGGGAGGAGAGCGGGGCAGAGGCCGGAGAGGGGCGCGGTCGGCGTCGTTACTCAAGTGCCGCGCCTGTCGACGGCCGGCAGACCTATGGCCGGCCCGCCTCACCCGGCCCCTGCCGCGCCGGCGATGCCGATGGTGGCCGCGTGGCCGGGATTCTTTGGGCTGCGTTTGTCCAGCTGTTTTATGGTCCGCGGCCGGGGTAAGTCAGTGGCCTGCCTGATTTATGTCAGCGGCTTCCAGATCCGTTCGCCACACACCGGGCCGTCCCACCGTCATCGCGGCGGACACTGGAGCCTTCGCTGCATTTTGCCATGGGCTGTCGATCAGACGCGAGGGAAAAGTGTCCCAGAGGCGAATAACCACACCTCTCTCCCGTGCATCGCGGCGTCGGGAACGGCGTGCTCTGGCCGCATGTGGGAACTGAGGGTCAGCCGGAGACGAGCCACAAACCTGTCCGACTGCGGCTGTTCAGGGCCCCGATCGGAATTGACGGTTGTCAGAACAAACATCCGCACGTCGTGAGCACCAGGTCGTCACGAAAGGAAGCGGAGCATGACGCTGATGACTTCGGGTGAAATAACAAAGCAATTACATTAGCAGATGGTCGCACAGACGGGCAAGCGGCCCTTCCTTGATACCCCGCTGTATACAATTCCCTGGGTAATGAATACATCAGCGCCGGGCGGCCCGCTCAGGTGCCAGCAATTGGCCGCGACGCCTCACGGTCACGTCACCCTCCACTGCCTGCGCCGGAGCCGACCGCTGCCGCGCCTGAGCGCCAGCGACACTCGAGTTGATGTACTGATACGCTCACTCAAGTCGGCCGTGAATAATGGAGCCTCCCACGCGTGCCGCGACGATAATCCAACAATTAAAATGTCGGACACATTTCGTCCCACTCCCTGGAGAGTGGGCCGGGCGGCGTATTAGCGTAATTATGGCCTCCTGCCGGGCCGGGACCACCTGGGACGGCGGCCGCGCTGGGTGAGGAACCACGACTGGCAGCGTCGACCAGACGGCACAGCCGGGGCAGAGGCGGCTCCAGACGCCCACTCCTAAGGGCAGACGACGGCTCCTCACCCCGACTCCCGAGGGAAGACAACGGCTCCTGACCCCGACCCCTGAGGGAAGACGACGGTTCCTGACGGCGGCTCTCGAGGAAAGACGGCGGCTCCTGACGCCGGCTCCCGAGGGCAGACGACGGCTCCTGACGCCGGCTCCCGAGGGAAGACGACGGCTCCTGACCCCGACCCCCGAGGGAAGACGACGGCTCCTGACCCCGACCCCTGAGGGAAGACGACGGCTCCTGACGGCGGCTCCCGAGGAAAGACGGCGGCTCCTGACGCCGGCTCCCGAGGGCAGACGACGGCTCCTGACGGCGGCTCCCGAGGGAAGACGACGGCTCCTGACCCCGACTCCCGAGGGAAGACGACGGCTCCTGACGCCGGCTCCCGAGGAAAGACGGCGGCTCCTGACGCCGGCTCCCGAGGAAAGACGGCGGCTCCTGACGCCGGCTCCCGAGGGAAGACGACGGCTCCTGACGCCGGCTCCCGAGGGAAGACGGCAGCTGGTAACGGCAGACGGCGACATCTGGGGGCGAAAGGCTGCTGACAGCAGTCAGCGGCTCCAGAGGAAGGCGGTGACTTTACACCTGACGGTAGACGGCGGCTTCTGAGGAAGGCGGTGGCTCCTGACGGCTGCTCCTTGACATGAAGCGGCTGCCGAGGAGAGCAGGCGGCGACTCCTGACGACAGACGGCGACCTCTGAGAACAGACAGCGGCTCGTGATGAAACCAGATTACGTCTCCTGGTCATGGCAGAGAGCGACTGCTGATGAGGGCAGACGACAGCGCCAGAAAATAGTGGGCTGTGATGCGTTTGTCCTGGAGCTTGGACTAGGAAAGCGGACCACTCTTTGGGTCATGGACGATAACAACTGAAATGCGTAGCAACAAGGGCTTGGCATGCCATGCTTAGAGATTCCCAATAAGTATGAGGAGGGTCCAGATAGGATTTCAGACCGTTTCTTTCTGGTCATTGCTATGGGCCTGATGTTAAAATCTCTAAATATTTGGGGGTCCGAACCCCCTCCCCCACATCCCCCAGGGACTGCCAGCCATGTGTTGTGCCCTCAGGCGTTTCGTAATTCCGTGTAAGTGGCCTACTGTGAAGACACAGGACCCTTAGCCACTGCAGTGCGTAGTTTACCATTGCATTGATACACATCTGACTGGTGTTCTTCCAGGAATTTGGGTTTTGATCGCCCAATTCTTGATGTGTTACTGCTCTGTTACTGTTACTGTTACTGTAGTACTGATGATACAGTTAGATATCATCCAGTCCTTGAGAGAGGTCCGTGAGAACTCGTTCATGGATTGAGGGGTGACTAAGACACCAGGTTCGCAGTTTTCAAAGAGTCTTCTGGACCGTTAGTACTGGGGACGATGCGTTCTTAAGCTGGTTTCGTGGACCTGTTGTTTGTGGGGCTCACATCGCATTGCTGCAGTCTTGCGGAGCTGCGTGTTCCTCACCCAGGGTGCCGCCCGTTCACACCAGTGACTTACACACAGCTGCCGGGAACCAGACTGAATCGCGTCGCAGTAGGGCAAGGTGGTGGTGATCGCCCTTGCTGGCTGATACGTGACCGCGGTCCGGGAATGATGTTCCTAGTGCTGAAACAAGACCGGTACCCGGTCACAAAGAATGCTTTCTTATAGATGACACCCCATTTTTGCGGACTGGTTGACGAACCTTGACACCGTCGTGCAGTCGACAACAACGAACATTATTTGAGGGCGGCATCGGTTGATATCGGACTTTTAGCAGACTGCCATGGCGGACACCACCGGCAAATGTCCCCGTAATGGACCCTATAGAGGGTCGCTCCAATGGGAGCAGACCGTGCAGTGGAACAGGCTCCACGGAAGGCCGCCCCAGCAATGCTGTTCTTGTGGGTGATCTGCAATCTGCTGGAAATGTTGCGTGCACCCACTGTTTCTGTAGAATATTCAAAACGGCAGGAGTCGGTTTCCTCAGATTTCCAGTTACCGCACCCAGGCCCATGACGTGGTTGATATATTTACTCTGCGCTCAGAACATCTAATAGCATCGCGAGTTAGTGCTTGGACATACGATTGTGCAGACTGACGGTTCTGTTCACTTTGTGCCGATGAGAGCCTTGAGGGGACCGTTTAGGTGGTATTCGTTAATTCGTGATGTTCCACGTGGTGTACAAAATTTACAGTACTTTTGACCTCATAAGTTTCGTGGTTTTCCGTAACATAAGAACAATAGTTTCTCGGCCCTGCACCATGACGCTTTTAGCAGAACAACTTATTAAGTTTGCCACATGCCAGATTGTTAATGCGTCGTAAACTAAAATGCCCCTGCATTTTTCAAACACTTATCTGCACATCTTCCACACACGAGTTGTTGGAATCGTCTGAAACACGACATGGATGTCATACTTAGTAATGTTTGTCATCAGTAGGTGTAGGTATATGGAATCCGTCTATCACGTCATTTTGTGCTATTTACGACATATTGGGCTTTTTCACACCTGTTCAGCGCTGTACTGGCTAAGCAAGCGTCTAGTGAGCTTGTCATTGGTTATGCAAAATAGCTGAACACTTATGTAGGACGATTTTGCAGTTATGGAACTCGATCTCAGGTAACGATATTTTCGGGACGCACGTAGTGATGGTAGATTTGTCCACCTCTCCCTCCCGCGTGCCGGTGCGTGCTGGCGTACCCAGTGCTGGTGCCACTGAGCACCTCTGGGCCGGCGTCCGGGACGGGCAGTTGTGTGCCACTAGGCCGCCGCGCGGACCAGGCCTGGTTCACGGCCGATTCCAATCGCAAACGGGTCTGGCGGCCGGGGTCCACCTGACCAGTGACGTCGCCTCACCGCCGTCGTCCCCGCTGACTGGCGCTCGGGCGCCGGCCGCGGCGGCGGCGGCGCGCAGTCCGACGGGCGGCTGACGGCGCCGCCCGGCCGGCTCCGATTGGTCGTCGCGCGCTGCCGTCGGCCGGGACGGCGGCCGGGAACAGGGCCGCCGCGTGCCGCAGCGGCGGTGAAACGGCCTGGCTCTGTCGCGCCGGCCGGCGCGGCGGACCGGCAGGTAGCCGGACCAGAGCCGCCAATGTGGGCCGGAGACAATGGAAAGACCTGCAACGGCGCCCGTCGGTCGGCGGCAAAAAGCGGTCCGATTTCGGGGCCATTGAACCACTTCCGGGGCGATGTGCGTGGGCAATTTCCGAACTGTTAAATGGGTCGTCGCTACGCTTGAGTCGTCTGGTTTCGTCAGCGACACACTTTCGGGACGGTCCCGACTTTTCGGGGAAAATGGAGGTCGCGAAGTTATTCCGTTTTTGCTAGCCATCCTTGAACTCAGGTAGATTCGTTCGATTTGCGCAGTCCTCGTGCTTCGCAGCAACCCGCGAGGTCTTCAGTCCATGGCGTTATCATTAGGTGGTGGAATTATATATGGAGGGAAATGGTGCTATTTTCGCTCCTCGTGAAATCTTCGTTCTTATTTTAATCCGGCTTGCACTGGGAGTTAGGTTCAAAAAACAATATGTGGATGGTGTTCGTATAATTGACGAGAAGCTCAGGTTTCATCGTTGAGTTCGAGCTGCGGGGAATGACATCTAATTTCCCCTCGCTGAACTGTTCTGAGTAGTAGCATAGTGTTTCGACATAGGTTGGATTATTCAGAATCATTGGCGGAGACGTTGGTACAAGCACAATATCTACTGTCTGATCACTGTCAGAATGATTGTTTTCTGAGCCAGCAACGGAATGAATGCGTGGTTTCAGAAAGGCTCTTCTGACACTGGTGTCTTTGGTCCATTGATTGTTCTTTGTTCTGAAATGAAAATGCCAAGGAATTTTCTAAGTGGAGCGTTGGTTTCTCGGTTGTGAACAGTACTCGTGTGAGTCTGCCGGGTAATAGCTGGTGGACTCCGTGACTGCGGGCCTTGGTCTAGCCCGCTAAGCTCTAGTCCTCCTTGGTATGTCCCTCGCCGTGCCTTGTTGAGCCCCGATAGGATGTACTGGACACACAGCCTGCACAAGCACAGCCTTTACCTGTTATCCACATCACCACCCGCTCCGCCAACAGTGACATCAACCGCCGGCTGAGAGAAGGCCGGTGGCGGTTACTGGTTACAATACAGAGCGGCGCTTGGCGATTGATGGCCTTCACCTGTTACGCTGCAGTGGCCGGTGGCGGTCACCTGTGACGCTGCATTGGCCGATGGCGGTCACCTCGACGCTGCAGTGACCGATGGCGGTCACCTATGACGCTGCTGTGACCGATGGAAGTCGCTTTGTGACACTGTAGTCACCGATGGTATTCACCTGTGACGCTGCAGTGGCCGGTGGTAGTCACCTGTGTGACGCTGCAGTGACTGATGGTAGTCATCAGTAACGCTGCAGTGACCGACGTCAGCGGTGACCAGCGGTGTCCTTTGACGCCCCAGTGGTGACGTTCTGGTGTCTGCGGGTGGTGATTATCGGAGACGCTCCGGTGACGCCGCCGGCGCCGGAAGCCGGGCGTCCCGGCGCCGCCGCACAATGAGCGTCTGGCCCGGCCTGCCTCGTTACGCCGGATAATCGGGCCTGGCCGGCGGCGGCGGCGGCGACAGGCCGCGACGGCCGGCGGTCCAATCATTCTGCCGCCGGCCCTGTCTTACGGCCACCGGTCCAGTCATACGGCCACCGGTCCGGTCATACAGCCACCGGTCCGGTCATACGGCCACCGGTCCGGTCATACAGCCATCGGTCCGGTCATACGGCCACCGGTCCAGTCATTCTGCCGCCGGCCCTGTCTTACGGCCACCGGTCCAGTCATACGACCACCGGTCCGGTCATACAGCCATCGGCCCGATTAACGGCCACCGGTCCAGTCATTCTGCCGCCGGCCCTGTCTTACGGCCACCGGTCCGGTCATCCGGCCACCGGCCCGGTCATACAGTCACGGGCCCGGTCATACCGCGGCCAGTTCGGTCATACCGCGGCCGGTTCGGTGGTCCCGGCGCCAGGCCGGCCATACTGTCGTGCCGCCGCCACACTGTCATCCTTCGACCCGCTCAGAGCTGGTCACTGCGTCCGACTGATGCTCAAACGTCAAACGAACTCGGGCAGTATGTATACAAAGAGGCTCATTATTTAAAATATGCTGCAGTCGCGAACAGTTGGCCGCGCGTAACACGTAACAGGAGAGAACCACTGGAGCCCTGGTGTCTGACTAGATATCAATACTATGCGACACGCGAGACACGCAGAGCCTAGCCAATGACGAGACGACACACGGACATCCAACAGGGCGCGACGCACAGTGACATCATTGCCTCTCACGAGCACGAGCTCGCGCGTCTGCACTCCCGTCAGCCTCGCTCTCACTGACCGCTCTCCACTGGCTTTCCCTCTGTTTGGCCGCGTTACTCCGCGGCCGACGCCGCCGCGCTCGCCGCACACACGCCGGTCCGGGCTCACCGGGCGCGCGGCTGCCTGCGCGGCGTCCGAAGGGCCGAACCGGCGTCACAGCCCGTCGCCGGCGCTCACACGTCGGTGCCGGCCGGGTCGCCGACGCGCGTGGTGACGGCCGCCTGGTCCGGGTGCGGCGGCAGCACGGGCACGCCCATCTGCCAGCCGCGGCGGCGCGGGCCCGAGCCGACGCTGTCGCGCGAGGTGCTCAGCTCGCCGCGCGAGTCGCGCGACGAGTCGAGCGCCGTGTCGGCCGACGAGGTGGACACGGGCCGCCGGTCGGCCGGCGCCGGCTCGGGCGGCCGCAGCCGCGCCGCCGCCGCGCCGGCCGCCGGCTCGCCCAGCTCGGGCATCGGCAGGCCGTAGTCGGCCGGGTAGCCGTAGACGGCCGGGTCGGCCCGCTCCGGGTCCGACCCGCTCGTCGACGGCAGCTGCTGCAGCTCGTAGCTGTCGTCGGCCAGCGGGTTGGCCAGGCCGCGCGCCTGGTACGGCACTGCGCCGTAGCCGCCCGGGGAGGGACCGTAGGCGGCCGGAGTGGAGGCGTATGCGGCAGGAGAGGCGCCGTAGGGAGCAGGAGAGGCGCCGTAGCCGGCCGGGAGAGGGGGCGTAGCTGGCTGGAGGGACGCCGTAGCCGCTGTAGTCCACCGGGGCGACGCCGTAAGTGCCGTCCAGGCCGGCGTAGGCAGGCGCCGGACCGGGCACGCGGCTGCCGTCGATCTCGTTGATGAGGTCCGGGCCGCGGACGTAGACGGCCTGCTGTCCGGCGTGGCCGTTGCCGTAGCGCGCGCCGTGGCCGAGCTCGGTGAGCCGCGGCGGCTTCTGCACGGGGTTGACGTCGTCGTCGGGCGCCGTCTCGACGTTGACGACGCCGCCGGCGCCGGGCGGCGGCGCCTTGGCCTTGGCGTCGTCGCGCGGCCGGCGCAGCCGCCGCATGGCCAGGCAGATGACGGTGATGCCGACGACCAGCAGCAGGATGAGTCCGACGGTGACGCCAGCGATCTGGCCGGCGTCGAGCGGCGGCAGCAGCGCCAGCCTCTCGGCCACCGTCAGCGTGAAGTTGGTCGCGGCGTCGCCGGCCGGGTTCACGCCCACGCAGTGGAAGTCGACGTCGGCGTCCGCGGCGCGCACTTCCGGGATCACCAGCCGGCTGGCGCGCTCGAAGCGGCCCTCCTCGACGATGCGCAGCCGGCGACCGTCCGCCAGCCGGGTGTCGTTGTCGACGCGGCGGCCGCGCCAGAACCAGCTGAGCCGCGCCTGCGGCACGGCGCCGATGAGGCACGTGAGCGTGGCGTTGTCGCCCACGGTGGCGGCCACCTCGCGCACCATTGGCAGCAGCTGCGGGCGGCAGGCGAACTCGTTCGGCTCGAGCGTCTCGAACGAGCGGCCGGCCAGCCGCGGCGGCCCGTGGCAGCTCGGCGCCACCGGGTACGGGATCTTGTTGTTGCGCAGCCAGTCGCGCATCGGCCGCAGCCGGCAGTCGCACTCCCACGGGTTGGCGTGCAGCTCGACGTTGTGGAGCCGCCCCAGCGCCACCACAGCGCGCTCGGGCAGTGCGCTCAACCGGTTGCCGCTGATCTTGAGGCTCTCGAGGATGCTGAGCGGGTCGAAGGCGGCCGCGGCCACCTCCAGGATCTGGCAGTCGCTCAGGTCCAGCTTGACCAGGCCCGGCACCGACGTGAAGGCGTCCTCCTCCACGCGCTGCACGGGGTTGTTGGCCATCTTGAACTCGCGCAGCGCCGGCACACTACGCAGGCCACGCTGCGGAATCGCCGTCAGCGTGTTGCCGGAGAGGTCCAGGTCGACCAGGTTGGTGAGGCCGGCGAACGCCGAGTCGTCCACGTGACGCAGCCGGCAGTTGGCCAGGTAGATCTTCTGCAGGTTGAGCAGGCGGGCGTTCCGGAATACCTCGGCCGACAGCTCGCGCAGCTCGTTGCCGGACAGGTCGAGCACCTGCGTGCCCTGGTCGAGGCCCTCCGGCACGGCGCGCAGCCCGGCGCTGCGGCACTCGACCGTCTGCTTGCCGTACTTCCAGCGGCAGGTGCAGGAGGACGGGCACTGTGCGCCGCGCGCCGCCGGCCCGGCCGCCCACAGCACGGCCAGCACCGCGCTCAGCACGCGCCACCGCATCACGAACCGCCGTCGGCCGTCACTCGCGAGCTCGGCGCTCACGGCACGAGGCTGGGGAGCGCCGCGGCCGGCACTGCGTCGTCCGAACGGTCACGCCCGCCGCGCTGCACTGAAGACCAGCCGGCCGGCCCCGGCCCGCATGGGGGCGGAGAACGCCGCTCGGCAGGGATCCGCGGAGGCGCGTCCTTTCGGTCCCGCTGCGCCCGGCGGCGGAGGACGCGACGTCGCCGCGCAGAGAGGCACGTCTTCCAGCGCGGGCACCGCCTGAATGCGGCCACCTCCTTTGTCGCCGCCGAGGAGAGAGCGAGCAGCTGCGCCCGGCCGCCGCTTTCACCACGCCGCGCTGGCCGGCTTCCCGCCCGCGCCCGCCGAGCGCGGGGCCGCCGCTCGCCGGCCCGCCCGGCGCCGACTGAGGCGCACGTCACAACACCGCTGACGGGCGGACGGCGCCGCACGCGCGCTGACGCCGCCCTCCGGCTCTGACGCCCGCGTCCGGCGGGAACCTGGTGCGCCCGGGCGGTGCGTGTCCCCTCGGCGCCGCGTCCGACCGCTGACTGACGCGGCGGCGCTGGGCCGTGCCGTACCGCCGGCGCGCTGCCTGCCCCAGTTCACATACGAGTGCGCCTGCGCGGCGGCGGCGGCGGCGGACGTCGCGGTCGCCGGCGGCAGGGCCGGCCGGGCCTGTTTAAATGGCAGGCGGCCGGCCGAGACAGCGCGGCGGCCGCGACAGCCCGGGCCGCGCAGACAGCCGGCGCTGGGGCTGCGAGGTGGTGCAGACAGCCAGACAGACGGTGCCGAGCTGAAGTTGTCTCTACGTCAGAACAGACATCTTGGCTGACGTCGAAGCTTGCGGAAACGTCTTCTGTGTAGAATAATGCCTTAGTCACTATGCATCTGTATGATAGCTCAGGTGTGCTTTTGAAACCGAGCAGCCGTGTTTACAATTCGCGGGCGTGCATTTTGCGACGATGTCGAACTGGAAAATCAAGCCAAAGTGCCCATTTATGTGTGCCATCGTACTCAGTTTGGTCTGTCCACCGATCGACAGACAAGTTGAGCCTGCTAGATCAGCGTCAGCGTCAGCCGTCAGCTGACCGTCCACCTCGGAGGCGTCAGCCGTCCACCGCTCAACCGTCCGGCGGAACAGCCATACAGGCCATATTCCTGCCTGCGCCGCCGCCGGATGGCCGGCTGCTCCGAGCGCGGCCGGTGTGAAACGAGCCGGGCTTTACGGCACCTGGCGCGGGATTCCGGCGGGTCCGGGACCGTCTTCGGCTGGCGCCGGCCACGTCTGGGCGGACGGGCGGGCCGGGGCAGTGTGGCGGACGGGCGGGCCGGGGCAGTGTGGCGGACGGACTGGCCGGGGCAGTGTGGCGGACGGGCGGGCCGCGCTGTGAGGCGGCCGACTGGCTGTCCTGGCCCGGATTAGCCAGTGGTAGGGCGCGACGGAGGGGGCCTGTGCAGTCCCGCGTGTTAGTGCGACTCATCTGTATCTTCGTCTCATCTCCATTGCTGTAGTCGTCTGCCGTCGTCGATTGTGTACGCTGCAACGTAGCCTCCGTGACCGGGGGCTGCATGTTGCCTGTGCTGCTGGGCCCCGTGCGGAAAGGGACCATCTGGTTTGAAACGAATCAGAATGGGAATGTTCATGGTCTAACCGCGACCATGAAGTCTGGGCTATCACATTGGCGCCTGGTGAGACCGTACAGGATTGGTATTACTTTGGGTTTCGTCAGTTTCCGACATTCTCACCAGCGCTGGTCGGAGCATTTGCAGCCTCGTACGCTGTCAACTGTCTGACTGCGATAAAAACCTGACCAGCATGTAGACATCCGAGTCGATTTATTCCCACATAGCTATTCACGCACCCTTCCATTATTTTTTATGGCCATCCGTGTTCGGAGAGCGGGGCCATGGCTGTCAGTCCGTAATTGCCAGTCATTGAACCGGTCGAATCGTGGGCAATCGCGGGCCGCTGGACGCTGTTCATCTCGATTAATGATCGCCGGCTTCACGACAACGACCTCGGTCTGCGAATCTGCCGCCTGTCTCACGGCAGCGGTCTCAGTGAATCGGCCGCCGGTCTCACGGCAGCGGTCTCAGTGAATCGGCTGCCGGTCTCACGACAGCGGTCTCATTGAATCTGCCACCAGACTCACAGCAGCGATCCCAGTTAATCTGCCGCCAGTCTCACGGGAGCGGTCTCAGTGAATCGGCCGCCGGTCTCACGGCAGCGGTCTCAGTGAATCGGCCGCCGGTCTCACGACAGCGGTCTCATTGAATCTGCCACCGGACTCACAGCAGCGATCCCAGTTAATCTGCCGCCAGCCTCACGGCAGCGGTGGCAGCGAATCTGCTGTCGGTCTCACGGTAGCGGTCTCTGTGAATCTGCCGCCGAACTCACGGTAGCGGTCTCGGTGAATCAGCCTCCAGACTCACGACAACGGTCTCTGTGAATCTGCCGCCAGACTCACAGCAGCGGTCTCTGTGAATCTTGTACTGAATTCACGACACTGGTCTCAGTGGTACTGCCTCTGGGTTTGGGACGGAGGTCTCGGTGAATCCGCCACCGGCCTGACGTCGGCCTCCGTGAATACGCTGCCATTGTCAGACAGCGGCCTCATTGAGTCCGTTGCCTGTCTCAGGCACCGTTCTTTTGAATCCTCTTGTTAATCCGCCGCCGGTTTCACAGCAGTAGCCCCGGGGAATATGCCGCCTGGCCGCCGTCCGCCGTCCTCCGGTGACCGGCTTGACACCGCAGCCGACACGGTCTGGCGGTCGGCTCGCCGGCCGCAGTCTGCGAGGGTGGGCGGACTGCGCTGACCTCTGCCACTTCTGGCCCTCCTCACTCCGCCCCGTCTCTCAAGCCTGTCATTTCTGACCGGTGCGTGGCGCCCCGCCCCGACCCGGTGACCCGTCTCGCGCGGCCGTTGTTTTGTTCTCCTCTGCGACCCGCTGACCCGTGTCTCCCGGACCGTTGGCCTGTGCTCTGTCCAGCCGGCTGGCGGCTGCCCCGTCGCTCCCGCTCCCCCTGTTCTCGGCCCCCGAGCGGCCGGCACGGCCGCTGCCGGAGAAAAGCCCGATTGATCCATTATTCATGCGTGATGAATGATGTAGCATAAACAGACCCACAAATAACCACCGTTTCCCCGGCGGACGACGGACGGGCACGGCCTGCTGCTGGCCTGACGGATCTGGCGTGCTGGACCGTGGCCGGTCCGCTGGCCCGCTGACGGATCTGGTGCGCTGGGCCGCGCACCGCGCTGCGCCGTCCCCCCGGCCTCGGCGTCCGGCGGATCTGCCGGCCAGGCGCCTGCTGCCCGTGCCTGTTTGTCGTCCGTGCTATCTGGTGGTAAGGACGCCGGCTGTCGGTGTCCCTCGGCTCTGTGACCGATCTGCTGGTCAGGGCCGTGCCGTTCTGCTGCTGACCCGGCGGTCAGCACGCGGGATGTCGCGGCCTCTCTTGGCCCTCTGACCGATAAGCTGGTTACGGACAAGCTGTTCGTGCATGCTTCCCCGCAGACGGCCAGCTGGATTAGCTGGCTAGAGACACCGTCTGCTGTCAGTCCACTGCTTATAGTCAACACACATTGAAGGCGAAAACAAATCCATCGTGCTCAGCTTATGTTTAACGAATCCAGTCTGTTGGTCGCGGAGGAGCCTGCAGTTTTATGACGACTGTTTCTCTTACGGTGTTATGACGATTATTCCAAGAAACTCGGGTAAACGTATTAAGGTAACTTATGGGTTTTGGCACCGTTGTTTTTGGGTCAGTCCGGTTGATTGATGTTGCACCTCGTGTTTCGTGCGACGTGGCTGACTGGATTTACTATGTTCGCGTTGCTGGTGCCGTCATATTCATTTACGCCTGCCGACAAGTCAGTTTTATTGCAGGCTTCCGGCGAAAACGGACCTTCAGCCTTTCCGTCTGCATGTTTCCGGTACGATTAACGTCTGTGCCGCAGGCAGGCAATCAAAATTGATAGCAGTCGAGTCGGAACGGTTGAAAAGCCTGCCTCGGAACTCGGTCAAAACACGACATCCACAGCGTTCTGGGCAACCCCGCGTAAGCTCGGTTCGCACGCAGACTGGTGGCGACGGCCAACGAACATTCGCACGCGGCAGTCAGACCCCTTCACTTCATTGTCGATTGATTGGCACCGTCTGGGATGAAATCAAAGCCGATGACTCCGTGCCACATTTCGCGCACGAACGCTGCCGGCTAATGGGGTCGGAGTCGGCGCACTGGGCCGAGCGTCCCGCCGCGGCAGCCGGGCCTGTTCCCACACTGCGGCGGCGGCGGCGGCAGCGGCGGCGGAAGGAGAGAGCGCCAGATGGGCGCCGACCGCGGTCAGCCGCCGGCCGGAGCCGGCTGTCCCGCCGGCCCGGCCGACCGCGTCACGTCTCCGCGACCAGAGATCGGGTCGCCCAGTCATGGCCCGGCCGTCAATGTGGCGGAAATCGACACCGGCCCGGATCGCCGGCAGCCGTCGGCCGCGGCTGGCCGGCGGAGTGGCAGGGAGAGCAGCCGGCATGAAGAGGGACTGACGAAAGGAAGGAGGGTCAGGGGGAGGCAGGGAGAACGACTGGAAGGAGAGGAACAGACAGGGATAGGACTGGGTAGAGAGGGACAAACAGAGAGCGGGGTGGAGAGGGACAGACAGGGAACGGGGCGGAGAGGGACAGACAGGGAATGGGGTGGAGAAGGACGGACAGGGAGAGGGGGCGGCAGAGAGCGGCTGGAAGAGCGATAAAGAGGGGAAAATGCTGACCGTTGAAGTGGCAGGATGAATGACAGACAGAGAGAACGATTGGAAGAGAGAAGTACCGTCGGGCAGAGCGACCGGAGGAATGGCATGGAGAGATGCCGGGCGCGACGAAGAGAGAGAGAGAGAGAGAGCCCGAAAGGAGTGGTAGGGGGAACGACCGAGAGGGAGAGAGGCCGACGGGACATGGACGACTGCTGTGGTAGAAGGGACATGTTCGCGCAGCCTGTAAACGCAGAGGTTGCATCAGACCGTTCACATAATGTTTTGGCGAAACAGAAGCAGTGCGTAGTGTTATGTTACGCCGCATAGCGTCATATTGCTGCATGTTGTCAATGCTCTCCAGATCAACATCCTTGGCGTAATCCAGCTTTGCCTTTTTGGTACGGAACAGCTGTGTCGTTTCTTTATGTCGGTTTGGACGCGACTGTCCCTGAATATATGGACCTGGTGCTGGCAGGCTGTGGTTCTATTCCGTGTGCCATCTCGGCCGGGTTTTTGCGTCTCGGCGATCATCGGGCCGAGAGCGGCACGTGCAGCGGCCTATGCATAAACCATAGCGGTGCAGCTGGCGAGTTAACGCCCGTTCAATCGGGGCCTGAATTCCGTGAGCCGCTGGCTGCAGGCGGACTGTATTGTACGAACCGCTGGTGGGGGAGGGATGGGGACTATTTTTTACCGGACCTGGCACGGCAAAGCTTGGGGAGCGAATCCCGTGAAAACCCTGAACACCACAGCGATGGAGGAGTGGTGGACGACGTGATTTTCCTGCTAAAGAGATAGCGACCGAATATTGTGTGGAATTTCTAGCGCGAGTTGATTCTTGTAGGTAGTGGTGAAGGATGCCGTAATAATGCTTATTGCTGCCCATCGCGTTTTTGAGTGTTTTGGTTATACGGGGACGTTTAAGTGTGACGAGCATGTGAATATAATGGTGTATGAGCTCATAGTGCACACTCTGACCCGTCTCGGAAGTGGTGGATTATCGTCGGATTTCCCTACGTGCACGATGTAATGGCGCATTGAATTTAACGTGCACGGCGACTTAAGCACACGATTGTTTTGTGTTGGCAGCGTTTATAACTGGGATGCATTATTTTCCTTTTTGTGCGTGACACCCTGGACCGGAATCTGAATAGTGCGTACGTCATGACGCTGATCAAAGTTCCATGGGCCAGTGCCACTGCGACCCTGTCAGAGGGCATCTTTCCCGATCTTATGACAGACCGGTCTTACGCCATTGACGCCGTTGTCCTCACGCCAGGCTGTCGTCACTCTGGCTATCTTCACACCAGACCGTCTTTACTCCACACGTTCATCACTCTGGACTGTCCTCATGCCAGACTGTCCTCGCTATAACTGTCCTGACGTCTCTGGCGTCAGTCCAATTTCTCTCACGTCATTGTGCTCACTCTAGATCGTTTTCAATCGAAACTGTCCGCACACTTGACTTTTTTCACTACAGGCTTTCCTCATTCGGGATTGTCTTCTCGCCGGGCTGTCCCCACCTCAATCTCACACCAGACTGTCCTTACCCTTACTGCAGACCTTCATTCAATCTAACATTCAATCAAGACATTTATTCTAGCCTGTAGTCTTCAGTCCGGACTGTCCTTCCACTACACCCTGCCTCCTCCAGAGTGTCTGCCACGCCTCTTGGTGTTCCCGGACCACCACTGTTGGCCGAAGTACAGGCTCGTGCCTTCCTACTAGGTAGCAGTGGCCGGCTGGGAGCGACGGAGCTCCGTTTTTTTTCTTGCCGGCCCCGGTGGCGACGGCGGCGGCGGTGCGTCGACAATTGCCCGGCGGCGGTCGGCGACGCCTGGGCCGCGGAAATGGCCGCCAGATCGCCCCTTCCGCCGCCGTCCGGCGCCAGGCTGGCGGCCAGGTGCCGGGCTGAGGCAGCTGTTTCGTGGTTCCGGAGGTGCTCAGCGTCCGTACTCGCTGTGTGCCGCGGCTCATGCCTGTGGTGGTGCCGTCTGCCGTCCTAGTTACGACGTTTTACGCCTCGTTTGCCACCGAACGACAGCCGAACCTGTTGTGTCGCGTTCAGCCGTCGGAGAAGAGCCTCCCCGTGCGGGGCCGCCCTCGGATGTTTGCGCTTCCGGTTAGGTAATCAAACGCGCTCGAATATCGTGGCGGTATATTTGGGTCTTGGGATGTTTTCTTACTGCCGTCATGCAGGTATAAGCTGAACGTAGTCAAAACAAACAGTGACTAAAGCTGCCAAATGATCGACGTCTTTCGCGGCGTCACTTCAGCGCTAAACTGTCATGTATATGTTTACATTCGCAGTGATAGGAGATAAGAGCCTCTGGCACATGAAAGGAGTGTCATTGAGAAGTGCTGTCCAGGAGCGTGGCGTGGTCTGCGCATGTTTGGTTGGAGCGACTGAGACCTGAGAGACTGCTAATGTTCGCGCGCTGGTGATTGTGTCAAACGAACTGTGACAGCGTCAAGCCAGGAGCCTGGAGACAGGAACGGTGGACGTGATCCAGCGCGCCCGTGTTGTTCCGTCCCTTATTGTGCCCTCGAACAAATTTCGTCGTTTGGAGGCGGTGTGGCGTGCGGTGTGGCGTTCGTACATCTGCCTGATGAGTATAGGGGTTGAGAAAATTTCAAAACGTTCAGGTTTCAGAGGTGCCGGAAGTCAGTTAACACAATTTTTGCGTGGAGATGTGTTGTATTGGCGTGCAGTCGTACATCACAGTTTTACGGTCATGACTGCAGCACTTCGAAGGGCAGGCGTCGTCCTCAGAAGGCCGCCGAGTCGGAGAGGTCGCCGGGTGGCGGAGGTCGCTGGGCGCGTGGTGGGCGGCGGCGGCCGACGCCCGTCCTCTCCGAGGTGGTAACGCCGTCAGGCGGGCGCAGCGGGCCGCGCCGCCGCCGCCCAGAAGACCTCGTCCGTAATGCAATCTGGCCGCCGGCCGGCCGCCGTGAAACGACGTTACCGGGCCTGATCGAGGGAAAGGGTTGGCCCGAGGTGCCGCAGCGGCCGCCTCCGCCGCCTCCAGCGGGCGGCCGGAGGCGGCGCGCTGGTGCGGCTGCAGATGTGAGCGGTCTGACGTGCCTGTGAATCGCTGCCTGTGAGCTGGCCTCTTACGCAGTGCTGCTCAGGTTCTCGGCGTTCGCTCGGCTGTTGTGCGGTCCGGGAAGTGGCTGTGGCAGGCTGTCGCCGTGACGAGCGCGGAACAGCTGTTTGACTCGGCGCCGCCGGCGCCGGCGTCTGCGCGCGACGCCGCCGGATTCGGTGACGGATTTCCGGCTGGCCTGGCTCGGGCCGCGGGGGGTCGTCTGCTGTTTCAGTCGCTCCTGTGATGTACAGCTCCCGCCCCCGGAGGGTCGCCCTGGCCTCAACGGAGCGGGACGGCGCGCGATCGCTCTCTGTCGCTGTCGACAGCAGCTGGATAAGATCGGGCTGTCTGTCCCCCCCCCCCGTCCTCTGTGACGCCGACTGGCGCCGCCAGATTGGCCGTTGGTCCCCTAGTTCGCGGCACACGTGTAGGGGTAAGGTGATCCCCGCATCTGTCTACCCGGCAGAACGGCCGGCCCTCGGCATCGGTTTTCCTGGCCTCCCCCTTCCGCTGGCGTCCCCGAGAGAGCGTCAAGCGACCATACGTGCGCTGGACACGGGTTAAGACTACGTCTCAGATTCGTCAAAGTAGGAGTATTTCCAAAGCTGGTGGGGCCAAAATCGCTTTTGGTCAGTGTCTTGTCATGCAGCACCGAAAGTAGGGCCGTCGCCGTGCCTGCCTGGTGGACTACTACATACTTTCTCAGGCTGCCCCTTTGTTGAAAGTTTGCCGTGCACGTCTGCAGACTTTGTTTTATGAACCGCATCGAACTGTCGTTATTAGCCGAGCTAGTTTGGTCACTCGTAGCTCGTCGTCCTGTTCACTGCGAGGTCCTGGAGCAGGCAGCCATGAAGCCAGTCCTGCCACGGTCGCCTTACCGCAGAACGGCGGGTTCCGCGCAGTGTGGCGTCCGATGCCGTTTTCCTCCGGCGCCGGCCTTGATGAGGACCGGTCTAGCGGACGTGGCCTGGCCGTGCTGCGACGTTCCGCCGCAGCGGTGACCGCCAGCGCCCCCCTTCCCCTTCGCTCCCGGCCCGTCGTTCCCAGAGGCCCGTTCGGCAGGATCACGTGACCGATATCGGCCACGTGGCTGGCTGGGTCACGAGGGGTTCCGGACATGTCGAGCTGCTGCAGCCTCACTGGAAAATGGCAGTGACATGTGATGGGCATTTGGGCCCGCGGGTCCTCAGTTATCAGGACTGAGGCGTTGGCGTTACTGTCTCCTGTGTGATGCTTGCATGAAAGACATCGCGTCGCCTTGGATCGTCACTTTTGTGCTGCTGAAACTTGGCGATGTTGTCAGCATTGAGGACAGGTTTCCTGGGCTCAGCTGGCAGAAAACAGTATCAAGAAACGAAGTAGTTTTGAACTTGTTTTAATGGCCGCGGCGTCGGTGTTATCCAGCTCATGGAAAAAGACCCATAATAGCAGGGCCGTGGCGCGTGATGGCGCTCATAATCGATGCGGAAAGATTGGAGCAAACGATTTGGAAATGCCGGTGGCGTGGGCGCCGGTCGACCATGCAACATGTCGTGTCGGCCGGTCTGGATTGACGGCGTTATGTATGTGCGCTCGTGACTGCGGCGGGGGCCGGCGCCCCGTCGGGCGCCGCCTCTGGGCCGTCCAGGGCGCCGGGGCTGCTGGGCCGTGGGGCTGCCGGCCTGCTGGGTCGCGGGAACGCGGCGGGCACCCCGCGGCGACGGCGGATGGCGTGACCGGTGTGTGGAGCCGCCCGATTAGGCGGGCTTTCCGCTGTTGTCGACTTGTTTAAAGGCGTCGCACGGGCCTGTTGTGGACTTAAAAGCGAATCTTCGACCTTTATTTGCTGGCATAGACCGTGGCCAGTCTGCGTCATCGAGCGGCGTTGCATAGTGCAGGCGACGCGGGCATTGAATGGTGCGGACGGCGTAGACAATATCACGGTCGTTTTAACGTCTTCCTCGACCTTGGTTTTATTTTCGTGCCGAAGTGAACCTTGGCTTGCCAGCCCTGAAACACTGGCTTGTTTCATTTCATTCTTAGGATTAAATCTGCCAGGATGGTGGTAACCTCTGAGCCTTACAACCACGTATTCGGCTCTCGTGGGCCATCACCGGCCGTTCTGCACTGTCGCTACGGTCGCTGCCGGCCTGGACTCCGCGAGCGTCGCGGTCGCCGCCGTCGTCGTTTCGCCGTTCCGTCGTCGGCCCCGCCCGCGGCCGTCGAGGCCGACGCGGCGGCGTGGCCTCGGCCGCCGGCCCTAATTGACGTGCGGCGCGCGGTCGGCCGGTGTTGTACCAGCCGTCTGGACAGCGCCCGATGGATGGAGGAGGCGCGCGGTCTACCGCCGCCGCCCCCGCGCTGTTTACGCGGGCCGGGCGCGCCGCTGACGGCGCACGCGGCGCCTGTTTGGAGTCGGCCGCGCCGGCGGCGGCTGCCCCGGCGCGGCCGACGGCCTGTGTGCAGCTGTCCGGCGGGCCGACCACCCGCGCTCGCCGCGGCACGTGGGCCGCCGGGCCGGGCCGGGCCGGACCTCACAAGGCGGGGCGGCGTGCAGGCATGTCGGCGGCGCCGGGCGGCGTGCGCCGCGTGAACGCCTCGGCCCACCATTGACACACAATTACGGCCGACGCGACCGGCATTGTGTGGCGGCCGCCTCCGTGCCCGCCCGTCAGCGGCCTGTCCGGCCTGTGGGCTTTCGTCAGCTATATTGATCGATCGCGACGCGGCGCCACACTGCCTCTCGCCGCCGACCGGCCTGCCTCCAGGTGGCACTGGGACATTCCGCAAATTTAACCTGGCTCAGGCCAAGCAAAGTGCGGCTCCTGGAGCATTTTACGGCTCCCACCGGTGCGCTTTCATCCGGTTATTTGGATCTCCGGACGGCGTTTCCCGCTTAAGTAATTCTGCCCGCCTTCCGCTGTTATCCTTGGGGTTTCTTGAAGCACCATTCTGCGGAGCAGAACTTTATTTTCCGTGCTGCTCAGCTGTGAAACCAGCTCAGACCCTGTTTTTCCGCTATAATGTAGAAGGGCTCTCACAGTGGGACAGGCGGGATAAATCCTCGCCGGTGGCGCCGGTGCTAACAGGCGCCCTTTCAGCCGTTGTTTTAGACGGCCGCCAATGGAGCGCGCTGGCCCGCTGAATGGCCGGCTGGGGTAAGGGCCGGCGGGCCCGCGGCGCCCGCCGGCGGTATCGACCCGGCCTCGACCTGGCAAGCGGCCCCGGCGCCGATACGGCCGCACGACGCCAGCCCCCCCCCCCCGCCTCCCGCCCCTGCGAACGGAGCGGCCTCGGTCGGCGGCTAACCGTGATTTACCGCCGCCGGACGACCGTGATTTCCGACTGCCGCCGGACGACCGTGATTTCTTAGTGCCGCCTCGGGACGGCAGCGGCTTGTGGCCTCCCTCCGGTGGCCGTTGCTTACGGCCGTGATTTGTGGCTGCTGCCGCGGGACTGCTGTGGTTTCTGTGGAGCCCCGGACGGCCGTGAGTTTCGACTGTCTCCGCTGGACGGCCGTGACTTCCGCCTGACTGCTGCTGTTCGGTCAGCTGTCGTACCGGCGGAGCATCTCGGCGATCCTGGTGACTGGTTCCGGTTCCCTGCCCTGGTCCGTCCGGCCAGCGTCCTCTACCTGGCGGCCCTCCGGCCCTCCTACCCTGGTTGGATCATCGTCCAGAGGTCCTCTGGCCGCACCGTCCTGCTGGCCGGCGGGGAAAGTAATGCTGAAGTAATGATAAGGAAGTGAGCGAACGGCTGCTGGCTGATGCCGGCAGCCTGTTGTCAGGGGGGAGGAGGCGGGGTCGGAGTTTGCGAAAATTCGTAGGAACTGACTGCGAGTTCTCAGATGCTGCTGATCCTGATGTAGCAAGGGCTAATCCCTGCCAACCACGGCGAACTAGGGAATGTATTTAATAGCGGCTGATTTCCAGCAGCCCAAGGTCGGAAAATCGGGGATGGGACAGTGCCCCAAAAGAGAGGAAGACCGAAGTTTCATCAAGCTTAGGATTGTGGTAGACACGATTATTATTAATGGCTTCAACGGTTACTGAGTGCGGTATGGAGGTTTCAGACGTAGAATGTATGTTACTTTATCGCCTTTTCTTCTGAATGTAAATCTGACCGCGTGTTTTGTTCGTCACTGCACCATGCAGAGCCCTTCTGGAGCGTTTGTTTTGTAGGAAAATCCCAAATGAAGCATGCGTATTCATTAAAGAAAATTGCCTTGTTTCAGCAGGCTGTGCTGGATCATGTATCATTGTTATTGATATGCGAGTTGTTTTGTTCGCGCGTATGTACGAGGACGTCCGCCAGTATGAAAACATGAACGAGTGGTTATTTATGCATGAATCAGCCATCTCAGAATAAAGCCGGGTTGCACTGTTTTCCAGTTGCATTTGAGCTGGATCATAGGTTTCGGGAGCAATAGCCGCGCTCACATAGCAAATACGTTTTGCCAAGTAGGCAATGTCTCGTAGGCATTAGAAACAAGTACTGGTTTGGGTATTTGGGTGAAATGAGAAAGAAATGTGTTATTGCTAAAAAAAGCGAGGAATGTTCTCTAGTTTAATCTTTCAATAAGCAGAATTATATTAAAGAGCATTACAAAGCCAGTGGATGTCACAGAATTTGAACAGCCGAGTACTATCCGCAGATGAAGATGGTGGCGGGTATTCATAGTCGCCTGTCCCGCTTCGTTCCGGGGTATAACAACCAGACAGTACAAAACGGACTGGGCCAGAGTCCATGTCCCTTTATAGGACTTTTCGGGAGCCAGACGCTGGTCACGTTTGCATTGGCAATTGCTGCAAACGCAACTAATGTAGCCCATAACTTCCACTTTCCGTGCACGGCGGCAGCGCTTTCCTGGCTGTGGTCAGTGCTGACTTGCCTGAACTGTTTCCTTCAATCGAATCTGACTTGCGGCGCTAGCGATGTGAGAAAAAGTGGACGACTCAGTTTAAGAGCATGCTCTCTGATAACTTTGATCAGTTAAAAAACTGAACCGGGGGACGTAAAATCAGACATTCGAAGACCTTTTTTCTGCATGTAGCTTGTTGGTCATTGAGCTCTTTGCCTTGTGGCTCATTTTGTGTGTGTGCAGACCATAGTATGATTTTCAAAGGACCATGGTCGTGACATGGCCAGCTGATGGCGTCAAAACGCCCAAATCGTAAAACGCCATAATATGAGCAGATCATTATGTACATCAGGTGTGCTGGGCCTTCCCACAGTTGTGAATGCATTTCGTAACTACGCAAGTTCTTTCGTTGTTTTCGAGTGAACGCCGTTTCTTAAATCGTATTGCAAGACGGAAGGAAACGAGGGAGATTTTAGAAATATCTGCTCCCAGTATCCTGAAATTCCCGCGGATCTTGCGTCGCGGTGCAGCGGAGAGTGATTTAGGCTGCGTTTGCCTCTCGGCGGTGCTCTGTTCATCTTCACGGTCACGTCCGTGTGCGCCGTGGCCTGCGCCAGTGCGGCCGGCGGGGTTCCGGCATCTGCCGGACCGGTGCTGTCGACCTGTGCGCGTTAATTTTTGGCCGCCGCTCCAGGAGCCGGCAATTAGCCGGGCGCTGATTGGTCGGCCGGCCCCCAATCACGTCCGGACGTCAGCCACACGGCTGATGGACGCTGCTTTGATTATCACGTTCGGTCCGTTAATGCCGGACGGGCGCGGCGGGAGTGCGCGGCCGGCTCATTACGGGCCCGGGCCGGACCTGGCGGCCCGGCTGCCGCTGGAGCTGGCGGCCGGGCTTCTGCAGCTGAGGCTGCCGTCGGACCGACAGCTGCTGTTTCTGCGGCTGCGGCTGCGGCTGTTGCTGCTGCTGCTGCTGCTGCTGCTGCTGCTGCTGCTGCTGCTGCTGCTGCTGCTGCTGCTGCTGCTGCGCTGACAAATGGAGCTGCGTGCAGGCCTTGCGCGAACCGTGAAGGATGCGTTAATGCACTTATCTCGGTTTAATGGTGCTAATCTACTTGTCGGAACGCGTGCATCTTTGCCTGCAGTGTTGTTGATGGCGACTTGCAGAGCTTTAACCCTGTTCCCGGAGGGCTAAACGGTATGGTCGATTCCCGGCAGGGGGGCGGATTCGGCCCCCCACCCTGAGATCTCGAGAACCACTCGTCCGATTTCATCGCAACAAACGGCAATTGATTTGCCGTGACGTGAACTACATTTTTACAAAAAAGAAATTTTTAAAATTTCGAAATTTGTGGACACAGGGGGCAAAAATGTCAAAATGGGGGTACTTTTGGACTTCTTATAACTCCGTTGTTTATGGACCGATTTCAATGAAACTGGCATGAATCGAGAGATAATGGATAGGGCTTTTACCATGGGCAGACAAATCTGAAATTTTGAGAAAATCCATGGGCGTTCACAGGGTTTTAAAAATAGAAGGATTAGTTTTCTAACAAATGAATGAACGAAAAAGGTAAAAACACTTTTTTGGCTTCTGCTAGTCATGCTATGCTAAAGGAGTGAAAATCGCATTGCAGTGTTTGTATAATGTTAGCATAGGCGGTGCCAGGGACATGAAAAAGGATGCATTGTCATGGTCATACGTCCTTCAGATCAACTTGTGACCTTTGACCTTAAATGACCTCCAGTGACCTTGGGGTCACCTGGAATGATCTCGTGTGCATTTGATGTTATCTGTAAACGTTTTCAATCATTTGAATTCACTATATTCCAAAAAATTCATTTTATGGCTATTGCGATGCAGGGTACGCGCACTGACATTTTAGGTCATAGCTCCGTGACCCGACCTGATATCAAGCTGAAACATGGTACACAAGTAGAGGGCACCCTTCTACGTCATATAGATTCCGGGTTTCGCATTTGAAAAAATGGCGCCGAAATAATTGCAAAAAAACAAATTTTGACTTTGACCTTGACCTGACCTTGTAAAGTGATCTCAGATAAACAAAACTTTGTATGCACATTGTCCAACTGTTTAACTATAGGTCCATATAAGGTTTTAAGTTCTATCTTAAAAACTCTGTTTTTGGCAGACATTTTTCTTTTACCCTCAACATGGCCAAAAATGGCATGAGGTGCCTCCCAAAAACGTTGCCTGGCTCCGCTCCTGAGCAAAGTAAAATTGTGAAATTTTGTCACAACGCGTAGAAAGAATAGCTAGGAAGAGTCACCGAATTTCGTGAAGCTGCGTTAAAAAGCCTGGAATTGGCAAGTAAAAAACCCGAGGGGGCGGATTGAGTTCCCCCCTTCCGGGAATAGGGTTAAGAGATTTTTGAGCTCCCTCGATATTTGTCATTAGCAGTAGATAACATCTATTGAGATTACAGCTTCTGGGTTTTTCACGTGACCTCTATATGCAGATTTGGATTCAGTGGTCCGTTCATCTATTATGAATATTCCACATGTGTTAGTTTTCCGGATGTCGCTATGTAAACGTTTTCAGACGACTAGGTGCTTGCCACCAGATCTACTTGTCTGACGTTTTTTTGTCATTGTTGCGATAGCAGACTGATATCTTTTAAGGCCCCTTAATGTTTTCGCCTTAATTTTAGTTATTATGTTGTGTTAATTAACTGTTGTGTCCGCAAATTTCACCCGTGTGTTCGTCAGTTGACAGCGTATTGTTTTGTAGGGAGCAAATTAATCTCCTTAGAAAATGTGTGGACTTCCTGCCGCATTTTTCATTCTGTCCGCACGTGCGTTTCCTAATCAGCCTGCGGTAATCGCGCGTGCCATTGATTGCCGAGCTGTTATCGTTTACGTGACGGTATCACTTTTGTATTGCGCCTGTTGTTTTCCACGGCGTTGCGCCACCTGATTGTTTCTCTGATGTAACCGATCCTCCCGTCTTTACAGGTAAGTGGGCCGAAATGGTTTCGCCGTGTCGACATCTGCAGGTAAGACAAATGGAGCGGTCCGGTAACGTTTCCCGTCGGCCCGGCTCGTCCCGCTCGCGGCAGCCGCAGGGACCGGCAAGTGACGCCCACCGCCGATCGTAAACCGCTCTCCTGGGCGGGCGGTCAGGCGCAGCACGTTTGAAGCGCTGCCTGGGTCAGGCCGCCAGGTGGAGCACGTTTGAACCGGTGCCTAGGGATTCAGGTAGACGGTATGTGGACCGCTGTCCGGTCGGTGCATCAACGGTTGAACGATGAACGGTTGATGCATCACGTTTTAACTGCCGTGTCGGTCGGCCTGTTTTCTCAGATCTTGTTCCCCAGCGTTGCTGAAATGAATAGAGATTTTAACCCGTCCCCGACTGGGGGTGGCAGTTGACTGCCCCCCCTGAGGTTTTCTGGGATTGCGAGAGAACCATCAAACACAGAGTCACGAAACTTTGTGTACCTTTTGCTCCATCAATCTTACGTCTGGTGTCAAAATTTTGACCTCAGGTCAGGTCAGGTGCCTGACCTAGGTCAGGTCAAACAGACCTATGTCAAAAAAAGTTTAGCGCCCTCTAACTTTTTCGCAAAACAAGATATCTCAATAATACTTTTAGGGATTAATGACCGTGATAGATGCAACAAATCTGCTATCTCAGATTTTTTCAGAATTTTCCGGGTCATTGACCTACAGGTCAAGCCCATTTTTTAGACATATCGCCGTTTTTTCGGAAATTGACGGAATATTCCATAACATTTTTAGTGTGGAGTGGAGCAGACATCTAGTTACCGTCATTGGGCAAAGTATCAGTGACCTCCAGCCATTGACCTGAGGTCAGGTCACGAATAACTGTAGTGGGCCAAAATGTACCACCGTCAAAATCGACGATAAACTACTCAGAATGGGTAGAAAATGGCAGAACTAACTTGCACAGACATAATTATTACCAGGAACCTCAAAAAGTTTGAAAAAGTAGCATATTTTGGAAATAAATAGGCTCTCGCGAATAAAGCTCCGCCAACTTTGTAGATTGGCAACTAATCAATTTTCCCAAAATTTAAGCATGAAAAACCATCACAAGAACCACGAAGATCAATAAAATTGACATAGATTGTCCTTTTTCGCAAAAATAAAGGGACGCCAAAATTAGTTCCCGTCAATTTGGTACCGCATACGGCAGCGGCGTACACTGACGGCCGACCGGGAGAATTACGGTGTCTTTAACTCAACGTTTCGGCGTGTATATTGAACAAATCTGAGGAAATTAGACGTGTATCGGCATCCGCGGACATTTACTTGTGCGCTGGTGTCTTTACCTATGCGTTGTTAGTCACAGCCCTTGAGATTCAGGCCATTTTTCGGTCTCATGCAGTCGGCTATGAGAAAACATATATAGGGCGTAAATTGGCTTACATATTATCTAAAACTAAAAATGAGACCAGTTTCAAGCTCTTCTCGTCACAGGCTTTCCAACGGTATGCTTATTTTTATTGTGCGACCAACCGTTCGTGAGTTAGAGGGGGGGGCTGTCAACTGCCCCCCCCCCAGTCGCCGATGTTCGGGACGGACCGTCGGTCGTGCGCGGGTTAACAACTGAGGATCCTTGAAGAAATGATCGATAACTGTATGCGCACTACCAATATGCGCTACGCGTGCCCTATGCCATTTGTCGACTGTCTCACCTTTTACGGTACCCACGCGTCATGCGTTTGCTCCCTGCGTGACGGAATGTGGACAAATAGAACATGCCTTGCTGAACGGTCATGTTATTACGTTGAAAATGATTTGTTTTTCAGTAAATGTACGTTTTTTTTGTTTTTCATAATTTTGAACCATTGCACACGTAATTAAATTATATGTTTAAGCGTTTGATGGAGCCGGATTTAGTCCGGCATCGGTGCACTGTTATCTTGTGCGGATAGCATCGAGTTAAACACTGGGCGTTTGACGGTGTTTCATTTTTCATGTGGAGTCAGCTTTCCTTGTAAAAGAAGTTGAAGGCTGTTCTCACCACTCGATGTGTTTCGAAAACGCGTTTGCGATCTCTGAAGTTTGTATGTCCTGTTCTACCAATGCCTTTCAATGACATTGGTGTCTCAGGTTGACCCAACGCACACGTTCATGCGCTTGAACTTTGAATACCAATTTTCCCCGCGTGTGCATAAAAATGAGAGCGCCGTAACCGTCCGCCGTAAGGGTACAAAATATGAGTGACAGGTTGCCGGCATGCGACATTGCTTCACGCCATCGACCAGCCTCTGTCCGGGTTGGCAGTTGTCGACACGTTTGGAAACGGGGCTTTCATGCATCGCCCAGTGGACAGGCAGGAGGGGGGCGGACGGGGGGGGGGCACGTGCTGGTCGGTTCGCTGTGTCCGCGGGCTGGACAGAACCCAGCGGGGCTCGCTGGTCGTGCTGGACGGACCCAGGTAGTTAAGCGTCGGACATGATATGCGTTCCCTATGCCGTTTGTCCGCCGTCTGAGCGTTAGCGGCGCCTACGCCTCATCCGTTTGCTTCCTATCTGACGGAATTTCGACAAGTAGAACATGTCTTGCTGAACTGCCGTGCTGAGCAGGTTTGATGAGTTCATTGCAAGGTGCATCGGCCTCATTTTATTGCCCTTGAGTTTTGTTGTGCGTTCTCTGAGGGTAAAAATTCAAGGCGTTGCTAAACAGGAATGGGCTCATTTTAAAGTGTTTCTGAAGAGCTGGTTTATTGTTCTTTTTCTCACTTTTTCAACTGCTGACTACACTGTCCTTCGTTAACCATGCATGACCTTTAAAACAATTGTTTCAGTGCAGGTTGTGTCACACTTCAAATCATGCGTCAAGCCCGGGAGATTATGGAACCATTCTATATGCGAACAAATTGACTACCAGGCACTACTGGTCTAGTGCTAGACTTGCTAGACCGCACACAGGAAGTTGGTCATTTGTGACTAATTAAATTCGGAACGGAATCGTACGCATCGCTTCTGTTCACGCTCGGTGCGCCACTGCTCTTGATGTAACGTTACTTGATGGTCCGGGCCACACGGAATGCGCCATACTATTTGGAGGCGGTGAACGCCCGCCGTCCCCTGCCGTCGCTCCCTGCTGCCGAGTGGCCAGTCCGCTTCTGTCGAGTCTCGCCGCTCGGCGCCGCCGAGCCCCCGCCGGCGCCGTGACCTGTTTCCCGCCGGAAGTCTGGAGGGCCCGCTCTGCCGGCCATGCGCCGGCGGCGGCGTTTTTCCGAGACGCTGCCATTGTGCCGGCGCACGGCGTTCGTGCCGGCCCGCGCTGCCAGGCGTGCAGTGTCTGTGTGTCAGCACGGCGCGCCGCTGCTCGGCCGGGCGTGCGGCACCGCGTCTCGGCGCGGCGGCGCGCGTCCGTCCGCACCCCGCCGCCCCTCCCGACCGGCTGGCCGGCGGCGACCGACGGGTTTCGGCGCCGCGCGCGGCTGCCGCGGTCGCCGGGCGCGGAGTGCTGTGATTGGAGCCGGCCGGCAGGGCTGCTCCGGTCTGGCGCTCCCGTGCATCGCGGCGTCACGTCTGCCCCGCGCTCGGCCGCCCGTGCCCGGCTCGTTATCCAGTTGCAGGCCGTTCGTGGCGGCGTCATTGTCGGCGTCATTGTCGGGCGCCGGCGGAGGTCGCGTCACCGCGGCCGGAAAGCTCGCGCCGCCGCCGCCGACTCCGGCTGCCATTGTTGCACGGTCGGCCGGTACCGTCCCCCGCCGCGACGACTGCCGGGCCTGAAAGGCGCCCAGCGGCCCTGGGTGGGCCTCGTTTTCGCGTGTTGGTGGACCCCGGGTGGGCGTCACGCGTGACGACGAAAAACGAGCTGCGCTGGAGTTTGTTACAAGCAAAGTTGAAACACGTGCTGCGGGGGGTTTGTGTGAGTTGTGAAACACCGGCCCGACCTCAGTTTCGCTTGGACCGATTTATAAACAATGAAAATGTTTTTCGAGGTGGGATGGTTAGAGACATTGCTTTTTGTCGAGAAAGATCGCCCGATTTCGCTCCACAAGACAACGCTGCCGCTCTTGCCGCAGGGCAAACACGCAGGATGTTTGCTGCGTTTTTGATCAACATCCATCGCGAAAGGAAAACGCATCCATTTGGTCACTCATTTCGTGCAGCAGTCTGGTTGATAAACTGTCGATGAGATGGGTGGGGGCTCGATGTTTTAACGGGGACCGTGCACCAGAGCCCCGACTCACGGGTTCGTCTGAACAATCGGACGGAAACACCATTTGCGAGTTGTTCACGGCCATCGCCAGTGAGTCGCAGCTGGAAGTGACTCTGTGTCGCTGTCGTTTTTGCGGTCATGGCTCGCCGGCTGTGATTTTGTACTCGGTAATCGCCGGGTGGGCCGGACTCAGGACGGACAGTCATTACGCCGGGGCCGGCCTGTCATTGTCGCACGCTTACCGCCACCGGCACCGAGACGCGCTTCGATAAAATTATGACAAATGTGGTGCGTCTTTCGTGAAACTGATGGATAGCCTTGGGCTCAGTTTTTTTAGCACACCGCCGAAATGTTCGTGTTACGTGGATGTCCTTTTTCCGTTTTTACGTCTTATGATGCCCTCCAGCTTTTGCTCGTCATGCTGCCCTGCAGCTTTTGCTCGCAATCTTCCATTCTTCGGTCGCGAAAGACCGCTGCTGACCAGCACATTTCAGCAGACATGTTTCGAACGAAGACGTAGGACTCGGATGTTGTCGCAACCGTCTGATGCGGGCCACAGCTCATTTCTGACGTATGCACGTCGTGCTTTGCCGCCGCCTTGCCGACTGCGTACCCAGGAGGGCGGCATTTGTCAGAGCGCGCCTTAATCCTGAAATGTGGCGTCGTTAGCACGAGGCGGCGTCGGCCGAAATTGAAGCGGACGGAACACGGCAGCGGCGCCGGCGGCGGTGACGGCCGGGGCCGGCGGCGCGGCGGCCCGGCCCGGCTGCGGTCGGCCCCTGTCGGCGCCGCGCCGCCGGCGACGATGATTCACGCCGGCGGTGACAGGCCGCCGGCAGGGGTCAGGGCGGGGCGGTGGTCCTGGCACGCAACTGCAGCGGACCGCGGCCGGCGAGACTGACGCGGACTGGGCCGTTTTGCGACTGGCCTGCGGCCGTTGGGTGCTGGTCTGCCGATGTAATCGCCACTTCCGGTTTCCCCGGACGGGCCCGGTCTGTGGACACCCCCTGTGAGGCCGTCTGGGCTCGGTCTGTGGACACCCCCTGTGTGGCCGTCTGAGCCCGGTCTGTGGACACCCCCTGTGTGGCCGTCTGAGCCCGGTCTGTGGACACCCCCTGTGTGGCCGTCTGGGCCCGGTCTGTGGACGTCCCCTGTGAGGCCGTCTGGGCCCGGTCTGTGGACACCCCCTGTGAGGCCGTCTGGGCCCGGTCTGTGGACGTCCCCTGTGAGGCCGTCTGGGCCCGGTCTGTGGACACCCCCTGTGAGGCCGTCTGGGCCCGGTCTGTGGACACCCCCTGTGTGGCCGTCTGGGCCCGGTCTGTGGACACCCCCTTTGAGGCCGTCTGGGCTCGGTCTGTGGACACCCCCTGTGAGGCCGTCTGGGCTCGGTCTGTGGACATGCCCCGCGCGGCTGTCTAGCCCGGGCTGTTCCTACGGCGCCAGATTGCCGTCACGGTGCTGAACGGACGGAGAGTTTTCTCCATCCCCAGCTCTCCAGGCTCTGTCTCCAGTCTCCGTGCTCAGTCGGTTGGGTCTGATACGTCCGGGAGCACAGCTTCGGTTCTCCCTGGAGGATTCAGCGGTCACCTGCAACGGTGCGGGAAGGAAGTTTTCTCGCCCTTGTGGCAGTTTGCGCTGGCGGAACATACCACCGTGGAAGACTGGTTCCCCGTAAAATTTTCCTCGCCCGTCTAAGAACGTTGCTACACCATGGACGTCCATGGACAACTTCCTTGTTTTATACAGATTTAGCCCGAACGTGTTGAAGTGGGTAGCGTTGAGATCCGAGTCCATGCTAAGCAGATTTTGGGCCGAACCTTGGCCCCGCCACCGACGTGTGCCCAAAAAGGATCTTTATTGTGCCATGGAATTCCTCAACTCAGCCGCCCCGTGACCTGCTGACCCTTTCGATCGCGGACCAGATACGGGTGCCAGTTGTGGAGCTCGAACCCAGTGCCTACCATGCACAGGACCAGTTGTTGGGCTTCTTAGTCACCGGGACATGGCGGCGACCTAACTGGGAAAATAATAGCTAACTAAACAAGTATAAACACTAAGTAAAATGATCAAGAGCTTAAAAAGCAAACGATAAACATCGGGCATGGAAATACCCCAGAAGTGCCGTTGCTGTGATAGGGATAACGTGCAATGGAAATACCACCGTTTATTCAGAGGAGCAATGGCGAATTGCCCTGTGCATCGGTATCCACGGTAAAAAACGTTCGTTGTCTGTTCGACCCAGCTGCCTTCCTGGAAAATAGCTGTGCTGGTTTCGCTGAAGTTGTCGGTGGCGTCCGGTGAAACGTGTCGGAACGGTCGCGGGCTAGCGTTTCTATCGGTGCCATTGCTTGGGTGGGATGCAATAATTCACGGCTGATCAATAATGGCGTCACCCGGCATTCAGGAGCGGGACTGGGCGACTTGCCGCAGGTAAAGGTCATTGATAGCGTTCGGGAACGTCGAAGTTCATGCGGCGAACGTCTGCCTGCTGCGAAATGATGCAGAATATGACGGTGCGCTGTTCCCAACCCAATCGCTGTCCACGTGCACAAACCGTTGCTTCACGCCTGTCGACTGTATCGTTGTGTATGGGCTTGGAAACGTTATGAGGGCTGTGCCATCTACGGGCCTTAGTGGCAAACAGTGCTGAAATATCGTAGCATTCCTGGTTGGAGGAGGTGGTGTAATAAAATCATAATCAGGCTTCCAATATCCGGTAGCTTTAGTGGCACCCTGATGAAATATCGTAGCATTCGTGGTTGGAAGAGGTAGTGTAATAAAGCTATGACGTGCACGGTCATAAAGCTTCCAGTAACAAATGTGTATGCGATGTTGTTTGAATAAATTGATCTTTTACAACGTGTGGTTCCGCATGGACTATGTTGGTACTGGAGCTGTAAGGCCGATGTTGGTACTGGAACATATTCCCAAGTCGGAATCGTGGCTTGAGGGGGTGGACAATGCTGGCCTTTTTCACTTGGCCAACCCCTTATCACGTTGACCTTTATGTTGATTGCACTGATCCTCGCCTTCTGTGTCATGTATCGCCTTCCTTTTTATATGGTACACGTAATTCCATCTCACACATGTGTCAAATGTGATCATTTAAAGGAATGTTTGTGAAGGATTGAGGCACTGTCTTGGCTTACTGTCTTGTAACGTATGCCGTTCAGGAATGAGATTCTCACTAGAATTAGCTTGTTCTGTGAAAACCTACATGTCTTTTTATTCCTTGGTAATTTGTAAGACACATTCTTCAAACATTTAGGCTTGTTGATGTTTGTTGAACATTGCGATGTTTTTCTCAGGAGGCAGGAGATCTTGCGACGTATCGTTACCATCAGGTCGGATGCTTTCTCGTTACGTAATGTTTCATTCAAACTAGTGGATCACTACCGGAACGCTACTGGATTACTCGGAACTCGTCCCTTGTGTGTGGTTTCTTATTTCTTTATATAATATGCGGAGTCATTTGAAGGCCTGTGTAATGACGCAGCTTTGATCGGGCAATCATGTACGCTCTGCAAGGACGGAACCCGAACAAATAGCTCAAGCTGATTTTTCCATTTGTGCGATTCAGCTGTCCACGTTGGTGCGTGTTATCTTGTAGCTGTCAAGACGGGCGTGGAACGAGGCGTCGGTTAACGGGCTGTTTCTTGAGGCCACAAGAACGTGAAAGACCGTCGTGTTCCACCTTTGTTTCTGGTTTCTTGTTGCGAGGGACGGTGTGCGTTTTACTCCGTGAAAGTAGGAATCACTCCGTGCACAGAAGATTTGTTTGTACATGCTGAGTTTCTTCCCAATACTTTGTATGTCCCGTAAAGTCTTTGCAGTTCGAGAATGCAAAACAGTATCGTGACTGGGAGCGTGACTGGGAGTAACAGACTGGGAGCGCATCATCGTGACCTTAACTAAAACGTACAAGCAATATTGTCTTAAGTTATGAATGTTACCTCCTTGCGCGTCTTCCGTTCGCTGCTCTTTTTGACTGGACGCCGACGACGAATACGTGTTTGTGGAAGTGGAGCGGCAATATGGAAGTCTGGCTACACAGTTCGTGTCAAAGGAAGCCCTGCGGCAGTAGTCGACTCTCCGTGTCAGAAGGTGGGGGCTGGTGATTGAACGATTCCTCCGGAGGCGCGGCCCGACGCCCGGGGCCGACATATTGGAACCACCGTCCGTGTTCATCGCTTTGATCGCGGACGGACATTGTATCCGCGACTCGCCTCAGGAGCGGCCGGCGCAGTTCTTCAACTACATCGAGGACTTTTCGCGTGCCGCGTGGGCCTCAGGGGCCGGCGCCACTTTGGAGAGCAATGTTTGCCCGTGTTCGGACGAGTTGTCCGCCACTGTCAGACACACGGATGGTATCTGGGCTCTCTTCTGGTGGCCGTAGTAGCCCAGCGTGATCGCACCACCACCTTGGGTGCACATAACCGTTGTTAGCTTCACTGTCGGTTTGTTCTGAATAGCTCGTGACGCACACATCGCGGCAGACTCATTTCCCCGTGCCACCTCTGCCGCGTTCGCCGGTAACCAGAGCCGGGACGGGCCGCGGACGCCGGTGGCCGCAGGCGGAGGGTCGGACGGCGGAACGGGCTGCCCGCTCCACGCGGCCCATAAATCCGCGACCCCGCCCTCTGCGCGCCATTGTTGAACATTTCTAATCTCGGCGGCTGTAAAAAGTGACAGGCTCTTTATCGTGACAGCAAAAACGGCCGTCGGCGGCGGCGGACGGCGGCCCCGGCCGTCGTCTGCGGCGACTCGGGCCGACCGACGTCGGCGACGGTCGGCCCGACGTCGGCGGCGTTGGCCGGGCCTCATTGTGGGATGTCTCTCTGTAGAGCTCGGACTCTCGAAACCCAGATATTGTAGCGTTTGGACCAGGACAAAGCGGAAGATTCTCGGTTTTTCGTTTTTGCTTTTCAGAATCGGCGCGCTGATGTTTGGCAGTATGTTTACCCATTCAGACTCACATTTCCGCCGGAGGCTGATGCAAGGACAGGTTATCTGTCACCGAAATAACGTCATGTTGTGATCTGGACTTGTGCGGTAAACTGCTCGACTTTTGGCCTCTTGTGTACGTTTGCTGAAAGGGCAAAAGAGCAAGAGTGAAAGACGCACGCGGAACGACTGGAGGAAAATTGGAAATGGTTGTCAAAGAAAAAAGCTGAAGTGAGATAGAATGAATTGAATGATCTGACGAGAGATATAAGCTGTGTTATGGCCGGGTTGTGAGAACGAATAATTGAAACGAATAATAATAATAATTACGTAAGTTCCTAAGGTCGTATTTAAGACCAAAAGTTGTCGGTAATAGTTATGGAAAGTTTGTTGGATTTTCCTGTGTTGTTTTGTAGAGAAGATGTTAAGTTTGGGCTTTCAGGCCCGATTGTGGAGCCGTTCTCAGACATTTATTGCTGGTTATACGTTTATTGCTGGGCACTAACTTGCATTTAATATCCGAAGACTGGTCCACGATCGGGCCTTGAAGCTAATAAAACTTAGCATCTTTTTCCATATGACCACACAGGAAAGCCGAGCAAACATTCCATAGTCGACACCTTGTCTACCGGCGCGGGAGGAGCGTGTTCTGCCCCCTCGGAAACGCAAACTTGTAGTTTAAGAAATCGTTCCGCAAGGGCCCAACCCTAGCTGTACTGTACTGCGGTCGGGGCCGGCTGAAACTGCTTTGCAAAACTGAATCAGAACGCCCCGGGGCGCCGGTGCCGGCTCGCAGTCCTGGTCAGCCGGGCGAGTGGCGCGCGCCGACCGACCGCCGCCGGCTGCGCCGCCCGAACCCATTTGTTGCATGCAAATGCCGCTTTCGAAAAGGCTTTCTTCGGCGGTGAATGGATGAAAAATGGTTCGGTTAGGTCGAGGTGAGCCGGTGCTGGTATAAATCGTGGCGGAACACGCTAGCTGACCCCGGCCGGTCAGCGGCGCTGGCGGCGGACTGCTGGCAGGACTGGGTGGATAACCGAGGGCGGCAGCCGGCGTCCGGCTCCGGGTCGGGCCGTGTCCGGTGGACGGAACTCTGCAGTCTGCCGAGCTGGTGCCGACTCGGCCGGCTGATGGTCGGCACTGTCAGCTGAGTGGACCGTAGGGGTTGTTTGGGGTGCGATCGTTGACCATTGAATGCTAGACAGTTAGAGGCGAATTAAGTGATCGTATCCGTTAGCTATCGCTTTGAAAGAAGTTGGCATTTTAATTAAATCCTTTCCAGCTTAATGTACCGTAGATACATTACCTTCCACATTTCGCTATCTGCAGTCATGCATTATTTCGTGTTCGTGATTATTAATGAAATAATACCTGCCGGAACCTTATAAAACCAGTGCACTGGCCCGCGTCGGCCGGGTGAAGGTCGCTGTCTGCTCCGGAGTGACACAGACCGACACGGCCTGACGGAAGTCGGCGCCGCGCGGGTCGGGCCGGCGCCCCTCGGGAGCTGGTCCGGCCGGCCGCCGCCAATCGAACGCTGCTGCCGGCTGCCGGGCCGTGGTTTACGGTCAGTTCGTGCCCGGAGTCGGCGGAGCTGGGTCCTGCCGCTGGAAACGTCCCGCCGCCTCCGCCGCCGCCGTCTGGCTCCGTGGAATAGTCCGGCTCCCGCTGAAACATCCCACCCCGGCCTGGCCAGACTGCCCCAGCCGCCGCCGCCGCGAAGCCGGCACGCCGCGTCCGGCCGGAAACGGTCGCGACCGCCCGCCTTTTTACGGCCGGCGGCGGCGGCGCGTTCTGGTCGGGCCGGCGGCTCGACGCGGACGGCGAAGTGGCTCGAGCCGGCCGCTATCCCTCCATTATTATGGCTGGCTTCCGGCGGTGATGGCGGGCTCGGCGGCGGCGGCCCGGCGCCGCGGCGTTTTTTCTGAGGTCTCGCCGCCGGCGGTCCGAGTCAGCGCCGCGAGCCTCCGCCGGAGCCGCGCCGCCACTCGGCTCGAGTAGTCGACGTCATCGAAACCCACGCCGAGCCCGACTCGGCGTCAGCGAAATGGAAGTGCCCGTCGCTCTTACGGACGGATCGTAAAAAGTGTCGCCCGCGAAATGGGCCTGTTTTGTCGGCCTTTCTCATCCTTCAGCGGCGTAGTTTCAAAGTTTATTTCGCGCTGCATGTGCGGCGAAAGTAGTGGCGTGGTAGCGTGAGCACTTCACGATGCATCTTTTTTCACCGCGCCGTTTTACACTAGTTGCGTTGTTTGGTTCGAGGCGCATTTTGCGGCCAACAATACAGGTTCACCACTGACTGATGTTCCCCGTTGTCTGGCACAAAACCTATTCGGGATGACTGTTGTTCGTAGAATGGACAAGTGAGGTGAAGTTGTCGAAAGGCGTTCCACTACACGTCATGGAGACTCAGTCACCCTGGTATGCCTTCTTTGTTGTATGCACAAGGCCGTATAGGTGCTCTAGAATGTTAGCAGTGCCTCCAGTACTCACCCTCCTACTGGCCTTCACTTGTTCTCACGACCAGTGATGCGTAACTGGCCGGTATTGCTCGCACATTAGCCCATTGACGGCAGGCCTAGGCAGTTATGCTACCGTCTGACTCGAACCATAGCCGGCCTGGCCGGATTTTGTTGGTGATACGTTCTGGCTGTAGTGATGAATGACGCTGATGTCACGACCGCAGTGCCGGTACCGACCTGACGGCTGTATCGCTGGTGCTGGAGCTGACGTTACCGTGTGGACGAGATGGTCAGCTGTGGCGCTGGTGCTGACGGACCGTCAGTGGTGCTGGTACTTACCGTCAGTGGTGCTGGTACTTACTGACCGGCGGTGGTGCTGGTTCTGACGGGCTGGCTGTGGTGCTGGCGCTGACTGTGGCGACAGCTGTGGTGCTGACGTGGTGGCCGGCCCCGCCTCATCAGCACGCTGTCCCCGCTGACGCCCTCTGGTCGGCCTGCGCTGCGTGGCACACGGGACCACCCGGCCGGTCTGCGCCGGCGTCCGGCCTGTAACGTCCCGCACCGGCTGAACAGGGCAGGAGCCTGACGCGGTGCAGGGTCGAGAGCGACTGACGTGGCGCAGGGTCAGGAGGGACTGACGCGGCGCAGGGTCAGGAGGGACTGACGCGGCGCAGGGTCGAGAGGGACTGACGCGGCACAGGACCGGCAGGACCGGCAGGGGTTGAGATGGGGCAGGGTCGGGAGGGAACTGACGCGGCAGAGGACCGGCAGGGGTTGAGATGGGGCAGGATCGGGAGGAACTGACGTGGCGCAGGATCAGGAGGAACTGACGTGGCGCGGGGTCGGGAGGGACTGACGCGGCGCAGGGTCGGCAGGGGCCGGCGTGACGCAGGGTCGGGAGGACTAGCGTGGCGCAGGGTCGGGAGGGACTGACGTGGCTTAGGATCGGCAAGGGCTGACGCGTTGAACGAGCCGCTGCCTGCCTTGCGCTGCTGCAGCAGAACGGTGGAAACCGTAGGTGATATCTGTCTGAGTATGAAATGGTTCTGGTGTTGTCAGTTAAAGTAGCAGCGCCGAAATCTCAGACCCTTGCTCGTCCTAGGCAGAGCAGGGTAACCGCAGAACAAGGCATACAACTTGTGCGTCTGTTGCATCAGAGCTAGCTCATGTCTTGGCAGTTTTCGCGTTTTATGGTATATTTAGCCTCGGGTTAAAATTGCACTTCCTGACATATGCCAGGCGCCACATTAGGATTATCCTTATGCAACATAGCGTATAGGCTATGTCTCGTTCAGTTGTGGCGCTGTGAGATAAAGTGCTGTAAAACATGAGAAAGACGTTGAGATCAGATGAGGTTGACACGTCAGTATTGATTTTCAGTGCACAGATGCTCGAAACAGTTGATTGATTTACTTGTCTTTTCGGCATGTAAAACATGCTCATGTAAACATGAGTGCTTCACCTCGAAATGCGAGACTTTATGTCTCGTCATTTGGATTGAAGATCATTTGTTTGTGATTTGTTTTGCGGTTTTTTCATGCGTAGTGCACATTTAGCACCAGTTACTCAATCCAAACCATGCCTTTTATTTTTGCCAGTCTGGGTCTGAGAATGGTTTGCTGTATGGTATCAAAGGAATAATAATGGTTGTAAGACATTGAAATGGGCGGAAATGCATAACATATGCTGATAACATAACACCCGCCCAAAGCAAAATGAGCGGAGAGATGATAACATGATGATGTTATCTGATGAACACACGCTTATCATACCGCGATTAAATGATTCAGTCATGAACAAAAACATCTTTCATTGTTTTATCCAAAGCTTGGCGGAAGTCTGTCCTAAAATGGTTCTGAATCCTCTGAATATGACTGTTTTATTCAGTGCCGCCAGTGACTTGAACTTTGGTTGGAAGTATGACAGCCGTCTCTCCATTTGCAGCTCCTTTGAGAAGAGAATTGAGCTCTTGAGTCAATACTCAGAACTATCCAAGTGACATTTTGCATTCGACTTGCCTCCTATCAGAAATATCTGCGCCTGAAAGAAAATCGAAAGTGAGCTTTTTATGTGTCTAGTGCCACCGTATCTCTCCGGATCAGTAACAACGCGATTGGCACCGTGACGGCATCTTTTGATCGATCTTGTGTGAAGTAGGTTACCTTCTTTCCCCCTCTCTCTGTCTCTGTCTCCCTCTCCGTGTCTGTCTGTCTGTCTGTCTGTCTGTCTGTCTGTCTGTCTGTCTGTCTGTCTGTCTGTCTGTCTGTCTGTCTGTCTGTCTGTCTGTCTCTCTCTCTCTCTCTCTCTCTCTCTCTCTCTCTCTCTCTCTCTCTCTCTCTCTCTCTCTCTCTCTCTCTCTCTCTCTCTCTCTCTCTCTCTCTCTCTCTCTCTCTCTCTCTCTCTCTCTCTCTCTCTCTCTCTCTCTCTCTCTCTCTCTCTCTCTCTCCACGGCTACCTTTATCTCTACCTTTATTCCTTTGCCTGCGGCTGACCTGATTCCTCCTGTTGTACCTCGCCGGATCGTGCCCTCTGTAATTTGAGCACTCTCATCACGTCGTGATGTGTCTTCTTCGCGGAGTGGAACGTGTGGAGCTGACTTCCATCAACCACACAATACCAGCATTGTGCGGGGCTGCGGACGAGGGGATCCCGGGCACAGCGTGGCTTTCGGCTGGCCAGAGGGGTTCGCGGGTTTTGATGTTAACACAGCATGTAGCTCTTGCTCCGCAGTTGGCTTTGCGGCCGGATGGTGAGGCACGCAAGCAGAGTGTAAGGTCGTTGCGGCGAGGCACGTGTCATTGGTCACGATTGCCCTGGATTCTGGGCACTGGCAGACCTCGAAAAGAAAATGACGGTCATCGGGTTGTGCCGCATGGTGGCTGGCTCCACCCATTGTCACGTAACTCTTAGCGCACCAGTTTCGCATCGTCCGTGTGGAACCTCAAGAGTGCGGTACCAGGTGAAGCGGACGTGTCGACTTCGAATGTCGTTCCATCTTTTTGTCTGCGTCACTGGTCGAGGAGAAGTAATGTTGTGGTGTCTGGGAACTGTTCGCAATGCAAGGAGGAGCCGCATATTGCATTTATCCATGTGCTTTTCTGCTGTTTGTAGGCGTTGCATCCGTGGGATTCTCTGCCCATTTGTGCGCGTGCCATGTAGTCACGCTGGCACGAGGGGCAGCTTCCCGGCCGAAGACGACTGTAATCACTTGTGGTGACCGACAGCGTTGTGGTCCAGGAAGCGCTCGCTCTGCGTGCGGCCGCTGTCACCAGAGCTGCCTGATCGGAGGCGGCTGTGAGCGCGCGTTGGTCGGACGCTGCGCCGGCCGGCGGACCGAGGAGAGGCCTGTTTTTCCGGAGCGGGCGCGGCCGGGTTGTTTGCGGCGTCCGCCGGCCCGGGGCCGGGCCGGGACCGGGACGGCGCGCCGGCCCGCGGGACGGCCGCGATCTCGCGTTACGCGCACCAAATGGAAACGGCACGATTGATCGAGCCCCGGGGAAGGAAGGGCTGTAACCTGACGCGGCGCGGCGCCGTCGAGTCGGCGCGGACGCCTGCCCGCCGTCCGCCGGACGGCTGCCTCGGACGGCGGACGGCCGCCGGCTCCACGCTCCCAGAGAGCGACCTGCGGCCTCGGCCACACGTCCGCCGGTCCGTTTGGCATTGCGCTGGGCTTCTGCCGACGTGTCGTCGCAGAAAGTGCCGGCGTTCTGCCGGCACGCTGTCCGGCCGGCAATGTGCCGGGCCGACACTGTGACCCTCCCGACCGACACTGTGCTGGGATTCTGCCGGCCCACCGTCGGCCGACACTGTGTCGTACTTCTACCGGCGTGTGCTGTCGGGTTCTGTCCAGAGCTGTTGCCAGATTGGGCTGCTGTCCGCTGCTGGTGTGCTGGATCTGGTGGCCTCGTGTTGAGTTCGGAGCAGTGCTCTGTCGGCCTGGGTGGTCTTTGGATCTGCTGCTGCGTTATGAACGGGTGTGGCCACGGAACCGACAGAACTGCTGTGCCATTGGCACCGTTGTCGTGCCTTGCGTGGGCCAAATTGCGCAACTGTTTCAGGAGGGAATTGTGGCCTGCAAATTTTCACTGTCCTGGTCGCTGTCACATTTAAAAGTCAAGTGACGCGTACAGCTTAAATGCCAAGTGCCTCCTTAACGATATCTGGGTTCCGTGGATATGCAGTAATGAACCATTTCGCGGCGAAGATAAGAGTGTTCGTCGTCCGCGCCGTTTGGGCTTGGCGGGGGAGGGGCGACGGGGTGATGAGTCATTTTTGGACGTAACGCCCGTGGGTGGTGTCTGGAAAGAAGTCCCTGAGTTTCTCCAACTTCTGCCCGCTGATGAATGTTACGTATTTTGTCATGTGCGTTTATGCTAACATCGTTTTAAGATCCGTCAGAAAGATTCGAAATGTAGTTAAAGGTGAGATTCCTGCTGTTGTCACGAAGTTAGTTCATATTCGGGTTATGAGGCGTCCACCAGGCCAGGGCACGGTGCGTCCTAGTCGCCATTTTGCAGGTTGCTCCGGAGTACTTTAAGCCTCATCATTTTGCCGGTATGTGGATAAAACATCCATTTATCCAACTTTTCCGCTCCAGTCCGTATTTGCGGCATGCTGACTGAATACAGACCAGCATCGCGCGGGCGCTGCGGCACGTGCCGCCGGGATCCGGCCGCCGAACTGCGGTGCGATTTGTGAGACAGAACTTGCGAACTTGTTTGCTTTCAAGTTCTCGGTAAGGGGTTTCTTGTACGCTCCACGGATCGAGTGCTGAAGTAGCGGGAGGTTTCTCTCGCCTGGCCGAGCACCGTTCAGAGTTTCAATCTGATCGCGTTCAGACATGGCGCTGCGGCGGGGCGACTTGGCGGCGAACCGCCGCCGGTAAATTGGCAGATGGTAGTCGGGCCGAAAACATTGTCACCGTCGCTGTTTTCCGGCGGAGTCGCAGACTACCGCAGAACGCCGGCGACTGGAGGCGTCGACGGCGACGTCAGGTGCTCCAAATGGGGCCTTATCGTTCGGGGATGTGCGATGATGATGTGCCAAGAATGTGCCCTTTTTCATAGCGTGATGCTCGTTAGGCATTGGTGATGACGATTTGGCCTTTAGGGACGCGCAAGCATGTTGATTGTGCCAAACTTAAAATTTCAAAAAACGTTCCTGTTGTTTGTGCTTCCAAAAACGTTTTTGCAGTCGTAACATATCACCTGTAAGCGCCATTGGTAGCGAAACAGCACGCGTTTAAAAAAGATAGAAAAATGGCGTAATCTACAATCGAAATCGTCGCCACCGTCAGTACAAAACACGTAATCTGCAACGAAATGGATTGCGGCAATCAGTTGAAAACATGCATTCAGAATATTAGGCGGCTCGTGTGGAGGTGGGAAGCCCTTCCCATTGTCCATTCCATATCCATGTGACATTAAATCAGCTATTTTGGCTTTTCTTTGTCTTACGTCGTATGGCCGGGTGGTGATGTCTGATGCTCCAAAGCGGACCGATGGAACCCATAGTTCCCTGGTTTGGCGGCCCCTTTGGCTGCTACTGACGCAGGAGCTGTGACTAGGCTCGGCAGCCAGCTTCAGAAAGGGGGACTCGCGGTGCTACTGCGTCACATGTAGCTGGCAAACATGGTTAGTCGCGGACTTTTCTCAGGAGGCTCTTTAAGCAGCCGTCCTGCCCGATGTCCTGGGAGCCGTTCTGCGTGGTGTCCTGGGAGCCGTCTTGTCTCACGTCCTGGGAGCTGTTTTGTTTCATGCCCTAGGATCCTGGTGTCTTGTGAGCCGTTTTGTCTGACGCCCTGGGAGCCGTCTTGTCCCATGTCCTGGGAGCTGTTTTTCCGATGTCCTGGGAGCCTGGTGTCTTGGGAGCCGTTTTGTCTGACGTTCTGGGAGCCGTCTTGTCCCATGCCCTGGGAGCTGTTTTTTTCCAGTGTCCTGAGAGCCTGGTGCCTTGGGAGCCGTTTTGTCTGACACCCTGGGAGCCGTCTTGTCCCATGTCCTGGGAGCTGTTTTGTCCGATGTCCTGGGAGTTTGGTGTCCTGGGAGCCATCGTGTCTGATGTCCTGGGAGCCGGTGCAGAATGCCGCGGCGAATGTATGGCCGCTCCCGGGACAAACGGGGCGGCATTTGTTTCCAGAAAGATGGTGTTTCACCCAGCCAGGATAAATGTGCCGCCGGAACGGAAATTCATGGACCAGCTGTCCCTGGGCAAATCGCCGAATTGTTGTAGAAAGTTGTGTTGCTGGCAGAATTGTGAGCAATCGGGTTATTTATCGACGTTTTCGGCCGTCGTGGTCGTTTTGTGCCGGACCATCTCACACCGTATAGTGGTTAATACGAAGCCTTGCTAGTAGCCGTATTCTCACCGGGGACCTCGCAGACTAGACTTGAAACGATTCCTTTTCCGTGTGCTGTTGCTGCACTGACATTTTTAGTTTACGACTGATCTTTAGCTTCAAGGGCGGGCGTTCCATTTGAGCTTTGATACGCGTCATGTACCGACTGGGTGGCCGTTGTCTGAAATGAAAGCACCCCTGTGAGAGAATTTGCAAGTTTGTCCGTAGTCACATGGTATAAATGTTTCTGATGTACGAATATCATGGATGTTCAACGAGTCCGTTACTCCCAAGACTTTGAGGGATTGACTTGTAAGGAAATAATAAAGAATGAAGATAATAAATTTTCATATGTGTGTTCCAGTGGAATGATGGTATGCTTCTTCCTAACGGGTGTGATGAATATTATTCTCGTGCGAGGTCAGGAACTTCGTGTAATCATGACGAACCAAACAATATGTATTGATGCCACATTGAGCTCTGTGGGTGCCGGACACCTATAGCTATAGATAACTACGCCAGTGCCAAAGTGTGTTTCGCCAAAGGAAAGCATCAGAGACTTTTCGACATTATGCAGTTTCATTCAGTTATTCAGCACAGTTATTGTGATTTGGTAATGTATTCCGGTACGCATTATATGCGTGCAGGTGAGTTGGTTTTGCCTGAACGTGCTCAGTGACTCGTTGTGGGCCGCTGTTTTAATCCAGAGGCGTTCAGCTCTGGAACGTGATGCTCGCCCTGAATGCCGCGGTCCGCCGACTGTATCCCCGCAGTCGCGCACTAATGAGAACTGGCCGCCGCCCCATACCGCGGGCATTGTACTTGAACGAGATGAAAAATCGCTCTTTGAGGTAGGCATTGTGCGAACTGTATGGCGTCGCCACCACCGAGCGCGGTCCCCCATAACGAGTGTGCGTGATTACGCCGGCGTCGCCTGGTGGGCTGGAGGGGTTGGAGGGCGTCGCCAGGTCTCGAGTCCCTGGCTGTCTCGTCGGCCGCACGCACTGCTGGTAATCCGGCCCTGTTATTCCGCCGCGCTATTGAATTAGCCGCCCGAAGTGAAGATAATGAAGCGGCGCAAATGCCCCGGCCGGTGGGGTGCGTGCCTGGCTAAGTGCAGATGCCGCCACGGAGGGGCGATGCCCCTACTGACGGCCTGCCGGGCCGGGTCGCCGGCTCGGATCACCCGTCAGCTGAGACCCAGTGAATGTGTGGAGTCAGGAGTGTTAAACATTCCTTTTGGTGTTTTTCCCTGATTACTTTTTATGTTCACCTTGATTTGCCTGCTCACGGATGGCATCTGGTTGGGCGTTATCGTTGGTTATTCGGCTTCATGTCGTATCGTCAGAACTTGCGGTAGGCTGACAATTGAAATTATAAGTCGCAACAAAGGATCTCGTGATTATAAGCATTGTTTTCTTCAGTCGTGAAATGACGTGTGCATCTGTCTGGGAGTGTTTTGGAAGTAGGTGGATCCAAATCCGTTTTGGGTCATTTTCTGTCTTTGCAACGCTAGATAGTGAAATTAGAAATATCCGAAGGTAGTGGGGCCGCCAACGTGCCTGCCGTATTTGCTGCCACCCCTACTATCCTATGTTTTGCAGCTTGAACAGAGACGACTCCAGTTATTTGTTTTTAGGCAATTGGTCTGCCTTGGCCAAACCACGTCGTAAACCGCACATATAAGTCATTGCGGTCGCTGCTTTATGACTGTTGGCCGTGCTCGGGAAATACGTGCAAATAGAGCATCGCGACAAGACTATGATATTCTTGCTCACCCATTACCATAAACGCCAGTCATTTTCATAAATATTTCAAGGGTCATTTGGTTATGTCCTTTGAGGTTCTTAGCGCGCGGAGGCGATAACGCTTTTCTTAAAATTACCTTGCTGATGTGGCCTCGATTGTCCTTGCGCAATCTTGTATGTCTGGATGCGCAGTTTGGTGCACTGATCACCATATCCCTGGCGATTCAGTCACGTCGTTCGGGGTGCGTGGTTTTACGCACGCCTTGTTCCTGAGCGTTGCGTGTCGTAGGAAAAGAAGTCTAGTGTCCACTTCAGCAGCCCTCCGTCCAGTCGGGGTGAGGCACCATCTGTTCCTGGCTCGTGATCCCGGCCGACCTGCCTGGACACCGAACATGGTGCCATCGGCGGCACAGACCGTCTGTCGCGCTGAACACCGTCCCCCACGCTGGATACAGCCAGTCTCCCGCGCTGGACACGGCGGTCTGCCGCCCTGGACGCCGTCTGCCGTCCTGGACACAAGAAGCCTGCCACCCTGGACACTGGACGTAGCAGTGACCCGCTCTGAACACAGACCCTGCTCTTGACGTGGTGTCCTCTTCTAGACCGTGACAGTTGGCTGTGGATACCTGCGTTTCTACGTTCCGGACGCTGTCGATATTCGCTGTGGATGCCGGTGTTTTTCGTCCTGGACACTGCCAGAAGCCACCCCGACGCGTGGTCCCAGTCCGGACAGTGATGAGAATATCTAGGGTCCCGACGGGACACGTGGTGCGCGGAAGGACGTGCCACGACATTTCCCACCGATTACGAAAACGGCAATCGAGTATACGTCACTTTTTCGTTTGGCGTGACGAATCCGAACTAATAGGTGATTGTTTCATGTTGGATATGATCTTTTGACTGCCGAAATTAAACTGATACATGGTGATCAGGAGAAATGATACAAACTATGGTTGTACGGGCAACATAAACTAAGATACAAAAAAGTTTCTGCTAGGTTTGTTGTGGTGTGCGCATCGGGATATTTCCTATCTCGTCTGAAAATTTCGCGTTTCATGTTCTTTTCTACAGGTATTAGACCATTTCCCACCGTTCCCCTTTGGCGGTTCAAACGTCATTGCCCCTTCACCAAAGAGCAGTCCAGCTGGACTATCTTGCAGTATGGTGAGCTGCAAAGCTCGATCCTCGTGAGGAGAGACTTCAGGCGGCAGTTTTTTTCGGACCAAGCCCAGAGCTGTATCCAGTCTGATGGCCTTCCACGGATTCTACTACAGGTTCAAAAACGAAGTCTCGGCGCGTCCTGCCGTGTCTCCTGGCGGCACTCCACCCACTGCAGAAGAAGTCCAGAGGATTAAGGATTTTTTCCGGCCACAACCCAGGGCCCACGTTAGGCTCGCCTCGGAACAGCTAGGGATGTCCTTCGGAGAGATGTGGAGAATCCTGAAGAATACTGGGAGCCGTATCAGCCTGACCTCGTCCAGATCCTCTCACCTGCCAACGAGGAGGCCAAGCTGGCAGCGCGCATGGTCTGGGTGACCCATGAAGAAGCTTGGTTCAGTAGATTCTTGTGGAGTGATGAGAAATAGTTTGTTCTCCGTCACGCTCCCAGCCGTAAAAAGTTATGTAATCTGGGTCCCGGAGGACCCGTGCGCCGCTGTGAAGTGCAGGAATCTGCACAGAAAGAAAGTGACGGTCTGGGTGGGCATTGTTGATGGCAAGTCTCCCGGTGTACTGACTGGAGGGATCGGTGGAAGATCCAGTCTACCTGGGGATGTTGCGGACGGTGGTGCGGCCAGCTATGCGAAGACTGGCCACTCGCCGCCAGCAGTGGCTCCAATACGATGGTTCATCAGCTCATGTGACATGACCAGTCATGGAGTTCCTACGTGCGAAGTTTGGAGACTGAATCATCCTTCGCAACTCCCAACTCCACTGGCTCCCCTACAGCCCAGACCTCTCTTGCTTGGGCGTTGGCGTGGTCTCAGGCCATGTCATACATGGTCAGGGTCTACATGGTCATGGTCTTCAGTTCGGGGATCGCGAAAGGCGATCCCCGAACTGAAGATGGCAATGGAGGACTTTACTGCCAAGATGAAGGAGGAGAGTCTGTGGAAGATGGCCAGACACGCTAAATACAGGGCGGAGTTCTGTGATCTGAGAGGAGCGCCTACTTCGAGCTGATGATCACGGAGAAAGACAAAAAATGAACCTGTTATCAACCCAAGATGAAATGTGAAGCATAATACTGTGAAAATATATCTTTTAACGAGGAAAATTGGAACTTATATCTCCATGGTGGCTGTTTACATCAGTTGCATTTGATCACCCTGTATCACAAGACTGCGGTAACATTATATCAAATTGTTTGTTAAAACGCCGCTTTGTATCCTTATGGTGCTTCTGTCGTCTGCAATGATTAATGTCGGCTTTGTTGTTTAGTGCAGATCTCCTCGGACACCTTCCCTTGACGTGTCGTGTACGGACACTGCCGGAAGCGGCTCGCCACGCTGCGTGGACGGCTGTCGGCCGCAGATGCTCCCGTGTCTCGTCCGGAGGCCATCCCCTGAGACGTTTGCAGACCCACTCCCAATCTGTCTGCGCGAAATTGGAAACAAAGCCTTTGCTGGTGTCACCGTAAATGGAATGGCCGCGCCTCCGATGTCGACTAGAAAGGATTTGACGCGTTCGGCTTTTCACGTCTGAATTGTGAAACGAGTTTGCTGCTGTTCGCCATTTAATGAGCGGGGCCTGGACAGCGTTGTTATTTTGCGAAGTAGTAGTGTGCTTACGCAGCTCGAGCTGATTTTCACTTTACTCTCGCCTGGTGGTTATGTCCGGTACTTGATTTCTTGCCAAAAATTCCTCAATTTGTGATTTTTAATGTCTTGCTTGTTTTCATTTCATCACAATAGCTTTGTTTTTTCCCTGCATAACGATTCTGGGCTGGATTTATATACATTTGCATTTAAGTCGAACTTTTTCTTTCAGATCAGATAAAACATACCTTTGACGTATGTACCCTGTTTGCGAGACATGGAATACTGCTTTTGCTATACTTCTTTCATTTTTATTGCAGTAAAGGTTAGATTGCCTGGCATTTGCATCTTGGAGCGACACAGTCTGATTACGAACATTGCTCGTGGAGGAATACTGTTCCCGGAATTGTGTGCCTCGTGAACTTTGCTGGTCTTTTTTACACACAATTGCTACGGTGGTAGTGCAAGGTGTTGGTTTTCGTCGGCCTTTACGCCGGTGTGGCTGTTCCCTAAAATTGGTTTTCTCAATCCGGAGGCAATTTTTCATCCAGCAAACGAAGACGTCAGGTGCGTGGGATACAGCCGTCCATTCTTTCTAGTCCGTAATTAATCACCAGCAATCTGCAGCCCAAGAGCCTACCAGCCCGCCACGCAGCTGATCTCGCTTGTGCAAGACGCGAATCGATGTGCTAGCCAGCTCACTGCGCCGTGTGAAGGCTGAAAAGAAATAATAACGGCAGTACGTAGATGCAGTATGTTTATTGGAAATGAGCATCCGCTCTTGCATTGGAGGGGCTGTACATCTGTGACACAGCTCGCAGTCGGTTGCTGGCATTCATGAAAAGCAACAAAAATCACTTTGTCACTACTCAAGAGCTCTTATAAATGTCAGTGGATCAACCTGGTCAAACTAGGTTTTTTAGTAGCCCGCCGAGTGCCGACCCGTAGTCAACGGAAAAAAATGAACTTTTGCCCTGAAAATAATATCTGCTTGAAAATAGCAAAACGCTAGTAAAAGTTGTTGGGACACTTATTCCGAATATGGGATTCATTGTCGTTTTCATACAGGCTTTGTTACTTGAAACTTAAGTCCAGTACGCGGATTTGTATAACGCATTTAAACGCATGCGATTCCAGATTCTTTTTTGCGGCACATGTATACGGAGCGTGTACAAAACAGCAAAGGGAAGCGTTTTTATACACGACTTTGCTGACCTTTTTATCCAGGAACGTTTTGACCACACTCCGGTCAACGTGTTGACCACGTTTTATACACCATTGGTTGGTGCTAGCCCGTTTCACAGTTATCGTAGCGCAGGCGGGTCTTTACACCCAAGTCACTCATACCGAGAAGCATGGCGTGCGCTTTTTCGTTGGGGCTCATCTACCGCCCTCACCTACATGCGACTTCACTGCCGAATTTGCCCTGAGGCGGTTTTTTCCGAATCTATAGTTCAGGATGACGTAAAACATAGGCGATGACGATTTGGACACGACCATGTGGATTACGTCTGAAACTAGGACCACGTCCTGCTTTAAAATCTGGTCTTTGTCCAGTTCACGCCAGAAGTCCATTCGCCAATTGCGAATGCCTCTAACACTCCCTGCTGCCAGCTGCGTAACCGTTCCAGGCTGTATGTATGTCCCTGCAGGTATCTGTTTTGTCTTGCATTCTCCCCGCTTACGTTGTCACGTCATTCTCACGCCTCCCTGCGTGACAGTTTCCTCTGTACTGTCAGCCGCAGTCTCGTCTGCCATTTGCGGCTCATGTCATCACCTTCCGGGCCATTTTCAGCATGACTGCACGAGCTGTAGTGGACTGTGCCGCCATGATCCCTGCTGTCGGTTCTGGGACGGTCACTGCCGGACCAGGCAGCCGTGAACATTTCACGGCGCTTTATTCATGAGATGCCGACACCCGTCGGCGACGCGGTGACGTCAAATTAGGCCAGATTCGGACGTCAAGTGGTTCTGAGCAGCGCTGAAGGCGGCCCTGAGGGACTGTCATTGACGCTTTGTGTTATCTCATCAGCTGCGAAGCCCGGCTGTGTTGTTTACGCGGGCCTGTCTGGCAGACTGCTGCGAAAGCCTGCCGTAATCCAGAAGATAATGATGTTAGTGCATCGGAGTGTGAAACGTCGTCGCTATCAGACCAATAATGTTGGTAACCTGCGGATCTCTCTCTCTCTCTCTCTCTCTCTCTCTCTCTCTCTCTCTCTCTCTCTCTCTCTCTCTCTCTCTCTCTCTCTCTCTCTCTCTCTCTCTCTCTCTCTCTCTCTCTCTCTCTCTCTCTCTCTCTCTCTCTCTCTCTCTCTCTCTGCCTCTGTCTCTGCCTTTCGTTTTCCTTTTTCCCTGGCATTTGCTTTTCTCTCCTTCTCTGTCGTCAGTTTCAGTTTTCTTTTTATGTTATTTATACATTTTGGTTCTTTTTGGTTTCTTTTTTTATTTAACTTCTACGCTCTCGTTTCCCGATGTCTTTTTATCTTGCACGTTGTTCTGTCTCCCTCTCCGCACTATTCCCTGACTCCTTTATCGTCCGTACCCGTGCCTTCACTCTGTATCCGGGATCCGACTGCAGACAGTAAATCCCCTCTCAGCGTGGCTTCCCGGCCGGTCGGTGCGAGCCGCGTTTCGCACATCTCTACGATCGCTCCCCGGCGGCAATGCTTCCCCGTCTGTGACGGGCGGCGAGCGTGATCAGAAAACGCCGATATACCGCCAGGCTTTACGGCTCGGATACAGCCAGAAAGGGAGAACGGCGCGCTCCGACTCTGCCCAGTGGGTCTGCGTGTGCAGTGACCGTATGGGGTTCGGATGATTCCACAGGGACGCTGATGTTACTGGCGTTAGCGGGAAGTTATCGGGTGTCGCTTGGATTTCGGTCCGCATTCGTTCGCCGTCCTCCTCTCTCATTGTACACCGGCCCTTCCCCAGGTCTGACGCACTGCTGAGGCGGCGCTTTAGATTGTTGTTCGCGGAAGTTTTCCCTCGTTTGGAGACCTTTGCTCCCCGCAGTGGCCTGCCGTCGCTGAAATGTGTCGGTGTAGTATGGGTAGGACCAAAAGCAATTCGAGCCGGTGATTGAAGTGTTTGGACCAAGTCGAGACCCCTTTTTAATGACACATAAACAAGACTTCTTATCGCCGAACATAAATGGAGTTCCCAGACTTGACTTATACGCTTTAAAACATACACGTTTGAAACTATGGCGGAAAGGACAACCTAAGACGTTCATAAAGCTCGTCCTGGGTCGACGTGGACTGCATTCGAGAGAGAGTCGCACGATGTTGGTGTAGATTCTGATTTGAACGCTGCATTGGGAAGGCTTGTGATCGATGACTTTGTGTTTTTTTTCTTTTTTAGTCTTTGACTTTCTTGCTCATCGAGATGTAGATAATCATTGTGTCTTATCTGCTAAGGAGAGTTGTGATTCCTTCCGCGGCGGGAGTAGAAAATGATGCAAAGGGATTGGTGGGTGACAATTCTCACTCCGAGACGGTGATTTTGAGGCGCCGACTGCGGGCCGCGGTCGGCGCCGGCACCCGGAAACCGGTCCAGCCGGCCAGGGCGAGAGCAGCCCCTCGGTCACCCCCGGACCCTCCCCACCAACGGCTCGTGTTACCCATCAGTTGACGCCGCCGGCCGCCGGCAGGGGCTGGCTGCGCTCATCCAGACCGGCTGGTTACGGCGGCGATTGATCGGCGAGCGGGCTGATCCCTCACGCCGAGACGGGGGGGGGGGGCTGTCGTCCTCCCCCTGCTGAGGGCAAGCCGGTCCCGGCCGGGGCGGCTGGTCCTCTGGTGAGCGTACAGCGGTGCTGGGTGTCGCTGGTGACGATGAGCGGTGCCGGCCCTGGCAGCAGATCCTCTGACGTGGGTACAGTGGTACCGGCCGCGGCCGCTGAGTCCGTGGTGAGAGTACAGCGGTGTCGGCCGCGGCTGCTGGGTCCGTGGTGAGAGTACAGCGGTGCCGGCCGTGGCTGCTGGGTCTCTGGTCGTGGTACAGCGGTGCCGGCCGCGGCTGCTGGGTTCCTGGTGAGGGCACAGCGGTGCCGGCCGTGGCTGCTGGGTCTCTGGTCGTGGTACAGCGATACCGGCCGCGGCTGCTGGGTCCATGGTGAGGGTACAGCCGTGCCGGCCGCGGCTGCTGGGTCTCTGGTCGGGGTACGGCGGTGCCGGCCGCGGCTGCTGGGTTTCTGGTGAGGGCACAGCGGTGCCGGCCGCGGCTGCTGGGTCTCTGGTCGGGGTACAGCGGTGCCGGCCGCGGCTGCTGGGTCTCTGGTCGGGGTGCAGCGGTGCCGGCCGCGGCTGCTGGGTTTCTGGTGAGGGTACAGCGGTGCCGGCCGCGGTAGCTGGGTCGTCTAGTCCGGTCATTTCTCCTGCGTCCCGCACGACATCCGTCGTCCAGAGCAAACAGAGCAGACGGCTTGTGGCCGAAGAATGGCCCCACGAACATAAGGTGGGCGTCTGTAGAGTTGGTGGAATATGCAGCCCATGGCAACAGTGCCACCAGTACAACGGCATGATTCGGAGAATAACCCGCGGCCTACGCCGGCCAAATATTGACCTTCCAGCCGTATTGCGTTCAGGGAAAGGAACGCCCCCAAGAAAGCTGCTTTTTGCGGATTTATTTCCGATCGACCTGGTTTGGCAGCGCCTGTGTGTGGTGTTTCCAGCCGTAATGTGGCATGAGGACAATGAAAAGGAGTGTGCTTTGGACCATTCCATTCCATTTGTGGGTTATGCAAAGCCAGTGCCAGTGTGCAGTACTTCGTGGAAATGGCGGAATGAATAATTGGGCAGTCTGCAGACCGGAGACGAAAACCCGCGTTTCCCGTAGGACACACGTAGCGGCCCTTTTCCCATTGCTCGATTTACCGGTAACGACCTCATTCGCTTGGTCTGGCGGAGTGGCCATTACGTTTCGCTGCGTGACCTGAGGCTTACGAAAGAAGAAGAATTGTCGGGATTGTTTGACATCCAGAGCATTCGTGTGCTGTGAACAGCGTTCACGAGCACGGTGACGATCGCCACGTTCCCGCGTTCTGCCGCTGGTGAGCCCCAGCCGCGGAGCGACACTTGCAGCCATCAGATATCCTGGGCTAACAGCTGTCAGAGACACCACTGCGTCACCTTTCGTTACGCCTGACGATCTGATGGTCACGAGTTGTCGCTGCTGGAGCACGCGCGAATGAGTGAGGGGAGGATGCTCGCACAACACCACGACTAGCTCTGGTGATTCACCAAGTCGCTGATTTGAGTCGGAGGCGGGTATTGGTGCTCGTGACTCCGTCTGTCGCTACGGATCTGTTACAGCAGCACACTGGCAAGCAACAGACTTAATCCCTCCTCCCTCAGTTGGGGAAGAGGGGAGTGGAAGCTTCTTAGAATCGCCTCCGGGGAAGCAACGCACTGAAATAAGCCAAGGGGAGAACGGACAACTTCAGCGAGAAGTTTGTGAAGAATCCCCCGGATGCAGTTCTGAAAGTTGTTGTTCCGCCTGCACAGATTATATTCACTTAAGTACGCAACAAGGGATAACTTTGGCATGGGTGGAATATCTTTCTCCGGTAATTTGAACAATACGTGCGAAATTTCAGTCTGCGCGGCATTTTTGTTCAAGAAGACTGTCCGGTGAGTCCTCACCAGAGGCGAGCTTTCGTTGCAGCCGAAGGGGGCGTGGGTTGTGCTCCTTATTTGACACGAGCGATGTCGCAGTAGTTACGGCTGGCCTCGTGCACGGGCCGGCCGCGGCCGCCGACACCACTGGAGCTTCCGCTGCCGTCCACTGCGCTGGGGTGGCGCCACCGTGCAGCCGAGCTGCCCTCCGTGTCCGCTGTACAGAATCAGTGATTACCAGCCCGCGTGAGCGCGATGCGTTCGCTGAATGCTGACACCAGAATCGATGGTGCCGACTTCTGCGTCCGACGGCTTACGTTGGGCGGCTTATATTTTATCGACTTATGTTTTACCCACCGGTCAGCCTCGTTGATTGCCAGTTTAGCGTTAGGCGTCCGCGTCATGCTGGTACCAAAATCGACGACGCCCACTCCTGCGTCCGTTGGCTTATGTTGGGACGCGTACCCGCTTGGTGACATGCGTGCAATCTCTAGCGTTTCGTACAGCGCGGAGCCAGCCGAGTATTAATCATTCAGTTCGTATGCTTGTAACGTGGATAATTCGTAAAATTCCGCGAAGGTAACGGTCTCAGGGAGACGCATGCAATTTTCATATAGTTATCTTGCATAGTGCGTCGTTGTCTTAGCGGACACTGGGCGGCGGTATTCGCTGTTCGTTTCGTCGCTGCGTCAACTTCAGTGACAGCAAATGTCTGAAAACCGAGTTTGACATGAACTGATGGCGTTCACTGGGTTTCCGCTGAAGCTTACTCCGCTGATCCAAGTACTGGCAATGTGTGGCCCGTTGGTGTCCACACTTGATGTTGGCAAAGTTTCGGTGCTGCGTGGTCCTAAGCCGTTGGTGCGTTGCACGAGCGAGGTGTGGCGACGCCAGTGCGCTTCGGGAGGACGGGGAATTAAAATTGCCAGTCCGACAGGTTGAAGCGGCAGCTATTGAAGGGTAGTAGCTGTACCGGTGGCATTTGTTGCAGATCAGAAACCTCAGTAGGCAGTTCCGCTGGTGGTTTCTTGATACCAAACAAAAAACCTGAACACCGGACTTATGCAACCGGCAAAAAATATGTCCTTAAATACGAACGTGGTGCATCTGTGAGCACTTAACGTTTGTCAGCATTTGTTCCACAGCAGGCCGGATCTCGTTCGATGCATTCACGCACGCCTCCTCGCTGTGAAAATTTCGGCGTTACCTTGGCTGGGAAGGGCGCGGTGCGTTCGGCTCGGCGGCGGCCGCGGCCGGTATTCTGTCTCTCGCCATCGCCGACCGAGAGACGTCCGCCTGCGTTATTCATATGCAGCGCGAGGGCGCCGGCGAGGAAAATAGTCCCCGGCCAAGTCCGCCGAACTAAAATCCGGATGAATTTGCATGTCATTAATCCTGAAGCAGCTCGCCAATGGAGACGGACGCATAATGGTTCTGCTAACTGAAATGAATGCATCTCGCGAGATATTCGGCCCGGAAAGTGCAGTGTCCCAAAATCTGTTTTGGTCTGGGTGTTTTAGGGAAACTTCAAGCAGTGAACGACAAAAACGGAAATATAAATGCGCTCTTATACTTCTTTTATAATTGTTTTTCCATCGTCATGCTGCTCTCGGTTGTATACCTCGGTTGTAAATGTAAAGGTGTGAAATGGTTTCTAGCAGTATGGTGGTTGAGGTTAAAATGATGGTGGCGCGGCCACATCAGAAAATATTCTTAGAGGCATCGGCTCTCGTTACAGACCACAAACTATACGAAATGTTTCGAAGTTTCAATGAGCTCCACAAGGCGGAGGATGGTAGCTTCATGACTTTGGGGCAAGTCATGTCGTATTATACCCTTGGGTTGTGGCGTTACTTTATATGGACGTTGGACAGAGGAATAAATATTCCATGTACTTCCGTAGTCCTCATCCGTCTTCCGACCCCTGATGGAGCCCCATAAGCCCATTAATTCATTATGTATAGCTGATATTCATATTCGTTATATATAACTAGTGGGACGAAGCTTGTCCGCATATGTCGGGTAACAAGGAGATGATTGGCTGCTCCTGTTCGGACAGCTTCACACCAAATTAACCAGGTGATTCTTGTGTAAAGTAAAAGAAGGAAGTCAGCAGCAGATAATTCGTGCAGTTTAGGCCACTTGGCTGTTCGTAATCAAGGCGACTAAATCAGCCGTCCTCGCTCAGGTACGTTCCACGTGATGATTGCGGATTCGGAGTGGCAAAATGTTGGCTTAGGCGGACTTCTGATTTGAAAAGCTAATTGGGCTGGTGTATTAGCGATGGCTTGACCACTCTTTTTGCTTCTTAACACATCCTGGTTTGGGCCATTACTGGTTTACACATGTCAAAAAAAGTTATAAATCACTGCCGGTGGAGTGGAAAAATAGGCCAGGAGTCAGTGATTGGGTTTGGAAATGTGTTTTGTGGGGATGTCATTTCCCACCCCACAGTTGTGATTTGAGGACGTGGTGGAAATCGGTCGGATCCATTTCCGACTTTCCCGCGTTTTTTTCACATTGACGTTCAACGCTGCTGGGATGAGATTCCCACGAATCTGCCGTGAGGTGTGGCAGTGGGAATATGTGTTGTTGAGAACCATCTAATATGTTCATAAGTGTTTCACGCGGTCAGCGTAACGCAGTGCCATCAGTGATTGTATGAAGTGAACGAATTCAGCCATGATGTTACCAAAGTTCATGATTTCAGGGATGTTCTACGTCAGTATGCCATTCTTGTGTAACCAGGCCAAGAAGAGCATTGCAAAATGTGGGGTTACATCTTCTCCAAATGGCCACTCAGGCGAAGGGGTCACATCTTCAGACGGCGGCTCACGCTGAGGTTCACACGGTCCTAGACGTCAGCTGACTACGAGTCCTGACGCCGGGCGCGCCGTACGGGGACGTGCGTTGAGTCGTGCCGCCCGGCCGGGCCGCCGCACGCTCACCGGCGGCGTGGCGCCCGTGTGGGACCTGCCGGACGGTCCTGTGGAGACTGCGGACACAGTGCGACGGATCCATGACGGCGGCAGCGGGGCCGGTGTCCAAGAGGCCGCCTGGACGTCTGGGGAAACCCTGCCGGGGTTTCACAAGTCACAACAGACAACGTACCCGCGAGTCTGTTTTTTTTTTTGCTTGCTTTACCTCCTTCCCGCGAATCGTAATCAGGCGTGTCAACAATCAGGACGCCACGCCACTGTGTGCAGGCTTCGGTTAAGTGGACGACCCACCAGGGGATCCACCAAGCCGTCGCTCGCAAATGGCGCCATCAGCAGAGACGGACGCGCAGAGCCGTGCCGGGTGTTGTGACGTCACCTGCGGCGCCCGGAGGCGGGTCGGGCGTCTTTCCCGGGCCTGGTTCCGCTGGCAGTGTTTACCGTCCGTCTGGCGGCCGCCGGCTGGTGTTTGGACGTCGGCCCGTCTATTCTGGACGCTGTTTGGAATCCTCCGTCCTCGCCAGATGACCGCCGAGTCCGAGTCCGGGCGGGAGGGGGGCCGTCGCGTGACCGGGCGCCGCCGGACTGTTGGCTCCCCTCACGCGGTGACCACCAGGTACCAACCATGAGGGATGCTGTTGGCCTGCAGGCTCCGCTTTAGGTGGTGTTCCGCAGGATCTCGGACCCCAGTGTTTGGGTATAGTGCTGCACAAGGCATGGGTACAGCAAGGCATGCAGCATGAGTACATCCATCGGCCGGATGTTTGGTGTAGCGGCTGCGCAGTTTGCGATGCAATTGCAATAAACCGTGCGCCGCCGTGTGTTATTGGGCTATGGCTGAAAATGACTAAAACCATTTGGAGGCCATTTAGAGTTGTGGTTTACGCCATGGTCGTTTGCATTGGGCTTTGAATGACGCTGACACATTCAGCGTGAATCTGATAGATGACCAGAGGCTAAGTTCTCCTCTAAAATGGGCTGTACCGGTAGATATCAATACTGCGTTGCGGCAAGTTGAACTTTAACGTAATCGCATCCACAGATGGCAGAATGAGTAGGTAAACGTAGATGGCGCTGGGCGCCATAGAGTCAAATTTTTATTTTTCATACGTTTCAGATGAGGTGCATTTACCAGCCATATCGGCAGATATACGATAGCATGGTTTGCGGGTGCATTTTGACGGGAATGCGACTGGTATCCAGCGAGAATATCCAGCTTTTGTTTGTTATCGCAAATTTTCGTAGCGGTGCGGTATGCGATTTCTGTAGTACAGATACCTTGCTGTCACTTGAACACCACGAATTAGATAAAATTTGGGTCCAGAAATGCATCAGAATAGACACCGATTACAATAAACTGAAGGTTGTCTGCTGTGGTTTACGTGTTTAATTAGCTATTCTCGACAATCTTCTGATCGCGTTAAGTTTACAAGAACCTGTAAGTGATGTGGCCCAACATCTGATAAGCCTTGCCCGGCATTTGTCTTACGTTTCCTCTAAACGTACGTATAATAACGATGTGTTTTGCTTGGATATAGAAAAAGAAGAAGCATTAAGGTATGAAATTAAGACGTGAATACCAATACATATACAAAACATCTTCTTTTCGATTTATGGTATTTTAAGGTTTCGGCACGCAGAGTCATCTGATGGATGGGGTTTTGTGTGAACTTGTCACTGTTTACCGTCAGAGACAGCGAGTTTTTCTTCTTTTTTTTTGCTTCAGTTCAGGATAAATCGCTTAATTGTTTCGTGCAGGGAATGGTTTTTGGGAAACTTTACCTAATCAGCTGTCTACAGCCTGTTCGCACCGTACATGTGCGTGTCTTGTGCTTTAGCCCAATGGATTTACAGAGCTGTCATTTTCGTTGTCTTCGGATACCGGGTAAAGATGTTTGCTTCGGTATTTGGTATCGGATAATGAGATCGAAAGCACGTTGTTTCCTTCAGCTGGCTAATCGCCTGTCATCCTCGTATGTGGTGCCTTGTTCGGTTCCGCTTGTTACGTTTAGCTGTCGGAAAATAAATGGAATTGGTATTAGGACAAGTTACGGATTGTCCATGCATTTTGTAATCACCTTGGATGAGTGTGATGAAGTATGAAGGGATTTTCAGAACAAAGGTGGATGAAAGGATTTTAATCTTTTCTTCGTGCTTCGTGAGTAGGAACCATATCAGATGCCTGTTTTTGGAATGTGGCTCTTTCTTGAGACACGAATATTTTATTACGGACCCGCCGTACAGTATTCGTATCGTCGGAGGCCCGAAAAACTTCAGGATCATCCCAACCACAAAACGGTCAACATTTGTTACCCAGCGGACATCTTCGAATAAAAAAAAATTGGGGGGGGGGGGCTGAACCGCCTCCTCTTCCCTCGTTCCCTCACACCTGCTTGTTAGGTACTCACCGCCACGTACGTCCCAGTCGGCATCTTGGTGGACTCGGGTGCCATCTAGGGGGTGTGATGGGAATTGCAGCTTTAGGATTTCGTCAGAGTAGGAGTGGCGACTAGTACCGATGCTTATGTTAGTCACGCCGACTTCAGATCATGTTTGTACCGTATCACCATGTTTTTATTAGGTGTCTGTCCTTTGTTTGCGTGGTGATAATTCTGGAGGCGATCATTTCTGTGTAAACCACACGAATGACCTATCGAAACCGAAATCCCAGCGCGGTACCATGAACCAGCACTGGGAGGTCGTTGTCTGAGAGCCGTTTCTTTTTGTTTTGCCTTTGTTGACTCAACACCGTCATTTTGCTAGCTCTTACCTTTATTTTTTTTATTTTTTGGTTCGGTCCGAATGGTTTGCCAGGGTGCTTTGGTACCAGAGTCTGCGCTAAGCAATGCCTGTTTCACAGACTTGCACGGATCCCTTCACCTGATCGCGCAGTTCCAGGTTAACGTCATAATATGGTAGAGAAAGTTTAACGTGCCGACATGACTGACACTGTCGCGCGGTAACCGGTGTCTCCTTCTATAGGCCAATTGTCAGGTGACCTGGAGGAGAAGTAGCCAGCGCCGAAGGGACTCGTACTCGTCACCCCGGTGTGGGGAACGGTGACAGACGCTCTATTCACTGAGCCACCGACACGACATGTCAGAATAGGATAGATTCCATTTACTGATTACTTTAGAATCCGCTGCGCTGTGGCACGTTCTTTAGACAATAACGTACATTAACTACATGTTGCCTTTGTTCTTGTTCTTCTCTCTGTACACCGTAAATGTCATACCTTTAAACATTCGTAAAGCTTGTCAAAATTGTGTTCAGAAAAAATGCATTTCTGGGTGTGAAGAGCTATCATTGTACCGAATCGCGTCACGTGATCACGTCGCCTAATGAAAACCGGCACCTCTGCCAGGTTTTCGGTTTTACGCGCGTTTGATGACTGTAATTAACCTGCTGATTAGCATGATCGTGACCCGCAAGAAGAACTAATTGCTAATGCAGCATGCAATTAACGTATGTTGTTAATATGCAGTTCATCTTTGTTTGCATATTCATTCGCTGAATGGGTGTTTCAACATTGATAGCTTGATGTCATACACCGCACAGATGGCATGCCGGTCGCACTGAAATGGTTCTCCTGATGGATGATGGCGCAGTTACCTGAACCCTCAGTTCCTTACCCCCTGTTTACTGCGGCTAACGGTCAGCTAGTGTCCGGCACTGAGGCCAGGAAACAACAGTTACAGTCTCTCTCTCTCTCTCTCTCTCTCTCTCTCTCTCTCTCTCTCTCTCTCTCTCTCTCTCTCTCTCTCTCTCTCTCTCTCTCTCTCTCTCTCTCTCTCTCTCTCTCTCTCTCTCTCTCTCTCTCTCTCTCTCTCTCTCTCTCTCTCTCTCTCTCTCTCTCTCTCTCTCTCTCTCTCTCTCTCTCTCTCTCTCTCTCTCTCTCTTTTCTCTCTCTCTCTCTCTCTCTCTCTCTCTCTCTCTCTCTCTCTCTCTCTCTCTCTCTCTCTCTCTCTCTCTCTCTCTCTCTCTCTCTCTCTCGTTCCTTCTTCCTCCCGGTATTCCATCCTCCCCTGTTGATCTCTGCCAATTTTTTCCGTGAACAGCCAGCCTTTGTTAACAACGCTGCCGTCCACCCACACAGCTGCGTCGTCTCCGCATCACCAGCGGCCGCTCTCCGTCTATGGTTTTACTCTGCGCCCGGTTCTGCTCGGTGGGCTGTCGCGGCACTGCCGGCTGTGTTGTCTCCGAGTCTGCCGGCCGTTCTGCGCCTGCCGGCCGCGTTGTTTGGGAGTTCTCAGGCCCGGCTGGTCCAGCTGATTCGTCTCGGGTCTGGCGGCTGATCTGCTCAGCCCGGAGGTCAGGTCTGGCGGCTGATCTGCTGAGCCTTGAGGTCAGCTCTGGCGGCTGATCTGGTCTGCTCTGTCCGGAGTATGCGGGCCGCTCTGCGCTCGGCCCGGCCGGCCCCACTGTCTCGAGTCCCGGTACGCTCCGCTCGATGGTCGTTGGTATTCGGCCCGTGGCCGGCTGGCCATTGTGTCCCCACGTGCCGCGTATTGAGGGTGGCGAGCCGGGCCGGAACCGGCCAGAGCGGCTGCGACGGCCGCTCGGCACGGCTTCGCTTGTTCACGGCGTGAATTGGATACGTGGTCAGGGGCCTCGGACGTGCCTGCGGCGAATTCAGGGGGAGGGGAGGACGGGAAAGACAAGCTCGCCACACATTGGAGCTGGACACTCGTATGCGCCGTCGGCTGTCCCGAAGGACGGGTATGAGCATCTGCATGGTTGTTCGACTGCGTAGATGGTATGTCATACGCTAGCTTCATTGATTGACATAGACATGTGCTTGATGGATCGACGTAGCAATGAAGGATCGTTTCAGACACCCAGGAAGTGAGCGTGATTCGCAGAATGTGGCCGGGATTTTGCTCTAGTCATGCAACTTTCTTGTCATCTCGTATTGAGAGAGGACAGTTTTTGAATTTCCGATTTGGTTGCTGTGGAGCAGTCCATTTATAATTTGATTCCCCTTGGATGGCGGGGGCGACTGTTCCTGTTGCGGGACTTCTGAGTATGGCCCTGCCTTGAGCAAATGCGACTGTCAGCGTTCTACTCAGTTTCATCGCCGAGATTCCCAACAGCTCAGTTCCGGGTATTCTGCTGTCGGTGGCGTGGGCCAGCTACCCAGATTGGTGTTAAAGTTTTCAACATCCTGCTTGCCAGTGAAGGGCGAGTGTTGCGTATAGTTTATTAGAATTATTCGCGATGTCGCGGTATGGTGGGGTCTCGAACATGGCGCTAACCTCAGTTGTAAATTAAGAAATTATAGGCGTACCTTTTGACGCGTTCCGATCGTGCGTGATGGGCTAATGGTATGAAAGCGTGACCTGGTGTGCCAAGGCTAAAATTTTACATTCGCGACCTGACATTGGTGAGAACAAAATGAAAAAGAATGAGAGCAAAACCGAAGTAATGTGCACCTTTATGTGTAGCCAGAATGGCAAGTGTACATACAGGCCAGTATTGAGAGCAAGGTTTACAAGGTGCACACAGATTTATTTGTACAGTTACAACGTGGACTGAGAGAAACGTTGCATTTCTATTCCGGAATGGGTCACAAGACTGATAATTCCGATGTGCGACAAACCATGAAAATCATTAGTAAGCATTACTAGAATGGGATAGCTGGATGTCTGTGCGGGAAAGACTTTTTGTTCCTTGGAAGAGCAAAATAATTCACTTCGCCCAGTTCAACATTTTTTAGAACGAAATGTCTGAAGATGTGAAAAATTACGACCTTGCGTCCGCCCCGGAATCCTCTCCAACTGTGTTCCTGCGGATTGGATTGCTTGGCGGTGCTTTGTGACGTGTGGAACAGAACTAAATTTGCATCTCTATCTTGGTTATCATCCACCGTGCATATTTATTAGCCCCTGTGCGCATTGCCTGCCGGAAATAGTCTACTCTGAAAGGTCCATCATCACTATGGTAATTTAATCCTTTCCCCATTATGAGTAATTTGCATGCCGAGACGAGCAAGCTGGTCGATTCGTGTTTACCGGTTAGTGCTTTGTTCGGCGACGTGCAAGCACGTGAAGAAGACCTGGACGGTTCTGTGCCGGCTGATCTCAGAACAGAGCGTCACTGTGACCTGCGCACGGTGCCGTGGCGGCGTGCGGCTGCCGCGCGGGACCCGCTGCCCTCGCTTCCGCTATCCACAGCCAGCGAGGACAGCGGCAGCGAGCTTCACAAGCCCTCGTGACGACTGGGCGGGGCGGCGCCGGACGGCGGCACGCCCGCCGCCGTCTGTCCGTGCCCCGGCCGGTACCACTTTTCATTTTCACCTAGATCTCGTCCATAATGCACGCGCTCAAAGTGCTGCGTCCGGACGACCGGCGCGCCGTCTTTAAATATGTGATGCGTGGCGGCCGGCCCGCGAACGGGCCGTCATCAGTCGCGCCGGCGCGGCGGCGGCCGGGTCGGCAGTCGGCACCTCCCGGCCGGCTCCGGCCTTCAGCCCGCTGGAGGCCGCCGCTGCCGATGATGCCGGGTCACGCTCGAACTGGCCGACAGTGCAACTCGCCGGTTATCGTGGCCTGTGGCTTGCCATACCTTTGATCTTGTGGCACATGCTGTGAACGGCAAAAAGCAGTAACCTAAAACTTTCATCGTCTTCTTCTGAATATGACAGTCATCTTGGAAAACGTGTTATAGCGTCGTATGGCGTCGCATCTGTGACACCATAATTGGCACCAAACACTGAGGTCCCATCTGGTCCCATGCAAATGCAGGACGGTCATACTTTGGCTTCTTTTATGACATAGCCGTGCCTGTAGTGTACAGAATGGTACAAATACTGCGGAATGAATTCCATTCTTTAAACCAACGCGAAATTTTACGCTTGATCCTTATGAAAGGCTACATATCAAGTCGGGATGTAATTTGGTCCCACTACCTAGTTTAATAAGGATATTGTTTTTTTATGTTTGAGCGAGCTGTGGTGTCAAAATAAGAGGGAACGCTCCCGCGTCGTCGAACTCCGGCCATTGCTACACTGCTGACGTGACGTAGCCATCGTCTTTTGGGATTTTGCCACAACGGTGTGGACATGTATTTCGGAGCTGTCAGAGAAGTCTTCTCAGGGGCTGCGGTGTCTATTCATATCGGTTTCTTCTCGGTTAATTGATCAGTCGGTTCTTCAAACAGATGGTGGGGGACGGGAAGGAAAATGTGCCTGAGTAACTGGCTGCTGACGAAGTGGCCAAGCAAGTTCGAAGTTAATGCGTTTTTTTTGCGCAGGAAAATTCGTGCCTTGTGCTGTTAAAATGATCCTTTTTGTGAGTACGTGGTAGTAGGCTCCGTCTTTGGAACAAAATCGCCTACCTTATGTGTCTGTGTGTTTTAAAGTTTTAGAACAGGGAGTCCAAACCTGCGCGCCCCGTTCTCGAAACCTTCGCACTTAGAATGCACCGAATTTAATAAGCCGAGCGCGTTTTGGACCGTGACGATGAAGACACTTGACTGACGTGTCGCCAGTGCAGCCTCTCGAATCCGACGAACGCTGGCAGCTCATTTCACCGATGTGCTCCACTGTGGGCGGTGGGGCCATGAGCGAGGTCCGTCTGCTCTCTGCCGCCGGCGTGTGGCGGTGATTGAACTCGACGTCGCAGCACGTGCGTCCGTTCCAGACACCCGGCAAGTTCCGGTCCGTGCCGTCCATGCCGCGGGATTTTGCAGCAGCCCATCAGCGTGTTCAGGGTCCTCCGCCGCTCCGACTTCCGACCTGGCGCCCGGCTGAACCGTCTATCGGCGGCCGGTGGATTGCGGGGCAGAGGGCGGACAGCAGAGTGCAGGGCAAATACCGGAGTTGAGGATGAATGGCAGAGTTCGGGGCGGATGGCAGAGTGGTGACGGCAGGCCGCGAAATGGTGCGGCCCGCCGACGGACGCCTGGCGTCACCCCCGGCCCCAGTTCCGGTCCCTGACTCTGTCCTTGTACTGGTAGCTGCTCCTGTGCCGGTACCGGTACCTGACTCTCCCGTCCCCGGCCCCGGCACCTGACCCCGTCCCATTCCCGGTACCTGACCCGCACCTGGTCCCTGTACCTCACTCTCTCCCGGTCCCGGTCCCTGACTCTCCCGGTCCCGGTCCCGGTACCTGACCTTGCCGCAGTCCCGATAACTAACCCTCCCGGTCCCGGTCCCCGCCAGGTCCTGCCCTGGACCCCGCCCTGTCCCTCTGCCGGCCCCGTCCCCGGCAGCAGCCCGGCTCCCCTGCCGACCCGAGCCGCGGGTCCGAGCTGAGCGGCTGCGGCCGGCTCGGGCCGGGCCGGGGCGGGCCGGCCGGTCGTGCTGACGCGGCCCGGCGACAGCACGCGCCGCCTTTGATCGGCGGCGGCCGGCGCGAATAAATCGCCACGAGTGTTTGCCGGCGCCCGGCGCCGATTGCGCCGGCCGGCTGATATTGCATCCAGTCGGAATACATTATGCCGATCAGGTCGGGCCGGGCTGCCAGCCGCCGTCCGCGCGGCATATTGTCTCCGTCTGTGGCGGAGGTCGAGTCGGGACGCCGGCCAGCTGATGCCGTGCCGGGGCCGTGTCTGGCCTGGGCCGGCCGCCATCTCTGCGTCGTGGTGTCTGCTGTCTGGCGGCGGTGGAGCTGCCGCTGCCGTCCGCTGATTTTCTGGGGTCGTCTTTCGGCTGACCCAGTCACGGGGCCGGCTTAGTGTTCAGAAGCCGATGACTGGAGCTGGTCAGGGCGTTCCGACAATGCACGCTGACCTGTGACTGACGTTTGGCGGCCGTCCGTTAAGGATCCATCAGGCACGTTCGTTGCAAGTGCCCGGCGTATGTGGGTGGCAAGTAGCGGTAAATGTTAACAACACTTCGCCTTGTTCGCCATTTTCTGCATTTATTGCCATGTTTGATGTACAGCATTTGACATTCAGAGTGTCGCATTTCAAAAACTTTAAGAGCAAGAGACCTTTGGCCATGGTCGTTACGTGTTCAGTCACCGTCTAGTCACGCATTTGTCTAAATCCGCATCACTTCTCCCCGTCACCGGAAATCACACCGGGTGCCGGACGTGTTCGCTCTCCTGACCCTCGCCTGTGCCCTGTGACCTTTTCCCGGCCGTGGCGGCGGATTCGACCGGGCTCAGCAGTGCGCTGACGTAGTTCTGCTCTGTTTCAGACGCTGTCGGCGCTGAATCCGTTTCGGGAGACGGACGCCGAGATTCTGCAGGACACGGACCTGGCCGGGCCTCTGGGCTTCTGTCTGGCTTTCGGCGGCTTTCTGCTGCTGGTAAGTACGCCGTACTGGGAGCCCGTGTGCTGCTGGTAAGTACACCGTGGTGGGAGGTCTTCTGCTGCTGGCAAGTACGCCTTAGTGGGAGGTCTTCTGCTGCTGCTATGTACACCATTCTAGGAAGTCGTGTGCTGAAGGAAGGCATGGGACACGGGTGCCCCTTGGATGCTGGTAAGCACAGGGGATGTTACTGTACAGATATGACTAAACGGCAGTGCACTGCAGGCGCAAAGGTGGACACCATATCGACCAACAGTTAACATGAATCGTGTGACCGGACCTTATTGCCGCCGTTGTAGACCGGCGGCGTGATGTTTTTTTTTCTTGTTTTACTACGGCTAACAAGCTGGATTGTCACGTCCACGACTCCTGTCTGGCTTTCCTGTGCGAGGCTCTGCATGCATACTAAACGATGCGAGACACGTGAATACGGTATTTGGTTCAGCAGTCGCAAGCGTTGTATCTGAGCACGACATGCTGTGTTCGAATTGCGACGCCTCATTTTATCTGCTCATCATTCCTTTGCCTTCAAAACGATCTTGCTTGTGACATATTGCTCCTTGTACGTGGCACGCCCATGGAGCGTCAGTTTCTGTCACATTACATGTCTGTCACATGGAGCCTGTCACGTCTCTGCCATGTCAGGGCTGTTGCTACTGCCAAGCGCGATCGCGTAGTCTATGAGGACTTGTAATTACTTTGAGTATAATGATTGTGGTCCTGATTTTATTCCCTGGTTAGAGCTGTTTGTCGCTGTTTACGTTAGACTCGGCGTCCTAACACTGCCGCGTCGCGGTACTTACATTGATGGTGAGTTTTTCCTCGTGGGCTCATGTGCTCGCCTAGCAAACGGGACAGTCAAAATCCCCATAGAAAATGGCATCAGCCGTGTACCGCGGGCCCTTTTCACGCGCACACGATCGGTCGCGGGCAGAGCCATCTATCGGCGAGTAGGAACGTCACGAGAGCTTGCCATCCCGCGCCAGCTTCGTCCGCCAGGTCACATTCGGCAGCTGCCCGAGGGTCGGCAGCTCGGGCGATCAGTTCCGTCTCTGCCGACTCCCCTGCCAGGCACGGCCTGCCGTGGCGGACCCGACCAGCGCAGACTGGTGCGCCACGTTGCCGCAAGCGCACGCGACTGCTCGTGCAGTTGGCGCAGCCGCGCGCCCAGCTGGAGCGGCTGACTGCTGGTGGAGGCGCGGTATGCCTCCTCGATGGTGTCAGGGAACAGATTATTTACTGCAGTCAAGACGGTGAAACAGAAATATCGGATCGCCTCTCTCTCGCCTATGGGGATTTCTCTGGGCATTGAACGAAATATTCATCCGACGCCGATCGTTCCCGATCCGCGGACCAAAGTGCGTTGACGTATCCAATTTACCGTCCATGACTGTTGTCTGCTCTTCTGCAGTATGCGGTTTGAGAACACTCGAACAAGCTGATCCAAACTCGGCGATCAGGCTTGGGTGTCACGTTAGAAAATTTGTTGCTTGACTAGAAAGATGCCGAGACCCATGTTCTCTTACTTTAGGATCTGAGTTGAGGACTGAATGAAACAGCGAAGACAGAACTTGAAACATTCTACTCTGGGGTATGAGTTGAAGACCTCCTGGTTTAACTTGACTGATTGCTGCCTGGCAGAGGGGAAAGGGGAGGGCTGGACTACTGCACGGTAATACGTGGTGCTTCGGGTCCCGAGGTCAGTCTGGGCAGCAACTGCTTAGCTGATTTGACCAGAGGATGATTTTCACAATTGGTTTACACTGTTGTATTCAGCTTGCGGGAAATATTACTTGCGGCATTGTTATGGTTGCTGATCCCAGTGCGAATATCGAACCTTTAATTTCGAGCAAAGATTCCGAGTGGTTCGAGATGCTTGTACCTCGTGATTGTTTTGGCAAAACTTCATGTTTTTGTCACCCCTATTTCACTTAACAAGTGTAGTCACGTAACATGTGTCAGTGTAAATGGCGCGATAAAAGTTACTGCGCAGTCCTGGTTCTTTGTAAGCGATAGACCTTGTATATTACGTGCTCAAGGACTTCGGGCGGTACGACTTCTTCAGGGGGATTACAGAATTGAGATGAAATATCGAGATTTGAAGGGTATGCAACGACCTCAAAACCACCGATAGAAAAAGAGACACGGCTTTGCAACAACGGATACATAGAGACTTGTTCTACAATGACACAAAATTTTACAACCGGACACGACTTTTGTTTCGGCCATTGCCATTTTCTCTTGTTTCTTTGTGTTGCAATACTTGAGGTAGTGTCTGTGAGTGCATTCCCGAGGTTGGCCATTTGTTCCCAGTGCTTCTACATTCTAAATGAGTTTATCAAAAACAAACCGCCCCCGTTATAGCAATGGTTGTAGTGTATTTTCGTTCCTTTCTGAGGCTCGGAAGATGACCAAGATCATGTTCGATGCCTTTACAAAGAAATCCCAAATTTAATCTAAGTTCATAATCGATGAAATATAATTTCTTAACTGTCTAGTGATTTAGACAACTAGATACCGAGGTGGCAAGTAATACATCACTTGCGTTGCTTCTTTATCCTAGTAAACAAAAGGTTAAATACGGAGGCCCATAGTAGATAGAATATATTAAATTGATGATGCGAATGCGGTAGATATCATGTCCTCAGTTGACAGTGGATATGAGAGTTACTCGGATGGCTTCGGCCGTACTTGTGCCTTCACAAGATGGTGCCGATGCCGGCTGGCAGTAGCGGCAGATGAGTAGCCGCCTCAAAAAGTCGGTATTTGTTGGTGTCGCGTTGGATTCGGCATTTAGTTTGTTTTGGTGGGCGTATGGCAACGTCGGATCTGTGGAAGCCACGCTTGCTGATCAAGCTTCAACATTTTGAAAAGGACTAATGAAAAATGCCTCAACAAGGGCGCTGGAATGGCTGAAAATCGGCATCAACATTCCGGTCAGTTGTAGCGAAATGTTAGCTACGCCAGTTCGTGTTTCCTGCGGCGTTAATGTGGCTTGGATGTCGCTAATGTGTCCTGCATACACAGTGCTCCGATCGTCCAAAGGGATTTTGTATCATTTTTTGTACCGATAAAATGTTTGAAGTACACGCTTGAAGCAAGTATTTTAACTTCCTGTATTGACCAGCGTTGTTTTCCACGTTTTTAAACTTTGTCGAGTAATAATCGCATTATAATGTCCGCAGTACTAACGTGTGCATAAGGCCCCTTGCTCACTTTTTGTCTTCGCATGTTATTCAGCTACTCTGGTTTCTGTGTTTTTATTGATTGGGACTGTTTTGAAAAGATCTTGTAAATAATGTTCATGAGCCTTTCAATAAAGTTCATGTAGTTATTGCATCGGTGGAATTGAATGCCTAATTTGGCAGGGGTCCTGGAATCCCTGTCCTTTGCCTACGACAGAAAACAAGCTTGTGCTTGGCCTGCCAAATCCAGATTGCCAAATCTACCTTGCCATGGAGACGACTTCTTAATGACTACATAACTAGGTTCAGATTTGGATATTGTTATTGAAACATATTTGACGGCAATGCACGTCTCATTTACCACCATTTCGAGATGCCCTAAATGCACGAATAGTGTGTGTTAAAATAGGTGCGTATGCAAAACTCAGTGAAACATGTAATATATGGTTGCCCCATTTTGTTTACCAATATATCGTATCAGTACGTCATAATCGTATACCAAGAAACAATAAACAGCATTTGGAGCGGCAGGCTTGCTATAGCACTAAGTGACAACCACTAGTAGATATTTGTATCTCTAGGGGCTGCGGCCTCCCAATCTTCAGAATAACCCCTTATTGCCTAAAGTAGCTCCCTCCCCCAATTTACCATCATGTAATTTATGAACCAAAACATCTTTTCTCTGTACATAGAAATCACAGAATAATATAACAGAAAATATCACCGACGTAGATTATTTGCCTTGCAGGGCATCATGCACTCACTTTGTAACAGACACAGTGACAAGTTTGTCAGGTCTGGTGAGGGGCTGTCTGTGGCTGGTCAAGTTTCCTGTGGGACTGTCTGTGGCTGGTCATATCTGATGTCAGCCTGTCTGTGGCTTGTCTGGTCTGATGTGGGACTGTCTGTGGCTAGTCTGGTTTGTTTTGGGACTGTCTGTGGCTTGTCTGGTCTGATGTGGGACTGCCTGTGGCTGGCCTGGTCTGGTGTGGGACTGTCTGTGGCTTGTCAGGTCTGGTGTGGGACTACCTGTGGCTGGTCGGATCTGGTGTGGGACTGTCTGTGGCTTGTCAGGTCTGGTGTGGGACTGTCTGTGGCTTGTCAGGTCTGGTGTGGGACTGTCGGCGGCTTGTCTGGTCTGATGTGGGACTGTCTTTGGCTTGTCAGGTCTGGTGTGGGACTGTCTGTGGCTTTTCAGGTCTGATGTGGGACTGTCTGTGGCTTGTCAGGTCTGGTGTGGGACTGTCGATGGCTTGTCAGGTCTGATGTGGGACTGTCTGTGGCTTGTCAGGTCTGGTGTGGGACTGTCTGTGGCTTGTCAGGTCTGGTGTGGGACTGTCGATGGCTTGTCAGGTCTGATGTGGGACTGTCTGTGGCTGGCCTGGTCTGGTGTGGGACTGTCTGTGGCTTGTCAGGTCTGGTGTGGGACTACCTGTGGCTGGTCGGATCTGGTGTGGGACTGTCTGTGGCTTGTCAGGTCTGGTGTGGGACTGTCTGTGGCTTGTCAGGTCTGGTGTGGGACTGTCGGCGGCTTGTCTGGTCTGATGTGGGACTGTCTGTGGCTTGTCAGGTCTGGTGTGGGACTGTCTGTGGCTTTTCAGGTCTGATGTGGGACTGTCTGTGGCTTGTCAGGTCTGGTGTGGGACTGTCGATGGCTTGTCAGGTCTGATGTGGGACTGTCTGTGGCTTGTCAGGTCTGGTGTGGGACTGTCTGTGGCTTGTCAGGTCTGGTGTGGGACTGTCGATGGCTTGTCAGGTCTGATGTGGGACTGTCTGTGGCTGGCCTGGTCTGGTGTGGGACTGTCTGTGGCTTGTCAGGTCTGGTGTGGGACTACCTGTGGCTGGTCGGATCTGGTGTGGGACTGTCTGTGGCTTGTCAGGTCTGGTGTGGGACTGTCTGTGGCTTGTCAGGTCTGGTGTGGGACTGTCTGTGGCTGGTCATGTCTGGTGTCGGACTACCTGTGGCCGATCCGGTCCGGTCCGGTCCGGTTCAGCCGTGTTCGGCCGCCTCAGCCACTGCCGGCCCAGGCGGCTGTTCAGTCCTGTTTGTGACCTGTTTGGCGCGGTGAAACGCTCAGTCGGCCTCGGGGCCGGTCCTGCCGGATTTACCGCCCGCCGTAAAGCGCCGCCGACTCAGCGCCGTTCCGAGAGGGGCCGCCGCCGCCGGCCCGGGCGCGCCCATCACCTCCGCAGCCGTAAAGTGGGCAATCAGCACTCCTGCAAACACGCGGCGGCCGGCGCGACGGCGTCCAGCGGCACAGCGCGCCGAGTGGTGGCGGCGGCGGACCGCTGGTTGTGCTGCCGAAGAGGATGTTTGGATTTGGAGGGGGCATGGTTTACGTACGTGTGAACGTTTGGCTGTGTTCGAGTTGTGTGGGTGTGGGACATTCTTTTTCGAACCACTCAAGAATCAGAGACAGAGTTGAGCGAACAGCGTCTTAGACGGATTCGTCTTAGGTCGGTACATTTGCATTTCAGATAGCAAGCGTAATATGTCTTGCACCGGATAAGCTACTGATACGCGTAACGATCTCCGTTATCATTTTCCTGTTGGGGCCAGTAAATGGCTAAGTCTTAACTTTGGACTACGTGTCTTACTTAAATGGGAACGAATCCATCGCATGAGGTGAACTCGCGTTGAAATTTAGTGAAAGTGTTTAGGAATGATGTAACAGGTGGTGGAAGTTTCACGTTCTTACCATTTATTTTGTTTTAGGGTATTCTCGAATATCCTCATGGGGTCATCAGGGATGTGTTATTAACCCGCGCACGACCGTCGGTCCGTCCCGAACATCGGCGACTGGGGGGGGGGGCAGTTGACTGCCCCCACTCTAACTCACGAACGGTTGGTCGCGCGATAAAAATAAGCATACCGTTGGAAAGCCTGTGACGAGTAGAGCTCGAAACTGGTCTCATTTTTAGTTTTAGATAATATGTAAGCCAATTTACTCCCTATATATGTTTTCTCATAACCGACTGCATGAGACCGAGAAATGGGCTGAATCTCAAGGGCTGTGACCAATAACGCACAGGTAAAGGCACCAGCGCACAAGTAAATTTCCGCGGTTGCCGATACACGTCTAATTTCCCCAGATTTGTTCAATATATACGCCGAAACGTTGAGTTAAAGACACGGTAATTCTCCCGTCAGCCGTCAGTGTGCTCCGCGGCCGTATGCAGTACCAAATTGACGGGAACTAATTTTAGCGTTCCTTTATTTTCGTGAAAAAAAAGATCTATGTCAATTTTAATGATCTTTGTAGTTCTTGTGATGGTTTCTCATGCCTAAATTTTGGAAAAATTGATTAGTTGCCGATCTACAAAGTTGGCGGAGCTCTATTCGCGATAGCCTGTTTATTTGCAAAATCTGCTACTTTTTAAACTTTTTGAGGTTCCTGGTATTAATTACGTCTGTGCAAGCTAGTTCTGCCATTTTTTGCCCATTCTGAGTAATTCATCGTCGATTTTGACGATGGTACATTTTGGCCGACTACACTTATTCGTGACCTGACCTCAGGTCAATGGTTGAAAGTCACTGATACTTTGTCCAATGACGGTAACTAGATGTATGCTTCACTCCACACTAAAAATGTTATGGAATATTCCGTCAGTTTCCGAAAAGCGGCGATATGTCTTAAAAATGGGCTTGACCTTAGGTCAATGACCCGGACAATTCCGAAAAATCTGAGATAGCAGATTTGTTGCATCTACCACGATCATTAATCCCTGAAAGTATTATTGAGATATCTTGTTTTGCGAAAAAGTCAGAGGGCACTAAACTTTTTTTGACATAGGTCTGTTTGACCTGACCTAGGTCAGGCACCTGACTTGGCCTCAGCTCAAAACTTTGACACGAGACGGAAAATTGATGAAGCAAAAGGTACACAAAGTTTCGTGACTCTGTGTTTGTTGGTTCTCTTGCAATGCCAGAAAAAACCTCAGGGGGGGCAGTCAACTGCCCCCCCCCCAGTCGGGGACGGGCTAAATTAAGCGATTAATTTAATTAATTAACAGAAATTAAGCGACGTATCGACTGCAAATAATAGCAGTAAGTACCACAATAATAGTGGTTAGAGGCGTTCAGCATTTCGTACTGTAGTCATTTCTTTAAAAACATTCATTTTGTCGGATGTTCTTTACTTTGCATAACATGCAGGACACAAGCCTGTGTGTTGTCGACCGCTGTGTTGAGAACGAATTGATTGAGTAAATGTCAATGAAAGATAATGTCAAAAAGTTGTCTTAGAATGCCAGATGATAATGACAAAAGTCACTGAACATAAATGAAATGTGTTATGCCTCTCATGGAGGTTATTCCAGTTTTCACTGCAATCAGTTTGTCAGTATATGCGTGCATATATCCTTATTTTGCGGCTTTCCGAATCTCTATGGGGCCGCCCCACAAACTGTGAGATTGAGCATGAAAACGAACCTCGCAATGTTTGAGAGCGATTTAACAATATCTAGAACTGTCCCGGAACAGCTGAAGGCGGCCATATCGCATGTTTTCCTGCGTTGAATTCCCTGTTGGCCCAACGTAGGGAATATGAACCTAACACCGCGAATAGCGTTGTTCGCCCCCCCCCCCTCTGTTGTAACAGAAAACGACGTCACTGTTACGTGCGATGTTTGGTTTAAATAATTTCATATTTAAGACACCTAACAGATGAAAAATCGCAAGAGCTTTACAATGAGACCAAAATGAGTCGGGCACTGGTAGTTCGGCGACCATTGATAATATCCCTTTTTGGGACGCAATTAAACCATTGAGCGTTGCTGAGAAAAATGCGGACAAATGGACACGCATATATAAAAAGCATAGAAGCAAACAAATTCCATTTCTCATTTATTGTACAGGGTATATATACATATACACATACGTATATACATACTTATGCACATATCTCTCAATAATGCTGCTACATTCCGTATTGCAAAGCCGGAACATTGTTTGCTTCACGCAATCCGGTTTGTTTTTCCGTCGCGCCCTCGGTGTCGTATAAATTGTGTCGGGATGAAGTTGACTTCTCAGCCGCCTGTTTTGTTTCGGTCTGACCGAATTCTCGGGCGGGGTGTGATATAAAAGTTTGACGGGCTCCGAAGTCCCCAGGTGGAGGGAATCGTTCCGCTGGCTGCGCCCCGTCGCGTGCTGTCAGGGAAGACGATGTGGCTCCGCCCGGTGGAGGGGAAACAGGAATGAATGTCGTCTCAAACGTCGAGACCAGATGGCGGAAGGCTGAGTAGAGTGTTGGTTTGGGAGTTGACTGAAAGGCGATATTGCTGTCGTGGCCCCGGGTCACGTACCTTCGTTGAAGGACCTCTAAATTATGCACCAGCCCTAGTGAGATGCATGTGAGATTCTAGGAATCTTTTGCATTCGATCGAAGACTGCAGAAATATTTTTAAGGTCGGTTGCATAGGAAATTGGACAAATCGTCATATTGTTCATTGCTAATTGCACCCGTTTCCTTTCCAGTCCTGTCCATGATTGTGATCAATCAAGGACATGCGTTTCCTTGTCCCACCGTTTTCTGATTTCATGCGGGCACTATTACGAGGTCATGCGTTTAATTATAAACAAAAAAGTTCGCCTTCAGACAGGTCTGGTTTCAGTGAAGGGCCGTGGCTGCGTTAGATCCTAATCGGACGACCATCCTGAAAAAATTGAAGATTTTTTTTTCTTTTTTGACTGGTATAAAGGTGAGCATTTTAAGTGATTCTTATTTCCATTCATTGTTTGCAAATACGGTTTCTTGGGAGATATCGGTCCATAATCAGTCGGCTACATACGTTTTGTACCTCACGCGTGGAAACTGCGATATCATCCAATCGTCTTGTTCTTTTTCACTCGGAATATCCCCAAAGCAATGTTGGTTGCAGAGTCGATGTAGCGGGCAGAAACGAGCAGCGGGCAGACGTCGACGTTTGACTCCATGGGTAGGCTGCACCGCATTTCTTGTAAGTACGGCGGGCCTTTCGTTTTGAGTATCTCAGGCGGCAACAGACGCGGTAGCATATTTTGCAGCCAGAGTTATGCTGGTAATAGCGGGATACGTTATGACGTTTGGGTGACAAGAATAGCCTTTATCACCCTCCAGCTTCTAGACATTGCGTGAGTTACTTCTGACTTCCTTAATGTCACGGGAAGTTTACAATATCATATTTCAGAATTTCTCAAATAAGAAGCCACTCAACGTCTTGGCGTTGGTTCAGCCATTTTCATCCGGTCCCAGAAACTGGTTAAATATTCTCCATAAGTCCTTTTTCTGTGACCTCTTGTCGTGCCGCTTGATGAAGTTACTGATTGCTCGTTTTCTTTGGTTAAGAGAATGTATTCGATCTGGTGTACTGATAATGGCAAGATGTGGTTGTTTATTTGTCCACGTCATAAGTATCTTCGTTGCGTGATGTCACATATTTATGTTGGCTCGTAATAGTTAATTGCACGACGTTAGAGGGCTACTTGCATTGTGCTATAACTGTTTTCATGGGGCTTGGGGACCACCATTTTGTGTTCCTATTTTCCTGAAATTTGCGTAGGAGATTAGTGTGCTTTTGGGCGAGGGAGTTTGCAGATGAGTTTATATATCGCATCAGTCATTGATATTGCTGGAATCCGACCCGTTACAGCTTGTTGAAGGAATGTTCATTGCATCACCAGTGTTGAGCGGGCGTGGAATTCTTGACCTCAGCTGCAGGTCGTCTAGTACCTGTAGTGTTTGGTCTTGATTAGGATCTCCCTTTGTGGGACAAGCTACGAGAGTGCTCTTTAGCCAGCTGCCTCCCGCAAAGTGGTACGTTTGCATTCTTGTCTTGACCTCACGCGACAACCTCTCTGCCCTTTTTTACGCGCTTGAGGCATTCGTCGTTGTTTTTAAAACGACGTTCTCGACATATCTGCTGGAGTGCCTGTGCTTCACTTCTTCGATTAGCGGCACGTTGGAAACGTTCGACATCGCATGGATCCTATCACTGAAATGCTGGCGGAGTTGTCGCGGAATATCGTAACTCTTTTCGGCGCATTGGCTCATGTCTGGTATGCGATATTCCACCGTTCCTCGAACGATACGTACATTGTCGATGAACCTGCCATCATACAAAAGCAGATATGGGCCGGCTGGGTGATAATGATACGTCTCTTCTCTGCGGGCTCATCAGCCGTTGCACCGAAGGGGCGGATCGTGTAATTCGTTTGTAACCCTGGCATCTGCAGGCACCTGGGCCATCTTCACGCTGGTGAATATCGCTGGACCATCTTGACCCGGTCCCTCGATGAGAGTGGAATGAAGCCTTATGCACACCATCATTGTCTGCCAGACTCATGCCGCGAAATTGAATCAGCTACCGCGAGTGTGATTGTAGTCATCTTATGATATTTCATCACACTTGCCATGGGGCCAAACCGACGATACCACGTGTGCATTATCGGATGATGGCGTTGACCCATATTACCGGGCATTCTGATCAAAGTAGCATTCTCCCCCTCCCCCAAGTGTTTCCCTCATTGATTTATTGCGGTGCAGTCGAGTTGAAATCTGTATTGAATATGCAAAAGTCCACGCTGAGTATAGTCCCATGTCAGGTCATGCGTTGTGAAAATTGCCGTGTTTCATCGCAACGGTGGACGGGTCACGGCTTTTGCATCACATGTCCATTGTTGGTAACTTAATTGCGTAAAATCTGATTTTCTATCGTTACGGTCCTTGTTTTAGCAGCATTAGAATTACGTTTGTTGTGCGCCATGTTTAAGCGAACGTTTTAGCCTCAGTCCGGGAGAAATTATCACCGAACGTCAACGGTGCCTGGCCGCGGGACGGTGCCGAGAGAGCCGACATTGGAGGACTTTTTGGGGCATCCCTGAGACAGTTTACGACTTATTGAGTCACATATTGCATCTGAGTTTATGTTGTCGCATTGTTTGGATGACGGTCACTGAAGATTTGGCTTTCGGAACTCAAGCCGCTTTTTCTGTAGTTGGCGAAGAGCGGAAGGTGGTTTCAAGGGACCTCAGTAGTATCAGTGGAGGATTTAGGTCGTTAATTGGCCTAACGGGAGAACTGAGTGTCAAGGGAGTGTTACACGTACTGAGAGAAGTCGCCACATATTCGATCACCCAGTTGTCATGGAGACGTTGCAGGGCGCGAAGGCCTGCAACGCCTTGATCGTGATCTCTGTCTGATGCGGAGGGATCGCCACGGATGGACAGCAGAGTTCGAACGTCTGCGGTGGACCGAACGGGGCGGTACCGCTTCTGATATCCGCCTCAGCCGCTCGCGGCGATCACGCCGTCGTGTTGACGGAGCGGTATGGCGGCGGACGTGCCGGTCTCCTGGCCTCGCGCCGACGCGGGTCGTGCGCCGCTGGTGGGGATGGCGGCCTCTCAAACTCAGTCTGCCGGACAGCCACCCTCCGCCGCACAGACCCAGACCATCCAGGACAGGCGGGCGGCGCCTCAGCGTGGGCGTCGGCAGGTAACCGTCGCAGCGACGCGAAACTTCTCGGGCCCTCGGCGGGGTAATGACGGCTGCGGGTTCCGACCGTGCGCCTGAGCGTCAGGTCCTGGTAAGGTCGCCTCGAATTACCGTCATCTCGAAACTTCCATCCCAGCGGCTGGCCCATAAAGCTGCGGTGGCCCTCTTCCGCTACCAGCGCGTCGACCGGCGGCCTGTTTGGCGGCGCTTTAGTTTCCGTCGGCTGCCACGGCCGTGAATAACTCATTGTCTTGTTCTCTAAGCCGGGAACAAACGGGCCGGCGGCCGCGTGGCATCGCCTGGATCAGCGCCGAATTCATTCTGCGCCTGCCGACCGCCCAGTCGGCCCGGCCGCGGTCTCATATTTCCCTTGGTGTTCAAGGTGAGGGTGTCGTTAGCGTGGGCGGCGCGGTTGTTGGGCAGATCGTTATGCAGCGGCACGGTAAAAATTCGGCCCCTTGACCAGGTGCCCGCGGCGCCGCTCTGCTCCATGCAGAGAGCGAGAGAGAGAGAGAGAGAGAGAGAGAGAGAGAGAGAGAGAGAGAGAGAGAGAGAGAGAGAGAGAGAGAGAGAGAGAGAGAGAGAGAGAAAGAAGAGAGAGAGAGAAGAAGAAGAGAGAGGGGGAGAGAGCTGTTGTTTGTTCTCCACCGGGTGGACGGCGCAGGGAACTGCGGCGCTCTTTCCATTCCATCGGGTGAATGGCAGAGGGAGAGCGAGGAGGCTGAACCCAGTGGGTCAGAAGTTTTGCGGCCGGCGTTCTGTCGACACTGGCTGTTTACTCGCTGCAGATTATGTTTACAACCGTATGGGACCGGGTTATGAGATTAGGGAGATCTCATTCGAGAATCATCGGCGCGTTTTGAAGGTACAAGCTATCCACTTGGGAAGAGATGGTTGCAGATTGCGTGTGCCAATGGATTAAGATTGATTTAACAAAGCCAAAAATGGTCTTTAGGGACTCCCAGGCTTTTGGGCATGATTATGAAAATAGGCAACCTTCTTTATACCGGGAAAAACTTGGGTTTGCAAACAATATATACCGAATATACATACCTATATATATACATACATGTATATATATATATATATATATGCGTGTATACATATGTATATTAACAAGAACACAACGTTTTAGCCGTAAGCCATATTTAGGAGTAATAAAAGAATAAGCTACAAAATTTAAAATGGTACAGCACTCGTGGGTCAGATAGCGAACCTGGGAACTACAGACACCAACATCAGCAGGGAAATACAAAAAGGCATCAGTTACACCAGTGCAAATAGACCCAACCTGAGGTCCTTTATTTATGCATTATGTCAACATCAACGCAAAGTTCACGATTGAAATTCTTGCCACCGCGAAGGAGAACTCGGACCTCAAATTCCTGGAGTCGCGGCACATTCGGAAACTCCGTCCACCTCTTAACACACAAACAAATATCATTTAAATTTACGGAGGAGGGGCTTATGGTAGCGTGATCTTTCTTCTCGTTTATTCCCGTCTACTTGCAATAACTGAGTTTGTTTGTGAAGTGGCCAAATGCATAATAGGCCCAACATGGCGTAGAATGGCACTGTTAAAAAATACGATGTGTTCTATCCTTGTTCGTGTGATCGATAAGCGCAGTTATCTTATCAATTATATATATATATATATATATATATATATATATATATATATATATATATATATATATAGTCCTATTTTTTTTGCCGGTGAAGTGTTACCAGAATTCTATTGCCTCTGAAAATGACAGCCGTTTTTCTCAGCAATGATTGCGAGTGACAGGATTCGTGGAAAGTTGGACCTCATTATCCATGATGTAAGTGGGTTTGGAACAACGGAAAGTGTGAGACTGGATGGAAATGACCAGTTTTTACCAGTTGTTTTACATTGTTGTGCGCTAGTCATTACAGCTGGATAATGACAGAATTTAGTAGATGTTAGCTTTACCTTGCGAATGTCTTATCACGGATATCTGGAACGTTACAGGTGTTTTGGAAGCGCACGTCATGTTCACCCGAGCTCACAGTACCCAGTATTCGGCATGCAGCGGCTAATTGTAGGTGACGACTTACATAACTCCTGATGTGGACTGTGAAATCTGCTGATACGGATCATGATGGGATATTCCCAGCCTTCCCCTGGTTGTAGGCCGAAAGGATATTAGGGTCCCTCCAGGGTGTGATGTGTTTGGATCAGGAGGCCTTTTCTTGCCGCGCTGTGCCGACGCCGCCGAAGCCTCGTCGTCTGCCCGATTCCTCTCCTACTGATTGCGGGCGCAGTTGAAAGCTTCCGCGCAGCATTTATGCGCGTGGCTGCTGATTGGAAGGAGGCGTTTACAGGCATCGGGGGCGGGGCGGGCACGACTGGGGCGGGCGGCTGCCGACAGACGGGCCCGCGTCGGCAGACCGGCCGACTGCCCTCGGGCTGACGCCACCCGCCTGAGGTGGAGCAGCCCGCCGCCGCCGCCGAGCTGTCCCAGTTCGTCCGGCGGTCGATAGTCGGACACGTTTTTGTCGACAGGGCGGCCGAACTCTCAGCGCGCCGCGGGGCTTCGCTCCAGGAGCTCCGGTCCGGGTCGAGAGGGCTGCCGTCGACGGCGGCGGCGCCCCGGCGCGGCGGCCGCTCCCCGGGGGCGGCCCCGTCCGTCCGCTCTGATTGAGACAATCAATCGGCAGCGCCGGACGCCGTGCGCCGCCTGACAACGCTGACGGACGGCCGTCGACGCCGGCCGGACGTCGTGACCGCTCCGCCCGCGGGCCGCGCCCGACGTCCAGCCGGCGGCGCTGGTCTCGTCTGGGGGTCAGTGGCAGGAACCGAGAGAGGCGTGAGGTCCCTGCGGGCGTGCCTGGGCGGTAGCTCGCTGTCGCTGGGGTGATTTCTTCTTCCACACGAGAAGCAGTCCGAGATTTGGTGCAGTCACATGTTTAAAGCGTTCCAGCCGTTTCGCTGCAGGGTCATCAAGATCTCTGCTCCCAGAGGTCATCATTGGTCATGAGCCACCGTCTAGCCATGGCTCGTAAACGGACATCATTGCCCTGATCAGACGGATACAAAGAGATGATTGTTTCCCAGATGCTGTTAGTGAGCCTCGTTATCCCGGATTCAGCGAAACAAAACAGAGATTGCGCGGTCGTACCTATCTTCGCCATGGCCAATAGGCATGCATGTTCTGATGGGATTTCGAGTTGCTTTGTGGCGAGATGATCTAGTTGACTGGCGTTTGGGTTGATTTTGCCGTCGATTTCCGGGGACGGTGTGGGTAGGTGCAGAGTATATGATTCATACTTTTCGGTGTGGGCTGTCAGAACATATTTGAATTATGGACCTCCATGTGATATACAGGGTGTAAAGAAATTGATGTCTTAGGTTTCGCGCGAGAAGACCCGTCGCCGTTCAGTTAAAACGACAACCCGAAGTTCCGCAACCTGCCCTCGGGCGGCACCGCGCGCCTGTTGGTCACGTGACATACACCCCTGTCTGACCCGAGGCGACGCCTGGACAGGAGAGGTCACTTGGTGGCCAGTACCAGATCAGCTGGCATAGCGTGTCTCAGAGTGGTCAAGGAGCATAATTTGACGATCCTCCACAGGGCAGTTGGAACGGTAGTCGATGGAATGCCACCGTACCAGGTAGCCAAGGAACTGTGTGTTCATGTGCGCTCAGTTAACCGTTGGCTTTCCGCTTGGAAGAATGGTACTTCCCTGGAAAACAGATGAGGACGGTGAGAGAGAGACTAGCATTAGCGCAGTGACGAAAATCGTTGTTGCCTTGTCGGCACTGACGGTAGAGAAGTCAACCAGGAAGTTTGCCCAGAATTGGCCGCCAGGGGGCATCCGGTGTTGCGCCGGACTCTCCACACGCATCTCAGGCCCTTCAGACCCCAAATTCGACCAAAGTTAACGGAAACTCAAAAGAAAAGAAGGCTTGAATGCGTTCAGGCAAGGCTAAACTGGACCATTCGGGATTGGACGCGGGTCATGTTCCCGGATGAGTCTCCTTTCGAACTCCACCAGCCTCCTGGGCTGTGGGAGTTCTGGGTGAGTGGTCTGGGAACAGCCTGTCAGCTAAAGAGAAGCGCAGGACAGCATATAATAGTGACAGCCAGCCATCTGCGAAACGACACTTCTGAGGAACATCCAGAAGGTATGGTGGGAAATTTCTGCGGAGATTCTTGACAAGCAGGTGTGTGGCATGCCAGACTGTATGAGGGATTGCATAAAAAGAAAGCTGTGTGCACTGGGAAATAAAACAGTAGCTAAAAGGACAATGTTTTTATTATATGGCTGAAGCGGTTTTCCGTGTAGCGCGCCGCTCGATATTCCGCCTTGTCGCCTGGCCGTGACGTAGTAATCACGTGGTGCAATGTGTCTTATATTACTATTGACCGTTGTCATGGAGATAAAGCATGAACCTTGGGAATGAAACCAATCCGTGATTTTCCGGGGAATTTGCGTTTCAGACGTAGGCATGGCTGGTCCGGTGGGACCAATACCGCGTTTTGATTTATTGTGTCTGGCTGATACTGAGAAACTTTCAGGGAATAGGAAATCTGTCAACACAGGGGTATCGTCAAGTCTGTAATGGAACTTTTCTTTCAGTTCTTAAAAGCAAGAGGTCAGCACTTAAAAAAAAGCCAGGGGATGGCCTTGACGAAATTTTTAAGGCGTTTTTTCATTGATGAAATTTTCAGTCACGAATCAGTCATGTGCTGGGCATTACCTCGGCGACAGAGTAGCAGGGTCTGCAGGATGTGGTGAACGACAGTGCCTCTGGATCAGGGTAGGTTTTCTGTGAATGTCCCATTCAGCTGAGTAAGTACAACGTCCCTTAACATGGAATTGATGCCGTTCAGAGATGTTTTAAGACATGCCAGGAGAGGTGTCATGTAACAAAATGAATAATGCGCGGTTCCTCCTGCAATAAGGCGAAACATCAACCGTTGTGACGTCACTGTAGCCCTCTGGACCAGATATCGGTTTGGTCGGACGGGCCAGACCAGACACCTGACCAGACCAGACAAAGAGCAGACCAGACTACCGTGGCTACTCCTCCGGGCCATAGTGACGTCACAGTGGTCGATATTCCTCCTTATCGCCTTCGGAGCGGTGCATTATTAGATAATAGTATGAATGGCAAAGGTTATGACATCAATTTATTTAGATCGTGTACAAAGGGGCTGTCACCTCTGGTTCATCCACCCTTCATAGTGTTATTTTCAGATTCGTCGCACGGTCTTTGTCTGTTACCGCGGTATGTGGTTCAGTGTGTTGAGGCAGGTTTTATCAGAATTCATGCGAGCTTTTTGAGGTGGGAAACTGAACCCCAGAATGGGGTCACTTGCGGCGATGCGATGATATCACCATGACCTGAGAGCAGCTGCAGGTCGGTCGGCGATGAGCGACATGGCCACCCTGACCTGGAGTCGCTAACGGGAAATGTTGCTGGCACCGGTTTGTTTACGAGTGAGGCCGGAGGCCAAGTGAGTCTTACTTCAGTTAGCAGAAAAAAATCAAATTGAGCAGTCCAACCCGGCCCGGCCACAGCCGGTTGCCGAGTCTAGTAGTTTCGTAACCACTGTACACCAAATCGTGAAATTCTCACTTAAAAGCAGCTCAGCTATTTGGATTTTACGTAGATGCATTGAGTGGCGTCAACGGGCATTAATGTTGTCACTCGCGAGACATATTTCTCGCGTGTTTTGATCAGCGCATTGATGACAGCGAACAGTATCAGGGGCTTTCGAAGGTTTGAAACTGGTAATGCTGTGAACTCAAGTACTGAAAGGGATCGATTAATAACCTTTTATACTGCGAAATGCATAAAAGGAAAGAAAAGGTGCAAGCAGCAACGTGGTAGGCCTCGCTCGTCATGCGTCCCACTAGGCGTCTATTTGGTTAAGTTATAACTGGCAAAGAAAACATGCGTAGTTAACTATAGAAGCCAGTGCGAAAGCTTCAGTGAAAGAAGGTTGTAACCAAATATTAGGTTGGCTGAAATAAGACCAGTAAGCACAGAAACCGAACAGCCTGACCAGAGGTACGGGAGCGTGTATGACGCCACGATATACTTCCGGTATCCGTTCTTGTGCATGTCTGCTGTATTTCATTTAGTGAGCAGCATGTGATTGGGACCGGCCTACCCAGGATGTTGTATGTGTGCCTGAGGGGGCTTTCAGCCCCCATGGCAGATACGACCTCTCAATGGTTGCCTTTTTCAACGCGGGGTCATTTGAGTCTCCCATGTTTTGGTTCTGCCCAGCTTGGTTACAGTTATCGGTATACAGTTAATGAATTTCAGCCGCTGTGCGGTGTTGGCGTTTTAGCTGTTTTCCATTGTCATCAGCAGTCGATGCATTTGCTTACCTTACTACGCGTACGGGTAAAAAGGTGAATGGCGTTATTCGTCATTCGTGTCATTGGTTGTCTGGTCTTAGTGCTTTTTGGCCGATATCCTTAAATATGAAGCTATCCCGTTTTAAGTCGCAGTTTAGGCGAGAAGCATGTTGGAAAAAAGACGCGGGATTAGTGATATGGCTGATGCATGGGATTCACGCACGATTTCCAATAGTTATCTCTGTCCGTGGATTGCCGAGGTGATTTGGATGGAAAAAGGTTTCGTTTTTGTGTGAATTGGTTAATACTACGTGGTCTCTGAGCACAGTCACGTTGAGATAGTTTTACCACAGCCTGGTTGATAAACGAGCTGCGACAAATCCTTGCGTCGTCGCCCTGGGGCGCAGTGCCGCCTGCAGCTCAGTTAATTTTGTAGGAATGCTGCTGTGTAACCTACATTTCCACGCCGTAATGTGTGAGGCTCAGCAACCATAGATGGGCTGTGGATGTCGTGCACCACCCACCCTTCCCATCCTGTGAGATCTGGTTTGTTTTCGCTGCAACGCTCCACAACGCGACAAGCGTAATATGCTTCGCAGAAGCACAGGCCCCTGGAGGGACGTGCCGGTGGCCTGGAAGAAACACCGAACACCCAGAGCCGCGTGCGGGCTGGAATCGGCCTCCTGCGGCGCGCGGCGCGCCGGGCCGTCACCCGGGAGAGCGTGAAGCACCCATTAGTCGGCGCTCGGTCTGTCCGCCCCATCTGGCCGCGGCGCCCCTTAACGCGAGGCCGGCTGACGTGGCGGCCGCCGCGGCCGCGTCCCGGCCGTCCGTATTGACGCGGCGGCTCTCGCGGGGCGCGTGTCGTCGCCGCGTCGCGCCGCCGCGGGCGTCAGAGTCGGCGCCGGGCCGCCTCCCAATTGCCGGCTGTCGTTCAGAGGCGCGCCCGAGGCGTCAGGTGGCGAGATCGGTGGCCGGGCCGGCCGCCGGCGGCGCGCGGCCGCTGCGCCGACGGCCGGCGACGGCTCCGCGCCGTGTCAGACGCGACGGGCGGGCCGCTCGACGGCTGGGAGATGTCTCGAACTGGGGCGGGAGCAGCCTGGTGACGCCGCCGTCTGAGGGCTGCGCGAGTGTTCGTCGAGGTCGTTTTCAAGTGATGGATTGTTGGTTGTGTCCCAGCGTCTTTGACGCCTTTTTTCTTTTTGGTCTCGTGAGTTTCGGGTTTCGCTGAACGCTGAACAAATCAAAGAAGTGTTACGAATGGAAGCCGTCCAGCTCCTGAAGGCGGTATAAGGGTGCCCGGTCGCAGGTGGGCGGCGGGCCGGCGTCACCGTTTGCGTTCTGCCCGGGGTCAGGCGCCGGCCGCGGCTGCCCCAGTGACCTAGTCGGCCCGGTCATTAGGTGTGGCCGCCGTGCTGACGGCCGTGCATCTGTTTGGGTTACGGCCGGCCCCCGCCGGCGGCCGTCCGGAAATTAACGCCGTTGGCGGCGTCTGGCGGCGGCGGGCGCGCGCGGAAATTACCCTCCGGATGGATGACCGACGGCGTCGCGGCGACCCCGCGCCCGCCACCGAATATAAATACGCAGCCCGTTTGGCCCCGGCGCGCCGGTATTGATTTTAATCAGCCGCCGGCGCCTGTTGTGGTCGCCGCGATGACCGCTCGTCGACGGAATGGCCGCCTCCTGGCGGGGCGTCGAGCTGCCGTAAACAAGGTGACGGCCCGGCGAGGCCCGGCGGCGACCGCCGCGGAAGGTCGCCGGAACTGACGCCGAGCGTGGCGCACCGGCGCACCGGCGTTCGAGGGTCCGGAATCTCCGGCTGCGGCGAAATTTACGCGCTGGCGGTGTCGGTGACACGTGGCGTTCGCTGTGTCGGTTTTGCGTGAGCAGTGCCTCTGGATGCTAGGAACCTGGACAGTAGGGTGGATCGAAAAAAATAAACCAACTTCTTAGGGGTCAAAACGCGTGCGCGCGAATGTGGAAACAAGAAAAATGAGGACCAAAAAAATATTTAAAATATTTTAGATAGGGCGCACGAAACATTTTTGGGACCAGGAATACGCCTTCTAGGCGTTGAAGTCTCCATTGCTTTAAACATTTTGCACAAGAAGGTAACCCTTCATAAGTCTATGTGAATCCTGTGAGTGATAATTTTCGGCGTTTAGCGCATGCGCCGAACAAACGCTGTTTGCGTCATGTCGGCAACCATCGAAACATATCATAATTGTCATCGTCATCACCATCATCATCATCGTCATCATCATCATCATCATTATTATCTTCACCATTCATGAAACGCCATCCCAGACACAACGTTAAACCAGGACTATTTATTTGTGATGAATGACATTCCACAACAAACTCCGCTGACACTAAGAAACCAGCCTCAGCGGTCACTTGTCACTCGAAGCCCGTCATAGAAGTTCCTCCTCGTGTCCGTCACTGGCAGATCAGTCCTGGACCGGGCTTTTGCCAGTATCAGTGCATGACGTCCACTGTGTCCCGCCTTCTTCTCTGCCGTTTGTGCGACTTCTTTCACCCATCGTTCGACCCCTTGGTAGTGGCAGGGAAAGTCACTGAAGTCCATTGGTGTTTCCACAACAGCTGCGATGGTCTCGTCTGACATTTCCATGACGAAAGGTGGTTCCGTTGTATCTTGCCAGTCAATCATGTGGTGGTACTCCTCGGCATGGAAGCTGATGTCAGGGATAACGAACTGGCGTATGCCATCTGGATCCTGGTCCTGGCATCTTCTGGTTCGACATCTCCTTATGCGCTCTACCGCCAGCATCCTGTTCTCCTGCTGATCGTCGGCCAGCATAGCGATCAGGACATGCTCACTGTGGGCCCAGAACCCGTTGCGCTGAAGCACCTTTTGCGTGATGTTACGGTCTCTCTCCGGCAGCTTTCTTGACAGCGATATCAGAAAGAACAGGTTCTTCACTCCGTCGCTGATATTTGAATGAAGTCTGTATCTGAACCATCCGGGGCCGTACTGGTTTAGTATAAAATGTACTAGCCGTACCAGCGCCGGTGCTGGAGCCTTTGTGGACAGGTACAGTCTGAGTACTCTATTTGCAAGTGTAACCCAACGGGCTTGATGGATGGCCCCTGGTTCTAAGGCCAACAAGCACTGGGTAACTCCTGGTCCTGCCTGGACGGCCCTACACATGTCATGCAGGTATTGCTGATCCTTGCTCATCTCATTTCGAACTTCTACCGGAATTGAAGGAACTAGTCCCGGCACTGGCTCAAACTTAGCCAAAGGCAGTGTGGTCAGATCTCTCCGAATGGCTTTGCCAACTGGTCCGTGGAAGGATGCTGGACCACTCGTTCCACCATCAGCATCCTTGAACACATGTCTCAGCGTCAGTTCGTTGATGTGGATGCCGCATATAGCTTGCTGGAGCGGACGGCCTACACCCAGTTCGATTCGCCTGTTCACACCACTGTTGCGGCCGGTATTTACCGCTATGCCGTCTGATCCAAGCACCACTGGATGCGCATCGTTGTCCCATATCACGTCCAGCAACTCCTTCGCGATATCTGCAGCACTTCCGCTATTTGGAGACACGTGATCGACATACCGATGGCCGGACTCAGTAACCACTATCTCGTGCAGTTCTTTGGCAAACGTCAATTTCTTACCAACTTTCTGCAGCGTCTTGTCCTCCCTACCGTCGTAATAGAATCCTGCTAAGCGGTCACGTCGGTTTTTCAATGAGCTTTCAACCAACTCTTCTTTACCCCATTTGTCTCTCTGTCGCTGGATTTTGCTGCGGTCTGTCAGCTCAGCCTTGTTGTGCTCTGTGATTATCCCATAATCAACCAAAGCTGCGTTCAGCAAGCAAGCTGCGGAGCGATCAGAGATACCGTACCGATCACACATCCGCGAAAAATTCGGAAGCTGATGTCGGTTCTGTATGGCGACATCGTCCGCGTCATCATCGGAACTAGGTGAATAAGAGCGGCTTGCATCAACTGCCTCCGTATCACCCGTCTGACACTTTTCACTGCTATCATCGTCGTCATCTGCATCCCCTGCGGTCAGTTGTCTTTCCTCAGCATCGTGCTGCCTGTCCCTCTTCTGTCTCTCCCGCTAGTTTCATTCTTTTCCCCCTTCTCTTCTGCCTTCGGACATTTTCCTCGGTTGTCTTCCGGTCAACGCCGCCTATGTAGAGCTTTTTCTCTCCTCGCTGGTCTTTTAGGACAGCTGCTTCTTGAGCTTGCACCTTTTTAGAAGCTGGACACGTGCCACAGGGGACATCAGCAAGATCGCATCGGCACCACATGATGCCAGATAAGCCATCGTACTCTTGCTGCATACTCACGAACTTTCGACCCTTGCCCCATTCGCGTTTCGAAGACCATTTCATGAGGTTCTCCCCGTTATGGTCAGTCTTTCTACGTTCTGTGTTATCCTGTTCTCCGAAATAACATTTGACATCTCTCTCTCGGTCTTAGCCGACGTGTCACCCATTTGGGACGCCTCTCCGTCGTCCACTGGTACCCACGTAATAAGACTGGCTCTGTCCCAGATGTCTACTATGGCGTCCTTGACTGCTTTTGCTATTTCTCGTTTTGTCCGCTTCTTACCAGAAGGCGTTGTCCTTTCACTCCGTGTCTTCACGTAAAAAGCATACATTTCTCTTTTCCACGGTAGCTGGTTTATGGGAAGTGTGTCCGGGCCTGTTTGCAGCAAAGGGTGTTTCGTTCTCTGTCTTGTTGATGGTCGTGGATTACTCATTTTAGCCCAGTTCAGAATGTCACTGTCACAGAATGTCACAGAATGTCACCCCCTGCGATCCGAATGCTGATGGAACGCACCCGAGAACTAAATCTCTGGTCACCACGCCACAGTCCAGGGACCAGCGCGCTACTCTTCTGACGTGTCTGTCTGATTCGACCGCTCTCTGATGACAACAAAGCGCTTCGCTGCGAGGTATCGTTTACCGGCACCGATCAGGGTTTCCAAGAGCGTCCTCAGAGATAAGCAGCGTGGGCAACGATATGTGTGGGAAGCCCACGAATTCGACTCGGACTCTGTAGTCCGCATCTATCGCAGGTCGTGAGGCTCACTGGTGCGCGGTCTTAGCTCGTAAGGGCTACTGTCTGTCTACCACTTTATTTTACCTGGCAGTCTCCTGTTATTTGCTCAAATCCATGCTCATCACCTATCCGTAAACTACAGACACTAAAAGGCCCGCAAAGCTACGCACAGCTACGGTGGATGGTGACCGAGGTGCTATCTTGCTATGCGTAATGCTAAACCAATGGAGACTTTAATGCTCGGGAACGACGAAACTCACTTCAAAGACGCTTTGTGCGCCCTTTCTAGAATATTTTTAATATCTTTTTACTCCTTATTTTCCGTGTTTTCAGATCCACGCGCACGCGTTTTGACCCCTAAGAAGTTGTTTTGCGACAAAAAATGTATTTTCGATCCACCCTACTGGACAGCTGTGTTCCTCTTCTCTCGTTTATCGGCTGATGCATGTGCATGCGAGTGGCGTGTAAGATGCCCGTGCCGAGCTGACGTGTTGCACTGCAGCCTGATGGCAACTGGCGGCGAAAGACCTTCCGCCGGGCGCTCCGTCCTTTTCCACCGCGGTCTGCAAATCATATATTCAGGGGAAGGGTCACGCCGGAATAGGCGCATCGAGGTAGGCGTCTTCAGAGCCGCAGCGGGAGTCGTCGAGACGTCGCAGGCAGCTGTCGCGCGGAGCTCAGAGGCGAGCTGCCGCAGCGCTGAGGCCGTGACCCGGCGACCTTCGTGGCGCCGTCGCCGGGCGCAGCGCCGCGGCGTCCCCATCATCATCGCCCGAGGCGGCCCGCTCGCCGCCGTAATCGATGACACCTTGTCACCAATCGACGATGTCGGCACGCACCAGTAACGGGCAGCCGCTGGTCCGCCGGGACCGCTGGCGGCCGCCCTTCGTCGTTGCTTGCCGCGCAGAATTAAAGGCTCGCGCTGACGTCGCTCGGTGCAAGTTGCTTCATTGTCGCGCGTACGTTTGCTGGCGTATCAGCGTGTTGTCAAGTGCGTGTTGCTTTTCAGTTCTCCTCAATACTCGGTATCACGTGCGGAGTTGGGTTGTCTGTTTGCCTTGATCTTACATCGCGTTAGTGGTTGAATTGATTCAGTCGACAATGAATCTTTTAACCCGCCATCGGTCGTATTTTACCGGCATTTCTTACCACAGACGTCGACGTCTGCCGGTCATGACCACGTGGCCTCTGGTGGTGGTCGCTGGCGGTATCTGTTGCCGGATATTGCCCACGTGTTACGGTTCCACTGCTCATCGCTTGCAGAATTGAAATAGCGCTCGTTTACTGCCCTTCTCCGCTGGCACTACTCGAGATTGAGCATGGACGACCGTGTGCTGGGCAGCGAATCCCCGGTGATTCTGCCCGGCCGAGAGAGCCCAGCTCTCGGTGGCTGACGCCGCTGACGCCCGCTGACGTCAGCCAGGGCGGGCGATCGCGGCGCCGTGCCGACCCGGCCGGCGCGGCTGCAGTCCGTCAGCGGAGACAGCGCTCGCCTCGCCGCGGCCGCCGGCACGTGCGCCCGGTAGCCGCGTGGCTGCCGACGGCTGCCGAGCCGGCGACGTGTCCACGTGCTGCCGCCCTCCAAATGATGCCCGTTTGGCCGCCCTGATGTTCATTTGCCCCGGTGCTTATGCTAATTAACTTCGCTCTTCTAAATTGGGCCGGGCGAATTTAATGAGACCGCCTTATTACCGCGTTCGTGGGGCTTGGACGGGCCGTGGCAGCAGGACCAATCGGGGCCCAAGAAACTGGGGACGGAGCTCTGGCGTATTGTGTTGCGGTTGGCGCAGGTGTCGTGTTACTGGGCGCCGTCGGAACACCCTTCGCGGCCGGCGCCATTCGCGGGCGGCCTTTTGATTTCCAGCGCCGCTTTAGTCCCGTCCAGAGCAATCGGTCATTGAATAGATAAGCCGTCTAAAATGAGGAGGATGGATGCCGAGGCTGCGTGGCGCGCCCCATTTTTTCTTCTTTATCGTCGCTCCAAGCGAGACGAGCGGCCGGCGGCGGCGGCGGCGGCGGCGCTCCGCGAGATTGTTACAAACTCGGCCGGCGGAGCCTGTTTCCGCTGCTCTCTCCGTCGGCGGCGCCGGCCGCCTCCGTCGCGCGGTCCCGGTCCGCGGGCGGGGCCCGAAGTTCCCCACATAAAAGGCGCTCTGTTCTTGATGGGCGGGGAAGGGTGGCGGTACGGCGAGCGCCGCCGAGAGTTGACGACGCGGCCGCGCCGACTGCGGTGCGCGTCGTATCGACCAGTGTCTGATTTCGTCCCCGTCGTCTGAAGAGCCGCCCGCCGCCGCGCGCGTCTGCTTGTTTTCTTGTCTCGCCGGGTCGGCGGAGCCGGGTTTCTCCAGCGTCCTCGCGACCTCGGGCGGCCCCCGACCCAGCCCCGCCCTGATCCGGGCCATTTGTGGCGGTCTTCTACAGATCACAGGGCCCTGAGCTGAGTTCGGGGATCAGGCGGCCGGAGCGGGCCCCGATCGCAGTCGCGGCCGACGGCCCTGGGCAGGGGCGACGGCGAAAATACGGCAGCGATTTGATCCGGTTCAACAACAGAGTCACGGTTATTCAGTGCGCGCTGTATAGAACAAGCACGTGGGATATATCACCGTATTGAACGAAGTGTTTTGTCATTGATTCTTTCATCCATTAGGACGTGATGGCCGGTTTTCAGCAGTCCATGGCTATATATTTCTTCCATTTCTCACCAAGCAGTGTGTAAATCCATTGCCCATTTCGCGAAATGCCCACATTCACCTCCCGTTTTTCCTTAATGTTTTATTGCCTATATTCTCCTCTCGTTTTTCCTTAATGCTTTTTGACAGATACATTTTTTCTTTGCCTATGCATGCGACCCACAAAATGTTGATCTGTGCTTGCGAAGTTATGCCGTTACATCAAGAGAAAGAGCGAGTTATAAACTCCGGTCAGAAGAAACAGCTATAACCGAATATCAGTTTTCCATTTTTCACCAAACTCAGCGATATACGTCTTCTCGGTATGTTTGAATGCCCCGGAGTTGCTTTTTATTATACATTCTTATTGTTTCGTATTTTATTTCAACTAATCTTATTACGTTCGACATGAGCTATTATTTTGGGGTACTAATGACGACCTATGCGGCACACTCTCTTCGAATTTTCCCTGAAGGGGCCGAGCTTTAACATAACATAACAAATCGATCATGGGGTCATTGATAGAAACGTAAGCCCGGCAACCAGGTATGCCTGCAGGTCGTTTTGTTGTCATGAGCAAACACCATCACCGGTTCGTGCTACCTGAAAATGAGGTTTTGAAAATTGTGCTGAATCAGTGCATACCTAACGTGGTGTATTTTTATTATTGCCTTTGTATCACGACGCGCACATTTTTTATCACTGGTCCCGTGCTGTTTATTTTACCACCCGTCATGCCATTCGTAGCAGAAAAAGCATAGAACATTGGTACATATACCCACCATATGAATCTTAATATTTCAGAATGGCATGTGACACGCTACTCATTTGGAAGAAAACCGTTCTTGTTAGTGCAGTACGTTGTCGGAATTTGCTTTACGGCTTCATATTGTAGTTATCAAACAGTTCCAAATGCCAGGATTGAGAAAAAGATTATTTCCATTCGTTTCTTTTTTCATTATAACCGGTCTTCTGCACGAGACAAAATTGTCCTTGTCGCGTTAACTGTTGAAATGTTTACAATGCTTTAAACGGATGGGTTTTCTTATGGGTGTTCTTATGGTTTTCCAGTCAACTGAAAAGTTGCAGGAATATTTAAACCTCGTCTCTTCGTAGGTTGACGGAGCCTGTGTCAGGGGCCCCTTCTGACTGCGTTTTTTTCTGGATGAGGTTTATCCCTCTCCTTTCGTTGTAAGTGCGTACCAAAAGTGTACGGAAGATGCGTCATATTTTTATTCCGGGTTTTACAGTTTTCAAAATCCTTTTCTTCGAGCTCCGTACATGTAACCGGCAAAAAGTAGACATTTTCTGAAAATTTGTATTATAGTGTGAGTTGATGTGTGCATTTTTAGACATTAAGATCAACATCGACAGCTAAGTCATGCAGCATACCAGAAAGGAATTGCCCGGCGATAATAGATCAACACTTAAAGCATAACCATTAGCGCCTTGTAGCTTGCAGACTGTGGTTGTTTGCAGTTCGTAAGACCAGGCAAACAAACTTACGATGAACTAACGTTTCAAATGTAGATGTAAAATGTAAACTGCAATTGAAAATCAGGTTCCATGGTGCCGCGAAATTTCATGGTATTTCAGTACGAGCTGACGTAAGTCTGTGTCCTTAATACGTCATAGTTGTTGACGACGAGTGACCAAATAAACAAAAGTTTGCTTCGAAAGGAATAGTTTTAAGACATCAAAACTTCTTAGAAAAACAAGTCGTGTAAAAGACCATGATTTCCACGTAGTACTCAATGCAGTACTGACCTGTCACTTTTGGGCACTGCTCCTTAGCTTTTCAAGAAAACTGTTGCGAAGTTAGACGTGTGGGGTTGCAAGAGTTTTCGAGAAACGGGTTACCGTCTATTGACTTATGCTCTTGTGCCGAAGTGACGGATTCTTGTCAAAACGGCTTAAATGAACATGACGGAGTTCTGGCAACTGCCGTACCAAGACGCGGGTAATTGTCGAATCGGACTTGTCGACCGACTCATTGGATGTGCTTTTGGTGAAATATGATGCACTCTCATGTGTCTGCGTGCGAGCGCACTTGCATAGGCGTGAATAAAGTCGGTGGACATGCATTATGTTGTAAGCAGCAGTGCCGCCGGAGAATTTGACAAGGTATGGAAATACTGTCCGTTTGTGTTAGTTATATCAGTCCATTTAAAGAGGGCTGTCTTGAAGTATAACCCGTATCTTGGATGTTTCTGTTCGTTTTTCAGGAGGCTACCGTAATCTTTCGATGTTATTAAGTAATTTGCGTGTTTCTTATTGTACGTCCTTTATCAAACGGCGCGACGTCTTGTTCACGTTGTATCTTGATGCAGCTGAACAGTTCATAGTTTCTGTTACCTGACGCTAGTTGATTTGTTTCTTATGTTTCAGACCGGAAAGCTGCACTTCGGCTATATCTACGGCATCGGTATGATGGGTTGCGTGGCCATGTACTTCCTGCTGAACCTGATGTCGATGCAGGGCGTCAGCATGGGCGTGGTGGTCTCCGTGCTGGGTTACTGCCTGCTGCCGATGGTGGTGCTCTCCGGCGTCTCTATCGTTCTGTCGCTTCAGTGAGTGACGATGGCCGCGGAACGCGCGCTGTGATACCCTGTCCTCTCTCCAATTATCGCGTGATACTGTCAGGCGGACCAAAACCAGGAGCGGGATAACAGCGGTGGTGCTCGTGCAGGTAGGAAGCTCCACGTACTTTCCTTCTTTGTCACACTAACGCCATCACGGTTAGACGCGCGATTCAAGTCATGAGCGAGACCCAGTCGGCCGACTGACGGGCGGCGGTTTCCGCCGTCTCCCGGCGAGGCCATTAATGAACTGCCCGCGGCACATGACAGGGCCGGTCCGTCGGTGGCGGACAGTGCCGCTGAGAGGCAGTTCCGGGGGAGCGACGACCCTCCCTGGACCCCGGGCTACTAACAGGCGACACCTTGCAGCTTATCAGCTGACTAATCAGCCAGCTGCGCGGCGGCTGTGGCGGCGGCGGCGAGCCGGGCGCCGGGCCGCTGCCGCTGCCGCCGCCGCCGCCGCCAGTAATAAGCGGCTCCGGCCCGAGACGTTCGTCTTCGTTAGTGCCGATTCGAGGACGGTGTTTTTCCGCTGCCGACCGGGAAGTCGGCGATGATGACCCGGCGCTGCGTCGGCGGCCGCCGGAGGCGCTCACGGCCGATCACTGGAGCCGCCCTCAGCGCCACCTCCGAACCGCCCTCAGTCGGGCGCAGGGTTAGCCCCACTCGAACGTTCCAAGCGCTTGCAGAGGATCACATATGAGCTGCCGACAATGAGTCACCCAAACTGCCCAGAGAAGGGCGTCATTACTGCCGACTTTGAATCAGCTAATCTGCTCTCATTTCTCAGTGGGTTATCAGAACTGCCCTAGATGAGCTTGTGAGCTCCTGGAGTTGGGCCATCTGAACCCCTGCAGCGGGCCATTTGAGCCGCCGTCGCGAGCAGCAGGTGGTCTGAGCCAGGATCAGCAGCCGCCCGCGCGCTGTGCCCCGCTGCGCCCGCTGGTGCAGCGGCGGACGCTCTGTTAACGCCGCTTCGATTGCACTGCAAGTCATGCGGACAAGCCAGTCTGGCTGCCAAACACACACTAGTTATGGTCGCTCTCAAACTCGTTAGCCGGCCTGAAATATCTCGTTGAGACGGCTGAGGGTTCTCCGACCTGCCACGATTGAGACAGTGTTATTTGTCTCCTCTCGCCGGACGATGTGTGGCTGGGGCCGATAGGCCCGACTTCCAGGGGTTTATTGGCGCTCCTCCCGAAGCGTGATTTAGCTGGCGAGCCGCGGGCAGCGTGTCTGTCGCGGGGGATGGCTCTGACTGTGTCACTTCCCAACCGTGACGGTCGTTTTCAGCGGGTCTTGTTTTAGGGGGTCATGCTCATTGTCGCACGTCTTGGTAAGCGTTTTGTTGTGGCCGTCTGAGAGAGCACTGGAAGCAAAAGCGGCCGGGATTTTAGTATGGGTGTGTTTTTGTAATGATCTCTTTGTTGTCTTCGTTGATGTGATTTAAATTTTCCCACCACTTCGGCTGCTGCTTTGCGAACAATTCATACGGACCACCCAAAGGATCATAACACACGGAAAGTTGCGGCTGGCGAACGCTGATGATACTTGTTAAATAGCATAAAAAGCATCACATGGCGCGGGATAGAGTGGCAGGAAATGGCATCGCAGAAATTATTCCTTACAAATCCGCCGCGCTGTACTCTACTTGGCTCATTTCGTAAAAACCAAAACCACACTGGTTGACCAAGAATTGTAACCAAAATTTCCACAGTAGGTCAGAATGTTAGCAGATTTATTAAATACCACAGCACGTTTGGTCACCAAAACCCCGTTAACGATAAAGGAACAAGTCGATGTGAAGTAGAATCCCCTTTCGCGCTTCCCCGGGCTACGCTACTGACCACAGCACATAGCGAAATAACTGCATGTTTGGAATATGAGTATGAGTCGGGCATAGTGGAATGCAAATGGCACCGCCGTTGCATCCATTGAGTGGTGTCGGTGCTGTGGCATGCATGAGCTTTTATCTGTCCCCGGTGTCCCCGCGGCCAGTGACGCTCCGTTTTCCCGCAGGGGCGTGCTGGGCATGCTGCTGGCCAGCCTGACGATCCTCTGGTGCAGCCTGTCGGCCTCCAAGCTGTTCGTGACGGCGCTGGTGATGGACCACCAGCAGCCGCTGGTCGGCTACCCCTGCGCCCTGCTGTACGGCGTGTTCGCGCTGCTCACCATCTTCTGAGGCGGCGGCTGACTGGCGGGCGTGGCTCGTCACGGGCGGGCCGTCCCAGCCGCGGCCGCTCCGCCGGCCAGCCGAGGCCGGCGGGACCGTCGCTTGGATCGGACTCTCCCGGGACAGACGCGGTGTCTCATGAGGACAGACAATGTTCGCCGAGGATGGCTGCCGTGTCCTCCGGGGACAGACGTGGCGTCCTCGGAGGACGGACTTCTGAAGCCGCGAGAGGACAGTCGGCGAGCTGCGACCGCCGCCGCCGGTGGTCGTGCACCGCTGTGATTCGGTTCGGACGCGAGTGCTTGGAAGGCCTGTGACTAGCAGGTTCGTGGTGGTGGGCTAGGCTTTACCAGCGGCCCACGTAGGACAATACGGAAACCGTCTGAAGCGGCGCGGAGACGCTGCGAAGACTTGTCACTTATGAAGGTATGCTAGTTGCGTTGTCCGTAAAGTAAATAAAGACCGTCTCGCAAGAAGGATCAGAAACGTTTTTGTAGATGATGAGCTTTGTGAGGGTGCTTTCACATCTCCCCATTGACCGACGACACGAGCGCTCTGGATTGCCGAGGAATCTTGCCGTATTCACGAGGAGGAATCTTGGCGTATTTACGAGGAGGAATTTTGGCGTATTTACGAGCAGAATGCGATAGAAGGGCATTGACGTAAACGCTGCAAGCGTGATTGCTTCCAAGAAGCTCGTCAGGCGTACCACAAAGACTAAGTATCGGTCGCGTGAGTCATCAGTGGCCTCAGCGGTGGTCAGCCGCGGTCACTTGTTAGCCTTGCACGTTGTCGACCGCCTTTTTCTGAGATATATGTAACGGTTGAGTCCAGAGTATTAGAGATGCCAAGAAATAACTGCCATTTTGGAGTTTTTCGTGAAATTTTACGCTGTCGTCATGTAAAACGCTAAAGATCGTGCCATCGTTGAATTTGGGCTCGTAGCATTGGTTGACCGCGGGTCGCTTTGTGCAAAAGTTATTTTTAGTGGAAAAATGGGTTCATTTGATATTACGCATACCCAATTCTGCCCATTTTCCCTTGCAGCGATAGGTAAATTGCTGTAAAGTTTGCGAGCTTGAACCGATTCTTGACATCGACGACATTGAGGACAACATGTGAGAGTATTCGGGGTGGTCCGGGGTGATTGCCGTTTGAATCATTGAAACCGGGCCATATTTTTTTAGATGGCAGGAGGCAAAAATGTGCTGTAAGTGACTGTGAGATGGTGAAATAACTCAAATATTACTGGGCTAGTGATCCATACTATGTACAGATTCACCAAACATTGCCACCATAACCTAACGCACCTTTCATTTATTATTTTATCGTTTTGTGCATGCCAGTGAATGTTTTGTTTTTAGAGCATACATGACACTTCAGTCTATTTTGTTCCGTGTTTTCCGCCCACTTGTTAGATATCGTCCGCCATTGGCATTCTCTGCTGATGATGCGCTGGGTGGGGCCACTGGTGCATGCAGTCGCCGGCAATACTGATACACACAGTCGTCGATATTAACGATACAGCCAGTGGCTTGCGATTGATCGTGTCGTCTCTCTACCTCACCAGCTGTCATAGTCCTGCAGCAGCACCCAGTCAGCTGTTGTCTGAGGCCATCAAAAGCCGATTTACCGACATTGCCAAGGAAGTAGCTCATGTCGGTCGAACAGCGAAATGAATCGGATGGATGTTCTGCTATAGAACGGACTGCAATGACGCACTCGTCCTGGACAATGCACCTGGCTCACTGCCTCAGACACTGCCGTCATTGTTAACTGAGATCGATCTGCAGGCGATTTTGTCAGTCTGTGAGCGGTAGCAGCCGGTATCCACGAGAACATGAGGCAGGCGGTCTGGCGAGAGGCGAGGGCAGCCGCGCCCATCGGCAGCATCATCGGGCCGCCGGGTTTATGGGGTGATAAATTGGGTCGGCCGCCGTTTGGCGGCGAAGAGCTCCGGGATGCGGGGTTAACGAGACAACAAGTCGTTTTCCAGAGCCGACATGAGCCGAAATCTCATGATGAGGACCTGGTGAGGACCAGAGGACCGATAACGCCCAGCGTCTCGGTTAAACGTGTACTCCAGGCGCTTGGCGTCAGACCTGACACAGGCTGATTTCGAGCCGTCTTCGTCTTCGAATAAGTTGGTAAGGTTATTCGGAGACTGTTGACGACGAGATTCATAGACGGCGACCGAACCTAGTTAACTGGATGATTTGTTTCCATTTTCGTCGGTGGTTGCATTATCGGGAATGTTCGTATCAGCTAATGGCACACCGAAGATGCTTTGCGTTTTTAGTGAACATAGTTGGCCAAAAGCGTTTTTTTACTTCGGAACGAAACAAAGTTCAACTGCAGTAAAACTTGGTAATGCTGTACCCCGTTCTCAAGTTTTTATTGGTATTTTTCTACTAACAATGCGCAGTGATTTTACCTTGATGTAATGCGACTAAAGTTGCAAGAACATGATGCTGAAAGTACTTCGACTTGAAAGCGAAGACAGTGGCAGTTTACGTCTGTATTCAACACAGTTTTGTTGCCTTGGTGAGAATTCTGCGCGATTCGTCACTAACAAACCACATTTCCGAGATGAAATGGACAGTGCACTGGGAACAACCTAAAAGGAAGACTATTCACTCGACAACGTAGTTTTTGTTAACGTAGTAAAACAAATTATTTTATTACTTCGTGTAGGAACAACATTTAAGTAGGACAATTAGTGAGGTTTGTCTTCTGATAAAGCAAGATCTGGAGGGAATTCTCGGAACTTGGCTAGGATGATTAAAAAGCTACTTTACCCTGCGTTCTGTCCGAATGTTGAGCTCTTGCTCCAAAATCAGCATAAAGCGCCCAGTTGTCGTCGGAAGGCGCTTGCCCGTAAATTCTGCACCTGTTAATACCAGCGTCTATCGCCTTTGCCGATCGTGGTCCAGCTTCCCGTTCCTGAATGTCCAACCTCTCAACTATAGCTCGACAGCCTTTCACTGTGCTAATGAGACTAGCTGTTCTCCACTAATCGTTCAGTTTGTTCGCCACTTTGTTAGGCCAGCAGTTCTTCACTGCTATGTTAGGTCAGTTGTTTTTTTCTGTTCTGTTCATCAAACACAGCTTGCAATCTCCTTCTAAACCATCAGCTGTCCACAAGTTACCAGAGTTGGTATTCGTTCCCGTATCTTCAAACCTGTTGTGTGTCGGGGAACTTCAAAGAAAATATGACCGGCTGTCTGTCAAAACGTCTTGAGCAGTCTCGAGAGCTCCGACGTGTTTTCGCCGCCATGAAAATGGCGTTAAGAAAATATCCTCGTCACTGTCCGTGCCTAGAGCAAATGTGACGATAGCAGGGGTAACTTCCCCCACGTACCCCATTGACTCTTCTCAAATGCCACCAAGAGGACGTAGATTTGCACGAGACAAGCCATTCAGGTGGCAACTAAACTAATTCTACTCAGGATCATTTTTCATTGCACTTGTTCCCTAGATTTGTAGTTTTCACGCTTCTAATTAACTGCAGTCAAACGTCATTGACGGTCCTGATGATCACATCAGAACGTCATGGCATCTTCACTTCCATGTGCTAAACTGACTCGTCTTGCACGCCGGTTTGTGACAAAATTCTAAAACTGGATAAACATGACGGCTTGATCAACATCCACCTTCAGGGCATTTTGTGTCTCATCACACGGACCACCATAGAATCATATTACTGAGAATCACAGGTACCAAGTCCGTCGTAAAACAGACCTTCGAACTCGTGGAGGTTCAAATGCGTTTAGGCGTCGATTCGGTACGCAGCATTTTATCGCTCCGTCATCAGACGTCAGCACGTTTCTGAAAAACCACGGCCTGGCCGGTGATTCATGCTTTACAACCGCCAGTTCCGCGCCTTCCGACGATTTGTGGGCGCCAATAAAGATCACCCAGTCAGCTGGCGTTTTGACGGTCCCTGCTTTTTCTGCTGATGTATGACGCCCGTGCGTGCGGAAGCCCGAGCTGGCTGGGGATGATAAACATGCAGATGCTCGGTTCTAGAAAAGGAGCGATGCACTGTGTTGAATAAATTCAGGCTGGCGGTATTCTTTAGCGAGCGCTGTCAAGGAGATATCAGCAAACCGGTTTTAACAATAAGAACTGTGTCCCTTTTTCCACTTGCTATTCGCCCTTTTTATTTCCTTTGTACCGAATGCATGCTGCTTCAAATAAAGTGACATCGAACTACCAGGCATGCGTCGTTCGATAAGGCTGCGAGAGTAATAGTATGCTCGCACAACTTCTCGATACTAGTGGCGTCACAACGGTCAAAACGGACGGAGAGAACCCTCATGGCCCCGGTAATTGCCATTCGAGCGTCATGACGCACTCTTTCGATCGACCGTCGCCAGCCTGGGACGCCCATGTGGGTAACCAGAGACTCCGTGCAGTAAGCCAGAGACTCCTATATGGACAATCAGAGACTTCCGTGTGCGGTGAGTTGGAGACTCCCGACCGTTAAATTTGGAGGTTCCCGTCGGTCACTTGAGACTCCCATACAGTCAATCAGATATCCATATGCAGTCACTCGGAGATTCTTAAACGTTTCTCCCCAGCTGTGGCCAAACAGATACTCCCAATCGGTCAATCGAAGAAATATATGGCCAGCCAGATGCTCCAAGCGGCGGACCAAACACTCCCATGCAGTCGACGGGACATTTTCAGGTGATCATAGATTCTCATGCGGTCAGTCGGATGCTCCCGTTCATTTAATAACATACCCACAAGCGGTTAGACGGAGACTACCCTGCAGTTAATCAGGGGCTCCCGATCTCGTATCTGTACTCTCGCTCGTATACTCAGTTTGAGGCTCCCATGCATTTGATGAAAGACAGGCCAAGTCTCCGCTCCGGCCGCTGTGTGTACAGTCGGACTCTGTCTGCTCTCCCATCTCTGTCTTGACAGTTGGACTCAGTCTCCGCTGCGTTTTCTGTTGACAGTCGGCCCAAGTCTCCTCTCCGATTTCTGTCGACATGCGGACTCAGTCTCTGCTCTGGTCTCTGTCTATCCAATTGGACTCAGTGTCCGCTCCCGTCTCTGCCGACAGTCGGACCCAGTCCCGGCTGCGTTCTCTGCCACCAGTCGGACCCAGTCTCGGCTGCGTTCTCTGCCGACAGTCGGACTCAGTCTCCGCTCCCGTCTCTGCCGACAGTCGGACCCAGTCTCGGCTGCGTTCTCCGTCGACAGTCGGACTCGGTCTCCGCTTCTGTCTCTGCCGCCAGTCGGACCCAGTCTCGGCTGCGTTCTCTGCCGACAGTCGGACTCAGTCTCCGCTTCTGTCTCTGCCGCCAGTCGGACCCAGTCTCGGCTGCGTTCTCTGCCGACAGTCGGACTCGGTCTCCGCTCGGGTCAGCGACAGGCGGACCGGCCCGCGGACGGCCGCATTGGCTGTGACAGTCGGCGCCGAGGCGAGCGGGGTGGCGGCCGCTAACGCTGATGGATGGCGGTCGGGGCGGCAGTCGCGCTCGTCCGCCGCCATCCATCATCACCGGTAAAAATCGAGCCCGCATCGGCACAATGCCACCACCAGTCACTGCCGGGCGGCAAAAACCGGCGGTCTGGCGACGACCGGGCGCGGCTGGCCGGGGGCAGCGGCTTCTTCCGGATCGGCCGACAGTACTGTGGCCTGGTGAGGCGCGGCTGGTGGTACCGCGGTCTTCTAAGGCTGGACTGGTGGTATGTGGTCTGGTGAGGCTGGACTGGTGGAAGAGAATGTGGTCTGGCGAGGCTGAACTGGTGGTAGAGGATGTGGTCTGAAGAGGCTGAACTGGTCGTGGAGAGTGTTGTGTGATGGGGCTCGGCTGGTTGAAGGGTCTTGTGAGGATGCACTGGTGGTAGAAGTGGTAGTAGTACGTTTGGTACCAGCACGTCTGCACGTCTGGTGACGCGGAACTGGTGGCGGAAGATGTGGTCTGGTGAGGCTGAATTGGTGGTGGAGGATTTGGTCTGGTGGGGCTGAACTGGTGGTAGGCATTGTTGTGCGATGGGACTGAACTGATGGTAGAGGATGTGGTCCGGGGGATACGGTTGGTATTGTCGTGGTCTGGTGACGCTGAACTGGTGGCGGAAGATGTGGTCTGGTGAGGCTGAACTGGTGGCGGAAGATGTGGTCTGGTGAGGCTGAACTGGTGGTGGAGGATTTGGTCTGGTGGGGCTGAACTGGTGGTAAGCATTGTTGTGCGATGGGACTGAACTGATGGTAGAGGATGTGGTCCGGGGGATACGGTTGGTATTGTCGTGGTCTAGTGACGCTGAACTGGTGGCGGAAGATGTGGTCTGGTGAGGCTGAACTGGTGGCGGAAGATATGTTCTGGTGAGGCTGAACTGGTGGCGGAAGATGTGGTCTGGTGAGGCTGAACTGGTGGTGGAGGATTTGGTCTGGTGGGGCTGAACTGGTGGTAGGCATTGTTGTGCGATGGGACTGAACTGATGGTAGAGGATGTGGTCCTGGGATACGGTTGGTATTGTCGTGGTCTGGTGAGATTCGGCCGGCAATGCTGTGGTCTTTGTCGCTTTAGCGTGCAGTGGCGAATGGACTGCAAGTCGACCAAAATATTTACTAGATAAGATATAAAAGATACAAGACATCTGTATAAAATAAAATATAAAATAAGATACATATGATATATATAATATATAAGATATATCTAAGATATATATATATATAATAAGATAAGATACAACATATTTACTAGATAAGTTTGAATCGCTCAAACTTGAACGTTTCACAATGACAACTTTATATGTCTTTAAATTTCCTTTAACCTCACAAGAATGCGAGTGCCATTCCCGGAAAGTCAGTGAGTCTGAACAATCAGAGTCCCGTAATAATCCATGATACTAAATTGCCTAATCACTTAACGTTATCCGGTACGTCATGGGCGTCTAATACGCCAAACAGTCTGGGCCCGATTCCTGACGCTCGGTACTGGCGGCGATGAGAAAGGAGCTGGATCTGGGTGCTGTGGGCTGCTCGGAGCTGGAGCGCTTTGGTCGGGTCCTGCCAGTGGAGTCCCTGGACTGAGGCCTCCTCCAGCGGCAGATGTCGCCGCCACGCGGGGTCGTTTGCCGCCGAACTGCCTCATCGCTCTGATGGGCTTTCCCAGGAACCCATTGTTTAAAGGAATCGCCTCAGGTTTCAAGTCATGGCCGGCCCTTGAACTCAGCCAGCCGTGTGATTCCGCGGTATGAGGAGTTTGTATATCTTAGCAGGTCCGGGTTGCCCGAAGCCCAGAGAATGTTTACGCGGTGCTCCGCAGTATGCGTTACGTGCGATGACACCCAGCAATATTTCTAGATTTCCGCTGAGCTCTGTCGTGCTATCCCGAAGAAAACGGCAGAGTCGCGACTGAAAATCGGTCCGCAATGCGTCACTCACTTTGGAATATGTTTTCACACGATCGCGTCGCATCTGTCCACCGCAGCAATATGACAGCGCAGCTCACCTTTACGGTTTCTGGAATATGCCGTGCGCAGTTTGCCAGTCATCTGTTTTGAATGTGATCAGTGTGTAGACTGGGGACAGACGGATGGACAGTGTAGACCGCTGAGGTAGTGGTCAGTGTGGAGGTCGGGGATGGTCAGGTGGTCGGTGTAGAGGCCGCAGACAGTTACGTATGGTCAATGTGTAGGCTGGGGACAGTCAGGTGGTCGGTGTGTAGGTCGGGGACGGTCAGGTGGTCAGTGTGTAGGGTTGGTAAGGTGGTCGGTGTAAAGAACGGGGACAGTCAGATAGTCTGTGTAGAGGCCGGGGTTGGTCAGGCAGTCAGTGTGTAGGCCGGTCAGGGCAGGAGGTCTGGCAATCAGTGTATAGGTCAGTCAAGGGAGGTCAGGCAGTCAGTGTGGGGCGGCGTGGTGTACCAGTTATCGTGATTGCCTTGTGGCCGAAAGGTCCCCGGTTCGAGTTCGGGCAACAGCGACATTTCGCCGTCCCTCGCGACAACTGGCGTGAGAGGCTGTGACACGAAATGGCTCTGGAAATCGAGAACGTCTTCACATAACCCGGTAACCAGCCAGGCAGTCAGTGTGTAGGCTGGGGATGGTTCAGGCAGTCAGTGTGTAGGCTGTGGACGGTCAAGCAGTCAATGTGCAGGCCAGCCAGGGTATGTCAGGCAGCCAGTGTGTAGGCCAGTCAGGGTAGGTCAGGCAGCCAATGTGTAGGCCGGGGACAGTCAGGTGGTCAGTGCAGAGGCCAGGAATGGCCAAGCAGTCAGTGTGTAGGCCGCCGATGGTCAGGTAGTCAGTGTGTAGGCCGGGAATGGCCAGGCAGTCAGTGTGTAAGTCATGGACAGTCAGGTTAAAGACCGGCGATGATCAGACGGTCAGTGTGTAGGCCGGCGATGGTCAGGCAGTCAGTGTGGAGTAGGGAGCTGGGCCCGCCGTCCGGCCGCCCCTGGACTTGGCAGCGCGAGCCCCGCTCAAAAGCCGCCCGATTGGCGCGGTCGGAGCGGCGACAAAAAGGCGACACAGCTCCCATCAGGGCGCCGGCGACGGTGGCAATCTACATTCCGTCTGCGAAAGACGAATGGCGGGCCGTCACGCGGCGCGGCCGAGCCAGCGCGCTGCCGCCGTTAAACGGGCGGCCGCCGACGAACCCGGGCTCCGCGGAGGAGGCGACAGCAGGAGGCACATTGCCGAGCTGGCGTCGGATTTTACCGTCAGCGGCCTGATTTTTATTAAGATACGGGTCAGGTTGTAGGTGCAATGGTTTCATTGGCCGCTAAGAATAGCCAAATGGAATCTTTGCATGTCTGTTCGACGAAGTAGGATAAAACGCAACCTAACTATGTAATATATTCCTTGTTTTTATCAGGGAAATCGTGGGAATCTTCTCTCCTTTATCGTCGTGCCAAGCCTGTCTTTCTTTGGCGACGTATGTATGCCGAATTACTCACGCATTGGGCGTGTGCTGGACACATAGAGACTATAGCGAAGACATTGCTATCTTTAATCCTATTCCAATATAGGGGAAGGCTCAGAAGCCCCTCCGGTTTTTCGCTCGGCATTTCCAGGATTTTGTGAACCATCTGCACGAGTCTTGAGTTTTCCTGTCTATTCTTTTTACGCATGATGTCAAAATTTCACAACTTGTTGCCCATTGGCGACCCGGATAACATTATCCGGGATTCACATCCCGGATAACGATTGGTTAATTTCGTCAACATTGATTAATTTCGGCCATGCGGTGATAGTTTTAACCGATATGATATTTAAGTAAATGGTATGCAATAAATTGGTTTTAAGGGCATGCTCCTCCATGAAGCGTGTTGATCTAAGATATTTCGTATCATGTAATCTAAGAAACCAATCCGTAATTTTTATGATGATTCAGAATTCTACTCTTAGGGAGATTCAAAGCGATTTCTGCCGGTTTTCCCACGAGTCTTTGAAGGTATGCGTTCATTGGCCTGTATTGCATCATATCGAAGGATAGGAACATAATTCTGTGTGACATTAAGGCTGCCAAATGACATACACTGTGTAATTATCGAAACTGAACTGAATGAACAGTTCAACAGCCTCTTTATTTAGGAAGAAAACTGGTTGAAAACTAGCTTTTCACAGTATAACGAGGATTGCTCAGTTATTCCAACGAAGCCGTAATCCCAGGAACTCATTAAAGTCGTTTTCGGCTTCATGCCGCCACACTGTAAAAAAAATAATAAAAATAAAAATGAAACAACTGGTATCATGCTAATCTAAGTGCCAGGTCACCGGGTCAGTTTAGCCACTGGTAAGGCAGTAGGTTTTCTAAGTTCGTGATGTCTTAAATTCATGACGTGTGACGTTTTCGAACATGTGAAACGTGTAAACCGAAGCGCTGCATTGTTGTACTGAATTTTGATTCGGCGAATCAGTTCTAGAGGACCATTCCCTAATTCTAAACATTTCTAAAAGTTTCCTTTTTCTAAAGACCATTTTTGAAAGACCACCAGGAATCGTGATTGAACATTAGCATTACCGGCTACTCCTGCCAAGTAAGTGTGTTCTACCGACACATCGAATGAGTAAATGCCAGTTTAACCGATCCCCGGATGACAACGCTTGCCCGAATGGCTCGCTTTGCTGTGCGTTCACTGCACTCATCGCTGGTTCTGAGCAGTGCTGGTGTACTGAAGGTGGTGTCTCTGCGGCGCGGATGTCGGTACGGATATCCAACCAGCATCTATCACTCCCCCCCCCCCCGGCTGCCAGCTGGGTGATAGTTTGCACAGGCAAGAACGTTGCGGGATTTGTGAGATACGCTTCGGCGCTGTCGTCCAATTATCGGCCGCAGATAACTGTATAACAAGACCTGGTTTGTGTCGATAAACGAAATACGATTCGATGGAGAAAAAATAGAATGTAAAATCAGTTCAGACGAGTGTTATCCGTAGCCAGACAGGATGCGCTTAACAACGATCAAAACCAAACTCCTCCAAAATGTGACAACGCAATGTGAAGTGGATGAAATGCATTCGGGTTTAGACAGCCCTGCCATCCACTGCAAGCGCTTCAGCGTGATGTCAGATTTGCGGCCCAGTGCGAGCGGCGGCCACTCAGAAGAGAGCGCCGGTCCGGGCTGGCTGCTGAAATTCCAGAGAGGTCCGTATCTGGCTCAGTCTACGAGCAGATCCGGGTCTTAGCCGGACCATTGCAGAGCCTCCGCGGCCGCATTCAGACAGCCTGGTTAGCGGGAAGGGCTGAAGAGCGCGGCCGGCTCCCGAGATTAGCGGCAGCTGGGGACCGGCGCAGACTACACACACCAAACTCGGCTGGCTCATTGACGGGACGAACGTGTGAAAGAGCCTTGAACCTTTGCTCTGCCTCTGGCGGCCCCTGCTCTGCCTCTGCTTGGCCACTGGTCCGTGTGTGCTCGGCCTCTGTCACGCTTCAGGTCGTCCCTTGCTCCGCCTCTGCCTGTCCTCTGCTCCGCCTTTGCCCGCCCTGTGTTCCAGTTCTGCCTCACTTCTGCTCGGCCTCTGCCCGTCCTCTGCTCTAACTTTCTGTAGCCTCTGATGCACCAGTGCCTTGTCTCTGCTCCGTCAGCCATCCTTTCTGCTTGTACTCATCACCTGGCTGGCCGTGTTGTGACCATTGGCCGCTCCATGTCAGCCTTTTCTCGGCCCTTTCTCCAACCCCAGTATACCCGCGGTGGCGGCGGCTCTCCTTCGGCTGAAGCCTCCTTGCCTGAAGTCCGCCCCCCCCCCCGCCGCCGCCCCGCCCAGTTACCCTCCATTTGTCGCCGTTTGAGGCGGCTCGCCTCCGCCGACGAGCGGTCATCTGATCACCATTGCGCGGCCATCAGCCGCCAGCCGCGGCCGGCTCGGGTCCCGGCGCTCAGCGACGCGGATCATCGGCTCATCGCGCACACTCACCTGATCCGCTCCGACCGACGAGCCGCGGCCGCGCCGCCGCCGAGCCGGCCGGCCGGCCGCCGACGCCGACGAAAAAAACACTGCAAAAACAGGCGGCGGCGCCGCCGGTCCGGATATTGCCCGCTGTAGCTTTGGTTCCCTGGAGGCGGCGGGGACCATTTGCCGGCCCTTGAGAGGACACCAGGTGTCGACAACGGGCTCTCTGCCTCAGCGCGGCTAAGAAGGAGAAACAGCGCTGATGCTGCTATTAATCCTGAGGTGAAACGGGATCAGCGATCTTCCTATACATGCAAAGTCTGAGCCGATACTTAATGGATATGAGTGAGGCCGTGGGCTGAGCGAATCTTACTCCAGTTCAAAAGATTCCCAAATGTGTTTTCAAAAGCAGAAAAAAATTAAACTGAGCGGCCTGGCTCGTCCCTGCCGAGCCAAACCACGAAACTCTGGAGTTAAATGACTTCGTAATCACCGGGTATCGAATCATGAAGTGTCCACTAGAAGACAGGTCAATCATTCCGACTTCCTGCCTTTGGATTCGTAATGCGTCCGTTTGAAGGCGTTTCGTCCACATAGCTATTCCTGGAATGATTGTTTTCGCACTGAAACCTTTTTGCTCCTTGGTTATGACAGCGATCAGCATCACAGGCATGTGGCAATTAATCTTGTAATTTCTTGGGCATAATATGATGAAATTAATTGACACCTATCTGTGTGTACTGCGAAATGAAAAAAATGAAAACAAGGGTGCCGTACAGTTACAAAATATGGCTCATTCCGAATTTGAAGAGAACCCAGTGTGCCTCACTTGTCTTGCGCCCCATAATGCGTCTTACTGGTACTGAAGGTAGCCAAATGATATGGTATTGCACATTTTCAGGCTAACTAATGGTCGCCGTCATTGGGAGCCGGAGCTACTCGTCCCATTGCTCTTAGATCAAAATTGTTTTTGAATTTACGGGTTTCGCTTGGACCAAACTTACTAACTTTGAGTGAAGTGTGATACCGGTGACTCCCTCCCGTCCCCTCCCCGTCTAACTCGTTTTGGAAGCCTGGCGCATGACTGCCTGAAATGGCCCTCTGTCCAGTGGCCTGGTCCAGCCGTCCCTCTGTCCAATGACTTGACGCAGCCGTCCCTCTGTCCTGTGATCTGGCACAGCTGTCTCTCTGGCCAGTGACCTTAGACAGCCGTCTGCTCTATCCAGTGACCTCGCACAGCCGTTCCTATATCCAGTGACCCGACCTACCCGTCTCTCTGTCCAGTGACCTGATACAACGGCCCCTCTTTTCGGTGGTCCGACACGGCCTTCCCTCTATTTAGGCCATAAATCATCCATATAAGTTTATGGGAAGTTTTGTTTGAAAGTTTAGCCTTGTCATTTTTCTTGAGCGTCGTCTGTCATGCTTGTTGTGCAAAACTGAACGTGAGAAGTCCCTTGAATTACGTCCATGGTCGTTTCTCTATAGCGTCTTTACTTGAATAACGTGGGTGTTGCATGAGCTGTGGGCTGTGACCATCGAAGACACCATTCAGGCCCTGACCGATGACCTAGCCGTCGTTCGGCGCCTGATCAACACAGTGACCTCACCGGTGGCCTGGCCGGTGACCTTACCGCTGCTCGGTGACCTGAATGGTGACCCAGCCGTCGTTGGTAACTTGGTCGGTGACCTGGCTGGCGACCTGACCGGTGACCTGACTGCCTCTTGGTACCTAGCCAGCGCCGGTGACCTGACCTGTGTTCTGACTGACGTTCTGACCGGTAGCCTGACCACAACTCATTACCTGGCCGTTGCTGGTGACCTGACCGGTGACCTGATGCGTCTGTGGCAGATCCAGAATGCATTGTTTCAGTCTCATGTTCCGCCGCGCAGATGCATCGCGAGCTTTTTAGCAAGTCTGGCAGCACTGGTTCACACCAAATCAGCCCAACGACAAAACTAGCCTGCTCTGATGAGATGGTTCTCGCTGGGTGAATTCGTACAAATGGTTTGGCGGACTTCCTGGTAAACCGAGGCCAGGCAGAACATTCCCATGAGTGTTAAAACATTGGGAGGCAATTGTGCTGTTCTCGGCTGTAAAACCTCAGATGTGTGGCGTTTATCATGCACCCCAGGCGTAGTCCCAGGGTGCATTGGGGATCTGAGAGACCGGCAGTGTTTAGCGTAGCACCTGATCTGGGGATTTCTGGTGACACTGCTGGTTTAAGATTAGTTGGATGCAAGACTGTCTAAGCGTGATTGTAACTACTGAATTAAATGCAATTTACAGTGAGTCCTGCCTCTAATCCTATGCAAGGTACGTTATTTAATCCTCGAAAACATACATTACCACGAACCAATGATGCTTGCACCATGAAAACAAGTAACAGCAGCACAAAGGTGGCGAATTCTTTTCAACGTCTATGTCTAGCGAATGAATCGCAGTGACCATAGAACAACCGCAAAATGGCCACCGTCCAGTCGGTAGTGCTGACCGGCGGACTATGCAACGGTGTGGTCTGGCCGGGGACCATCCGCCGGTGTGGACTGACCGGGGGGGGCATCCGACGACGTGGGCTGGACAGGGGATTATCCGACGGCGCGCGAGGAGGTCATCCGCCGACCGACGAGACGGGTGACGGGCGGCGGCTGCTGAGCGTTTCGAACGCTGTGTCCGGGTTCATCGCCCTCGCCACCCGGATGGCGCACGCATCGCAGACTCCCTCCACAGACGGCGACTCTCGGGCGTCGGTCTTGATGTCGCGCCGAGCGGCGACTGGAACAGTATCACGTGCATGTACGCGGAAGTAAACTGTGGCGGCACTCGTAATGTGTGTGTGACAACAGAGCACCTCCACGCCTTTACTTTTTTCTGAGCCTCATTGGCGTTAAGGTGTCCATTTATGCGTCTATGTTTGATTTCCTGGGCCCAAAACAGCAATTATTTCCTGTAGCGAAGCATGTCGTGCTGGATGCGAGATCTGGCCGCTCTGGCGGACAGATGCTGAATCTACCAGCTGCCAAATCTGGCGTCATCCCAGCCCGGTGCCCACTCAAACCGATGACCAAAACATTGGCGACGTTCCGCTGCAACAAATGGCCGAAACCTTACCGACAACGCACTGTAATGAACGACCGAAACCTGAACAAGGACCCACTGCAACCAATCACCGAAGCCTTGGCGACGAATCACTGTCACCAATGGCCGAACTTGGCGGGACCAACTGCAACCAATGACTGACACCTTAGCGAGGACCCACTGTGACCAATGACGGAAACCTTACCGGGATCCACTGTAACGAAAACATAACGGAAGCACTGTGAGTGCTGCCAACGTCTAGCGGTAGAAGACCTTGCAGTGGCGCGGGTGTATGTTTTCTGGCCTACGCAATGCTCATTTTGTGCTGCCCTCCAGCTTCCAGTATCCAAATCATGTGGTCTAATACGTCGCATACTGGGGTATGTCCCAGCGTCAGTTACTGGAGGTATTTTCCACTTGGTTGGTCGACGACCAACGGATGGTTGGGGCGATTCAAATGGCAATTGATAACCCATCGCCAGAAAATCCAGGAGTGAACGATGTGTTGGCATCAAGTCAATGATAACAGGTCAGTTAACGGCGCTTAATAAAGGGTAATGCACAGACGGCCTTGGACAGTGTATTCCCAGTGTGGCACTGGACGGAAGAAAATTGTCCTGCTCAAGATGATTCAGGTAGGACCTGCCTCTAAAGCTAGGAAGAAAAATCACTTCCACTCGTAAAGGCTCGAACTTGGAATTCTCAGAGCCCAAGATAGCCCTTTTGTCTTAAGGTGGTCAATGGCGGCACTTTGTAGCATTGCTGGACTTGGCGGACTTGGTGAATTCGATAAGCTCGGAGAACTTGGTGGATCCTGCAGAACCTGTAACGCGACAGACTCGATGTACTCAGTGGATTCTGATTCTTTGGATTGGTGGACTCGCCGAACTATGCGCACCCTGTGGATTCTGCGGCGTCAGCACACTTGCAGGACTCATCAAACATGGCGGACTCGCTGGACTCCCCGCACTCACCGGACCCTTCATGCTGTGGACTCTGCGGGGTCCGCGCACTTGTTGACTGGTTTTGATTAGTCGGACATGGCGGACTCAACGGACTCGGGAGGCTGCAGCTGGAAGTGACTGAGACACTCCGCACTGCATGCAGACGAAGAGCAGTTGCCACGTCGAAAGCAACGTGGTAAAGTCCTCCGTCCTTTGAAGTGAAGCTAGTGGAAAGGCTTGCTGAGATTTTTAGTATGCCCAGCTGTGTTTTCACTAGCTGGAACAGAGAGTAAAGACTTTATGCTCGTCTACTGACTGAACTCGATGGTGAAACACTGACCGCAAATCCACTTATTGAACCCAGTTATTTTAGAATGTCGCTTTGGACAGCGTAGGCAATTGAGTGATGAGATTTTCACTATGAAATCTGGAGAGCTCTTGCCCTTCCTGGTGTCTGTCCTGCCAAGCGGGAAGAAATAAATGGCTTCTAAATTTATTGAAGCTGGAAGAATGTTCAGTCTTAGCCTGCCTTAATGTTGGAACAGTCTGAGAATTGCGGTCGATTTTAGTGATGGCTGAATCAGCAAAATGGCGTGGGGCAGTGCGACCTAACGGACCCACAGTTATTTAGCGGCTTTTGTGAATGCCTTCGGAACATGGCATACGCCTGAGCTCCGCATCTGTCTAGAACTTTGGTCGGCACGAAGCCAAGGAATCCCTTCCAAGTTTTCTTTAAAAAAAATTGGAACCTACGGTACAGGCATTAGAACTGCGTACCAGATCTACCACAATTTGGTGTAGACTACTCAATAAGTTGCCCTGATATCCTTCTGCGCGCTGGCCATTAATGGAGACAGCAGGTCGGTGTCTGACATCATTAGTCTCAGTTACGAACCGCAGAGGTCACTAGCTTCGAAGAGCCTGCTGCTGTGGTGATTACCATGAACTCGTTCACATTCCCTGGAAACATTAAGCCAATTTTCTGCGCACTCCGGGTCGTAAAAGCGCCTCCTCCTGGAAATCCTTATGTAAAAGCCACCCTAGCAGCCATTCTAGGGCTGTTTTAAGCAAGCACCTCTGGTGAGAGGAGTTGGGTCCGAGGAGAGCTCCGACTGGCCCTCAGGCACCAATCCATCAACGTCCGGCCCGCGGAAAGTTGGCTACTTCCGCGTGCTGGGAATCGGCTAAGTTTCCAGCTGTTATAATGCTAAATGGAGATGATAACGTCAGTAATGCCAGCGTTACGTGCTTTCTGTCTGGAGTTGGTTTCCTGTGCAGGAAACCAGCTGCAAAAGTCACTGTGGACAAGGGTAAAGAGCGGACCTCTTCACTCGGGAACTACTTTTCGGTACATGTCACTGGACTCAGTTTGAGGAATTCATGCTGGTAGGCACAAGAATGTGCTGCGTTTTTTTCTCGGTCTTTTAACGATGAGTTATTCTCTCTCTCTCTCTCTCTCTCTCTCTCTCTCTCTCTCTCTCTCTCTCTCTCTCTCTCTCTCTCTCTCCGTCTGCAGAAATGCATGCTACAGACTTAGCCTTCCACTGGTTATTGCAATTCAACGCCCCTTGCTTTCTCTGAGCGGATGGTTCACGTTCGGCGATGATGTCACAGATGAGGCGAGCACCGTTCGCAGCCGGCCTGGAGATCGCCACTTGAGAAAACTCCAGGCAAACATCAGCACTTTGTCATAACGAGCCTGATGTTGACAGAATTAACTCGGCGCCTTTCACGAGCGCCGCCCCTAAAAGCCGGCCGCCGCGTCCTCTCTCAAGTAATTGCTTCTCATCTTGGCCGACCGGCCCGCCACCTATCGGACGGCCAGCCAAACTCGGCTAGCCGCTCCCCGGGTGAGCCGAGCCGCCGCAAGCGAGTCTCGAGGCCAAGTTTCGACATATGCCAATGAAGCGCGTCACAGCGCCGAACCAGCACGAGTGTCCGTGTCGTGTCGACAGTGCCGTCCAATCGGGGCCGGCGCAGACGAAAGGCCTTGTTCACTGGGTACCGCAGTATGTCGGGGCGGGAGGCCAGTTGGCCCGATCAAGAGGTACTTGCCGATTTTGTGCGTGTTTAAGTTGCCGATGGCGCTGATTCCCTGTGTTCAGCGAACCAGCGCTCAGTGTTCAGCCAAGATTTAGCCAAAGCACATGTCCTTTGTCCCACGGACAGGACAGGACAGTTGTGTTAAGCCAAGGGAGGTTAGTGGACCCAGGTGGCCCACTAACAGGAAACGTCCATCAGGAGGGTCCACAATGGTCAGCTAGGGTATGCATCACCAGAGCTCAGTAAGCCCTCAGATGCCCGCTGTTTTGTTTTCGTTAATCCCCCATCTCTATGCACTCAGTCTTCCTGGCGCAACAAGTGTGCTATTCGACTCTCTGTCTTCAGTCCAGAGGCTCTCAAACTGCTCAATGCTGTTCACAATAGCTCTTACCAACGCCAGACCAGATCAAACGCTCAGGACCAGACAGTACGTTCACTTCAAGGTTCTTCCCTTTCATGTTCTACGAACTCATTCAACGTTATGCAAAGGTCGCCAGTGCTTTTAGGTGTCGAAAACAAGCATATCGGATATTGAAAACATGTTTGTTTTTCCTCAGTGCCTGCCTTCTGCCTAACACCTTGTCGCTGTGCCTGATTCAGAATTCTGACTTGTTTCAGTGCGTCGGACATATGTATAAGCCGAAGCGTACACAAGTATTATGGTGACATTTTCAGTCATAACCCAATTGCGAGTATCAGTTATCAACTCACATCACATACTTCTGGTGTGTTTGGCTTACAGCAAACTCAGCAGAAAATTGTGAGGTGAAAATATAGCATTTTATCGGGAAGAGCTATCCTTTCGCCTGCTTTTTCCGCATGTCTTCGCGCTTCATGCTATGACGCACGATCCGCTTTGCCTGCCGTGTGTCCAGGGACAAAGCCAAGGGGCGTGTGGGGACTATGCCCCTTTGAGCCAAATTGTCTCACTAAATACTTGGCGATTTCGCAGGAATACGGAACAGTGATCACATATATTCCAGAAAATCAAACATTATATGTTTTCCCTGCGCTTTACATATGAAGTCAATTACGTAAAATTGTTTTATTCCTATAAATTCTGTTATATGCTAGCGACATATGACAAAATTTGACATTTGCCTCCCACCTCCCCAGGAATGTTCAGGTTACGTGGCTGCTTGTGTCATATCGTGTGTTACCTACAGCGGACAAATAAACTGGTGAAAATTGAGCCATCTCTTCATTCCGACATTAGTTCTTGATCGACCATTGAGCCAGCCTTTGCCTCCACAGCGAGTACAGACGTACATATGCACGGTGCTATTCAGGGTCCAGCCCGAACCTGGCTTTTCACTTATCTTTCTGTTACGTTCACTTCCTTTTTCCCACTTGGTTTCAGCTCAGAGCCTGAATTAAGATCTTCTCTAACCCCCGCTCTCTTCATCCTTTTTAATACGCCGCCAACTTCCTCCTGTCCTCCTTCCGTCTTCTGCTTGTTTTTCTTCCAACGCGGTATCCAGCCAACAGCCAACGGGCCGCAAGGGCGTAATGCTATTATAGGGCCTTAGGCGTAACCAGGATGTCGCCAATGAGGGGGCCAAGACAAGCCTTGACAAGCCTTGACAAGACAAGCCCCCTTCTAAAACAGAAAAATCCTCGGATCTGTTCATTTTACTTTCGGTCTCCGGTTTTTTATTTCCTTTTTTGGCGCGTAACAAAACGCTAAATTTTCAGTTCCGAGAAACGGGTCATGGCCCCGAGCCGCAAATCTGCAGGGGAGGGGACCTCTATGGATCAAAGGCTTGCCCGATACGTGATCATGTCTAACAAGAATAGACAAAATATATGAGGGCAGTCATAAAAGAACAGAAAGCAAACGACCTTCGATTCCCGAAAGTAGGCATCCACTCTGATCTATGCTCTGTCTCAGAGGGAGATAGCAGCATGCAGCCCACAACCTTGGTAGACTTCCGGATCCACTCACTGCGGATCATAGGCATAGGTGAACAAGTTCGAATTTGCAAACTGCGGCCTATTACGTCCTCCTTCATCCCGAAATACTCATTAACTAATTAGCGCACCATAGCAACTTTCTTGGGGAAAGTTCCCTGGCTGCGCCGTCTTTCCATTAGTAATTGTCACCGTCAATGAAACAGACAGAGGAATCAGAAGTCAACAATCAAAGTATGGATGAATGCTCTTCGTTGCTTCCCCTAACCGCCACCAATAGCCAAATTCAAATGTCCTCATGTTCGTTGCTCAAGACCATTAAAAAGGCTGCAGTGTTTCAGCACGACTGCAGCTATTCACATCACTCGGACTTTCCTTGTATTTTTTTGCGGTTTTATCGGATTTTAAACGTGCCGCTGTTCCGTCTAAAAACATGGTGAACTCCGTTTCTTCAACTTAAAAACAGTTTCAAGACGGGTCACACGTTTTTTATTCTGCAACCCTGAAATGCAGTTTCGCTCATTAACGACATCGGCCGGACGCCGACAATAATACTTTTCGCCCATAACGAGGTCGAGTGGTTGCCAGTTGTGCGACTCGAAAAATGTTTATAGATTTGTAGGCAAAAGCCTTCATGCCTAGATCATGTCTCAAGAAATTACGACACGTTTAAGTAGCTTTTAACACTTTTGGAGGGATTTACGGAAGTGGTCGCAAGTGGAGTTTGTGACCGAAGACACCCATTGATGTGCAAGTCATGCATGTTTTCCTCCATTTCACAGGGTTGCAACATGCAACCAAAACGCCCCTCTGGCTACTGGAACTGTTTTCTTTTCCCGCATTTTTCCTATTTCGTTTGTGATCTGCCTCGAGCTTCTGCACCGCGAAATGGATTTTGCCCCTCTCCTTATTTCATACGGGTTATTGAACAATTTTACAACGGGTTTTAAATGTTTCCTTCATTTGTTTTCTTAATCACTTTTTTCTGCAGTTTATCTCCATCGTTGTTTGGATAATGCTAGCTTCCTTTTTGGCAAAAATGTTTGAGGGCTGGCTTAAGTCCAGTGGTCCAAATCTTGACGGTAATAGGGGTGTGACCCCCTGTTATCGTCCCTCCCTTTTTTCAAAACTTTCTAGACGGATCACTTCTGGAGAATGAGAAACAGTCGACTGTCTTGTGAGAACTGTTTAGATGCATCAGTGCTTCAAACCCTTCTACGGAAATGAACATGGTCTTCTTGTGGGGTGTTCTGTTACTTGTTTGTTCCAATGATACTAATGGTCCTATTATACGATTACGATTTTCAAATTCGTTTCAGGCTTTTTAATTCCTCGCCTTTTGCCTCTTCCTCCTTCCCTGCCTGGCAATATATCGTGAAGAATTACATCATAACTATGGCGATTGGGCGTTTTTTCAGTTTCCAGTTACAATTCACTCTTCCCAGCTTGATTTATTCCGTCGTAACCCTCGTCAGCACGGAGAGGGTGCACCCTCCTTCAGGTTCATCGCAAGTTGACTTATAATGATTATTCCGGCCGCTCTAAAATCCTGCGTAGTTGGGCTTCATTTGTTTTTTACTGACTCTGAACATTTAAGCTCAAAACCTCAGCAGACCACTGACCTGTGCTCCCTTTATCTAGGACATATCATGGACGGATCATTATAAAGCGACGATCGTCACCGTACAGCAACCTCTGAAATGTTCCGTGTTACTCAGTCTAATTCGGTCTCGTGAATGGGTGTTATCAATAACGCAAGTTACTTCCGCATTTTGTCCTTACTTGGGTCAAGATCATCTCGGGTCAAAACAATGAACCGAGGTTGCTGGCCTTTTTTATCTTTGAAGGACCTTAGATGGGTCGGGAAACAGTCAGAAGCACTTATCTTTATGACAAAAGTAGTTTTAGTCGTCTTTTTCGTCAGAAGCTGTTCTTGAACCCTCAAAAAAATGTGGTTTTGTTAAAAAAATGGACCCCAAAAGTATATGGTGCCTTATAGGGTACGTTCAACAGAAACTAAGTGGAAACCAGGATCCACCGACACGATCTTCTCTAAGGCCACTTATAGGATCATTGTTTGCTTAAAAAGACCAAACATGCTATCATCCTGCAGCCAAAAAACCTTGGCTACACACCCGTTTTGGTTCCATTGATTAACCACTTCAGGTTTAGAAATAACGAGTGGATCACACCATCTCCCCCGCACTGCCGATGGCTGCCAAATGGTGATTACTGACGACGGTTACAATATTTCGTTCTTAGCTGTTTAGCCTGTTCCGCAGTCCGCATAACGCTTTGCCTTACGGTAACGGCAAGACATGTACAGTCAATGACAAAAGGCATTGTAAGAACATTTTTACATGTTTCCTTGCGATGAAGTCAGCCAAGCAGCCTGCCTGGTAATAATATCTATTAATGACTTTATATTTTGCCTGCGCTTCGTAATCATGTAGTCGATATCCTCATACTGCATCTGGACTCAATGTTTTTCGTTATTTACTCCACCCAGATCTGGACTAGCCCGTATACCGTCGCGATAAAGTAACGAACACAAAATTCCACCGAAGTAGGGGCACAGGAAAACAATTCGTAATATGCTTTGAAGTTTTTCCAATGCTGGCCGTTTGCGACCCGAAAGTAGACGACATTGCTCTGAAGCGACAGTGCAGCGGATGCTTTCGGAAATATGGCAAATTTAAAACCCACTCGATAAATGAGCGAAGGCATATGTAAAGTCTCATGGCTTCGTGTTAAGTTGTGATCGAGAAAAACACAAGCAGATTGATGTCCGGAGTTGTCGCAACCTTTATTTTAGAGCGTATGGGAAAATGGAAGATGTGGGTGCCAAGATTGAATCACCCCAGGGTTACGATGTGACGGATTGTTACCAATACATTGCAAAACTCAGATGTCAGTTGTGAATAGACATAATAAGTGTAAACTTTGACAAAAGAACATAAAAAGGCGGCCGAGGAAAACGTAAAAACTTGAACAAAAGCGCTTATTGCAGGTAACTGTAAAGGGCTCACTAAACAATATATGATGGGAATAACAGACGGAGGCGTACGCCGACTACCTTGTCAGTGGTTGCGGCAGATGCACGACCATGCTATTCTGTTCTTGAGCCACATATAGTGGATTGTTTTCGTCAGCGTCGCTCGAGCGTGAGCGGGGACCACTTTTGATTTCATCATGCTAATGCTGACTCCCCACTCCGTGGCCAGTGAACCGAACGCTTTGTTTGAATAACCAATCAATGCGGCGCATACAGGCGTCCGGGGGGCGATTCTTTGTTCTCCACTGTCGATAATATAACGCACGGCTGGGAGATCGGAGGAAGACACAGTCTGAGGGAATTTCTTCTTTGGCTGTTCCGCGTCTTCATTTACCAGCATTGCTAATTTCTGGCTCCGATGGCTTTGTCCTGGATCAGTCTTTACCCAAATGTTCTATTTTGTTTCGATCTGATTCCCAGAGATGAGATGAGAGATGAAAATACGCACCAGAATACCCATCATGCATAAGATGTTCCATAGGGATGTTTGTGTTTGATTAGTTCTTCACTTGACCATTCGGGAAATTAATCCGCCATTTTCCTGTGTGTCTCCCACCCTTTAATGAGGAAACAGGAGTGTTTTCTCATGCCCACGTGATCCAGTTGCGTTAAATACCAAACCTTAAATATTCATTATTAACCCAGTCTCGCTGAATCACATCACTCCTTGCTACCTTTTTAGGGGGCAACCCAATACCAATGTTACTATGTTATTAATTGTTGTGGTATGTTGCATGTGATCTGTTACATTGACTGTGCATCCAGCTTCAGGCCAACAGATGAAGGCCATGAGGCTAAGGTCAGATGAGGTCAATGTCCTACAATGTATCATCTCAGGGGCTACCGGACGGATTCCACCGAATCGAGCGCTAACCAATTGTCCTGCATCATGCAATCTCCCAAACCTACCAAACGACCTGGAAATCACGGCTATAACTTGTGTTGAGACGTAAATCAAGAAACATAAATCAAGGCCATGAGGATAAGGTCAAACGAGGTCAACATCCTGCAATGTATTATCTCAGGGGCTACCGGACGGATTCCACCTAATTTAGCGGTAACCAACTGTCTTGCATCATGCAATTTCTCAAGCCTACCAAACGACCTGGAAATCACGGCTATAACATGCGTTGAGACGTAAATCAACGCCGCATTTGAAAGGTGACGAAAATCATTATTTGGCCCGTAATGGTCTAATATAAGGTCAATAGAGTTATATATCGAGCCAACATGACGGAATGACTCGTATCGCACTATATCATCGTCTTCCAGCTCATATGTATAAGAAAAAAGCAAGAGAATTCAGGTGAAATGAAACAAAGCGCAAATATAATTGCCTTTGCGATGTCATTGTTACGTAATCTTGAACGGTATTGCCAAAAATTTGTATCAGTATGTCTAAAGCTGATGTGAAAAAGGGTGCTTGAAGTTCCATGTCGTTGCTTTCGTTCATCCGTTCAGATATCTCGAAAATTATTGCCAGGCGGCCAAAATTTGCCGCTGTTGGCCATTGCCAGTTCAGGTACGCTCTTATCCTGGCAGAGTAATACAGCCAAGATAGATATTTACCGGTTGGCGCAAGCCTGAATAATAGCCTCGTCCGTACATTATTTTTAGGAAAAGAAGACAAAATACTTTTCCCTCTAATCCACCACATACGCTTTTGAGCACATGTGCTGTGGAGCAGGCAAACTATACAGTGCAATTCGGAATTCATTGTGCATGCTATACTTTTGTAACAGTGATGCCAAAGAACGCCGATGAAGATAATGTAATAACATATATGATACAAATAATAATAACATGACTCAGCCGAATAAGTCACCCATGATCAATCCAAGCGTGAAGCTGCTGTCAAAACTGGTAAGAGGGCTACGCTGTCACATGATCAATTTTTCCTCCGTCTTTCGGACGCATTTTGCTGTGCACGGCACACAAGAATCTGACTCAATACGAAACGTTTGTTTTTGTGGCCAGCGGTGCGAGCAAATGTTTTCATGGACAACACGCCTTTATCCATCAGCGCGGGCTTCGCTGTAGTACCGAAAGAAAGCATTGCCAGTTGTGGTCTTCCTCACAAGAAGACTGCCTGGGTCAGTTAAGCGAAACCTCACGCCCCTAGTGGCCCCTATTTCCCCGGCACCACTGTGGCCTCCACAATACTGGGCCGTCCTCGGCCGAAGTCATTGCTACTGGCTGTCACGTACTCAGCTGGGGACGACTGCTGCTTCCGGGACCGTCCCCAGCTGAGACCACCGCTGCTTCACGAGACCTCCATAGCTGAAGACGACTGCCGCTGACCGGGCCGTCCCCAGCTGGAGAACGCTGCTGCAAACCGGATCGTCCCCAGCTGGAGGCCACTGCCGCTTCCTGGAGCCGTCCCCAGCTGAGGCGGCCGCCGCCGTCGGCCGGTCATCAGCGGCCGACAATCGACTGGAGGGCGTCGCTGATGGGCGTCCGGCGGCGGCGGCGGCGGCGGCCGGCTCCTCGGCCGGTCATTACGGCCGCGACCGACGCCACCGGCGGCCGCGCCACCTCGCCGACCCGTGACGAGCCGGCCGCCAGATAACCGCGTTATCTGGGGGCGCCGGCCGTCCGCGGCCGCCCGGACCGCCCCCTGATTGGCGCTGAGCTCGGCTGGACGCGGCCGCCGCCGCCGGCCGAATGCATAAGCGGCATCGATGGGGCGGCGATTCCGGGACGCCGACGGCGTGTCGTGAAATTCGGACGGACGACGGCCGCGGCTTACGCGGCCGGCCGCCGCTTTGTCGCCGGATTTGCGGTGCCTCGGCCTTTTCGATTGTTAATTTAGTGGCGGTGCTGGCGTGGGTGCGAAATGTGATGTAGTTAACGAGGAAACGCTGACTGGTGTCCGAGAGTGCTGTCAGACGAATTAGCAAAACCGCGATGAAGCGTCGTTGTCGGAACTAGGTCGACAGCGGACCCTCTCCTACAAGTTATTATCTGCGTTCTGGTGGGGCACTTGAATGATGTTACGTTAAAACGGACTGGAGAATCTTTACGAAACCATCAGACCGCCAGACTACGCCAGATCACGTCAGATGACAGGTCCTGACATGCAGGAAAACGTCAGAACAAGAGATTATAAACGGACAAGACACACTGAGTCAAAAGATCGACCGGATGGGCGGGGTCTGTGGAATGCTTCATCACGGACCGGACCTTTCAGCAGGTTTTCATTCGTCATGCACTCTTTCGTTTTCAAAACTTGAGGCTTAGGTTACTGCCAAATGCTAGCTGATGAGGATGGTTCTGAAACCAATCCATACATTATTAGAAATACAATGTTTCGCAATATTTAGGAGCAGGGTGTCCAAATTTCTCGTCCAAGAAACAAGGCTTTATGACACATCAAAAGTATTTCAAACTGTTGTAGATATACAGAATGTGTCCTTCCTTCCAACGAGTAATGAATCTCAAGAAAACGACATTCATACCACGTTGACAAGCTAGAATTTGCCAAAACAAAAAAAAAACAATTGTCTAGAATTTGCGAACGTTACGCTAAATCTCTTTTTTGCTCAATAAGCATTCCCCACGTAATTTGGTGACGCCCTCAAGTGACAGGATGCTTGCGGTGGTCGATGGAGCGAAGCGATGGAGAAAGAGCGCTAAGCATCGTATGCTTTCGTTTGATTGTTCTAAAAGTACTTAAAAGTACTGCTCCCGAAAGAGATGTAGCATTTAAATTGGCCTTTTACACTGGTCTCGCCCGAATTTGTTCTCGCAGTTGTAACTACACAAGCCATGATAAGTTTTAAAAAGCAAGAAAAAAACGGTTTTGTGAGACAAGTTGGCAACATTCAACAACGTGAAAGGAAGGCACGCTTATCTCATGTAACGTTGCCACCCAGTTTGTTTTTCTCGTGGCCCGATCCACGTCCAGACGGCAAACGTCCCCAACATAATTGCAATCTAAAGGCAATTTCCGTTTGGCTGGCTATCAGCGTTAGAAACCCAAAGCTAATGAGTAGGCAGAATTTTAGGAATGGAGTGTTCGCTGAGGCAGATTGCATCACACGACTTGGTGACACGCTTCGGTGATGCCATTTGGATATAATGTTCATTGGACTGGATAACGTGAGTAAAGCGATCCTGGATACACTGTCACATCCGGGTGTGTGCAAAATGTCATACGCGTTATCTTGTGACATACGTAATGGTTCTGGATGGAGTCGATTGTGCCGGTCAGATGGTCAAGGTTCCTGGTCAGGGTCAAGGTCAAGCCCCGCGGCGGCCGACTAAGTGGCTGTGTTTAGCAGGCGGCGGGCCGGACGTTTGGTTAGTAGAGACTGAGCGAAACAGGTACCAGCCGTGAACAGAAACGTAACAGTCTGACCGGAAACCAAGATCACTGGTGAAAACGGTGACGTTGCCTACATCGCAGGCTGCCTCATACGGAAGTTGGCGTGGAGTTTCAAAACTCCTTATTTACATCGATGCTCATGGGAGATACCGATGATGAATATTCGAACTTCGTTTAACGATGAAACAAAGGCGAGATGCTTAAGTTCTGGAGAGCACGCGACAAGTCTCAGAACTCTGGCAGGCAGCCGCCATTCAACTTTTCAACTTGGTCCCCAGCTTTCAAAGCAGTCTCCATCCAAGGCCTTCACAAGTCAGAACCATCCGGCGTGAGTCAATTGAGCAAATGACACAGCACAGACCCACTTTACTCCGAAGCATGTATTCGCCAAAAACAGCTTATTGCGCTCGCGGGTACTTGTCGCACATTTAATGATTCTCTCAACATCTGCCGCCAACGCAACACCAACAACACCCCGACGCCGGCTGGCAGCGTCAGAACGCACACACACGCTCAATGGAGCCTGCCTGCGGCTGGGCCGGCCACTCTGCTTCCCAATCACGCAGCTCGCCTGCTATCGAGCCTCTGGCGGCGCCTGGACACAGGCAGGCTATGGGGATTGCACAGCGCTCGGTTGACGCGCGATGACGAGCTGGCGCGGTAACAAAATATCCGTTTTGCCCTAGAAAAGCTACTGAGTGGGCGCCGGTGGCGGTGGGCCTGGGGCGGCCGCGGGCGGACCAGTCTCTTAGAGTTTCGGCGGCGGCGCCGGGCACCGCCGCGCCCGGCGCTACACCTCCGTCCCGTCGGCGGCCGACTCCTCGTAGCCCTCGTCGGGGCTCTCGTGCAGGTTCGAGTGGGCCGCTATCACGTTATCACTGAACTTGCTGACGGGCCCGGCCGGGGGCGGCGGCGGCGGCGGCGGCGGCGGCGAGCCTGGCAGGCCGCTGACGTTCGGGTCGCCCCGCCGCCGCCGCTCGACGCGGCTGTAGAGCGGCGCCTCGTCGTCGGTGAAACCGGCCGGCGGCGCCAGCGGCGGCGGGCTGTCGAGCGGCGGCGCAGGCGGGCTCGGCAGGCCGCCGCCCGGCCGCACCTCCTGCAGCACCAGGCCGTCGTCGTCGCCGTAGCGCCGCTCGGGCAGCGGCGGCCGCGACGCCGCGGAGCAGGTGCGCAGCGGCGGCGGCGGCGGCGGCCGCGGCCGGCCGCCCGGCGCCGGCAGCGGCTCCATCTCGAGCAGCTCGGCCGGCGGCGGCAGCGCGGCGCCGGGCCGCGGCTGCCGGCGCCGCGGCAGGCTGCGGTACGCGCCGGCCGCCGCCGCCGGCCCGGCCAGCTGCTGGTGGTAGGATCGGCTGCGGCCCATCGTGCCGGCGTGCGGCAGGCCGAACTCAGCCGGGTAGCCCTCGTGCACGTCGACGTGCACGAGCGGCGCCGGCTCGTCGGGCCGCCAGACGGGGCCGAGCCGCGGCGCCGGCCGGATGCGCTCGTATGCGGGCTCGGCAGCCGGCTCCGGCTCGGCCGGCGGCCGGCGCCCGGTCGGCTCCGTGTCGCTCACCACGTCCGGGTTGCTGTCGGCCGAGCGACGCGACGGGCTCGTGCAGCACCGCTGGCCGATGTAGGTGACGTGTTCGCGGCAGTCGGCCAGCGCGCCGGCCGGCGCCGCGCGAGTCGACGCCGTGCCCATCTGGATCGTCTTGGGCATGGAGCAGGTGCTGCTGGGCGTGTCCACGCCCACGTTGATGACGCCCGCCTTGCCGGCGGCGGCGGCGGCCCGCCGCCGCCGCCGCCGCGAACACCGAATCGCCACGATGCACACCAGGATGACGAGCAGCACCAACAGAAAGATGAGCGAGGCGCCGACGGCGGCCACGTAGCTGGCGCGCGCCGGCGGCGCCGACTCGGAGCTGCTGCTGTCCGGCGGCAGCAGCACGCGCAACGTATAGTTGGCCACGCTGACCCCGGCTTCGTTGGCGGCCCGGCAGCGGAACACGCCCTGGTCGGCCTCGCTGGCGTTGGCCACCAGCAGGTGGCTGCGCCGCAGCCGGCCGCCCTCCTCGCTGTACTCGCTGATGGCGTACGGCCGGTAGAAGACGGCCTCGCCGTCGCCCAGCTCCTGGCCGTTGAACGACCAGGTGACGTTGGCCGGCGGCTCGGCGCGCACGCGGCAGCTCAGCGACACGTTGTGGTCCTCGGGCACCTCGACGAACATGCTGGCGGGCGACACCTCCGGCAGGCAGGCCAGCTGGCGCTCGGCGGTGTCGCGCAACGGGCGGCCGGCCAGCCGCGGTGGCGCGGCGCAGCGCGGCGGCTCCGCCAGCGGCGCTCGGTACAGCTCCAGCCAGCGGCGTAGCTCGCGCAGCCGGCAGTCGCACCGCCACCGGTTGCCGTGCAGCTGGATGCCGTGCAGCCGGTGCGAGAGGCCGTCGCAGCTGAGCCGCGTCAGCCGGTTGCCGTCGAGCCGGAGCCACTCGAGCCGCGCCAGGTCGGCGAACACGCCCGGCTCGATCTCCTCCAGGTCGCAGCGCGACAGCTCCAGCGTGGTCAGCTCCTTCAGCCCGACGAAGCTGGCGCGCGACAGCCTTCGGATCGGGTTGCCGCTGAGCAGGAGGCGCATCAGAGCGGGCGCGTCCCTGAACGTCCGACTGGGCACCTCGGTCAGGAAGTTATCGCTCAGGTCCAGCTCCACCAGGTTGGTGAGCCCCAGCAGCGCGTGGTCGTGCACCTCGGAGATCTTGCAGCGCGCCATGTAGATGCGCTGCAGGTTGGTCAGCCCCATGCGGCGGAACTTTTCGACGGGCACGATCTGAATGTTGTTGCCGGAGACGTCGAGCACCTGCGTGCCGGCGTCCACCTGGCCCGGGATCGTCAGCAGACCCTCGTCGGCGCACTCCACCGTCTGCTTGCCGTCCTTCCAGCGGCACTCGCAGACGGCCGGACAGTCGGCCGCGGCGCCGGCCGCCGCCAGCCAGAGCACGACCAGGCGCCACGACAGAGAGCGGCGCACCATGGCGGTTACAGCCGCACCGCGCCGCGTTCGTCCCACTGCCCACGAAACATGCCGGCACACGAGCCGACGGTCGATTCCGAACACTAGAGCAGCGCGGTCGCTGCTGCGAACACTGCCGGCTCCGCGTGGACTTGCACGTGATGTTGATCTGTCGAGTACCCCCTCGGGGAAGCCGTTCCGAAGGTGACGAGACAGTTCATTCACGGCTCTGGACGGCTTGTGTCAGACTCTCGGCTCTCTCCTGAAACGACAGACCCTCCGTCATTTAGAATATTTTTGACAGCTGTTAACTGAACACAATGAATTCTGAAAGGGACGACAGCACAGAAAAAGCCCCTGATGACGTTAGGCAGGCTTGCAATACGTATACCAAAATAGCAGATATATGATCAGCTTCACAGACTGCAGCGTTTGACAGCCAACGATAGGCCTGTAGTTCTAAGATAAAAGGATTTCGATTTTAGCGACAAAAACGCCTCTGCATAAATGAGGCCACTCAGATGGTGCTCAGGCAACTTGGCAAGACATCCCATTGTTATGGGTGGTTGGCGAACCAGTTGGTCCAAACCTGCACAACAGTATTGTACTACGACTTAATATTAGCCAGTTACAAAACAAAGCTTACGTATTATCTCATAGTCTCATCATACAACATTGTAATGAAGTCACCTAGGTAACGCAAGGTAAGATACTGTCGGACCCCTATACGTGTACCAGAATAAGGCAAGTGGTGGAACAAACCTGAGACGCCAACCCGTTATATCTAACATGGGGAAACGAATCGATCGATCACGCCGGATTTTCGCAAATTCAATCGCTTATGCAACTCATTTGAACCACTCATTTACTCCAAGAACCGCGATGTGTTTTCGACAACGTCGTGCCATTTTTTTCAAGGGAGATAACCTAGTGAATTGATAAAAGCAATCAGCGTAGTCCCTGTATGGCGAATATAGATCAGGGCTGGTGAGGTCGTAGATGACGGCATCAGGCCAAAACGGCGTAATGCGCGAGAGATCGTGACCGATCCTGTAAATGCATAACTTCAACACGTTTCTCAGGGGCCCCGGAAGGGCTGATGCACGGTTCCAAAGTGTGTGCTAATAATGTCCCGAAACTGGAACATGAAGCACAGAGTGAGTGAGTCGACCAGATCGGCCGTGAACTTTGTTCTCAGGCTCTTCGACTGGCGTTGCCACCAGACGACGACGCTGTGTCTGCTTGTAGTATCTGGCGGTTGTCGCTAGAAGTCGGACCCAGTGCAGGTAAAGTCCAATTTTCTTCCTGATGTGCCGCAAAACTATTCGCCGATATTTCCTTACCATGCTCCGCTCACCAAACTCTGACGCCGGGCATAATTTGAAAACAAACTACTCCCGCAGGTTTGAGGACGTGAACTTTGCCATGGAAATTGCGGCTGCTGGTTGCCAAGGGGGAAGCCATGCCGCTGCAGAAGTTGGTTTCAGCGCGACGCCCGCACGCCGGACGGGCGACCTCACTAGTCGGCGGCGCTCGGAGCTTTCAAACGCCTGCTGGGATCTGCGGACGGGCGGGTCGATAGCCCGCGGGCAAATGCGCTTTGCGGTGCAGGGACAGCCCGCCCAATCATGGCCAGGCCTCGGGCAATGACGCCCGGACGGAGCTGACTGGGTGTGATACGCGAGTGGGTGTCGCCGCTCTGATCAGAGCTGATTCCGCGAATCACCGTCTGGCTCAGCCTCGCGGTCTGAACTGGTGATCGTCTGCGACATTGTCTTGCATGTACAGAAGTCATGATGCCGCTACGCTTAGGTTGCTGCTGCAAAAGACGTTTGGAACTGCTGTCCTTTGTCAGGTTTTATCACTGTTTCTGTCGCAGTCGGCCAATATCTGCAACTCACCAGCACTGGTAAGCACCCAAAACCAGTGTTCACGACCTGATGTGGCACCAGTGGTTTAACCCCCCCCCCCCATAATTTCCCACATCGCACTGTGCCGCAAACCTGCATCCACGCTCATCAAACACACAACGAGACTCTAGTGATCTACATTGGAGTAAATTCCGCCTCATTCCACTGAAGTACCATCGGTCTGGGGGTGGCCGCACCTCGCCGCTGCCCCGGCGGCAAGGCCGGAGCTCGCACAGCTCCCGGTACAGGGGTCGGCCGCGCGGACGGCGACCCTGCCCGCAGACGGGCCGGCCAGGGTCGATACGAACGGTCGCCGCACCGGAAATCACGCCCGGGGAGGGGCAGGCCGGCCCGGTCTGCCAGCGGCGGCCCGCGCTGATTGGCTGATCAGACGACCTGCCGCCGGCAGTGACGGCTCGCCGTCAGCTAACGGCGATCGTGCAGGAGGCAAGCGGGGGAAGCCGGTGGTTCCGTGAAAATGCAAATTGCTAGTGTACGGAATGCCACGAAAGGCCATGCCGAGAAAGACACAGCGTCTTCACGTGCTAATAGTTACGACATTCCGGAAATATACAAAATAAAGCGGACATAAAATGGTTCGTTTGTCGCTTGTCACATGGCCGTTAAAATCTTCAAGAATGGTTAGTTATTCCACAAAAATCCACAACAACTTCTATTTGGGATTACTGCCATCATTGTCACATCTGCGATTATTCGTACATGGGACACCCTTTTTTCAAAAGCATGGGAAAGGGCATTCTGTGTGGGACGCTTTGATCCCGTGCCAGCGGTCAACCTCCATGTTGCGACGAACTGTTGGTAAATTGATGAGCTAAAGGCGGGCAAGTTTTTAATTGGTGAATTGCTGAGAAAGACGGGGAGGCGTAATATAAGAACCGGCGCATCCAATGCGAGCAGAAGTACGTCAACACCAGTCTTACCGGGCGTCGAGAGCTCTCTGGGTGACAGAGTGCGATTGTGTCGCAATGGCACCGGGCCTAATGAGGTAAGTATTCAAAAAAGTCCAAACCGTGTCAGCTATGTACAGAATGCACATGCGGTTCTCAGACTTTCTTTTGGGGTTACGGCGCTTAAGCCTGTGACGAGGCTCCTGGCTGCATTCCTTTCCTAATGGATACACTTATTCATAAAGACACAGTGATTCGCAGTGGTTTGAAACCAAAGACATGTGCACTGGAAACACTGCTGGGTATAACTAGCCCACAAGCTCGTAATCGTTGGGTCGTTACTGTTTTGTAGAACATGTAAAATGACCCCGGTCATGGCTGATGCTAGTGACAACCCCCGAGTTTTATCATTTAGTACATGTTTTTTTTAACGAAGACCCAGTAGCAGATATTCCATTGGAAATAACCAAGGGAAATAACCACTTTTAAACGTTGCGTTTTATTATTTGAAACTGGAAATCATATCAAAAAAAATCTCACAGTTAGATACAGCATTCAAAGACCAGTTACACAATGCATATGGCTTGAAAAACCTTGTCGAAACGGCACTTATTCATGACATAAAATCATAACACGAGTCGTGTAGGAGGATGGCAAGTATAAAGATAAACTTCAAACAGTTGCCAAGTAGCCTAATTTCAATGCATCACTTTGTTTCAAAATATCTCGAAAAGAAGTTGGCTTCATTGAAACCTGACACAGCTTTACGGCGGCGCCTGAGCTTTCACATACTTTACGCGAACACTCAGCCAGCGCAATCCGATATCAAAATCAGACCTGAAAAAGCCTTCCGTAAGATAACAAAAAATCAAGAGCTGACGTAGCATCCATCAATGTTTTCAGGCAAGGCTACAGTAAATCCGTTTGCATTGCAGCAATACAAAACAGAGAAACAACCTACCTCGCTAATTCTTTTCTGCGGTAAAAAGTGTGTCGCTGAAATACGCACGTCAGTGGCTCATCCTTGATGTTAACGTGCGGAAAAAAATTGGAATAGCGGTCCGGATTATATTCGGTCAGGCGTTAGACGGGAGGGTGTCTGATAATTTATTTGTTTCATTTTCCTCTATATTTCTATATCTTTGTATTTTTAGCATTTTCTCTAGCGTTTCATTTCATTCCCGTTGAATTTTGGTTGCTGAAACCGGTCCCCAGCATTTTCCTAATATCAGGCAGTAGTAAGCCGCGTAATGTGATTTCATCGGCCAATAATCCGATAATTTTCAATACAGTGCAGCCTACATGCCTTCTGCTGTTTCAGCGAAGATTGCAACTCACCCGGACGTTTTATGCCCTAATTGTTTCTTTGAAACGTATTGGATATTGCAACATGTTTGATCCCGATGATTTAATTCGCTTACAGGATATGCTTAGTCCCCTTGTAATGTATTTGATCTTTTTAGCATACCTTGCTGCCTAATGCCGATCTGAAAACGAAAAGTAGACTGATCCTGAACACCGATATCCGAAAGTTTGCGTTTAAAGTTCTATAGCAGACAATTGTGAATTCAAGATCAGCCATCCAGATCTGCTATATAATGTTGATTCACGGAAGAAACATGAGTAAACAAGATATGCTTATTTTAAGTTTGTTTAATCTGGCACGGCGCGGGTCTGAACACAGACGCACATTCAGACACCTTTCTAAATGGCTCCTTATTTCCGGGAATCACTAGCCATAGGCAGACCGGCTCTCAACACTACATCAGCGGCCTAGAGGGCAGGAAAAGTGGTCAGTTTGTTGTCGGCTGGTGTTGATAAACGTTGGGTCCAGCTGAAATATTGCGGACGGAAGAAATTGCTCAACAAAGGGAAACCCTGACACCGCGTGCAGCTTTTTGCGATGGCTTCTGGCAAGAAGTTTTTCCGGCGCAAAATGGAGAAGTCACGGTTCGTCAGTTGGCACGCCAGTTTTTGACGCATTTTTTGCTGGTGGCGTCACGGACTTTTGTGCAGCTTTTGACGCGATATTCGTGCGATGGCTTACCTCAGCTCAGCTGATAACGACAGCTACTTTGAGGAAAACTCGCGACGCTATAATAAAGTTTTTTTAATATCCGGCGATTTTGAGCTCGAGTGGATCGTGGAGAATTTCGTCCTCAGTGGCAGCACCACGTCGGCCAATCGAGCTTTCGAGAACCTGCGTCGAGCCGCCACGGCCATACGAGGCTGTCGAGGGCGTCACAGATGGTGTCGGATCTCGAGCGCCATGCTGCTGAGGTTCTCCGCGAGTGTCAAAAACAGTGTCCTTTCAAAAGCGGCGGTAAATCAATGGACTTCGCCTTGCGCTAAACGGCCCCAAGCGACGTATGACGACGTCGTTTTCGTGCCTAGCGTCACGAAGAATGATCAGGTCGCCCGCAAGAAAAATGGCGAGTTCGAGGGAATGATTGGTTGAAGTCCCCAGCCACATCCAGATTTGGCTGAAAACGTGACAGAAAGGATTGCGCCTATGAAGCAGCACGCTCCCGACACGACTGCATACACTCTCAGAAAAATTTAATGGATTTCTCCCGGCACCATCCAATGTCGTTTAAATCATCTCCTGCGTATTCAGAGACCAAAGTAATTTACTTTAGGCGGGTTCCATTACGTTCTCAAAATGAGTCTCTCAGAGTAGCCAGAGATTTGAGCCTATGTTTAGCTGACGGCTGACTTAAACGCCGCAGAAAGTCGTCAGGAAAGTGGAAGAAACGCTCTCCCGTCTGATATTTTCCATTGTGTGGCTCATGCGAGGCTGGTGAAAGTGCGCACAGGCTTGTGGTTGATATCAAACGGCATGTGTAAACGGGGGGTGCAAAATGGTCTGGTTTTACGTTTGCCGTTCTGCGTTATCCCGTCTTAAACCCTACTGCCAACATTTCCGATAAAAGTTGATTCATCGCGACAGAGAGGCGTTGAATTTCGTGTTTTGCTCTTCATGATGTCGATGTCGATACATAGCAAACACACTGACAGAGCCCTCCCAAACGTTTTCTGAACGGCATCTCTGTTGAAACGAGTGTGTTCCCACAAACCTGTCCAAGCGAGGTGGCGCTTTCCGTCGTGGAGTCCAAGGGTCATTTCGTGCCGGTCTCTGGGCAACGATGAAAACACCTTCAGGACTCTTGTTTCCAACTGATTGGAGTTGTTTGAAATGTAAAAGAAACTAAACGCTTGTAAGAGCCTGCTTATTTACGGGAAAACCCGCCGTTTATCTGAACTATAATGAAGTGGTGGGGAAATTATTGCCGAATTCATTCCGCAAGATGACCGGTCGTTTCGTGACGATGCCATACCCAAGTTTTTATTGCAAAATTCGCAGTAACTTCCCAGACGAATGGTCATCTCTGTACAATTGCCGTGCTGACCTTAATGAAACTGAACAAACGTCGCTGAATGAAAAAGTAGTCCACAGTTTGTGCTAAATACAGCAAATACCTACGCCAGCCGTTGCAATGATCAAGCATACTGCGTAATCAAGCACGCAGATATTTTCGGAATGTTGCGTTCCGATACCTAATGGAAGTGAAAATGTTCCTGTTTACAAAACCTCAACGCTCTTCAAATGATCGATAAGGCCGCCGGTGAACACCTCTTTTACAGAAAATAGGTGATGGTGTTCGAGACAAGTTTGACCCATCAGTAAGCGGAGAGCTAAGCAGTCAGCTGCACGGTCTGTGGCAGCTCTGGACGGGATCTGTCTGGGGTGGAGCCGGCTCTGCGCGGTCTGCCGCAGCTCCGGGCGGGATCGACACGGGGTCAGGGGCTGCTAGGCCCGCCCGACAGCGGTCGGAGCTGCCGCAGCTCCGGCCCGGATCGTCACGGGGTCAGGAGCTGCTCGGCCCGCCCGTCAGCGGTCGGAGCTGCCGCAGCTCCGGCCCGGATCGTCACGGGGTCAGGAGTGGCTCAGCCGGCTGTCAGAGCCCGCCGCCGGCGGCGGTGACGCCGCTGACGGCCGACCGGATATCGGCGCGCCTTCTGCGAACGGCGGGCGGCCGTCGTACTGGCGCGGCGGGCGGCCGACAGCGCACGTCACGGGCGCCGCCCGGCCGGCCGGACCGACAGCCGGCGGCCGGGCCGAACCGGGCCCGACCCGACCCGGCGCCGCGACCCGGATACTGGAGCCGGCCGGCGGAGCCGCGGCGAGCGGCGGCAGCCAGACGGCGGTGGCCGCGGCTTATGGTGTCGGCGGTCCGAGTGGTGTCGGCTGGCGTCGGTTGGTGTCGGCTGGTGCTAGTGTATGCTTGTGTTGGCTAGTGTCGGGTGATATCGGCCGGCGTGGGCTTGTGTTGGCCAGTGGCGGATGGTGTCCACTGGCGCCGTTTGGTGTCGAATGATGCTGGCTATGGCTATGTCTTGTGTGGCTTGTGACGGCACCAGCCGACTGACGTCGGCTGATGTCGCCTATTGCCGACCGTCAGCTAGTGCTGGCCGGATCGCTCGTAGGGAACCATAGGCGCCCCGGATGGTTTTCAAATCCTCTCGGGAACTTGGGCCCACGACAATGGCCTCATTGGCAGACCTCCATCTCCGGATACTAAGATCTCCACTGATAAGTGAAGATGGAGTGGGACATTGATTGATGTGCGATCGTTAATTTCATCGGCTCATTTGAAATAGGCCATTTGAGATGCGGTTAATGCTAGGTGGAGATATCATGAAACGTGTGACGAAAATGTGTTTGGTGTTTCGTCATTACGGAATCACCCTAGCATAAATGATATACTGCAGCATACTTGTTCACACGCATCTACCTTAACCCGCACAGTGGAAGGGGGTTTCGCGCTAACGTGCGCTAGGGGGCGTCTAAAAGGACCCCCCGATCTCGGAAACAAAAAGAGCCAGAGACATGAAATTTTGTGGACAGGATAGGTTTATAACGATTTACATTGTGTGCAATTTTCATGTTCCTGGGTCAATATCTCCAGGGTCAAATGGAGTCAAAAGGTCAACTTTGGACACTTTCTCGGCCCGTACAGGCCATTCCGTACAGCTTTTCAAACGAAACGGGGAAAGGGTGTTTGTTTGAGCGTTAGAACGTGGAATACGACAACTTCCATTCATCTGACGTCTTGACTGAGGATTTCGGGTCGAGGTCATGTCAGGTCATTGACCTATGGCGTCATTTTTTTCATCTTTTGCGGATCAGATTTTGAGCAACATGGGAAAGCTTGAGGGCGCTACACGTATCTTTTGGCGTATTTACAGTGAAGGTAACCAACATCGGTACAGTAACCAACCAACATTTGTTCGCATCCAGCGTTTATATTTATGTATGTGTGTACATGTATGTATGTATATATGTATATATGAGTATCAATGTGCCAAATGTGTTTTTAGTAAGGTCTTTGAATGCATATTTCATACAAATCGACATGATGCAAATCAAATCTGGACCAAGCTACAAAATAGTTACCCTTGAGCTTCGATGACTTTGACCTGCACTAACCCTGGTATATATAAGTGTATCCATATGCGCACACGTGTTTTTATTAGGGTCTTTGAATACATATTTCATACAAATCGGCCGGCCGGCATGTCACAAAGCAAATCTGGACCAGGTCAAAAGATTTTTGGCCTCGACCTTCACTGGCCTTGGTATATGTAAGCGTATCAGTGTGTGTACAAATGTTTTATCTGGGTCTCTGAAAACATATTTTACACAAACCGACATACTGCAAAGCAACACTGGATCAGGTCACAAGCCAGTTGACCTTGACCTTTGATGACCTTGACCCTTATTGGCCCTGGGTTTGGGCTTAGTACATCCATCACGTATTCCCGAATGACGTCGCCTGATTGTGTTCAAGCGGTAATCTTATGTAGAACGCTAGTTCTTTCACAAAGTTCCCATTTGTCAGCGACAACCGTTATTTTCATTATGTTTGCTTGATTTCAAATGCTTGGAACATAAAAAATTTCCGGCCGATTTTCGACTTTTCTGCATCAATCGACGAGTTATTTAATTGCCATAAATGTCACAAAGTAGCAGCAGCTACCTCCGATCCGTTCTCGAGATTTTCGTGAAAACAAGTGGTAGGCACAAAAAGACCCCCTTCCAGAGCGCGTGTTATGAGCAGTGATGTTCAGTGCTTCACGCACCTCACGTCGTGTGAAATAGAAATGTAAAAATCAGGAAAATTACCTGTAAGTCCAAGAAAGACACATATGATGCGCTTTGCTATTCGACTCGATAGCGACGTTTACCACACCTTAGTGCAGGAAATAATTAAACCATTTCCAGACTGAACTACTAGTCCTTAAACGCGCGAGGCGGCTTCTTCTTTCCCTGCTTCGCCCTGCGAGAAAAGCCAAAGCGTTTTCTGGTTTAATCAACAACTTTCGCACGAACTTGGAGAGCATCTATCATTCTGATGTTCCACGCTTTTAGCATAAGAATGCGCCTATCAGAGAACTGATGATGCGAATAGCAGATGTCACGACATCAGACGTTGAACATTTCAGTTTTACCAGAATCTTTGCGATTGGGAATGAAAGGGATGAAAAAATCGTTTTAAACCGTTCAAGTCATGACAAAGAGAGCATTACGAACATCATGATCTGGCAACATATCAATCGTGAAACAGAAAGCAAGAAGAAGAATGATGGACTGAAAGGGCGGGGAGGAAAAAAGATCCAGAAAGACGTAGACGAAGAAGAAAACTGAAAGAAGGAGCAGCAAACAGGCCAAATCGGCAGCGGACGGGGCACGCAACGAGAAGCGTCCTGTGCACAACGAGAAAACTGAACTGCTAGGTTATGCCGCCAGGCTATCGTCGCGAGTAAAGAAGAAAAGAGCACCCAATGATAGAAGCCCGTGTTTATCGGTGGGCCCCGGAAGAAAACACGAAGTCGTGAATGCGGAATTAGTACGGAGACTGATGACCCTTCGAGACAGCAGTCCCTTGGTTCCGAAACAATAGGCCCTCAAGTGGAATGATCACCGAATGATCGCCTGGGCTCCTAAAGCCGCGTACGTCACAGAGACCAGAGGCTCCGAGAGCGCTGCAGAACCATAGTGGCCGGCATTGGTTGGAAGCCGATACCAGATTGCGCGCCCCTAATGTAAGCGGAACAAGGCTCCTGGAGATCCATTGGCGAGGGTGATCGAAGTACACAGCGGTAAGAAGTCCTGGCTTACATGTTTAACCCGTGATTTTGGCCGTGTCCTTACAGCTTGACAGCCTATACAACTTCTAGGAGCATGGTCCTCAGTTGTCATGTTTGTTTTACTGACGCATGTATGATGCCGAGATGACTGCAAAACGTTGCGTTATGTCAGTGCTGCCTGCATGTGTCGCTTCAGGGTGGTCCCAGTACTGGATGTGGATCCTCCAACGGCACATGTGGATTCCAGGAGCTGACAAATGGACTCCCAAGGGTTACTGTTTGAAAGCAATTAATTATCTAAAGGCGCTCATAGAACTTGTCAAGGCGATGTGACGGGTCACAAATGTCGTCTGGGGCATGGCTATATCCAGTGAGCTGACCGAAGAGCTGAGGTGACGACCCCGGCCAGCGAGTCTGGCAGTCTCCGGCGTCTCTCGAAACAACTTGCCGTTTTTCGGCGAAAAAGGAGAAACTGAACGTAACAAGGAAATGGAGAATATACTTCAACTTGTTTGTTTTCAAATTTTGGCGTCTTCCTGCAATAACGCAGGGACGTCGAGAGAGTCAGCTCAAAGTTTACGCTCTCTGGGGCGCTGTTTGGGCTGTTCATGGCAACGTATCTTCGATCTTAATTGTCATCGTTTATTTTTGAATAATTTCTGCGATATCGCACAAAATGAGACATTTACATTAAGTCGATGTACAGCTAACTGTATAAAGAATCGTCAAAAAGCATGTTTGCGTTACATGTCTTGTTCACTGCGCGAAAGTTTGTAGACTGACGATTGCACACCTATTTTATGCTGACAATTTTAAGCCAATTTCTAAACCCAACGATAACAAATCTTTCGGCTCCTTTCTTTTTCGGAGGAGGAGATAGGTTCTAAGGAATTTCCGCATAGAACTATCTCCAGGTTACGTACGTGCCTCTTCCGAGGCGAAAATGCAAAAGTTTCTGGGCGGCCGCCATCTCAATCCACACATCGAGGAAACGTTTCTCCTGTCTTCTGTTGAAGATGCCGTTATCATAATCCACAAATCTTTTATCAGCGTAGTCGAACGCGACTTACGGCAAACAAATGACGTCTTTGCTCTCTCTCTCCCTGCCTCTCTCTCTCTCTCTCCGTCTTTCTCGCTCTCTCTCTTTCTCTCTTTCTCTCTCTCTCTCTCCACGCCGCAGAAAACCCTCTGTTGTCGAAAAAAACGTTGTAATCTGCTCTTATCATCACGCCAGTGGAATGAATTCGGAAACGTACTCTGCCACTGACGCCTCGAGGCTGGAGATATAATTTCCAAATAACCTGCAACTCTTCTGGAGAATTCTTGAGTGAACTGCATTTAAAAACGGGGCAGAAATATTTCCTGCTGAGAAGAGCGCACCAAACTGCGTTGATCCGCGCGCGGACCTGTGAGCAGATACCATCCAATGGACAAGAGAACGATCCAATCGGAGGGCGCCCGTCGCGCCCGCACCGGTAATCGATGCGCAAATGTCGGCCGCATACAAACGGCCGCGAATCGCCGGCAGCCGGCGGCGCCGGCGGCGCTCGCTGCTGGCTCCGCCGGCGCGGCCGTCCGGAGCGCGTCGACTGGCGAGCAGAATTCCGTCTGTTTGTCTTCGCCAGCCTGCGGCTGAATGGCGGCTACGAGCCGGTCTAACCGGATAGATAGACTGGAGGCAGCGGACGGCGGCCGCGACTCGGCCTCGTCGGCATTGTCGCTGGCTGGGGAAGACGATCCAGCGAATTGGCTCGAGATGGGAGCCCGGTTCATTCCGCTCTGGCTGGGAAGAGGTCGTGCAGAGTATCGGCCTACTCCGGAATTGGTCGGCCATCGGCAGCTTGTTTCCGAGCCATGAGGCGGGCTGGCGGAGCAGTCCGTTCGGGAGCCGCCCGCAGGAAAAGAGTAGGGAGAGAGAGAGAGAGAGAGAGAGAGAGAGAGAGAGAGAGAGAGAGAGAGAGAGAGAGAGAGAGAGAGAGAGAGAGAGACCAAGGCCAAGAGGGGTAATGGAAGACAGGACAGAAGGGAAAATGAGAGGGCTGGCGACGCTCAAGCGATAAGACAATCTACATTGTGTGCGTCGATGCGTGTGCGCGCGCGAGTGGGCGCGGAGACGAGGGGAGCGGCCTGATCGGCCTCGCTCGCAGGCTGGCGACAAGCCCAGGGAGAGAGACAGCAGCACTATCAAAATCGGGTCGATGTCGGCCTCGGCTGCCGACGCACCCCCGGGGCGGAGCGCGCCAATGCTTTATTTGCGCGCAGCGCCGCTGCGGGAAGACCGTAAAGCACGGCGGTGGCGGCGCGCTACTGCCAAATGCGTGCGTTCGGCCTCCCTCCCTCGCCTCCCTCCGCCCCCAACCGCGGTCGCGGCTGTTTGCACAAGCGCGGCACTTCTGGCGCAGTCGGCGCGCCGAAACACGCCGGCTGACGGCTGACAGGAGCTGGCCAGCCGGGGCGGCGCCGCGTGTCGGCCGCAGGCAGACAGAGCTGGCCTGCTGAGGCCGACATACCGAACTGGTCAGCAGAGACCGACACTCAGAACTGGCCAGCAGAGACCGACACACAGAACTGGCCTACTGAAATCGTGACACCGAATTGGCCTACTGACACCGGCACACAGAAATGGTACGCAAGGGAGGACACACAGAACTGGCCTGAAGAGGCCGGCACACAGAACTGGCCGTCTGAGATCGGCAGAGGGAACGATTCGAACAGAGAACCAAACTGTTCCGTTGCGGCTGCACATCAGAACTAGACACAAATTACATCAGAACTAGACACAAATTGCCGATCTGACTATCTTTCCAGCAAAACGAGTCCCCACTGCCGGACCAAACCGACCAAATCTGTTGCCTCTCGAGTAACGGGAGTGGCGAGCCAAACTGGAACAAATAGGCAACATAGCGGGAAGTTACAGCAGCGCTGAGCAATGTCCCTACAAAAGGCCGGACGGTGGGTCAGTCCGAATCGATTTAATGGAGCGGATTTGTAGCAGTCAGTGGACGGCAGAATGTCGGGAAGGCCTTTCCGTCGTGGTAGCTCAGTGGCCCAACAAGTGCTGGACGAAGCCGTCCCGTTCCAGGAATGGCACCGTGGACGGACTAGTTTTCTTGAGGCAGAAAGGAGCAGCATCCTCACGGTAGTTCAGTGGTTTCAAGAGTTCTAGACTAGGCTGCCAGGGATGGAATAGTTTTGGTTGCAATTTTCATGGAATCTGTGCCATAGTTGTGGTGTTTGCATGGGCTTCACAGTAGGTGCATTTAGGCACAATGAAGGAAAGATAACCTATTGTTCTTCACTTCAAAGCATATTTCTCGGAAGAAAATCCATTATTCAGTAAAAGCCATACTGTCCAGCAGTTCAGGAGGACGGCGTCCATGAAGACCCATCTCACAAACCGGTCTGACAGTCCTCCCAGGTGCCAGTCCATCGGGTGGCCTGACCTCCCAGGACCCAGTCTGCCAGGTGACCGGACCTGCCCCGGTCCCGCGGATCAGATGACCGGACCGCCGGCCGACGGCGGGCTCAAGGCCGTCGTTGCCTGTGGCCCCCGGCGGTGCGGTAATTAATGGCCGACGATCGCCGGCGGCAATCCGTCATCGGCATCGATTCTCCGTCCATCTCTGGCTCGTTGGGATGGACGGCCACGTCCCCAGGTCTCGGTTGGCGTAATCGTGACGCCCGGCTGGGAGCTGCTGAGGCCACGGCCCGACACCAGACGGGCAATCATAGAGTAAGACCCTCATGTTAGGCCGCAAAAGGGTCTGACACGAGATAGGAGGAACTTTTGACGTCAGCCATGAAATTATCTTGATGTTAGATAAGAGGACGTCCATGCTCTAGATGAGAGGATGTCTTTGCCTTAGACGGAAGGATATCCTGGCTCTAGACGGGATGAGGCTCTGGTAGCATACCACAGGAGATTCGGAGTTTAAACGGTATTAGATGGGAAAAAGTCCCGTCTGGTATCGAACGGGAGGGGTCTCAAAGTCAGTGGGAAATCCCATATCAGACTTCAGAGGCCTTGGCATCTGCCAAACAAGATGGAGGTAGCAATCTTTTGTCAACCAAACAGGGGTGATGCAGCTGACAATTTCACGAATTCAGCACCCGCACCTACGATTTTGCGGCGAAGAGCCCTCGAAGTGGAACATCCCACAAGAAAGCATGCAATGCAACGCCCAGACCGGGAATTCCAGAGCTCGATAATCGGCCAGTTTGTCTAAAACCCGGTGCCGAGCCGAACCCTGGCCGGCGCGGGACCGGAGATGTAGCGGACGACAGCGCCCCGGCTTCCGCAGCCACACCATTTATAGTGGAGCTCGGCCGTCCGGGCGGCGCTCTGCATAAAGCCGAGTTCGACCCTCGACTGGCTGGACGCGCTATGGGCGGCAATAATTCACTGGCTGGTTCGCGGCGGCAGATTAATATGAGACGCCAAAGTCGACAGGCCAATTTGGACCGGTCACAGTATGAGCGGCGCCCAAATTGGCCCCATCACGGCCTGCACTGATCTCAGTTAAGGGCCATAGGCGTCCCACTTTGAGTGGGCCTACTACCATATTAATAGAATCTTAACGGCGAAGCTTGGAAAGATAAATTTGGCATTGGAGACGTTTCGGTAATAATTCGTACCGTGGAGCCTCATTTAAAAATTTCTGGTCGGATGTCCGGCCGTCGTTCGGAGTTGATAAAATGTTCAAATCTCTGCTGTTGACTGAAGTGGCACTGAATCGGAGAGCATTTGTCACGCCGCAAAATGCCAGAGAAAGACATAATATAAAGTCATCTTATAAACAACAAGCCACAGGTCAGCGTGAAAAGATAGCAACGTATAGCACCAGAATAGCGCACTGTTAAAGGCGTCCTCCCTGATGACACAGATACTTTTTCTCAAGAAAATAAGGGCAGCAAAACAACACTAGAGCAGGACAGCGTAATCAGGGCAACAGGCAGAATCAGCGGCCGATCAGCTGAAGAGCAGCAGCCCAACAGCGACCGAGCCTGGGAGCGACAGCGACATAACAGTGGGCCAAGACAGAGCACGGCCGGACTGAAGACAGCCGGATGGGCAGAGCACGGCCGGACTGCGGACGGCCGAGACGGGACACGGCAGGACTGCGGACAGCAGGAGGCGGACACGGCAGGACTGCGGACGGCGGGAGGCAGAGCACAGCCGGAGTGCGGAAGGCAGAGGCAGAACACGGCCAGACTGCGGACGGCGGGAGCCGATCATCGACCGCTGGCCGGAACCGGGCGCCGCCGACCTGCCGGTCGCTGACCGATCATGGCCATCGATAGCTCCGGACAGCTGGCGGCACCAGGCCCGGGAGCACCTTGTAATTACGCCACCCTCCTCACTGCGCTGGTCGACTGGGGCTCGCGCACTCCCGGCCGGACCCAGACCATGCTCACTTCTCACTGAATCTGGACAAACCCCGGCGGTCGTAGGCCAACGGAACACGACCAAAAGACCTGGACGGCCGGGGAAATAGCGGGAGTTCGCGCCGAGCAGGTCCGGCTGTCCTGTGTGACTCGACCGTCTGCACGGCATCGCCCCGAGGCGTCACGAGAGACCCCGGACGTCGTGCCGGCGTCCTGGATCGGCCGCACGAATCCCGACCCCATCAGCGTGCTTCAATTAGCCAAACGAGGCTGTCGGTGGCCGTGAGACACGCGAGCCGCCTCGCCCTCTCCCCTGCAGGGACTCCCTCCCCAGCAGTCCCTCCCCGGCCGCCAGCTTCGCCACCGGCCGTCAGCTGCAGCGAGGTGTTTAAACAAAGGCTTATGCATGCGGCTCTGCGGTGTTTTGCGGTGTCGTGAATACACACTGCTTCTAATCTGTGTGCTTAACTCCGCGAACATGGCACGCAACGATCCAAAATGGGGCTGGAGTGCACTGTAGAGCTGTCAGAAAATGGGGGAAAACCACTTAAACCTCGGACTTGCGTGAGCGGTGTCGTGCCACCCCGCCCCCGGACGTGTGCCATTCAAATCACAGCAGACTCAACTCGTGGCAGGCGGCGGACTCGGGAGCTGCTGGGCTTCCATTCGTTGTTCTAGGTCTTGTGGTGCGCAATACAGTTTGCGGTACCATAAGTGATTCATCCTGTAATGTGAGTAAAGGAGGCTAAATCGGTCCGCAGAAGGTAACACCAGACCAGATCCGACCCACGCTGCGCTCAGATGACGCGGCAGAACTGCGACGCCAGCGGCAGCGGCTGCTGGGCTGACCGCTGGCTCTGCAGCTGGCCGGCTGACAGGCGATGCCGACTCTATGACGGGAGCGACACCCTGGGGGGGGGGGGGCATATCAGGGGGGCGGCCAAAGTCCGGCATCGTACGGTCTCCCGAGCCGCTCTGAAGGCGCTCGAGAGCTGACCCGACCCGTCGCTCCTCGCTTGTGGAAGCCGGAGAAGTGACCGACCGGTCACGGGCTAAGCACGGGGCTTCTGCCGGGGCTGCAGGCGTTTGGCCTCTGGCTAAGGGGCCGCAGCTGCCGCTGGCAGAGCTGGAAACGCCGGCGCGCCAGCTGCGGAACGCCGCTCTTGGTAAACCGTTCGCTTGGACTAGGATCCTAGTCAGTCAGGGAGGTGTTCAGCAGGACTGGTTTACGCCATCACTTAAAAGGATTTCAGGTGGGGCAGGCTGTTGGACACCGGACTTCGCGCGGTCACCGAATGAGTCCTGCTCCCATACATCAGACGCTATAGACGCGCGCGATGCTCAATGAACGGCGGGCGTCTGATGTCTGCCGGTCTTAACTGAAAGCAGACCGCGCTTCTTTCACAACAGCTGAAAACAAATTTCAAAATTAGCTTGCATCTCTGAATGACGCTTCATTTGCACAGCTGAAGTCGCAGCCCCAGCTAACTGCCCTTTCATTCAGGACATCCGCGGCCTGCTCCAAAATCCTCGCCGCAGCTAACCCGCCACCGACGAGGGCGGTTCCGTGCGGGATCACGCAGCGCGGATCGGACGGCTTCCAGCGGCCGGCGGCGGCCATCCGACGCAGTAAACTTTTACAAGTCCTCCAGGCAAAGGCAGTCTGTGCGGCGGCAATCAAACTGTGCTGGAGTGCAGCCGGCGCGGTGCCGCGCCCGATTTACGACCCCAGATGGCTATCGCCCGGCCGGCGGCAACCGCTGGGCGGGCCAACTTGCCCGCCACGCGGCGCCTCGGGGAGACACTAGCCGCGCCTCGGGGAGACACCAGCAGCGCCTCGGGGAGACGCCGACCGGTCCGAGGCGGCGCGCCTGGCCCGGGCGAGGAGATCACGGAGGCCCCAGGGGCGCGGGGGAGACCGCAGCGTAGGAAATGTCACGGACTCGCCCGCGGTCGATACGTCCTCCGCGCCCGGCGGCGGACGTCGGGCAACCTGCAGCATCGAACTGAGCCAGGCACCGATACCAGCGGGCCTACGAGAAAACCGGACATCACTGGAGCCCCCCATCACACTGCCTGAAAAACGTGGTCAACGTATGTTCGTCTTGGTTGGCACGCACTGGGGGGGCGGGCGTAGTCTTTCCTCAAGTCCTGATTACTGCGGGAATTTCGGCCACACAAACGGCCAGAGGAGCGTCAGACTGCGCTTTCTGCAAGGAGCGTTCGTCTACAAAGTTGAATTACAGGAATCGGAGCACAGCAGGTTTGGATCGCGGCTCGCTCTCCGGGGTCTCGTGGAAGGGCAGCCTGGCAACCGCTTCTCGGTAAACCAGACACCGCAAACTAGAACTTTAATAGAGCAGCAGGCTATTCGATACTTTACAAGCGTGGAGCCTCGTCCACAAGGCACAGAAGTAGTTGCTGGAAAACTATCAAATGGCATTTTCATTGCAGCTTGCATCTGTGCAGTCGTCGCGTCTCAAGAAATTGACGACAACATTTTAAGTAGGCTTACAACAGGATCTCGACCGTGACTGAGGTAATGAGGCCCGACGTTTCGCGGTGGGAGTAAAATCACATAAAACCACATAAAATCACATAAAATTGCATAAAACCTCATGCGTGTATCTTGCATCTCGTATCATCAGCGTCCGTCACGAGAAATTCTTGCCGCGGTGAGGTAAAACATGAACGGCTGACTTGGTCTAAGTAAAATGGTTTCATCACGAAAAATGCAGCCTTAGTTTAGCCCAGTAGGCATTCCGCGGTGGTCGCAAATCTGTCTTGTGATTTGGGCCCAGTAGCCACACATATCCCTTTAAAGTCCATAAAGGAGACCATGTTAGTGTGGGAACCTGTCGTGTCGACTGCACCCAGCTCAGCAGAGTCGCGACGACCGCTCTCGTGTCGGCCTGCGGGAGGTTTGTTTTTTTGCGGAGGTCAGGGCAGGCAACAGACATGCAATCACCTTTCCTGTTGCTTCCGCGCACCGCCTGCCGCCAGCCACCGCCGACACCATATCACGCCGGAGGCCGAGTCCCAGCCAGTCACGCTCGCAAAACCAATCTGGATGCTCAGCATCCGAACGTGCTGCCGGTCCGGCCCCCCCCCCCCCCCCCCGAAGCCGCGCCGCCGCCCTCCGCCCACCCTCGTCTCTGGCCGACGGCCGGACCGCCTCGAGTCGGCGCGAACACGAAACAATATTGTTATCTGGCAGGATTCCCCGCTGGGAGGAGACGTATTGATTGGCCCAGCCGCGTGGCCGTGTCCGACACAGATTGCCGGACGCCCATGGCCGGCGGGCGGGCGGCCGGCGGCCGGCGCGCGGTCGATGTCGGTCGACCCGGCGCCGCGTCGGTAACGGCGCGTCGGCAGCAGGCGGCCGGCGTCGTCTCCGACACGTCGCCGCGGAGCCCGTGCGTGCGCCGGCGCCCTTCCTCAGACATGGCTCCGCCGCCCAGCAGGTATTCCATTACGCTAATATCGGTGGCGGCGGTGCTGGGTCGCGTGCCGGCGGCGGCGGCTTGACAGTGTGGCAGCAGCGTTCGCCTGCCACGGGCGGCCCGCCGAGGGTTCGGCGGGACGGAGGAGGTCGGCGGGCGGAAGTGATGTCAGCGGATCCGGCGGAGGGTTGTTGGCGGGATGTGGGCGGCAATGTGAGTTGGCCCACTGACGAGAGTTGGAGTGGTTGGATGGACTGCGATGGTAGACTGGTAGACGTAATCAGTGCAGAGCATGAACGGGTCGGAGGGGTCGGAGTGGTCGGGGCGGTCGGAAACGGTCTACAGTGATCCCGGCAGGCAGTTTGACCGCCTCCCGGCAGGCATACTGCCGGAGAACGGCCAATGACGCGCGGGAACGGGCCGGATAGCCGGGCGCCTAGCCCGGCTGGGCGGGTGACGCAGGTGGACGGACCACCCAATTGGTGTAAAACGCGAACAAATTACGTTTGCACGACAAACAAGCCCAGTCCAGTCAAGTGATTGCTGTGCGTCGTTCCTAACTGCTGCGCAAATACACGGAAAATTGGCAGCCTTTTGCTCGTTTAACGGCATGGAGTTGTGTTTGCAGCGGAGCGAGACGGCAGTTTGTCGTGCTAAGTGAGCGCCAGCAGGACTGACTGTGAGCGAACAAAGCTGCGATCGGACACTGAACTCCACGGACATCAGTTTTCGTATTAGCAGGACCGTTTTGGAATCATTACAAAAGAAGGTGTTTCCTTACACACACTACAGCGGCGACAAAGAATTGGGCACCATCTTACATCAGATCTCTATAGAACAGCCTCTGAGTAAGTGATGAAGTCATCATATAGTTCATGCAAGCGTGTCTACTCCTACCGAGTGCATTTTTTTTATCTTACTGCGTCTCATTGGCTCTGCCCACGTTCTTACGACATGGGGTAACCGTGTACATTGTTGGTGAATGTAATCCCTTTGATTGTTTCCCCTTGTTTTGTTACATCTCTACATCTAAAAACTCATTTAATACAATACATGGACCTGCCTTAACCTTGTTTCTGGTCTTCAGGGTGTCGACGGTAAAACATATGCCAATGGAATGTCACTGAGATCGAGGAGCAAGTTCATGCAGCGGATTCAATTGTGATCACTAACCAGAAAAATTCAGTTGGAAAATATGAGCACATCGAGCCACTGCGCATTCGACCAATGAGCATACGAGCGAGTGGCCGCGACACAAGCGATAACGCAAAACCAAAAGTTATTCCCCTGAGTCTGATGTTATTTCCGGGCGCTATCACAGCAAACACAAGGCCAATTCCCGAACTTTTGGAGCGTCGGATGTCCTGATCTTGATGAATTGGCAATCTAATATCGTGACACCAGAATCGCTATCGGATTTTTCCTGAGGAGAGTGAGCGATGCCTTCAGACGTCGAGGGGATCGATGAATGATGACTAAGTGGCACGGACTCGAATTTGACTTACGTAGGCCTTATTTCGGATAAGGATGTCATCAAGCACAACAGGATGCGACAGAACTAGGGGCGGGAGGAAATAGGCAGAAGGGTGAGGACAAGAGGGAGAGAGAGACGGGAAGACAGACAGAAGCAATGAAATCACGTGCCACGTAAAATGCCCAACTAATCACTTTCTTGATTGCAATGAACCAGCGCCTCGACTACAGCATTCACATGTTCTGCTTAACGACAGGCATCGGCTGTCTGACACGTGCATCAATGCGATCCGTGGCTTCTCAGAGTGATATCGTGTTTCCTGGCGGGCGGTGAGCCGGTGCGTTCGGCGATGAGATGATGCCGGTACCTTCGGCTGTGCCGCATGACACGAGAGTGCGGCGGGACTGCATACACGTCTGCCCGCGCTCCACCGCCGCCCCTCTGAGGGCGGCAGCGGTCCCAGCCCCTCCCCCTTATGCAAGAGATGCAGCCAAGCTGCGACATCTGCGCCGACCTTGGCTGGACCTGTTGAGTCGAGAGGTGGTCTCAGTCCCGCCCCTGAGGTCTGGCGCTCTCCATCCCATGGATGACGCTGCCGCGAGATGTGTCGGTGGATGAAACCTGCCACTGCTGCCACAAGTCACCGGCAGTGAGACCGGCGCTCGGACAGCCATGGGGACGCCCTCTGCACTGGTCAGCTACTCCGTAAACAAAGGTGTCGCTCACATAAGCTGCCGATAAAAAGGGCTCATTTCCCTGCCAGATGGCAGCGATGATTCTGAGCCCCACGACTATTTCGAAAACCCTGATGCTGTGAAGGAATTTAAGACGTTAAAAAGGAGGTTGAAACTTCTTTAACATGGGAGCGATTTCCACTACCGAGGAAAGTTTAGTTCGGGCACCAGAATGTTTAAACAAAGTGCCGCACTGATGAGATACAGGAGTGCAGAACGTCGAACAATACGTGAAGAACAGAAAGCTACCTTAAACCAGGCGTGCACAAGCAGGCACCGGGAACTTAGCCTGTATCACCATATCTCTCGGAGAACCTGGTCTCCATCCTGATCATAGCAGATCGTCCCCAGGACAAGACAGAGAAATCGCTCAGCCAGAGCCGGAATAGGCCCGCTGTAATAATTTCGTGAACCGTGAGCAGGCCATGTCCAGGACGGTTTTTATGGAAGAAATCGCGTAGAAACGACAACACGTAGCATGTCCCAGCATAGCACTCCAATTTACAGTTCAGGAGAATGTCGGTAATATTAGCTATGTACTCTTTCCCAAAACCGAAAATTAATTTTGCTGCGTCATGCAAATTCTTGATAGACGGTCGTCAGCTTACTACATTTGCATACATGTCATGTAATGGACATTAAATGAACTAAAACTGGCCCAGCTGAATAGAGGAAAACCATGCACAACACGCTCGTAAATGGACGCCACATCCCGGAAACTGCTATTTTGTGCTAATAGCGCTGGTGACTCTTCGCAAAAACGCCGCGATTCTGGCCAAGTTACGGCAGCCAAGCATTCGACTTTTCTAAATTTGGAAGCTATAATTCAGAAGCCACGCACTCTGTCTAGGGCACATTTCAAAACCAAGGATTGAGACGGCGCGTCAGACTTTGCACGGCCTAACTATAAAGGAAAGCTTGAAGATCTCGACAACAGCCTCATTCGGCAACTTTTGAAAGAAAACTTGGCTTACCGGCGTGCCCGATTCGCTTCAATTGCCTGTTGACTGGCGTCGACAAAAACACGAGGCCAACACGGAATGATGTCTTTTTCCGCCAAGGGCATCTGGGATCCTACAGGGAAAGCCGATAACTGCTGTTCTTCCCTGCCATCTCCGTGTAAATTCTGGTATTGTAGAATACCATATTTTCATACTTTGCAATACTGAACGGTGTAACGATAAGCAGAGACACAGACATTAAATTTTATGGTTGCCTCAGGATAGGACGGCGCTTTACTTCAATTTATTGAGTAGCTTCATCGTGGCCACGAAACGTTTATTGCACACTTCCGATCGCGCATTACCAGAACACGAGCTGCTTTTGAGTTGAGGGTTTATCGTGCCGTGATGCACACGACACAGCCATTTATTGATCAAAATAATTATTTTTTGGCCAGCTGCCAGTTGTGCAGGAAGTTGTCAGTGCCAGTAGGATAAATATCAATCGCTTAAGCGACACGTCTGGCAGTGCCATGCCAGGGAGGCAGACCACTCTTATCACCTGAGCTGTCCATCACGGAGGTTCAGCTTGCAGACGGGTCACGTGCAGTCAGTTCCCGACAAAACTGATAACTGCTACACGAAACCCACAGAACAGTGCAGTATAGCATGGTTAAGTTTTTTAGTTACCCTGGCTTGGTAGTGTTTTTAATACGACTGAAGATTTTGCAGTATAACAGAATAAAAAAAAAACAGAAATACAACCCCTCCTTTTAATACACGATCGTATTCTATCCAAGAGAAGAAATATGCTGTAACTGTAATTTGCACACTGTTCGATACAAATAGCACGCAACGTTACAAGCAGAATAGCGGTTGGTATGCCAGAAATTTTCTGTTTTGGTATGACCTATGATGCATTAGTGTACTTTTCTTACCTTCTGCAGTCCTCCAGTTCGCCTAGCGCAAGATGCGGGTGGTGTGGATGAAGTTTGGTCAGCGCTGTAGCTTTCCTATGAACAGAAATACAACGCCATTAGAAAGGGAAACGCTATAAGGCCTAAAATAATAACTGGTTTGACTTAAATCGGCTGCATAATCATTCATTCTTTTACTAAAGCACTCAGGAAGGTCGCATGTTTACATAACTCCCTAACTAGACACATACCGATGTTCGGTGGAAGTATATCTGGCGTGCAGCCTAAGTAAATCTGGTTTCCAGACCACAAAAATATTTGCATCCATGTTCCAATTTGGCAGACAGAGATATAGTGACCGTAAGAAAAAGAGTTAACCCTATTTCCTCACCCATAAATCGTGGGCGCATTCCCGTGTCTGTGTAAGATCTCGGGACCTTTCAATCCGATTTGATTGCAAAACAGTGGCGATCGATTCACGTCGATGTGCATAACGTTTTTATGGAAAGATAAGCATTTCGTAAGGTACGGATACGAGGGAGGGGAAAAGTAAAAAGGGACATTTTTAACTTGTTGGATATTTTTAACTTGGACCACCAATTTGCCTCCTGCGACGCCTGACGTTCCTTGGAGTGTACTGTAACCCGACGACGGAACGCCCGCAGTCATATCACGGCGAGGATTCTGACCGGGCTTCCCGTTTCCAACTGTCAATGTCACCATGCCGGACGAAGGCCAGACTTAACTCCATTGCCGTCTTGTCTGAATATTCGTGGGACATGGTCATCGGACAGTCAGGTCTCCGATTTCACACATTATGAAAGGTGGCTATCGCCATAACAGGCCACGCCACAGAACAGATCTGTGTCCATTTTCGGGGTAGGATAAATTGCCAAACAGGCATAAAACGTACCGAGGATGTCAAAAGCAGCACGTAGCCCCAGACGAAATGCGTTAGCTGCGTTTCGTGCAATTAACCTCTCCAATGCTACGGAAGCCGACGGCATTTGCGTTTCGACGCGGAGGGGCTAATCACAGCCGGGTGATCGCACTCGACTGACTGACGGCAGCCCATTCTCGTCCGCCAGGACTGGTGACCGTGCCGACGGCCGAACAAAGGCGGCCACGAGCCGGCGGCGTGATTCGCAGCGCCGTCTCTCAGCTGGTGACAACAGAGATGAGCAGCCGGAGCCGATGAATATCAAACAGCCGCCGGCGCCTCATCAATAACGGCACGTGGCAGCCGGCAATTATGCAGGAAAGCGGCGTCCACCGAAGCGGAGGACTGGCTCTCCGCCCGCGCCAGCCGAATGACATCAGACCGGCGGTCTGCGCCGAATAGAGAGGCTGCGGAAAACCACCAGACCAGAGGTCTGTGCCGAGCAGAGGCTGCGGAAAACCACCAGACCAGCGGTCTGTGCCAAACAGAGAGGCTGCGGTGAACAGTTATCGTCCCTGTCTGAGATGTGGGCAGTGGTATGCGGCAAACCACCCCATCAGTGATCTGACCCTAGCAGAGATACTGCGGCCGACGCAGCCCAAGCACAGACTGTACTCCGGCCACAGTCCAAATGGTACAGACAGAGATCTGAGGTAGAACACCCCACCATTGGTCTGTACCGAGTAAACAGGTTGCCGCTGACAGCGATCACTCCCGTCAGGAAGATAAGACAGTGTTCTGTGAACGATACGGAGAACAATGGTTTAGCCAGGGCTGCCAAAAGGCATGGACCTTAGCGTGAATGGCACGGAATAACGTTTGATATGACATGCATATGTATGCAAAATGTTCTAGACACGAAACTGCAGGCAAAACTCCAGAGAACATCCGACCAAATGCATACGCGAACAATCGGAAAAACATTGCCGGAGGACTATAAGTCTATGAAAGATAGTGGGCCCCACTGAATGACGGAGTTGCCTATAAAGCATCGTTTTAATTTTGAGAGTTTCGTGTAGCTTTTGCATTGTAAAGCGGCACTAATTTAACCGTAATGGCGTTGAACTGTCTGGCTTAGATTTACGCTACGCCGAACACAGCCGAGGCGCATAGCAGTAAATATGAAGCTAAGCAAAGCCAGTTTCGAAATGATGATGAAAACAGGTCTGCGCGGCACAGAATTATACAGAGGCACATAAAAATGAATATTCATTGCGCTTCGTCAAAGCTCCCACAAACAATCGACGACTTTTTCCGCATTGGTTGGCATATCCAAAAAGAAAAATTGACTTACGATGTCTCTGCAGGTTGTCAGAATACCTAGAGAAAAGCATGTTCTCTCACATTCCCTGAGGGAAGCAGACACGTCAGGGGTCCTTTCATTTCCACGGCCGACAGTATTCAGGTCAGCGAGTCAGAAGCGAAGCTCGGCACGGATTGTTTGATTATTTCAGCAGAAGCCACGTGTAGAGAAGCAAGTGTGCTGCATTTTACAGGGCATTATCTAACATCGTGAGCCACCGTCGAGATTCCGGCGGCTCTGCTTGCGGCCGGTTCGGGGGAAGATGAGCTGAGACGGGGAGACGCTGGGACGGGAGATGGGACAGAAGATGTGACTGGAGATGGGGCGGGAAATAGGACGGAAGATGGGGCGGGGACGACAGCGGAAGGGCCCAGCCGGGACGAGGGACGGACGGGACGGGAACGGGATGGGGGAAGGGATGGGAGGGGTCGGGCCGAGCCGGAGGAGGGGACGGACGGGACGGGAGGGGTCGGGCCGAGCCGGGCCGATGGAAGGGGACGGACGGGATGGGAGGGGTCGGACCGAGCCCTCCCATCCCGTCCCCGGCCAGGCCGCTCCCCCTGGATGGAGTCGGCCGCTGATCACGAATGACAGGCGGTGCCGCGCGCTCGCCGACAGCCGAATCACTCCCTACCAGCCGACCCAGCCCCCGCGACCACGCCAGCTCCTGATGGCATTCTCATTAGATTACCGCCATTTGCCTCTCTTCAAAAATGCCGTTTACGCTCAACATTTCCTGCTTCTTAAGGCGTGCAATCAGCATGTCTTGGGTTACGTCAGTTTATCAGCATTTCGCTTGGTTAACAAACACTTCCGACAGAAACGTTCGGCTGCAATTTTCCGCAATTAAAACGGCCGCCAAAATTTTGGGTTTCACTGTCAATCAGAAACAGACCATGAATATTCTAATTTTCATAAACGTTGGCAATCATTCCCCTACAGAGCTGGCCACGCAAGTTTTCCTTCTAGCTTCGATACATTGACATATGCCAAAAACAGCGCACCTCTTCGCCCGATCATGTACTTGGCATATGGAGCTGACATACACGGACAGTCGTGCAAAGTAAAGCAACGTCTCGTCTTCAAAGAGACAGTGTTTATTTTGGACAATGTTTAGGTTTAAAAGCTTCCGGAAAGCACATGGAGGTCCCAATTTAGAGCGTGAAATCCGTCTGCTTCAGCTTCCCAAACACTCAAAACGTTGTCCTGAACTTAGGCTAGGTTTGTCATCCGGAAATCATATGGACATCAACAGAACCAAATATTGATAAGTAATGAAAACACATGTCTATGATTTTGAGGAAACATAATGGTAATTACTTCCTTATCAAATGCTCATTAACGTAACACACAAATAGGGAGATCAGGCAAACAAGGGCGATGTATAGAGTTCAACATCTTTACTTGCATTCATAACATTATCTCAGTGCCATGGACGCTCGCAGTTTCAATCAAATCCTGACCAACTTCATCTAAGACAATTAAAACATGGTCAAAATACCACTATGTTGTCATCAGTCAAGCCTGCACCACGTTTGCCAAACTGGGTCCTCTCAAGTCGATACCAAGGTAGACGAGACATTACAATAGGGCCGAAATTATCTCAACCAGTTTTCCCCGGCCTACCTTCTAAACCTGTGCTGAGCTAGCAATGAAATGTTTTCAAAATAAAAAATGAGATTAATTAATTCAGGCACCTACAGCCTTTACCATAAATTTCAAGACCACAACTTCGAGGTTTAAGTTCTAAAACAGTGCTGGGCTAGCGCTGAAAAGTTTTCTAGTACAAAAAAATGAAATGAATTGATTGAAGCACTTACAGCTTCTATTGCAAATTTCGAGGCCATCATAATTTTGTCGGTCGGCAGTTCCCAGAAATAACCATTATGAATAGTCGACCTGGGACCAGGCAGTGTCTTTAAGAGAAGGCTGGACATCTCCTGAGCTCCTGACCATTTCATGAGCAATTCGTAATACTGAAAATGAGTTTATGGCTGCTGCCAGTTCTGAAAAATATGTGCCGATGTAAATGGAAATATAAGAATTAAATATTATCTTGGTGCTTGTGTCTTGTGGTAAGACTATCAGACTATCAGAGCTTTACGAAACAATTCTGCTGCCCTGTACCGCTTCTTCCTCACATAAAGAAGCCAACGCAAAGCCACGAGGGTGATTCTAACAGGATAATTACACATACCTGGGGTTTATCACCGACCCAAACGTCAACCGAAACTATACCGTCGTCCCATTTCTTTAGAATCATGTTCAATTTCACAGTGTCTAATCTAAAGTCAGACTCACTCGTCTATTTTAATATGCACCGGGATTAAAATGGGCTCCGGTACTTAAACGCCAAGGGAGGCGCAGATATGTCATGAACGTTATGCTAACAGAGGAGATGTTTTTAGGCTTTTCTGTCCAGCGCGATTAGAGTCTATTAAAATTTTAACTTAAAGCAGACAATATCACAGATCACAATTGCCAGTTCAGAACAAATGATGTTTTCCAGCACGTTGTCAAAGAAACCATCGCTTTTTCTCAGTGGACGACAAATATCGGACAAGGATGCTGAAATTCCGAGCTCGACAGTACGCAAAATGTCGCAGTGTTGTGCCCGAAACCCTATTATCAAGCCGCGGAAAATTGAACCAGTCTCTCTAGCCGTCTACTTATTTCCCTGGCCCGAAAGCGACCAGCAGCGTGAGAGATTGTAATGGTAATGGCCTGGACGGTTAAATGCGCCGCTGAATAAACTAGGAACGGCAAAATTGGACCTATCGCTCCTTTTATCGGATGAAGACAGAAGTCAAGAACGTCGCCCTGAAGTTGTTCAAATAACACGCTCCAACAAACCCATACTCGGAGATTGCTCTTCACTCTCAGCTAATGGTAAGAACTGGGCCCGGATGACGGCCAGGCCTGAGTAAATCCAATGGCTCTCCTGCAGCCAGGATAGTGCCGCCCTCGGCCGCCAATGGCACTATTGACGTCTCGATCATCGCTGCAGCCGAGCCCTGAGCCTTTGATTAACGGTGAGCCTCGCAGCCGCTCGCTCAGCTGGAGGCAAACGTAAGGCGAACACATCCCTCAAGCCTCGCTCCGCTGCCCGGCGTCCTGTCCATATTGCAAAAATATTAGACGCGTCAGCGGCCTCCGGCCGAGAAGTTTTCGGCCGATTATTCGCTGCGTGGCGCGTGGGCCAGCCGCCGATGGGCTGGCAAGTTGGCCGGCTGAAGGCGCTCCGAAGACGCTGGCATATGGCCGCAGGCCGGACGGGCAGTGCTGTGACTTAAAAATATACCCAAAGAGGGTAAATAACACGTACTTAAAACTTGCGATGTTCTTAGGTCCCATCTGAAGTTTGCAAAGGGATGTCTTTTGCCTTCACAAGCCTTGTCCCCGGCCCCAGTGACCCTGTCACGACCACGACATGCGACACAGATGCGACACAGAACGAGATGGCGTGCTCATGCTCATGTAGACCGGGAGGCCCGCGTGGAAACACGAAGTGGTTGGGGTCTGTGCACGGAAATCTGAGCGTTTAATAACTAAATTTGATGTATGTTGCGTTTAGCTGACATACCAATAGTTTTATCACTAAGTTTAAATTTCAGATTTCAAGACATTTTGCCTCGGGAGAGCACAAAATTATTTAGAGTGGCTTCCTTCGGGCGACATATCGAGAAACACCAGATTTACACATGTGGCCCCGACATTTTCCTGTTATATGATACATCAGGCATCTTGTGCTCCCAATGGTAACATTCCGTTGTAGCTGGAAAATGGAAGACGCGAATATTTAAATTGGAGTAAAATGGGTTACATAATGGGACGTCCAAGAAAGCCTCCAAACTACCAGATGGCTTTCTATGCCAAAACCTCCAAAGTGCCATGTGAGTAAAAACAAGACGTCTTGCACAACTATTCATTTCTTAACCCTATTCCCGGCAAGGGGGGCTAAATCCGCCCCCTCGGGTTTTTTGCCTGCCAATTCCAGGATTTTTAACGCAGCTTCACGAAACTTGGTGACTTTTCCTATCTGTTTTTTCTACGTGCCATGCGACAAAATTTCAAAATTCTATTTTGGCACAGGGGCGGAGCCAGACAACGTTTTCGGGAGGCACCTCAGGCCATTTTTGGCCATGTTGAGGGTAAAAGGAAAATGTCTGCCAAAAAAAGCGTTTTTAAGATAGAACTTAAAACTTTATATGGATGCATAGCAAAATAGTTGGGCAACATGCAGATACAATTTTCTTCATTTGAGGTCACTTTACAGGGTCAGGTCAGGTTCAAAAGTCAAAATTTGGTTTTATAGCAATAATTTCGACGCTGTTTTTTTCAAATGCCAACCCGGAATATATATGACGTAAAAACGTGACCTCTACTTGTGTATCAAGTTTCAGCTTGATATCAGGTCGGGTCACGGAGCTATGGACCTAAAATGTCAGTGCTCGTGCCCTATATCGCAATAGCCATGCAATGAAACCTTTGAAATAGACTAAATTCAAATGACTGAAAACGTTTAAAGATAACAATACATGCACACGAAATCATTCCAAGTGGCTCCAAGGTAGCTGGAGATCATTTAAGGTCAAAGGCCACAAGTTGATCTGAAGAGCATGTGACCATGACAGTTCCCCCTTTTTCATGTCCCTGGCACCGCCTACGCTAACATTATGCAAACATTGTAATGCGAATTGTACTTCTTTACCATAACATGACTAGTAGAAGCCAAAAAAGTGTTTTGCCTTTTTTGTCCATTCAGTTGTTGAAAAACTAATCCTCCTATTTTTGAAACCCTGTGAACGCCCATGAATCTTCTCAAAATTTCAGATGTGTGTACCAAAGGTAAAATTCTTATTCATAATTTCTCGATTCATGCCAGTTTCATTGAAATCGGTGCATAAAAAAACGGAGTTATAAGAAGTCCAAAAATACTCCTTATTTTGACGTTTTTGCCCCCTGTATCCACCCCTTTCAAAATTTTGAAAATGCAGTTCGCTTAAGGCAAATCGAATGCCGTTTGTTGCGATGATATCGGATGTGTAGTTCTCGAGATCTCAGGGGAGGGCCGAATCCACCCCTTGCCGGGAATCGACCATACCGTCTAGCCATCCGGGAATAGGGTTAAATTCATACTCACGTTTTAGTTTCATACCTTAAAACTTCGTATTTTTGTACGTCCATGCCAAAAACGATATTATACCATTATTATACGTACGTTAATGGCAAACGCAAGGCAAGTCCTGGGCAAGGATAATCAATTGTTGGTACAGATCACTTGCAAGTTCTTCTGAAATGATCACAGTCAGAAGAAGACTAAAGCGAGCAGCTTATTTGAACTGACAACAGCAGATCAGCCTCAGTTTTTTTAAGTATGTGCGTTCTGATGCATTCCTGGACTCAAATTTTGTCCAGCTTGTGGTGCTCAAGTGCTAGCAAGGCACCTCGACTGCAGAAATCGCACAGCACACGCTTGAAAAATTGCGATAAAAGAAATCATAGTCATGGGTAATCCATTTCATGCGTATGCTTTCTAATATGTTAAGTTTATGCGCCTCGTTTGCGACGTCTGCGCAATCAAGCTTGACTCCTTGACGTTCAGCGCCATATAGCATTTTCTTAAACATTAGTAGGATCAGTAACTGTTAGACCTATTTCCTGGCAATTTTTCCTGTGAAGCACCATAAAGCTAATGTTAACCATCGCCAGTAAAGCTGGAGATGCATTACCCCGCCCCGCCATTTTTTTCCAAGTTGACTCTTAACGCCTACTATGATCCCTGTGCAATTTTGCATAGCTAAGTTTCAGGTGTTATTTACGAATTTCCCGTAAATTTTAGGCCAATACTTTTCCCAGTCACTGGTGCATGACCGCTTTACCGATGGTCTATCGTGAAGAAATTTTGATATCGCGATGATCGTCATCTCGTAGCAAACGTTACATTCCGTGTTGCTCACAGTTATTCAGCATTGTGCATGGCTGTCATCCATACATAAAGTATTAGTGACCACCGCACTTGGGTCCTTCCTTGGGTCAAGATCATCGTGGGCAAAAATCATGAATGCAGTTCACTCATCTTTTGTGACATTTTAATGGTCTCGGAAGGACCATTAAATATCTGAAGGCTCTGTTTCCCCCTCCCCCAAAAAAAAACAGGAGACCCAGTTCTTATTCATTGCTGTCGTATAAAATGTTTTAAGTCCCTCAAAACCGCACACTGGTTTCGTTACACGACATGCGATCCGATGAACACGAGAATCTAATGACACGACCCCCTTTCAGGCCATCTGTAAAGTCATGTATCATTTAAAAAGGTCAAACCTGATAATTTCGCATAGCCGAAAGAGGAAACTAAGCGTCTGTTTTTGTTTTATTGCTCTATAACGCTATCTTTGGAAGTAGTTGGGGACTCGCACGACTCTCCCCCCCACCATACGGTCGAAATGGCGAATAACAAAGTGGGCCAAAATTATTATTCAAAGCTGGTAAGACCGCCGCCAATTTAGTAAGAGCGTTGCTCTACCTGCGTTGTCGGTTGTTACAAACATGAATATCAGAGGGTAAACGCTAAATCCTGCTTTCCGTAAAAAGAACAGCGTGCTGTAATTACTAATGTAACTAAAGACGACAAGAAAACAAACGCACTGTCACAGATTGGCAAACATTCGCGGGCTCGACTATACGTGTTTTAATTTGTTTTCACTTTTATGGCGAATTTCTGAAGAATATTCCGTGATAAAGCAAGCTTATCGAACGTCCGTAACTCCCTCCCATCATGAACAAAGAGCATCACTTTTCTGGCGGGCATGCTAAATGAATTCGAACTCGTCACTAACAAATTAATACCCCACTGTTAAATAAAAGGACTAAAATACATGGAGGTTACAATTGCCGCGAAAGAAATTCAGTTACATATTGCAAACATCGGTACTTTCAGCAGCAACAACTTACATTTCATAACTGTGGTGTTGACCAGCATAGCATTGTTCATTTTCACAACTATGTACCTTCAGGCCAAACTAGAGTTTCCACGGACTGCTGTAAATCACTTTGCAAAGTGCACTCGCATGTGACTATCATGTCATACTATCAGTGGGAAGTTAGATAATCCACTGAAGGTCATTACTTGCTTCCGAGCACAATGGCATGTCAAACAGTTTCTTTGAACCGCTGAGGCCGGTCATGGTTGTCACCTTTGATGTCTCTTCGGATCAAGACGTGAAACAGCATAATCTGATGCCTAAACCTTACCCCTTCCCTAAAGGCGAACCCCGAGAGGCTTATCCGAAAGACGCAAATCTTCATTCTGGACGCAATTTTACGAGTTTGTAAATCAATGCGGTTTCTATTCCAGGCTTACTTCAGAAAGCACCCAGTCAGAACCACACAAACACACACGCCAACAACGTGTCGCCGTACTGTTGCCGGTGCGCAGTATTCGACATCATTCAGCGGTGTCTTCTCTTCCGGACAGCACGGCCTGCGTACCAGTAACACCCCAAGAACACGTCTCGCGAGGTCCGCCTATTGAGGTTATCGGATTAAAAGCCATAGGGACAACATACCTGTCGTGGGAGCCGGACGAGATTGCCCTTGATTCATCAAGAACGAACCCGAGCCGGGATTTCGTCGAACAACTTACCAAAACTTTTCGCGTGTTATTAGCCGGATGTACCACGCGTGTTGAGCAGGATACGCGTGCGGGGCGGGACGCGCAGGGGGCTGGCAGACAGAGATAAATGTGGCGAGAGGCAGTCTCACGCACCAGGTAATGCACGCAGCAGTCGAGATACGAGAGATGAATAGCTCTCGAGACGCCGCCAGCCTTTGCAGTGAAGGACGAAGAGAGAGGGTAGTCTGCTGCTGCAAACTTCAAATGGTAAACAACGGGCCGCCGCTGCAGAGAGTGTTAGCCCCGACATCACCAGAGGCTCCCGATTGGTGTCTGGAGACCGCGAAAAATGGCCAGCGGGACGGACGAACCGCGTAAATAAGGCGAAAACCGTGTCTTGCTGTTGATCCTAGACTTTCGCTTTTGGCAGTATGCTGCTTCATTTGTAGCTCGAAGACGGGTTAGCCGGCGTGCAAACTAGAGAGAGCTCATCGTTCCGTATCCTGGCACGTGGCCCGGGGGTTAAACAATTTTGCGAGGCTTACACGCTGCTGCGCGCCTTGCCTGCAAAGGTTTTTCACGGGCTTTGGTACCGGCAAGTCGCGAGGCGCTAAACAAACTTACCTGAAAACCGATTTGGCTGTTTCAGTGAGTAGCTTAGTCCGGCTCTGTCTGGCGGAAGTCAGGGGCTTATATATATAACGGCATCACAGCCCATATAGTTGTACGGTATTTTTATCGCACAAAGGGATATCTTTGATTTTCATCCAGTTCATATTTTTTTCGTCTAGTTTGTATTTAACTATCTCCGGAGGTAAGGATTTTTGCACAATCGCCCGAGGAGAGTAGGGCTGCGACCTAATGTCCGTTTCGCTCCTAATGGAGATAAAGCGACAAAGCTTCTTTCATTTCTTTTCTAATGATGCATGGTGTAACCTCTTCAGGTCACCTGCTGACCCCTCAGATCACGGCACATGAGAATATTATGCCATTTTCCCTGCAGTCTCTGCAGTTATCGCAATAGTTTTACATTAGAAGGGTCTGCAGGACACATTTTTATGGCGACTTGGTGTCCCAGATGCTTAACTCTTGTATTCAGTGGCTGGTTTTCCAGGTCAAGGTCAAGTCAACGAGAGGTCAAATGTCATTACCATTTTCTGTGACGCAGCTAGTGCTTAAAATCATGGTCTGCTACCACAAAATAGTGTTCTGACCATGGAGTGGAGTAAAATACTTGCCATCATTGAACTCAGTGCCAAAACTTAACCGAAAGCCGGTTCAAATAATTCTGAGGTCAGATAAGGTCAGTGATCTCACTTGACCTTAGACATGTCACTTACTTTTCAAATCCGGTATGTCGTCCAGCATAAACCGAAACGCTCATGAATCACCAGCTGTGATTTGATGATCATAAACAACAACAACAAAAAACATATCTCTTCAGACTTCTGAGAAAGAATCCAAGACGTAGGAAACGTTTCCAGAACGATCTGGAAAATGGACTTGCAACGACTCGGGAATAACGTCGTAACTCGGCGACCTGACAAGATCAGGTAATAACCTTCTCCGGGAAAAGGTGCGAAAAGGACGTGAAGTCTGCTATAGCAAGTATCAGGTTCTTGACGGGGCCATTAGCCGGCAGTTCCAGGAAAAAACCGCCATGGCGGGGAGGGGAGGGGGCGGCAACCACCTCTTTTCCACCGGCGACAGTTCATTTCACTACTGAGAATAAATGCCGTCGGCTTCTCTTCTCGCCTCCCTTTTGCATCGGCACAACTTTCTGAAGTCTAAAGAGCAATAGAAAATATTGGCTGCACCTGACAGGCTCGGAGGTGACGCGTACCGATGGGCAGTTACTCGCTGAATACAGGTAGACAGTACATACGGATAGGCATTACGGATAGGCGTCACTCGTCGGACGGGAGAATCACTCCCCCGTAACCGGAGACTATATTGGCTATGGCTGAACATCCTGCTTGTCTACAGGGTGCACGTGAGAATGCGTCGCACGTTTGCTGCACAACTCAGACGTTTTAGAAGCAATCCGAAAACTTTCAGGTCACTTTCTGAAGACAAACGAATGCTTCGTCACATAATTGAGACATACCGAAAAGTGCGCCTTGTTGCTCTTTCGAAGACTTCGCTGTCTGACCTGGACGTAAATTTAGCGGAAATGGTGATGCCGGCAAGACAAATTACCATATCTAATTAAAAAAAAGTCATCTAAATGCAACTCATGGTTAGTAGTCACACTGCGTCATCTTAATCCCACATTAGTCGAAGGCAGTGCGGAACTATCATTTCACGGTGGAGTACTCCCAAACATTAGTGTCTAGAATCCCGTGGGAGCCCTTGTTTTAGTGATGTTGTCGCAACCGTGGGTGTTTTAGCAGTTTTAGGAACGATGGCGCGGTCACCTTTCTAACCGGTATTTGCGCCGATCGACGTGACTTCAGGCCCCGCATCCAGCACGAATCCATGGCACGGAGTTAATATCCTGCTTTGGTTCCAAGACTAAAGGAACATGTTTAATGCGACGCCATTTTCCCCAGAGAGAGAGAGAGAGAGAGATCACACCTGTCTTCCTTAGCATGTTACATGTTCACACCTAATCCGCCACCAACCCGGAAATCTACTTACAACAGTGGTTTTCCATGTTCACATGCAACGGCGGATATTGTGTATGGACATATAATCTGGAAGTTGGCTACTAAGATAACTTACAGGTGCGCAAGCAGACTCTAACTTGGTAAAACAGACATAAATGCTTTATCCACTAGTCATCATCTAATGTTTAGTACCAACAGTCGATCAATAAAATAGCCTTCCTAAGAAAAGCCCACCTTCCAAATCGTTCACTGGTCGTATAGTACGGGGCGTTCGGGACAAATGTAGTTGTTGAGACAGGTATAGAGCCTACTTATGGTTCAAATAACTCAGGGTATCGAAACAAGCCTTGAAATGGAGGCGCGATTTACTGAAAGGATTCTAATGTAAAGTCACTATGTCCTTTTTAAACGAATGATGATATATATATATATATATACATACATATATATATATATATATATATATATATATATATATATATATATATATATATATATATGTGCAGAAAGAGAGGGAGAGGCAAAGAGGTAAGGGGAGAGAGAAGTCGAGAGAGGAAATAGAGAGAACGGGAGAAAAAGTACCCCGTCCATCGTTCTCTTTCTCCCCTTCTCTCGCTCTCCGTATCCCGCTCTCTCTTGTGGCGGCCTGATGACCAGCCCGTCCCAGTGGGTCGGCCGGGAGCCCGTTTCCCGGTGTCAGCGGCAGGCCAGCGCTCCCCGGCAGCGCCAGTTCACAGTGGTAATAAGCTGGCCGAAGCGTGCCGATGACGGATGGCCGCGCGGCCCGGCGCTCCCGGCCGTGGGAGCCCGGCAGGGCGGCGGCGCGTGGCGGCCGCACTGTCTCCCTGGGAACGTCCGCCGACCGTGACACGACCGAACGGCCGGCCGGCCGCCGCCGGCTCGCGTCCGTCCCACCGGCCCGTCACGGACGCCGGCCGCCCGTCAACGGCTGCCTGTCCCCCGTCAGCAGGACTCTGACCAGCTGTCGGCAGGGCCCTGATGGACCGCCAACGGAGTCCTGATCGGCCATCAGCAGAACTCTAACCATCTGTCAAGAGAACTCCCATCATCCGTCAGCAGAGTTCTGATGGACCACCAACGGAGTTCTGATCGGCCGTCGGTCAACAGAGCTCCGATCGATCGTCAGCAGAGTTCTGGCCGCCCGTCATCAGGACTCTGACGAGCAGTTAAGGGAGCTCTGACCTCTATCAACATGGTCCTGACAGTCCAACATACCCTGGCTGCCTGCCAGCATTGGTTTGATCCTCCGTCTACGGGTATGTAACCCCTAGTGAGTAAAGGCATGTCCAAACGCTATTCTGTCCCGCTCACATCAGACATCCGACTGAGCTGTCGCGGCATTTCCGGCCATACTGAGCGTCAACGTCGTGACTCCCCCTCCCCCAATCAATAGTTACCGGCGTTACACGTCGCCCCCCCCCCGCCTGCCGCAGACTCGCCGCTGACGGCGCGATGTCATGCAGCCAACGTTCGGAGGCTCCGTGAACTCTGCTGGTTTTGGCTGGCTGGTTTGGTTCGTTTTGGGCTGGGCGCTCAGTCATTTTTACTCAGGTGTACGGTGTCCAGTCACCGTATGCGTCACCGATCGAGAGCTGGCGGCGTCGAAATTCGAGCCCACAGCCTTGTGATAATGAGCCCGAGTCTCTACCACAGAGCTAACAAGGAAGGCCCGTTAGAGCTGGCTCAGGGCTCCTTGCCGACCAAACCGGTGTGACTGAGTCGGCTCTGCCTCTGACTCCGACTCCCAGCTGACCAGGCCGGTACGGCTGAATCCACCCTGGATTGGGTTCTGGTTCTGGCTCTGACCTGGGTCTGGCTCTGGCTTTGACCGACCGGGCCGTTGCAGCTGACTCGGCTCTGGTTCTGGCTCTGGCTCTACCTGACCTGGCCTGAGCGGTAGAGTCGGCTCTAACTCTGATTCCGGCTCTGGCTCCGGCTCTGGCTCTGACTGACGGGGCCGGTGCGGCTGAGTAATGACTGGCTGCCGGCCGAGACGGCTTGTCTGCCCCGGCCGGCGCCCACCGCGTCCGAACCCCTAATGCAGCCAATGAATCCTATGGAAATAGCGCGCAGCGGCCGATGCTCGGCGTCGGCTCCGACCGCTCGGCGTCACAGGATGGCGGTTCTGACTCAGGCGGCGCCAGAGGGTGGCGACTCGGACGCAGAAGGCGTCACAGGGCGGCGGTTCTGGCGCAGACGGCGTCAGAGGGTGGCGAATCTGACGCACCCGACGTCACAGGGCGTTGGTTCTGACGCACGCGGCGTGCCGAGACAGCGGAGAACATTGGTCAATAGGCAGAGCGGTTGAGATGCGTGAAACATTTCCAGCCGCGGCACCTTCACGGCCGCGGAGCTAGACAGCAGAACGTTTGTCGGGAGAATATCGACCCCAGCAGTAGGTCTGTCCATCAAGCGCTGATTTATTCAAGGTTCGCGAAAGCAGAGAATAAAAATAATTTGATCAAGGTTAGCATGAAATGCGTCAGTATCTTTGAACGCGTTCAGCATTCACTGCAATCCTAGTTTTGGTATATTTTGCATTTACTATTTTTTGCAATTTTTTGGTTACCGAACCAAAATTTGCTTTTCCACCACAATTCTGAAGCCTGCTTTCCTACGTGAGAAGTCTTTTCTAATTTATGATTCATATACGAGAGACTAGAAAGTTGTTTTTCTATCTATTTTGATTTTCCTCATATCCGTCGATTTATATATCTCTTCATTTCAGATCACAGTGTAAAAAGAATGTTGCCGAGCCTGCAGTACGAGAAACATACCGAGTGACTTCTTTTCACTTGCATGATTCATGTGTCAAACCAGCGCCACTAAGCAAGTCTTATTCTTTCGTAACATCAGCGCCTGTTAATGCAACAGTTTCGTCGTATTGTCAGGAAAGTGCTTTATCATCTATTCGTAAATCATTATGGCATCGATCTTAAACGAGTCAGTTCATTTACGCGTACCATAAGACTAAATCCGTAAAAGTCAAAACTGAGGCATGGCCAAATAAATCAGTGTTAAACAGCCGTGGCACGCAAAGAAATGGGCATGGCGCACGTGTAACAACAGTAACCAGTTCACCAGCGTCTAAATAATGAATAAACGGCAACGGCCGCCGCAGCGCTAGGTCCGCCTTCCTCCCCCCCCCCCTCCGACAGCAGCGCCAGGTCCACCCTCCACTCCGGCAGCAGCACCACCTGCGCCCGATACGCCGCCTAGCCGGTGCGCGAAATCCCTGTCCGGCCCGAGTTTTATTCCGGCTGCGGTTCGCGCCATATCGGTCAACAAAAGCGCGCGTAACGGCGGCCGTTGCGCGGCGCGCCGGCCGGGCGGCGGCGCCGTCCGCGGACCGATAGCGCTATTGGCAATCAGCGCGCCAATTCCGCCTAACGACCACATCATTGGCGCGACAATCTGTTCTCGCCGCGTGCGAGGTGACGTCGGCTAGGTGACGGACGGCGGTGACGGCGCCGGCCGCGGTCTGACACAGCCGGCGATGCTGACTCGACAGCCGAAAGCCGGCGACGCTGAGCAGACGACGTGCTGGGGTTGGCGGGATGAACTGCTCATTAAAACCCCAAGCGTCCACGGCCACTCCTCGACTGCTCAGGTTACTTGACAGAGCAACCAGGGGCTAAGAGATAAAAAAATCGGTTCGCCTTAGACGCCTTAAGTTATACGTCGAAATAAACCTGCCCTGCGCAAAAGACAATACGTAGGCATCCAGGTGTTCAAATAATCTTTAAATAGACGGCCGCCTTACAGAGATAACCAGAAAAGATGTAATCAGAACAGAGATAACCAGGCGGTGTCCCAGTAACCCTACGTCTCCGGCACGGCCAGTCAGCGGACAGCGAGCTCTCTCAGTGGCCGTAAGCCGCCAAAAAGAGTGTCCCGTCGGCAGCCGTCATGGACGCCCGATGTGTCGGCAATGGCCCGGTGGACGGTCAAGTTGCGCCGGCGCGCGATTTCCGGAGCGCCGATGGGGAAAAGTTGGCCCGCTCGTTGGCCGACCGTTCCTCTCGCCGAGAAGTAAAACCGTGAGGCCGACGGGCGTCCTGGGCGACCGAGCTTCAACTTGCCGTCCGAAGCTGGCCAGCGGAGCTGCTACAGCCGCGGTTCTGCCGCGGTCTGACGCCAAAAAGTCCGGGCCACACAGCCAGGCTGGCAACAAGCGAATGTTTTCCGCAAGCGGCGTTTGAACGGCCAATGTTTGAATGGTAAAACAATTATTCGAGTGAACTGCCTGATAGATAGTCATACAACAAATGGTGCATGCGCCAAACAAGTTCGGACAATTTTTTAGGCAACGGTGATAGCCATAGAAACTGCGCTGTTTGGGACATGTTTCCCGTGCTCGAGACAACTCTGTAACTGCAGCATGCTCACGCTTAAAATGGCCCAAGCATTTACATCTCGGTGTCTGATGCTGATACGTTATGTAAAGCACACGGTGGTAGCGACGGAAAAATCGTATTTTGAGACGTTTTCCCATGCTCGCAAACAGCATCCGTCTGCATTCTATATCCACGGCATACTTGCGCTTAGAACTGCCCAACGATTTACTTCAGGAGAGTTATCTTCCTGATATTAGTGAAGACAAATGATGATTGAGATTAACGTTGCTCCTCATCGAAAACTCCGGACCCAACCGTTCTCGGTAAGGTTTTAACACAAGAACGGTGCGCGAACGGCAAACTTCCCGCTAACTGCGTAGACGGTAACGAAGCCTGAGAGGCTCAATTAAAAGTGTCAAGAAGTCATGAAGGAAAACAGGGGCCCCGTCCAACGAGCCTCGGGCAACTTCCTCGCGCCGTTGGCCGTAAAGGCGCGAAATTAGGGCAGAAATAGCCGGGCTCGGCCGCTGCACGCACCTAAAGCGGCCGTGGCCTTTCATGGCCGTCGCGACGTTACTGCGCCGTCGACGGTCCGCTCAACGCTTGGATTTCGCCGGTGTCGTTAATATTGTTCGTTTACGAGCCCGACGCGCTGGCGGCAGCCCCGGTTGATGGCCGGCCCGCCGCCGGCCGCCGCTGCTGCCCGAGCTCGCCGAGAAGGGCAGACTCACGGGGGCACCAGGACGAGGCACACGGGGACGCTCGAACAGCCGACATGGGGCCAGGCGGCCGTGAGATGCACGGGGGCGCCAGGACAGTCTTCCGGCATACCGGGGGCCTCAGACAGCCGTGAGATGTACCCGGGATGTCTCGGCAGCCGTAAGACGCACTAGGGATGCCCAGACATTGTGAGACACATCAGGGTCTCCCAGACAGACATGAACACTGGTGGTGCCCGGAAAGTTGTAAGACTCACTAGAGATGCGCGGGCAGTCGTAAGGAACACCAGGGATACTCAGGCTGCCGTGCCTGAGTATCGGCTCAGCTCGGCCTCGGCCTCAGTTCCACTCACCTGTCGACAAACAAACGCCATGGTATTGCTGTCACACAAGTGACGTTAGTGATGGACACCATCAAAATCATTGATGACGTCACGACATATGCAGTGGCGTTCGAGCTCAGGATTTAAGTGACTGTTTCGATTACGTGAGCGGGCATATTCTGTGACCAAATAGCAACAAGCTCGTTACGATGTTCACGATTTGTAATGATGTTGATTATCACAGCAAGCCACAAGTCATTGTTGCAAAGGCGCAAAACGTAAGCTTTCGTTCTATGGCCAGGCAAATATTGACGACACCATTAGATACCGCTGCCAGGGATGATCAAAATCGGAACAAAGCGGCTGCATCGTTCACCTTGAAACTAAACCTTCCTCCATATTGAATTTTGAGTCACCACCTGCGTCTCGCAGCAGCTGCAACGCAGAAATACGTACTCGGCAGCGATACACCGCTTTGTCTACTTATCGACGCCAACGGACCGCCGGCTGGGACAGGTCGGATCCGACCTGAGTCATTGCTGGCGTCGATAGCTTCACAAATAACTACCACAGTCAGCGTCAGGCTTCGGACGGCGGACAACGGACTTCGAACGTCGGGGCAGTAGTCTGCACGGCCACAGGCCACGGTCGGTCGTACTGGAGGGCGCCGCGGATTGGCGGGGCAGCAGTCTACACAGGTCACGGTTGGCCTGTATTGGACGGCCCCGGGGACCGACGGGGCAGCAGATTACGCAGGCCACGGTCGGCCGTACTGGAGGACCCCGTGGACCAACGGGGCAGCAGAATACACAGGCCACGGTCGGCCTGTATTGGATGGCCTCGTGGACTGACGGGGCAGCAGCCTACATAGGCCACGGCTGGCCTGTATTGGAGGGCCTCGTGGATCGACGGGGCTGCAATCTATACTGGCTACGGCTGGCCTGTATTGGAGGCCCGTGGGCTGACGGGGCAGCAGGCTAGTTGGTATTGGTGCGGCTACGGCTGGCCTGTATTGGAGGCCCGTGGGCTGACCGCCATAACTTGCCGTCGGCCTGCTCGGAGGCCTCTCTACAGGCCCCAGTGGGCGTTTGTTCCCATTGATCTGCATGCAAATGACGCGCCGGTGATATACTGAGACAGGCCGCTATCGCAGCCCCTGCGGACGGCAACCATGAATTCGACTTGATGGTCGTCGGCCACACGGTGGACGTATGCGTTTTCAGCCGGCAAGCTGAAAACGAACGGAGCTAGATCCGAGTCTTTCGAACAAGTAGTCCGACCTGAATGCGTGGCACATGCAACAGAAATAAGAAATGAAATGTGCATTGCGCTCGGTCCCGGAATAAGAAGAAAATGTAAGTTTTATGTTTTATGTTCAGAAATGGCATCTTCGACGTTTTATGTTATGTTCTACGTTGTATTGTGTTTTCAAGTTAAAACTCAGAAAAACGCCGCCCAAGGTCAAATTTAAAAATGACGTCACATGTAGGCTGAAGCAGTGGAGCCAAAACAAAATGTACACGCTTAGCTTCCACTCCTATATCCTTTCATATGTTTTCATATGTTTTCAATCCACACAGTTTACAAAATCACCAGTTTATTCAAATGTTTTTTCTTTGCCGAGGGAAAAAGAAAAATTAAACGAGGAAAAGTGCCAAACAAAAGACTGACACAAGGAGTCATTGTAAAGTGCGGCATGTTCCTCGCTTACAAACATTTGTCACCATGAAGTTTCTTGAATGTGAAATTCACATTCGCATATTGGAAGAAACATGCATTAAAGAATCATTATGAAGAGACATAGGCAGAATTTTCCGCGTAAAGTTAACCAGATGGTGATTTTTGTAAGTCGAACAATACTGTCTAGAGCCCTTTGGATACAGCTTTCTAGGTCCACAAGTTGTTTCAAGCTGAAAACAGCTGGTATATTAGCTTTTAGAAAAGTTTGCTTCCTTCCAACCAGCTCTTATCCCGACAGGTCTCGCTAATGCGCGTTTTTATGGCGAGTTGGAAGAATCATTCTTCCACAGTGGAGTACCGCAGCAGCCTCTGATGGGTTTCCAGTGCACCATTCTCCCCTTTTCCCCAGTTCACCATTTATCATAGGCCATCTTCGGGCTGCATCCGTGTTTCTGGTTTCCCCGATATATCAGTGCATTTCAGTAGTGGTCCCTGAAGGCACCCATACCCGTATCCCAGAACGCTGGACAGATCACGTCAGGGCGACAGGAGGTTCGATTGTCCTACTATTAGTACATCCCCAGGCCTCGAGTACTATTCACTCTGTACATACATGCACCAGCGAAGCCCTCTTGCGCTCCCTTCATCCACCACCACCCCCACTGGCACTCAGCACGTCATCTCAGACGAGCCCGTGCTGTCTGTACCTCCCTCATACACCAGCAGCCCCGGCCCGACACGGTGCAGGTTCGGCCCGTCCGGTGCTCGGTCACGGTCGGTTTGACGTGCGGGCCGCATTCATCAGAGGCGGGCGGTCAGGCCGGGCCGGGCCGCCGGCCCACGAGACCGATCACCGGCCAGGACCGGAGGGGTGGGCAGGGCCGGAGGGCCGGCGGCTCTCCGCGGCCGGCCCCGTGCATCGGTGGCGCGGCGGATAGAGACGGACGGAGGCGCCAAATGAGGTGCCGGACCTCCGTTTTAGCCGTGGTCTGGGGGTGACGACCACTCCTGGTTACCTACTCGTGGAAGGCGGACTATAAAAACAACGTGAGCCCTGTGGTGATGCGTGGACGGATTTGATTAAACTGCTATGGTGCAACCTGTTCTGGTACGAGGACTTCTACAAAATTGTTTGCATCAGCTGCCAACAATATCATCCGTTTCCCAATTTCCCACCTCAAGCCCTTTGAACTTCCGGCTGTTGAAAATAACCTTAACTTGGGTCAGGTGACTGAGGCGAACGTGATAGGATGACGTTGCATTTTTGAACAAGAGTCCGTCCACTTCCATCCAACACAATGTCATACGTGCGTTCATCAATGTTGGGGACCCGCCTGCTCTCATCGTTAATGAGGCTTATGAGGCTCCGTAAGTAAATAATATCTGCAGACCAATTCACACCGGACTCATCTTGCAAAATGTATTAAACAGCACATAATTTATGTGGCAGCTTTTAATACTTGAAAGTATAAAAATACGAAACGCATTCGCCACAGCAACTGGCCTTCCTTATGGGAGTCGTTGAATTGCCATTAAATAGCTATTAAACCGGCTTCAACCGAGCCTCTAGGCTTCAAGAAGGTTTAAGAGCAACAAAAAAAGATAATTAAACGGAACGCCAAAACAAACAGGAAAACGACTGAACGATTATAGAACTTCATGCACTGCACGGGAGTACCAGCAATTCACACAAACTTTAAAGAACTTAAGCGATAATTCTAATAGTCAGACATAGAGAGAACGTAAAAGAAAGAGAGGGAGAGAGGGGGTGGGAGGATGAAAAACGTGAAGATGAGCTGAAGGTACGGCAAGAGAGTAGACGAAAATACGTGGAGTGATACCTGAATAAGAAAAAATAATACGATAAGATAAAATCGAGCAAGTAAGTTTCCCACCTCTTTCTCGTCAGGCAACCACCAGCAGGTTAATGCTCTGCTGGTCTGACGTGCACCGGAACAGTAACCGGATGCCCACAGACTCCGTGTGTGTCTAAAACCTCGCAGTGGCCGTGATTTTTCATCTTCAGCAATGGATGGCGTGGACAAATCTCGACTGGTTGAGTCCCATGTAACCAGTGAATCACATTAGACCGGAGGATGTTACAACAATGGCGCATGAAGGCGGACGGGTGCCGCCTGATACAATGACCAGCACAAGCAGCGCAATAGTCTGTACGTGCAGCGCTCCGTTTACTGCCTGCGTCATGACATCAGATTCGTTTCGATCAATCCGCGGTGCATTTTGCAGCGAATAGACGAAAAAGGTGAGAATGGAGACCGACGTGAGACAAACACGCGGGTACGTTTTGCGCAAAAACAGCCCAGACCGCAGCCTTCCTTCTCTACAAAAAAGGAAAAAAACACACTCGGTTTCAAAAACCTCGTTCAATTGCCGCGATCATTAGCGCTAGAGCGCAAGTACTGGCTGTCGGGAACGAGAAGCCCGCAAGTTTCGACAGATCTGAAACCCAGCCTCGTGACTCGAAATTAAACGCGTTATCCTCTCGCCCGCACGTCCCCCAGGCTAAATGTTAATCGTGCTTTGAGACCACGTGCGCGGTCACGTTTCGACGGCGTCTGGCCGTCTCTCCGTCTGCAGGCGGTCCGTGAGACCGACTGGCGGACCATCTCTGTGGCACACTGCTGCGGTGACCGCTGACGAGGACCTGCGGTGGCAGTCTGCGGTCAGTGGAGGCCGCAGCCCGCCAGCAGCTGGGCTGCGCCGGCACGCCGCCGGCCTGGGAAACTGCGGCGGCGACAGGTGGCATATGGAATGGCTATAAACCAGCTCGAGCAACGCTCCAAAACGAATACTCCGCGCCGTTTTGTCGTGGGAGCGTCAGAATGATCATTCTTCGGAGATAGCCCGGGTGCAAAAAAATGTTCCAATTCATCATCCTTAAAGGCATGGTTTGCTGTTGCGCTTTGTACTTGTGGACGACTGGTGGTTTTGCTTAACATCAGGGACTATTCAGTGTTTGATTATCGATATGCCAGCCACTTTCTGTCAGATATCCTGTATGTTTTCATGTCCCTATGGGACGTTTCCTGTGTACCGCTGGCAGCAGCCACCATTTAAATAAAATCTGGTCTTCCTGGAACAGAACCTCTGGAGCGTTTTCCACGGAAACAAGTCCAGCTATCAGGGTCCGTTATCTGCCCGTTGAACGTAATAAGCGCGCCAATCCATCGCCGCTGGATGAGCCGCGTCGGCGGCGGCCAGTTGTTCGACAAGTTCATTTCTGAGTGTCTTGGGGAGGCCGCGGGCCTCGTGTGGCATCCGCTAATTCATCACAGTTCGACAGGTAATCAGGTGCAGGGTCCGCTCTTCCTGGACCGGCTATTTCCAGCGGCGTACGGTGCCGAAACCACCGGCGCATCATCTGGCCGGCGCCGGCAGGTGCGGTCCAGTGGAAGCCGCGGACGCCGCCAGGACTGCCGACCGCGTGCCACCGCAGCGGTCCTGGCCTACAGGTTACTTCATGTCCACGGCAGGTATCCTGCCCCACAAAACGCCTATCGAACACTGACAGAAACTAACCGGGGAATGGATGTGACTGGCGCAACGTGAAATAATGAGATAAAGTACTCATCAAAATAGTGTAAAAAATGAATAATAATGCGCAAAGTAACGTGGAGTAAAGATGAACTGTCTGCATCGGTCAGAGGATGGTTCCGACTTTTCTATGAATCACTGCAAAATGGGAGCATTATTCACACACTTCCATGTTTAAGCAAAGATTAGCTTGAATTCTTCCTAATACAGTAGGGTTTCGTGTTTACTTCCCCTCAGGTTGGAGACATGAATATAACGCTACCAGACCACGTAGTTCACACAAACATCGCATGATTATCAACGTCGCAATGCATATTCAAGGAAAAAAGATTAAATTGGTGTTATCTTAACATTTCCCAAAATGTTACCTCACAATATAGCTGAATCATCTGACGACCACCTGATTCTGGACGGCAGAACCACGTCTCAGACTATGTTTTCGCGTCACCCTGCGCCGGATACCGGGTCCTGGGACGGACACAGGTTACGGATCCCCCTCAGGGGCCGGCAGCCGCAGGGTACCGGGTCCAGGGACGGACACAGGTCACGGTCCCCCAAGGGTCGGCGGCCGCCGGGTGTAGAGTCCTGGGACGGGCACAGGTCACGGCTCCTCCTCAGGGGCCGGCGGCCGCCGCTGGAGCCGGCGGAGCAGCGTCGGCCCGGCAGTTACAGTCGTCCAGCGGCCGTCTGGACGCCCATAATGGCCGGTTACATCACGAGGATGGTGTCGAGCCGGACCCGGAGACGACCGGAGGTGAGGCGGTAGGCTCGTAGTCCGCCGGGTCATGCAGTGCGACCACATTGAGGCCCAGCGAGCGGCATATGGCCAGCCCACGGGCTGGTGCTGCACTGGGGCCACCTGCAGCGCTGCGGGTAGATTGCTGAAAAGCTGGATGTTCTGTATGTACTCAGAGTTCTGGGAGAGACACTGACCTGGCATTACTGCGTCGTTCAACGTCGTACCGCAGCTAGCAAGGAAAAAGCCGTTTCACGCGACGTGCGGCAAATGACTGAACATTGAGATTTCAAATGCTGGCTGGTTAAAAGTCATTCACTGGCATTGGCTGTTATACTTATTTTACTCATATCATTCGTTACCTATAAACGCTTTGTGCATTTTAGTTTTATCCGGTTCAGGAAAAAATAAAGATGTAACATAAATTCACGCAACGTACTTTCAACAACGTGGAACAAATGACATCGAAATTCAGCTTCTCTTATTTGTCGCCAAAGAATTTCCGTCGTAAGGCTACCTTTCGTCTGGTTACGAGTGTGGCAGAAGGCTCAGCAAGTCTTACTTCAACTAGCCGAAAACAAATGAAATTGAGACGCCGGCCCGGCGCGACACGGCCGTTACGCTTTCTGCAGACTAATACCTTCTCAACCACCGGGGACCACATTATGGCACTTTCCCTAGAAGACATTTCAAAAATTTCAACTTCATGTTTTCGAAGTCGCAATGCGTTAGCTCGGAGAACCTTTTGTCTTGGTTTCTATTCCGTGAGTAATGCTTTCGCTTTTATATACCTATTTTCTATGGGTGTCTTAGAGTTTCTCAGTGACGACATCGAAGAATACAAAATGCTCAGTTACATTTAAACTTACAATTCCTCAAATGACATACACTCAAGTACACTGATAAATACCTGGATACCATTCGAAATGCATAAAAGCACAAGATGCCTATACCAGCCAAGCGGAAACTAATGAACCAGCGATATTTAAAAACCTTCGTCCAAATCTTGACAAAAATGAAGCAAGCCTCACTCCTCAGGCGCCATACAAGGGTTCTTACTGTTAACCTTGAACATAACTTAATAGAACGACGAAGAAAAAACTTTTTCGGAAATGGCTAAACCATCAAAGAAAATTTTCCGGGCGGTCTATCACATCAGCCGAGATGCGATGCGTGACAGCGTTTGTTCTACACCAGTCTATCTAAATTTGATTAATCCCTGCTTCTGACTTCACACTTCACGTACAAAATGTGTTTACGGAGAAGAAAGGCATGGGTATGCATTAATCATGTCATTAAAACCATCAAGCTGATACCATCTTTTTACACTACCAGTGTCCGACACACTGTAATGTGTGCGTGTGTTTACATTACCCGCAAATTTGGTGTCATGTAATGAACACATCAAGCTAAGCACGCCGGCTAAATCTCCTTTTTCCAAGAGCGTTACATATGACAAACGCAAGTCTCGCCAATCATCCCTTCACCACGGCCGAACTGCTGATCATTCGACCACCACTGATCAATGCATATCGTGTGCCAGCCACAGCCGGCCCACTAGACAAATGTAGCGCCGAGACGGCCGTCTCTCATTCTGATCACGTGCCGGCGAGCTAGGTGATGACACGGCCGCCGCGTCATCCCGGTCTGCCGCGGACTCTGGCCACCACACGGCGACGGCCGGGTATTTTTGAGCAGACGAAGTCAGGTCGTCGCGGACCTGATTTCGTCAGGTCTGCGACGAAACCAGGTCTGCGACGTCAGGTCCTCTTGCCGCCGCGGATTACCCAGATAACGACCGGGGGCCTTCTGCCACTAAATTGAACAGGGCGCCGCGTTCTACCGGCGGTAGAGACAACTCGGAGCAGGCCGGGATGGGGTGGGGCGGCAGACGGACGCAGGCGCAGGAAGAGAGGCGTCGAACAGTCTCGTCCGACAATGTCGAAACGCTCTTCAGACGTTGCGCCTATGATGCTGGTTGACAGAGATCGCCGAAAAATCCACCGGAGCCCCACACTTTTGGGGTTTCCTAAGTGTGCCACCGGATATGAAGCGAGGTCCATTCCCTTGAGATCTGGACAATGAGGTTCCGGCAATCTGAGCCGGCGACGTCGGCCCTGGTCTCGGAACTTTGACCCAGCGGGCACGACATGTGATCCGAGCGACGGGACACCGCTGGCGGCGACAGACAGGACGGCACACTGAGGCGTGACATTTGTCGTAAGACGACGCCTTGCTCCAGCACATGGTGCATGACCGACGCCACGTGGGTGCACCCCGGCAACTTCGGCCGCCGGTGCCCAGGCTGTGGTCACCCGAACAAAGGGCCGAACTTCGTGCATTATGAACGGTTCACTTGGCCCGCAAAGTACCGGCTCACTGAAGCGAATACAAAACTGGCGCCGTCCAATAGGTCGCAGGACCGAAGCGACGCCTCCCCAGTCGTCACTTAGACAGGACTCGCGCAGTCAATATCCGGCCGGCCAAAAATAGCGTCCTGCGACTGGGCGAGCCAGCGCCAGGTCTGTCCCGCTAGGCTGTGTCCTCCTGACAGTGGACTGGCCACAGTGGACCGGTCACAGTGGACTGGCCATGGTGGACTGGCTACAGTGGACTGGCCATGGTGGACTGGCCACAGTGGACCGGTCACAGTGGACTGGCCATGATGGACTGGCTACAGTGGACCGGTCACAGTGTGCTGGCCACAGTGGACCGGTCACAGTGGACTGGCCATGGTGGACTGGCTACAGTGGACTGGTCACGATGGACTGGTCACGTTGGGCTGACCACAGTGGGCTGCCCACGGTTGACTGACCACGGCGAACTGGCCACAGGAGACTGGCCACAGTGGACTGGCTAAGCCAGGCCCGGGTCTGGCCCGCTGGGCTGCGTCCTGACAGTGGACTGGTCGCAGTGGACTGGTTACAGTGGAGTGGCCACAGTGGAATGGCCACGGCGGACTGGTCACAGTGGACTGGCCGCAGCGGACTGGCCATAGTGGACTGACCAGGCCCGGGTCTGGCCCGCTGAACTGTATCCTGGAAGTGGACTGGTCGATATGGGCCCGGGTCTAGCCCGCGGAGCTGTGTCCTGGAAGTGGACTGGTCGATATGGGCCCGGGCCTCCGTGTCTCCCGTTGCTCAGCGGCCACTCAGAAGCAGCAGTGGGCCTGCGTTTCTGCAGGATGCGGAGTTTGACTGTTCACGATGAGAAATGAGTTGAGAACGCAGTCGCAGACGGTTTAATATCCATGGATGACCACAATCGATAGCATCCGTTTGCATATAGCGCCTGAGAGTCCCGTCACGGCAACTGCCCCTACTGCCGCTGAACGCTGGCTCTGTGAGAAAGGGTTGTCCTGAGTCCTCCACAAACCTGACGCCTCTCTGAACCTGTTCCATGTATCGCCGCGCACAGCGCACTATGATCGGCTGAGGTGTTTTACCAGCCTGCGGACCGGCCGCGCTGGACCTGCGTTCGCCGGCGACCCAGTGCCGCTCTGGGGCCGCGTCAGCGGGGACGGCGGACCCGCGTCAGTCGCGGCGGCCAGCTGGCAGCGGGCAATCTCGGAGAGTCACGGCACGCGAGACGCCGTTCATCAGCAGGCAGATGTGCCGTGACGGGAGGGAGGGGACGGCGGGCGCGCGCAGCGCCATCTGGCCCTCCCCGGACCCGCCGGGGGGGGGGGGTCTGCGCCGCTAACTTACGGGCGCGTCCGGGGACGGCCACAAATCGGCCGGATCGCGGCCCGCGCTCGGCCCAATTCCGGCCAGCGCTCGGCCGGCCAGTAACAGTCGGCCAGGGACGAGCCGCCGCTGGACGCGGAGCCACTGCGAGACTCTCTGGTCGCCGGCAGTTTTTCTCGCTCGATAGGACTGCAGAGAAATGCCACCCCTCCGCGCCTGTGAAGACCCTAAAACCGCATCCGTCGCGATTCATAACGTTGGCTGCAGCGCTGGTGTACCGACATTCGTGCGCATTTCGAAGTGGCCAGAAATATTCCGGTCACGAGTCGTAGCTGACGTCTCCAAACTACTTCTCCCAAACGGTGCATACTCATCACAGTTGTTGACGTTTCAGCTGGTTTGTAATTTTACTCGTCCGCGCTAGCACTCAGATTACAAATGAGCCAACGCAGAAGGAGGCGCAAAATACTGAGTAGGCGAACGTGGTTGGTCGACGGACAGTGTATCAAGAATGTTTCTCCACTCGATAGATATTCCCGGCAGTTTTTTTTTTTTGCTAAATGCAGTGAATCGATGTACCAGAAAACGAAGTTTAGTACGATTTCAGGAATGATTTACATCGTTCAGCACACTTCTTAAACTTACAGTCACATTTATAACTTTGGTAGCCTTGCGAATCACACAATGTTGGTGGGAATTAAAGACCATTATTCACATCTAGCTGCATCGTCAATTTACATTCATCAAGACACCAGCAAAAAATGGCGAATTTGCAACAGAAGTGACATCCATCTTAGACAAATGACACTCCAGTTCGTATATTTCAAATGGAATCAAGATTACAAGGCCCGGCTGTAAGAGACAGTGAATAATATACCGCTGCAGCATCACAGCTGGCCAAAAAAATGCCTCTACAAAAGGGAGTACCGGAGAGATTGAGGAAAGCGATATGAGTTTCATTTCCTAACTAAAATAACAGGTGCATCTGCGTACATATCTCTACAAGAATGGCTTCAGAATCCGCTGCAATTTCCCACCAGACCGCAGACCGGAAACATATGTAGATTGTCGATCACAAAAGAAGACCAATGACGTAGAACGATTGACAGGTGCTTCCGCAAGCTTACTATTCATCGTTTCCATGCAGATCGGGCAGTCCCTTTCACTAACGAGAAGGTTCGTCCGTGCAACACCACTATTACTGGCGGCGTCCGATTGAGATCGCGGACCTGCAGTGACACCCAGGTCCCCTGGGGCCGACCTCCGGATCGGCCCGGCTCGGCGGCACCGAGGTCGAGAGACAGGCGGTGACGCCCAGATCCCCTGGGACCGGGCCCTGAACCGACGCGGCTCGTCGGCGTGAAATGAGGGCCCCCGGAACGTGGACGGATCGGCTCAAGCCGAGCGCAGGCCGGTGCAGGGCGTTCCCGTGGGCGAGACGCCGCGTGCTGGACTGTAAGCCCGGAGAGCGACCTGCTGCGCCGGTCCGTACTGCGTCAGTACGTCTCCACCTACACACCGAGCGTCGTCAAAACCGGCTTCTCGGAGAACTGCGCCATGCGTCACGGACACTCGTATCAGGGAGCGAGGTCAGCCTGTACTGGAGCTGCCACTTCCTAAAGGTCCGGAAGTTCGCCGCGATCAGACCGACCAGTCCACTCAGGAAAGTCTCCGTTGACCTGTGGTTTAAACTTGCATGAAAATCACGAGGAACCAGGATATTACACACACTCCCCTTCGTGAATTTTGGGGACAGCTTTCGGAATGTCACAAGCGGTGCAAAATGTTCAAAATGCGGTGGACTGCTAAGATTGTTTCCTGACGCACCGAGCACATTAAGCAATAACCCATAATGTGGAATACGCCAACATTTATAAACAAAAACAGTAGATGGGTTATATCATTTGCAGATGGACTGAACCAAATTTTGTATCGTTAAGTCAAGTACTTTGGTCCCCTAATGCCCACAGAAGTCCGCAGGTTGGCTCGCAGTCTCCAAAGTCTGGATAACATCCCCGCATTCTGTGAGCCCAGGAGTCCGCGGGAGGCGGAACTGTGGGCTTTTAATGGCAGGTCTGGTCGGCACCGCTGCGAACACCTGAGGCGGGTCGTACCTGTGCGGGAGTTACCGTCTCCTGAGCCAGAAGTGGGATGGGCGACCTTTCCTGTTCCGGAGATAATGCCCACCTGACAGACAGCCAGAGGTGAGCCGGACGCTCACGGAATTCGTAAGCAGGGTCTGCTATCGGCCGCTTCACACAGCTTCACCTACAATAACAATTTCGTCCACACCCAGCCAGCTTCCTCCATACGCGGCCGCCGATTGCGTTCTCGTAGCCCTACGCAGAACGTCAACTCCACTTACTGCTTCTTCCACACAGCTGGTCCCATCCACACGCAGCTGGCTCCGTCCACATGCAGCAAACTCGGGCCGCGCACAGCTGATTCTTTCAAATCAACGCTGGCTCGGTCCACACACGGCCGACCCGGTCCACATACGCCAACTCGGTCCACACACGCCGACTCGGTCCACACACGGCCGACCCGGTCCACACACGGCCGGCGCCGGCGGCACACTGTCGCCATCCACGCACGGCCCCCGGCTCGGTCAGCTATTACGCGCGGTCACATCTGGCTGCATCGGCCGGCGGCGGCGGAGGCGGCGTTCCCACAGGCCGACCGGTTCCCACCGCCGGCCGGCGCCGTCATTAGCGCGTGCAGTCGGCGACAGGTACTGTGTCCGGCGTCACTGTCAACAACGGCCCCGTCTGGCGCTAATAAGTGGTCGCCGCCGGCCGGCCGCGCCTCAGCGAGGGTGCCCGCTGACAGCCAGGTCGACAGGGTCGCTGAGAAGGGCGCAGGCGGTAGCGTTTACAGGTAACAGGCGGCAGTCGCCGCCGGCTGCCCGTCAGCTGGCTTGCGCACTTCCTCCTAGATGCAAACCATTACGTTTCAGTGATGATTTGAGGTCAAAATCAAAGTTTCATTCATTAATGGATGGCGCACTTTCTCGCAGTCTGAGGATCTCAGGTCCAGCAGGTAGCACGCTCACATGGGTGGCATCTTGCCACTGATGCCATAAATTCTGCTTGTCCTTGATGGCGTTGGCGACTTTGCAGCCCACTACAAAATTTGGTGCCTCCAGCACCAACGGTTCCCAAACTAAAGACCTGAGCGGCAAACAGGCTCATCTTAGCACGTGCATCCTGCACACACCAGGCTGAAGCTACTGGCATGCAAAACAGCCACGTGTATCGAATGGCAGGTACCACGTGCTCCTGTCCTCCAATCTTCAACACTCCAGCGGTTGTAGTTTTAGCGGCAATAAAAGAGGGATGTTAGTCGTTTGGGTACTTCGAGTTTCACGTGCAAGTTGCGCCCCCGATTCGGCCTGAATACATCAAAATTGATCGTCCAGCTGCCCGTCCGACTTTCCAAGCAATCATCGCACCAATCTGCGCCGTCTGCATCCCGGTGATTGGCCCACAAGAAAGACGGGCGTAAAAGAGACGCACGCGCACTGCACATGACCCGTTGCACCCTGCCCACCACATTGGGTGTCGTTGGATAGCCCTAGCGTTGGGGTATCTACCCACCAAATTTCAGCTGCTTAGGTAACTGTTTCCGGCACTCGGAGATCTCCGAGTCCAAATCGAAACTGTTCCGATTTGGACTCGTGATGGACACGTGTTTCGACGTAACACGTGTCTGTGGATCGTCACATGGATCGCCCGCAAGTAGGGTCCATGTCGTCAGCAGGTCTTGAGTCAACAGCACCCGTCGTTTGATCTGGATCCGTAATGATTGAATTCTGCAGAGGTCCGGCTCGCGCCACGTGGCATGCGCCAAACGCCACGAATCACTTTAAAACCTGCACTAAAATCTGTCCGCCAAGTCCACGCATCCGACGTGTCGCGATCAACTGGCGCGTTCGGGCACTGGAGGTTCCGGAACTTGAGCACAAACAGACGCAGACATCTCCATCTGAACTTTCCCAAGCGATCGCTATATATGAAATCTCAATTCGCCTAAAGAGTGCGAAGTACGCTTTCAGCTTTTTCGATTTTGGAAAACAAGATATCGCTAGAAAGAAAAGCTGTCTGTGTGCCTCTTACGAGACACTCGAGAGCTCGGTGATGAAAGCGGCCGCGTGAAGAACGGGACCGGGCGCGCACTCTACTGTGAGGCAGACGAGTAGGAGATGAGCGAGCATTGGCGTGTATCGCGATACATACATGTGTATAAATATATGTATACAAATACGTCTTTATGTGATATGTGCTATATGCTCCCTTTCGTTGTAAAAAGCCGTACGACTTTCTTTCCTTTCGCGTTAAAGGTATGTCCCAGTGGAATGATGTCCGAAAAAGAACATCTTTGGTAACGAACACTTGGCGCTCCTGGCGCATTTCAAGTCGACAATCAGGCCCTGGAGACAGTTCTGCGGGAATGAAGTGCGCTCGCCGTCCTCCGCCGGACAGTGCCCAGCTGGACAGACTCGGCCGGCGTCGGCGGCGGCAGCGGCGGCGGCCGTTCGTCGAGCAGCTGGGAAGGCGACGCGTTGTCGCTCCCCCGTCACCGGACGGCACCGCCGGGCGCGGGCCGCCGGGCGGGCCTAATGCAGCCATTCTTTCCGGTGTCGTCCGCCATTGGGCGCCGGAGCCGGCCGCGCCGACAGGCGCCCGGCGCATCGTCGGCCCAATAGGCGGGCAATAGCCGCTGTCCGGCGCTATAACGGCTCTGTTATTAATAGCGGGCTGTATTGGCCGGCCTGGTCCCACCCAGTCACGGCCAGCCGGACTGCCGCGTAATTGTCATTATCTGATATATTATGCCGGATCGTGACGTACTCAGGCAGTGGTCGCTATGCAGATGGGTTTTCTCTTTGCCATTTGTTTGGCTCTATTATATGAATACACATGACTCTTACGAATGGTTTTAATGGTCATTATAATTTGAATGTTTAACGGACATTCCGCTGTCATTCATGATAACTGCGATACGTGACAAGGTAACAGCTGATAGCGTACAAAATGTTCCACCAATGAACTGTAATACATTTCATCCACAAAAAGACGGAGAAAAAATAACACCTTAGACTTTACATTCTGGGTCAGGACTCAATCGAAAATATCAGCAGGCATAGCGTGTCCTGATCTCCCCCGAAGGGGCTACGTATCGCAAATCCCAAGAGCCTGTAGGTAAATTACGTTAATGAGACCATGTAGATAAAGAGTGTAGCTAATTAGCCTTGTCCCACAACCAATCAACCCTAAACCATGAAACCACCAGCTCCGCACAACACATCCGGAGGCGCCTTCACGACCTGGCCAGACCACCAGCCGGCGGCCCCTAACGCTCCCCGCCGCCGGCGGGCGCCGCCACCGGAAGCTTTCGTCTGCAACGGACGCAAAAATCCATCCTTGTTGAGGAAAACAGCGGGAACACGTCACAAATAGTCGGCCGCCGGCGGGGCTCGGATCCGGCCGGCCCGCCGGCCCGTGTCGGCTTACCGCAGCGGATAAACAGATTTTCCAGTCGCCATTAACAGCCGCGGCGGCCGACCGGCCCGTGCCGCGCCGAGCGACGGTGCGAACGGCCCACGTCGCTGGAGGCGCAGCCCGTCACCGACGGATGTGACGCAGCCACCCCCCATGCTGCGGCTGGGATCTACAACGTCCGCGGCCGCCGGGATCTATAGCCCCCCCGCAATAGCCGGGCTCTACGCTCCCAAGCCATCAGGACCTATACCCTGTATCAGTCGGAATCTGCAACGCCCCCTGCAAGCGGAAATAGTAACCCCGCAGGGCTGATGACATGAGCATGATGAACGAAGACAAAAAAGAGACGCAGCAATAGAGATTTACAGTACCCCTCAGTTATCGGGATTTTTAATCTTCGCCGGAACGGGATCTAAACTCTTGTAGTAACCAGATCTAAAACCCAGGCAGCAGTTTTATCTGCCATAATTTGCGATTCCTATGTCATGTGCTATTCATTTTAAAATTCCATGTGCTATTCATATGTCATATGTGTGATTGCGGTCTGAAGAAAAGCATCAATAAAGATCTGCAGTCCTCGCAGTAATGAGATCTACGATTTTTTCCAAAGCCCCTACGATTCTCATCTTCATTCATGAATTATTTCACTTGTCATAAACGATTTCTTTTGTGTCTTGGAACATAAAATACATAAACCTAAGTCGACGTATCATATGTCTGTTCCAGGCAGAGGACTTTTGCCTTTTTGCGGACATTTTTCCATAAGCAGTTTGTTGTTCAGAGTTCTTCCGAACACCTCACGAGCTCGGTTCTTTGTTTGTATGTGACTCAAATGTAACTTCAAGTGATTAAAAAACGACATTGCAACAGCATATCACAACAAACATTCCTCAGAATAACGATTCGTTTCAGAGCCAATCTTCCAGAACCAAACCAAATCATTTAGTCACGTTGATAGATTGCAAACATTTGTCTTAAACTGCGATGCGTTCATGGCATAAAATCATCAAGTAAGATACCAATATGCAATGATACTGTTTTATGACTGAGATGAGATTTAATATCTCTTTGCCTATCTATGACGCATCTGCATCTCAGTCAACTGGAACCCATAATATGTCGGCTGATACTTTTGCTTGTCATTTCCACAGGCTTTTGCCGCGTTTCTTTTATAATCGTCCTTATTCGTTATCGCTTCACATCCGTCGAACATCAGCGTCACGTCAAGCTACAGAGCAGCCAATTTTCATAAAATACACTGACCACCTAGTATCATTTACCTATACCGTACTGAATCCGCATAATATAACATCCACGGAAAAACGGCGAGCAGGTTATGTGAAACTTGTCAGATTTACGTCGATTAAGAGGGCAATTTCATTGGTCTGTTGCATGCACCACAAAGTAATGGATGAGGTTCGACGCACTATTTTATGCAAATTAGATTCGATATGGCTAATGACTCGGACGGCCACCGTGGACCCTGGAGAGAATTCAAATTGGGATCGTGAGGAAGGAAACGCATGCAAACGATCGTCATAAATCACCAAATCCTAACCGTTTAACTACGTTGCAGTCCAGCTTCATCAGAATAGGCTTAAGTTCAACTTTGGTTTGAAAATCGGAGGTAATTGTTGCATAGTATATCTTACCAGACGTTTTGTGGCCAAACCTGTTCCATTGCGAAACATTGCTGGGTTTAGCCCGACGGCGTTTGTTTGAAGAGCACTGTCGTCCCACTTAACTAGTATGGATGTATAGCGTACTCTATGTGCTGAACTGCATATATCCACCTCATATATATATCAGGTGGATATATATAGTTCAGTATATATATATATATATATATATATATATATATATATATATATATATATATATATATATATATATATGAGGTGGATATATATAGTTCAGTATATATATATACATATACATATATATATATATATATATATACACATATATATATATATATATATATATATATATATATATATATATAATTGTTTACAGTGAGTCCATCGAGCTGGGCGGGTCGGCCGTGTTAAAGTCAGGACGTGAGCGGGCTGGCTCCAATCTCCGGCGGCGTCCACCTCTAATGCCCGCCTGATTGATGAAGGTGTCGGCGGCATTTGCCAGCGAGCGCCGAGGATCTGTCGCCTCGCTCATTCGCCGAACGGGAGCCTTTCAGGTGCGGATCGGCCCGATGGCGAGCCGGCCGGCCCGCTTTGTGGTCGAGCCGGGCCGCGCTGCCGCCGCCGAGTCCTCCGTCGCCGCCTTTTCAGATTGTCAGACAGTTCGGAGCGCGTCCAGAGGAACGTTTGGAGGGCAGAACAGCGCTTAGACTCATACGGTGGGGGCAGCGGAAAAAGAAAACGGTCGTAGCACCGATAGCAACGAAACGGCGCATTCGTTTTCCATATGCAAAGCGAAAGCAACTTTCTTATAAAATTAGGCCCTGGCAAGCAGCCGCTCCTGTTTACGGCAAACGGCTGACGTCCCACTAAACGTCAGCGCCGTGCCGTCGCCACTGTATGCATTGATTTAAAAAGGCACGGTATGCATTTATATGCCCGCGTTTTATTGTGAACGCGGTCTGCAAGAACTTTTACAGGGATCCCATGGACGACATCGTATACGTTCATTACGGTGTCTTCAAATGCTGTTTTGGACTTTTTTCAAAAGTGCTCTTACGCGATTTTCTTGGAGTCATTGACAAAATGGTCTGCGCAAAATTTCGTACGTCCTGATACGCGTTTACCACTGTCACATTGAGGTTGAATGTTGCTCACTGGGCGTTGCAGTCTCCAATGCTGTCTGCACGAACAGCCGGCACCTAGCACGTGGCATGCAGGCATGGGCCAGCTCGGGTTCCCATATGAAGCCGTCGGGATCCATGTTGTTGGGTTTTGGAGTATTGTATGGTATGGACTGGGCTAGCACTCAAGCAGCGCGATCTTGACTGACTTTTTCATGGATTGGCTGGCAGCCCACAATCACAGTCCCAGTGTTTCAGGAACTGTTTTCCTGGACTGCCAGCCGATTCGTGAAATAGTCAAGATCGTGCTCCTTGAGTGCTGGCCCAGTCCATAGTTAATAATACTCCGAAACGCAACAACATGGATCCCGACAGCTTCATATGGGAACCCGAGCTCATCCGGAAATGCACGCCTGGTGCTAGCGGTCGGCCGCCCGAGCAGACAGCACGGGAGACTTCAATCCCCAGCAAATGACATTTAGCCTTCTTGTGACAGTGGCAAACGACGATCAAAATGGGCGAAATTCGCACAAGCCATTCTTCCAACGAGCCCATCAAAAACACCGAAAAATATTTTGAACATTTAAAAACAGCATTTGAAGAGCACCATAACGTGGAAGCAAAACATCGCATCTTAGGCCAGGCCAATTCACGACCATCTGTGGGCCCCTCTCACAGATAATTCAGACTCCTTTCTGAAACGAAATCTGGTCTCTGATAAGCAAGTATTCGACATACAAAGAAACTGTCGCAATGCTTTATTCATTTTTCGCAATGTTCTCATTCCAGCCACAGTCACACTGGTTGTGTTATTTAAAAACAAACATCACTTCATTTCAGGGTTTTGGTCCCCGCTGTGACGCCACAGTCCGGGCGTGGCCAGGATAAGCGCCGCTGAGGTTCTCAGTTGTGGGTCTTTTATTGCCATTTCAATCATCAGAATTCATTTATTATTTTTGTTTACGGGTAGACTGAAGGAACATAAAATGTATAAAGAACTTGAAGGCGGTGAAATACCGCACCCAATGCCTGTTTAAGGTTTTCTCTCAATGAACTTCGCTGCATGTCATACACTTATCTAATAGCTTATCTATCGCATCTTTCTTCCAGGAATCTAACTTATAGCCAACGAAAGTATCAGCAAAGTACAATTTTTCACGGTATGGGGGGGAGCGCACACCCTCCTTATTCTCCCGACTCCACTGCTGCACGGCCGCCGGATCTGGATCCCGCCCACTATACCGGGTCCGGATCCCGCGCGCTAAGCCCCGACAGATACCCACCCACGAGACGAGACAAAGCGGATGGGCTCCTGATTCTGAAAGACTGACCCGGAACGGTTTCGGCAGGCGGGGCGCCGCTGACGAATCAGCCGCCGAAACCTGATTCGTGCCGTGTCGGGTCCGACGTCCAATGTCTGGTTAGCCTCACTGACAACGGGCCAGGTCGGCACACGGCGGTCGCGGCACATCGATTAGACAGAGGTCCGTCCACTGGGCAGCCCCGTGCCAGGAACGGAATGGGCCTTCCAGACTGTTCTTCCCTCCCCGCCCGCCCACACCACCCCTTCGCTCCCGCCTTCGCCCACGCTACGCTGTCCCTCCCCACAGTCTACGGGCCACAGCTCTACTTGTCAATGCAGATCCGGCGTAGCAGGCTATACCTCTTCAGCCTCGCAAAGCCGCAGAACTTGACAAAATATTGACATTTTTCACAGTGACATAATTGTCAAGTGTGCCGAATAGTGCAGCCAGCCACGGGCAGCGTAGAGACTCAACTCAGCCCTCAGAGACACCAAACTCAGGCGACAGAGACACAATCAAGCGAACACAGCGAACCAAACCAGCCCTCAGGAACCCGGTCCAACAACAGGAGAAAAAAGGGCTGTTAGAGAAATCCAGCTCAGCTAGCTTACTTTTCCAGCTGGTTGATACGGCCCAGCCAACTAGCCCCATTTCAGCCAACGGCGGCGTGTAAGGCTCTTTTGAAAACGACTGGCGTGGTCGGCACGTGTTCATCTGGCGCCACGCCGCACGTGGCGCATGTGTCCCGTGTGCCAAGTGGCGGGGGGGGCGAGTTCCCCGAGCTCCCCTTGGCAGGCCTGTAGACCGCAGTGTGCCGCGGACAGGGGTGAGCCGGCCGGCGAACACGTGTGGACGGTTCCTGCCAGGGGAGGCTCAGTAGCAGCCGATACGAAGCCCTCTCTCGTGCGCAGCTGAAGGAGTTAGCCTGTAGGATGGCTGTGGTTCACAGCGAGTGGCGATATTGTGGCTAAAAAAAAAACAGAGAAGCTGCCAACCGTTTCGAGCTACACGCCTTGCGTAAACAGCTGCTGCGATAGCCTTGTCAAGACAAACGAGCAAAACGCATCTGGGTCATTAAAAGGATATATCTGATCAAGATCAGTTTTGACCTTTGATCAGCGAGTGAGATTTACAGGGCCACCTCTGCACGCAGGTGATGAAAACTCTACAGACATTCATCACGTTGTGTAAGGCATGTTATACGGTGTCTTTGAAATTCTTAACACAGATGTTTGCCTTTTTCCCATGAATAGCATCTAAATGTCTTTCTTCCATTGAAAATAAGTTCTGAGTGACCACAAGCACATCAAGGCCAATAAATTCTCGTCTCCCCTTTGATATGCGCTTTGATCAACGTGCATCTCATTTGCCTGACGTATTAAAAGCATTCTTTTTCGTTAATTCGGCAATTTGCTAATCATCGTTAATCATCGTTAATCATTCGTTAATCATTCTACCTAGATTCTTAGGCCTATTTAAAATCGATACATTCATGTTTGCCACTTGAAAAAATGTTCCAACATCCAAACATAAATCGCACTCAGCCGTTGACCTTATCCGTAGCTTCAGATTCCTGAACCACCAAAGCGGCAACATGTTGCTGCTGTTGCTATCGGCATCTGTTATGACGCAGATGATGAGCTTGCTGCAAGCAGCACATGTAGCGCTCGTGGAACCTATCTGGGTGTAATCCAGACCTCGAACAGTTTGGAGTGAATGCGGTAAGTCGTTGTGAACTCTCGCTGACTGTGGAACTGGACGTAACAACATTGATTGAGGGGAGAAAATCGCCCTCAGGATATCTTTGGAACTATGAGACGGATCTCAGTGATTCGAATACCAGTCGATAACTCTGCGTCGTGCCACTCTACGCCATAAAACTAAGGTTGGGTCAGTGATAAGAAAAAAAAACAAATCCAGGGTTTTCATGTTTCCAATGATCGCTCGGTCCAGACAAGATGCCGCTGCATGTCATTCACGCCATATCACAACAAATTACGTACCTTAAAATTATGCAGACCACAATGTCAGTATTCTTGGGTTCAGGTCACAGGGCATGATCAGTATTGTTCCTTTATGTGTGTGTGATATGTGATAGTGTTTCAAGAACTTCAGGTCCATTTGATAAAATCAAACTTCAGTCGATACCCAACGACCTTCAGCGATCTTGAAAAAATATCGTTCAACGTTCAACGTTCAACGATCTCGAAAAAATATCTAAAAATGAAAAAAATATGACAGATGGTTAAGTATACATGAGGTGAATATACTGCATTTGACATATGTCTCCCAAACGTATTCGAACAAGGCGTAATAGCACTGCATATAACGCTATAACAAGACATTGCTCCTCTAGTTGTGCTTGCTGTGCGAATTAAATTGTCTGATACAGCGTAGTCGTTTCCGTCTGCTATGGCAGAAGTACACGTTTGAATTTTTCATTATATCATATTTCCGACCTTTAGACGGAAGCATCCGTGGCCTACAGATCCAGAACAGAATGCAGCGTGACACTGCGAACTGTGTCATGGTAGGTGGAAGGTGGGGTGACACGAGTCCAAACTCGCTGCATGCGACCACAGCGGTCGCTCGCTTGTTGTCGGCTGTTAAGCGGGTACAGCGCCCGTGACATTTATTGCACGGCCCCTGCATTCCAGCCGGCAGGACGACCGACTCCGCTCTCCGCCCCGCCAGATTTCGTGTGACCGCGGGTCATCCATCACTGTCATCGCAGCAGCAGCCGTTATTAGCTGGCCAGCCAGCACCTAGCGCCAATTGACGCCGGCAGCTAACGCTAGGACTGGTCAGATAAGCAGCGGCCGACACCAGCACTCGCCAGATCAGTGGACGCTGACGCAAGGACTGTACGCCTGTCAGTACTAGCCGGGTCTGCGGCCTGCAGGGAGGCCAGACGACGCCGGACCAGCTGCCGAACCTGCAGGCTGCGGCGCAGCCGTCAGTGTCGGCCTCCGGCCAACTGGTCAGGCTCGGTGACGGCCGGCGCAACAGCCGGTCACCCCCGGCCGAGCACGAGACGGCCCGCCGCCGGCACCTAATGGCCCGCGGCGAGCACAACTGCTGGCGGCCGCCGCCGTCCAGCAGCGCAGCTGCCGCCGGCCCCCGCCGCCCGGCCGCCGCCGCCGCCCCGGCAGCACTGCCCCGGCGCGGCTGCAGAGAGATACAGCCGGCCGCATAGAATACTGAAACCTGGCCCAAAGCCGCATCACAAATTCTTACACGACGATATCCGGTGCACGACGAGTAATGTTCTGACTGATAGCTGTTAAATACGTACATTTCCTCCGCCCCTCCCCTGTCATCGTGTAGAAGGTATTCTTTGTCGTAATATCGAACTCTGTGATGAAGAGAGGTGCCACAAATAAGAAGCCGTTTTTCCAATAAAACATAAAATGACAAGACTAAAGAAAACATATCATCTCTGTAACCATTTGTTCTTTCCTGTCCGCTGTGCCGTCTTTGGAACAGCGACACACCCTCGCTGTCTCCTGCATTCGAAAGGACTCAGAGTATCGTTTCGTCCGTCCGCTCACCATCGATTTCGGGCGGCTGCGACCTCGGGGCCGTCATGAACCTCAGCCGAGCGGCGAATCCTCCCGGAACCGAGCCGGCCGCGGGGAGGTGAGACCGAGCCCGGCCACCTAATAACTGTCCACCGGCCGTCGGCGCCGGAGGCCGGCTCTGGCTGTCGGAGCTCGGCCGCGCTCCACAGCGTTTCTTGTTAGGAGCTCGAGCCCGATCGACCTGAGACGCGTTTCATGACTGGGCAGACGAGGACCCACTGAGCACGAGGAGCGTTTGCGGAACGCGTGATTAGCCATTTCCGACAGCTGAAACACGTAATACTGCGGCGGACTATTCATAATTGTACAATACGGCAGGATTGCCAGGTTTAGGCGCATGCCTTGGGCGCCACAGGCAGAGGACGGCAGCGTTAGTCTGCTCATTTGCCAGGTCATCGGTCAGGCTTTCAGTTTGGTCATCGGTCCGTTCGTAAGCTTGGTCCGGCTCCAGCTCTAAGGTGAGTCGTTGTTCTGGTTGTCAGTCCGCTCGCCAACCCGGTCACCAATCTTACTGCAAGTCTGGTCTTCAGGCCTGGTTGTAAATTTGCTCGTCTGCCTGATTGTTGTCCTGTTCTCTAGTCTGGTCGTTAGTCTGGTGCTATTCCGGTTTTTAGTCTGGACATAAGTCTATCTGTGAGTCTGATCATCGGCGTGGGCATTCCTCTGGTCACCAGTCTAGCAACTGGTCTGTTCGTTAGTCTGGTCGTCAGTCTGGTTATTACCCTTCTCTGTGACCTAGCACTTCGCCTAGATGGTAATCTGGTTTAAGAGTATTCTTCCGTCTGGTCGTCAAAGTAGCAGTTAGTCTTCAGTCTGGTCTTAAGCCTGGTCTCCAGTTTAGCTGTCAGTGCTCACATTGTACCCATGCCTTGTTACACGGTTGACTGAATTTCGCACCAAGTCGCTCTGTGGAAATTATGGCGGTTACCGAGAATTACACACAGCGAGGTATGAGCCGGTAACTGATGAGGTGCTCGCACTGAGCCGACAAATTGACGGGCAGAAAGATGATGGACCGCCGTCTGATAAGCCGCAGTTTCCGCAATTTGCCCAAGCAGTCCAACGACTGGATCCGCCAGAGGATGAGCTATCGCTGGGAAACGGCCACAAGTTTCGATGGCGCTTCAGCTCGTTTTGAGATATCAGCCATCGCGGACAACTGATAAACGCTGTCAGGCCAGTGGAAGGCAACACATTTAACAGTACCTTTCCCGTGTCGCAAGGCTGGCGTGCATTCAGAAATGTGTTATGCGCATTGTAAGTCCCGCAACCATTTGGCGAGAATTTCGCTGTCATGGAAGAAAAGGAATCGACACAAAAGAAAGAAGATGACCGGAACGAAAATGAAAAAGTTATGCAAAAATGAAATTCTGGAGAGCGCTGTCAAGGACAACGAGGCCAAGAAACTATATCCTCATAAATCCGAGAGGTGCCACGTAAACTAGCACTTCAGAAATACCGACGGAGAAAAGGCCATTTGTAATGCTGTAGTCCATGATTCAAGCTGTGGAAAAGAAAGGGAAATAATCAACGAGAGAGCGTTGAGACTTCGCGATAGGGCTTATGGAAGTTAACATCAATTTTTCACACCACAATGGAAAACGTGCAGTGTTTCTCATCTGTGGTTTGTAGACATTAAATGCAATCAAAAAGCAGTTTTCTTTGCTGACATTTGATTTAGTGGCACTCTGCTCTGTTCTCCTTTTAGAACGTTCTGCTACGTGATCGACAGCGCATCGCGAAAATGTATGTACGTCGATGTCACGCGCAGTGTTATATTTCTTGAAAAACGATTGAGTGATACTCGCAGACCAGGGCACCGCATGGTCCGCATCAAATGACAATGCCAAGCAAACCGTTCCCAGCCGACGCTAACGAGTCTGAACAGGGTAGATTACTTCGCCGCTGCAGATATATCATACCATCTTTCAATGCGCGAAGAAGTTCAAACTGCTGGCATACATCTAATCTTCTGGACAAGGCGGCCATTTTACGTTGAGTGGGCAATCTTTGGATGACAAATCGAGCACTCTGCCGTCTCCATGGCCGTCGCTGAAAACTCACATCACCGTCTGAAGCGGCCGCATTCATGTGGCGGCCACTCGGGCGAGGACCGATACTATCTGGCCGGAGTAGCTCGGCGCCAGCCGAGGAGCGCGAGGCGCCATCAGACGTCACCAGACGTCACAACGGTCTGGAGTATCAGACGTCACCAGACAGCACAATAGCCCGAGGCCATCAGACGTCACCAGACGTCACAACGGTCTGGAGTATCAGACGTCACCAGACAGCACAATAGCCCGAGGCCATCAGACGTCACCAGACGTCACAACGGTCTGGAGTATCAGACGTCACCAGACAGCACAATAGCCCGAGGGCACCGGACGTCACCAAACGTCACCAGACGTCGCAACAGTCTGGAGACACGAGATACCGCCTGATGTCACTGGGCTCCACAACAGCTCGGAGACACCAGTCGTCACCAAACGCCACCAGACGTCACACCAGTCCGTAAGCACGGGACACCGCCAGACGTCGGAACCACTCTGGAGGCGCGAGAGGCTGCCAGACGTGCGCGGCAGCCGGAGGTGCGAGACGCCATCGGAGTGGGCCACCGCCCGATCGACCGCGGCGCCGGCGTCTTCCGTCTGATCAGGATTCCCGCGGCGGCTGCCCCCGCCTAGCCGGAAGGAGACAAATGGCCAGGTCACCACTGCCGGTCGCAGTCCCCGGGGTCGCGGCCGTTCCCCGAACAGACCGGCGCTGGCACGAACGCGGCGGAGTCGGCTGCTGCTGCTGCTCTCCCAGGCTCAGCCGAGAGCCGGCCAGGGTCGCCGCGTCAGCGCGATATCGCGCCACCGCATCAGTCGACGGTCCCCGCGCCCAGCTCCGTCGCTGCGGCAAATGTCCCCCGGCGACCCGGACCGTCCATGAAGGATGGCCGGAGGTCTGCGGGAATGTTGCGTATCTGTCAGGGCGACGGTCCGGCGCGGGGCGAGGCCGGCAAAACTGGTGCCCGGACGCCGAAGGCGACTCCTTGTCGCTGGCGCTCCGCTCAACTGCCGACGGCTCTCATTTTCAGCCGTTCGTCTAACAAAGGCTCCGTCCTTCGCCCTGGTGGTGAGGAGGACCCACCATTAAAACGGATAAAAGCTGGCTTTGTGTCAGTGTGGTGAGAGTGCCGCTGCCGGGCGTTTTCTCTGGTCTGTGAGACTGGCTTTCTTGGACAAGATGATCACGCGAGAACCGTGAGAACGATCCAGCGCTTCACACGTCGCTTCATAAACAGATAACCCGCCTGTCCATCGACGTAGCGCTTCCCGAGTGGATAACAACAAAGCCTTGCCGACCATGAAATAGATGTTTACGATGTTTTTTAAACATAAACCCTATTTTGTGTGACGTGAATATTGTTCTGACCAATCCCTCGGGTGATATGCTGCTTTCGAAGTTTAATTTTAAAGACTAAAGGCTCGAACTAATTCTTTTTGTATAGTTGGAGCTACATGTAAACAAAAATAGTAGAAAGCACAGAAAAGGCGAGATTAAGAAGAGAAAAACGACTCGAAAGTGCACCTTTGTCTTCTCACATTTTGACGTAGCATTGCCTTCTTCGACTCTACAAACGGCCTTCACTGAAACCCAGCAATCTTACAGGAGCCTTAATCAACGTTCTACGGAAGGATCCTCAACAAATTCTTTTCACAAGCAGCTCAGTCAACATCCTGCTGACAGAATCTCAACAAACGCTATGTAAAGGGAGCCTCTACACACAATCAGATGCATCAATAACTAATGTTTAAATGGCATCTGAAGACCATACTTTTCGGCCAGCCAACGATCAGCAGCGTATAAAAGAAGCCTCACTAATGAAAACGACCATGAATTATCAAATGCGCAGAGCATTTTGACTGGAGGCGCCCGCGTTCACGTACTGGACGCAGTTGTTTAGTGCGCCATGAGTCTGTCGTCAGCCGCTGGATGCCGCCTGGCGACGGCTTGGCTGCGTATCAGGTGGCCAGGAAGTCTGCTGTCACGGGACCCCGGACCATAGTGCAGCCGGGCCCGGCGGCGGCAGACGAGGCCAGCCCTCATACCAATTCAGCGCGTTTCGATGCAGAAGGCTATGTACCATATTTAACCTTGCCTGGGGTGGAGGTCAGACACCCATTTCCTACAGTGCGTGTTCCAACTTTGCGCTGACGCTGTACCAGTTTGCAAAGAGACATGGAAAAAATCGCCGAAAATACTTTTGGCCAAACCAACTTTGAAAACGTCCCGCGGGGACGGCGTAATGGCTGCAATGTCCGCCTTGTGGCGGAAAGGTCCTCGGTTCGAGTCCGGGTAATGGAGACATTTTGTCGTCCTTCACGACAACCGGCGTGAGAAGCTGCGACGCAACATGAACCTGGCAGTCGAGAACATGATTAAATAGCAAAGTAACCAACGGAGACGACCCGTGCCGATGTTGGTAGGCAACCCTTTAAACGTATTTCGGCTATAGCATGTTCATGTGTCATCCCTGGTGCGTACACAAAGAAAAGCGGAATTTCCAAACCGGTCAAATATTGACTCTTGATGCAACCTGTGACCTGAGATATATTCCTGGGGTCTGGAAGTATGACATGCTTCCCCTTCCCTCCCATACCAAGAAGAAAAGCCAAGAAGAAGGTGGCGACATACGCCACCAAGTGTCGGGTGAAGACACCGTCCGATTGTTTACGGCTGACATGTCGGCATCACTGTCATATGTTTTGCGGACAGTGCTGGCTGTCTGTCTGCAGCCAGCCAGCCAGACGTCTCCGTGTCATGAACGATATCGCGACTTTCAATAGGAGTTACGCACGACACGAGCAGGTGGTGTCAGCTCCTTTTGAAAAGCCGTTTGTCTCCTTTAAGAAGGTTTAACAGCAGAACGCTCGTTCTAACCCCGGGAAAATGTCGCTAAAACGAGCTTGATCATGGTGCTCACGCGTGCCAACGTTCTCAATGAAGCAATCGTTCACATAACTGGTGCGGCCTAAAAGCAGTTGGTCTTACGATAAAGATCGAAGCTGCTAAAGGAAGCCAGAGGATAGCAGCATCTTGCAGTGATATTGCCCATTGAATGCCTCTAGCTCTGCGTTCAGTCTGCTTTTCTCAATGACTGTTGTGTGTTTTCGTCAAGCAATTTCCAATCCTGATCTGATTTGATCCTGGTTTCCCCTTCTAGCCGGACAGTGCATGACGAATAAAAGAACATGGCCGCCAGTTTTCAAAAGGGCAGGTAGGAGAGAGAAAATGTCGATAGGAAATGCATGATAAAAGAAGTCTTGGGCCAGGCCACGTAAAATTTCGAGTGTGCCGAGGGGCCAAACATTTTGTCACCAGCAAAGACATTTTTACACCAGAAACCTCCGAGGCGGTAGTCCTTAAGTCCCTCGAAATCCATTCCGCTCTTCATTTACATAAAAAGAAACAATGGTGATGTTGGGAATAGTTCATGCGCTTTGCGATGCTGTTCAAGCCTAGGTTGTATAAAATTGTTCTTGAAAACGGAGGGGTTCTTCGCACACATTCACGCATTTCCTTCAAGAATCGGGAATGCACGTCGGTCGTTAAAAAGGCAAATGTAAAAATCGTAAATCAACGGCATCTTTTGAGGCTTAAAGAACCAAAACCCCGCACAAAAAAAAAACGGAATTTCAATTCCCATGAAACACTGTCAGGTTGCCATGGAATTGAGAGATTAAAAGAGATTAAAAGCTAATGGTCTTCAGCGCGTGAGTTCACACTGAACATTTATTTACTTGGCACCTACATTGTTAATGTTGCAATGTTGCTATGTGCAACGTCACAGTGTTTGCAATGTGTCGTGCAAATGTTGAATTGTGTGATACCAATACCACATTGATATGGACACTTTTGAGATGAAATTTGTCCCTCTAGGGGATTAAATCATCTTTACATAGAATTAGCCAATTCTTGCTCTCTCCATGCCGTTTATAACACTTGAGAACGCCGTACAAGTTTTGTGCAGAAACCTAATATGGGGTTACACGTAAGTGTGAGAGCGATAATTTTACCCATGGCGGTCTTAACATCATGCGTAGTAATTTCGCAGCGCCCCACAAGAGGTACATCTGAAGATGCATGGCCTTTTAATGGCGTTCACTGCCACAGGCTGAAATTTGTTCAGTGCTTCCCATCAAACACGGAGCGCTCAGTCGCAGACGGAGGTGAAACTTTCAGTCGTCGCCAGGACTCAGCCAGAGCGGGACGGGCAAATTGGTGACTGGGATTCACCGTCTATTCAGGTAAGCCTGTCCTGAGTCTTTACCGCAGAAATTTTACGACGAAATACGTTTTCCACAATATGAACCCGAGAAGTATTATCTTGTCTCCTGCCGTCTCATTTGTCCAAGTTTCTCCTTCGATTCCATCTTGTTTAGAAATGGAAATGACCAGAGAGGGTATCAGTGATGGAAGGAAGACATGAAACAAAAATAAATTAGGACGCTGTCTATTTCGAGTTTTTTTTCGAAAGTTATGCGGATGACCCCAATTTCATTTCTTGACTGTTCTGGACGATTACTGGTGGAATTCATTGAATCACTGTCCTAGAGCAATAATTTCCGACTAACAATTGTGCCCAACAAGAAACTTTTTCTTCATAATCACCTCTTTTGTCCCAGTTTCCTTTTCCAATCGCAAGGTACTATCGCTCTCCTCAGGATACGTACGGATGCTTGAGTATACTTCTCAGCAAAGCCTGGCGCAGATATGATGACCTTATTTCATCCTGACATGTCCTAAGAAACGTCATGAAAGATCATGAGCTTTCAATCATGAAAGCATCCAAGAACATTTCCAGTCACGTTGAGCACACGATATGGCCCCTTATGAAATAACCAATGCCTTAGCTGCACCAAAAGCCGCCGACTTCCCGAACAGGCCTTTGAAAAAAACGTTGTGTACCAGCGGATTGTCATCGTTAAAAGTTGGCGTGAGTTTAGAAACGTACGGAACTAACCAGAATTCTGATACCTAAAATCTGGCGTGACTGCTTCACGTCGTTCAGAAGCTACAGAGAGAAAGGTCAAACAACCTTGTTCACTTCACCTTTACAGGGAGCCTCCTACGTCGTGGCATGTCTCGTTTATTTACTCGAATTCGTTAGTCACCCGAACCCTTTTGGCAGAGCTTGCTGCATGCTCAAGTCGTTTTTCGAAATTTTATTCTTTTTCTGAGGACCGAGGGTTTCGTGGTATAAGTTTGAGAAGAAATGTGCTACATGATATATTTTTGGCCTTACCGGAACTAATCCTTCTCACTTTTCATTTTCAATCAAAAGTATGACAACGAGATACGCATAAGCAAGTTCTCCGTCATTTGCTAAAGTTGGTAAACGTCGGTTTCAGTCATTTCTTTCGCAGCAGTACCTGGAAGCGTGATGTTTAATTCCACAAAGTTGACGGAGACCCAAAACACTTCATTTCTTCTTTTCACGGAATCCATTGGTATAGGCCGCGTCGCATTATGCAGTGGAATAAAAACCATAAGCTAATTTTATCAATTTAATGACATTTCGGATGTCCATGCCTGCAGTTGTTCGTCGGATGCCTTTTTTACTTGGAATCCTGTCTGAAGCTGAATATTGGGCCACAGTAATGTGTTAACGCAGTATGGTTAAGGTAAACACATTACACTAATGAAATTCTGAGAATAAAAGTATCTGAACTGCTGGTCAAATATCGCGGTTCGAAGGGTTTAGAAGGCATAAACTTAAAAATGAAACCAATTGACTTCCTTTTTGGGCATGCATCACGTCGTCTTCCACGTTATTACTATGTGTCTAAGCTAATGAAGTTTTCAGCTATTAATTTTATATTACTGCCCTAATGTCATAGAGCTGGGGATTAGCAGCGATATCTCTCTAACCGAAATAGTCTTTTTTAACACAATCAGCTCTAAGTGAAAAAATGCCACATTGGATATGCCGCAGCATTAACATCATGGGAACACGGAGGGCAGCAAATGCTAACTTTTATAATGATGCCTGTTGTATTCTGGAACAACTCATCAGATTTGGTTACACGCAGTTCTTTCGTTATCCGTACGTAGCACCACAGAGCAGGGCTGCATGGACGCCAGTCCCCGTGTTCGCACCGCCAGCTAAAGCTTTTCCATGTAAGCCTATTACCGCTGATTGCTCCCTGACGACGGCTGTTAGTCGCGTACGACTTCGCGGTGAGCGGCCGCCGGCGAGCGCCGGCCGCCCACGTCACGCGGGCCGGTCTCCGTCACTCACCTGGCCGGTCCGGCGGCGGCTGCGCTCCGGCCCGGCACGGCGCGGCACGCCCGGCGAGCACGCCCCCGGCACGTCACCACCCCGACAGCGGGCACGCCGAACTGACGCCGCGCCGCCGGCCGCCGCCGGCCGCCGTCGAATCGATCACGCCGCCGACGACGAGAAATTAGCGCGGGAAAAACGCCGCGGCGCCGGGAGGCGCGCGAACTGTCGCGCCGCCGCCGGCAGCGGCCCGACGGACACGTCTGTGGAAGCGGAGCGTCCGCAGCACGCCGGAGAAGACCGCGCGAGTCAGGGGTCGCTGAGTCAATGCCTGTCTCCGGTGGCATGCACCGTTGAGTTGACCTGCGTCTCCGGTGTCAGGGGTCGCTAAGTTGACCTTTGTCTCCGGTATCAGGGACTGGGTTGACTGGGTTGGGTTGAGTTTACCCCTGTTTCCTATGGCAGGGGTCGCTGAGTTGGCTCCGGCCGCCGCCGATTCGTCCTAAACTCTGACCGGGGCCATCAGATTTCCTGGGCGCATTCTAGCGAGAGTGAATTATGCAGTGGAAAGCACATTAGCTTTCGGAAAGGAGCACGAAGATTAGACTCAAAGCTTTGGATGGTTAGGGCCAATCACATCAAAGGATTCAAATCTACTTCTTGAGTTTTGCTGCCTTAGAAGTCCAGTAAGCTTCGCGTGTCTGCATTTAATCATCACGTTTGTGATGAAATTTAACAAATTCAGTTGAGGTGTTTCAATAATACTCGGGTAAGCCCTCCATGGTTGCATTTTTTGTCTGTTTCTGATGTTTATAATCTGATGATGTTTCTGATGTTTTGTCTGACGCACGACAGGACACCAAGGAATTCGCTTAGCTGGCCCGGCGATACGTCATAACCTGGAACGTGCAGATGCCTAAAAGACATCCTCTAGAACCCTCTCCATGTGTTCGAACAAATGACAAACGATAGACTTGTGGGCGGAAATAACAAAACTAAATAAAACAGATGTACGAGGCCAACTTCAGGGTTGTTAGAGACTTCGCATCTGTGTCCTCATGGAAACTGGTGAACTTGTTCACAAAATCGTGGAGTGGTAGATAACAAGGGACTTCCTCGCAATCTATGTGCATTTCAGAATGTCTTCCCCAGGAGTTAATAGCAGTTACGAAGCCTGGTCATTCTCTTAGGGTAGTTTTGCATTGCATTTCTTATTATTGCTTACTGGTTATAAAGGACACAATATCGCGCAGCTGGTAGAGGTGGTGTTAATTTCGCTTCACCCAATGTTTTCAGCATTCCCCTTTGGCAAACGGGCTATGCAGACTAGACTTCGTACAAGGATGTAGAAGCCCATCGAACGTATACTTTCGACGGTTCTGCGTAGACAAGTGGCTTTTAAATGAGTCTAGTCCCACTAACTTAAAAACGTTTCCTGAGATGTCATGAAAACATCTGAAGACGGTATCTTAATCAAATTGGTCTCTCGGTCAGGCTAAGATGTCACAATGAAGTAAATCTTAACTCCATTGGAGTACGTGTCTGATAATGTTTCGAAAGCTAGCTTGCTGATACTGCATTGGGCGGATCTTCTAATCGGTTTACCACTAAAGGGGTGACCAGGCGCTCTGCCGGCCATACCAAATCAGCTACTGAGCAAGACCAAGGCTGGGAGATTCTGACACGCCGATGGAAGCATGGAGTAGGTGACTCTTCCACGTCAACGACAAAATAGTCGACACAGCTCTGCCACTCAGAACGTACGACAAAACAGGCGCGTCTGCCGCGCCTGCCGTGGCACATGCCCCTGACAACCTGCTCAGCAGATGCCGTCAGCGACGACGCTCTGCGGTCGAACTCTTCCCGTAAAAAGACCGTTCCTCCGGACGTCGCGGTGACGGCAGGAGCCTGACGGGGATCCGCGGATGTTTCGGGTCCTTTGAGCCCGCCAGCTGATTGGAAGACCGAACAAAGGCGACCGGGATACAACTCCATTGATGGATTCCACGAACAAGAATCCATCAGCCTTCGACGCCGCGTCTGACGTCGACTTTTACCGTACTCGAGGCACGCGTGGAGCAAACCTTCACATGTTGTCGCGGTCGCACAGCGATTACGCCGCATATGCTTGACCTCAATGCTCATTCAGATTAGACTCCTGTGAGGACTGAATTATGGGACATGGCAGCTTTGAAGGAGAAAAGGCGCCCGCTCAATGCATGTTTTCCCCACATATTCTGATATATTTACCAGCGCCCTATGCATCATTCCTTAGCACACCTGCGTATTTCAGCTTCGGCGCTGGGCAAAGAGTGACAAAGTATGCACACCAAATGACAAACGTTTTATTACGAAATGGATAAGCTGTTTAATTTATCTGGGCTGAGGTTACCGTGCGTCCCGAAATAAACAATGGCTTTTCTCAAAACATGTTATCGGCTTCAATCGTATTATCACATCATCGACAGTCAAGCACTGTGTACTTACCAGAAAATGAAAAATGTCTGTTTTGACAGTCCTGACCTGACTTGGCTTGGAGCACATGAGCTTTTCAGAGCTGTTTAGCATTATTTCATAAGTTTCAGATATGGAAGAACCCACCAAGTTTAACCAGATAACGTTACCCCATGGCTCCATGAATTTTAGTTCTCGAATGGCCGGGGGCAAATCCACTGGCGTTAATTAAAACACTCGTGGGGAAGGATTATCCAATTACGTTGTTTCTCGATTCGACTGTAACCGAATATGTATGACAACATCGTAGAAGAAACTCGTCCGGATAATTTCCATTGCGATTAGGTGCACCTGGCTCCCGCGAGCGACGGTGGACGTCCGGGGACGAGCGGCCCCGGCAACAGGTCACGTAACATGAGGTGGGATCATGCGTGAACGTGCAGCCTCCGCGAACGCGACCGTCCAATGCTGACGAACCAGCCATAGGGGAAACCTCGATCTGTAATTTTAGGCAGACTGCACACGTAAAAGTTCCGACGAGTATTTGCACTTTTCTGCGTAAGAGCGTTTTAAAACAAACTTCCTGGCTCATATTGTCTGGCCTTGGTCTTCCTTGTCACAAGCCAGGAATCGGCCAAGGCGGGGGAGGAGGGACAGATCCTCCGAAAGGGGGCTTCTTGTAGCTTCAAGAGGTCTCCTGTAGCAACGAGGGGGCATTCTTTTGCATCAAAGGGTCTCCTATGGGCTTCCTGTAGCAACATGGATGGCCCGCTATGGCCTTAAGGGCTATATTTGCGAATCCTGTGAGCTCTGAAATGGTCAAAGGGGTCCTAAAGCTCCCTTTGGCCACGTCCTTGGGTTTATCAATAATGATCTCAGTTCCTTAACCATATTCCCGTACCCCTAGCACTAGAGCGCATTCCTGTATGGGGGAGGGTATTTGCCTCCCCCGATCACGAAAGCTACCCCTCCGATATCGTCGCAACAACCGACAATCGATTTACCATGGCGTCAACTATATTTCGATGAAAAGGGCTTTGAAAAACTTAAAAGGGATGGATACGGCGGGCAAAAAAGCCAGAGAGGGTTTTTTGTTTGTTGCTACCCTGCTGCTTACGAAGCGACTTTGTTGCGATTCGTATGAATCAAGAGCTAATCGATGGGAATTTTCCCACTGACCAATACGTTAATACGTTTCGAACTCTGAATCAGTTCAGAGGCACTCACAGAGCTTCGAAAATAAGGGCCATGTATTTTGGAAACTGGATTAAAACTGGATTAAAATAAAGGCTATGAATGCTTTTAAGCTTTTACTAGTAATGCTTAATTTAAGAAGTACCAATCGTATTACATTCTTTGTATAATGCTGACATAGGCGGCGCCAAGCACATCAAAAGGGGGCACTGTCATGATTGCATGTTCATCAGGTAAACTTACGACCTTGCCTTAAACGACCTCTAGTGGCCTCAGAGTTACGTACAGCGACCTTGAGTTCACTTTATAGTGTCTGAAGACGTTTCCAAACATTTGAATTGACTTTATTTCTAGAAGTGCTGCTTACAGCCGCTGCAGTATAGCGTACGCTCGCGGACATTTCACGTCACAGCCCCGTGACCCGACCTGATGTAAACGTGAAACTTGAAGCACAAGCAGAGGTTACTGTGCTGAGTCACATGCATTCTAGATTTTCGCATCTTGAAAATAATCGTTTAAAACATTTATGTAAAACCAAATTCTGACTTTTGATCTTGACTTGACCTTGTGAAGTGGTCTCAGATTAGCAAAAATATTTTCATATGTTCTCCCAGTGATTTACTTATACACTCATTTAAAAATGCACGTTCTGTTGAAAAGTCTATATTTGGTAGCGATTCATTTTTACCTTTAACAATGCTAAAAAGGACCGGAGGCACCACCTTAAAGCTTGTCCCAGCTGAACCCTTGAGCAAAACAGAATCTTGAAAATGTGGTAGGATACGTAGGAAGAAAAAGCATGTTTGAAATCATTGACAGCGTACGTACAGTGACAAACTAAAGCAAATTAGCCGCCCCATAATTTCGGGGTTATATGAGCCTTCAGTGGTAAGAACTGTTATGAGATGCTTTATGGAAAGGAATGGGTTCGATACATATGTTTTTTTAATTAAGCGTCCCATCCTTTCTTATCTCACATGTCATTTTATTCTCCTATATTTTGTCCTTACTAGTCTCTTATATCTTATGTAAGCAATGTAAACCTGCATCTTCATTCTGGTTTTCATGCAGTGCTGTGAAGCCGGCTACTCGCATATAGGAGCCTTAACCCTATTCCCGGAGGGCTCGACGGTATGGTCGATTCCCGGCAGGGGGGGGCGGATTCGGCCCCCTCCTGAGATCTCGAGAACTACTGGTTCGATTTCATCGCAACAAACGGCAATCGATTTGCCGTGACGTGAACTACATTTTTATAAAAAGAAATTTTCTAAATTTTGAAATTTGTGGATACGGGGGGGGCAAAAATGTCGAAATGGGGGGTACTTTTTGACTTCTTATAACTCCGTTGTTTATGGACCGATTTCAATGAAACTGGCATGAATCGAGAGATTATGGATAGGACTTTTACCATGGGTCCGCAAATCTGAAATTTTGAGAAAATTCATGGGCGTTCACAGGGTTTCAAAAATAGGAGGATTAGTTTTCTAACAACTGAATGAACAAAAGAGGCAAACACCCTTTTTTGGCTTCTGCTAGTCATGTTATACTAAAGAAGTACAAATCGCATTACAATGTTTGTATAATGTTAGCATAGGCGGTGCCAGGGACATGAAAAAGGGGGAACTGTCATGGTCACACGTTTCTCAGATCAACTTGTGACCTTTGACCTTAAATGACCTCCAGTGCCCTTGGGGTCACTTGGAATGATCTCGTATGCATTTAATATTATCTTTAAACGTTTTCAATCATTTGAATTCACTCTATTCCAAAAATTTCATTTTATGGCTATTGCGATATAGGGTACACGCACTGACATTTTAGATTATAGCTCCGTGACCCGACCTGATATCAAGCTGAAACTTGGTACAAAAGTAGAGGGCACCGTTCTACGTCATATATATTCTGGGTTTAGCATTTGAAAAAACGGTGCCGAAATTATTGCAAAAAAACAAATTTTGACTTTTGACCTTGACCTAACCTTGTAAAATGACCTCAGATAAACAAAATTACATCTGCACATTGCCCAAATATTGAGCTATACATCCATATAAATTTTTAAGTTCTAGCTTTAAAACTCTGTTTTTGGCAGACATTTTCATTTTACCCTCAACATGGCCAAAAATGGCCTGAGGTGCTTCCCAAAAACGTTGCCTGGCTCCGCCCCTGAGCAAAATAAAATTTTGAAATTTTGTCACATCACGTAGAAAGAATAGCTAGGAAAAGTGACCAAGTTTCGTGAAGCTGCGTTAAAAAGCCTGGAATTGGCAAGCAAAAAACCCGAGGGGGGGCCAATTCCGCCCCCCCCCCCCCCTGCCGGGAATAGGGTTAAACCAATAAGACGCGTTGTGGGTGCAGGACGAGCGAGGCCTACTTCATTGAACTCGTATCAGTATCTCTCCTTCATGCATTCCACAGTATAAATCCCCTGAACGTGGCACGTGCTGGCTCCTGTTGTACTTGCATGATGCTGTGCGATTGGGAATCCAGTTTCCTTCCAGGCGATGCCCATTTGGAGTCTTTCTGACTCTGGCTTGCCGACACGGCTTGCTAGAACCGAAACCGCTTTGAAAACAAAGCCTCAGTTTTTACACAGCTGATGCCAGGCATTGGGCCGAGCGCGTCAGTGAACTTATCTGTCGACGAATTTCGCCGGACTGCAGCCAGCACGTGATTCTTTTTCGTAAAATTTCAAGTTAGGACGTGCAAAACTTAACGAAAAGATGGGTTTCAACTAAATCACAGCGAAATACAGTAAAATGCAGTCATGTTTTGGGATGACATGGGACACAAAAGAACGGGCTACACGTCGGTACAATTTTTATAGTTGAGAGCCTACAGCTTCTGTACGATATTAATATTGAAGCGGAGTCGATAAGACGTTTGAGAATGGGTGCATGACCCCATTCCAGGCGGCGTGGCGCCGAAACTGTGAACCGGATATATCTTTCTGCCGGTACTAACGAAAGAAGGTACACGGAACTGCATCGTGGTGTTTTTTTTTCAAGTCGCTGCGATCTCTGGATTGCTAGCACCACACCCAATCCTCGAAAACGTTACGAAACGGCCTTTTCATACTGCCGTCGTTTGCACACTGCGTGGCCCGCGCCGCGCGCATTGGAACGTGCCGTGCACCACGCGATCCCCCGGTTTATTCTCGTTCCAAGTTGATGCGCTTCGAGCTGATCTGACCCGTGGTTTCCGAAAAAACTCGTCGGAACCGAGACGGTGTCTTACGCTTTCGATAAGTTTCGATTCGCGTGTTATCGTTGTGGGTGAAACAATTCCCGTTGAAGAGCGCATCACTTACCAATGACGGGTCGCAGTGCGGCAAAAATTAGCAGATGCGCTGGTGGAGCACGAGACTCTGCGGAGAACGCGCGGCACGTGCCGATCCGTCAACACGTTTGAGCGTTGGCCTGGAGCAAAACTCTAGTGATTGGTATACAGAAGTGAAAACATTATTCCCGGAATAGTCATGTGGGAGAAAGTGTTCGCAAGCTGACGCATCGCAAAAGCTACTATATAACATTCAAAGAATTGAGGCCTTTTCTCGTAAAAAAATCATTATATTGTGCCTCGTAGCTGCAAAGTTATTTACCTCCAGAAAACATCACGACCTAGGCGGTTCGATTCGCTCAATTTGATTTTTTCTGCTAGTTGAAGTAAGACTAACTCGGCCCTCGATCTCGCTCGTATTATCAAACATGAGGAGACAAAGTTAGCTGACGCTGGTCATCAGTCAAACTTTTACTGCACGGAAATTTCAAATGACGCGCACTAACCAAACATATCGGTAAACATACGCATGTCATGGATTGCGGACATATTCATGATTATAATACTACTGGTATCCGGTAAGACTATTCAGTTTTTGTTTATTTTATCGCGAGTCTTCTCAAGTATGTGATTTCTATAATCGAGGTACCACTTGAACACCACTTGCTGGGCAAAATATAAGTCCAGGAATGCATCAGAATGGGCATCCTGTTTAAATAAGCCGCTCTTGATAGTCTTCTTTTGGTCGCATTAATTTTGGAGTTCGCCAATGCTTTGTCCTATGACAGTCGCCCTTACCTCGCATTTTCCTTATAAGGTGTTTAAGACAAATGCATGCATTTTCCCCAAACGGACGTCTAACAGCGGCGCATCTCCAATGGATATGCACTCACAATGAATCTCAATGTATGAAATTAAAAATCAATGCAAAAATTGAATGCAAAACACCTCCTGTTATATTCGTGGCATTCTGAGGCCTTGGCACGTAGAGCCATCTGATGCCTGGAGTTTTGCTTGAACGCCTCACTGGCAGTTTGGAATGCAAGGGAAAAAAACAGTAAAATCAACGAACATGCTGGATGAAATACATCATGTCTAAAAGCATTTTTATTCAGGGAACTCCGGACTTTCTTTGACAAGCTATTAATGCCTGAAGAAAAAGCTCAATAACTTTAAGTCAGTACTCCGGATAGAAGTATTTTTGGTAGAACAATGCGAAAGTGGAATGACGAAAAATAAACGGGGTGGGGCATGAAGTCCTAGAAGGAAAAAAGGATAACGCGGCAACACTAGCTTCTAGAGTGAAGGAGCAACAAGGTACACATCATACATATCAGAGCATTCAGCTATCAATTCAAAATTTGTCGAAGAGTTCCTGTTGAAAAAACGAGGTGGCATAGTATTGTCGATGAACGTACGTCACGAAAACCGTGCGGTCCACTTTCAGTCACTGGGCGCTTGGTTACATGGCACACCATGTAAGTGGTGCCGTCAAGCATACCTCTGCTCATGGCGAAAGGCAGTTGATCACTGAGCGTGCTAGCGATGGAAATTTTGCTATTGGATGACAGCATAAACACACAGTAAGCCTCGACTGCGGGATAATTACAAAGTGCGTGTCGAATTGGAAAGGAGATAATCTAGGGTCCATTGAGAAATTTCCCACTTCACTGGCTGAGGTTTGGTGAAGTTTGTGGTGCTGTTCAAGCGTGGCCTGGTGACAAGTTTCATATCTTATGATTAACAGGCATGTCTTCCTCGTAATCATTTAAGACATATCACACCATTTCATCTTTCAGGATTTACCACCGTTCTAAGCTCTCTGTACCTTGATAATGATTATGAATATCATATCATTATGGATAACTTTGTTATGAATATCATGATTCTGATATAAAGCATGCCCCGTTTTGTGCAAAAACGCACCGGAATGTAAATTTTAAGGCGGGGCATATTCAGTATTTCCAGGAAATGCCGGTATAGCAAGTCAGGCGCAGATCAAGCTTAAGGGAGTGGAAGGACGCGCCGTCTCTTGTTCAATGTGCTTACTGAGTTTTCAGGAGAATTATCAGTGTTGGGAGCATATCTAGTTCCAGAGACTCCGCTCACTCGCTCACTCTCTCTCTCTCTCTCTCTCTCTCTCTCTCTCTCTCTCTCTCTCTCTCTCTCTCTCTCTCTCTCTCTCTCTCTCTCTCTCTTTCACTCCATTACTCCTTGTTCCAAGAGCTTGTAATTTTGACTGTGCAAGATTATGCGTATTGTAAACGCCTTTTCTAGCGATCTCTGACAGCTGCTCGAAGACAGCTGCTGAAAAGGATGGCATTTACATGTCTTGGATACCTGTTACTGATGACACTGCAATGACGAGGATACTATTATAAGTTGATATGTGCCAAATCCACCGGCGTAGCAAATGAGTTCCGCTTGTCGTAAACCGTCCTGAAGTTTCATTCCTTTCCAACTAAAGTTTTATGTCGATTACAAGCCTTCTTCATTCCAGGGTTAGGGCAGCTTTAGCAATGCGCGCACTGTTCGAGCTTCAGCACTCGCGACGATCCCCAGGCTAGTTCAGCTCTCCCAGGCAGGGCGGGGGCGAGACACCACCCTTTGCCGCTCGCGTCTCTGGCTGCATTTCCGGTGTCTCAGCGCCGCCGGAAGCAGTTACCTTCCGTTGCTGGGCGGTGAGCCCATCTCATTCAGCTGGGGCCGTCATCAAGGGATGGCCGCGGAGGAGGGGAGGGGGAGCGGCTGCCAGCGTCGTCAGCCTCAAGATAATTGGCTGCATGACTGTCGGCCGCGGCGGCATATGGCATACAACGCACCGCCACACCTTTAGATGCTGGAAGACATAATGGCGGTTAGGACGGTCCAAAGATAGGTAAATCCGAGCATACGGAAATGCAAGTGTTGGTTCATTTTGGACTGCTACGATTGCTAGTGCTGGTTGGTTTAATTTGGACTTCAAAAGCTAGCAAAGTTTTTGGATGTTTCCTCCGCTCTCTGGTTCCCTCGCTTTCGAGTGATTTCTTTGTATCAAAAGATTTTATTTTCTGGGTGAACGAACTGTTTAACGCCACACCGGAGTTTCCATTTGGCTACATGTACTTACCCGTAACTTCAGCACTCACCTCGTTAAATATGGCATGAAGGCTACTCCACAGTCTCTTTCCCCCTCTGTCTCTGTCTCTGCCTGCTTGTCTATCCTTGTGTCTGTCTGCCTGTTTGTGCAGCTCCCTCTCTTTCTCTCCCCCTCTCTCTCTCTCACGCTCTCCCTCTCTCCCTCTCTACCCGCCGGCTGCGCCGCGGGGCCCCCTGAGGTATGCCGTCCGGAATGCAGTCCCGTGTGCCGCCGCGAGTGACAGGTCATTCTGGCGGCCCCATCGATCTCGACGACCTGAGCACGCGCCGCTGCTCCGCACGCGCGCCGCCGCCGTCGGCCCGCCGCGCGGAATGACAACAATGACGACTCTGACGCGTCGCGGCCTCCATTTGTCTCGGCTCGTTGGAGGACGGCCGGCTGGCGGCCGACGGTCGGCCGAGTTTCCGCCAGGGGGGAGAGGCTCCGCGGCGCTGCCGGCGACGAGGCAGAGCAGAGCGGAGGCTCGCAGGACGGGCTCGCTGGCACTAAAGTCTCCGGAGACGACACTGCGCGAACTCCGAGGTGGAGAAGCACGGCATGCGGCGGTCGCGTCCGCGCAAATTTATCAACAGACATAGATCTTAAGTACTGAACATTTGCATTGGTTGCCGAAGTTATTGAGTCACCTGATCACTGCGGTGTTATTGAGCCGAGGCGGTTAGTGGACGAGTAAATTGGATTGCGTCGTGAGCTGCTGTATTGCAGATTGTCGGTTCGAGCTTGCAACAAATACATCTTGTGAAGCCCTGTGTTCAAACTCTTGATGCTGCAAATTGCTATTGTGTAAAATCGAATGGCATGATCAAATCACCCCCGGCAAACGCTTGTCATTTTAAATCTAGTTAAGGATCGCATCGATTTTATCAAATAGATGCGCATTTGGCTGTCACCAGCCTCGTCAACCACATTAGTATGCGGGAACATTTGACCGAACTTCGCGGTAGCTGAGGTCGATATGTTGCTCTTCCAGGGACTGCATAATTGTTGAGACGACACTTTCTTTTTATTTTAGCTTTTGAGGGTTTTGTTCATACGTCCGGGCATCAGCCACCAACTCAAAATCGTGTCAATTATGTCCTGTGGAAGCAGTTCGAAAAATTCTATGTCTGTCACCGCACAAAGCCAGTTGTTGAAAAGAAACACAACATGCGTTACGCGGATTGTGATGAATCCGTTCTGTACAACGGTATTGCAGACAAGGGCAACGCAGGAAATTCCGCTGCTCGCCAGAGTGGCGTACACGTGATGTGCCCGCATGCATGCAGTGGGAACATGTTGATGTAGCATATACCGGTGTTACCAAAGTGGTCGAGTCCATTGTGTGCGATGTGTGGGAATAGATGCGATGCGATGTTGGTGGAATCTGTTTGCTTGCAACATTTATCTTAAATACCAGGTAACCCATTCTTGTGGCTTGACCTCTGGGGGCTGATCTCTCGACCGTCTGGGGACTCCAAGGGAAGCAAGCATCAGTGCGAATGCAGGAACATGAGTTCGTTATATACCTCCTGATACCGATCTTTTGAGATCCCATGCAGTTTTCTAAAGGGTAACGTCATTGCTGCTGTAATTGTATACGTGATATATTAACCCGACCCCGACTGGGGGGGCAGTTGACTCCCCCCCCCCACGAGAGAACCAACAAATACAGAGTCACGAAACTTTGTGTACCTTTTGCTCCATCAATTTTGTATCTCGTGTCAAAATTTTGACCTCAGGTCAGGTTAGCTTCCTGTCCTAGATCAGGTCAAACAGACCTATGTCCAAAAAAGTTTAGCGCCCTCTAATTTTCTCGCAAAACAAGATACTTTTTTCAAGATACAATACAACAATACTTTCAGGGATTAGTGATCGTGATAGATGCAACAAATCTGCTACATCAGATTTTTCGGAATTTTCCGGGTCCTTCACCTAAGGTCAAGCCCATTTTTAAGACATGTCGTGGTTTTTTTCGGAAATTGACGGAATATTTCATAACATCTTTAGTGTGGAATGAAGCAGACATCCAGTTACCGTCATTAGGCAAAGTATCAATGACTTCCAGCCATTGGCCTGAGGTCAGGTTACAAATAACTGTAGTGAGCCAAAATGTACTACCGTCAAAACCGGCGATGAATTACTCAAAATGGGTAGAAAATGGCAGAACTAGCATGCACAGACGTAAGTAATACTAGGAACCTCAAAAAGTTTGAAAAGTAGCATATTTCGGAAATAAACAGGCTCTCGCGGATAACGTTCCGCCAATTTTGTAGATTGGCAACTAATCAATTTTTCCGAAATTTAAGCATGAAAAACCATCACAAAAACCACTAAGATCAATAAAATTTACATAGTTCGTCTTTTTTCCTGAAAATAAAGGAATGCTGAAACTAATTCCCGTCAATTTGTGACCGCATACGGCAGCGGCGCACGCCTACAGCTGGCACTAGAATTACCGTGTCCTTAACTCGACGTTTCGGCGTATGTATTGAACAAATCTGGGAAATTAGACGTATATCGGCATCCGCGGACCTTTACTTGTGCGCTGGTGCCTTTACCTATGCGGTTTTAGTCACAGCCCTTGAGATCCAGGCCATTTCTCGGTCTCATGCAGTCGGCTATGGGAAAACATATATAGGGCGTAAATTGGCTTACATATTGTCTAAAACTAAAAATGAGACCAGTTTCGAGCTCTACTCGTCACAAGCTTTCCAACGGTATGCTTATTTTTATCGTGCGACCAACCGTTCGTGAGTAAGAGGGGGAGCGGCCAACTGCTCCCCCCAGTCGCCCATGTTCGAAACCGACCGACGGTCGTGCGCGGGTTAACATGCTATCGTCTCAGGGTGGATGTGAAAATCGAAATAATACCTGTAGGTAACTTTAAAAAATGTGGCGTGGCACATTTCTCACGCACCTGGGCGCCATTTGCCATACGTGCATTGTGAACGACTTACGGACAGTCGAACATAATATAATACACAAATATAATATGCACTAAATACACAGATACAAAAATGCACATGTCTTCCTATTCGTGGGTGCTGGGTTCCGGCTTGCCATTCCATTGTGAAACATCGTTTTAATTAACAACGGATTCAGTTCTTCTGGTTGTTTAGCGTGGTGATCTTTCAAAACTGCGCAGCGTCGAGCCGTAGCGAGTTGTCTCGCCTCTTACAGCTGCACTGTGTTGACTTGCAGCGAGTTGCTTAGTTATCTCATAGTCTTACAGTAGCGCAGTGGTTGAGTTTTTCTAGGTGTCTTGCCTATTAAGAAGAAACATGTGTTGCCTGTCACAGACGCGCAGTCATCCAGGTATTATAGCAAAATATTTTCCATGTGTCTGGTGAGCATCATTCCCAGGGTTCTGCGGTCCGGAGACTGACGCCCTTTTTGTACCGAACCCATCGGATCTCACGGCTCCGCGACCACGACGGGACGTAACGTGACGTACAGGAGTGAGGAGCAGGAGTCGAATATACGCACTGCGTGGCCTTATAAGTACGGGCTTTTACGTTCTATGGTAAAAATGAACTGACAATTGATTGAAGAGACTCACGAAACGGTTCGGAGCTTTGGCTGCCAAAAACGGTAAACACGGTGTAGCAAGCAGCTTATTTTGACGATAATAATGACATCATTTTGAAACAAAATGTTGTCAAGAGCTAGAACATCCTTTGACCAATGACATGTCTTTGCAGATAAGTGTTCATCGCCCGTCCGTTTAAGGTCGTCGCGGAAAGTAACGAAAATAAGTCACTCTTAAATGAATGAAAAATCCAAATGGAAAGTTTGTCATATGAAAAGATACATTGCGGGCATGCCAATGATTATTTTTTGTCATCAGTCAGGTTTTCGGTATATTTTGCAAGTTACTTGAAACGGCTGGAAAAATTGTGAGACTGTTTTTATAAAACTGAACGTTGTCTTTGGCACATGCCAAAATTGCAGGTTTGTCCCACCTTTAACTTAAGAGATATTCAGGTAGGTGAAGATTTTTGAAAAACTGGTTTGCTGCGATGCGTAGAATTAGACCAGAATAACGTTCACAACATGACATATTTCCCTCCAGATCGTTGCTTCAGCAACAACAGCCATTATCCCGCTTTGAACGCTGCGATAGTATTGACCGTTTAACAGTTCCCAACCGCTTAAAGCAACAGCAGACGGCGCGCAGCAGAATTCAGACAGCGTGTACCGAAACAAGCTACTTTACATTTTCGTTTAGACACCCCAATCGGAAGAGTTATAGGACCATAAATTGCATAAAGCGACGGCTGGCGAGTAAACACGCGGCTGGAGGCACGTGGCGCGCGACGGCCGATGGTTTCCGCTTCCGCCGCCTGACCGGCTGAATGCCGACACAGGGGACACCGAAAAGAAGAAGAGAGAGGAGGGGAAAGAGATAGAGGAGGAGGGAAAAGGAGGGCGGGAGGAGGGGAGAGAGAGAGGGATGGAAGTCAAAGGGAAGCGAGATAATAATATATAACCTTATACCTGTACTTTGCCATCACGTATTATTAATCACACATACATGAATATAGACATGATGCCATCAAGGCTATTAAAATGAACAGTTAGTTGCAAATGTTATGATAATTCCAGGATTTCCGCTCAATCTGATGAGTCTGTCCAGTGACAGCTATTGACAGACTCGACCTAGGAGACGAAGGCAAATAGAACTTGCCACTTTCTCTGGACATTCTGTGACCGTAACAGACCCACATCATTGGACTGCCTGGCTGCGTAAATGCATACATGCCGTCTGCTTCACCATTCATACTCTGCGTCTCACCTGTCTGCCAACTGGACCACTCTCACCGTCCTCTTTCCTGCTAGGCACGGAATGGATGCCCTATGCAGTTTCTAATCTGTGTCTGCAGCTGCCGACTGGACGACTCTCTGTATTTCCTGTTTCGCAGCTGCGGCCACCGATTGAACTGTTCTCGACAGCTTGCTTCCTGCATTCGCAGCGGCTAAGTTCAGCTGTCCCTAGAGCGAGACGCTCTGCTAAGGATTTCGTCAGGATGAACTTTTCTACCGACCAATGTTTGGCAAGGCTAGGAAGGCTAAGTCAGTGATAGCCTTGAGGCCATGCCGCTAAGATCACTTTGATTTTCGAGAAAGTCTCTTTCGCCGACATTTCACGTAATTTCAAAACGAAACCACTCGACCGAGAGGGAGATACGGTAAACTTTTCTGGCAGTTGTCGGTCGTGAATCACCCGGGAAGCATGGGCCCCCCTCAATCCCCCAAAAACCGCCTACTGCCGCTGGCTGAAAACCCATGCGTAATCGGTTGAGAAATGCCTCTTATTACTTCTTACGCTTATTGCTTCTTATCTTCAGCCATCAATGAGATATCCTCAAGATGAAAAGAGTGCCTTGGGCTTCGGAGTGACTCCTCGAACTAGCGTCAACGGGCCTCAGAAGAAGCCGCTAGGATCCAGCAACTTCAAATGAGTTCCGCAATCTTTGGGAGATGATCCCACTTATCAACAGCCTTTTAAAACTCGCCGGACGGGCCTGCGGATCTTCCTTCGCCGGATCGGGGTTCAGAACATCCCCCCCCCCCGGTATCTTGAGAACTGTGGCAAGAAAAGGGCTAAAACATCATTGGAAAGACCATGGCAGAACTAGAAGAAAGCACTAAGATGCTATTCAACCATCCAACGTCCTGTAAGATTGTTAGAGGTCATCTTAGATCAAATTACGTGTCAGCATTCTTGGTGGCAAAAAATGTAATCTGACCTTGTATATGGCTCCAAAACGGCTAGAAGTAAACAGAATGCCTGATTTATCTTGCGTTGCAACAAATAAGTACTTCGTGTCAGAGCAGGCCGTTTCAGAGGAATCTGAAAATGAGCGAAAACTGTCCCTTTTTGTACTAGCAGGAGTCGCTTTTTATGAACACACAAGAATGTCTTTTGGCTGAAACGCGTTGCGAGCGTGTCTGGCGCACAGACCACGTCTACATCCATCATATCAAAATCAAACAAGACCAACCGACGTCAAAATGTTGTCAACTATGAGTCATGCATTTCTTGTGTATGATTTGTCATTTGTTGCATTGCAAACTGTCAGACACAAAACGACAGAGGCCCTGTAAAACATGTTCATGGTACGTCCCTCCTACTTTATGAAACCAACTGTCCACAGCGTTTTGTTTTTGATGTAAGTCACTAAGGCATCGGCCGATCGGTGTGACCGCAACATGAACAGGGTCAGGGTCAGACCAGGGCAGCTTGATTCCATGGGACTAGATCACCCTTGAAAAATAAGGTTGCTCCTCCGAATATAAGTGCAGGGGCCGCGTAGTGCAGTGGTTGCCTTGCTCGCCCTGTAACCGAAAGGTTCTCGGTTCGAGTCCGGGTAATAGCGACATTTCGCCGTCCCTCACGACAATCGACGTGAGACGTTGCGACGCGAAATGAACCCGGCAGTTGAGAGCGTCGTTAGTTAACCCAATAACTAATCAACCGAATATAAGTGCCTCCAACGGAGATACTGCTAAAGAAAAACATTCCAGGACTGTAGATCAACCAATTATATCGGCTGATCTGCACACTGTTATATTGGTTGCCGTCGTCCTCTCGGTGCAGCATCAGTCCCAGGCATCGATGATCTGCAGGACTAGCTGACATACATCATGTCACGAGGCAAGCCGAGCTGCGTCATGGGCAACACAAACCTCGATATCCTACGGCCAAATAAATCCGGGGTAGCATCCTACATTCAGCTGCTCGGTGACCACTCACTGAATCAGTTCATCATCTCACCGACTCACCCTGGGTCCAGTCTAACCCTAATTGATCATATCATTACCAACAAACCGGAACTAACATCCGATGTGCGATTGCAAGCCAGCAACATCCGCGACCACGACCTGATCTCAGTGTCAGTGACTGCTGCCAGAGCCCAACCAGAGCTGAGGGAAATATCTGTTCGGTCCACACGGTGCCTCAACCGTGAAACCCTGCGTCTAGACCTTCTCCAGGTCGACTGGAACTCAGTCCATGCGGCAGGATCCATTAGTGAGAAGTGGGGCGCTTGCCTGTCTGTTTGGGATCCAATCATCAATCTCCGTACGCCACTGCGCAAGAGAAAGCTCAAGTTCCCGTCCTACCGTTACTTCAAGACGGCGATGTCAGAGCTGCCATGGAGGCCCGTGATCAGGCACGCACCGACAAGGAAAGAACTCCATGTGAGGACACAGAGCGGAAGATTCGCTTTCGACGGAACGCCGTCAAAACCATCTTAAACTGCGTATGCTCTTCATACTTCCTAACCTCCTTCAGGAACTCCAGTTCTACAACACGGATATACATTCGTCGATTCCTGGTCGCGTCCAAGAAACCGGGGCCGAAGATGACCAATTCGGTTGAAGAAGATCCACGCTCGGCCAACAAACTCACCCAGTGCTTCGCATCAGTGCGCCCAGCGTGGCGGGCGCCCTGGCCGCTTCCCACGTTGGGAACACCTCTCGCCGCGCCGCCGCGCGTATGCAGCGGCGCGCTCACCCTGCGTCCGGCCACGTTCCCCGAACTGTCTGCGGCGCTGCAGCGGACGGGCTCATCCCGCGCCTGTGGAGCGGACGGCACCACCGTCAGTATACTAAAAGTGACTTTTCCCGAGGTGGACCTCACCCCACTCAAGTGATCAACAGCTCGATTGTTAGCAATGAGGTGCCGCAGCAATAGAAGGCTGCTGCTGTGACTCCACTGCACAAGAAAGGCGACCATAGCGACCGTACCAACTACCAGCCGATTTCTGTCTTATCGGTGGTGGCCAAGCTTTGCCGACGTGTAGTGTACAATCAGCTGATGGACCATTTACTATCGCACAATATCTTGTGCCCTTAGCAATATGGCTTCCGCCCAGGACTCTCCACCGAGGTGGCGTTGCTTGGCGCTGTCACGTACGCTATTAACTACTTCGACAAAGGCATAGTGACGTCACTTGCCACGGCCGATACGTCGAAGGCATTTGACAGCGTCGAGCATAGCCACCTCTTGGAGAAGCTGTGGTGATACGGTACTGATGTCGAGTGGTTTGTCGCGTGGCCCCAGGGTCGCACACAGTCAATACGCGGCGGAAGCGGCGCCCTTGAAGTCACGCACGAATTGGTCCCGAGTTCAGTCCTGGGCCCAGTCTTGTTTTTGGTCTTTACCAACGACCTGATGTCCCATATACCATACGGGAAGGTCATCATGTATGCTGATGACACGTAGTTTCTTGACGCTGACTTGTCCCTAAACCTTTCGGAGCTCAAAGGTCGTGTGGAAAAAACTTTGTCGTTGGACAGTAAATCGTTCACTTAGAACAGCTTGAAAATAGATCTCTTAAGACAGAAATGGTCCTCGTACAATCTCGCCGTCAAAACGCTGATCTGCAGTTCCCCGCGACTTCCGACAAAATGAAATCAAGCCTTCACAAAGCGTCAAGATTCTGGGTGTCACCCTAAACTCTTGTCTCACGTGTGAGAAACACATCTTCACCATAGTCCGCCGTTGTTATGGCATGCTCATAGGGGTCGCTAAGATGCGAAACCGTCTAACGAAAGTGACAAAGCGTTCGCTGATCGAGGCACTGGTTTGTTCCCATGTACGTTACTGCATGTCCGTGTGGGGTAGCTGCACCGCGGCACACAGACGAAGGGTGCGAAAAGTCATAAACTTCGGCGACTGCATTGTAAAAGGTATAAGAAACCACGATCGTGCAACACCAGCACCTAGGATGGCACAGAGTTGAAGACACGATTACTGAACGGGACATCAAAATCTTGCGGGGTCTTCTGCTAGCCACCCACGCTCATGACATGTTACGTGAGCGTCTAGGTCGTTCTTCTGAGGTATCTGTCCGCACCACTCGGGCAACGGCTGACGAACTGCTGCAGCTGCCGCGAGTTCGCACTGAGTGCGCGGCTTCCATTTATGTTCCGTGCTTGCAAAAAAAAGAAATGGAACACGCTGACTTGAGGCATCCGAATGTCAGGCGCTGCCAGTAACACGACATTCAAGACCAGCGTAGCCTGGTGCATGTCTGAGAAATGAGTGTCGATTGCAATATGCTGTCCCTTAATACCGACGTTTTTAATCTACCGTGACTATAGTAAATCGACGTGGATGCCTGGAAATTCATCACATGAGGATCTGAGATAAATACGTACATACATACGTACATACCATTATGGGTGGCTACGGGCCTGGAAATTGGGTATAAAACGTGACATTATCCTAGGTCCCAGATCAGAGTAAAAAACCACCCAGCCCTGGGGTAAAAAAAGCAATAATGAATATCCACAACCACAGAGCCAGACCCTAGATAGGTAGACATAAAAAGGCAGAACGTTCGCCTGACGAATGTCAATGACACTGAAATTTCCTAAACATTCGAGGTGGAATTGTTAAAATTGTCATGTTTGATCCATGTGGTAAGCTTCGTGTTCATCGACACATTTTACAAAATATTTTAGCACTTTACTTTTGTGGAACTGGTCCTCTTTGGCTTTTCCTTGGTCACTGATCTCAGGCGCCCCGAGTTTCAAAATTCAAACAAGGTGTAAAAAAATGAACAGAAAAATGCTCCAGGCTCTCGACCTGCACACTTAACCCTGGCCCAACGGAGGTAAACTGAAATCCTTTTTGACACTCGTAGTCATAATCCCTGGCCACCATGACCCCATAACAAATTTTGGCGGAAGAGCAGCTCGTCCAACGATCTTTCTACACCGACTTGGAGAAGGTCTCTAAAGATTGCTGTGGGCATCAGGAAATGAAAAACGTGTCCAGGGGTTAGAACAAGGCTCCGAATAATGGGAGCTTCCAAGTGTAAAACGACCACGAGAGGGCTCTAAGAACGTTTGGGATTTAAGAAGTACCAGCAGAGTAGGAAATAAAGCCCGTCTTTAACCCTCGCCCGCACTTGCCATTTAGCCATCCTAGAACGCACTTAGCCATCCTAGTATGGCTTGGGGGGTTGTCACTCCCTCAAGCCATTCATCTCTTAATTAAGATAGATCCTTGCAATAAGAACCAGCGGACTGCTTGGGACGTGCTAAATCTAACAGTGCCCGATTTGACCTGCTAAGAACAAATCCTGACCTTCCAGGTCATGTCAAACAAAAAGATTTCACTTTTTGCGCTACAAGCGGGATGTCTTACGTTAGTACAAACGTTCGTCCCCATCTAGCTAAGGCACAGCCATTTGCAGTACTAAATCAGATGAAGTAGTTTCTAGTCGTTCTTATGGCGTGCAGCTTTAAGGTCTGAGGTCAGTATGTCGCATTCCAGGTCAGGTCATCATATGCCCTTTTCAGCAGAATTTGCTCCCTACGCTACTTTGAAGACCATTTGTTACGTATCGATGTCTGTTTGTAAATCCAAAATTATTTATAATTTATATATTATATATATATATTATAATATATATATAATATAATTTATATTTATAAACTAGAAATTATTTCAGTAGACCAAATTAACGTGCAGAGCAAAAAAATAACGCAAGGTCAACCGAGGTCATCGGAAATAAAATGCCTTACTTCGACCTGAACTGAACAAATTGGATATTCACTATAAATGCCCTCCCTCAAAAAAAAAACGACAAAATATGTCCGACTGCGTCTCTAGCATCGAAACACGTTGTGGAAAATCAGGCCATGAGTTAACATGATCTTATAACAAGTTATGTCAAGTAATGACCAAGTATCAACATAGATGATGTAACACTACGAAAGATAATTCTGAATGGCTGCTTCTGGGAGGTTCAGGGAAGATCCATGATGAAAGGAACATATTGGCCGTTTTCACGATGGTTAATTTCGGAAAGTACCGCCCGTAAATTCCTCAGGGCCTTATTGAAAACGCATGGAAAGTCCGCTAAACTCGAGATAAATCCGTGTAATGTTCTCGGAATCATCAAAATATTCGACAGATTTAACACTAAAAGGCCGTTGCTTGCTGCGATGTCCATATTCTACATTCGAAGTTCGCGGGTACCAAATGTTTGGTCCCACTCGTCGCGTTGGACCAAATCCGATCTGGCAGCTTGCTTCCAATAGAATGCGGCTGGGACCAACCGCAAGGACTATCTAAAATCCTGTGCCAGCCAATCAGCGACCCGGTTATGAAGCCGCTGATCGTTCGTTGGGTTCACCTTAGAGCCTGTTAGCATTCTTGTCGCCGCCGAATTTTGACCAATAAGAGCTTAGATTCATAAGGATTCCGGAACCCTGGTTGGTGAAGAGCCATGTGCTTTGGGCTTCTGTGCTTTGAGTTAGAGTCAGCCCCAGTTTTTGCATTCTGGCTTCGTGAAGAACTTCATAGAAGATAGTGGGAGATATGGCTGGTAAGTATTGGTGTGGAATGTTTTATTTTGTGCAAGTAGCTTGATTTATCCGCCGCTGACACTGATTAATATCCGATTGATATAGTGGCTCATAATTGCTTGTGTTCTAGTCGTACATATTCGATTAATTTACGGCCATTAATATACCAGGAGACGTATTGTTGTGTAAATCAGTTGCACATCAGAAGTACATGGAATTCATGTTTATCTCACATATACCAATATCCAGGAGTATTGGGACCCAGGCGAGGGGAAGGCAGCTGCCCCCCAACTTTGGACAAGATTAAGCAAAAGCCCTATGGCGGTGCATGGAAAGAAATTAGATAAAAGGCATGTTTGCCCCGTCCTCCCCCCGTCTCCACAGAGGTTTCACTGCTACTGCCAATACAGTTATTTGTATTGTTCGATGCAAAACATATTGTTTCATATATACCAAAATATCTCATACACCATGTCTAAAAACCAGAAGTATTTCAAAGCTATTCTTGAAGATGCTAAATGCGTTCTCATCTTTCGGTCTTCTGCATTAGCATACTGGCATAAAGCAAGGGGTCAAGAGTACGGACAGGTCGAATGTCTTGAACATTTTCATGCTGTGATGTGAATGGGACTGAATTTTATAATTATTTACACCTCATTTCGAAGCGTTCTGCACACACTGCATCATGATTTGCGAATCGAATTTCGCGAAACGGTTGCCTGGATTCACCCTCGATCTTTCCTTCGGTTTTCATGTCGCCCACCTTGCACACGACGCGAGAATCTCTTTCGCTATCACTGTATTACACTTGCAGTTGCCAGTTTACAAACGTCTAGTAGGATACCAAATATGGTTTCGTGCAACAGACAAATATAGCTCCGAAATCCACATGCAAGTGCTTTATTGGACCTAAAACTTAATTTCTGTAATGTGTAGTTATAACGCGCAACATGTGTCGAGTAATCCATAAAAGGCTACCATTAAACTAAAAAACAGCCTACTTTTGCTCTCTGTGGAATTTTGGTAGTTTTCGGAGAGTACCAACGCAAAATTAGCCATCGTGAAAACGGCTATTGCTTCTTATTTGTAACTCTGTGTGTGTGTGTGTGTGTGTGTGTGTGTGTGTGTGTGTGTGTGTGTGTGTGTGTGTGTGTGTGTGTGTGTGTGTGTGTGTGTGTGTAAATTGGTGTGTATGTGTATGTGCGTGTGTGTTTGTTTGTTTATTAGTTTGGGTGTGTGTGGCTGACAGCATCAAATATGTATTCAAAAACCCATGCTCCAGATGCCTGCTAAATGAGCTTTCTGAAAACGCGTTAGATTTTCCACAAAATATACCTTTATTCGTGACCTAATTTGGCCTTGGCCTTGACACTCAACTTTCGTAACATCTGAATGCACATTTTAGATGCATGAGGGATGCAGCTTGCGAAGCAATCAGCAAATATGACATATGCGGTGCATTTGACGCGTTGCTTGCACATTTTGCAGTATATCGCGCTTTTGCGGTCGCGATACCTCCTCGATAAAAGGTCATATCAAACAAACCAAAGGTTAGAGAGACTTGACAATTTCAGGAGACTTGCAAAAAAGATAGAAAAAAATAGCTACGGAAAAAGTCAGACCTCTTTCTTAAATAGCTCGGCATGTATCGAAAAAAAAACACTTGGAGTGACATCTATCCCCATGCGAGGGCGAAGTTTGGGCCTTGGCAGATAGATGTTTTTTACACTGGGCCCTTTGGGATCTGAAAGCGTTCTTACAGGTCTCAAAATGGTCATGGAGCGCGGCAGAATGTGCCGTTACTCGAAAGCATTCTTCAACAGAAAGTTTTCTCACAGGTACTTTTGCTCGCAGAAAAGCTTTGACCTCGAACCTGCGTGTGTCCTGGGAAAGCTACTACCAGTTTGAATCAGGACCATTTGTTAGACAGTTTTTCTGTTCTTAAGCACTATTTCTACACCTTAAAACTTATGAACAGTTTTAAACCAAGCTCAAAGCTGATGATCGTCACGGGTACTCTTACCAGATCATGAATCATGGGGCGAAAGTCTAGGCACCTGGTGTGAGTGTTGTTCTCTTGGTCTGTAGCCAGAAATCCATGAACCTGACCAGGGACATTCATTGTTCAGTAAATCAGTAAAAACAATGAAATCCTTAAAGGCATGAGACTAAGGCTGCTGCTCAAGCTCCCCAGTGAAGTCCTGGTTTTACTGGATATTATTCGCAGCATTTCTATCAGTCTGATCCCAGTGGTTGTTGGGTGGTGTGAGGGATAGGAGACCGCGCGTAGCAAAGCTCGTTGCGGAGACACCGACCCCTACATCTACCGAGCAATTCCTGGTTACGGCAGATTTGGTGGCAATAGTTTATCGTGTCGTTAGTGATGCGACATGACCATGTGGTAGTCAGGTTGACCCTCTATGGGCCAGATGCTAGTTGCCAGCTGACCCACTGGTCAAATATCGAGCGCCGGGCGACTCGAGCCTCTCTGGCCAGGGCAGGAAAGCCAGCGCTTTAATTAGGATCGTTGGTCAGTTGAGCTCAGAAGAGCTCAGAACACTGAACAGCTCAACTGAGAGAAAACGTTTTTCTATAGGCGATATGAGAGTCGTGGAACGGCAGTGCCCGCGTGTCGGAGACTTGCCACTTAAACGAATAGAAACGGACACCGTGAATCAAATCCGTAAATTGGCCATGACTCGAGAGGACGTCCTTTTGGGTAGGGGCCCCTCTTTTGACTGTCATTTGGCTTCCAGGCTTCCAAAAAATACCTCTGCTGAAATGGAACTGGATAACTTTCGATAATCGACGAGCATGGGGTGGAAGCCAGTTATGTTACGGATGTCAGATATATGACCGTGGAATTCAACGACTAAGCGCTACCTGGCGGCAGCGCAGTAAAGTTATCTTTACTGGTATTGGCTCTAACATCCGTGCCAACCGGCGACGTGTGTCGTCCAAGACACGGACTGCTGGGTAGTTCGTGTTATATGAGCATATTTAGTTCTTTTTGTTCTTTATTTTGTATTTACTCTTCTTGTAGTAGACTTCTAGCGTGCGTGCTGTGTCAGTTAAGAAAGCCAAACGTGAGCACTATTCGGAAGCACATTTTTGTACCTTTCCCAAGACGAATACAGGTGCGAAGCTTCACCCACCCTGTGTCCCTTCCTCTCAATTTACTTCGCCTTACAGTCCGTTCTTCCTCGTTGCCCCAACTGACGCTTTGTCCGAGGCTACCCGCAATAGCGAATGACGTCTCGTCCGCTCTGCTCTAACGTTACGCTTCCATGACTGATTATACGCCCGCCGTCTCCTTTGTCCGGCCGTGGTAGCTGATGTCTTGGCCGTTCGCCGTCGCTATGCCGCCAGTCCTGTCGGCAGTCGGCGACCGTCTCCCGGGCCTAATGGCCGTTTTCTGCCTCTCAGGGCCTTTTTATGAACGACCGGGAGCTGTTGTTACCGATGGGCAGAGCCGTTTCTTTCTCATTAGGCGCTCATTCGCCATGCAGATGTCATACGGCAGCCAGACGAATCCTCTCGCAAGACCCTTTCTTTTATTCCTCAGCACGCGGAAATGTGACTATGAACAATAAGGTGCACTTCTTATTTGTTTTTATTTAGCTGGTGGTAGTGTGGGTGTGATATTTTGTGTCTCCCAGTCACACCATTAGCCATGATAGATACTGACAGAGGCTGACATTGAAGGGCCTGAGCAAGTATCTGACACACTAGCAAAGCCTAACAGAAACAAAGTGGATCACGAAACATGGTGCAAAACAAACAAAATACACCTGGGGATTTGAACTGCTCCTTAGTAACGTTAATGTTTAATGGAAGCATTTGTATCGAATAAAATTTACAACAGTTGCACATGGTTGAAGATGTAGGATGGCTTTTGGCTATCGATTCACTTTCAGGCATAGACCTCATATACTGGCCCACACATTCAGGAAGGCATACTGACGCCTTGGAACATTAGTTTGTTTTACGACTACAAAACAGTCACTTTCGCACCTTTCCGGTAACTTATGGAAGGCAGAGAGAGATTCGTGATGGTGATTCTCATGCTGAACTTAGATTGGCCATGCTTATGAAATAAGTCCTCTGGTGTCGAGCTGCAGCGTGCGATACGCGTTACCTTCGCTCGTATACCTAGTCATTGGTGGTTTCAAACCCGATTAGGCCGTAGCCATTTTCTAGCAATTTCCTTCGATGAAACAACAGAGCAAATTTTCCAACCACGAAAGTGAGAGCCACCACGTAGTCGGTGGAGCCACCACCCTACCTGCCCAATGGGAAACTAAAATCTTGGCGTTCGCTGCTAGAGTGTGTCCGTGTATATTTGGTTGTCGATGTCACAATTGTTGTTTGACTGCTGCAACATGAAGTCTTTGAGTATGTCGATGACAGTGTCAGTCGTAGCAATGGAACTTTGCAATTACAGTTCCAGCAGTTCCAGTGACTTCAATGGATGTCATCTCTCTCTCTCTCTCTCTCTCTCTCTCTCTCTCTCTCTCTCTCTCTCTCTCTCTCTCTCTCTCTCTCTCTCTCTCGTCAGTGCAGCCCCCTGCGGGCCGTGCAGCTCCCGTGTCGGTGCAGCGGGAGCGGCACGCGCCGCCACCGACCCAGAGACGGCCGCAGCGGCCCGAAATTACCGTCCGAATCCGTCATCGTCCATCTCCGGCCGAGGCCAGTAATGCCACCCCTCCCTCCCCCACATCCCCACATCCCAGACTCGCGCCAGTGATTGGCAGTCTGCATCAGCCGCGGCTCCACCGCCGGCATCGGCCGACCCGGCAAAACGGCCACCAACCGCAGCAGTCAGACAGGGGGTCTGCCTCCTCTGAGGTATTGTGGGGGAGGTAAAAGAATGGTCCTGTGAGTTTGGTTTTGTTTTTACGTAACGCTGGCAATACAGCGTTTAACGGTTTGCATCCTTCCCCAGTTTCAGGGAGAAACATCGGTTTTCATCTCATATTTGCGCCGGCGGTCAAGGAGGAACGGTCAAAGCGTACAAGACCGGACGAGTGGGACAGACAGGTGACGTGAATGCGCCATCAACATGTGAACAGTTCGATGGCAGGTCGGTAAAATAAGCAGTGTTTGTGATTTGGTAGTTTTGGATCCGCGAAGAGGCACAGCCAATGACGAAAGTTCGATGACGAACGACGCCGAATATTCAGTTTCACAACAGCGATACGGGGTCAGGAGTGAGTCAGAGTCTGTACAACAATCTGTGCTTAGTATGATCCCTGATCCCAACACCGTCCACTTAAAAAAAAGTAAGTCGAATTTATCCGTGTCTAAAAAATAACAGACCATTGATGTCAAAGGGTTCTCAATCGAGAGACTTTTTATCGTGGGTGCCTGTTCCTGATCTTCCGTTTTCTTCCAAATTGTCCTGCAAGCTGTCACCTGAGGAGCGTCCTCCATCGTGCCGCTCTTCTCTGATTTCGTGTTTGTGTCACTGTGCGAGGTCTGTCGGCCGGTGTTCAGCCCCGGCTCCCGGCAGTGGCCGGTATATAACATCCCTCCTACCTGTCGCCGGTCAGTCAACAAATACCGCACGGCCCTGTGGCGTAGGAGCATCCAGAAGAATGTGGACGTGGGGCAAAAACATTCTGTCCCATTAGGCTCATGCTAAATTTTCCAAATAAACTAAATTCAAATAAAATAAATTAAATCCAAATAAATCCATGCCCCTCTGCCCTCCCCCTCCCCCATCCCAGGCCCATGACACGTCCTCACGGCCAGAGCAAAGCCGGAAGTCCAGGACGTCTTGTCATGTGTCATTCAGCCCCGATCGGCGGCCAGAGAAGCGGACGAGGTCTGGTGGGGTCACGTGCACAAAGTAGAGCCGGCTCCGTGGCCGTTTTGTATGCATAGGCCGGCCGTATTACGTCCATTGTGCCCTGTCTCGAGAGCCGGCGGATATCAGGAAGCTTTTTATCGTGGAGGAGCAGACGCTTGGCTGGCGTTCAGCGACCGGGCGAAGGTAAAAGCGACTCGGCGGCAGAGCTGCTGCCGGCACAAACACCGTTTAGGGAGGGGGGACCAGCGAGGTGGCCAGGGAGGGGACCCGCCCGGAGAGAAGCAGCGACTCTGCCGCACTGGAAGACCGATGACTCACAGGACAAGGCGGGAGACGGCAAGGAGAGACGCCACAGTAAGTTTTCTCGACCCTCTGTGGCTTCCTTCGTCTTCTCTCTCTCTCTCTCTCCGGCATATCACCGTTTCTCCTTTTCCTCTGCAGATACGCAAGCATTTTGGGCCGTCTTGCCTTGCAGACGGGAACCACAAATGCCTCGGACTGCGCTCTTGTCTAGGACGCATCCTATAAGACGCCATGTTTACTCCAATTCTTCAATTTCAGGGCTCAGCTAGGATCCAACGGTTCGTAAAAAGCTCGATCCAATCAACCAGCCAGCCTGTGTGCAATTTCCGGTTGCATAAGGAGCATCTACCAGTCGGTTATCAAAGGAAGATGGTTCGTTAGATGTTCAGCGTGAGCCCATCTGCGGCTCCTTGTGACGTGGCCAAACTTGATCCGGTGTGCGGCAGGCACCAGGCTGGATCCCAGGTGCTGCTGACACGCACTGTCAGGCGATGTTAATGTTCGCCAGACAAGGGTTACCCCCTTCCATAGCGTTTTTTCGACTGCCGGAAAACGGCCCACGTCAATAGCCTGAAATTTGCAAAAACTGTCCCCACAAGTTTTCCGCATTTTTCTAAATGGTTGTATGTGTCATGTCAGGTGTCCAAGTTACGGCGCCATTCTTAAGTGCTTGAAGCCCTTTTCCAGAGCTGAGCAACGTTTTGCAGTCTTTTTAAGGATATCTCGGATATTGGATATCGGATCAATTGATATATTAGATCAATTGTATGCACAGGACTGTTGCGTCATATGCTTGACACTATATCAGGCTATGAAATTTCAGTGACTTTTCCAATGTCAAATGAAGTCAATGGACTTATGTGACATTAAAATCGCATTGAGCCGGTCTTACGGTAATGTTTGGCGACGTTTTCAGTACCGGCAACTTTTATTAACCCTCTCTATGATCAGAACTCTATTTTGTGGTAATAAAGCGTACTTTTAGCAGTAGCAGCATCGTGAAATATTGTAACATGGTCGTATCGTAAACACCGTAAAAAAAGACATTTGAACTTTCATTGATTTGACTTTGACCCGAAAGAAAAAAGCACTCGCTAGCTACAACGATTAATCAATTTTAAAAGGAGGTCCGCACAAAAGGCAACCCGAGTCGTCGGATCCGTGGGTGAAAATCCTTACACTCGGCGAGAGTTAAGATGGTGATGGGATTCCACGATGATGACGTTCACAGATAATGACCAACCACTGCTCAGATTGGACTGAGATATTCACCCATACCTAGGATCTATTGTGTTATGACCTTGACATCATATCAAGAGAACATTCAGCTCAGTTTTACTGGATATCTAGAGTAAAATCACGGGGTCCCAATTCTGCTCCATTTTGTGCAGCGGGATTGATCTCAAATGTCATTGCAACGCTGAGAACCTAGATGCCTGCGACGAGTGAAAAGACCCTTTTTGAGTTACCAAATTTCTGGTAACCCAAAAAAGGTGTAAGGAATCACACAAAAGACGGACTTTCGTCTTTTGTGTGACTCCTTACGCATTGCAAAAACAAAAAGAGCTACTGGTGAACATACTGACTGGAAAATCATCTAAGCATCGATAGCCGATCTATCCCGTTTGCCCTTGCCTCCAGTAACGCCTGAGGTCAATGGTCCGGAAATCGGTTTCGGTTTCGACAGAAATCCGGATTTCCGGCGGCGGAGGAGCCCCGACCAGTGTTGCCAGGGACCAACGACCGGTGACGCAACGGACCTTCCGTATACAAAGGAGGCGCCACTGACGCCTCTGCCCGGCGCACCCCCGTCTTCTCCATCTCCGCACGGGTCTGGGTTATGGGCCAGCGGGGAACTAGATGTGCTGTTTCTTAAGATCGTATGGTCACGATTTTTACTACGTATGCTGAATGCTTCAGTTTCATTGAGTATGTGTCGGGCCAGACTGTGGTATTCAATCTCGACATGTGATATGTAAATATTTCCCGATCTGTTCCTGATGACCAGGTACGGCTATTGGAAGGGAGCGATCTCGGGTCGTAGAAGGGTGACATTTCGCCTGAGAAAGATCAAGACCGACAGTGATTTGCGCTGCGACGTAGCTAGGGTCTCTTCTAGAAAGGTTAGCGTATGAAATATAAGTATGGCCCTGGCAGAAAGTCCATCCATATAATTTAAAACGCCCTTGGTGTGGGTGAACGTCTCGGAGCAATACATCATCCGGTAAACGTGAATTATCACTGCTTGAAGTCCTTTAATTGGGTGGCGTTGCATCTCCTGAGGCACATCACGTGATGACGGCGACCAGACCCAGGCCATCGAGTAGTCCAGGTCACCAGGACAGACTTAGGAAGGCTGTGCTTATTATGGATGAGGCCAATCAACAACCAGTCAACCACAGTAGCCAACCATTGCCCTTCGTACAATATCGGCTCATTGTATACTCAGTGTACAAAGAATACACAGAAGTACCCAACAGTCGTCACTAAACTTCTCGCCAAGACACGCTACAGCGAAGGAACCGGTGGCTCTGGCACCGCGTAATTTTCAGATGACTGGTTTCGAGTCGATGTCGACAACAATTAACTGATTTGTTCAGAGCGGTGATTGTTTATCCCTTTTACCAGACCAATAAGGGAGGAACGATCGGTCTCTGTCCATGATGCGGGTCATCGTGCCCACATCGCTGATCTTCTCGGACAAGAACTGGAAATCATCGGCATATTGAATTGGATATGCTGACGGTGTCGCCATCTAACGGCAAGTCATTGACATAAATCGCGAACAGAAGAGGTCTGGGAACTTGGCCCTGATACGTGTCTATGGGATTTTAAAAGGCCGAGAGACGGTGCGGCGGCCGGTCGAAAGGCGTTACTGAAGTTCCTCGAAGTAATCCGCAGAATACCTATCAAATCATTGCACGCCAGTGTCATACACTGTCAGCTCATTCGCGGGTTTCGCAGATTTCAGGATAGTGAGCTTTCAGGAATCAGGAGCTGTGCCGTACGTGATGCTGATGTTAACGACGTGTCTCATGGCAGAATACACGGAATTCATGGAGAGCTTTATGACAAATACGTGGACCATTTGCGCCACGTGAACACTGCGTCCGTTCTACTGATCGCCTTGCGTATCATCGACTGATGGACAATGTGGTCTTTCCCTTATATATGCTGGGTGCATGTACGTGAGATCTAAAGATCTAGGTACAGGCACATGAGATCTGAGCCTCGGAGGACCTGGGAGAGCCGGCGCACCCCCGAGTCGCACCGCGCTCGTCAGCGGTGCCGTGACCGTGCCAAACACAAGCTCACCGCCGCGCGTAGCTCGTTCCTGTGCGCTGGTCTTCCGAGTGACGGGAAAGGGTTCTGGGACCGCCTGAAGCGGTTCGGCCGACAGCCCACCCAGAAGCCAGCCGACGTTCACCTGGCGACCGAGCGGATTATTTAAGTGCACACTTCGCTGCTGTGGATCCCGGATCAGGATCGAGGCTGCGGCAGTGTCTGCCGGACGGCAGCGCCACCTGCTGGGCCTCATCCCCACCACGTCTGCGCGGCGGCGCTCACCCCACGTCTGGTGACGTTGCTGGAGCTATCCGCGGCTTTCGCGCGCCTTAGGCAGACCAAGGCCGTTGGTTCTTACGTTAGTCCCCTATTTGTTTGGAAAACGTGCTTTTCTGTTCTTGACCCACACATGCTCGACATAGTTCATTGCTCGATCACAGCACGAACTTTTCCTGATGCCCGGAAAATTGCCCGTGTCACTCCATGGTACCTGTGAGATGACAGATCCAATCTGGACAACTTTGGACCCATCTCTGTCTTTCCAGTGATGCCAAAAATTACCGAAAAGTCGAACGTGCCCAACTGTCTGTGTGCTTACATCGTACTCATGTACTGTCACCGTCGCCTTGTGCCTACCGACCCAGCCGCTCGACGGAGGACGCCGCGCTCGACGCTGTTGAATGGTCAGCAAAGACCATTGATGCCGGTCACGTCGTGTCTCTTACAACAATCCGCCTGAGCAAGGCCTTTGACAGCGCCGATCACGGTGTCCTGAACAAGCTCTAGGGGTACGGGGTTGGGTCAGACTGGTTCACTTATTACCTGAGTGGTTGAAGGCAGGTGGTCGCTGGTGGCTCGGTTTCCTTACTGTTGCCCCGCGGAGCGGCCCAGGTATCGATCGTCGGCCCAGCCATATTTCTAATCTTCATCAACGGCCTATCCAGCTTCCTTCCTTATGGCCGACTTCTCTTCTTCGTCGATGGCATCCAACTTCTCGACCACGCCGCACCCAGCATCCACAGTTTGTCATGTCTCAAAGCCCGCATTAAAGATTCCATCTCGTGCATTCAAAACTGGTTTCGGTCAGACGTTCCTAAAATGAACCCCGGAAAAATGAACTTCATGCTGACTGGCACCAGCGTTCGATTAGAAAAGACGAAAAGCTTCCACATCGACATTTCAGGTTTTGTCATGATTACAAACAAGTCTGTGAAGGTACTAAGTATAATCATCGACGAACATCTCACCTGAGAAGAGCACATACCCACCATTGTCCGGCGTTGCAATGGCATCCTTGTCTCACTATTCAAAATTTGCTTCTTTTTCAGTAATTCCATTCCTGACGCCATGAAGCTCCTCGTCCACGACCCCGCCTTCCGACATATCCTTTACTGTACCGCTGTCTGGGGAGGAGCCTCCGGTTGACAACCGAGCAAAGTGCAGCAGGTGATGAACTTGGCTGTGGGCTTGGTGCTGGGGCGTGACGTGGGGACCACACCACACCGGGTCTGGAGGCCCTGGGGTGGAATCGTGTGGCAGCCTTGGTAAAAAAAGCGCGATCTTCTAAAGGGTCAGTGTTTTGCGCTCCCCTACGTGCCCGTCCACCAGACGCGCTCTGTCCCCCACGCGTGACCAGGTCCGCCGCCGCCGTAACCGCGCGCTTGCTGTCGACACGGGCACCATGCATATGCCTCGCGTTCGGCTGACGGCGACCCAGCGGCTCTTCCACCGAGCCGCAGTGGCCTGAAACCTCCTGCCTCCGGCGGCCTCCAATACCACCTCACGCGGATCGTTTTTAGAACACTTGAAACATTTGACACCGTGGCTGCATGTTTGTGTTCATATGTGTGCGGTTCAGCTCACCTGGCAAGTTACTTCGCATCGTCGTTTTTGTAATCTTGATGAGAAGGCAGAATAGCCACTACGTGGACGCCTTCAATGAATACTTACATAACGTAAAAACGCATACGCATTGCATTACGCAGCAGATAAAACAAACATCACACTGAGGGCGCACACGCATAGAAAATAACGCTGAATTCAGTGTCAGGCAGGTCTGAAGAGTACATCAACCCTGCTTACAGAAGGTGTGTTTTGCACTTAGACCGTGCTGATATGCCCCTTTGGTAAGAACAGGATACGGTGGAGTGGTTAATCATTTGCTCACGTATCAGTTCGAGGGGGTCAGGAACAATGAACAGGTTGAACATGTCACGCGCACCTGGCTCCGTGATAATGCAACGCATGCCATCTTTGGTTTGCCGGCGTAGCTGATATTACTTTAGGGTGTCCCGGACTTTTTGCCAAGAGGCTAAACGACAAGAATCTGTTACCACGCGGCCTGAAATACCTCTGTTGGGATAATCGTGAATGCCCCAGAACATTTATGCGGTAAAACAGCCACGGGGAAGCACGATCGTCTCAGCCAACTTTTTTTTTATTCCAGCAGCAAACGACTCTTCTTCAGAGCCAAATCAAAGGGCCCTAGCAACACTGCTTGCAGGTCGATATATGTCCTCCCACTTCACGTCTGAATGCAGGTTGGCACCCACTATAATCATGGTCTTTCTAGCAAAAAAGTCCTTTGGGAGTCGTCTAAAGTCGTATTGACAAAGTTCTTTATTATTAATGTTTCTTTAGAACTATATATATATATATATATATATATATATATATATATATATATATATATATATATATATATATATTCATTCTATGTGTATATATATACAATATAGCATATATTTTACTCTCTCTCTATATATATATATATATATATATATATATATATATATATATCCTTCTATAGGACTCCCTTGGGAGTCTTACAGAAGCCCTACAGGGCAAAGGTCCTGTATGAGTTGCACTGTAGGACTTCTATAGAACAAAAGTTCTACACGAGCGGTCCTAAAGGACCCTTACAGGAGTCATGTAGGACTCAAATCCTATAGGACATGGGACTCCTATGCGACGATGCTCCCATACAAGCCCTAAACCTATAGGCTTCTATAGGGTTGCTCATGCAGGACATTGTTTATATTCAGCAGTGTACCTGAATATAAATTCGCAATGCAAACATAAACTCAACGCAACACAAACACATATCTGAACGTTGCGGATAGTTTAAGCACACAAAAGTAGGAATGCCACAAGACCACCCATGATAACTGTATCATCGTTACTTTCTGAGTCCTAGTATCACAGCTGCGGTTCCCGTTTGCTAAAGACGACGCCGTTGCCGCTGGCAGCGCCTTTGGTCTTCTTTTGGTCTGCTGTCTAGGTCCCCTGACGCGGTCCCTGTCCCATCCCTGAACCCTGTCGAGGTCCCCCGTCCAAATCCCCCTGTCCCATCCCTGATTCCTTGTCGCGGTACTCTGTCCAGGTCTCCTGTTCTTGGTGGTTTGGTTGGTTTCTCTCTACCCTACAGCAACTCAGAACCGGAAAGCATTACCCGCCGAACGATTTTCTTGTCGATTGCATCATCCTCAGGTGCTGAATAAACCAGCCTAATATACTTCATATGAGGACGCTCTGAGCGCGATTTCTGAAGATAGCACTCTGACTGCACGAAAAATGGTAATTGCGTGACTGTGGTGGCTGAATAAACTGCCGAATGGATCAGGGTCCGAACCCGTTATGATCGTTCAATGCGGACATTGGCATCATGCCGCCACAATTGTTGGGGGAACCATGGTTTTATTTGACGGAAAGGCAAATGAGCATGCTGTCCTGTACGGATCCAGCGGCTCAGTTGGGGGAGACCAGAATTTTCCTGGTATTGATGGCGGGTCAGTAAGTCAGTGACGAAGGTGGGGGTGAAAGATGTTGGCCGTGGGTTTGGAGTGTCCAGCGACCTCGAACTCTGGTTGTGTAATAAAAGCCATGTTTTTTGGGGGGCAAATGCCTATTTGGCCCCCTAATCGCAGTGGTGGGGCGTGGCCTAGATGTTCCCCTCCTTTGGATCCGCCAGTGATACTGCGTGACGTCTGGGCCTCAGGCAGGCTTCCAAGCCTGTGCTATTTCTCTGCTATGGAGGTTGTTTGATAAACAAGCTGCCATACGTCGCCAGTAGAACATTCAGACTCAGTGCATCATGGTCCGGGCGCCGCACAGAGCAAACCCAGATTGTCATCGGCTGGTGGCGGCTCCTGACACCACAGACTGGTCTTGGTAGTTGTGAGGTCATGGTAGCTGATGTGGCATTCGGCCGCCTGTTGAACTGTGGCTAGACATGTTAATGTGGTCAGTCAGGTCAGAATTTTAGTTTTATTTAGTTTATTTCTAGAGTCAACCGGTATGCATTCAATTACAGATCAAGTCATCTGTGTGTAAACACATCGAATTATTCAGTACACATTAGAGCATTCCTCAAATGCTTTTGCGAACTTTTCAAAGGCGATTCTGCATATTTATGTCGGATGCATTGAACAAATTGTTTGTGCTAAATATCATTAATTTTGATCAACGTTTACCGCAGCCACATGACCCCTGAATAAGCTGACTGGCGTGTGTGCCTTAGGGTGGTCCTCAGTGCCATGGACGAATTACAATGAAGACTTTTCCAGAGTGCTTTCTCATGAACTGATGCGTTTTGGGGGAAATCATGCGTTCAGAACATGGATCCAACACTTTTAACCAGTCACGCGAGAAATGCATTTGCTAGGTTTTATTTTGATTTCGATGAAATTTTCGCAACATTTTCTGCATTTAGAGCTATTCAGGTCACAGAAGGCTACTCTATCTCCGGCAAGAACTCCATTTTCTGTAGATTTGTAATCTCTGGAAGATTCGGTTATGGTGAGGTCACAGTCTAAAATGGCTCCAAACATGCATTTTGTGCTCCAGTTTTGTTTAAAGCATGCACATGATGTGCATACAACGCAGACCATCGTATCATTATTGACACAATGGATCGAAAGACGACTCTGTCGGCAACAGTATTGCTTAGATGGGAATGACACTGCATCCCCTTTGTGGTCTCGGCGTACTGGCGACGATTCCATTCGACGACTTGCAGCAGGCTCTGCTTTTGCATTTCATCCTTCGTCAGTACCTCGCTGTTCGTTTGGATAAGGGTTACACCTTGCTCGGCGAAGTCGTTCACCACCGTGATCCCGCGCAGAGCTTCCTTGACGTCCTTGAAGCCAGGTGCTGTCTCCCAATCAGCGGGATCAGCGGCAAGGAAGTCCGCATTGATCCCGTGGGCCTTCAGGATTCCCGCCGACTTTGCCGTGATGAAGTCCGCGATGGTCTTCCTGGCGAGGACCTCCTTTGTCGCGAGATCCATCTGCGCTCGTTCGGACGGACTCTCCGACCCCTGTTCTTGGAATGTCGCGACCATCCTCCTCTTCATTTCACACGGCACGTCCCTGTCGAATAGCGACAGACCAGCGAGTTCTTCGTTCAGGTACCATAGGTGATTGCTGAATTTTTTAGAGGTCGCCTTCGAGATTTCAGAATCCGTTGGCTGATGAAGCTCTGCAGAAAGGCTCGGTTGTGCACAAAGGGGGCTGGTTTGTCATCCCCATCTAAGTAATGCTGCTGCCGACAGAGTCAATGACCTGAGGCCTGAGAGAGAGAAAATGCGAGGTATCTTTCGACCCAGTGTGTCAATAGGAATGCAATGACGTACAGTTTATGCATATCGTGTTCATGGTTTAACAAACTGGAGCACAAAATACATGTTTGGAGCCATTCTAGACTTCGACCTCACCGTGACCGAATCTCCCAGGGATCACAAGTTCATGGGGAGTGCGGTCCTTGCTGGAGATAGACAGAATGGTCCTCTTTAACTCTCAGGGTCTCGAAATGCGAAAAATGCTGCGAAAATTTTATCAAAATCAAATTAACATCTAGCAAATGGTTTTGTGCGCCACACTGCATGAATCAGTAACATTTAATCCCCGTGTAGCAGTGGTTAAAAGTATTTATCATAGCCATATTTTGCACACATTATTTCTTCCCAAAGACGCGTTAGTTAATGAGAAAGCACTCTGGAAAAGTCCTCATCGAAATTCATCCATAGCATTCGGGACCACCCTAGTATACAAGCACGGTTAAAAATTAAATTAAATTGATAACACGCGGAATTATCTTTCTCCAGAAATTGGCCTCAAATTCAAGTATCTCACAAAACAATCCAGATCTCCCCGTGTTTACCCTAGCATACCGTAAATGAAAAACAATTCTACCTCATGGTAGTCAATCGAGAAACATTCAAGAAAAAGCAGGGTTTCCTGCAAAGCGACAGCTTAAACAAACGCTTTTGTTAATAGTTATTATTGGATATGTGTTATACAGTAGGGACATATGATGAATGAATGTTAATAGTAATTGTTGGATCGGCCTGTCTCCAAACAGCTTTTCTACACGCAAACCGTTTGTTTTAGCGCACATCAAATTCCTATGATTTTGAGTTTTGTGTCCACGCGCATATCTGTGTGTGTGTGTTCGTTTTCTATCCCAAGACTTCGCCAGCTAGTGGGCGGTAGTTTCTTGGCAATCTGATTGAATAAATTAACTGAAATGAGAATCGAAGATATGGTTGTGAAAGCTGCGGGTACAGTAGAAGACAGGAGTTTGTGCAGCCTGCGCCAGAGATGTAGGCTACAGAGAACGTCCTCTACATCCCTAGAGCACGGATCCCTCCCAAACACCAGAGGCCCATTGGCTGATCGACTGTCCATGGATGCCCCAACTGAAGCGCTGCCGGATGACCACTACAGGAGCTCACTATGGTCGGCTCTCTATGGGCACTATGTGATCGCAACCTGTACCGCGACGACACATCCACGAAGAGGAAACAATTTATCTCATCGCCACTTATACCGACAAACACGTCGATTGCAAACGCGTCGAAACAATCCCTGTGCTACACCCACCGCCTCACTGGTGCCTGGCGTCTAAGCCGCACGGCTGGTGTCTGTCGTGTGGAAGCTATCTGGCTAGGACCACGTGGTCTTCACTGCCGCGGGGCTCAGCTCGTCAGGGGCCCGCCCATGTGCGAAATTCGTCTCGCGAAACGGGCCGACTCAGCTGAGCGCCAGCCGTGACGGCCAGATAATGTCGAAGAAAGGTCAATGGCTGGGGCTAAGTGCCACGCCATTTCCTGTGAATGGATTAGCCGCTCAGTCAGCTGGATGGATAGCGGTGTCGGCCGGGGCTTCATAACCCTCGTCTGGTGCCGGCGCCGCCACGATCGGCCGCCGTTGGCCGCCGCCAGGGCGTCCGGGGACCGGTCGGTCATAACTGTGCCGGACACCGGCTGCTCACCGGCTGATCCCGAAGCTGCGCCGGCTGATCCCGCAATTGTGCCGACCGCCGACTGAGCCCGTAACTGTGCCGGCTGCCGGATGTCTCTCGTCCCCCGAGTGGCCGCTGGCTGCCACCCCGTCTGTGGTCATAAGATCTAACCTGAAAGAATCATTCGGTTATTTCGTAAAACCAGTGCAGAAAATACGAACCCAGAAGACCAGTTCTATTTAATTAATCTCCTTCAGTACCAGGGGGAAGTGCTACCTGCCGCGGGTTTCGCGCAAGCTGTCCTAGAGCGATTGTTCTGATCACCAATTCTGCGGACCTCAGTGTTAAATCCGTTAATATAAAATTTTGAATTCATTATCTCGGCAGGTCACCGACGTATGACCTCTTTCTCGAGGGCGTGCCAAGGAGAAATGATGTTACGGTGATAGTCCTCAACGGTCAACAACCGATGCAAGTCTTAAGCACGGGTGTGATCCATGATGTCAGTGTCCTCCACACTGCATTCCTCACTTAGGTCAAGGTCATCGGTCATCGAATGTCGCTGAACTTTTATTGACCTTTAAGGGGTCGTGATGTTATTGGAAACGCCGTTTTGTGCACCAGCAGTAGTTTGAGTTTTTATCCATTGTCAGGAGTCGTTTTGGACCTTTTAACCCTGGTCTGGTATGGGGGCTTCAGAAGACCCCTTCGATATTTTTGCTCGTCATTTCCAGGTTTTTTCAGGCATCTTTACAAAACGTGGTCAAATTGCAAACCTATTCTTTTTATGCATCCTACCAAATTTTCATTATTTTAATCTGCTTAGGGGCGGAGTCAAGCTAAGTTTAAGTTTAAATATACACATCAGGCCATTTTGGGCACTGTTGGAGGTAAAAAGAATGTCTGCCAATAAAGACTTTTGAGATAAAGCTTAAAAATTCATATGAAAGTATAGGTAATTAGCTAAGCAAACATATATAAATATTTTTGCTGATCTGAGATCAGTTTACAAGGTCAGATTACGGTCAAAATCCCAGATTTGGTTTTATATGAGTATTTTTGACTCTGTTTTTTCGAAATGTAGATTTCGGAACAAGTACGGCTCAGCACAGTGTCCTGTACTTGTGTTTTAAGTTTTAGATCTATATCAAGTCGGGTTACAGAGCTATGACACAAAATGTCCGTGCGCTTCCCCTATATCACGATGGCCATAAGCAGGCTTTTAATAATATAGTCAACTCAGACGACTGGAAATGTTTTCAAACAATAAGAAATGAGCTTGAGGCCATCTCATGTGACCTGAGACCATTTAAGATCAAAGGTCGTAAGTTGACCTGATGTACGTGTGACCAGGACAGTTCCCCGTTTTTATGTCCTTGGCACCGCCTATGGCAACATTATACAAGCCATATAACACCATTTTTATAAACATAACATGGTTATAAAAAGCTAAAAAATAATTTTTTATTTTAATTCAGTTTCAAATAATATTCTACCCATTTTACAAGCCCTGTGAACGCTTACGATTTTTTTTCAAAACTCCGAACATATGGGGCAACTGGAAACGTCCCATCGATTAACTCTTGAATCATACCAGTCGCATCAGAATCGGTCCAAACAGCAGAAAGGAAATAAGTAAAACATGTAGTACAGCAAAACATATCCCCCTTCTGAATTTGTTGCCTCCCTGCACACCCCTTTCAAGATTTTCAAAACTTCTTTTAATAAAAATGTAGCCTGCGTCATGGCGAACCGATTGTCTTTGTTGCGATGGAATCGGAAGGGTAGTTCACGAGATCTGGGGGGGGGCAAAAAACCCTCACCCATGGCAGAATGCGCCCTAGCGCTGTGGGCAAAGAAAAAGGGTTAAACGCGCCGTATAGCTTACGCCTTATACGTCCCCACGGAACCCAGCAAACTGACCTCCTTTCAGGTCGCTTGCAAGGTCGCTGACTGATCTACAATGATCAAATTTGGCGTCATGGTACAGCTTAAAGACCAAACTACATGCCCGTTTTTGTTCCATTGCTCTGTTACGTCGGGTTAAGAAAGAGCTGGGGGTCGCCCTAATGCCCCTGCGTGCTGCCGAAGGTGGCCAAATAGAGAAATTAATTCTGTGTTTTTTTTTGGAATAGCGAGGTCGATAGACTTTGAATTGAGCCCATTTTCAATTTTAAATCCAAAAAAGTATCGCTGACTTGAAATGTTTCGTTTACAGCTGGGAAGCATGATCGACTGGTGCTCTCGCCAAGTTCAGTCAGTCTGAATTTAACCATACATCCCAATCGTGAATAATATCAGTGCTCGGTGCTTCCCTGAAAAAGCTGGAAGCGTTTTAGCTGCCTCCCGGCGCGCCGCCGATGACCTTTACCTGGTGCCTGGAAGCGCAAACTGCACTTAGCGACTGAAAAGTTCGGACTAACTTTGCCTTTTAGCAGCGAAACAGTGAAGATGTTCGTCCCGGTGACGACTTTACTTTCCGACCCACGGCCGCATCGGCTGGCACACCGGAATGATATCTCACTGTTGGCTGTGGACAGTCCTGAGACACATCGTCACTCCTCGCCGAATGCCGTCAGTGCCCCTCGGCAGGCCGTCTGTGCGAGAGTCGGCGTTCTGTGGACCGGCGCCTGGCCGGCCTGTGTTCCTGTGACTTACTCCAGGGAGAGCAAGTCCCGGTCAGGAGGCTGGAGTGGTCAGTCCGGCTCCCCTGCGGCCCTGTCTGTCTATTCAGGATGAAAAGCAGCCGTCGTAACTTGCGTGCTGGCGCGGATCGGTCGCCAATTCCCTTCTGTCATGTGTTCTACCAACTCCGGACTGCCCTGGCTGTCTCCTAGTTTCATACGGTATAAGTGGGGTGGGTAAGGTTTGGACCTGCTTTGAATTCAACAGGTCTGGTCAGATCTGGTAAGTTCGTCTGAGACGGGTTTCTTCAGATCTGGTCTGACCAAGTCTGGCGTGGTCTGCTGCGGTCCGACTGAGTCAGGCGTGGCCTGGTATGGCAGGACTGCGTCATGGCCGGTTAAATATGGTCTCACTGAATTAGGTTTGGGCCGATATGATCCAGCTGGGTTCAGCCTGGTCCCTCATGTCTGATCTCATGATCCCACTGAGTCAGATCTGGTTGGAGATGGTCCGACTGAATCAGGTCTGGTCTGATATGATCCAAATGACCTAGATCTGGCCACGTCGGGTCCAACTAAATTATGTCTGGCCCGATGTGGTCCGTTAAAGTCAGACATGGTTCAGCTAACGAGGCCAGCACGTTCTTTTTTTGTTTAGTGAGTGGTAAGAGCACGTCCCGACAATTCCATCGCGACGTTACAGGGAAGGATGAATTCCATTGGAATTCGTGGTGTGTTCCTTCCAGGGACTGGAGATGCAATGTCATAGCAATACTAAGTCCAAGTGTCGGTCTTAGTGCAAATGATCTGACCACACACACTTGCATCAAAATAGTGCCAGGTCTGAGGGAAGTTTGGTCCTATCTTTTTGTGATCATTTGTCAGGGAGCCCTGAGAGTGATTTCCTAACTTTCATCGGAACTTCGCGGGGTCGGAGGGATCGTTCCTGTCCCCAGGCGGCCAAACTGATTGGCTATAGTGAAGGGCAATTTCCCCGCAGGGGTTCGTGGTGTACGAAATCATTTGTCATCGGGGTCAAGCCGGCTCGATTTAGCCACTATGACTTAAAGCCATCTTTACGCGCGCTCTGGTCTGCAACTTTTTCGTCCTCTCAGGAGACAAAGCTCTATTGCACGTCTAACAATCGACACGGAATGATCTTGTGTATAACGTAGATGGCTGCGAAATTATTTACACTAGGCGTTCGCAACTGCATAACTGATACGCTAGGTTTTCTGACGCCACAGACCGATTGGCCTTGCTCGGCCGGTTCTGACGCTTCGTGCTGCGTTATGCGACCAGAGAAGTCGACTTCCGCGTTCGACTGTGCTTATATAATTTTGAAAATAAACTTCGGATAACTATCAAGATGAAAACCGTGGCGACCTGAAGCATTCAATGAGAGTCATCATGGCCTGGGAAAAAGTGAGGAAGTTAGATTGGACATAACAGTTTTCAGGTGGCAAAATATGCTCGTCTCAGCAATGGATTTCTGGTACAGCATCCTCCGTCAATGCCGTTGTTTCTAATGGCAAAAATGCGTTTAATATTATTTGTTTGCGTTTCGGAGTAATAGGAATAAATATACAAAATTTGTGACCTCAACTCAGTGCATTTCATCTACGAATGTGATAGAATAGTGTTTTAAGTCTTGTATTAAAAAAGACGGTTAATTAGGCCTAATCTGGCCCGGTCTGGAGAACAGCAGGCCTTGAAGCGGCGGCCGAAAGCGCATGCTGACTTCGTCCAGCGCTGACCGCTACTGAATCGGCCGCCGGAATTGCAGGCCGCCTCTGCCCAGCCCTAGCCTGAAGCGGCAGCCAGAACTGCAGATCGACGCTGTCCAGCTCTCGGCGGCACCGAAGCTGCGGCAGCTCCGGCGGAGCGGGGCCGCCGAGCCGGCGCGCCCGGCCGCTCGCGCGTGATCGAGCGCCGGTGTCGTTCCCAGCGACAAACGGGCTCGTCGCGTCTCTTCATCAAACGGCCGGGGGACGCCACGCGTACTATTGGCCCATCCGTGGCCGATTGTTGCCGTACATCACAGGCGGCGGCCGGCCATCGATCCCGGGCGGCCAGCGGCCGGCCGACGCCAGGCCCGGCGCGGCCCGCCACGGCGCTTCACAGCCGTGAAACGTGAACAGACTGACCCCTGCAGTCTCCAAGATTCGGGCTGTGGAGTTCACTGGAGCCGGCGGCAGCTGGAGGCAGGCCGTGTCATTTGTTCGTGCGTGACTGTGGACAGTCCAGTTGTCGGCCTTGTCTGGCGTCTGAACCTGGCAGAGCAGAAATGAAACAAAAATCTCGGCCATGAGTGAAAAAATCCGCTTACATAGATGTATTGCGAATATCAATTTCCGGCACTTTCCTTCAAAGCCATAGGGATAGCCAAGAATAGGGGACCTGCAAAGATGTGAGGTTTCAGCCAGCGAAAACAGAAAGTAAAGGAGCACCAAAACAATGGCTCCACCTTCAGATAACCAGTGTGAGGCTGCCTCCAAAACTTTACTTGTTATGAAGGCAGTTCGTCTGGGGGTTCCGCCATACCAGTCGGCCATAGCGCCATTTCATGGAGGGTCACCCAGGATAGGTACTGCACCGTCCGAAGGAGGGTTACTCTGGTCAGACACAGCACCGTCTGACGGAGGATTACTCTGGACAGACGTAGCACCGTCCAACGGAGGGTCAAGACAGCACCGTCCAGCGGAGGATCACTCAGGACAGACACAGCACCGCCCAACTAAGGGTCGTTCAAGACACAGCACCGTCTGACGGAGGATTACTCTGGACAGACGTAGCACCGTCCAACGGAGGGTCAAGACAGCACCGTCCAGCGGAGGATCACTCAGGACAGACACAGCACCGCCCAACTAAGGGTCGTTCAAGACACAAGACCGTGGAACGAATAACCGGCCCGCTCCCCTGGCGGCGGAGCGGGCCGGGACGGAGACCGACAGTGCTCCTGACGGCGGGGCGGGCAGGGACAGAAGACCAGACCTTTACCCTGGCGGTGGAGCGGGCCGGGATCGGGCCGGGACGGAGGACCAAACCGTTACCCTGGCGGCGGAGCGGGCCGGGATCGGGCCGGGACGGAGGACCAAACCGTTACCCTGGCGGCGGAGCGGGCCGGGGTCGGACCGGGACAGAAGACCAGACCGCTCCCCTGGCGGCGGAGCGGGCCGGGGTCGGGCCGGGACGGAGGACCAGACCGCTCCCCTGGCGGCGGAGCGGACCAAGGTCGGGGCGGGACAGAGGACCAGACCGCTCCCCTGGCGGCGGAGCGGGCCGGGGTCGGGCCGGGACGGAGGACCAGACCGCTCCCCTGGCGGCGGAGCGGACCAAGGTCGGGGCGGGACAGAAGACCAGACCGCTCCCCTGGCGGCGGAGCGGACCAAGGTCGGACCGGGACAGAAGACCAGACCGCTCCCCTGGCGGTGGAGCGGGCCGGGGTCGGGCCGGGACGGAGGACCAAACCGTTCCCCTGGAGGCGGGGCGGACCGAGGTCGGGGCGGGACAGAGGACCAGACCGCTCCCCTGGCGGCGGAGCGGGCCGGGGTCGGGCCGGGACAGAGGATCAGACCGCTCCCCTGGCGGCGGGGCGGACCAAGGTCGGGGCGGGACAGAAGACCAGACCGCCCCCCTGGCGGCGGAGCGGACCAAGGTCGGGGCGGGACAGAGGATCAGACCGCCCCCCTGGCGGCGGGGCGGACCAAGGTCGGGCCGGGACGCGGCTCGGGAAGTCGGCGTCCTTCTTTACGACCGGCCGACCATCGGGCGCCGGAACCGCACAGATGGAGTCGGACTGAGTGATGGCGGCGCCCACCAATGATTCCGAGTCGGCGCCCGCCGCCCCGGACGTAGCCATGCGCCCTGCTGCGGGCGGCACGAGGCGTTCAGCCGCGACTGGGCGACAAGACGCTCTGGCTCGATGTTTCAACGCCAATCGCGCACCGTTCTCGTTGGCGGTCGGAGACAGGATGATGAATGGCAGATGTGACGCCTTTATAACGAGCCCGATGGAAGTCCGTGGTATCCCGTACCGCATTTCACTCGACGGTGAGATGCGATATGAAAAATGAATCCGAATTTTTTTTAGTCTGAAGAGACTGCTCCTCTTTTGCGTACACATCTTCTTTCTTGAACTTTTGACAACCACTTGCCCAGATCTGAAGCAACATTGAGTTTCAGTTGGCTGACATGGATATACATGCAGCAATTAGCAATTTCAACAGCTGCAAAAATACATCGTTTTTCAACCTTAACTGTTCCGAGAAATGACGGCATCGTGTCAAATAATGTTAGTTTCATCATATGGTTTCATAAACAAGTTTTCTTTGTCCTTTTATGAAGCGCCCTGTGATCTCGTTAATTGTCTGTAGCCGGTTCCACAAAAAAACTCTCTGCTGTGTCGTGGTCTGCTGATCAGTGGTAATGCAGCACATGATACGACGGACGCCAGAAACTTTTCCCATAGCAAAAACACTACTCCTGTTCTTACAAAAAGGCGAAACGTTCCTTTCATTTTTAGCTTTGCCTGAAACAATCAAATTCGGTCTCAAGTGCTCTTTTGCTGCATGACATAGGTAAATAAGGCCTTCTATTTACTGTTAACCCCCTTGATAAAAGGCTTGGTTATAATAGAGACTAAGTAACAGTAGGGATATGGAAAAACGCCAGCAAGTAATTTGACCTAAGATAAACTCTGGTAATCTTAATGTTGACCGAACTGGACAAAATCTGTGCGCCCTCTTCTAGTTAGGTGAAGGCCAGCTGAAAGGAACTGTTTCCAACGGTGTTTTTGCTTTTTTCTGTGGAACGTTTAACTCTCGAAATATTGGGGGTTCTCAAGCCGAGTGTGAAAAACTGCGAATGTGCCGGGTGAACCTGGATCGAGGCCGGCCAGGCGAGGGTTAACACGCACGCTGGTGACCCTCTAAGAATTACACGCACTGATAAGGGCCCCTTTCCTGTCCCCTGGTCTATTCAATAGACTGCGACGGGCTTCTGTGCAGAGGAGGTCTGCGTAGAGATGATGCAGCCCTCTAAAACTGAATGATTTATGTCAAGTCAGTCAGGACCAAAGGAGGTCAAACGTTGAATAAGTTGCGGATTTTTTCTCTAGATTTTCTGAACCCATCGCAGCCAACTTTTGTGGAACCTTAGTTCGTATGATCAACTTTATTTTGCGAAGTGAGGGTTGAGGGGGTCCTAGGGCAAGTCGCGTCAGAGTCGAGGCCAGCCAAGGTGGGCATTTGGAAACGTTGCATTTTATCAAAACAGAGCATAACACAATCCGTTGCCTTTTTAGCAAATGAAATACATTTACATACCCTTAATTCAAGTGGCTTGTTTAGGCTATCTGAGGTCATTCAAGACCAACCGATGTGAAAATATTGTATCGTCCACACAAAATGTAATTGAGATCATTTTTGTACATCTAGGCGAAAAACAGAAACAATGTTGCATCTTCATTAACTGACCTGGGATGACCTGAATGGACCTGACCTAACTAGTCTATGCTTTTGGGCGCCTGCATTCATCATGCATTCACCTGCATTCATCATGACCAAATTTCCATACTATTAATATAATTCCATACTACAAATTTTACTAAATGCCACATTTCATGACCTCACCGCATTTGACGTCGATTAACCTGACCCAGATTACTCGTGCTTTGGAATGAGTACAATCATCTTGTAGATTAAGTCTACGCTAATTTTGTTTGAGATCGGATGATTAGACCTGGAGGAAGAGGAGAGAATGCTTAATGTTCATCATCTGACTTTGGTTGACCTTGACCAACCTGATCCAAACCTACCAGTGTCTTTGTCTTTGTTTCTCACACAGGTCAGCTCCTCACAATTTGTTGCGGCTCTTCGTCCGGCAGTAGGCGTCGTTACTCCAGGCGTGACGCCGTCCGCCGCCGACGACAGATCGGCCGCACGACCGACCTCCATAATTCGCCGGGCTTCAGTGGAAAACTTTACACACCGATTTCCAAACCTGAAATGGCAAAAGATGCGCTGGGAGTTCAGGAGAAGATTTTAAGATGACGGGGCTCCAGTTTGATTACCGCGAAAGTTATACGCCAAAACCATCAGGGCTGGTCAGTTCCTGCTCCCTCACCGACGTTTGTCAATTTTTGTCGATCGTGAGGATGCCACTGCCACAGCTTCTGTGTCTGCCGAGTCGGGTGGCGCGCCCGTGACCCAGCTGCCACAGCGCTGGGTCTGGGAAGGCCAGAGTGCCGGCACTGGTGAAGTACCGCAGTCTTGGCGGTCTTTGATTCGTTATTTCCGACTTCACAGAAGGCGTGTAAACTATGTGACGTGCGCTGTGCTTAACGGCCAATGTTCAGAAATGGCCTCCCACGCCTGCTCAAGCAAGAATAGACGCCCACACTGGGCTACACCTTATGCGCACCCAAAAGACGTACAGTCTGGTCTCCCTTTCTTGCTCACGATATGAGAAAAACTTAGATGATCCGCTGCTAAAGGCAAATTGGGCTATTTCACGCAGAACTGGTGAGAAACGTCAGTGAGATGCATGGGGTCAGGCTATGGCGCTTGACGATATACGTATGCCATTTGTTTATCCCGTAATTTGGTACGGGTCATCTATGGGGCCTGAGCCCATTCTAATCAGAGTTTGCTGCTTGACCTATACCAACCTATTCATTTTATTCCAGGTCTGGTTTCTCCTTCGCAACGGTGAATTAAATCTTTTCTTATCCCACAAGGAAGAAGAGGACATGAGGCCCTGCCTCTTACAAGACAAGATCAGACCAGACCCAAACTGACATAAGTCGCAGCACAGTGCAGTGCGTCTATCCTTTCACAGGCAGAACTGGACGGCCATTCCCGAGCTTCAACTACCAGACAAGGCCTACGTCGCATTGTTAAAACGTTTACTGTGAAGCCGGAAAATAACGAATCGAATGCGGCCAAGACTGTGGTACCACACCAGTGCCGGCACTCCGGCAAACCGAGACCCAGTGCTGTGGCAGCTGGGCCTTGGGCGCGCCGCCAGACCGGGCAGACACAGATTATGCTGATGTTATTCTCCGTTCTCGTGGGGTTTGCCAAGATTAACCCACGATCCGAAAAGCTTTGCGAACCGGATGCTGTACCTGAGCTAACTGAAACGAGTGCTTTGGGCCTCTGAAACACGTGGGCTAGTACACTTGCATAAAGCCGCCGGCCCCAGGTGAGGTCACGATGCATATGCGGCGAAAGCCAAGTGCAGCGTTTGCACCATGCATGGTATCATTTGTGGGAAGCTGTAGGTTGAAATCAAATAGTTTTACGATGTCTGATAAACACGGAACGTTCCCAGCATATTGTACAGTTTCATGGCTTTCTGCAGCCATAATGAAAACCGTCTAAAGACATCATTCCAATGATATATCTAAAGCAATATTAAGTAGTAATAATATGAAGCATGATAATAATAAATAAAAGTATGTCATGAAACATAAGTGAAAAAGAATGGTATAACAAAAAAGTAGTAAATAAAAGGTATGCATAAAAGATAATAAATAATGGTACAATGTTGTTAAGTAACACTAATCAAATGCAGTCACGATGTAATCTAAGACAATTTTCTGCCGCGAGTTAAATTAATTATTTCCCTCTCCTTCATGCATGCAACTGGAGACCGCTGGCCACGGAATCCCCTTCACCAGAGTTCGCCATTCCGTCCTATATATTTAGAATCGTTTCTGAATCATATTTTATGCCTCATAGTTTGGAAGTACCGGTGTTTGCGTACGTGCCGAAAAAAATGAGATCTTGCCAGAACACATTTTTGACCAAAATCTTCAGTCTTCTCTGGCACGGTCGCCACGAACCAAGCAATGAACAAACACCCTGAAAACTAGGGATGAACAGCAGAAAAGAACATAATGTATCTGGACCACATACGAGCACACAGTATCATCGACACGGTTCTCGATTAGCAATCCAAAATCAAAACATAGAGAGGTCGGGATTGGAAATCAATTTCAAGCATGGCGCAACACTGCCTGTCGCCCTTTCCTGGTGGGAATTTTCCGACTTTTAGAAACAAACGTGCCTTCGTGCTAGTTTTTTTTATGGAATGCGAAGATATTTATTCGAACTTTTCATAACGCTAGTTTTATTGATTCCGAAAGTGACAGTTTTTTTAGTGAAACCGCCTACTGGGTAGCGATTTCAGGCCTATTTCCTTACCATAACCTGGCTATCAGCGACCCGCGCGTGGAAAGGCCGCGCATGTGTTTCTTTCCAGATGTGTAAATTTGTGCGTAATAAACAATGGACCACCCAGCAGACTCGTTTTTAGAGACTTAAGAAACAGCAGACTCGCGATACTAAACATGCCGTGATCGGTGATGGTACTATAAGGATATTCATTTCAGCGCTGAAATCAGAATAAGTGTTCAGAACCCAAAATCAGTTACGACATCTTGAGTCCTGAGTATGGCACAAAACTGACATAGGGGATCGAGGAACTGCGTTTGTTTCAAGGTAAATCAAAAAATTTCCGTTTTTTTGTCTAACTACAACAGCAAACTAACTACAACAATGTGATGTAACTTTTTTAGATTTTAAAGGTCATTTACCTACCTTGAATGACCTGCATATGAAATTCGCGTTGAGAACACGTTTACATATTGCAATGAGGAAAAATGTGTCTTAGAGAAGATCCCAAGGAAACTAAATTTTGTATCTCCATTTGGGGCATTTTGATAAATGAACTCTTCATTTTTTTCGTGTGCCGTATTTTGTAGATTCGTGTTTTATTCGTATATTCGTATTTTACTGCATAACCTCGTTAAATAACTTCCGTATGTGAAATGCATCCGACTAATGTACCTGCGAACCAAACGCGACCTAGTTCATCACACACACATTTTGACTGGGCTGACCGAAAGTGCATCCTACTCAACGTTGTGACTCGTCTGCAACCAGCATTCAACGCTGCGCAGCGCTCCCGACCGGTCGTAAATAAAGACGAGTGGCGTCTAAAATCTTTCCAAGATGTTTAGTGAACCACTTGATATGTGAGTGCTGCATGCGTCTGGTTCTTTGACATGCTGTCATAGGAAATATGATTTAGTTTTTCGTGATAAAACGCAGAGTCACTGCTAATAAACAAAAAAGGGCAATGGAGCTAATTCTGGTCTGGCATTTGTTCCTTGGGAGAGAAAATCTGGCATTGTTGGTGCCGAGATGTGGTAAGCCGTCGCGTTGACATTTTGAGGCTCACCACGTTTCTGAACTTTGATTTATCTGTATTCAGCAAACAACACCTCCAACCAAATCACGGGACTCCTTTGTAAATCAGATTCGACATCTTTACATTGTAAATGTACATTAATGCTTATTTTAGATGCTCCTTTCCGGAACAGGAATCCACGTTCGAACTGCGTTTTGTGAACGTAAAACAAGTTGCCACAAACCATGGCATCAAGGCGAAATAGTTTGCTGGTTTATGGCCCTAAGAACCTGACCCGTTGTTTTCAACGGCTCTGAAACGCTGTTTCTCAGTATCAGCGAGCCTGGGTTGTTCCATAAACTTGACACTGTCTTCAGCGGAGTTGAGCCGTAATTCGGGCTTTAATAGCAATGGAGCCTGGCAGCGTTTTCGGTGAGTTTCAGAAAGTCATAAAAAGGGTTCGTAAAACGTAAGAACATCAAAGAACTATCGTTGTTTTATGTTTGAAGAGCGCTGTTCAGACTAATCTCCCTCACGAAACTACTGTTGCTGATAACAAACAGCTGCGTCTTCGGATCGAGAGTGGAAGCATCCTGCTGTTGGTCTTTCTCAAGCAGAACTGATGAGAAAAATCTGCGAGATGCATATGTTGAGGTTAAGACGCTGGCGATATTGTATGCCATTTTTACTTTATGCTATGGTTTCCTACGGGTGATCTGTGGGCACTGTGGTCATTCCAGTCAGAGCCTGCTGCATGAACTACGGACTTTGCACCCGTTCATATTATTCTAGGCAACGGATGATTTTGTGACAAAAGCTGAAAGTACCGTCAATGGTGCCTTACGGCCAGGGAAGTACTCGCCAATTGTCGCCTGACAAACAGGCAAAATATTGAGCCTCGAAGCGACTCGCGGACCCATCATACCAGGAAAAGGAAACCTGTGATCTCCTAAATGCGATGGCAATGTGAGCAAGAGTCGTAACGAGCACGTTCCATTTTGGTAGCTCTAGCCCACTATCTGTAACGGTCCGAAAAGAGATGAGAGGATTAACCCGCGGCGGACGAGAACGTGGTTGCTACGCCCCCCCCCCCCTTTCCCAAGGAGGATTTGCTTCGACTACCAGCGAACGACTGGTGCCAAGAGACTAAAATTTTTGATAGCTGACCTTTCATGCTTTCCACGTCTCAAAATAGAAATAAAAAACTTTACCAGATGATGTCGGGTCACCAATATGACGTGATTCCTCGGGACTGCAAACCATTTTCCGATATTTGAACCTCTTTTTGACTTTCTTTTTCCGTAGTCTCACAACTAGTCAGTTTTTGACGCAGGGTTGTTTGGACATATGCTTCACAACAGATTGGGACTGGAAAGATAAGTGTGCAAAATTATGCCTCTTCGCTGACCATATTTGAGCTTAAAATGGTTTTGGCTCGATTTCAAGGCAATTGTTTTTGCTGATGTCAGTCATGGCAATGATTTTTACTCTTCTTAATGATCAGAACTCTTGTACTTGATAACCAAACATCATTTTCGGCACTGGGAACATAATAATGGCTGGCAATGGCATTTCATCTTTCACCAACCTGACCTTGCCTCAAGAGAAAAATAATTACAGACTACGACTATTGCTCAGTTTGAAACCAGGTCGCTATAAAAGCATGGTTGGCCGGACGGAATGCAGTACAACTGCTACGATGGCAGCGAAAATGACAACGATGAGGTACTCGTTTCTGCTGAGATCTGAGAGGTGAACAGCTGAGCTGAGAAGTCAAAACGGACATCGCTGGAATCAGAAAGAAACGAGTTACAGGCTTGTTGCGTGGTTATCGTTTGTTTCGTTCGTTAGTTTCGTCGCTCTGTCCTGGTCAGAGGGGAATGAAATGGGGTGGGAACCTCCGCCCCCTCCCCGTCCACCACATACGTGAAAATCCTTCCGTCTGGCGAGGGTAGTTGATCGCAGTGGGCAGAACACATTCGAATTCTTTAACCATAGCGCTGGTGGTCTGGTTAAAGAGGCTAGACCAGGGCTACCTCCGTGTCGGAATTGGGCTCCCCTCCTAAAGTCTCTATCCAACTTTTAATTTCCTGGTCGTAAAGCAGTTAAGCTTGGCAGGCATAACACCGAAGTGTATGATTAACTTATCGTACCGCAGCGAAGTTGAGAAACTTATGCTCTATAGAATGAGAACAATCTGATCGATTTTTTTAACTAGACAAGTGACGATACCTGCGTAGTTTCTGAAGCATTTTGATCATGTCGTTTCACACGAATTACAGAGAACGTTAAGTAAAATAAATCCATGGACAAGCTACCGTTGTACTTTGGAGCATTTCGCAGTAGTTGTATGAAGTGACGTGCTGTTAAATGGAACGGTATAAAAATTGTGTCTGTTTCTACGAGATAAGGACAAAAATCGCATCTTTCCACGCAGGAGCAGTATAGACTCCGACGCACTGCGGCTTAACCCTATTCCCGGAGGGCTAGACGGTATGGCCGATTCCCGGCAGGGGGGGCGGATTCGGCCCCCCCCTGAGATCTCGAGAACTACTTATCCGATTTCATCGCAACAAACGGCAATTGATTTGCCGTGACGTGAACTACATTTTTATAAAAAGACATTTTCAAAATTTTGAAATTTGTGGATACAGGGGAGGCAAAAATGTCAAAATGGGGGGTACTTTTTGACTTCTTATAACTCCGTTGTTTATGGACCGATTTCAATGAAACTGGCATGAATCGAGAGATTATGGATAGGGCTTTTACCATGGGTCCGCAAATCCGAAATTTTCAGAAAATTCATGAGCGCTCACAGGGTTTCAAAAATAGGAGGATTAGTTTTCTAACAACTGAATGAACAAAAGAGGCCAAAACACTTTTTTAGCTTCTGCTAGTCATGTTATGCTAAAGAAGTACAAATCGCATTACAATGTTTGTATAATGTTAGCATAGGCGGTGCCAGGGACATAAAAAAGGGGGAACTGTCATGGTCACACGTTCTTCAGATCAACTTGTGACCTTTGACCTTAAATGACCTCCAGTGACCATGGGGTCACCTGGAATGATGTCGTGTGCATTCAATATTATCTGTAAACGTTTTTAATCCGATTGAATTCACTCTATTCCAAAAAATTCATTTTTTGGCTTTTGCGATATAGGGTACGCGCACTGACATTTTAGGTCATAGCTCCGTGACCCGACCTGATATCAAGCTGAAACTTGTTACACAAGTAGAGGGCACCTTTCTACGTCATATATATTCCGGGTTTGGCATTTGAAAAAATGGCGCCGAAATTATTGCGAAAAAACAAATTTTGACCTTTGACCTTGACCTGACTTTGTAAAGTGACCTCAGATAAACAAAATCACATATGCACATTGCCCAGCTATTTAGCTATACATTCATATAAAGTTTTAAGTTCTATCTTAAAAACTCTGGTTTTGGCAGACATTTTCCTTTTACCTTCAACATGGCCAAAAATGACCTGAGGTGCCTCCCAAAAACGTTGCCTGGCTCCGCCCCTGAGCAAAATGGAATTTCGAAATTTTGTCACGGCACGTAGAAGGAATAGCTAGGAAAAGTCACCAAGTTTCGTGAAGCTGCGTTAAAAAGCCTGGAATTGGCAAGCAAAAAACCCGAGGGGGGGCGGATTCCGCCCCCCCTGCCGGGAATAGGGTTAAAAGAACACTTTGTGTTTCGAGAATATCCTGGGAGTAGCTGCTCTCGCGAAAACCGTTGGGAAGAACAAACCAAACCCATTGTAAACATGAACAATACGATGTCTTCAGTACGATCCGATTGCTTATAATGTTTGCGTGTAGTGGACCTGGGTCTCGTCAGTGTGCGTGACGACCACACAATGGAAAAAGGCCAGCGACAACGTTCGCATGCCAGAAAATCAGCATTGGCCCTGGCACCGTTGGCACCGATCCCTTCACCACGCTGTGAGTTTCCGGGAAAGGTCTCAAGTCCGTGCCGAATCCGCTGGGCAGGATCGCGCAACAAGTCTATGAACCAACAGGTATCGGTCCCATGCCAATTCAGTCCTGTTAGAAACGGTGCATGCTTCACATTGTCGACGGCCTCAGACGTGTCCACCGTGATGAGGGATGTCATAAGGCCTGCATCCATGTTGCCTGTCAGATTCGACGTTGGGTCAGGCATGACTGTCCTGCCAGAATGGCTAGACCTGAACCTGGAGAGCCCACGCTGATGACACAAACCGTTGTGTGAAAAAGGTATCGTAATTTATTTCATCGCACATGCGATGCACTCACAGTAAATCATTCGTTCATACAACTTGCCTAAAATAGACAGGATGGAAATTGATTAAATATAGAACGAAGGCATCCACGGAAAAAATATGGGACTCTCAGATGGCATTAGCATGCAAGCAAGTTAACCCCGCAGCGGCCGCGGTGTGCAGCCATCTTTCACTTGCTCGGGGAGTCGTCAGACGTCCCATCCAACCGATGGGCCGCTTTGGCTTATCAAACGCTGATCGATAGCCCATGATGAAAGAACTCCGGGAATATCACATTTCTTACTCCCAAGGTTCTACTTCAGGTCAGCGATCACGTCAAACATTGACATTGAACCGGTTGATGAATGCTCTTTTTCGCGTACAAATCGAAGATTACAAGTGACCTAAAGATGAAAAAACTCTAAGATATACAAAGATATCAACGCATGTATGCCTGAGGAACATGGTGATATTGGTCAAGCTGGGTCATGCGATATTCGACGGTCAAATATCTGTTCACCCGACACTGCCTTTTCCGTGTTTTCCTACCCGCGACCGCCTGAGGGGGATTGTTAAAAAAGGATTCTCTTAGGATCTGTCTCAGGGTCTGACCGCCACATCTGAACCCACCAATCGGTAGTCCTGAGTCTTGCAATTCAGCAAATATTATGCTAGCCTTGGTCACGTGACTGATGATGGCAAAGACCACGTAAAACGCATAAATATAAAAATGAAAATGGCAAATAAAGTAAAGTAAAGAAATAAAAATGAAATAAGAGGATGAAAAATCAAAAATACATAAAACATGATGAACATCGCAGGTCACATAAAACACTACGTCGGAAAAACTGACACCGGTTCGTACATCATATCGTCGGCAACAGTGGTCTTAGAACCTTCAGCTGGGTATCAAACGAAAGGTCACGGTTTTCTGAATCAGAGCCATGCCCCAATGTTAACAAATGCCAGGTCAAGGTCAACCTGGGTTAGGTGAAATGTTGGTCTTACGTCACCTGCCAGAGATCGATACCTACTCGCAGCCGTTTTGATCCACGTTACAGATTGAGCTGAAGTGAAATATCATTTTGCTTGCTTGGTTTTGTTTTTTTCCTTCAGTTTTGCAAAGCCTGCTTGTCATCCAGTCAGGCTCAGTCCAGGTCAGGTCAGATAATGTTTCATTACTTTTCCTGCAAAAGCGCAATAATTACTAGCTGGGATTCTTGCCTCCGTCAAGTGCAGAACTGAAATGACATCTTGTAATAATCAAATCTGCTTTGTGTGCTCTTTATAAGGTCAAGGTTGGTCAGGGCAGAAAGCCATTTTTATTTTTCTGACTACGAACAATAATTGCTGTCTACTACTACCGGATGATCTTTCACATATAATGCTGTTTTTTTTCATTTTGTGTTGTCCACCCATGACGTGAACTGACGTGGCATCACATTGCATTCGGTGAACCCTGTTAAAAGGTGATACAGATTTGTTTGTCTGGTTTGAACGATGGAGAAGGCCAGCGGCAACCACTTCTACTACGCACAATGCAAATCATGTCCAACTGTCATCATACATGTTGCCTAGCATGATCTCTAATGTTGACATGACACGGCTGTATATCCTTTGGGAGATTGTTTCCTGTCTAAATCCAGATAGTCCATGCATTATATTCGCTAATATTATCAAAACCAAGCATGTTCGCACCACCGCCCGAAGAGCCGAAAATATGCACGTAAAGATTCACTTATGACATCATACCTCCATGATCTGACCTCGCATGGACATGGTTTTAATGCCAGAATATGTAAAATTGATTGATGGATAGGAGCTGAACGTTTGGTTGGGTTGGCGCTAATGGCTCAGAAGATGTTCACAAAAACCGAAGGGGGTGTCCTTTTTTATGCCCCGGCGGCCCCGGGTTAAAGTATGACTAATGTTATGGATAAAACTCCGTAAAATGCTCCGTAACTCCGTAAAATGCCTCAAAATGCTCGTGTTTGCTCTTACAATGTTCAGATGGTTGTCGTAACTGGTCTAACCTTCGCCGGGCTGGCCTCCGGATCCACGCTCGCCAGTCTGGGGGGAGGTCATGAAAACTCTCCAAAATCTCGAAAGCTATAAGTCCTGCAGAAAAAGTAAAAACGCCACAGGCGCGGCCAAGAGGGGCCCAGGGCGTGGGGGCCCGTCCGGTTTTCGCAAAAAAGGCATTGCACATCGTCTTTCCGGCAGGCGGCTTTCGTATGATTTTAGTCCACACTTAGCTCCGCCCCCCGTCCCCCCGCCCTTAAGAAAATCCTGGCTCCGCCCCTGAAAAAAACCGTTGGACAGCCATGGGTGAAACTACAAGAAAGCACCTAGATTGTTTTGAAATAAGGTCAATGTTAAGATCACCACTTACCTTGTTGGCATTTTTGGGCAGAAAACTTTGGTAACCAAAGCTTCTATGTGGCTCCAAAGAAGTTTAAGAGTAAAGTGAAAATAGGATTTACCTATGTGGGCGGACGAAGGAACACAGCAAATGACGTTGAAAAATCGAGTTCTTGTCAGCACAGGAGTCTCGTTTTTACGAATGTATATGTGTGAGTTTTGGCTGGAATACGCCACAAATGTGTGAGGCACGCATATTAAGCCTTCTGCTATCACGTTGGAGTCAGAAAAAAGTTAACCTAGGTCAAGGTATTGACGCCGATACATTGGGTTTTCTGGTTCCTGTCGCATCATCCGCCACATTTTGTTTGATCAGACGCGATAAAGCATAAAATTCTATAAAAATGGGCAATATAATGGCCTTTTTCATCACAAAGCTAGTGCCTCAAAGCATTTTTTTCGCGTAAACCATTCAGATCCCGGGCGGCGGTGACGACCGCAATGCAAAAGCGCAATTTTTGGCGAGAGACTATTTACTCGACGGCAAGACTTTCTATTTTGGCGGCAAAAAAAAATAAAGGACTGGGACAGTAGACAGAAGACAGTAGACAGTAGACAGAAGAAAGACATGGGTGTAATTTTTGTCAGCTGTGTCCATACAAAGAGCGTTCGCATTGAAAACAAGCCAATCTTTCAAAATTTCAAATCAGGTCAGCTTGGGTAAAATGGAATTGGATCACCCTTGGCAAGTAAGTTCTCATCACATTTTAGTACTTTCAAAGCACAGATACTAATTAACATTTCAAGACTGTAAGCCAATGAATTGTTCTCGGCTACGGGTCTGGAAACTGGGTAAGGAATGTAATGTGACTCCAGGTTACGGATCGAGTGGTACAATTATGTGTGCAAATGACGTGAGAAGCACTAGGGTGTATATCCTAGCTTCAAAATTGCCGAACCAGTCCCACAATTTCAATAGCAAACGTAAAAAGACCGAAAGTTCAGCTGACCTAGATCATTAACCTAGACATTTCCGAAACACTCGAGATGGCAAACTTGTTTCATTGTCATGTCAATCGATGCATGTCATAAAATGCTATGCCAGTTTTCTTTTTTGGACTATCGTCTTACTTGACCTGTCCTATTTCAACGACCCGAGGTGACCATGAGTTTCAAAACTGACAGAAAGTGTAAAATGATGTGTGGAAAGGTACCCCAGGTTTCGCATTTCTGCGTGTTTTCTTCTTTTGGGTAGTCTCAGAAAACCGGAGGTGGGTGCTCTTGAGCCCATCCCTCGGCTCGGCGAAGGTTTATATTTTTAGATTAATAAGTGAAACTGCCCAATTTGCGTCACCTTTTCGAAAAATGGGCACATTGACTATGGTATGAGAAAAAATTGTCCTATTTCTTTCCCATATACCTTCTTCGGTGTTTTGACCACCATAACCTCCAGTGTTTTAAAACTCCAGTCTTTGTCGACTATTTGCTATTCATTTTCCAGCAAGACGTTGCAAAAGGCGCAATTAGGACAACTTTGCCATATTTGCGCCATATGATGTGCCTTATTGCGCCACCATAGAAATGATACTAAGTTCCAGGTAGGGGAAGGTGGGGTAAAGTGGACCACTTAAGGAAGGACGTCTTATTGCAGCGTAAGCTGATCGGTTTCCTTAGTTCAGCGGTGGTAATCTCGTACATATAACATTTCTCTCTCGTTGTATACACGTGCTGTCCATTTGACTATGAAAATGAGTCTGACATTTCCAGGTTTTGACCAACATGTTACGACCCCGGTTTCTGATCGTGGGGTAAAGTCGACATACGCTGGTCCAATTTATCCCATAAAGATAAAGATATCTTTGACTGCCTCTCAACGTTCCTTCTACTTGGAACCAGCAAAACACCTTGGCAATAATTTAAACGTTTATTCTGGGCTTAAACAAAGGACGTACTGCGCTGCTACATGGTTTCGACATGAATGATATACAGGCTCGTTGGTTAAAAATGAACTCGTTTAAATGATATGTTTTACTGAGGTGCTGGCTCAGTTCAAGCGCACTGGCCTGACTTGAACAAGGCACGTACAGCGTCTTCTTACACATACAGCTCGCACGTAAAGTCATCGTCGTCCTCATTAACCCCAGCGCACATCTCGTGCGCCCACTTCTTGCACTTGCAACAGCAAACCCAACCTTCTCCAGCCGCAGAGTGACTAAAGAAATCGTGCGGTACAGACATGGTGTGTCACCGTCACTGGCTTCATCGTCACTCAGCTGCACCTGCAGCGTCTTACGAGCGCGCTTCTTGTTCCTCTTTCTGCTTTTACTGGACTTTTCCGCCTTTTCCTCTCTCAGCTGACGTTTGCACGGGAACTGGTCATCACTTTGGCCTTCCCTTTTTCGCGTCCGTCCTCCCGTGACGTCTGACATCGGTGGCCTGCTTGTGGCACCGGAATGATATCACACGGTAAGACTGCAAGTACTTCGCTGTTCGGGCCGAGCCTGGCTCTGCCAGCCTGGTCTGATCCACTTCCGCACTGAACCAATGGCGTCGTTGTGGCACACTGCCCCCCCCCCCGAGCTGGTCATGGGCAGCAGACTCAGGCGGTGATGGAGCTGAGATGGAAGAAGCTGCCGGCTCCGAATCTCCACGGGCTGCTCTCCTCTCCCCTGCTCTCCTCCAGCGTTCGCGTTCGGCTCTCGTCCAGTGTTGTCCTCCGTTTCTGCTCGGGTGCTCTCCCCCAGCCCTCCGTGGACGCTCTTGTTTGGCTGCTCGGTGACCTCGGCCGCCTAAAAGTCTTCGTCGCCAAAGGTATTGCGATCACATGGGCAAATGCCAGTTCTTCGGAAAGCATTGACTACCGATCCTAGAATCGAAGCCCGAAGATAGGCCTCACCGAACAGTTCGGCCACTTCATGCGCAGTCGCCACCCACCCGAGGTTGTTTCAGAGCCACTTCTCAGCTGTCTGTCCGTAGAACGTGTTCAGCGGGAACACGAACCCAACATCCAGAGGCTGCAGCTTATGTGTGCGGTGATGCGGCAGCACGATAACGGTGACGTGGTTCCCTCTTGCCATGTCAACAACATCCAGGTTTTTCGTGTGGGACATATGCCCGTCCAGAATCAGAAGTGCTGGATCGTCTCTGGTAGGCTCGGCGTGGCAAAGGGAATGTCTGAACCGCTTCGTAAAGATGTCCAGCTGCATCCAGCGTGAAGAATGGCATACACTCCCAGTTCCGGGCGTCGCGCCATTCAGAATTTCAGCCTTCGTCCGAACCCGTGGGAAGATTAGGAACGGAGGCATGAAGTTGCCGTCGGCGGCAATGCAGATGACAGAGGTTGTCGTCATCACTTCACGTTCAGCTGAAGTCAGGCTGCCCATTTCCAACCTACCTCCCCTTCAGAACAAACACTTTTGATGATTTTGTTTGGACAATGGACACCCCAGTGTCATTTCAGCTGATGATTCTGTCATACAGCTGGTGGGCCGGGAAATGTTGGGTGCTCATCACTTCCTCCAAAAGACAAAAAAATGGCCAACATTTACACGATGAAATGCCCTGATACGTGCGACTGACGTGCCCTCAGGTAAGCGAAGAGCCAAATCTGGATGCCTTTTCTGAAACCCGATCAACCAATCCTTTCTTGCGAGTCCGCTAGCTCTATTGAAGTTGTGAGGGATGTTATTTCAATCTGCTTTCTGCAATGCTAAAACCCGGACGTCTTTGACAGTAAGCTTATACAGTCTCCTTTCATGAGAAGGATGTGGTCCACAAGCTCCTTCTTCCTGAGCTTCATTGAATACGGGCCTGTGTCTTCCTAACATTTTCTTGGACCCTTTTGTGTCTTAATTTTGGTCTTTGACTCTTCGCTTGAGGGTTGTCTTGGGGGCCCCGAAACGCTCTCACACTTTTAGATTCCTTATCCTTTTCTCCATCACTGCGTCGATCACAGGCTTCATTTTGTCGGGATCCCACTTCTTATGCTTCGACTTCAGCTTTCGTAAGTGTGTGGCATTCGTGGAAACACATAAAAAACATTATGCACTGTTGCAGTCACAGAATGACAATTGGGCATCCGGTGGGCAGGGAAGGGAAGACGGATTTTGCGCCAAGTATTTCCATGTAATATGGACAGGTACGGTAATAAATGACAGGAAAATGGGAAGGCGGACATTCCGTTTCGTCCCTGTCCGCTATACCCATGCTTCAGTAGCGAAAGTGGCCATCCGTTAATTATGTTACGCAGGGAAGTTGGCAATGGCCTGGCGTTATGCGTCAATAATGTTCAAGGGCAAATAGACATGTAAAAGTGGAGGTATTAGTAGTAGTACTTTTCCAGTCGTAATATTTTAAACGTAATGAATAGGTGCACCCATAGTTTGCAATGCGTTCTTAAAACCAGGGATTGTTTGCCGAAAAACGTGCTGTGAACTCGACAAACTGAAGGCAGAATATCAATTGACGGGGTGATCGATACACACAGGAGAAACATTGAAGAAGAAGAAAACCATTTAAAACAGGGCGACACTAGCAGAAGGCAAAGAGCTACAGCCTCCCTTGGCGATCTGTCCAAACTCCTGGCAAGCTCAGGCTAGAACTGGAACTAAGCATAAATGTCCATCCCTTAGAAGTGGCTCTAGCAATCCTGAATCAGAACCCTGGCGAGATAACTGTTTCCTGGAGATAAATTTTGGCGACCTTCTGATTTCAAGGAAAGAGGTACACATCTTTCCTCTTAAAACATCTCAAGATACGGTAACGATTTCACGCAAACGACTGAAGGAAAATGGACCAGTAAAAGGGTAAAGTGGACCACAAGTGGTCCACTTTGCCCCCAACGACTGCGATCTCGAAAGACGAGTTTTGCGCGACAATCCGTAACTGAATAATATTCAAAGACTCGCATTCAAACGAGCTAAGAATAAACAACAACCAAGTTGTTGTAACTCATACCAGCAGAGTGTAATTGACGAATTTTAGCATGTCTTATCTTGGATCTGCTGACCAAAGGAGAGATTTTGTCACCGCGCACGAACGCCGCACGGTCTCACTATCAAACTTCGCTGCAGCCTCTGGATGTTGGGTTCGTGTTGCCACTGAACACGTTCTACGGACAGACAGCTGCGAACATGGCAGATGCTAGTTGTTCCGTTTTACAGGAGGAAGCAACACCTACTGCTGCTGAAGGGCCGATGGTCCACTTTACCCCGATGGGCCGTTTTATTCCACGTTCCCCTACTTTGCGGCGGTAAAAAGTATAATGGACCACTATATGGTACTCTGAACAGTTTCACTTTTATTTTCTTGATAAATACTTGCAAACAGGTGGGGAGATGTGCTCAGACCCCGACAAGATGTTGGGCAGCCCATGGAGGTGGCTTCATAGGCTCATTCAGTGGGTGTGGGGTCCATATCCCTCTTGTGATCCGAAAATGTTTCTTTCTTATACTGGAAAAAATAGCCCCGTATTCCTTAAATGTCGAAGTAAGATCACCGAAATCAAAAACGTTTTTGGCTACGAAAGGGCGCATTCCCCTTTTAGGGTTCATTTTAGCATGTCAGTCAAAGAGCAAAGTCCTGCAATGGCAGATAAATCCTCCGATGGAAAAAGGCACATCGAGGTCACCTGGTTCCTAAGGGCACAGTGAGTGCAGTCAGCGGCGAGCAACCCCCTATAAATGAATTGGCTTAAATCTGAAACACATTTATCCGCGAGATTGATAGGAGGTATTCGTTCCTAGGGTGTCGCCAGGATTCTCGGCGTGGGGTTGCCTGCGAGACTTGGGGCGCTAATTACATGGTGAATGAGATAAAATGATGTTTTACATTAGATTCCGCGGCCAGTGGACGGCGGGGGCTGAACGACCTCCGCGAGGGGGAGGGGAAGAGGACTTAGGGCTGCAGCCCTACCAAGCAGGCTGTGGCGACATTTCTGCCTTACTTTCAAGGTGCCTCCTCTGCAGCCGAAATCCCCGCCCTGTGATTATCGCTTTAAATGGGTCCCAGCCACGTGCGAAAACAGGAGCAGCCATCAGCACACTGCTAGCTGGTCCTGCCTCGATTGTGGCTGTTACTGGCGATACAGTCGCAATAAGGCCCGCCAAATGGCGCAAAAAGGGCAATGGCTCTACCATCACAAAACTAGCCGCTGATAAAAAAACGCGCGAACGTATCATTTCTATTGCGATCAAATGGGAAGCGTAATTCCTTAACGGAGGCACTGTACAGAATCAGTTCTGCTTCACAGCATTGGTAGCACGGCTATACACGGGTAACACAAGACAGGAAATTATTTCAAACTTGCATTGAAGCTTCACGGATCCACCATACGTCTGTGCTGCTGACAGAAAAGAAGTGGGAGGGATCGAATCTGCAGACATGACGTTTCTCTCAGAAAATATCCTGTATCTGTCAATCAGCTGTCTCGATTAGAAGATAAGGTGGGGTGGCGCAAGTAGGCAGGGTGGCGGCCACGGGGCAGCTTTTCCTACTGCATTTCACAAAAGTGTATTGATATTTGATCTACGATCATAGCTGGAGATTCCAGAAAATTATTTGGGGGTGGGGTCCACACAGGATTTCGGACCGTTTCTTTTCAGTGACTGAAATAAGCCTAATGTTTAAATACTAAATGCTGGTGGGCTTCCGGACCCCAACCCCCGAGATACCCAGTCACGCACACGATGGACTTGTGCGAGGTCACGGATGGTCTGCATCGACCTCTATTTATTTTGTCAGGGGTGCCAATTTGCATCCTTTTGTGAGGGCCCGCCAGCCCCCTCCCCCCATGTTGATTTCCTCTTCCCCCAATGGTGGTCTGGCCCCCCATATTTTCTGCTGGTTTTAAGGGGAAATTGGCAATGAAAGTGAAAGAGCGACCGAAATAGATAAGAGATAGACAGAAGATATAGAATAAAGCATGAAGTGATCCATGTACTATCTCGTATATATATATATATATATATATATATATATATATATATATATATATTTTTATATATATATATATATATATATATATATATATATATATATATATATATATATATATATTTATTTATTTATTTATTTATTTATTTATACTTAGATAGATGAGGATATGTGTAATTTTTGTTTCATAAGTAGTAACAGAAACTTATAAGTTTTCGTTAGTCAAAGTAAAGTAGGCCAAATTCGTTGAAAAACCTACGCGCCCTCCCCCCGCCCAATAATGAACAAAAATGGACGCGTCTGAATATTCTTGCATATACCACGCACTACCAGCCATTTCGGAGCACCACAGTGCATCAATATAGATGAAGAAAAAAAACGGCAAGAGCGCAAAACTCCATTTCGGCATGCCCATGAGTGATCTTGACAGTTTTTTCTCAGGACTGCGCTGTTTGAAGCGTGCCTCAGTCGCGAGTCGCAGGTTAAGGAGCATGATTATTTGTAATCATGCTTTGCTTGCAGCTGTGTGAGATGTGTAACTATTAGTGTTGGATAGGAAAAAGACGCATGGGCTTCCATCATCAAGTTCTCGGGCTTCCGACGTTATCAGAATCATTTAACAGCCCCTTTTATTGCTGCTCTTAAATGAGAGAACTTGTTTCTCTCGAGATGATAAAAAGCTGGTCCATGACAAAAAGCGCTGTAATTTGAACTAGTCATTTCGGCTTTGTGGATAGTACTGCCTAGGTCGACCACTTTCTTGCCTCACCGATATAGTTTTCAAAGTATGTGCAGGACTTTGCTGCATCTAACGCTATGGTAAAAGCAATTTGAATCATTGTAATTTGCCTAAAGTTACCTTTTGATGATGACAACGAAAATGGTGTTACTGATACATACAGAAACTTTATATTAAGAGCATGAGTAACTGGTGATATCTCCCCGGAAGGAACCACGAAAGATGAGTAAATTATACATGCTATTAGTACCGTGTAACCTGCTTCCAAGTTTGGATCAGCTGTTCGCCTTTCCAAAATATTCTCGGCAGGACCGGACTGTGCGTTTTTGGATGAATGCAGTCGGAAACAACCAGCTCGGCGTTTCCACCATCGTACAAAGGAAAAGGTAATAGATGGACAAATTGCTTTGTTTCTTCCTTTTGAACCCGTTGTGCATATTTCGTCGGACGCTGAAGAAGTAATCCTGCTAGATGTGTTTGCGATAGATCTCTTGTTAAGACGGGCCTGGGATGCGTTCTTTGTTGGGGGTGTGCTCGGTTGTGAGAATGTATTTAGGTCTGGTCGTGATACTCCAGTATGACCCTGGATAAGTACAGTTTCACTGAAATCGATCCTTTTGAGTCTTGGATCTTATGGCATTGTGTTCCAAATTTAAGGATGATTTCTGTCAGCAAGTCATCTTTGTGTGGACTGTAGAGACACAGTCATAAAACTTCCCTGGCCTGGTAAGGTGTTAAAAATCAACTCTAGTCACATTTTCAAAATATTTGTTGGTGCTAGAGATAATAACAAGGATTGCATGTTGATTAAATACACTTCTACAATGATCCTACCTGAGGAAAATGGAAAATTACTTAAAAGATATGGGAAGTAAACTTTGCCAATTTCCCTGCTTATGTTTGGAAGTGTCATTTATGGTGATGGATGGACTTGCCCAAATATGACAGTAGAGAAAGCTAGAGAATTTTTTATTACCAGCAGCAGAATCCAGCCAAGTAAACATGGACCAGCTATGTTTCATATATCATGATCAGGCTTAGCCCAGGAACACCAGTTGTTCAATTGTGAACTTAAGTCATGATCCAGGTAACCCCAGTTCAGTAATGCATGTCATCCAGTTGCACAAATCATTGCTTACTCTTCCTCATCCTCTGCAGCCTTAAGTTGGGCACTTTGGATTTCATCTAACCAAATGTAACCTAACCTAGCCCAACCTAATGTAATATAATGATAATGCCCATTGCATCTGAATTGTGTATATTCTGGTGCAACTCGTGATCTGCTGTACTCGAAGACTAAACTCATTGCATTCTTGTATGACATGTCTAACCCACAGATGCATATCAGACATTGATGTTGGGGATGGAAAGAAGATATATAAACTAAAATTAAAGCACAACTATAGGTGCTAAGAATCAGACGTGCTCATTTTAGCCCTTGCATTTGTCTCATTACAATTCCCATTCCTGTAAAGACCAAGCTTGTGAAGGTCCTGAGGGTGAATGGATGATTGGCTGAGATGGTCATTGCTCCTTGGGTGGTCATTTGTTTCAGTGGCAGTGATGTGTGGAGGCCTAACATTATATTTATTCTTTGATGGCTTGTGATGTTCCATGTTTCATATGAGGTGCCGTATGTTTTTATTTATCTTCTCTTTGTTATACTTTTTAAATCTATTTAGCATTTGTTCACTTTTGTGATTATTGCTTTTTAGGTGTACATTTCTTTTTCATGTTTCTGATTTGTTATGTCATTGTAAGTATTACCTTCTTATTTACATATTTCTTGTATGGCAGTACAGCATGGATGCATGCCACCAGTCATAATGTGATGGCATGCCTCATTTACAATTTTGCTGGTTCAGTCTCACCGAGTGCAGAAGGTTAAAGAACCCAAATTATTTCAAGAGACTGGATAGGTCTGAAGGTTTTCTGGAGGTGCATGGCCATAAAGTTACATGCTGAATTACAAGTAGAGGGATTTTGAAGAGCAGATTGTTCTTCAGCTCAGACTAGGGAACAAAATGCAGTTCTTTTTTACCATTGGGTAGACAAGAGTGCCCTTCCATTTGTTCCAAACTCAGTAACCTTGGATCACACCACTCCCTGCTGTCTTTTTCTGGGGGGGGGGACAACCCACCACAAGGGTTAGTATCTGGTTGAATTACCAGATGTCCTGAATAGTCCCTTGAATGACATCTTCACCAGAGAGGAAAGTAGAAATTTTCTGTGGCCAGGTTATCTTTTCGATGACAATGTCCTCACTGAACTTCAGATGGGGAAAGTGAGAGAAAAGCTAGAGGAACTGGATGCCCATCTCTTCAAGAAAGGAGAAAGATTATTCATGAACAACCACAGCCTGGTAGGCTGAGACTAGCTGTGAAGATCCTGGAGTCCTTGATTAAGAAATATCTGTGGTCTCATCTCTCCTCTGACTAGTTGCTCATGAAGGACCAGCACAGACTCTCTCTCTCTCTCTCTCTCTCTCTCTCTCTCTCTCTCTCTCTCTCTCTCTCTCTCTCTCTCTCTCTCTCTCTCTCTCTCTCTCTCTCTCTCTCTCTCTCTCTCTCTCTCTCTCTCTCTCTCTCTCTCTCTCTCTCTCTTTCTCTCTCTCTCTCTCTCTCTCTCTCTCTCTCTCTCTCTCTCTCTCTCTCTCTCTCTCTCTCTCTCTCTCTCTCTCTCTCTCTCTCTCTCTCTCTCTCTCTCTCTCTCTCTCTCTCTCTCTCTCTCTCTCTCTCTCTCTCTCTCTCTCTCTCTGAGCTCACTGGTGGTCAACCAGTAGAAACTTCAGGTCAATGGGGAAGGGTGCTCAGTGGAATGGACACCAGTCTTTCTCACCAGCTGTAAACAGCAGTTTGTAGAGTGATGACAGTTGGACTGGATGGAGGCTGCCAAAGCGGCTCTTGGAGGGTCAGCCGTGGGATTTGTCTTGTTCTTGGTTTATATTTATGGCCTCATTAGATGTGGTTTACAGCAGTGCTGGGCTGGTTGGGGTGACAAAAAGGTGTTTCAATAGATGTTTGAAAAAATTTAAAAAACTTGGGTACAGAATACTGAAGAACAATGATAAATATCCATTTCCATTGCAAAATCCACAATGGGAAAGTAATGTGCCTAAGAATGTTAAAATGTGTTTCCAAATTTTGAGAGGAACCAAGTAGGCCTTGCTCATCATGCACCTTACATTGTGCCCTGATGATGATAAGTCCTTGAGTGTAATGTGTCAATATTATTTATTTTGTAGCTGCACTGAGTAAATTGGTAGATGTCATCAAGCCAATATGGGAACACCTTTCTCCCTATCGTCGGAGTCCTTGGGCTTTCTCTATATGAGCTTTGTCAAGCTTATATCAACATGCAGAGGCAAACAGCAAGCACAGCAGTGCATGCAGGCATACATTGCTCATGTCACGAAAGCGCACGGCTCAACATGCACATGCTTGCAACCAGGTACAACGCACGTGCACATGTATGCTGCCCTTCACAGCTGGAGACATGTGGTGCATACCTCTAGCTACTGCTTGCAGTCCTCACGATATGGTTGTGGAAAATTTGGGAACTGTTCCAATGATACCTTAACGACTAGGGTTGTTTGACCTGATATTAAAATGTTTATCATTTTGCATGTGTTGCTTCACAGATCTTAACTGGGAATTTGCCATGTTCTTAGTTCTGGAGTTGGGCTAAAACAGTTTTATTCAGATGACAGACATTTGTTTTTACTTCCATTGGTTTATGAAAAGATGTTTCTTCACGAAAACCATCACCAGGCACAGTGGTTTTCAGGTATCCTACTGACTGTTGTTAGTGCCAGCTGGGGTAAAATCTAATGTAGGATTAATAAACAGTGGTCCGAGGTCATTGAGCGATACCAGAGCATGCCATGTAAGTGTGACACCATGGAAAAACAAATACTGCATAAGTTATGCCTGCAGCAGATTTGTGGATATGTCATTTCCAAATGCAATTCAAGCAAATATTATCTTGTACTGCATTTTCCTTGATGTCTCTTTTGTGCGTGATTCACCATTAACCGCCGGGCTGGGCACGAGGCCATGAGACCTCCTTCAGTCTTCTGAGGCTAGTCAAAAAAGAAATACACAGATACAAAACTTGGATTATCTTTCGTACACCGTTTTACTGTTTTTACTGTACTGTTTTATTTTGTGTCAGTTTTTAAACTCAATGTCACCTCAAGTCATTGACCTTGGATGGGTCAAATAAGGCCATGTTCCCACGAGGGGAAGTGGCATAACATTTTGCGAAATGTACCAGTTGACACGAAACTCCACATATTGATAGGACATGAGCAATTTAACAATCCTATTATCTGGAATTTCCGAAAACCCCGGGGTCGTTGACCTTAGGTCAGTTGGACTTCAACTTTTTGGCATTTGCTACCTCATCTTCCTCTTATCATTGAATGTAGTTTGAAATACCATTGCTGTTTGGTCTTCTAGAAATAACATTCGACGTTGAAGGAGGACTGTACATTCTCGGTTTGAGTCTCCTGCAAAATATTAAATGGAATGTTCCACTTGGACATGTGTATTGATTTGAAACAGTTAGGTTGTAGCTTGTAGTATGAGAAGCCAGTTTGTAATATAAATGATCTGTCAAGCTCTCAGAACACTCAGTGAATACTTATAGAGATTCAAAGCAATTTTCCATGGTTTCTCATGTGTCGTGTTCGTCCGTGTGGCATTTGCAGCTATTATGCACATATCTGATGATAGCAGTGGATGCGCTCCATAGAACGTGCAACATTCCACAAGGGAAATGCCTGATGTCACCAAAACTAAGAAGAAGAAGAGTACCCACGCTGAAAGAAAGGATGGGTCGCCAAACAGCTCCACTGGCGGCTCACCGTCATCACCCAGCAAAAGTAGGGCTGCACGTGAACAAAATGGGCTAGCCAATATATGCCGCACGACCGTCCCATTGTTATCCGCTGTCCATCACCACGTGGTCCAGTCTTATTCACTCTGCTTTCCTTGAGGTGTTGCCTAGTGACGTGGTGTCTGTCAGAGAACATGCTTTGCGTTTTCACGGACTGAGTGTAATGATACCTGTTTTCTTTGCGTACATCGCGTTCATTTTGATGGCTCTCGTCATGCTGCACGTGATTGCTATCAGAAGTGACGACACCACCCTTACTAACCAACTCCATTACGGACTGTGTCATCCTGACTGACCGCCGATCTGAAGAAATAGTGTCATCCTGACTGACAGTCACATTAGCAGGGCATTGTAACCCTGCCTGGTGTCCTCACCAACACAGAACCGGCGTCCCTCTGACTGACCACCGCATTAGCAAGGATAGCGTGACCGTGACTGACCCTATGAACAGGGCAATGCCACATTTCTTTTCCACCACATGGTCTGGGCTTGTGTGGTCCGACTGACCACCACGTCAGTAAGGACGGTGCTGCCGTTCTCCTGTCCCCCGTGAGCGGGACCGTGCCGCCCTGAGCGTGGCGCTGCGCCGGCAGAGTCCATATCGCACGAGTGGCGGGACGCCGAGAGCGAGGTGCGCGTCACCCTGCACACGGGCCAGCTGGGCGCCGCCGCCGCCCGGGTGCGGTTCACGTGCTCCGAGCAGCGCGTGCAGGTGACCCTGCCGGACGGCCGCTCCTGGGCCAGCCGGCTGTACGCCACCGTGCTGCCGGACGGCTCCGACTGGCAGTACAAGGGCGGCAAACTGGTGCTGCGACTGCTCAAGCTCGACCCCAACGTCAGGTGGAGCTGCCTGGAGGCGAGTGCAGCGAGATCGGTCGCGCGTGTGGCCTGTGATGGGTGCGTTTTGCGGCACGCGTAGTAGCTGCCGATTTGGTTGTTTAGCTTCGGTCGGGTGAGGTTTCGACATCCTTCTAGGTGCCGAATGGCTACAGGAACGGAAAGATGTGTTGACAGTATTTCTGAAACATCGATGTCCTCATGCAAAAATATCTCTTTCAGCCAATTAAAATACCTCGAATAAAGACATCGCCTGCCACCAAGCAAATGAAAGACAAGAGTAACGTTGAGAAGAGTCAGGAAAATACGGGTACCGAGCCGGAGCCGGCGGGTGTGGTGAACGGCCAAAGCGAGCGAGATGAGGCGTCCTCTCCGGTGCGGACCGCAGAGCCAGTGCCCGTGGACGTGGACGATCTGAAACATGGCATGTTCGAGACGGTGGCGGAGACCCGTGTCGCCATCTACGTCAAGAAAGTCAAAAACGAAACCCTGTCGGTCGCGTACGAACCGGACAGCTTCAGCGTCGTCTTCGGCACAAGGTAAACAAAGAAGAATGGTGTCGGGTCGGCAAAAAGTCACCGTGGTAGTTTTATTGTGGTCATACGCACCACAAATGAAAGAACTAATGCGTTTTAAGTCAGTGGTATCAGTTTTATCTATTCTGCGTTATGGGTGGAGTGCTTTATTCTTTATTTCTTTATTCATATTCTTTTGGTATGCTGGGACATGCGCAATTCGGTGGGTGACCCCGGATTTCTGTAATGTTTGCTGTGGAACTCTAATGTACGTCTTAGATTTCCCGTAGCGCGCTTTTTTTTTGCGAGTTATTCAGTTATTTTGGAGGTTTTGGCTGCCTGTGAGATCCGTATAGGATCTTATCCATAGTTTTGTGCTATGCAGTTGTCATGTATTGTAAAGGGCGGCTATTGCTGATTATTTTTTTGGAAGGGTTGGTGATTTCAATATAAAAGTAAGTCGCAAAAACATTGCTGCATGGTTTTGTGTGCATAAAATAGCTAACATTATGTTACAACTTGTGCGTTCTTTTTACGAATTATTTCGACATTTAGTGTACTTCCTCGGCATTGCCAGAATGAAAGTGGTCTGGATATGTCTTGATCTGGACAAAAAGCAAGAAGCTGGACTCCCTGCCAACGTAAACGAGCGTGTAGAGCAGGGCAGTGTGACTGTGAAGTACAAAGAAGGTTGAAAGTAGTCATGGTCAAAGCCAGCTCATGACTGCCCGCTTTACCGTCCCGGACTTGAACTCTCTTAACCCGCGCTCGACCGTCGGTCAGTTTCGATCATGCGCGACTGGGGGGGGGGCAGTTGGCCGCCCCCCTCCTCGGACTCACGAACGGTTGGTAGTACGATAAAAATGAGCACACCGAGGGAAACCATAGGAAATGGCATTGCATGTTCATAAGCGTAGAGTTTGGGGACATATTGTATTGCAGATTGGCATCTGGGGCTACACGCTGCAATAGGGTAGCTCAGCTGAACTTAAGATACGCATTGAAGATGGAATATTCCTTTCAAGTTCTCAGGTTGTCTCTCAACGAAAAAGTAAGGCTGGGATGCGTTAGAATTTGGCTGTCTTGTTCGAGGATTCAATTATGGCGCATATGCGACACGCTTCTTTGTTTTCCTCCGAGACACTGGAACATTACTCCGGCTTAGCGAACTGAAACATCGTGGGTTGTGAAGCATAAAGCGTGGGGTCCTTGAAGCCCCGGCAACGTTTTTCATTTCTAGAGAATATCGGTCGTAAAACCGTAGAAGCCATTATGCTGACTCCTCGATTTTCCATCACCCAGAATGACGAGTTTCTCATCATTGAGATCGAGGCCCCATTCGCCCACGTGAAAGAGACTGAAGTCTTTATGGAAGACAACACGTTTGCATTTCACTCATCACCGTACTACCTGCGACTTCATTTCTCTGGATGCATTGTAGAAGGTGATAATGCAGCAGCCAAATTTGATGCAGATAGAGGAAAATTTGTAGTGCATGCTCCAAAACTTGTGCATGGTGAGTGGTTTGAAAATTTGGACATGCTGACAGCATTGCTTTTGCCTAAGGGCTCAAGAAATGTCACTAAGCACATTGAAGAACTTGTTGATGGGTCTGGCCCTGCCAGTGATGATGAAGGAGGATCTCAGATTGATTGGTTTATAGCTCAAGAAATTCCAACTGAAGAAGCCACAAGTGAAGGATCAAGCTATGGCTTTGCAAATAAGTACAGTGGTGTTTTTACCAGACTGCAGTCTGAACTGAGTGAAGTTATTGATGTTCAAGCTCCTGATGGTAAGAGTGCATCACAAAGAACATCTGAAAGGAAATCTGGAGAGGAGCAAGACTTTGATGACAACCATTATTTAGCAGATCTGATGGAGGAAGAAGAAACATTGGCTGATTTACTTCTCACAGAACCCAAAGATCTTGTCAGTACAGATGATTTGACAACAGAACAGAAAGATCAGTTGATCAACTTGAAGCCACAGTCGTTCAAGATGAATGCAGAAGAATTACGAGAAGCAGGTTTAACTTTGGTGGACGTCATGTTTGCATACTGCTATGACAGGAGAACAACAAAGGGGGAAGGCAATGTAGAATCTGGTTGGTGCATTGCAAAGCTGAGCTCCAGCTTGTCATGGCTTGAGAAGCACACCAGCCTTGTTGAAACTGTTGTGGCTTGCATGAGGAGAAGTCTGTGTTACCCACTGTTCAGAAACTGGAAGCTGTCTCTCCTGGTTCTTGAAGACACAAGGCAGATCTTCAAGGCAGGGAGGAGGCAGATCTTGAAAGCTTTGCTGGAAGTGCACAAGATGCTTCTGGAAAGTGAGCCACGCTACATTTTGAACCAGCTGTACATAGACGACATGTGCGTCTGGATCCAGCAGGTTGATGAAATGGTGATTGCAAGCTTGAGAGAGGCATTGCAAGGCATCACGGTAGAAAAGGGCCAGCTTGGTCTGGACCTAGATGAACTAGAATGTGCTGCAAACATGGTGCTTCAGGAGGGGATGTCATCTGAAAAGGATGTAGTTGATGGCATGCACAGACTGACCCTGGATAGTGATGATAGTGATGAGAGTGATGAAAGCAGCACTAGCAGCAGCAGTAGTGATGCAGATAGTGATGCAGACACTGATACTGACACCAGTGATGCTGAAGATAATGTCAATGGTGGCCTTAAAACAAAGAGCTAAATGTACATATGGTGAATGCACTATGTGAATTTGGAGTGGCAATGTTTCACTCAGTGAGTAGGCATGTCATGTTTTGTGCATTGTTCCCATTTTTCACATGAATATCATTAGGCATTCCTCTTCCTCATGTGTCATGCCATCAACCTCACACCATGTCATGTACCACCTTGCCTGCCTTGTGCCTCAAAAATGCATAAAACTGATGCATTTTTGGATTCTTTCCATGCATAGGATTTGTAATGATGGTGAGAATTGAAGTTTACTGATACATAGTCATGCAGTCATGTGTTGTTGGCAGATAGGTGGTTCCCTCTGTGGTTTTGGCAACATGATCATTCATGCACTGCATATCACTTGTGGGTTTATTCATATACTTGTGCTTAATAAATGAAATCCTAAATGTGCATGTTTCTTTCAGAACACTGAAATTGCCTGGAGGAATAAAGTTAATTGTAAATTGAGCAGAGCCAGCCATTTCATCTGGGGATTAAGTGGTACTAATGTTCTGTATTCATAAAATGCCAATTATATGCAATAAAGCTAGATATTGGTAGAAGTGGAGAATGCTGCTAAGATATGCTGAAATTCAGGGGTCAGACTCATAGTATTTGTTTGCTAGGGAGTGATTTGGCACTTAAAATGCAATGATCCTTTTCAAAATGAGTGTCGAGGGCCATGCACCATGTGGCCATTTAAAGCACCATACAGTTGAAATCAGTTTTAAAGTGGATAGATCCTGAATGTGCCATTCCTTTCTGAGAATACTGACATGTTTACAGATTGCTACAACAGAGATATTGGCATAACGGCATAAGAGCCATGTGAAATGTGGGTTGGGAGGGTCACTGGTAGATTTCGAGATGTCGTTTCCACGCAATACGGTACGCCTATAAACAACAGTTAACTGAATTGGATTTTGTCATGGGATTTTGTCCCACGTCACGTGCTCCTCGGTGGGTGGGAGGGTGCGTGGGTGCTCCTCGGTGGGTCGTCTGCATCATCACGTCGTGTACTTTTCAGAAAGTGATGCTCCAAGTTGTGCGGATTTAGTTCAGACGTTAAATTAGTCTGTCCCGTTGTAACCTGATAAAAACGCTCACTACCCACCCTCCTCATCCAGCTGTGGTTGGAGGACATGAAAAGAACCAGCCCCGTCCTGGGCATTGTGTATTCATCGCAACGGATTGTTGCTGAGTCCTCCACATGGGTGGCCTGGATCCGCCCCTGCCAGGGGACCAGGACCCCTGGCCGTCGAGCGTCGAAGGTCCACGAACGCCGCCGGCAGACGCGAACACCATCCCGCTGTCTGCCGATGATCCCAGGCCAGTGTCGGCACCCGACTTGGGCTGCAGCCGCTGCCACGCTCTACGGACTGTCTGTAGTCGCTCTTCAGGCGCCACCTCTGGCGTCACACACGCCGCCTGACGTCACACGTGGCCATTGTAGTCGTGCGTGCCCCGTGGCATCAAATGCGTCCCCTGGCGTCAGGCGTGCCCGTGTCGTAACACGTGCTTCTGGTGTCACTTGTGGCCCTCCTAGTCACGCGTGTTTCCTGGCAACACACGGCCTGTGGCATTGCACGTGCCTCCCGGCATCGCACGTGTACGAGACGGCACACGCCCCTGGTATCACGTGATCCTGTCGTCACATGCAGCCGTGACGTCGCACGGCTGTCACCACACGTCCCCCGACACGGGGCTGGGTCCGAAGCGCCATTGGCATGACCCAAGGGAGCATCTGACTTGTTCGTGGTTATCTATCAAATGCAGACAGTTCTTTTGTCCACAACTCTTGAAAAGTGTAGGATGTCTTCGTCAGTATGTAAAAGGCCTTGATGTTATGAATATACTGTTGGCGTTTAAACTGTCGTCGTGCGTTGCTCGCGTCATCATACGTGGCCCGTGCCGTGACACGTGGCCCGTCCGGCAGCGACGCGCGCTTCCTGGCGTCGCAGGGCGGCCGGCCGGAGAGCTGCCTGTTCCGGTGGACGGTGCCGCTGAAGGGCGAGATCCGGCCGGACGCCTGCGCCCACACGGTCACCGGCTCGGCCATCGAGCTGCGGCTGGTGAAGGCCGAGCCGGGCAGGTGGAACGCCCTCCGTCGCGCCGACGCGCTGCCCGCAGGTCAGTGGGGATCCGGGCGGTGGCGGATTTCGGGTCACCATTTGCTGTGCGTCCTGACGCCTTCCGAGGTCGTTGGTTGTCCTCTTAGGATGAAAGGGTGGGGTTGGGATGAGGTGTGTTTTCACTGTCTGGTGCTGGCGTGAGCCCGGTGGATGGTGATGTCTTTGTCGCGTCTAGCCATAGCTGTATCCCTTGGTTCACGGCTAGATGACACATTGGCTTATGAACTGTGTGTGGTCATGTTGCTTGATCCGGCCAGACTATTAGAAGATGTAGAGCAGTGGCCAGTGGTTCTGTCATTTATCATATTGATTGGTTAGTGTACAGCAGTGACAGCCGGTTTTGTGTCGGTAGTGGGTCCGCATGTTGGGTGTTGGTGTGCGGCAGTGGCCACCAGTTCTTTGTCATTGCTGGGTCCTGACGTCGGTGGGTTGGTGTACCGGGGGTCCTGACGTTAGCGGGTGGACGTACAGCTGTGGCCGTCGACCGTTTGTTGGTGGTCAGACATTGACCTGACCTGATCTGACGTTGACCTGATCTGACATGACCGATGATTGTACAGCGGTGGCTGTCGGACCCGCGCCGGTGCCAGGGACGGCGGCGGTCTCAACGGGCAGGTCGTCCCCGTCACTGCCAGAGGGAGCCACAATGCTGGACGCATCAGCCGGCGGAGACCAGCCAGATGTTCGCACCAAGGTGAGCTGCTCTCTTTACAGCACGGTCAGTTGGTATCGCTCTGTCCGCCTCTCCGCGTGATGATGGACTGCTGTTTTCTTTAAATTTGTAAAATGCTTTTAGTTCTATGTGAGCCCGTATTGACATTTCATGCAGTCGTCGATTTTTAGTTTTTCGGAATATACATGAATAGAACGAGATTGATGTTACAAAAACCCAAATATTTTGGCACGATTTGGCATGCTTTCGAAGGTGGGCTCAGTCACAAATTACTGATCCGGCTGACGAAGGTGTATCAGCTCTTGGCAAAATATTCGGATTTTTAAAACATCGAACCCGTTTTGCTCACGTATACGTCGAAAAAAGAATCACATGGTACATTCTTCCATCATTGATAGTTTCTGTGTGTCTGTCCAAGGTAATAGAGCTGAACATTGGAACAGGTTTTGTGATTCGTATATTCCGATGGTCACGTTCGAATATTCGGATCGAATATTCGAATCTTCTAAATGCTTTGCCAGTTCGTCCTAAAAAGGTACGATCGGACTAGTATGTAAAAACCAGGCTGATTCGCGATTGCATGAACAAGTAACAGGACTTTAACGCTGTAGCCGGCGCCGAGCACCGGGCGGATGGCGGCCAGGCAGTGCCGAGGCAATGAAGGGGCATGACGTCAGCACCAGAGGGCGCTCTGATTGGCAGTCATGCTTGATTGTAACCACGGGTACAAACCGTTAAAACCATGCGATACGGCGCTCCGGAATAATTAGCGAGGAAAAGAGCTCAGTATGGGAAAGCATCCATCCCGGCCGTGAAATTGGTAGGCACCACGCCACCGTATCCGTAGACAATATTAGAGTAAGAACCGGGCTCCGCTTGGTCTTCGGTATTGCTCCTGACCACTCCGTAACACATATTTCCAGCATCAGGAGTAAAACGCGATTTTTGAGAGCGGCCATGGTTTGCCTCTGTTCAACGAGAGCAGTTAAACATGGTTAAGGTTGTGCTAGATACAACGTGTTTAAAAATAGCTTAATGTCATTGAATGTATTGAGGGACTGGCTTTTCCCTTGTATTCGTCTCAACAGACTTCAGTAAAAGAGATAATATAAACGGGCTTATATTTATTCTACGGTAGTGTCCAGCTTCACTCACCGACTGATACCAACTCGGCGTCTCTGCCTGTCGTTGCCAGACACGGACCACGTTCAGATTGTGCTGGAGGTTACTCATCTCCCCACGAAATATGATAAGCAGATCCGTGCCACAGTGGGAAGGAGGCGGGGCATATTTTAGTAGTGTCATTGTCGGCATTGCTCTCATCCATACTGATGAACAAAAGCCAAAAAAAAAACGATAGGGAATGCCTCGATTAGCACTCCGCTTGGTTATGTAAGATTTGGCTCATATTTTTGGTAAGGTTCTAAAGCAAAACGCGAGAGTGGTCGTACGCTTGGTTGAAATTCAAATATTCGACGAATATCCTGATGCAGAATTGCCAGCCAAATCTTCGCTGAATATTGGAATCTTGAAATCAGAATACGAACATTCGCCGAATCCAGATATTCGGCCAAATATTCGAATCAACCGAATTTTCAGTTCTAATAGGTCATCTACCAGCAGACGTTGATAGATACCCCCGCAGCTTAACATTAAACCTAGCGCCGAATTTGTTTCCTATCTTTTTGGATCTGGAGCATGATTTTCTCGTTATTCTAACTTTTTGCTATTGCCGTGTGTCGTCCGTTAAGTGCAAGCGTTTTGCTGGTGAGGACGTAATGAAAAAGGCTCATTTTTATTCTTCGGAACAGTGGTCTGTCACAACTATTTCTTCTCGGCAACAACAGCCGAAAAAGCCGTGGGGGGGGGGGCTGCTGTTTAGTTCTGGAGCGTGGAAATATTTCCAAGACAAGGAATGATACATGGCCACAAAAGCCTGTTTCTTCATTTAAAGGGTTGAAATATGATAAATATGAACTGATCCTGCAGTGAATTCAGCGTTCACGTGACTTCTAGAGCACAAACTATCCCACAGCTTTCATCGTTGTTTGTGTAGCCGGGCGCATCTTGGTTCGTCATTGACCACGTTTATTTCTTCCTGTAATAAATTCGTTTTTGCATGAACCAAGCAATTTTTCGACCACCTTAGTCCAGCGCAAAGTAAGAAGCTTCCCAGCAATCCTGTATATCACATCTAAAGGCAGATCGGATGTTAAGTTTTTTTGATCGCCTCACGCGACACGCCTGACGGGTGCCCTGACGCCGCCGGCCGGTCCTCAGGTGGTCCGGCCGCCGTCGCCGCTGCCGCTGGCGCTGCCGGCGCCGCCGCCGCCCGCAGTCCTGGAGCGGGGCATGACCGGCCTGGATAACATTGGCAACACCTGCTTCCTCAACTCGGTCATCCAGTGTCTGGCCGAACACTCGAGAGCTGAGGGACTACTTTGCTGGTATGGTGACGGACGCAGCGGCAGTTTTAATAGATGTGTAATGGCAGGATATTTTTTTTTGAAACAATGGTATCACACATCATGTTTCATTGGCTTATAACTGTATCATTGGTTCTAAAGTAACGGTACCTCGCATTATGTTCCAGCCATTTCTACTCTCATAAATATCTTCAGCCGTACTGACGACTTTGATGCCACACCCCCCTCCCCACCAGAGGGAGACTGATTATGTCAGTCCCGATATCGTCTGACTGTGCCACCCCTCTCGCCTGCAACTGGCTCTCGTCCCAGCTCACTGTGGCCTGCCCGGCCGCTTGCAGACTCCCTGTTCCAGTCGGACATCAACCGGGACAACCCGCTGGGCATGTGCGGCCGGCTGGCGCTGTCGTTTGCCGTGCTGCTGCGCGTGCTCTGGTCCGGCCAGCACCGCTCGCACAACCCGCACCAGCTGAAGGCGCTGGTCGCCAAGAAGGCCACCCAGTTCACGGGGTTCGCGCAGCACGACGCCCAGGAGTTCATGGCCTTCCTGCTGGACGGACTGCACGAGGTGAGCTGGCCGGCGGGCTGACTTTGTATCTCGCCTCCTCGTCTCGGATGAGGAGGCGAGACGCGATATTAGTGGGGAGATTGGGAGGCTGTGCCTCCACATTGCGTGGCTGTGACGTGAAGGAAGGTCCCTTTTGTGAAGAGGCAACAGGAGCTACAGCCAAGTGTGCATTGCCTTGAGGAAAACGGGGTATGATCGCCGTTTTGAGTGAGCACTGTCGTTTGAGAGGGTTGTCATCCCTCGTTACGAGGCGTGGGACCTTACCAAGTGACTTGCGTTGCCTCGCTAGGTGGCTGCTGATACCTGAGTGAGGCATCTCATACCTTCGAGTGAGAGCACCTCCCCTCTGGAGGAGTTGTGTGGTCTTCGGGTGAGCCGTGTCACCTCCCTGAGTTTCTGGTGACGTCAGAGTGAGCTGTGTCACCTTGAGTGACCGCTGACGTCAGAGTGGGCTGTGTCACCTCCCTGATTGACTGGTGACGTCAGAGTGAGCCTTGTCGCCTCCCTGAGTGACTGGTGACGTCAGAGTGGGCCGTGTGGCCTCCCTGAGTGACCGCTAACGTCAGAGTGGGCCGTGTCAGCTCCCTGAGTTACCGATGACGTCGGAGCGAGCCGTGTCGCCTGCCTGGGTGACCGGTGACGTCAGAGTGACGGAGACGGTGCGTCGTTGGCAGGACCTGAACCGCGTCCGCGTCAAGCCGTACACCCAGACGGAGGAGGCCGGCGACCGGCCGGACGCCGAGGTGGCGCGCCAGTCCTGGTACCGGTACCGGCTGCGCGACGACTCCATCATCGTCGACCTCTTCCAGGGACAGTACAAGTCCAAGCTGGTCTGCCCCGACTGCGGCAAGGTACCGTGAAGCTGCATCGAGGCGGCGCGCTCCGCGGCGGGGGCGGTAGCCGCATTAGTGCCATGAGGTCGCGCGCGTGATGTAAACGGAGAACTGTTGTTATGGTTTGTTATTGCGTTTCGTTTGCCTCTCTTATCCTCGATGACGCCGGGCGTCTCTGTGCTGTATTTGCTGGCTATTTTCTTACAAAGACCTGCGCCTACATACCTTGTCGTGGAAACGCGACGTTTCTGTGCATTTGTTATATGTCAGGGAAAATTATGTTTCGTGAAACAGTCTCTCCGAACGAGTGGCCTAGTGAAGGTCAGAAAATGGCCTTGGATTATACAGTGCATCATGGGGTTGGTCTGGCTGCAAAGGAGTGGTGTTCTGGGTGTTCCGACGAGGCGGCTCCTGGACCCAGGCAGCCCGCTGCGGCCGGCGCTGCGTCACTGCGTGGCCCGTGTGGCGCGGTCCGTCAGTCGTGTGGTGACAGCGGTCCGACCGACGGCCGTCCGGCGGCCGTGCCGGGCTGAGCTCTGAGCTCGGCTCTTCCCTCGCAGGTGTCCGTCACCTTCGACCCGTTCCTGTACCTGTCGGTGCCGCTGCCGAAGAAGAAGCGACCCATGGCTGTGACGTTCTTCCGCGCCGATCCCACCGTTCGGCCTGTCACGGTGAGTGTACCTCACAGTCGCGATGAGTTTATTCAGGAGTGCCGCTGTGTGCAGGAGGTGGCCACCTGTGATCTGGGCAGGGTCGCTACGATACGTGGCAGCTTGGCCCCCGATTCGCGGCTGCTTGCCGAAGCCGACCCCGTGCTGCTCATTGGTCGGAGTGTGAATTGCCCTGTTTCGAGTTGTCCGTTTGACGGATGAATGCAGTTGCGTATGTCCGTGTGCCCTTGGCATCCGGAACGCTGAGTCTGGGCTGCGATATATCGCTCTGAGCGGAGGGAAAATGAACTCGACGTTGGCAAAAACCCCAGGTTTCTATCTCGATTTTTATTCTGTGTCTTGCTCGTCGCTCCGGATCCTTATGATCCCAGTGAGCCTTTGGCCGTGATTTGCGTGCCGTTACAGCACTAGTGGACGGGTCCGATGTTGTTTCAGTACAATTTTTACGTGACGGCCGACGGGACGGCGGACGAAATCATGGAGAAGCTGGCAGAGAAAACCGGCGTTTCGTCCAAGTTCATCAAGCTCTTCGAGGAGCACAAACACAAGGCAAATACATAATTACATAAACACAAGTACTCACGGCATGTAGTAGCAATGGTCATGTTGGCTTTGGTATGTGGTGCGAGTTAGTGCGTTCGTGTCTCACCTATAGTTGGTACCGCAGATGCTACGCTGTAACGGGATCACAGGTGACTGAGGGGTCCTCCCAGGGATGGACGCTCCGTGATTGTGCGCGATTGTGTTCCGCTGGGAATCATCCCGGGCTGTGAGAGCGGCCGCTGACAGGCCAGATAACCAGTAATGGACTCTGCCTTTGCCATTGTCGTCCTCGCAATGTTGCGTTGGCACTCAGCCAGCGTGAAGCAGAGCTGCAGGAAAGTGAACGTAATCTCCATGGGGCCTGCCTGGTGTACGTGGGATCGAGCGTGTCTGTAGAAGTGCTGCACTGAGCCGGGGCCGGCGTGTCGACAGGTGCTGAAGGTGTACTCCCGCGGCTCCAGCATCAGCTCGATCGGCCGCGGCTCGCTGTTGCTGGCCTTCCAGCAGTTGGACCCGGCCGACGTCGGGGAGGAGGTGGTCGAACTCATCGTCATCCAGGTAAGCTGGCTAGAGCTTCCTCACTGAGGCAGGGAGTCATGATCGTCCAGCTGGTAACCTGGCCAGAACTGCCTCACTGAGGCAGGGAATCAGGATCGTCCAGCTGGTAACCTGACCAGAACTGCCTCTCTGAGGCAGGGAATCAGGATCGTCCGGCTGGTAACCTGGCTAGAGCTCCATCACCGAAACAGGGAAAGAGGATCGTCCCGGTAACATGTCTAGAGCTGATTTACTTGAGCGGAGAGGAGTATAGGGTCAGACTGTCCAGTCAAGGTGACTTGGGTGGACGTCATCAGCAGATCTGTGACGTGCTTTTGCGTCTGCAGCGGCCGCTGTGCCCCGGTCCGACCGTCATTGTGACGTCATCAGCGCCCATCTGTGACGCTCCTCTGCGTCTGCATCAGCTTCTGTGCCCCGGTCAGACGCGTCAGTGTGACGTCATCAGCCGATCTGTGACGTTCCTTTGCGTCTGCAGCGACTGCTGTGCCCCAGTCCGGCGCGTCAGTGTGACGTCATCAGCCGATCTGTGACGTTCCTCTGCGTTTGCAGCGGCTGTTGTGTCCCAGTCCGGCGCGGCAGTGCGCCAGCTGCCGGAAGGAGCCGGGCGCGGACGAGAGGCTGCGCCGGTGCACGCGCTGCCTGCGGACCGGCTACTGCGACCTGGCCTGCCAGCGGGACGACTGGGCGACGCACCGCGACCTCTGCCGGCCCTGGCAGCCGGAGCCGGTCGGCTGTCCGTTCCTGGTCAGCCTGCCGCGCTCGGCGGCCACCTACGCCGGCCTCTGCCGCACCATGGAGGCCTTCTCCAGGTCAGTGGGCTCCGTGATGCTCCTGGGTTTCCTCGTGTCCCACCCGATGGGGCCCTTGTTGAAAGCGGTTCTGCCTTTCGCTGAGGTCTTCTGACCCGTTGCAGGGATTTCCTTGCCCGAATGCTGGGTTGGATTATGACGTTTAGGTCTGGCGCGAATAATATATTTTTTTATGCGATGCCTCCTTTTGTGGTGCGATTGGTGTTTTGTGTTTCATGTTTGCTGTTTGCTGCAGACACTCTGTGAACATAAGTGTACTAGTGACAACTGGTATCTGGTGTCTGCCGTCTCTGCAGATACTCGGTGAACATATTCTTTGTATCGCTGGCAGCTGGCATCTGGTGTCTGCTGTCTCTGCAGACACTCGGTGGACATATTCTCTGTACTGGTAGCACCTGGTGTCTAATGTCTGCGGTCTGAAGACACACGGTGAACGTATTCTGTGTACCAGTGGCAGCTGGTGTCCGATGTCTGCTATTTTTGCAGACACTCGGTGAACGTATTCTTTGTATCGCTGGCAGCTGTTATCTGATGTCTGTTGTCTCTGCAGACACTCGGTGGACATATTCTCTGTACCGGTAGCACCTGGTGTCTGATATCTACAGTCTGCAGACACACGGTGAACGTATTCTGTGTACCAGTGACAGCTGATGGCTGATGTCTCTGCAGACACTCGGTGAACGTGTTCTGTGTACCGGTGACCGCTGGTGTCCGATGTCTGCTGTTTTTGCAGACACTCGGTGAACGTGTTCTGTGTACCGGTGACCGCTGGTGTCCGATGTCTGCTGTTTTTGCAGACACTCGGTGAACGTGTTCTGTGTACCGGTGACAGCTGATGGCTGATGTCTCTGCAGACACTCGGTGAACGTGTTCTGTGTACCGGTGACCGCTGGTGTCCGATGTCTGCTGTTTTTGCAGACACTCGGTGAACGTGTTCTGTGTACCGGTGACGGCGGCCGGGGAGCGTCGCGATTCCGTCAGCTCCAGCACCAGCTCCGACAGTGGCAAGGTAAGGCGTCAGGACGTAGTCTTCGGCCGCGGTCGCTGAATATTCTGACTGCGTGCGTTATTGTCTCTTCACCCAGTAACACTATCTGTAACTACGTGCGAAGTTTCGTGTACTGTATTTGGCTCGCCATGGTTGTCATGGTGCCCAAGGCAGTCAGTGCGGCGGTGTCATGTGGAACCATTTTCCCGTCACAAAAAATAACCCATGCCTGCACCACGCCCGCACAGAAGTGTGTAGCCGTTACCCACGGTCCCGTTTGGGTGTGTCGGGATTGTCAGTTGTACCTCCGGCCACCGTTACCCCCGCTTTTCGTGTACACCGTGAATGACCACGTTTCTCTCACTTTTTTTTAATGTTGCTGTCAGCTTTTTCAGTTACCTTGTCACGTAACATTCACTGTGATCGCTGATTTGAGTCTTCCCGTGTTGTTTTGGCAGTGCACGGACACTGAGGAGCCTTCTAATGAGAAAGAGGCGGTGGCCGCTGCCGGCGAGTCTGCCGCCTTCAGGGAGCCGTCATCGACAGGTACGGCGCGCTGTCTTCTGACCAGTACCGAGTCAGACTGGCAGACTGTCACTGTCACAGACCGTTACCTCGGGCATAACCGTCAGACCGGTCCTGAGCAGACGTCAGACTCACCAGCCACCGTTGGAGCCACCGTTGTCAGACCTTTCCTGGGTAGGCATCACATTGTCACTGACCATCACCACAGACATCCACCCAACCACCATCGGGAGACCAGCTCTGGACAGACATGTCACCAGCTACCACCCCGGGCACCATCGCTAAGCTGACTCTGGGTGAACCCCGGACAGATCTCACCGTCGTTGGCCACCATGCCCATAGTATCATTCAGCGGCTAGGGGGGGGGGGCGTGCCGCCCGTTGCTGGTCTGTGGGTTAGAGCCATACTCCAGGCTAATATGCCAGTAACGTTAGCTGAAGTATTGTCACGTTAGTTGGTCACTAGGGTGTGAGATGTCCCTCCGTTGGTCTGTGCAGCTACTGAGGACCGCTAGCCGTGGGCTGCGGCCCATAACGGTCTGTCTGCGCCCTGCAGGTGACCGTGTCCGTTTGTCGCGATTGTGACACTTTCTGCGCCGACAGGTGACGAGGACAAGCAGCTGTTCTTCATCAGACCGGTGAACCAGCAGGGCCAGGACATCACATCACCGGACGGCGTCCGCCTGAAGGACTTGGGTCAGTAGACTAGCCGGGCTGACCTCCGCCTTTACACGACACCGAGACCAGTGTGCGTGTGTTCCTGTCGATTGCGCCACTTCGCGAGACTTGCGCCGGACGGTGGATTTTTGGGATCGACGTTGCCGCGTAAGAGGTGTCACTGGGGTTCCGGGCAGGCTTAGTGAACCGCGTTGCCGGGACCGCTGTAATCGGTTGTCCTGATTTAAGTTCGTGATGTGGCGGCACGACTTGGACTAAAAAATGCGAGCAACAGTCAGACAGACACGCTTCCTCGGTACCTCAGCCCCCCTCCACCTCGAAGACCCATGCGTCTGCGGTGAACAGTCCTCTGGCCACCCTGTGACCTGTACGACCTGCGCTCTGTCATCTGGCGGCCGATGGTGCCTGCTTCAGGTGACGGGCCGCTGCACTTAACACTACACATCAGGTTCTCTGTCCTGTGACCCAGTTCTGACTTGTGTGGCCTGTCCTTTGTCGTGTGACCACTGCTCTGACCTGTGTGACCTGTTCTTTGTCGTGTGACCGCTGCTCTGACCTGTGTGACCTGTCCTCTGTCGTGTGATCGCTGCTCTGACCTGTATGGTCTGTCCTGTGTGGTGTGACCGCTGCTCTGACCTGTGTGACCTGTCCTCTGTCGTGTGACCGTCGCTCTGACCTGTGTGGCTTGTCCTCCGTCGTGTGACCGCTGCTCTGACCTATGTGACCTGTCCTCTGTCGTGTGACCGCTGCTCTGACCTGTGTGACCTGTCGTCTGCCGTGTGACCGCTGCTCTGACCTGTGTGGCCTGTCCTCTCTCGTGTGACTGCTGTTCTGGCCTGTGCGACTCGTTTTGTGTCGTCTGACCGATGGCGACGCCTACCTCAGGGGAGCAACCGCTGGAGCTGCGCGGCGTCTGCCTGGTCTCGATGGACTGGAAGACGCGCCGCCGCTCGCAGCCCTGCTGTTTGGTCGAGGACAAGGAGCTGGACGCGGCGGTGGTGCCCGGTCCTGACCCGGAGCCCACCGGCGTCATCACGCTGGACCACTGTCTGCAGCTCTTCACCGAGCCGGAGCGGCTGTCGCCCGGCGAGGCCTGGTACTGCCCCAGGTCAGTCTGAGCGGTCTGGTACTGTCCCAGGTCAGTCTGAGCGGTCTGGTACTGCCCCAGGTCAGTCTGAGCGGTCTGGTACTGTCCCAGGTCAGTCTGAGCGGTCTGGTACTGTCCCAGGTCAGTCTGAGCGGTCTGGTACTGTCCCAGGTCAGTCTGAGCGGTCTGGTACTGTCCCAGGTCAGGTCTGGCGGTCTGGTACTGTCCCAGGTCAGTCTGAGCGGTCTGGTACTGTCCCAGGTCAGTCTGAGCGGTCTGGTACTGTCCCAGGTCAGTCTGAGCGGTCTGGTACTGCCCCAGGTCAGTCTGAGCGGTCTGGTACTGCCCCAGGTCAGTCTGAGCGGTCTGGTACTGCCCCAGGTCAGTCTGAGCGGTCTGGTACTGCCCCAGGTCAGTCTGAGCGGTCTGGTACTGCCCCAGGTCAGTCTGAGCGGTCTGGTACTGCCCCAGGTCAGTCTGAGCGGTCTGGTACTGTCCCAGGTCAGTCTGAGGGATCCTGTCCCAGGTCAGTCTGGAGATGTGGTACTGCCCCAGGTCAGTCTGAGCGGTCTGGTACTGTCCCAGGTCAGTCTGAGCGGTCTGGTACTGTCCCAGGTCAGTCTGAGCGGTCTGGTACTGTCCCAGGTCAGTCTGAGCGGTCTGGTACTGCCCCAGGTCAGTCTGAGCGGTCTGGTACTGCCCCAGGTCAGTCTGAGCGGTCTGGTACTGCCCCAGGTCAGTCTGAGCGGTCTGGTACTGCCCCAGGTCAGTCTGAGCGGTCTGGTACTGCCCCAGGTCAGTCTGAGCGGTCTGGTACTGCCCCAGGTCAGTCTGAGGGATCCTGTCCCAGGTCAGTCTGAGCGGTCTGGTACTGCCCCAGGTCAGTCTGAGCGGTCTGGTACTGTCCCAGGTCAGTCTGAGCGGTCTGGTACTGCCCCAGGTCAGTCTGAGCGGTCTGGTACTGCCCCAGGTCAGTCTGAGCGGTCTGGTACTGTCCCAGGTCAGTCTGAGGGATCCTGTCCCAGGTCAGTCTGGAGATGTGGTACTGCCCCAGGTCAGTCTGAGCGGTCTGGTACTGCCCCAGGTCAGTCTGAGCGGTCTGGTACTGTCCCAGGTCAGTCTGAGCGGTCTGGTACTGCCCCAGGTCAGTCTGAGCGGTCTGGTACTGCCCCAGGTCAGTCTGAGCGGTCTGGTACTGCCCCAGGTCAGTCTGAGCGGTCTGGTACTGCCCCAGGTCAGTCTGAGCGGTCTGGTACTGTCCCAGGTCAGTCTGAGGGATCCTGTCCCAGGTCAGTCTGGAGATGTGGTACTGCCCCAGGTCAGTCTGAGCGGTCTGGTACTGTCCCAGGTCAGTCTGAGCGGTCTGGTACTGTCCCAGGTCAGTCTGAGGGATCCTGTCCCAGGTCAGTCTGGAGATGTGGTACTGCCCCAGGTCAGTCTGAGCGGTCTGGTACTGTCCCAGGTCAGTCTGAGCGGTCTGGTACTGTCCCAGGTCAGTCTGAGGGATCCTGTCCCAGGTCAGTCTGAGCGGTCTGGTACTGCCCCAGGTCAGTCTGAGCGGTCTGGTACTGTCCCAGGTCAGTCTGAGCGGTCTGGTACTGTCCCAGGTCAGTCTGAGCGGTCTGGTACTGCCCCAGGTCAGTCTGAGCGGTCTGGTACTGTCCCAGGTCAGTCTGAGGGATCCTGTCCCAGGTCAGTCTGGAGATGTGGTACTGTCCCAGGTCAGTCTTAGGGATCCTGCCCCAGGTCAATCTGGGGGTCTGTTACCTTCCCAGGTCAGTCTGAGGGGTCCTACCCCGGGTCAGTCTGGAAGTCTGGTACTGTCCCAGGCCAGTTTGGAGGTCTGGTGCTGTTGCAGTTCAATCTGGGCATCTGGTTCTGTCCTAGGCCAGTCGGGATGTCTGGTACTGTCCCAGGTCAGTCTGAAGGGCGGGTGTTGCCCCACGTCAGTCTGAAGGTCTGATACTGTGCCACGTGTCCAGTGCGAAAGGTTTGTTACTGCCTTAGGCCAGTCTGAGGGGCCTGTACCGTCAGAGTCCAGTCCTGCGAGGCTTAGTTTTACCCTGGTCAGCCACCATGCTTGGCAGAACATTTCGATCCGGTGTGTTCTCGTCTGGTTATGGTATATGATGTGGTCCTAGATTTGTACTTGGTCACCGAGTCTCCTTATGTGTAAAGTGTGAGAGTTTCTCTGGGGAACGACGAAAATCGTTCGTTGCATTAATACGCGTGCAATATGCCTATTGTGTCCATGCAGTGAAGTATGCGTTCCAAACTCAGTCGTCACGGAACTGCGGAGACGATTGATGTACAGTGACATTGTATGGCGTTATTGCCTTTTCTAATCTTTTTAAGTTGGTTTGCTTTTGATGTTAGTTTCGCTCGCTTTTTCGAACTGCTTGTGGTATTTTCATGTGGCACGGTCATAAAACGTAATGTACGTATGGTTTCATTCAGGTGCAAAACTCATCGAGAGGCAGAGAAGCAGATGAGTTTGTGGAGGGTACCGCTCAATCTCATCATTCAGCTCAAACGTTTCTCCTTCAAAGACTTCATCTACAGGGACAAGATCGACAAGATGGTAGAGTTCCCCACCAGGTGAGCGGCCATTTATTTTGACAGACGATGTTGTGTCTACCATTGCATAGTAACAGCGCTGACACGTAGTGGACTCTGTCACGGTTTACATTCCTGACGTGTCCCGGAGTTGACGATAATATGAGGCGGCTCTGGACCGACTCCACTGACTGCCGTCTGGCGTTCTCCCCGTGTCATCAGGGACCTGGACCTGGGGCCTTATCTGACGGTGGAGCCCGAGGACGGGCCGGCCCTGTACGACCTGTACGCCGTCATCAACCACCACGGCGGCATCCTGGGCGGCCACTACACCGCCTTCGCCCGCTGCGTCGACCCCGTCAACCCGCAGTCGTCGGAGTACGGTATGTGGTGCCGTGCTGGGAGTTTTTGCCCTGTACAACAGTGGATTCATTCCCGTGTATTTCGTACATTTAACCTGTTGTCCCAACTTAGCAGAGAGAAGCCCATCGATCCTTTTGAAATCAACTTGGAAAGATCGCCTTTGCAGAAACCAGTTCGGCGTTGATCTGTGGTTGTTAGCACTGCTGTGCGCTTGTTTTCTTGTCCTGTCCGATAAACTACGTTTAGATGTGCTTTTCAGTGTATTGCTTTCATCCACGTCGACGCAACCCACCCTGTGTCTGTAAGACACCCTTCGACCCTTTACGCGGCTCCATGTGGCGTGACGCCCCACCGCCCGCGTGACGCTTCGTCCACCGTCACGCGGCCGAGGGTGACGTGACCTCGGTGACTGGCGTGACGCCGCGTCCTGCCCGGCAGACTGGCGGCTGTTTGACGACAGCCGCGTGAGCCGGGTCTCGGAGGACCGCGTCGTGACGCAGGAGGCGTACCTGCTGTTCTACCGGCGGCGCGTGCCGTACGTGGCGCCGCCGCGCTGCACCGACGCCGAGGAGATCGACTGAGGGCGGCCGGCCGCCGCCGGGACGGCGGTCCTTCTCCCGGGACTCGGGTACAAAGGGACGGCTCACCGTCCCGCAGCAGAGTCCGGTAGTTAGGGGAATCCCAGCGGTTAACTGGTCACGAGGGGGTCGCTCCCCGAAACTCCTCGCCGCGCTGTAGGCATGTGATTGCCAAGTCGTCCCTGTTGCGTGAGAACCACGGGAATGCAACTCTCGCTCGGGTGTTACGAGCAACCTCCTCCTGTGAAGGGTGTTTCGAGGGACCGGACAAATATCTGGCGGGTAGATTCCCGCGCGGAGCCGCTCGCGCAGCGCCCACCGAATCGGCTCCGGACACTGGCCCACCGGACAGCAGGGACAGGGACTCCGCCCGAAAAGACGGACGGTCGACGTGTTTAGTGCAAACCTCGGGAGCTGTATTCGCCTTGCCGGTGACTTCATTCGGGTGATAGGCGAGTGACGGTGGTGCGTTTGTCCGTGCTCGTGCGTAGGAAGATCCATGTCCACCTCAGGTCGGTCAGGTGCGGATTCACAACCTGGCAGACTGCGTAATAGTGGTGTTAGCGTATGTTCATGTTGCGATGTTGTTCAGCTGTGAAACCATCATCCTTCATGCCAAGAATACATATGACGTTACTGGTGTGAATCACTTCCTTGAGGGACCAGAAGCGAATAGGAACATTTTGGAGACTGCACACATGAAAAGCAGAAATTCGACACCCTGTACTCCCATAGCTGTATCGCCAGCTGGGTGAACATCAAGCGTCCGGTCTGGTTTACCCACTGGAGAGAAACTAAAGACGGCGTTGACGTGCGGATAGAGGCCCGCGACCTCACTTAAAACGAAGATTCTGCTGCAGAGGATCTGTGGTAGGAGAACTTGTGCGAAGGGTTCCGAATGCGCCACATTTGGACGACGAATCGCAGGGTGCGAGGGCTGCCAGATCGCCAGGATCGAACACGCTAAACTCGACCAACGGCAACAGTCTGCTAGGTGTGCATTCCATTCATTTCGATATGCACTGGGATACGTCGCTGAAAAATGTCTTCTTGCAGGTGGTGTTCATTCGTAACTCTTTCCCGTTTCCTCACCGTAAGTGAACAATGAATTTAACATTTCGAAAAGTGTGGGTGTTGAGTCACTATGCCCTCTGCTTCCTTTAGAATTTCGACAAATAGAGACGGCCCGGTACGCATGGGCGCCCTCCGTCAAGTTAGCGCATTCCGGGTCACCAATCCCGACAGCGAGGTCATCAACAGTTCGGCCGCCGGCCCCGCGGCCACCGACACCCAGATTCCGACACCTTATCCGGCGACAGGGTCGTTCGTCTCTGAGGGCACGTGCTCGACCTACAAACAAACGCCGTGGAGGCTCGTCAGGCCTCCAGCGGTAACGTAGCTCACTGGAACGTGCGTCACGGGGTTGGCTGGACGTCAGACTACGGCCAGACTACGTCAGACTAGATCCTGCCGACCTCGAGAGCGAGACGCCGCTGCGCCTGGACGACCTCGTCAGCCGCACGAACTCGGGCGGGGTCTGGATCGGTTATGGGCACGATCTGCACGAACTGCCGCGTCGCGGGGAACGGGGTCGGTGCTTCCGTCATGTCTGCTCGTCTGCTGACTACGACGACGAAATGCCGCGAGTCGCCGGTGAGCAGGCGAACCGGGACGACCCGACAGAGGAGCGGTTACCGTCCAGAGATGAGCCGAAATACAGCCGCACTGTGCCAAGAATTGGGCGCTCAAGCACGCGTCGCGCTGTGTCGCCGGGCCGCGCGTATGTATAGTCTATGTTGTCTAACAAATGCTGTTTGTCGGCGTCCGACCCAACCCGCTGTGGCACCGGGTGGCATCTTTGCCAGAAACAACTTCCAACACGGACTTCGCGTTATCGTTATCTGCGATGTTTAACGTGACCTCCGGATTCGCGGGCGCCGAGAGAGACAGGGAGAGAGAGAGAGAGAGAGAGAGAGAGAGAGAGAGAGAGAGACAGAGAGAGAGAGAGAGAGAGAGAGAGAGAGAGAGAGAGAGAGAGGATGAGAGAGAGAAAGGAAGAAAGGGAGAGAGAGAGAGCCAAGTCGCTGATTGCAATGCGAAATGAAACCTCCATTGCTTTGCTTGTGAAAGCTGATTATTCATCACGGTCGGCTGTAGAGAAACAAAGGCAAATCTTAGAATCCCTGGATATTGATTCCCGGATGCATCATGCCGTGAACATCGTCTGTTCCCTTGTGCGGCTGATTCAAATACCTTGACGTCTTCCGTTCGTGTAACTGTATTCAGCAAACAATGCGCTCTTCCCGAAACCGATAAATGGACAACTGTCGGCAGAATAACGGAAACTGTCACCAGTGAACCGAGCACAGAGCACTTCTGCGTTCCTGTCGGTGTCCCTGTTGCTGTCCATAGGCGCACTGCGTATCATATAGCAGCGCACGCCCACCGTTTCTACTGCCGGGGTCTAAAGATCGACGTTGAAGCTCTTAATCTCCCCTGCCGCTCGCAGGAAAAGCGCCGGCGGCTATCGCAGCTTGGGCGCCGCCTTGTAGCTGGGCAGGAAGATGTTGGAGGGTCGCTGCTGGCCGGGCCGCTGCGTGACGAACGTCAGACCCTGGCCATAGTCGACGGTGGGCCGCGCCGGCGGCCGCGTCGTGGTGGGTCGGAGCCGCGGGAACTTGCGGCAGCAGACGCCGATGTCGCCGCCGCCCAGCTGGCACTGGGTGACGGCCACCGTCGGCGTGTTGGCCGTGATCGGGTACGGCAGCTGGTAGTTGTCGCTGATCAGGTAGCCCGAGTACGGGTCACACTCGTTCTCGGGCACGCAGCGCAGCGCGCTGGCCGGCCCCGGACACGTGGCCACCAGCGGGCCCTTGGGGCCGGACGGGCCGCCCAGCGGGTTGGTGTTGACCTCCTGTGGCGCGATAGGACGAGAGGTGACCGGCCGGTTGCCGCCCGGTGGCGGGGGCGCCGGCACGCTGGCCTCGCCCAGGAACAGATTGCTGGGCCGGTTCTGCTGGCCGCCGGCCGGCTGCTGGGGGAACGGACGCCGCGTGGTGGTCCGCTGCGTGAAGAACGGACGCCGCGTGGTGGTCCGCTGCGTGAAGAACGGACGCCGCGTGGTGGTCTGCTGCGTGAAGACTGGACGCCTGGTCGTCTCCTGGGTGAAGCTCGGCTGCGGGAAGGGCTTCTGCGTGGCCGTCGGCCGGCCGCCGAACAGCTCGGACGCCTGGCTGAGCTCGGCCGGCGGCTGGTAGTCGGGGTTGAACGGGTTGTGGTGGCCCTGCTGTCCAGGCCGCAGCGGCGTCACCTGGATGCCGGCGCCGTAGTCGATGTTGTTGGAGCCGATGAAGAGGTCGGGCACGCCCGGGGCCGGGTCCTGCGGCGGCGCCGGTTCGGCGGCCGCGGTCTCAGCCGGGGCGGCGCCGGCCGCGCCGCCCGCCGCCGGCTCAGCGGCCGCGTTCTCGGCCGGGGCGGCGCCGGCCGCGCCGCCCGCCGCCGGCTCCGCCTCGTTCGGGTCGTGGTGATCGTGTTGGTGGTGGTCGTGGTGGTGGTCGGCGTGCTCGCCGTGCTCGAGGCGCGGGTCGCCCGGCAGCAGGTTCGGCGCCCCACTGGCCAGGGCCACGCACAGCAGCAGACACAGCGCCGGCGACATGATGGCGCCCGTTAGCCGGTGAGAGCTGACGAGAGACTGGGCCGAGTCGGGAAGACCGCGCGCTACCTGGCGCCGACGCTGCTGGACCCGAACTGGCGTCAGGGAGCCGCGACCCGCCTTGTCTTCCCGGACCGCCGCGCGCCCCGCGTTTTACATGCACCGGACCGGTTCTGGGCCTTCCCGAAGCTTAGCTGCACGCGGATGCAATCACTACGGACTGGAGGCGGGGTTCTGGCGCACCGCTGACGGAGGAATAAACATCAGAGCGGCAGGTCAGACACGTGTCGCCGCCTGCAAGGTGACCGTGTGCCGACGAACCTGGCTTTAGTCCGGGCCCACATCGTCGGACGAACCGGCTGCAGCTGTGACGCCATTCGGCCGCCTCCGAGAATCCGGTCTTGTTCGTCCTTATTTTGCGTTCCACGTGTCTCATTTCGCACCATAGCGCTCGAATCTGCTGATCTCGCTTTGCAAAGGCCAACAAACAACATATATCCCACACTTGAAAAAGGTTTCTTAAACGTCAGCATTGTTTATCACGGCGATAGACCTCCCAGGTCGTAGCAAAATTATTCTCAGAGAGGAAGCTCTCAGGTTATTTTGTGATCTGTTATACCGTGCGAGCCCCGGCAGCTTCCCAAACATAAACTCAACAGCGTGGACCACCTCCTACACCGGTCCTGCAGCGTGGTCCAGCACCATACGTCGGTCAACAGCGTGATCTAGCTCCAAACGCCGGTCCTAGTGTGCGGTCCAGCTCCAAACGCCGGTCTTACAGCGAGGCCCAGCCCCTACGCCGGTCCTGCAACGTGGTTTAGCTCCTGCAGCAGTCCTACAGCGTGGTCCAACTCCCTACCCCGATCCGACAGCGTAGTCTAGCTCCAAACACCGGTCCTAGTGCGTGGTCCAGCTCCAGACACAGGTCCTAGTGCGTGGTCCAGCTCCAGACACCGGTCCTACAGCGTGGTCCAGTCCCCTACACTGGTCCTACAGCTCAGTCCAGCACCACATACTGGTCCTACAGCGCGGTTCAGCTCCTTCCACCGGCCGCACAGCGAAGTCCAGCTCCTACACCGGTCCTCCTTGCAGCTCGCAACCGTTGCAGTCGGATGTTCCTTGGTGGTTGGCGCTGATCGGCACTTCTCATATGTGGGCCGGGCGCGGCCTGGGCGGCCGTTACTCTGCCGTCAGCTGGCTCTCTCCCTGTATCCGGGTGTAGACCGGGCCGGGTCGGGCCGGGCCGCGGGTCACTGGCCGCCCGCTGCACCGGCGGCGCCCGGCCCGGCAGACGGACGGCCGACAGGCAGAGTACGCGCACGATGTCACACGCCCCGCGCTGCAGTCACGAAATCAGCGCCTGTTTCAGCGGAAAGCTCTGGACTTTCGCTGTAATGATGCCTACCCCTGTTCATTGCTTACGCTAGATGTTAACTGGGTCTGTTTTTTAAGTAATGCATGACGCGTTTGGTTGATAATCTGAGCGACATTGGAAATCGATATCTGTGTATATATATATATATATATATATATATATCGATTTCCAATATATATATAAGTATAATATATATATATATATATATATATATATATATATATATATATATTATACCTATATGATATAGTATGTACATATAAATATATATACCATTTGGCATGGTGCATTTTGACATCTTCCATTACTGCAGGGTTATACTTGCCCTCAACGCCCCATATGTGTCAGGAGCGTTAGCATAGATGACGGCATCCCGGGCGGCAATCAATAGACAGTCATTCGACAACCCCAGAGGTGACAGCATGTTCTTAACGTCAGTGGTGACGGTAGTTGTCAGGCCAAAGGCCAAAATGGACAGCATCAGGCTGAGTGTTGTTCTGTGTGCTGTGCTGACCGATGCTTTAGGAACGACCATGAGGAAAAACAGTGCAGCAATGATAGGAACTGAACAAACGTTCCCCTCCAACAGTTTGCGTACTGGTGTTACAGGGGGCACGCCCTCCCCTCTCCCTCTCGTTTGATTTTCCGTGATAAAACATTTGTCCGGCAAAAGCCAGTGACTTCAGATTTTCATTACACTTACTGGACCGTGGAGATATACGCTGAGCAAAACAGATTGACTAGATCGCCATACACAGCGTCCTTGACTGGACTTCATAATCACGGTCACAGATACGGTTCAGGGAAGATTTTTGCTCCGCCGACGGTGTTCTGGGCGCAGCCTTGAAACATCGCTTGCAAAAAAGGAGAATTTAATGGGCATCAAGCATACTTATTCAGGCAATTCCAGCCATAATTTAGGTCAACAATCGTCATGAATTGTTTTGTGCTTATTCAAATTTCTGCGACATGAATGTGCTGTGACGTAAATTTCTGTAAATGGATGTTTGAAAAATAAAGTAAAGATTAAAAAATTAATTTCATTTCTAGGCTTTTCATAGTTCTTTTTAAACTAGTATGAAAGCAAACTTTGGGTCTTAACCCAGCCTGACCCGGTGGCCTAAGATGTCGTTAGCCCACTTTTTGACTGTGCAAAACGCCTTGGTGAAATTTATAGTTCTGATAGAAGTTCCTAGTTTCCATCATCGGTATTTGCATTGTCCTTTTATTCAATGGGCGTAGATATATGCGTATAATGTATATATGCATGTATTTTGGAGTTTTGGCCTCATTTGCAGCGTTATCTCTTTATCCTTGGTGTCACCTAAGTGGTTAGTTTGTGACTAGCTATTGATTACCGTTTGAGAGATCGAGTCGCTGCCTAAACAGTCAGCCGATTTCGATAATCTGTTGTGCGCCCGGTCAGATGGAATACAAACGTTGTCTGGCCGACTGCAAACAACAAAACTGTATCAAAAGATGGTTCACTGCGTTAACTTCGGCATATCCGCAGTTGCTGAAGGCAGCAGACTGAACTTTGCTGATATGAAACGTATCAAAAATGTCACCTAGAGATGCTTCATGTCAAGCATGCCGCAAAAATAAAAAGAAACTAACACCTCTCTATACCGAATTCTCGCTGGTTCGGCCGTGGCAAGCTAATCCGTGACTGAATGCATCGGATTTCCTCAAAACCTTTCAACGAGATTCCTCGTCCGTTCATCACGCTCCTCGTTCTCTCAGTCTCATAAGTCCATGCGTTCAACCCGTATATTTATCACCACCCGTATTATGGCCACCAAGTATGCTGGAGAATAGGTTTGAGACAGCTGAATCACCATGTATCACCATAATCACCATCACCATGTTTTAATAAACTTAAATTTGTGTATATCTTGGTTCCCCATTCCCAGAAAAGCTTTCGACTTCCACTACCACCACCAGCTTAAACTATGGACTTCTCAGATAACGTTAACTAGTCGATGCCACGACTTACTACATAGTTCACACCCATGGAAACCGACACCAAGTCATTCGATTTAAGTATCCACTGCGGGCGTTACAAACTAACCGAACGACACCAACAGATCAAGAATCTGCGAAAGAACAAGGGCTAATATACCGTTACCGAAGAAGACTGACTACTAAATTCCTTATCCTGCGGTGTGGGATGCTCGCTGGTGTCTGGTATCATCGCACACTTTGGTCAGGGAACCACTGAGGCCGGTTTTCGGAACATTTCGCGCAGACAGACACCGTTTTGAGCAATGTTCACGGTGACAGTTATTTTTAGTCGTGCCCAGACGGAAGCCCGTCTTGAGACCGTGCAGCGGCTCGGCTCTGCGATTATCTGACACACCATCAACGGCAGATGGCTAAAAATGAGTGATGGCCAGCGACGCCACTTGACATCGCAAGGTTCCCCTTAACACTTAGCCTACTGAATTTGCTTCAGCCCTCAACCTTGTCAAATGACCATAGAATGACGACCATTTGTGGCCTGCTCGCTAACACACGACAGAAATGCGAATCATTCTGACGGATTTCGCACGGAGAGAATATTTTTAATAGCACAACTATCAAGCAGCAGGGACGTCGATTCACGTGTTGTCGCCAAATACGGCTACTGACCTCGGAATACTGGCCAAATCGTGAAGACATTTACGGCAGCCGAAGTACCAAGGGACGAGTAATTCCAGTAGCACGACACCAACTTAATTCAAAAAAATGTACAGACTACTGACGGACTGCAAAAGCACATAATGCAACGTTTTTGCAAAGCTGAGAAAATTTCAAGCAGAGACCCATACGATGAATCAGGGCCAAGGTTGTAGGTGATCTCCGCATCCACCCCTTTGAACTGATAACATCACGTCGACAGGTTCATTAAACTGTGTTTTTGTAGCCTCGTCAATCACTTTCGCGTCGTCTTGAGCAACACTAAAACAGAACTTGCAGTTATTAGTTTGGAAACAATGGCAGGGCAGTGGTTTCCCGATAAAGCAGTGATAGCTATTCCACTGGTTGCGATTTGTCTTCTCTTGGAATGTCGATCATGTTGGCCTCTGTTGGTCGGCTTGAGCCCCTTGTTGTTCGGCTCGGGCTCCACTAGGAGAGGACGAACATCTGCGGCGACGTCTGGCAGGCCATCTGGGTGTTCTCCACCGTGCTGGGTGCGTCTGGAATCGGACAGCGTGTCAATCCGTGAGAGTGAGACACGCCCCGCGACGTCTCATTCTCAACAATGATATTTGGGCATGCTGAAAACCTTTCATGTACTTGATTTCTAATGTATACATGATCCTTTCAAACTTGACCAGCCCCTCAGAGAAGACCATGCGAATTATTTGTCACGGTGATGTTAGAGGTCGACTTTTGGACCAACCAGAACTTATATAGGCTACGATTCATACATCCTGTCATGGAATTTCAGGTAACGGTAGAGCACGTGGTAAAAGTTTGGCTTGCCACCAAGCATACGCCATGAACGTGACGTAGTCGGCATTACCCTCCAGACTCCATATGTCGGCCTTAACACGCAAGCCAAATTTCAAATGCAGAAGAGAATCAAACCCGCCTCGCCAGGCCTGGGAGACCGGCGCTATTGATCACGGTTCAAATACGCAATGGTAACACCAGTATCACCTAGCTGTGGTTGTGTTTCTCTTAAAAGAGTCATGATTATCCATGACAATGCATGCACAGACAAACTAGTAACGATAATCATATCTAATGTTTATACTCTGTTTCACTGTTTCTTTCCTTCACTTTCATTGGATGGAACAACGTAGGTCGTGGAAGACCGTAACTCCTGTGCAGGCACGACCTCCTCTTGGTACAGTTTCCACTGCTGTTACATCAACTGTGTTCCGAAGACACCACTTTTCTAGAACCACCTTTCATGGACGATACACGTTGATGTCAAATCTCTAGTCGAACTTCTATCAGACCTATGTTGCCACTCCCGACACTCACTCATGGTGACCCAGCTGTCGAGTCCGGCATCCTTCCTGGCGGCGGCCACGGCTTGCTGCAGCCCCATCAGGCAGACGACACTCATGCACACTGCCGGCTCGCCGGTCGCTGCCGAACAGGTGAGAAGTCAGCGTCGTCTCAGGTTGGACAGGTCACAGAGGTCAGCGTCCCCTCAGGCCGGACAGATCACAGAGGTCAGCGTCTCCTCAGGCCGGACGGGTCACAGGGGTCAGCGTCCTCTCAGGCCAGACGGGTCACTGAGGTCAGCATCCCCTCAAGCCGGACAGGCCACAGAGGTCAGCGTACCCTGAAGCCGGACAAGGTCACAGAGGTCAGCGTCACCTCAAGCCGGACAGGCCACAGAGGTCAGCGTACCATCAAGCCGGACAGGTCACAGTGGTCAGCGTCACATCGGACCGGACGGATCAGAGGTCAGCGTCACCTCAGGCCGGGTAGACCACAAAGGTTAGTGTCAGCTCAGGTCAAACAGGTCAGGTCACGCCACGCACCCCAAGCTCGGGTCAGACTGATCAGGTTACGGTGAGGCAGGTCACCGACGCCAGGATAAGGCCAGGGCACCGAAGCAGAGCCAGCTTAGGTCTCTGAGATAAAGGTCACCTTACGACGTTTAGGTTGGGGAGTGTGAATAATGAGATGACTGTCCAACATTAAGGTAGGAGCAGGCCTCCCGGAAAGTTTGAAAGCTGATGCACACTGCAAGATATTTTCGACGCCGCAATGTAACAAAGCGGATATCGACTCCCACCGTGCCAACAGAGAAAAGGTCTCCGTCAGGTTATGGCAGCGGTCATGAGGCGCCGTATCAGTGCAGTATGTCTGAAGAGTTTTGCGCGGTGAGCAGTGTGATTTTTTACCGGTTCTCGCAAACGCTACTCAAAAAAATATTGAAAGACATTTAACTCGATGTCTGGCATCTCTCCAGAACTGGACACAACGGCGAAACAGCAAAGAAATGTGATTACCTTTCGAGTTGAAGATGCCGATTTCATTTTTGTTGTTTTTCAGAAGCTTCACTCTGAAGTCTCTTGGCATGTCCTTGTGCGTCGGTGGGTAATAGTTCTGTAACAGGCATTAGGTACTTATAGAAACAACACCTGTGATTTATTTTAGGGATTGTCGCATGAGGTCGATGCAGTACACAGAGCAATATATATTTCTTACTGATCCTTTTGTATGTATTTCTTACTCATATGATGTCCGGCATACGGCATCTGCTATATGCTTCTTAGATATATTCTTCGGTTTTGACCAATTTCGCATATCTGTTACCAATTCACGCCAATCTCACAAAAAGCTGCACCGGCGAAAAACAGACGAATATCAGGAACAAGCCGAACCACAGAGGACGAAGACAACGAAAAGAACGGTGAGAGTTAAAGATGAGCGCAAGTCGGCAGACCGATCGTCCGGTGGCCTACCCAGGCGCGGTTGGTGAGCCTCATGCCGGTCTCCGGATGCAGCCTATGCAGCTCCGTCAGGTACAGGCCCATGCCCATGGCGAAGGCGCCCTCCACCTGGCCGATGTCGACCGCGGGCGAGAGCGCCTGGCCGGCGTCCTCGTACAGGTCGACCCGGTTGAAGCGGCTCTCGCCGGTCAGCACGTCCAGCTCGACCTCGGCCGCCGTCAGGCCCCACACGTTGTATTTGTCCGGCAGCGGTGTCTGCCTGCGGACGCACGACGCGCTGAGGTCGAGAGCCGGCGCCGTACAGGGGCGCGATCGTCCTTCCCGTGGAGGACCTGTGACGTGGGAGCGGACTGCCCAGACCGGAAACTGACAACATCCCAGGTCACGGAGGTCTGTGACCTCTGTGACCTCTGTGGTCTCCCATAACCTTGAAATCTAATCGGCCTTAGATTTTGCAGCTTTGAAATCCAACGTTAGTGAGGTGGAAACGGTCCGGCTGGTCTTCCAGCAAGCTCGCGGTATGTTTTTTTTAATCCTGCCAGTCGGCTCTGCAGCTCTGCTCTGGCTCCGCAGCACTTACAGAGAGTGGGCGGTGAGGTTGGCGCCCGCGCCGGACGCCATCTGCACCACCTGCAGCCAGGGCCTCTCCGGCTCTCCCTCGGGCGCCCTGAACGGCTGCAGACGCTCGCGCAGCTGGTGGCACGCCTGGCGCGTGGCCATGGCGCAGAACTCGCTGCCGATGCTGCCGCCCGTCACGAACCCGTTCGGGTTCACCAGCGAGTTGTTGGGCTTCACGGACACCATCTCGAGCGGCACGCCCAGCTCCCGGGCGCACACCTGGGCCACCTGGGGAGCACGACGCACCGCTACAGGGGCGACGTCAAGATCCCAAACCCCATACCTGGAACGCCCGGGGAGCACCGCTAGTCTGTTCATGGCGGCCTCAAGGAGCTAAGACTGTTCGGGTTACGGATGGAAGCAGTGTCACTGTAAGAGGCTTTGCTTAACTGAGTACCGTAGAGAATGACAAAGGGAAACAGCGAAATATCAAGTTGACGAAAGTAGCGTGAGCGGAACCGTCCTAAACTGTTACGACTATGCGATCCTAAGGATAGGTTCACATGTCACATTACACCGTCTCAGCGCAGTAAGAGCTAACAGAGCCCATACCGATGTACTGAATCAAGCAGGCTTTCCGATTAGTAGTCGGTAGCTGACCTTTGTGTTGAGGCCCTGGCCCATCTCGACACCTCCGTGTGACACGGCCACAGTGCCGTCCTTGTCGTACACAGAGACCAGCGCAGTCATCTTCGACATCATGGTCACCGGATACCGCATCGGCACCAGAGCCAGCGAACGCTTACGCCACCGGTTGGCCTGAAACGTGGCCGAGCTGTCAAGCGTTGTGTCGAACCTTTGCGAAGTAGCTAAAACGAGGCATCACTCACACTGCCATAGTCATAAATATTGTCTGGCATGCAGCAATCTGCAGAACAGCCGACTGTCGAAACCCCGAGAACGTTAAAAAGGGAGACTTTTCTATTTTCGAGACGTCTGTCCAGAACTGATTTTTGGACAATATACTCGACAATGTAATAGACTGGGATGACTGGGTTTATGATCAAGGGGCCAGAAACTCCAGTCATATATCAAAGTATCTCGTCTGTGACGGTGGGAGAAGCACATGGTAACTGTTGACCTGCGGGACAGTTCATTGCCTCAGTAGTCTGATATACTGTTAATGCTCTCTCGATCGCGGCACCTAATAACTTCGTGACATGATTGTGACACATAATGCCGGTAAGACGCGTTTAAGGGGATACGAATCGGGCACAACAAGGGCAAAAAGGTGTGTGTTTCTTTCGTATTGACAACCAGGTAAAACCACTGCTGTGTGGATCGATGACCGTCCTACGGCGGCTATTACGCAGAAGAAATCCGACTGTTTTTCCCTTTGGAAGAATGGTACACTTGCTTTATGTGAATTTAAGGGGTGCTACGAAGACAATGCATTTTTTTCTTTTCTATTGCCGCCGTGCTCGCCTACGGACGTATGATGTATGGGTAATTAAATACGAGGCACATGTCTGTGACTCGACAAAGTGATCGCGTAGCAATGAATTTTACAGACAAGCTATGGTAAAGAGACCAGTGGGAACCTCTCCAGTTTCAAACAGGTGCTTTCAGAATCTCTAAGCTTTCAATTTTAAAGAGTCGTCTTTACGCCAAAACCCATTCCACCACGCCAAGATACGATTTGAAATCGGGCAGCAACGGTCTACCGTACATTTGCAGCAGTCCCATCGACTACAGAACAGAGCCAAACAAGGACTTTCAGGACACTGTTGTTGTTATTTCGCCGTTTACACACCCTACAAACAGAAACGATGTAAAAGCAATGCAATGACTCCTAGCAAATCAGAATCTGCGCAGCAGCAGAAACTGCTTTCTAACCATCAATAACGAACCTGGGAGAGCGCGCAAATATGTAGTTGGCGGGGATTTGATATTTGACTACAATGCATCCAGCCTTAGCGCAGCAACAAAAATATTACATGCTGTATTCATTGAAATTCAGCGGAAGCAACAAGGAATCATGCTTTGTGAAATGCAAGACGTTAATGGACACGGCGTGTCATGTGCTAGACAAGATGCGCTCAGATATTGCGGTGTTTCAGATAAAAGGTAAGTGGCCGCTCTCAAACAAACAGGTTGTCGACTATGCGCCGAGTAAGCAAGACATGGAATTCTGGATACCTTGCAGCCTGCGGGCTCAGAGCCTAAAATAACATGAAACGGTACCTAGAGTCCAGTCTTTGTGGGGCCCAGCAGAACTGAGATTTTGGGGAGGGAAGAGTCTTCGTTACCGAGGGAGGTGGATTTCGTATCCACGCACCAGGTCATCGCTGAATAGATTGTTGTCTGCCCCAAACTCACGTTCCTTGAACCCGCCATCCGCGACTCGTGTTTGCAAAGCCGAAACAGTTTCAGTTAGTCGTAATAGTAGCTTCCAGCGGCCTGTTATGAGACAGTGCCAGTTAACGCTAAAGCAGTCTTCCAGCGCTCTCCGCAGAAACGATTTGACCGGAAAGGATTTTTGAGCGTGTGGAGCCGCGCGTTTCACGGCGAACGACTCCGATGTTTGAATAATGCACTCCCACACTAATTTCAGTACAGTTACAATGCACAGACACGTGGACGATGCTCACTGTAAATCATAAAAGAACATGACTTTAGAATAAAAAGACGCTCAAGGTAAGGATGTTACCTGGTTGAAAGTTTGTATTTCAGCTCTTCTCTTCTTGATTTCGGCCTTGTCGAACATCTCTTCGATCATCATAGAAAACACCTTGTCATCTTGGTCGGCGCCGATAGGTTTGCTGAAAGTAACACAGCACAGTAAAAAATCACGCATGACCGAAGAACATTCTCCTTCGCTGGCATGAGTTGCTAAAACCAGCCTGCAGCCCTGTCATTAATAAAGGAGCCCACGGAACAAGTTAAAATGTTTAAACAAAACAAAATGTTAGCTGCTAGCATCGTTCTGTCCAACCTGAGTATCAGGGCAGTTGTTCACGCTTTGTAAATAGTGTGGATGAATGTGTATGAAAAGATGGAACAGCCTTGAACAACAGTCGAGGAGCGTTGCGCTGCAGACTGAGGATAAATGGACAGTCCTCAGGACAACCGCTGATTTTGGCATGGTAATGAGCTCCATCGCTGTTTGGGCTGATACTCACGGCACCTCGGCGCTGGGCACAGCAAAGTTGGCCTTGCGCACATCCCAGGGGTCCAACTTGAGCTCATGAGCGATGTGGTTCATCACCATCTCGATCGCAGCGATGGCGTTTGTGGACCCTGTCGACAGCAACGGTACGAACGTTAAATAGCATTCAAATGAATCCCTAATGTAGAGAAAAGCTGGATTGGGTTGTAGTTCTGCTCCAGACCACATCTTGCTCTGTAGCTCAGATCATCGCAATGATTGCGACTTTTGCGAACCATCATCGCCAACATATCTCGTATGACCTGTTTACTAAAGTGCAGTTCAGTCCAGATTATTCAGTCGATTGCGCCCTTAAGCTCCAATGATCGCCTGTCATCAGTTTCAAACGTCAGTTACGACGAAGCCTTGACCTGGTGAATGTCATTGTTTAAACAACAGAAGCATCGCGGATTCGAGGAGGTGGTACACTTTTTCTTCCATAACTTCTGCGGTTCGTGACGACAGGCTTACATTAAAGACCATGATCCGTGGGCTTCTACCCGAGGACCAAGGATGACGTAAGCAAACGAGAGGATATTCTGAAGTGGTTAACAGTGGGCACGACGAATGGGTGATGACGCCTCAGAGCTTTTGTTCCATCTGCATGTCTCTTATCGTAATTTCATCCCGTATAAGTGGAACGGAAAATATTTCTCGTGCGGTACGTCGAGACAAGCTGTTTTCTTATATGGAGCACAGCTTAGTCGAGAGACATGAATGCAAACCAGCATACGCAGACAGGGGCAGGACAATTTGTTTACCCAGCCGTGGGAACATTAACAGAAACAGACACGGAGAAGTGGTACTGGAGATCAGGATACTCATCATCATTATCGTCACCATCATCACCATTATCGTCATCATCATTTTATTGGCCTTTTCATATATATATATATATATATATATATATATATATATATATATATATATATATATATATATATATATATATATGAGATATCAAGATCATATATATACGAGATATCAAGATTATATATATATATATATATATATATATATATATATATATCATCAGGTGATGTAAATGATACGGTCTTCAGAGGAAGAGGGAAGAGACGCTGGCTGGACCGGCGGTTACTGGCAGCCTGACGGGGGGGAAAGTGATTACAATCAAGCAGCACTGGCTGCCTTTCAAAGATCAGACGGGGTTAGGCACGACAAATGGTATGGTCAGACATGATTCACTGCTGTACAGACAGAGCGACCGCAGCAGACAGACAGCGGTACCGGGAGCTCGGCAGGCCGTGTAGATCTGCTGATTGCTCGTGACCGTGCCGGGGGTGACGTTCCAGTTGTTGGTCTGGTAGACGTTCTTGACCATGTTCATCACCTCCGCCAGCTCGATGAAGCTGAGCACGGTCCCCGAGTAGCCCATGTCCGTGATGATGTGCATCTTGAGGGCTCGGATCTTGCCTGAGTCTTCGTAGCCCGCCTGAGACACGTGCACGTCAGGGCTGAAGCGCTATTTAGGAATACTTTTCTAACGCCGTTCATTTATACCTAAAACTGAGCACTCAGCTGCATTCTAAATGGTCCTCATGGCATGACACAACGCCTTGAAAACAAATTAACAAGGCCTATAATAAATAATGTAATAAATCAAATAAATAAACCCCTATCACATTCCATAGCATTTCTGTCAACCATTTCGAACTATCCAAGAAATGTCACATGATGCAGCGTGGAGGGACCAATGGAATGGCGGATGGATAGATGTGTGTTGTGTGCATGTATATCTATGTGCATTTCATGCATTTTACCCAGTTCGCTGACGTAGGGATGTTTATAGCAACGGTGTTTTGTGGATGCCCCCGGGTGTGTGTATAAATAAGTAAAGAAATTGATACGAAAAGGTGAGTCAGACCAAATCGCGGGTGCTCGCCTTGTACAAAAACCCGCGGGCACTGGACCATGACGCGCAGAAATACGTCGAGTGCCAGGCAGACAGACAGGGACCGCTTGTAGACAGGTGAGTGTACAGGTCCCCTGTAAGAGTTCCCGCCAGTGCGCAGTGCGGCAGGACTCGGGCCACTGACTTCGTAGCTGATCAGGTAGGGCACTCGGCCGCTGCACATGGCGATGTTGGTCTCGATGTCGAGCACGATGCGCACGGGCCGGTTGAACCTGACGGCGGCCACGGCTGCGGCGCTGGCAATCGGCACCGGGTTGGTGATCTTGCTGCCGTAGCCACCGCCCAGACGGCGCACCTCGCAGTTGATCCTGGCGGCGCGGCGGAGCGTGTCAGCAGGCACCAGAGGCGATCGGAAACGACAGCCAGTCGACAGCGATCGCCCGTAGACATCAGGAGACGTCAGCAAGCATCAGCAGACGATAGCAAACGACAACGGGCGTCAGCAGACGTCGGCAGATGCCAGTAGTCGCCAGCAACCGTCGACAGACGCCAGCAGCCGTCAACAGACGTCATCGGGCATCAACAAACGACAGCAGACGACAGTGGGCATTAACGGGCGTCAGGCGACACCAGGCGACAGCAGATTTTTCTGCTGTCGCATGGTGCATCAGCAGGCGACAGCAGGGGTCAGCAGGCGACGGTTCGCGAAACAAAACGCCATTTAAAGGGGATGTTCCGCATTTAGCACGTGTTTACACTGAGATGGCCAAGTTATAGTTTGCACTCTTGGAAATGGATTTATTGTACGAATTGTGTCTGAAAGCTCTTTATTCACAGAGTTTCAAAAGTGATTTTCCGTGACTTTACCGTGTGCTCTGTTCATCTGTGTCCTACCTTCAGCTACTGCGTGATAACACGAGCAGGCGCCGACCAATAGAGAAGCAGAAGGCCCAGGTTGCGTGACCGCTTATAGATGGTATCAGATATAACTTATGTTTGATAACATTTGTTCACGCTTCTCGGTAATCATCAGAAAAAGGATGGCTGGGAACGAATTCAGTCACATGCTTCGTACAAAATGAATTAATTTGTAAAAAGTGGACCAGGATGGTGCATTTCTCTGCAAAGGAAATGTTCCACTGAGGTCGACTTTTCATAAACAGATTTGGAAGGTCCAAAAGCGTTGCTGATTTAGTTTTCAGTTTTTTCTTTAAGGCCTCGAAGTGTAAAAATGTAGTTATTCAAAAACTGCATCTGCAGTCATCCGCACATATGAAGCAACACAGGCCAATAAACGCACGTCTTCTGAAAACGTGCACTGGCCTGTACCTGTTCGTGACGTCACGAACAGCTGCAAATAGGACACGGCTGAATAGAACTACGGGGAAACCGTGGGAAATCGTTTTGAGCTTCGTAACTGCAGAATTCTGAGACACCGTGTATATTACAGACTGGTTTCTAAAATTGCATGCTACAACTTGTCTATCTCAGCGCAAAACCCGTATCAAAGGTGAATCCTCGTGAACTGTCGGCGACTAGCTAATAGTTCGGCCCGCGCCAACTGAGCTACGGGGCGCGAAACAGCAACAAGAAACAAACAAAACAAAGCAAAATAAAACAGAACAAATAGGTTCACAATGAAACAAACATACAAAACGTGTGGGCAAGCAATTTGTTCCTTGAAATCAGTGGGCAATGCAATATACGGCCCAATCCCATGAATTTCGTTTTCACCGCAGGGGTGAAAAGGGGACTCTCATTTTTTCACCTCTAGGATTCACGTTATCCTTATCATGATTCACGGCTGGCGGGTAACTCAGATTCCAACAAAATAAGCGACTGGCTTTCTCCACAGAATTCGAAATCAAACCGAATTCGACAAACTTCGCAAGTCTTCTGAAAAGCAGACACCAAGAAACAGTTATCACTTGGCAATATCTCACTTGTGGGCCGGAATTTTCACGACGTCCGACATGACGTCCTGCACGTCCTTGATGCCCTGCGCGGCGCAGAAGACGTTCAACTGGCCGTCCTCACAGGGCACCACCCTGACCGTCTGCGTCTCCATGGGGAAGTGGTACTGAGTGCCCATCTCCCATTCGCCCGTCAGACGATGAGGTGCGTTCTTCATGGCGCCTGTGATAGACGAAAAACAGCAGTCAGTGAAAGTCCTACCTCTGAACTAACATTCCCTCTGGAGCGTCGTATCTTTAGGTTTTCTGCCCTGGGAACAGAGCGCATGTGACAGATCAAACACGGACTATAAGAATCTGGTTTGCCCTCTAGATTGTATGCGCTATCGAATTTGTCACAGATAGCTCATTCCATTTTGTCAATTATGCGGCCCGTCTCCTGTGTGTCTCAAAATACTTTTCTCTTCTACCTCAAATGGGATAAATTGTTTTCTGTGGGTTTGACATTATTGAACCAAACATACCCCAGACCAGGATCACGCCCGAGGCTGCCCTCATGCACCCCCAACTCGATACCAGGGTCCCTGAGGCACCATTCAACCCCCGCACCTTCGGCGTCTCCAGCGGTGAAATTGACCGGCACGAAGCCGCTCTGCCGCCTGGCCTCCGGCTGGACCTCCAGCGCCTGTCTGATGCTGATCACCGGTGGCGCCACCTCCGTATAGCGCACGCGCACCAGCGCCGCCGCCCGGCGCGCGATCGCCTTCGTGTCGGCCACCACCAGGCCGACAGGTTGGCCGCAGTATCGCACCTCGTTCCGGGCGAACACCTGAGACAACCCGCACGGCGTCAGTCGCCGCCGATCGGCTCCCGTCCTAGCAGCCGGCATGGTCCGCACTGTATCAATGCAGTTTTAAAGACGGGAAACATGCATCTTACTTGCTCCCAAGGATCAAAGACTGATCAATGGAGGAAACATTTTGTAGAGGATTGTTATGATTTAAAGCCTCATGAAAATGACTCTTGGGCTTCCCTATTTATGGATGTTCCAGTCCAATAAAAAAACGCCCCAAATCCTGCATAAAATTCGTACGCAACATCTTTCTATTGAGAAACATTTCGGATAGCCAATAGTGACATACGAGGTCTGTCCGAAAAGTAACGAGACTGGCTTTATAAGAACTTTATTAGAAAAAAATTGAAAAAGTACCAAAGTCAAATTCCTTCAAAGTAATCCCCTTCCAGTCTAACACACTTGTGCATTCGCCTTTTCCAGGATTCAGTACACTCATGGAAGGCATCTTCTGGGATCCTTCTGAGCTCCGTCGTCGCGGCCGTTTTGATGGAATCATTATCAGGAAATGGGTCCCCTTCGGAACAGATTTGGTCTTGGGGAAGAGGAAAAAGTCACAGGGGGCCAGGTCGGGGGAATATGGAGGTTGTTCCAAAATTGCAATGTTTCTTTCTGCTAAAAACTGGCAGAAAGGAAAAAAACAGAAACTTTCTGTCCTCACATTCCTCTCGCCCTTCTCGGAACCGTTTGTGCCACTCAAAAGCACGAGTTCTTGACATTGTGTCTTCTTTGTAAACTTGCTGTAGCAACGCAAAAGATTCGGAAGGTGTCTTGCCAAACTTGACTAAAAATTTCAAATTAATTCTTTGCTCCATACTCATGTTTACAGGGAGTTCTTACTGACACTTCCAATGCTAAAAAATGAAAAATCCGGCGCTTTCAAGCAGTACGACGAAACTTAAGAAACACAATCCAAACCAAAAGAGGTCCTTCAATCAGAATGCGCGTCAAATGAACACTTCTCACCGTGCTACAGCGCCGACGTTTGGGGCAATGCTGTGATGCAAGAAATTTATCAAAATTCTCTTAAGTAAGCAAGCAGCAGTCGTAGTCTCGTTACTTTTCGGACAGACCTCGTATACCAAGATCGCACCATGTTAACATGGAAGAAATGATCGCCTTTCACACATTTTCCTTCTTACCTGTTCCGGAGTAATATGTTTGCCATCAATTCCCATAAATGGCACAAAGACACCAAGGCAAATGAACTCGTTCGAGCCAGGGACGTCTTTGGCAGTGACAAAGCCCCTTACTCCGTCCATGGCCTGCAAACGGCATACGTTGACAATGACATGCTGAACCGCGCACTTGTGAGGGAGTTAGTTAACGTGACGTGGTTTGCTCGCGCGTAAATGAAAAATGGGTATTTCGTGACGATACGTACTACATACGCAACACATCCTGTACTTTACAAACCGGAGGTCAAACTACCAGATAGCCAGCCGATGCTCAAAAATGTTTTCGGATCAGATTGTAAGTACAGCATTTCCTAGACAGGAAGCAGGTATGCTCCGAATTCCTCCGTGGTTACGAATACGACTTGGATTCGAATCAGGTCACGAATCAGGTCCAGCCAGGCCTCACCAGGGCCGCCGAGGCGTCGATGCTCTCAATCTTGGCTTTGCCGACCGTCGTAAGGACGTAGAATCCATGCAGCTCTCCGGGGGCGGCCGGCTGATCGTCCACATACTCAGCCTCTCCTGCACCGAGCGGACACTGGTCAGCAGAACTCCTACACTGGACAGGCACTGCTCAGGGGGACAGGACAGCCTCTCCTGTACCGGACAGACACGGGTCAGGCGGACAGGCCAGGCTCTCCTGTTCCGGACAAATTAGTTTTTCTATTGCATTTTTGCCGTCATGTTGCACGTCTTTAAACACTGCTACACTACCAGGAACTCGGCGAACCCGAAGGTCCTAAGAATTAATCAATCAACATGTTTCCCGCCATTGTCCTCTATGTGTCATGGTGGAGCACTAAGAAGCGAATGTTTGAGTACATGAGTACAGGTACAGGAGTAGAGCCCAGGAGAATGAAGATGATCCGTCACGCACCTGAGGTCTGAATCTGAGCTTCCAGTTTGGGCACGGCCTTGCTGACGGGCCACAGTGCCTTGTCGGTGTCGTACTCCTGGCGGCCGCGTCCGACCGGTCGTGTAAGATCCTCACCTCCCGACCTCAGGTGGGCCGGCACGCGGTCCCCCAGCGTGTACAGAATCACCTGAAGACGAACGTGGTTCGCTGATGCAGTCAGCGCACGGGCAACGACCGCAAAAAGCAGCGAACAACCCTCCGTAATCCTAAGGTGGTTTATAACAAAAGCACGCGAACATCGAGTGTCTGGTTAGCTGCACAGACGTTTTCTGACCCGTTCCGATCATTCGTCAGAGCAAATGTTTGGAAGTCACTGGATAAGCGTGGACCACTCACAGCGACATCCAAGCTTAAACTGTACTCGTAAGTCCGAGTTTTTCTTTCATCAGCTCCGTAGCAGTATGACTATTTAAATTCTCAGGGATGCTGGGATCCAACGGGCTAGTGGCCGGACGGAGATGCATGACCCCTCAGCAGCTGCAGCTTACCAGCGTTTATCAGGTATATATTTTATTTATAAAAAACCTGCCTCAGCGCATGTGCTGTCTGCTCATCCGTCAACATGAAAACACGGGACTTTTCCAATGAAAACTGCATTTCGAAAAGAGCCAAAAAGGTCTTGCATCCAAGCCTGTTAACACATAATCAGATAATACATCTTTCAAATGGTGAATGCCTTGCATCAAGGTGACAGGTAAAATTCAACTTATGTCAGATATATTGCATACGTTTCATCAGCACGATATCTTGATTACTGTTTAGTGGAGCGCAATTGATAAGCAATTGGGAACAGTGATCAAGACACCGTGCTGTCGAAACGTATGCAGTACATCTGACATAGTTCGAATTTGCTTGTCATCTTGATCCATGTCTGTCATGGATAACCCGCACAGCCCGTGGGTCGGCGGCGATTACGCCCGACGGGAGGGGGGACGGTTGACCGCCTCCTCTAACTCACGAACGGTTGGTCGCATAATAAAACCAAGCACACCATTGGAAAGCTCGTGACAAGTAGAGCTCGAAAATGGTCTCATTTTTAATTTTAAGTAATATGTAAGCAATTTACGCCCTACATATGTTTTCTCATAGCCGACTGCATGAGACCAAGAAACGGCCTGAATCTCAAGGGCTGCGACAAATAACGCATAGGTAAAGGTACCAACGCACAGGTCAAGGTCCGCAGATGCCGATGCAAGTCTAGTTTCTCAGATTTGTTCAATATATACGACGAAACGTTAAGTTGAAGATACGGCAATTTTCACGCCCGTTGTCGGCGGGCGCCGCAGCCGTACTCAGAAGAAATTAACGGAAACTAATTTAGCCTTCCTTTATTTTCGCGACATAATCCTATCCATGTATATCTTATTGATCTTAATGGTTATTGTGATGGTTCCTCATGTTTAAATTTTGGAAAAGTTCATTAGTTACCAATCTACACAACTGGCGTAGCTTTATTTGCGAGAGCCTGTTTATTTCCACAATATGCAATTTTTCAAAACTTTTTGAGGTTCTTGTCATTAGCTGCGTCTGTGCAAGCCAGTTCTGCTATTTTCTACCCATTCTGAGTAATTCATCGCGGATTTTGACGGTGGTACATTTTGGCTCACAACAGTTTTTCGTGACCTGACCTCAGGTGAACGGCTGGAAGTCAATGATACTTTAATATTAACGGTAACTAGATGTCTGCATCACTCCACACTAAAAATGTTATGAAGAATCCCGCCCATTTCTGAGAAAACAGCGACATGTCTCAAAAATGGGCTTGACCTTAAGTCAATGACCCAGGAAAGTCCGAAAAATCTGAGGAAGCAGGTTTGTTGTATGTATCAAGATCTGTAATCCCTGGAAATACTATTTTGCTATCTTGTTTTTCAAAGAAGTAACAGGGCGTTAAACTTTTTTGGACATATGTCTACTTGGCCTGACTAAGGTCAGACACCTGACTTGACCTGAGGTCAGAATTTTGACGCAAGGTGTAAAAATGAGCAAGCAAAAGGTGCACGAATTGTCGTGGCGATGCGTTTGTTCGTTCTCTCGCAACCCTAGAAAAACCTCAGGAGGGGGCGGTCAACCGCCCCCCCCCCAGTCGGGGCGGGATAATGTGCAGCTGAATACCCTGTACATGGCGTGTTCGCTAAGAAACTGCGACTGAAGACACACAGCCTGACCAACAGGCTTTTAATGCATATGCTTTCCGCACCAAAATGCGATAGCAGAATAAAACGAACGCTTTCAGCCACACATTTCAATGAGTTCGAAGCCAGCCGTCTGTCCTCCTACGGCCTCTGACCTTGTAGAGGAGGTTGGAAGCGAGCTTCTTCCTGTAGGCGACGTCGGCGAGCTCGGGGTCTGGGTCGGGCCGCACCTCGTCCAGCAGGGTGGTCAGCGCTCCCTTCAGGGTGGCCTCGTCCGAGAGCAGGCGGCCGGTGAGGTACCGCTCCGTGTTCACGGCGTGTACCTGCCACCGGTACAATACAGAGTCAGGTACCGCTCCGCGTTCACGGCGTGTGCCTGTCAGCAGTCCAGTACAGGGTACGGTACCGCTCCGCGTTCACGGCGTGCACTTGTCACCAGCACAGTACAGGACCAGGTACCCTTCCGTGTTCACGGCGTGTACCTGTCACCAGTACAATACAGGGTCAGGTACCGCTTCGTGTTCACGGCGTGCACTTGTCACCAGCACAGTACAGGACCAGGTACCCTTCCGTGTTCACGGCGTGTACCTGTCACCAATACAATACACGCTCAGGTGCCCCTCCGTGGTCACGGCGTGTACCTGTCAGCAGTCCAATACAGGGTCAGGTGCCGCTCCGTGTTCACGGCGTGCACTTGTCACCAGCACAGTACAGGACCAGGTACCCTTCCGTGCTCACGGCGTGTACCTGTCACCAATACAGTACACGCTCAGGTGCCCCTCCGTGGTCACGGCGTGTACCTGTCACCAGTACAATACAAGGTCAGTTACCTCTCTGTGTTCACGGCGTACACCTGTCATCTATCCAAAGTCGTCCACATGGGAGTTACGGCCTTTCTTTAGGAGTCTTCAGTAGCCGCCAAAAGGGCAAACTTTTACACATCTACAGATCAACACGGAAATATTTTACACACACCAGATCGGTCCGACCGCGTACCCGCAGGCTCTGTCGTCGGTTTAACCTGCTTTAGAACAAAATAACGGTTCTGAAAATGGGTCTATAAATAGCAGCTGTATGCACTTTTTTGCTGGGCTCGTCTGTCGGGTACCTCTGCCACCGCGCGAGCAGATTTTGGAGGCCTCCTCCAGTAGCGTAGATACCCTATTCATTCTGCTGGTGCTTGGCCCTGTGGCGGTCCTTGTTCTGGTCGACTGTACATGTCCCCTTCCTGGTACCCTGCCCGGGTACTCCGTCCCGGTCCCATGTCCCTTGTGTACATAACCTGTCCGTAGTCCCGGTAACCAGACCCAGTGACCTGTCATAGTTCCCCGCGAAGGTTCCCTACCCGTATGCTGTTCGTGTCCCATTTCCCGTGCTATGTCCCATTCCCTTGCTCCTCGTTCCTATCCCGATCCCATGCCTTTCACTCTCCTTTATCCCATGTCCCAGTCCCCATTTCACGGTCCTCTGTCCCGTCCTCGGCCGCCCGTCTCTAGTCCTCGTCCCAGGTCCTACAGCACGTGTGGGCAGCCCGCACGTTTGCGAAAGGTCATATCTTTCCACGTCTGAACGCACAAGACGAGATGGAAGGCGGCTCCCGCCACTGCTCTACACTCACAAACTTGTCGCTTATGCCGCCGAACAGGAGAGTGGGCCGCTCGGTGACTTTGGTCGAGGTCGGGTCCACCGCCAGCACGAACGCAGCGTTGACGTAGGCGTGAGCGCTGATGGCGCGCGGAGTGATCTGAAACGTCGACAAACTAAGAGTGCCGAGCGTGGGTGACGCTGCACGTTTCCGAGCGGCGCGGCGCTCCGCACACACTGTCCCGGAAACACAAACGCGCCGGGCGCGGGGAGCGATACGAGGCGAACGTTCGAAAATGTCAACTCTCCGAGGGAAGGGTCTCGGGCGCGCCGTGATGTTGCTAAATCGTGTGTGTTTTGGGTTTCGGGCGCGTCAGCCGCTGAGTCATGGAGCAGGCTGCTAGACTCGAGCCAGACGGTATGGATTTAGGTTGCCGTGATCTCCGTTTTACTCTTTTTGACTCATGACATGCTTCTCAGCGACAGTTAAATTGCGTATGTCAGGTATTTGTTCCGTAGGCTTTTGGGTTAAGCAAAACGAGGAAATGCTGAAGGAAAATGCTTCCGCTCAAGAAAGTTCCCAATGGAATGTCTCTGCCACCTCAGGTTGTGGTCAGTGGAATGATCATACACTAAACATGACCAGACAGCATCAACCCTATTCCCGTACATGTAGCGCTAGGCCCCATTCCCGTGTGGGGGGCTTATCTGCCTCTCCCACCTCCCCCGAGATCTCGAGAACTACTCGTCCTATTCAATCGCAACAAACGATAATCGATTCTCCATAATGTAAGTTGCATTTTTGTTAAAGAAGTTTTGAAAATCTTGAAATGGGTGGATGCAGGAGGTAAAGACGTCAGAAAGGGGGATATTTTTATTTCTTATAACTCCGCTGTTTATGGGGCGATTTTGGCGCTATTGGCCTTATGAAATGCATGCATAAGATGCAGAACAAAAACTCCATGCTAAAATCTGTATTTCTGGCAGTATTTTTTTCTTTGATGGTGCCAAAAATGATCTGAGCTTCCTCCCAGAAACTTTGACTCTGCCCCTAAGCAAAATAAAATTATAAAAATTTGGCGACATACACACAGAGAAAAGCTTACAAAATCACCAGGTTTCGTGAAACTTCTTCAAAAACCCTGGCAATGTTCAGCAAAAAGAAAATACCGAGGCGGCTTCTGAAGCCCTCCCCGTCATCCCCCCCCCGCCTTCCCATACGGGACTAGAATTAAGAGTGAAGCTAGCACATTCTGATGTTTAAATGGAAACACATGTCATATGGATCGGCTACATCCCTACATACACAGATTCAAGTAAACACATAATCAGTCACAAAAACATTATATATAAACATGCGTGATCTTGCATCTTTGTTGTGTTTTTCATCGTCATCCAACCCCGATTTTTCATGTTTGTCATACCTTGTAGGTCTTGAAGACATGTTTATTTTCGTCCAGTGGGGGCAGGCTCATGGAAACGATGATCTTGTTCGCCATGCTGATTTCGTACATTTTTTCGACCGACATCTCTTCGATCTTTCGTCCCTCAGCTAAAGGGAAAACATACGTCTTAATTTTTCAACAACGCACCGTGCCGAGGAAACAGTCTCGAATTCTCATGTCGAAATAAGGTGAAATTCGGTAGAAAGACTTCGGAGCAAATCTTACCACGGGTTTGGTCTTGCCCAGCAATAGGCAAGATCTTACCTCCCAGCTTTTTCAGCAGAATTATTCAGGATGCTCTGACATATCTGGGAGCAACTACTGTGTCGCGCGCAGGCGTTTTCAGCTACTTGCTGCTGCTGCGCCACCGCGACACCGCGGCTATCGGTGTCGCCGTGAGTGACACCGATACCGCGGCCAAAGACAGACGGCACACTCACCGATCCTGAGCTTGGCCCTGGCGGCCGTCAGTAGCAGGAACACGTCGGACGGGAACTCCCGGTGGCGGTACTTGATCATCAGGTTGCCGGCCCAGGTGGCGGCGTTCCTCACCGGCGTGTTGGCCACCACCAGCAGGTGCCTGGCCATCTGGGCGCAGTGGCCGTAACCGGCCGTCTTGCTGAGCTCCTGCAGCTCCCGGATCAGCTCCGACAGGGTGACGGCGGCGCCGAACGTCGCGCCCGTCGAGGAGTCGGGGCACCACTTGTGCTTCTTGCTCGCGTCCGGACGCTTGATGACGCGGAGGTCGGGGATTTTCAGCAGGGAAATGTAGCCGTCAGACGGCGCGTCGTACTTGTCTAAAACGCCTGGGCACATAGAGACATGCATGATGCGATGGCCATGCATCCTGATAAAGTAGACCAGAAGTCACCAACCCTCGACTAAAGCAGGAGAGGGACTGTCGCGCTTATAAGTCATCTGTCATACTAAGATAAAGGAGTTTCCGTAACAAGGCACAATGCTGGTAGGGATTTTAGACGCTCACTTGGAGAAGAACAGCTGCATACAACTCGGTAATACACCAAAGCTTCCGGGATTCGCAAACGTTTTTGTCAATGTGCGAAAATGCTCCAGGTGCGAGATACCCGTAAAAGTACTAGTCGACTAAGTTTAAAAGTTTACTGTACTGATTTGGGATATTTCAGAGTAAGGAAGAGAGGATAAGTTCGTTTTAAACAGTTTCTTAAGGCTTACCATCTCATAGTTTCCACACACACACACACACACACACACATTTACGCTTTAAAATATAAAACAATCGAAAGGTTTCATCTTCTTCCCATTTTTCAAAGGACTGATATAGTTTCATCCCATGTCGGGAAATGTTGTCCTAAATGATAAAACCAAATCTGAAAATAAAGCTCAACGAAATCAGAGCATGAGACCCATGGTTCATCCCAAAAATATATATCCTGGATGGGATCACTTTTATGTCAGCAGCAGGTCAACAGTTCGAGCGTCATCGCTCACTGCCAGTTGAATTTGTCCATTTGTCCAACTTGTCCAAGTACGCATTGGTCGCTGGCCGTGACGGCTCTCACCCATGGACGTGTTTCCGGCCACCAGCCGGACGGCCCTCCCTCCCACTGTCATGCTGCTGAGGTCGCCGATGGCCTGCTGCAGGCTGGTCGGCAGGCGCCAGTCGTCCGCGGCAGAGGTCAGGGCAGAAGCCCGCGGACAGCCGGCGCAGGCCGCCGTCGGCTGGCACGAGCCGCCGGAGCCGCCGTGGCAGCCAGCCGTCTCCTGCGGGTCACCAGGGTCAGATGGAGATCAGGGCAGGGGTCGCTAGAAAGACCCGCCGTCAGCCGGCAGTTTTTTTCTTGTTGTTGGCACTCGGCTGTTGGCTGGGCGCGGAGACCTCGACCCACCCACGCCCTGACGCCACTCCTGAGAGCAGTCCGCACTGACAGAACCCCATATGACCCAAGCTGAATTTCGCAGTCATATGTGGTATCTAAGAACGATTTTTTATAACAGAGACCACCCATATTCCATGGCCTCTGTCTTTCCAGTGGCAATATTTTTCACGTAAATGCGGGCAAAAAAATCCTTGAAAGATGAGTGAAAGGAACATATGTTTTCAGCAAGACGTTAATGAAATCATTTGGTCTCCGCATGTTTCGTGACCACATAGGATTCTTTGAAATGAAAATACCATTCTGAGCTCAATACTTTTCATGCAACGATGTAAACATAACGTCCTGTGTCATGAAAACGAGACTGCACCAGCATTCCTATCTACCATCAAAGCTCCATCAGTATGGTTATGCACCCTACACAAACATGCCGTGTTGCCTTTCTAACCGTATCAATATAGATAGTAAAACAAATGAAACGAAGCCAACGCCAGTTTTCTTGTTTCATCTATCCCACTTCACTTCACTGGATCACTAAACTGTGTAACAGCCGTCCGACTTTCAGCCATAATTCAGAAATTCCAGAAGCGCAAACTCTCCCGCTTCGCTCGGAGTGAGTACATGCCTCGATGTCCTTGACGAGCTTCTTTGTCTTGTCGTCCGCTCCGTTACTGAACGTTTTGAAGGCGTCCAGTATCGGCCTGTAGCCGGTGCAGCGACAGAGGTTGCCGTCCATGGCCTGTTCCACTCTCTCGGTGGAGATATCGCCTCCGGATTTCAGCAGGCTGGCAAAGATGTCTATGTTAGAAGTGATTCTCTCTCCTTCCCGTCCTCTCTCTTCCTCTCTCTTTCTCTTTCTCCCTCCTCTTCCTTTGTCTCTCTCTCTCTCTCTCTCTCTCTCTCTCTCTCTCTCTCTCTCTCTCTCTCTCTCTCTCTCGCGTTTTAAAAGGGATCACGTTTTAGATCTACAAAGAGGCTGCAAAGTTAGTTTATGCACGAGTCATACGCGATTCACAGCGACTTGCAGTCCGGCTGTTTTCGCGATAGTATTCTCGTTTTATCACACAAGAGTCCTTCGACAGACGTCAACGTATTTTTTCCTTTTTTAACTGGTTCAAAGGTTTTATATGCTGCTACTCCGTCACTGTCACGCAAGTACACCATAGTCCTGTGAGCAACATGGTAGCCGGGTAAGACACGCTGGGGTCCTCTACTGGGCCAATGAATGTTCCTGGACACGCAAGTAACTATACCATGACCATGGTGGCTGCGCTGGATGACATTTACCTACCAGCGCAGACCTTTGCGCTGGATGACTTATGGGAGCCGCTGGTGATTACCTGTACATGGACATGACCATGCCGGGACTGCAGTAGCCACACTGGGTGCCGTGCATGTGAGCCAACCGGGCCTGCACGGGGTGGTAGCCGTCCTTCCGGTTTCCGATTCCCTCCACCGTCTGCAGAAGCCACGTGAAAAGGTCGCCAGTGTCTCGCGTCGTTTCGTTCTCGAAACTTTGTGAAGGTGTTGCTTAAAGGAGCGCGGGTTGATGGGTTTCAGATCGAGTTCACGTGCCGTGAGTCTTCATCAGTACGAAATGCACTGTCTATGAACGCGAAAACTATGACAAATCATCCACAAGAACCCTGTGCTAGAAAGCCCCATCGCCATAGCTTCAATGAGGGGATGGCGATGATGCTTTCGGTTATAGATGGCTTATGCCATAGTACGCTGCTGTTTCATTTCAGGAGTGCTGCCGGGACTGTAAATATATATTACGCATTCGTATTAAATAGTCTTAACCATTCTTGTTCCAGCAGTACTGGGCACGATTTCTGTGGATTCGATGATGACTCTGCACGTACGGCTAGCCGATTTGAGAATTTGGCTCCGGGCATGATCGTTTAATACGCACTGCGGACTACCTTGATACATTTTGACTAAAAAAATGACGTTTCACATTCTCCCGCCACCCCTGCTCCAGATTCCTGCTGAATCATCCTCGGTGGCTCACCTCTACTTTCCAGTCCTGGCAAGCCTTGATGGGCACCATGCACGAGTTGACGGCACGGCTCTCCATCTGGCCGGTGGCCGGGTTCTGTGACGTCACGTTGACCACGCAGGCGCCGCACATGCCCTCGCGACACATGGTCTTGGTGCCAGGCAGCTGCTGGTGCAAGCGCAGGTATTCCGCCAGCGAAGTGGTGCTCGTGACGTCACTGCTGACGTCGCCATCTTTAGTCGCCCGCTTCAGAACTGAAACACAGCGCGGTGGTGCGTAGCGAATAAGTATATCATTCAGCAATCGATATCCTTCGGCTTGTCACCATTCGCGAAGAAATGTCCACTTCGCCTCCATTTCGTAACCGAGCTGGATGGAGATTTCAAGTGTCGCCGCTGTGGCCAGGCAGGTAAGGAGACAGACCACAAAGATCGCTGCACGGAAGACACCGGATTCGTATTCCAGGACCAGTGTTTGTATTTGACCCGAGACAGAGAGAGTCAGCCGTTCTGCGGGAGACCGCGGTGTGGAGCTGCACAGCACAATACAGATCTTTCAGCGCCACCTGGTTTGGTTCCCAATGTAAAATAACTCCATACTTCAACGCATTTGTATAATGGGGTGAGGGTCAGCGCTACAAAATAGGCTCAACAATTACCCTGTTCCCAATGCTATCCAATTTTAGGGACACCTTTTACGTTTGAACTGGAGTTGTTTGCCTCAAGAATGTTGGGACTTCTACACAACTCTGTGTCAAAATCTTCTGGAGCGGGGTAAAAGTCGCGTTAGATCAGCATGACACCCGTTCTGATTCGCAGGCATTTAGGACTTCTGGGAAATAAGAAGCGCACCTTGGAGCTCTCAACAAAAAGGGACTTGAAATCTTTCAGCATTCAAAAAATGGCATTGACTGAGGAAGGCAAAATACTCAAAGCAGCCTAACATGCACGCAACAGTCTACCCAGCCGCCTCACGAACTGTAAAAATCGAGAACGCCGATCTCGGTCAGCCTGTCCCAGCAATTTATAACTTTTTGTTTGAGTCCTGAAGGCAAATGCCGAGCATCAGAAGTCTTCTACCAAACAGAGGACTACTTAGGGCGGGATAGGAAGTTTCCATTAATGTAAGTGAGCTGAGTTGCTAACACTTAACCAGTAGTGTGACAAGGGGGAATAGCGCAGGAGGCGCTTGAATCCCTGTCTTAAAACAGACGTTTCCTCGATGTCGTGCCAGTAGCACTTCATGCACGTAAAATGTCATCCAGAAGTCCTCTTGGATCTCCAGATAAGAAAAACAAGGCCCACAAGGCCAGGAAAGGTGTCCCGAGACCTGAAAGGATGCCCCCATTGTTTGAAAGAATCCCAGAAAACCCCCAAATCTGAAAACGCACTTTTCATCAGTCATAAAAGAACGTGCCCGATGCTTAAAAAGGCAATTATCATGTCCGAGTGAGCACCCTTGTCCATTCAAAAGACACCTGTGGCACGTATGGACACCTTGAGAAAAATTGGCGACCGGTGAATTCATCTGCTCCCCTCTTTGTCAATTTTTACGTACTCCGCTGAGTTTAACTTTCACCGTGCCGGACGGGGGGACGGCATGAGAACCCATTTTCTGGTTTTCGATGGCTAGCCAAAAGACGAAAAGGCTGAAACTGAGCCAGCACTGTCCGGCTTCACGGGAGCCCTCTAAGTTGGAAGTAAAATGGAATATGGACCTGATTAGCTCGTTTTTTTATTGGAGGCACGGTAGCTGTACAAGAAATAAGAAAATAATTTGGTGTCAGGGAAGGTTGCTGCACCGAATGTTAACAACAAATGCATTTATAGCGAAGTTCACGGATGCAAAAGCAAAGTGAATTATGCAAAACCGAAACGGAAATCCTAATTCATATATCTTGTCGATGTGCTGCTGCTGCCAGGCTGTGATCTGCATTTGGGAGTGCTTTCATAATGTCAGGACGAAGCCGTTGAATGTTTGTTTCTTGATGACAAAGTTTCCATTCTGGGATTTGATTCTGAAGATGCGAGCGATGGTATTGAAAGGAGAGCCGTAATCGAACCGATTATATTGATCTTTGATGTCTACATATACCGAAGCAAATTTTCTTCTGGCGAAGTAAATCTTAAGTCAGAGTTCAGAAATGCGCAGGGTACAATTAACGCTGATCGACCAAAACTTGCCACTGACTACACAGAAAGCGAGAAAAATCAAGATGAAGCATATGATTGACAAACTGCGTTCTCAACCAGCGTCTGACGTACGTACGAGACATAAGGACCGTTTCGTTCTAAAAAAGGGAAAATCATATCCTTACTGCAAGGCGGGAAATGTGTCAAGGATCTAGTTCGTGTGACTGTTTCTCTTCAATAAACCGTCGGCGGAATCCGAAAAAAACGAAAAGGCGCAGCAATGCGGATCGTGGCGCTTCTTTTCATTAATTATTTTTACACCCTTTGTCAGTTTTAAAACTCAAGGTCATCTCAGGCCATTTACCTGGGATAGCCCAATTAAGACCATTTTCCAATGTGTATATATATATATATATATATATATATATATATATATATATATATATATATATATATATATCGATTGGCATGGAACCTCGCACAGAAAATGAAAATTCAACAATTCTGCTATCTCGAATTTTTTCAAAACTTCGAGGTCACCGACCTTGGGTCAGCTGATGCTTTGTTTTTTTACGTTCGCTATTAAAATTGTGGGTCTGATTTGGCGGTTCTAATGCTTGGGTATACACACCCTGGTGCTTCTCACGTCATTGGCATTTTACTCTACCCATTGACCCGCAACGAGTACATTTCTTCGGTTTACAGTCTTGCAATGTTTACTGATAGTCATATGTGCTTCAGAAACACTAATTTATGATAAAAACTTGTCAAAGAGTGACCCGTGCCCATCTGGCCAACACAGATCTGATTTCACCTTTCGAAATATCACGCTTGTTTCGAGTGCGAACACAGTTTGTGTGACCATAAATGATAACAACTAAAGCAATGCCTTCTTTCTTCACAATTTGTACTACCCCAATTCCCCTATTTTTGGTCGCCAGAAGGAAAACCCTTGACGTCACGAAGAGACCTTCCCGCCAAACATTAGGATTTTGCATGGCGGTGGTGCCAGCCGCCCCAAATCTAAGTCATGACTTACGTGAAAAATGTTTGGGGCATGGATTTCGTGACGTACAAGGGATATTAAATAATCTGTTGTTATGAAATTTTATGCTGTATCGTGTCCGATCAATGATAATGTGGCAGGTGAAACGATAGACACCAGAAGCGCCCTACTTATAGGCGCCAAAACCTTGAACTAGGTTGACTTTTGAATTTACTATGGTAATTACAGACTTCATATGCGTGCCAGACACAATGACGGTGTATTCCAGTCGAGACACGAAATACCAGAACACTGGCCTTACAAAGAAAACAAGTATTTGGTCTTCAAGTTTTACCTCCTTCAAATGGTCAAATTCGGACTGAAGTGCTTTTTCGCCCCCCAAGCATAAATCGGGCCTTTTTACTTTTAATTCCTCTTGAGCAGCGTAGAAGCATAGGTTATCAAGTTTGAAACGTTAAAGGTTTGAAACCTGCTTCCCTCCCCCCCTCTCTCTTCACCTTCTCCGTGAACAAACTGTTCGCTTCATCGCAATGCCATTCTCTGCTGCTAGGTGACACTTCAGCGGATGCCAGATAACGATGACCAGCTGATACGACTAGCGCTCGTCACGGCCTCGAGAGATCCCGCAAAGAGCTTAGTCATGATGACGCCGTCGGGAAGGAGGGCGGACACCTTTGCGCACATCCGTGTGCAGCGCTGCCGCTCAAGGTCATTACGTCTTTATAACTCTGCGGGAGGGTACGACACTGAACGTGAACTAATTGACACGCTCATGGGTATAAACCGGCTTCCGAAACGAGCAGAGCACACATATATTGTGTCTAATATTTCGTAATTAATGCAGGGGTAGTTCAGTAACCTACAACCATTTTCCCAGCCGTGTAACGCTAACATTCTGTATGACGTGTCGCTTCTGGGATTATGGCCCGAAATCAGCCCGCAATAACAGAAAATTCGAGTGTGCCGGGACAGCGTGAACGCAGAATTTACAGCAACGCCGGAGATTACACGGCTAGGAACTCAGAATCTGGCAGCTCCAAACGAATGTTTCCGCGCACCTTATTGCAGTTCATGGAGTCCATGAAACTGATGCCTGTCAGACTCTAAAGTAGCGCATATGTGTGCTTGAAATAGAAACAATGCTTTCGGAAGCTATAGCTTTAAGCTGCCATAATAGTGCCGCTTAATTTCTCCAGCAAGCAACGAATGTAAGGATGGTTTGCGTATGAATAATCATCTAGTGTAAGACTGTGCAGTTCAGCTTTACATGCTTGCAGCCATGGGTGGAAAATTGTTTTGAAGGCTGGTGTAGTCAAGGTCAGGCTGGTCAGTTCCATACATTCAGTTTTTGCCCCCTCCCCCGGTGTTTCCCCACCGGATTTCAACCACCTCATTTTCGATTTTGATGAAAATGACTTGAAAAAACGTTTGTTTTCCCGCCAGCCACAGGCTTACACCGCAGCACGGTGTGGACCAGCATTGAAGAGAACAGCGAATTAAACGGTACGCACTGCACATCTTTCGCATATTGTGTGACGTGCAGGCGCGGGGACCGATGCCCTAAACACCAGTTACTGAAAACGCTTACATTTTCGGCAACGGCCCCTCCGATGCCAGGAACGCCCAGTGAGGCTGGCATGCAGAGGTGAGGGTAATATACATGTCGTGACATGCAGTCTGGTGCTGACTGAAAAGCCGACGGATTTCCGGTATCGTCATAAAATTAACATACATTTTGGAGATAACTGTGCCCGATGCCACTTCGAATACGACTACACTGGGCCGACAATGACAGGATGTGCGTTAATCCTTTAGATTTATAAGCAATATGCGTATATTGGGCCCGGTTTCCATTCACAATGCTCAATGAAACAGCATTGCACGCACCTTGGCGTAAATTAGAGAATGATTCCGAAAACTTATCACATCTTGTCACTGAACAATGCACTTCAGAAGAACGTAACTGGCGACATACCTGAAAAGGCAATCTCATTTTGGTGATCAAGAGTATCCAGGCCCAGCATGTTTTTGCACGGCAGGGAAATGAGCCCATTTTTGATGCACCAAGTTTGGCTCAAAACGATAGCCCAGAACATTTGCGCGACTTTCTGCCACCTTACAAACGCCTTCAAACGCTCCGCAATATTAGATGCGAGAACAACTTTACATACACTTCATACCAAGCTCCGAAACCTCGACTGTATCTGGACCCACAAGACCCTTAATTTGCTACTAGTCACGTGTGCCAATTCACGTAAACATCCATTATGACAAAATGCATCTGGGATTGTCACGCTTCTTCTGTCCCGCTTCACTCTTGTCACGCTTCTTCTTCACGACTCATAAACTACCTTCCGGACCTGGGCTTTAAGGTTTTAAAGAAAAGGCGAATCACTCTCAGTGTACACCATCAACAGGTCATTTTATTAACCGCAGGTCTCAGAAATTTGGGCCGGATGCAGGGTAAACTTTAGATTCCTTGGGCCTAGAGAAGACGCCGGACATTTCAGTCACACACAAGACGCACAAGACTGGCCGCACCAGCTGAGCGTCTAGCCGTACCGTGCCCAGCGGTGTCATCAATCCAGTGGTGTCAATCTCAGGAAAATGCTCAACCCGGTACCCGATTCATGGTGGGACATCCGTGTGCATAGTTGCCATTCCATTGTACGTCAATTGGAACATGAAGAAAATCAGGCAAGCGTCGCTCAAGCTACCCATGCTTTACTTCCTCCTCACATCGTGGGTTCGGAATGGTAAGTTATCTAAGCCCTAATGAAAGAACGAACGATCGGAACGGTTAGCTGCCATAGACAGACGGACCCGGGCTTTCACAATACCAGATCACACGGGACCTGTCACTCCCGCCAGCGGAGAAGCGCAAGGCACAGTTCGACCTAAAGCGCGAAGAGCTTGTTTCGCACGAGCTCCTGGTGGATAAAACTGTCCATTAGTGCCGTCACGTCTAACGCCGGTAGCTCCGCGGGGTACGCGGCACACACGGCCGCGTCGCCCGATCGCTGCTGACTCGTGGTGGTGCGGAGCCACGCTTTGACGCGACGCAACGGCGAAAAGCTGGACTGGATTGGAGTGCTCTGTGATGGCATTGTTCCAGAATCAGTGTGTTCTGCTGTGTAACTTATCTTTACTTTTGCACTTCATAATCTTCATAATTTAGTGAAAAAGTAAAAGTTAGGGTGTGGATGGTTCAATGCCACAGCCGATTCTGAAAACACCCACAGTTAAACACTGGTGTGGCATGCCACATCAGCTTTTGAAGTTCGTGGGTGGAAGCCACCCCCATCCCACCGCATTCTTCAACCATGTATACAGTCTACGTTGTTTTGCAGAATTGCGCGATGAACATTGTTTAAGGTTTTCTTTGAATGGCCTTTTCCTCTTTGTCCCCATAACTTGGAGTGCGAAATGAATTAATGTGCATTTCATTAAAATTTTACGACGTCATCGTGATGCAACAGAAATATCATATTTCTCGCCCTCATGATGACTTCTGTGAATCTAAACACCGAGATCCCGGCTGTTGGATACTAATGGAATGGTGCCAAACTTTATCGCTGCATCATACCGATTCTTTGTGTGAGATAGACGGGAATGGACACATTTCGATTTTTCGCCGAAATGGAATTAGTGGAAAATTGGCAAGCATTCCAGTTTATTTTCAGCATTTTAACGTTTCGTGACGAATCGCTCGTTTCATTTTAAGATACCTTCATGTGATATATTAAAAACCGTATAGGATTTATTGTTTTTGGGCCCCATCGATTTTCAAGGGAGATAAGTGACAGCTAAGAGCGCTGGGGATTCCCCTTAAGACTGTAAAGGGGACAGAGCTGACACAAAGCAAAGGGCCAATGACCAAAAAATGAACCCCTTGAGCAGCTGAGGTCCATGCGGACAGCAACGGATAACAAGAGCTGACAAAGAAATATATGTTGACATCAGCTGTGTTTCATTGGTAGTCATATTTCTGCATAAAATGTCTCGCACGCACTGAGAGGTTTTCGTAAAACTTACTCCGGTTCGGAGTTAATCTTCAGCTCTAGCAGCGCTGATGGAACGTTCTCTGATGACGCCAGGCGGCGACCAAGACTCACCTGTTTGCGGCTGGTTGTTAACCGTAAAGGTGAGTGCTGCTGCCTGTCCTGTCGGCGGCATGGTGGCGGACGGCTGCCAAGGTCGACCACGTATGTCAATCCATTTTTATTGGCACATAACAATGAATTATTGCTTTGATGTTTATCTACTTATATTCCATTTCATTAGCAGTGGTCGATTATCGGACTATTTTTTTAAGAAAATAACGTGGTTGCTCTTTTACGCCGTATTGATGTAGATACTAGATAACTATGCAGGTCACCGCGCAAACGAAACAGACCACACGTAGGTACCGTTTCGCCCCGACTCAATGCCATTATGATTCAAATACCCTTTTACGTGAAATTCAGAGTAAGTGTTGGCTAATCTATTTCAAACTATGAAATGAAACATTAAGCTGATGGAGGAACCACTTTTGCTGTGATCAGATCAGATCAGTTCTATGTTTGAAAAGAAATGAAGCATGGGATGTAAAAGCAAAATAACGACTGATTTATTGGCGTAGGAATGGAGGGACGGGGATCATACCACCCTGCACTTGGAGAAATTTGACATTAGCCCTGTGGGGAAAAACGTCTTTGCCCCCCCACTTTTTTGGATGCTCCAACGCCCCGGGACTGACTGCAGTTCACATGCGGTCTCAAAGCGACGGCAAAAATTCACAATACGTGTTGACAGATCTGTTTCACATGGGCTAGGAGCAGGGAAGAACAGGAGGGCATGGCCCCACTTTTGGGAGAAATGGAATATTACATCTATGGGAAAAACGTTTCTGCCCCCTCCCCACTTTCTGGACGTTCCTACACCCCCGCTATTTCAAACTATTTTCTGTGTCAACATAAGGATGAAAAGACAAAGAAAGGAAATGAAAACTAAAACTGATGAGAGAAATAACTTTCGCTGCAATCAGTTCTATATCTGAAAAGAAATGAGATGCAAGACATAAAAGCAAAATACGTAAAGAAAATAAGGAACAATTTTTCTTCCCATGTATTCACAGCTCCGCTAGACACCAAAAACAGGACAGACCCAATAAATGCGGGCTTTTCGTACCCGATGTCGGCGGTCAGTGCCAGTCAGTGGTCAGAGTCGATCAACGCTGGTCGCCGGTCGGCAGTGGACACTCCGCCACCGCGCTCCTCCGGTGTCAGGCCACGAGCGCGCGTGAAACTCCGCGAGGCACTCCGCGACGCGGCGCGGGCCGAACTGGCCGCAGACGCTCCAACGGCGCCGGGCTCGAAACGGAACGTCAGCGGCGGCGCCGGGGGCGCGCTGCTTCGGGGCCGTGGCCTTGGCAGGCGGCGGAGCGGGGCCCCGGACTCGGCGCCGAGTCCGCGGCGCGTCCCAGGACAGTTACCGCCGGCGGTCGGAGCGAGCTGATGCAGACATTGCTCTTTTTGAATGACTTTATAAGTAATGACCTACATGACTGAAGGCTTGTAGCCATTTATTGAGCCCCATGTATTCCGACTTTGTTGCGTGAGGTGCTGTCTTGACGTGGCCCTGCAGCGAGGTAAACGCCGGAAAAGTCAGACGAATTGCGAGTAATCGGCGCTGTGAAACGCAGAAGCGCAACTGGTCCCTGCCGTCGATGTAGTCCTGAAACGTTTAGCACAAGCTGAGCAAGATTCGGAAGACACACCTCGACTGAATTCATCAGCGCGATTACGTATGCAGTACACGGAGAACACTCCTAACCACTCGACCACAGACGTGCTCCTTGGTGGTCGGATGCGTGCCAACGGGATGTTATTTGACGCCGAGCCCAATGGGCCCTCCGCCACTATACTCGTACCTGCAGCCCACACCAGAGGGCTAGAAGACAAGCACGTCGTCCTGCAGAAACATTATAGTTGACGAAAAACGCAAATCCCGCGAAAACCGCAGCAGTCAGTTAAACATACTGACGCTTCTCATGAGCTTTTTGAATATTATTCGTGGGTTTTTAACACAACCCAAGATTCAAAGGGAATTTTCACAGTCCATCATGAGTAACACGCAAACAAATGTACACATGACTGGAAAGGTTGTTACAATATTTGCACAGCACTAGGAAAAAGAGGGAAAAGAATTTCATGCTAATTTAATGACTAAATGACTGAATGCCTATAGCAATTCATTGAGCCCCATGTATTCGCATTCTGCTTGCATGCCAAAACCGTAACACGATTACTACCGCTAGGAGAAATATGTCGACAATGGCAAGTGAGAGCCAGGTCTCACTTATCCTGTTAACTCCACTTTTTTCTCCTCCATGTTCGTCCTTCCCTCGAACAGGACTGTTCTGGAATGTTTCCATTAGCTGCAGTGCTGAGTGCCCTATACGTCGTTGCCGTCATCCTCCATCCCACTGTGTTGAACAGCGTCCGTTGCTGAACCGTACCAGCGTTCTACGTGTTTCGTTTCTTGCAATTCTTCAGCTAAGACTGGTTTGTGGACTGGGCCCACCTCGCAGCGTTGCACCCAAGAACGTAGCACTGGCACCTGCCGGTGTCCTCCCAAGTCCATCGGTGCAGCTTGAGACCCTGAGGGCGCTGGGAAACGGCCTCGATGAACTCCGGGCGCCAACGAATCGATCCGGCACCGTCTGCCCGAACTTGGTTTTCCAATGAGCTGATGGACTGTTCCTCAGTATAGGCTCTCCGCCGTGTCCTGGCCCCGCGGCCCTGCTATTCCCTAATGGACCTCACCGGCTCACTTCTTGAAACACTGTTTGCTGCTGCCGATGTGCTCTGCATATGCAAGCGTCCCTGTCAAGCGAATCATGTCGAGGACTTTTTGCCAAGCCGAGCACGCTGGACGTTTCCTCAAAACTATCCCCGTTTCGGTATCTTCTGTTCGTCTGTCATCCCCGCCTGCTACCAGAGCTTTTCGAGGTGAGACCGAGACACGTGGCAGTTTCCTCATCTCCCGTGTCCCGTCCTGTGAGCTCGACTGCAAGCACGGATTCTGTGTGGCCTTTGTGCCTGCCCTGTTACTTTGAGTCTGGATGACCTGAGTTAAACTGAGCTCCAGCGGCCTGCGGATCCTGCATATCAAGGGGAGAGGCGGATCCTGCATATCAAGTCAAACCGCCCGCCTGGCCGCATCCTCGTGCTATGTATGCATCCTGTCCCACGGCGACGCCCAAATAGGGCGTGGGAATGGGCAGTTTATTGTTCTGGGACGGCGAGTCCGGGTCAGACAGGGCTGTGATTTACGCGAGAGACGTTCGATTCTTTGTGCCCGATCATTCCAAAACGAGGAGAAAAATGGGTCGAATGATCGTATACATTTATTTCCCTTCACGTCATGTACATTTTGTCTGATTTCCAGTACCTTTCCTCATTTTTCCCTGCAAAGGAGGCTTTCTTGGCGAAACAGCCCTGGCGTATGGTTCTTCGATTTAGACGTAATGCGTTTTTTCCCAGATGTCGTACCGTTTCTCATTGCAACGATTTTTTAAACAGCGCCTATCCCTTACTCGCCGGTCACGAACACCCCCCTCCCCCATCTGTTAAGTAAATTACTGACGGTCTCTGTAGAGTCGTCGCAGGGTGCTGCGGTCGCTCTTGTCAGTCAGGAAACAACGCCGTCTAACCGCTTTGCTCTACAGCAACTGTAGTGCGTTTGGCTGTCCTGTGTGAATCCGCTTCTTACGTCAAACAGCTTGTCAACATGGTGGTCCATTTCGCGAAATAACAGTCCACGCCAGCCACAGGGGAATCTTCCGTTTTTTTTTGTGTGTAAAGCACCAATTTATTCATTACCAGAAGGCACTGCCAGATTACCAGATTACCAGAAGGAAATAAAAAAACGCCCAGCTGAAGCGACCAAGAGGAGTTCATTGCCGTTCCGACGTGCCAACTAATTTGCTCTTATTGGTCATACTGAGTGTGCGGTATAGAAAAGTATAAAGGCTCGCAAGGCCGGCTTTACACTGAACGCGGGCGGATTTTGTGGCTTTTTGATGACGTTAACATAGATAACCAGATTTTACTTTTCGGGGGAACGTAAAGACAAAATGCTCACCTGAAGCGTTGTGGAGAATTCTTCTGTGGCAGTGGAGCAAAAAGGCAATTTCATAAGTACAACCGTATTTGTGCCATTTAGTGTTTAGTTGATAGGCATGTACGGCAGAGGTCAACCGGCCCAGGTTAATGGGTTCTTGTTTTGGCGCTCTCACTACCCGGACGTAACTGTCAACGTTTTCTTCCTCAACCGCTGTGAAAGCCACGGACTTCCTTGCTGTGGTGAAAAAGTTGGCAGACACGTAGTAAATTTGTCAGATTTTAATTTTAGCAAACTTTCTGTTGGAGCATTTCGCCGTTTAAACGGCACGTTTGTTTGCAGATTTACCCCAAGCTAACGGATCAGGACACGAAACATTATCTTCAACGTTTCTAGCGGGCCAATTTGGATATTTTTTTTTTTTTTTCAGAGGCACCGGCAGTGAACGGAGGCAGGCTATTTGTTTCGTTGTGCGTACATTTTGCCGTCGACATCCACACGCTCCGTAACTTCCGCTTCGTTTACAGGAGTTTCGAACTGTGATCTCGCGCGCTATGCGATAAGACACCCGAAGATGGATCCAGGGTACAATCTTGGAGGGAGAGAGGGCGACCATGTTTGTCCCCTCCTCAGCCTTTTGGGGGGGGGAGGGGTGGGAAACGTGGATTCATATGTCATTGGGTGACGACGTTCACCTTAAAGCGACCATCGTCCAAGCAAACATTCGAAGCGCGTCTAAGAGCACGCATGAAGTCGTATGTGACATCACAGTCTCGGCCGTCAGGCTAAATACACCTTCCAGTTTAGTAAACAAAATATATTTACGATATCTGTGCAGTCCAGCTGTCCACCTCACACGGAGGCGTAGCGAATTGTTCATAAAAATAATAGGCTGAATAGGAAATCGTATGCGATTTTGGATGCACGAATATCAAAATATGTGTTTTTCGCATTGATGACGTTGATTAAAAGCAATTTTGTGATACTCCATACCTACCCCAATATTTTTTAACCAAAGCCAAATTTCTGCAGCTTACCCCTTAACCCTATTCCCGGCAGGGGGGGGGCTGAATCCGCCCCCTCTCGGGTTTTTGCTTGCCAATTCCAGGCTGTTTCACGCGGCTTCACGAAACTTGGTGACTTTTCCTAGCTATCCTTTCTACGTGCCGTGACAAAATTTCAAAATTCCGTTTGCTCAGGGGCGGAGTCAGGCAACGTTTTTGGGAGGCACCTCAGGCCATTTTTGGTCATGTTGAGGGTAAAAGGAAAATGGCTGCCAAAAACAGAGTTTTAAGATAGAACTTACAACTTTATATGGATGTATAGCTAAATAGTTGGGCTAAATGTGCAGATGTAATTTGGTTCATCTGAGGTCGCTTTACAAAGTCAGGTCAAGGTCAAAAATCAAAATTTGTTTTTTTGCAATCATTTTGGCGCCGTTTCCTTTCAAATGCCAAACCCGGAATATATATGATGTAGAAGGGTGCCGTCTACTTGTTTGCCAAGTTTTAGCTTGATATCAGGTCGGGTCACGGAGCTATGACCTAAAATGTCAGTGGGCGTACCCTATACCGCAATAGCCATAAAATGAAATTTTTGAAAGAGAGTGAGTTCAAGTGATTGAAAATGTTTACAGGTAACACTTAATGCACACAAGGTCATTCCAAGTGACCCCAAGGTCACTGGAGGTCATTTAAGGTCAAAGGTCACAAGTTGATCTGAAGGACGTGTGACCTTGATAGTTCCCCTTTTTCATGCCCCTGGCACCGCCTATGCTAACATTATACAAACATTGTAATGCGATTTGTACTTCTTTAGCATAACATGACTAGCAGAAGCCAAAAAAGTGTTTTTGCCTCTTTTGTTCATTCAGTTGTTAGAAAACTAATCCTCCTATTTTTGAAACCCTGTGAACGCGTATGAATTTTCTCAAAATTTCAGATTTGTGTACCCATGGTAAAAGCCCTATCCATAATCTTTCGATTCATGTTAGTTTCACTGAAAGCGGTCGATAAACAACGGAGTTATAAGAAGTCAAAAAATACCCCTGATTTTGATATTTTTGCCCCCTGTATCCACAAATTTCAAAATTTTGAAAATTTCTTTTTTTATAAAAATGTAGTTCACGTCATGGCAAATCGATTGCCGTTTGTTGCGATGAAATCAGATGTGTAGTTCTCGAGATCTCAGAGGGGGGCCGAATCCGCCCCCGCCCCTGCCGGGAATCGACCATACCGTCCAGCCCTCCGCGAGTAGGGTTAAATGTAATGCAGTTTGAAACTCGCCACTTTTCATCAATCCAATGCTAACCTTACAAATGCCAAACAAACGTGCCGTGCGATGCACTGAGACAACCCGAGCATGGGAACCGAATTTTGAATAGGAATCGTAGCCTAATACCTCGCGACGACTGTCATAGAGCTGCGACGGCTTCATGCGAAATTCGCAGAGTTCTCCACCAGCAACCGGCCGAATACAAAAATGATGCAAAGAGCAATCAGTTGACGACCAACTCTCTAGTGCTGTAACCGCGCAGTGCAAAATGGCGTTAACTGCACTCAGTGAAAGGGCAAGACTAACAGACAGAATACTGTATGTTTGTTTGAGAGTTAGGGCACAGAGCCTCTTAGGCTCAGGTGTCCGAAGTCTTGAGTCAAGTCTTGTGTCTGGCGTCAGTCAGCCACCTAAGATGGAGTGTGTCACTGTGTCACCCAACACTGTGCCGAGCGCAAAAACCACGCCAGCTTCGCTGTAAACGCCTGCTGGTTGGCAGCATAGATTCTGGAAGGGACTGAGTCTGTATATAACACTGGTCATGTTTCATACTGTTTTTTTGTATCAAGTACGGATCATGATGACAAATGACTTTACAAAATGAGCCATCTGTAAAAATTTACTGAGAAGTATGAGGTTTTAGGGTTCAGTCTTAAATTGATGCCGCTTCGCTTGACTACGTAGGGATCCAGTATGACACCAGAGGTTATTTGCTTTCGCTGGCAGAGCCATCTGTTGAGAGTCTGACGAACGATTTCGCTGCGGCCAGTACGCGAAATGGACCACCATGAATAAAGCCGCGAGAAGCCGCTGTAAGACCTCGATAGACCCCCTGTATGGTGTTTCTCGAACTCTAAGGTGAACACCTTTTGTCTGATCGGGAAAGCGAAGCGAGGTATGCATAATTCTAGAAGCCGATCTCCAAATGGTCTGAATTGGGTCAATATCGACCGGGCACATCGCGTGGTTCTAAAAGCGGAGTTGATCAGCAGTCGTCGTTCGTTGTGCATTTCCATAAGTCGTCGTCCGTGCAAATTGTTTGCCCTTGTCAGACTGTTCTCGTAAACTTGGAAAAAGTCTTCGCGACGAACAGATGTAGATTTTCTTCCTCTTCCACGTACCGGCAATACTTGGATTCTGTTTGATCTAAACGTCCACTGCCGGGCCCAGGTCCCACATTCATTTTTTAGAGAAAGAGGGAGGAAGGGAAGAACAAATACCAATCTTGTCTCCGTCCCAGTTCATTGAACTGTGATAAGATCATTTCATTAGTCGTTTTTATCTTTAGTCAACAAGCAGAACATACAAGGCCATGGCCTCGCAACGAAGGAGAGCTTGATTTTTTGCTGATACTGTTATCAGACTCTCAGAGCGGCTTTTATGAAAGCAATGCAAGCTACTCGAACTATCTGCCGGTACGCCCTCATCTATGAAGGAATGGCGTTTATGCCGTTATATTTCAGTTATTACATGACATGTTCTATAATGATAATCAGACCAAAAGATTACACCCATCGTCGGCCTGCACGAACACCTGAAAATGTCTTGAAGCTGGAGATGTTGCCGACATTCTGTCCTCATAGTTGCGGATCCAAGGGGCACAGTGGTGCGTTTAAAGGACTGCGCAGGCTTAAATTCGTAATAAAATGGGAGAAAAGTAGGCACAATCGGTACCTGCAGAGGGCCCCTGTTCCGCCCTACTGAAACGCGCAGGTGTAGGTACATGCAGACGAATGGCCGGCCTTCGGTCTCTTGAGAATGGACTGAGATAACGCTCAGCCCGGGCCTCCGAGCGGCGGTCGGATCAAGGACTCGGCGCAGTCTTCCGAAGGGTCCGACCGTCTCCCTGATTACGCCAGATCACGTCGAGGCTTATAGGAGCGTTTGTCGTCGCTGCACTTCAGGAAATGGACTCAGCTACCCGTGTAGAAAAAGAGATCCAGAACGTTTCTCCTACGCTGTTTTTTCTATGAAAATGACTTGCACTTATTTTGTGAGAGTTACAGCTTTCTTGCGAGTCACCAAAAGCTCTTAATCCTGCCTCCATGCGCGGACAGCTTGCCTCTGTCATGGTTTTTTCCTAGCAAAATCACACAATGGGCATATACAGTCATATACAGCACACAACGCACAAGGTCATGATATATATTAGTAGTGTTATGATTAGCATATGTTAGTTGTAGTTATTATGTTTTGGTAGTTAGCAAATATTTCAGCCGCGTCCATGTGCTTCCGCCAGCGCCGGGGAGCGCCGGCAGCAGCCCGAACACCAGCCAGCCCACTCCGGACGTCTTGTAGGCGCTTCACCGCGGTGGAGACCGGCTCATAGGCCGCCGGAGACAAACGCCCACCGACGCGGGAGCAGACAAAGCCGTCGCAAAGCCTGGCAGACCGGCCGCCGGACTGGCCGGGGCGCCGCGCCCGGTCGGCACCGGTCTCCGCTCCGTGCCGGACCGCAGCTTTTGCCACGGCCATAGCCAAACCATGAGCATTGTCGAACTGAACTCTGGCGGCTTTTCTTGTGCGAGTTCTTATACGTGAGTCGAAAATTCGAATTTCCTACATAGAGTCAGACCGGCCGCAGGATGCGTTTCTAGGTGTGTCAGGCCATTTTGCGGTCTCTTCAGACGGGTGGTTTATGGCACGTGCCATAAACCAAGATTTGGCGGTGTTACGATTTCAGTGTATGAACTTTACAATGACTATCCATTCAAACCGCCCATCTTACGACATCTGGAGAGTGTCAAGGGCGGATGCAGAGGACACCATAGTGGGTAACGTAAAGCTACGTGTACCTGAGTTCTTGATGCTGACATCAATGCATGGTTCTACAAGAAAAGATTTACAAGCCAAGGATTTGCAAATGACACCAACGCGGATGAGGATACGAGGATGGCAGGACAAATGGCTTTCATTTTCGCGAATGGTATTTGACAAGTTAGCTTGTTGTATACTGTCAGGGGCTGGCCCAGGAGAACCGTAATTTGTTTCCTGAAATGTGGTAAGCGCACCAGTATGATTCGCACCACGAAAAATTTCCATGGAAAATGGGTCTTTGTCTGTCATATTCATCCTTACCCTTTCTTGCTCCTGTCGAGCATCGCTATTGGTAGCTGTCATTTTAAAGTGTTTTTGCAATAACCATTTTTACCTCTTTCGGTTCTGAGCTCCTTAGGCAGTTATGTATCTTTAACGTTTTAATTTCTGTTTCCACAAAACTCCTTTTCTTTTCTCTTCCTCTATCACCATGAAATTCACTGGTTCATAGTCCTCTAGTAGACGAATTGTAATCTAGGGTTATGAAAAACATGTGCAGATGGCGCGCCGAAACGAAACGTTGAGCTTGAAAATCTATAGTGGCATAATATTTTGTGAAATATATCGATTGCCACGAAACACATTTTGCATTGACAATGTGGGCCTGGTTCGGGGATTTCGAAGACTAAATTTAAGCCCAGATGCTTCTCACGCCCTTTGGACACGTAACTGTATCTATTGATCCGTGACCTGGGGTCAGGTCAAGTTTTATATGGAATTTCCTTGCCCGCAACCGAATACAGTTTGTTGGTTTACAGTATAAGAATGTTTATCGTTAGTCATATGTATGTACTTGAGAAGGACTATAGTATGGTAAGAATTTACATGCCAAGGGTGACCTAATCCCATTTAACCCAGGCCGAGCAGCAGTGGTGTTTTAAAATGCTATGCTTGTTTTAATGCGAAAATAATTTGTGTGGCCGCAGCTTATAAGAACCAGACCCAAACCTCCTTCCTGTAGAGTTTCTACTTCCCTTACCCTGTTATTTGAAGTCGCTAAAATAAAGGACCCTGTCATCGCGAAAATGACTTCCAACCAAATATTACGTGTTTGCGTGCGGTGATGCCCGCCGCTCGGTACCTGTGTGACTTACGTGCAAAATGATTTGGTGTACGGGTTTCATGATGTAGAAGGGAAATTGCGTGGACCAAAGATGGCTTGATGCTGTGCCTTGTCAGAGCGCTAGAAATGCAACAGATGATGCAACAGACGCCTTAACGTGCCATTGGCTTGGGGGGGCTATTTTTGCCATTGCCCTTCCCCCTGGAGGAGGAAGGTTAATAGTTTCTTGTACAACTTCCAAGCCGTTCAAACAAGCCGAAACTTTGGGTACCTTTCAGTTAACTCCTGGCAAAGTTTGAAGCCAAAGTCAAACTTTGATGCAATGGCCTTACCAGGTCACGGAGCAAAGGCAGGTCAAAGTTAAGCATTGCGTGAACCAACCGGTTCATATTCCAGCTGGACTACAAGATTCGCCAGAAATTTGGGTATGAAGGTGCAGCAACGAATAAAATATGAATAGACCAACCTAAATTACGTACATATCGTCATTGCCACCTAATGTCTTGGTCAGGTCAAGGTCAGTGGGCCTTTTTAGTCATGCATTTTTCCTTATGTGAACCTAATTACATGATTCAAGGAGTCATTGGAGACGCTGATTCTCATAGCGGAGTCCATTTTACCCGCTAACTGGTGCATAGGACAGTTCCGTGGCATTTGTGAAAAATTATTTGTTAGATGAGGACGGCACCATGATACGGCGCCTGGTGTCCGATTAACCGGAGGGGGTTGATCAACGGATCGTAGCGATGCAACAGCGAGGCTACATCGCAGCATGCGTTTGTACATCCGGGACACTCCATTCTGTGTCACGACCGATAAAGTCTTTCGGATCTCCTCACTGTTTAGATATCAAGCGCCAGTTAAATTTGGATTACATGCTTGACTTGGAGTGTACGTTTGGGGATACATCGCGGAGTGGGTACGACAGATTGCTGCAGTTAAGGTGTTTGCTTGTGCATGCTAATATAAAGAGTCTGGCTCTCGGATTTCTCCTACGGGCGGAGTTGACCGGGTCTGATTTGCAGTGAACGAACAGCTGGCTGCGGGCTGTCCACACCCACGTGTGGCAGGCGAGACGTTTGAGCTGTTAGACTATTAGACCGTACCGTTAGACTGCTGCTCGGACTCTCGCACATGGACGTGTTGCCAAGCCCTCCGCTGTGAGAGGGTACTTACGTTAATGGTGTTGCAGCCATGTGCGGCGTGATTTCTCGTTTTTGGGGCTACTTTTATAAAACAGGTTGGTCCAGGCCTTTAAGATGGCTGACGTTGACCTGTGAAGAGGCTTCAAAAGTGAAAACATTCGCTGTTTTAATTTAACCTGACCTGCCACGTCATCCGTGGCCTTAAGCGCCAAAATCTATTTTCTGAAAGCTTTCCTTGAGGGCTGTTGTCCTCAGTTCAAAACGTTTCGATCGGTCCGTTAGTTACGAAGTTAGACCCGGGTTGGGGCGGAGCAAAAATCCCCCCCCCCTCCGCCCGAGCGCATGGCGTAGTTCTAAGTACTTCAGCGAGTGTCGGGTTAAACGTCCTCAATATTTTGGCCTAGATTAACCTCATTTGACCGTAACGTCATAGGTAGAGACTGTATATGCGTGCTAATTACATTTGTGGCGCATTCCAGCCAAGGTACGCTGTTATGCGTAAAAAAATACAACTCCTTCCCTTACAAAATGACCATTTCTCCTTTATTTTCAGCTTTGCTTAAAATAGTGAAATTGGACCTCAAGTTTCCTTTTCTGCCCCAAACAGATAAATCGGGCATTCTTTTAACGCTAGCCGTTTTGGAAACACGTACAAGCCTTGGTTATCAAACAGTTCTGCCAAAAAAAGCTAGCAGAGTATCTGGCATAAGGTGACCTGCGGTGGCCTTAATATTGACCCCATTGAAACGAATCTGACTTATTTCTTCTAGTTTCGACAACGACTTGCCAACGGTGTTGAAAGTGGATCCGGAGGCCAGCCTGGCGAAGACTAAATGCCTGTGACATGAAAGAAAGAACGAAGAACGAAGAAAAAGCGAAGACGTATCTTAAAATGACATCATCTCCTGTGATGGGCACTATTCCTTCACCACGCCGTGTCTGACAACTCTACACGGCTTTCCTTGCAGACGTTTAAGGCTTCACTACAACGCAAAGATTCTAGGATATTAAGTTTTTTGATCGTGTTCCTTTCCATGCAATGACAGTAATGTAATGTACATTGACTTCCTACAGAAAAGCATACAAACCTCGTCTGGAAAGCCCTTGACAGAAAAGAATATTATATATTTGCACAGCTCAACAGACTGTGGTTTAGGCATAGCTGGAGATGAATATTAATTGGGGGGGGGGGGGTCCACAAAGCGTTTCAGGCCATTTCCCTCCAATCATTGCTATAGGCCTAATGTCATAGTCCCTGAATATTGGGGAGGTCCGGACCCACTCTCCATGCCTTCCGGGATCACCAGCCATGAGTTTAGGACTCTGAGAACATCTGCAGGGCTAAACATTCACACCTCGCTGTTCCAGTTAAAGAACACCGTGCAGTATGTAGCAATGAGGTTCTGAAAACAACCCTGCAAAATCCCGGACGGCACCGTCGCCGACGCTTACTTCTTTTCTCATCAGATACTGAAGTCATCTGTCTGTCTTTGCTCCAATGGACTCGCGTTTGTCGGTGGGCATGAAAACGACTGCGTCCTTTGTGTGAGACGCATGCGCGTTTTAGGGGATACATCCCCACACTTTTCGCTGAATAATCCCCGAGTGCTCTGTCCTGCGGAGTTTGGTTTGCTGTAACGTATGGCCGGGTCCGCCGTCTGCTGCATGGGGCCATTAAACTTTCTATTTGGGTGTCTGTGTCTGACATGCTGAGCTGCATGTCTAGATAATGATGTAGTGTCGGCACTGCCGTGCCTTTTTCACTGTTTTCTTTTGTATCCATTATTTTATTGACATGTCCAATGTGTTTTGCTTTTTATTCTATTTATTTCATTGGTTCGTATTACATTATTGTTATTATTGTTATATATATATATATATATATATATATATATATATATATATATATTATTGTATATATATATTATTGTTCGACTGCTCAAAACCGTTGACAATTTGGTTCCCTTTGTGTTTGGTGTCATGGTCTGGTGTCTGATAATGTATGAGGAATACTAATTTATGGTGTCGGCACATCAAAATGGCGCAGTTCATTTTCCTTTGTATTTATTATTTGTTATACGTCCATTGTGTTTTGTTTTTGTTTTGTTTTTTATTCAAACAATTATGACTAAATTACTGTTGCGGATGGTTGCTTAAAAACGCCAACAATTTAGTTCACGTTGAGTTTGACGTCCTTATCGTGACGATAATGTCAGCAGGCGGAACACTAACTGATGCTGTTGGTGTGTTACATAACACGTCATGCAATCTGAACGTTGTTTGTGCACGTTTAACCCCTCAATTCACGTATAAATCTTATTCTTGAAAGGCTTTAGCATTGGCAGCTAAGGCATTACTGCGAAAATTAGTCGAAATTTCTATCGCTGTGGCAAGATTACGCATGGAATGATTGATGGTGTTGAAGATCTGCTCCGGGAGTTTGTGGAACTGATGGCACGGTGGTATGACATCGAGCACATGTAAAACGTGCGTACTTTTCGTCATCCGCCGAACAGTCTGGCAGTGTGGTCCGTTGTGGTAGTGCTCCATGTTTCCGCTCAAGAGCTTCAACAGGACGGTCCTGAAGTGCTGTCATGGCACTAATCACATGATTTAGCAGATCACGTACATGATGTGCAGAATCATATCTTCGTTCGGAGAAGAACAGTTTTGAGATGAAGGCCGAAACCCCACGGCTGAAGGACTTGTGTGCAGATGGCTTAGCGGATGCACCCCGGTTCAGAAGGCGTTTTCCAAGTATCAGAAGGCGAAAGTTTTCCAAGATGGTAAGGTCAAACTTCCCTTTATGCGTTTTGAAGTGTTAACCAATATGAATCGATATATCTCCTAATTTTGTATCCGAGGAATTGCGAGTTTAAACGTCACGCGTGTCCACGATATTATTCGTTGCTTATTGCTGAACGGCTCAAATATTCCCGAACAGAAACAGATCTAAGCATCTAAGCGCAGAAATATTTCTCTTGGAATAGTTATACTGAGGAAACAATTCACGAGCTAGCCCAGTGCGGATGTTCATGTGCAGTTTAAAGAATTCGGCTACTTCATAGTAAAAGCTCATGTTCCGGTGTCCAATGGCTGAGAAGTTTTTAATCTTCAAAAATCGTGATGGCCATTCCAGGACGGCCGCTTAGTTGTTTTTTTTCGTTTCTGAGTAAGACTAACTCGTCTCACGGCCTCGCCCATAGCTAGTCAAGATTGGTAGGTCTGCTGCCGTACCGGCCCTGTGGGTTGCTGCACCCATGTGACGCACCACGTTTCCAGTTAAGGTGTAAAAACGTTTATGTTTTACAGGCAATAAATAATCGTAACTTGACATTACATGCTCTTCATTGTTCATGCGACTGCATACGTAAACGCCATTCAGTCCCTCATTCCGTAACATCAAAGAGTTGTAAAATATATTATCTTTAAGGAAACTTTATAGCTTCAAAGATGAAAAATCGTCATGGTCATGCACCCGTCGGCAAGCGCCGTAACTCCACATTCCCGAATGAGTTTCGACTGGGCATGATTATAATTATGGACAGTTTGGGATAAAACAAAATTATAACATACGATGTCAAACGTAGTGGGGAACAGCTACTAAAACGTCAGCATAACTGACAAAAATTCCCGCAACTGTTATGTTGTCACTGTTACTGTTTGCTTTATGTCTGATGCGTAGCCATATTCCCTCCCCATATGGCAGCTTAATTTACGAGGGCTGGACCGCCGACATAATAAACAGTCTGACCCCAGACGCCGCCGAATGTGAAGCTCCGAGCGGGCACACAGCAGAACGACAGCAACCAGCGGAAATTTCAGGAACACTGTCCACCAATGTGAGGCTTCAGGAAACGAACACTACTAGTTTTCTGCTTACTATCTATTTGTCGTGAAAACTATGCAATGCACAAGGAACCTGAAACGGTCACATGTACTATACGTACGTCTGCGTTTCATTGAACTGCATTTCGCCTATTAAATCCGGTCCCTCGATGTTTTTCGACCGCCATTTCTGAATGGTTTCGGATAGAACCATGAAATTTGGGAATTTTTCCTAACGTTCTTTTCCATTGCAAGAACTTTCAGAAGATATGGGTTTGGGTTTGGTATGGTCCAGGAGGTGCTTTTAGGGGGTATGTTGGGCCAGTTTTCGTGACTTGTGAGGCTGTGCTTTCGGCATACATTTTGGAACATTTCTTACATTTTATGACGACATTGGTAAATTCAGGGGAACAAAAGGTACACTTAAAACACAGTTTTATGAGAAATCTACGAATCGTCGCATCCCATCTGCGACGGATATAATAATAGCTGTTGTGCTTTGTTGCTCTTATTTTTCTCCTAAGTACGACATACCAAAAATGGTCACTTAAGAGGATATGAAGTTATTTCCATACGATGCGATTCTAAGGACGACTGTGAATTATTGTGCGACTTCCACGTATAACATATGTTTTTCGACATTTAAGCTATGCCGCATGCAGCCAGGGGCCGACATAGGGAACCTTACTTGGTCCGCATAAATGGCGCTAAGCACCATGATAATTGCATTTCGTAGTATGGTAACGAAAAGCGATAACGGTGTAAGATCATTTTACCATCCCATGTCGAAAGCCTGCCCCCGCCATTGGTTTTTGTTATTTCGAAGAAAAACATGTTTGGTTCCAACAACTGTTGCGAACTTGTTTAAGACTATATTAACCTCTAAAAGCACATAGACAAAAATGCAACTAACATCGCCCCCATGTGGGGCTCCTGGCTACGCTGCTGATGTTTGCTGTTATGTGTACACCATGTCAACATGATGTCGGGCTCTCAGATTTCGGGCGTATGTAATCGCAGCATACGCACCGAATTCGACAGATCCGCATGCAGCACAAATCATCATGTCAACGCAAACTCCCACTCTCGCTCCTGGCACCACCAATGCAATGTAATTTTCATTCTGCAATGTTTTTAAAATATAGCAAAGGTTAGAACAATGGCTCCTTCCATGTCCTTTCAGACAACAATGATCTCTAAAAGTATAAAAAGGACACGTGATGAATTTCCCTCTTGTATGGTTTGTAGATGCACGATAGCGAGGTGTGGACATTCTAGCCTTAAATATATTTTTTCGCCCCAGGCCCATTAGCGGACCCAGGGGACGTGGAGGTCATGTCCCCCCCGTTTGTTGGGGAAGAGTGACCATGTTTTTTGCCCCTCCCCTTCGCATGGAAAATGCGTTTTTTATTTTGTTTTCCAAACATTCCTTAATGCAAGTTTATTTCCGAAAGTGGCGGAAATCTTGGAAGAAATCAAAATTTTGTGGTAGGTTAGGTTACACGGATGGAGATCCGGTGATCCCATAGCACACGGTCCGGATTCGCCCTTGCCTGAGCGTACGGGTGTAGCTTTATAAATATAGGGGGAGGGACGTGCATTCCCAGCTGTAAAATGTGCATCCCTAATCCATCACCGTGCGTTCCCTACTTTTTTATATCATCATGGTCAAGCCAATGCTTATTTCCCGGCACATACGATCCTGTCGCAACATATCTACAAAGTTAAGATGGTAAATCTCGTGTTCAATATTTAGGTGTTTGATGTATAATACTGAAATACGTTGCTTCTTCAATACCAAGTTAGCATTTTCAAAAACAGTATGGATTTTTGGCTACATTTCCGTTTGGAACTCGCACAAAACATTGCTGTTTTCACTGTCTTTTCACCTATGGCATTCTGTGAACACTTGCCCTGCATTCGTTCCCATATCCATCACTATGATATATGATGGATCAAGATGTGTAAACCAGGCGCGGGTCCAAGAGGGGTGGACGATGGGGGTGATTACCCCCGAAGCCTGAGAAGGTGCTCCTCTCTGGCCGGTTCTGAAGGGGCCCTCTCGGACTCAAAAGGGGTGCCGAAGGGGCCACATATGAGCTTCACGGGGTCCCTTTGAAAACGTGGCGGGTTCCTGATGCAGTTGGGGGGGGGGGCCTGTGGGAGGGTTAGATGATCCCTTAAATGCACAGAGGGGCCCCTAAAGGCTTCCAAAGGGCCCTTGAGATCACAGCAGGGCCCCAACACGGCAGATTGCCCCTGAGACCGCCAGAAGCGTCACAAGGCCCCTGAGACGGTCAAGATAAGAACTGAGTCCCGAGGACGGCACAGGGGCCCCTGGAATGGCATGGGTTTCCTGGGCCTCCGGGAGGGTTAATGAGACTTTGAGATGGCAAGATGGGCCCTGAGATAGATAAAAAAGACTCATGAAACTCTCCAAGAGTCTCTGGGACCGAAAGAGGGACCCCAGGACGGCACAGAATCCATGATACGACTTAAAGAGATCCAAGCCCACAGAAGGACCCATATCGGCCTGTAACGGACCTCCTGCCTGCCTGTAGTGCCCCTGTCAGCCTGTGTGGGCCCCTGCAAGCCTGTAAGAACCCCCTACCGGCCTGTAGGGACCCCTGCCAGTCTCTAGGGCTCCTGCTGGCCTCAACCGGCCTGCAGGGGCTCCCCGCCTCCTGTCACCCTTTGGGTCCAGCCGGTCTATAGGGACCACCTGCCGGTCTGTAGGGCTCCCTGCTGGCCTGTGGGCCCCTGCTGGCCTGTGGAGGGACCCCTTGCTGTTCTATGGAGCCTTGCATGCCTGTATAGGCCCCCGTCGGTCAGTAGGGGCCCCTGCTCGCCTGTAGCTGGCCCCCTGCCAGCATGAAGAGGCCCCTGCTGATATGCATGGGCCTTAGAGCCGCCTGTAGGGCGCCCTGCCGGTCTGTGGAGGGGCTCGCTTACGGCCTGTAGGGAGGGCCCCTGGCGTTTAGAGGAGCCCCTGATGGTCTGCAGACGGACCCACTGACAGCTGTGGAGGCCCCCAGTAAAAAACTGTGTTTGGCACGATCATCGACAATCAGAGAAGAGCCAGCTGTTTGCAACTGATAACGTTTAGGAACGGCAAGCGTCCATTGTCGTAAATTTTTCACTGGCTGTTTCTATTCAGGGGGCCCACACAAAGGATACGGGCTCACTTTGGCCACGCACCCCCACCCCCGAAATTTTGGGCCGGCTGTGCCCCTCTGCAAGCCTCTTGGGAAATGTCATGTTAATATTTTTGTCCAGCGAACCCTCATGAAGTGAGGGGCCCACCGCTGGTCGAAGACCCCAAAAATATTTGGCCGGCTGTGCCCGTGCCCTCGAGTGTGTTAGGCGGGCTTCTGGCACAGAAAAGGTCCTCTTGATACTGCTAGTGAAACCCTGAAGCGCCACCAACGGCCCCTAATACGGCTGGAGGGGCCCTGAGATTGCCAGATATATCTCATGTAACAGAGGAAGACCCCTGATACAGCCATGGAGACTACCGGAGACGATCAGAGGGCCCACGATGCTGCACGGAGGCCCTGAAATCGTCCAAAGGTCCTTTGTAAGTGCCATAGGGCCCATTAGACGACAATAATTCTCCCCAGAGACGATAAGAGGGGCATCAGGACCACAGGGGTCCACTGAGACTGTTAGAGAGGGAGCTTTGAGACTGCTAAGTAGAAGTCTCTAGCAACAGGGGCCCCTGAGACGACAAGAGAAGCCCCTGAAACTACTAAACCTTGGGACGTTCAGACAACTCCTGAAACGACCAAAGGACTTAGAGGATTGCCAAAGGCGCCTCTGTCACGGCAAAGAGAGACTTATAGAGGGTCCTTGTTACTGCATGAGGGGCCTCTTACATGGCGGAAATTCCCCAAGGACGACAGGACGGAATCTGGAATGACTTAAGTGCCCCTAAAGCTGCCAGATGACTCCATGACATGTCATGACATGTCATGTTCGAGGTGTCCCTGAAACTGCCAAAGGAGGGCCTGAGACGTCCTGAGGGACAGGTGAGACTGTAAAAGTAACCTAAGATCAGCGGAGGGCCCAGAGACGGCAGACGGCTCGAGATTATCAAAAAGCTTGCGAAAATTCCCCAGAAGCTACCAGCGGGCAAAGGGACTCCTGGACCAGATACAGACACGACATTTCAAGTAGAAGGAGGGACGCAGCTGCTTAAAATCCCGCTGTTGTTGTCATATTTTGGGCACTTTGTAGGGGAGCAAAACGAAAAATTTCCTGAAATGTGATGACGCTTTTGAATTTCCTAGGTTACTTTATATGGCAAAAAACGCAAAATTTCACCAAAAATTTCAGCCTGGACCCGAGCAGATCAGCGTTTTTCATATCTGAGGAGCAAAAAAATGGGGCCCCGGCCATGAGGAGGACCCACGTTGACCATTCCCCCCCCCCCTGGCGAGATCCTGGATCCGCCCTTAGCGTAAGTCTTTGTTAATTCTTATGAAACATCAAAAAATTCACAAAGGCTATTCCTTCTGTAAAGTACGTTATCATGTTGTTGCATACTAAGATAAATTTTGTTGCGAGCAGTCTGTAGCATTGGCCTGAGACGATCTGTACATGTGAAAGATATCTTGTAACAGTACGAGTTTTGCTTACACAGTCAGACTGAGACTCAGTTCTCCCGCATGATTAATGTTTTAATCAGCTCATCATATTGCTGGTACTAATGTTGCCGATTTTTAGGACAAGAGAACTTCACAGCATTGCCAGCAGAAGTGTTCAATTTAAACTGAAAACCTGCAATTTTGCACAAAGTGAAAAATGCGGCGAGCCGATGTCTGAAATTATATGAAGTTATTTGGTCCTTCCGTGGTTTGAGCTTGGCATGGCTCAAAAAACGCAAGCCTGCTCCAATATCCTCAGGCAGATATCGAAACTCGAAGGCTAAAGAAGTCACGTTGCTACGCGTTGTCCTGCACTCTTAACCTGCTATCGCATACCTTTCACGCAGCCAAGCCCTTATATAACACAGGGTGGTTCAAAAAAAAAATTTGCGATGAGCAGGATATGAGCGCTTGGTCGCTGATCTGTATATGAAGAACGTTATCGTTACAAATCTTTTAGTCGGACGTTTCGAGCTTTGAGTCAGACGTTTGAACGCGCATGTTAAATCATAAACATGCGCGTTCGCAACGTTTAAGCGTAAACGGGCCAACGCCCGGCGTTGCAGTCTAAATCGGGGGAGCAGTGTCGGCCGCAGCAGTTAACACCGGGCGGCGCGCGACCGGGAGGACGAAAAAGACCATATGTCGGGAAATAATGCTTCCGAAAGCTTCATAAAATCAGTAAGTGGAATCTGGAGTAGTCTGAGGCGTGCATTTAACCTGTGCAATTTTCCGCTTGACTCTCCAAAGGGATTAGCAGTTGCAGCAACACGAACAATCGACTTTCCACCAAGAGGGTAATGCTCAACGGTGGCGATGACGTAAAATGTTGATAAAGAAAAATTGCATATCGTTATCCCCGTCTGCTATTTTTGGAATCAGCAGCATTCAGGCGTGAATCAGTACTGTATAGGAACGGAGTAAAATTTATGGGAAACATCGTACCAGTAACAGTCCGGACTATAGTCATTTTGAAATAATGGATGTTAGCTTCAGCAACCAGGGTCAGTCACCAAGACTGCTATAATCGTCAAACATATTTCAAAGCTAGGTGGGTATGTCGTGTGGAATAACGTTAACGTGTGTATGTAAGTTAAGTGATGTTAACGTGATGTTACAACACCACCAACACAGAGCTGTTTGTTGGGGAGGCAGGTTTTCACATTTTCCGCCAATTTACCACGGAAATTTGAACTGTTCGTGGAGCTGTAATTGCTAATCCGTTCGGAGAATTAATATGAAAATTGCACAGTTGATATGTACGTTCAGGGCTATCCAAGAATCGCACGAAATGATTTCATCAAAAGTTCGAAAGTGTTATACTTTGGCATTTGGTCGTTTTCTCCAGCCCGTCGGCCGCCGTCTGATGATATCCGCAGCGGCCGACGCAGTGCGGCCTACGGAGACTGCAACGCCGGGCGTCGGTGTTTTTACACCAAAAGATAGCGAGAGCGAATGCTCAAAGTTGTTATATAAAATCCTTTCACTACCCCATTCTGGAAAAGGATGAGCGTTCCCAGGCCAACATGGGTGGGCCATGTCAACTAAAATTTTAAATGTCCGGTTCGAACCACTCTTCTACATATATCGGGTAACCAGAATATTTTTTGCTCGTTGATGCGCCACGACGACAGTTTAGTCAGGAAGCAGGTAAATTACAAATCACAGACCATTCAATCACGCAAATCATTGAATACATCAAAATGAGACACGCAAATCACTAGTATCCAAAAGCGGCAAAAGAACGTAGCCCAAATCCGATGAGAAAACTATATTTGAGGGTAAATTAGGTTACTGCTGCCTGTTCGCCCCTGCCTTGGCGTTATATCCATTCAATCCATTATATCCATCATTTCACACAGCAGCAGGCAGTATCCTATCCAGGGACGAGCAATAAATGTGTCACAGAACCGGTCCTTTTCATTCTCTTTGACATATTTTAACGTCATGTAGGGGAAAGTGGGTGTATTGCGCTCTCCTGACTAATTGCACCCACCTCCATTCTCGCAAATCACCATACGTTTCAGTCTTCTCTTTTTGGAAACCAAAATTACCATCACTAGAGTGATCCTTTGCCGGTGCCAGCCGGGGGGAACGGAGGTAAGCTGCGCTCTCCTTGCTGTCTGATAAAATTATGCGTTCCCTAAACTACTTTAGCCTTTCTTATCGTGCTGGCTGTAAGGTTTGATAACATGTACGGCATCTGAAGTGTACTTTCTGAAAAACAGACACGACTGTTTGCCGTATTCACGTAAAACTCTTCCAAGCATGAGACACTTCTCGCCGGTTTCCACGCTCTTGTGCATAGGTAGCATAATTTGAATTTCGCCCGTAGCAAATGCTCCACGGGTGGCGCCATCGGCAGGAGGGCGCAGCTGAATGTAACTGGCCGCGATACGATTTGGATTGTGTATCTTTGTGCATCTGCATTTTCAGACAACACGAAGCCTTTCAGCTGGACTGCAAACACCCTTCAGCTAGCTGTCCGGGCTGTAAAAGAGGGCATGTCAAAAAGAAAGGCGAGCAGGGTGTACAGGTATGTTTCTTAGTCAGTGGTGCTGAGGAACTGCAGATGGACGAAAGAACTAACGGGCTTGTGACCTCGAATGAATGCCTATATGTAAATCGTATAAAAATTACCGAAAAATGCAAGAGTTCCTTAGCTTAAGTGCTTCCGAAACTTTCTTAAATTTAGCTCAAGAGTTTTATCAGCGTTTTGTACATGAGGGGAAGGGATGTGACACCCAAAACATTTCATTTACCGAAACATTTTGGTTAAGTAAGATCGTCGAGTCAAGGAAATTATCGGACCCCATAATTATCAGGTAAAATGCAGAAACCCTGATATGATATCACGTGCGCGTCATATCAGCTTCGCACGGAAGGGTAGATAGATCCACTCCTCTACTCAGCAAGTTTTGTGACATTCAGTACCTGCGCGTATGTGCGTTGCACAGAAAGCATCGGTCTGAATTCTCAAAGTCCCCCCCCCCAGTTGTTGGGTGGGGCGGAACCGGTTCATCGCATTGCCAAGGAGCCCCCTGGAACTGTCCCTAATCGGTATCACTAGTGGTGTTCCTAATATACGCCCTTTCCTTTCCAGAATATTCCACGAACCATCCTTCGAGTCGACGCCTCTTGCCGGGTGAGGAACTCGAACCGAACTCCATTCGCTCCCCAAAAAAGGAGAGAACACCTGTCTTTCTTTCTCTCTACGAAAAAGAATTGGAGCCAAAGGCCCCAAAAATGTCGAACATCTTCTATGGTGTGAGAAGAGTTTCTCAGAACCCAGACTCAGAAACTTGGAAAGATTGCATATCATGTTGCATAACACATGCAGCTTGATCATCCCTTTGATAAGTCCTCGCGCATGGCCGGAACAGACTGGCCGCAAAGACTTCCGGCACGTCACCCCAATCTTGCAATACGTTCCCCAGAGGCGACCAGCATTGCAAGGCTGGCCGCCTTCAGGGAGTCTGAAGTAAAGCTGTTCTTCAGCAACGTGAAGATCCTGATGGATAAGCACAGTTGTACTCCATCCAGGATCTATAATGTCGATGAGAGAACCAGTCCGACTATGATGCCTGCACAGAGAGTCACCGCGGGAAAAGGTATGCGGCAAGTCTGGGTCTTCAAGAGCACTGAGAAGAGCCAAAGTACTACAGCCGTGTGCTGTTGCAATGCAGCTGGCTCTTTTGTGCCCCCGCAATTTATCTTTGCTCGAAAGAGGTGTCCCCCGCAGAGTCCTTCCAGCGGGGCACACCCCCTGACACCATCTATGCAGCTACTGGAAATGGATGGGCCATCTGCGAGACCTTCGCAGAATGACTGAGGCACTTTTCGAAGGAAAGTAGGTCATCCATTGAGAACAGAGCGCTCTTAATCCTTGACAGCTACGAAAGTCATGTGTCCATGGAGGCCATGAATGTCTGTGAGGACCACGGGGTCAGCATACTAACAGTACTTCCGCTCACATCGCACAAGACCCAGACCCTAGACTTCTTGGTGTACGGTCCACTAAACACCTGGTACAGGGAGGAAGTGCGCATTTTCTCGAAGAAGAAACCAGGCCAAAGAATAACCTTACACGACGTGGGCGCACTTTTTGGCAAAGCTTGCCTGCAGAGCAAGCCGTCAACGGTTTCAGAGCAGCAGATATCGTTACAATGAACCCGGAGGTATTCCTTCCAGAAGACTTCGTCGCGGCTTCACATGTCCTGACGAATCGAGCTCTGCCAATGGACACCTCCGGGTTCACGAGGTTCCCGAGGTCACTATGACACTTTGAACGTCACCGATAAGTTCGGCGTGCCGGGCGCAGAATATGTTTCTATCGAAGGTGAAGATGCCCGTGATGCTGGAGAAGTAGCTAGCAGACACTCTGGCCAGCCGACCGTGGAAGCAGCAGGCGGAAGGCCCGGCCAGCCAATCGTGAAAGCTGCAGCGGACGCTCCGGCTGGCATGCTGGCGGCGTTGATGATGTGTCGGAGGTTGGCGATGAGAGCAGCTATGATGTCGCCCCAGCAGGCGAAGATGATGACGATCATGAGAAAGGAGTGATAGAGCAAGAAGATGAAGCGATAGTTGCTACGATAACCCAGATGCTTTTGGACCAATGCGGAGTGAGGAAAAACGACAGTGGGAAGCGCAGGTTGTCAGATATCCTGAAACTGCCAGTTTCGTCCCCAAAGGAGATTAGGCGAAGGGTGAAATGTCAGATGTCCGCGGCATTTACCAGTTCACCTTCGAAGCGGAAGCTCGAAGAAAAGCAGAACAAGTCCAAGACGAAACCAGCCAAGAGGTAATTCAAGCACGGAAAAGAACGAAGAAATTCGGACGGAAAAGTCAGAGCGGGGAGGAATCTGAAAACAGTGACTCCTGCATTTTCTGTGAAGAAGGCGTCATTGGAAAAAAAATAAGCAAGGGTTACAGTGTATGCATTGCTGAAAATGGTGCCTTGTTCACGGGGAATCTCAAGCACGGGCCTTGTCTCTGACTTCTCCCGGTGGAAAGGCAGGTGTCATGCTGGTTCCTCCATAGATTGGTCCTCGTCGGTTCGGATACACAGAATCACGCGGAGCTCGCTCGATTCTAGGTGAGTTTTTGGCATAGAAAAAGCCCGAGATCACAGATAACTAGACGTTTTCTGTGTTGGGCATCGTAGATGCCTACCTTACATCAATGGAATACATGCATTTTTAATCATATGTTTCTCTGTGATGCGTAAATACGACACTAAGCATGATATGTGATGTGTTGTTAAATGTCTACACCACAAGGACACAAACGAGCAATAAGCCAGGCTGCAAATCAAGGAATGGCCTGCACCCACATAATCATGTTATGTTTTTCTCTGGTGGGTAGATTTTCATTTGAATGATCCCAAATAAAACACATTCGCTTATTGTTGTGCCTAAGCTATAACTGGAATGCAAAAACACGGTATGGTGCAGGGGCGTCGATTTCTGTAAATGATTGGGGGGCCGAGCCGAGCCTAACCTCCCCCCAAATTTGGGTTTATCAACGGATTTAGCCCAATTTATTTTGATCAACGGAAATTTATTTGTTTTTTTTTTTGCCATTTATCAAATGAAGAATTGTGCTTTTAGATAGATTGCTTTTGACTTTGTTCTTTACTTTCTGCCTATTTCTTATTGTATGTATGTATATATATATATATATATATATATATATATATATATATATATATGTATGCATATATATATACACATATATATGTATATTGCAGGCGTTTTTTGCTGCTATTACTCATTTCCCTTTAAAACCCGCAGAAAATATTTGGGCCCAAAGCAACATTGGGTGGGCCAGGGCCCTCTCAAAAGAATACTTTTCGACACCCCTGGTACTGTGTTTTCATGAGACAATGAAATGTGAATTTAGTTACCTATACGTTATAACTCCTCTAATTTACTCTTTATCAAATTATGCACTCACTTCGGTGCAAACATGTTTGCCTACCTACCGCCTTTCGCCTTGAGTGAACATCCATTCATCAGTTTAACTGCGCCACTGGGTTGCATTTGAATGCCGACTGCGCCATCTCTGGGCGCAATTAACAACGAATTTCGACACTTGTGCCCTTTTGAGGGTTTACAAAAATGCACTGACAAGAACAGGTAGCACGTTTCTAAAGAATTTTTCGACTGCAGTAAAGCAGCGTAGTATTTCTTCTATCGTTTGAAAAGCAAACGTTGTTTCTGGTACTCATGGCTGACTCACAAATCGCGTTTTTGCTTAAGGGCGTGCAATTCATCCTCTTTCTCCAAGAATGGATCTTTGGCTTGAACTGGGCCAAGACCGGTGACGTTACCCGGGTCTCAGGCAGACTAATGTATTTCATCTCCAAGGTTTTTTCCTATGTTTATGTCACCTCACAAAAGCACTGAAAACTGTAACACTCATGCACATCATAAGGTTCATCTTTGATTTATCCGATGTCTCTGGCAGGGACGTAGCCAAGGGGGGTCCATGAAAGCCATGCCCCCGAGCCAAGCAGTCTACACTAGATACATGGGGATTTCGCATGAATACGTAATAGTGATCATATATATGTTGCAAAACCATTTTGTATTTTCCTGTACACTAGATATGAGATAAACTGGCTAAAACTGATGCCTTTTCTTGTAAATTTCGTCATATGCCTGTGGCATATGACGAAATTTGACATTTGCCCCCCCCCCCTGAGGAAAATCCTGGCAACGTGCCTGGTCTCTGGCCCCACTTATGAGACGTTACGTACAAGGGCGTTTGGTCAGAATTTCGCCGAAGAGGGGCCAAAGCAAACTCGACGCCCTTAAAACCTCAAAACCGAAACCCTTCAGATTCGGTCGCTTTATTTTCGAGTCCCGGAATTTTTTATCATTTCCAGTTTTGGTGCTTAAGGAAACATCAAATTTTCAATCGCAAGGAGGGCCACGGCCTGCTTACCCCCTTGGCAACACCCCTGCTTACATGTATGAGCGCAGTCTCGATTCATTACAAATGCCACTTTTCCGAGTTTGGATGAATATGATAATCGAACATAGTCGTACTGAACAAACGTCATTGTCGACATCAGCTCACAAGCCAGTCAGATCCAAGAGTCTTGCCATGTGACCAATCTGCACCAATCAGATAGCGGAGGCTCGTTTGCCCATCTAGAGATGGGCCAAATAAAGTGAGCAATCAGTCGTCTTCCCAAACTGGATTTCAAATACACGTAAAATAAATATACGTAAGCCGAAAATTCTACCTTTCACTCGGAGAAAAACTCCAGTAAGTTTTAAAATGAGATAAATGAAATTGTACAACCCGATTTTTGTATGATATCATGCCATTGCTTAAAATTTAGATGCTCAGCAGTAATCAATTTCAACATAATTGATAATGTGAAGAGTTTGTTAAGATAGCAGCCGCACAAAATTTTATAATAGCTTTAAGTATAATATGGTTAGAAACCCCGAAAAGTTTGTGGAATATTAACATTTGCCTTCATTCATTTTTCACCCTCTTCTCATTTGGTCAAAAACGAGACTCTAGAATTGAAAATTAAAAAGGTGCTGACAAATTTATTGCAAAACTCAAGGTAGTATATTTCGCATTTCTTGATAAACTTGAAACCTATGCCAAAATGTCCTTTCCTTCCAGAAGAATCCGCATCAGCCGAGAGCACCGAATACCAAATATATCCATTAGTAAGAGGAGAAAGTAGTTAGATCTCCATCACTATTACTGTTAGCAGGGTCGCCATTTTGAATAGATCTGACGCTGGCTTTCAGTTGTGTTTATTTGATGCTTCTGTGCTGTTTTCACGAACTGAAGTGAAAATTGTGAGTGCGAGGAGTGCGATTGTGACACCAGTGCTGCCTGCGGTAATTTTGCGTACACCTCCTAGTGCTTGGCCTATCTGGTTGACATTGGAGAATCTGACCTGGTTTCTGCGCCCTTAAAACGCGCCGCGGGTTTGTCAACAAAAGCCGACCGCATGACTTATGAAGTAATGGTGCACGGTCAACCCTGACGTTTACGGCAGAGGTGAGCATGGCAGTTTACGCCATTTTTAGCTATTTTTGTACGATATGCTGGTTACATTTGCAGATGACGATTGATGGTGTATGTTTTGCCTTCTGTATAGATAGGACACTGACAATTTTTTGATATTTCGTCACCTTTAATCAGGGTGGTGCTTTTAGAAAAATTTTGTTAATTTCAGATGATAGGAATGATTGAGGTTGAACTGGCATTTAGTGCTGGTATTCAGTTTCTTTGAATAAAGAAAATGGAGATACTCATTTTTTTAGATGATGATAATCTGCTGCATTCATGATCACTCTACTTGAGCATGGTCTAAGGTCATCCATCATAACCTGTTGCAGGATAACAAAGAGCAAGGTAGTACTTTTAGTATGAATTGTGTTTTGGGATGCAGAATGATGTCTGAAATGTTGTCATTGGTTGATTTATGGAGCCTGGAAGGGTCTTCAACTGCATTTAATTGTAGAAAAAGATGTGTACTGCATACTAAGTACCAAGCGAATGAGGTCCAGTGCATGATGAAGATCAATTTAAGTTCATGTTTGTGTAGGCACTTAATCAGATCACTGTAAATATTGTATTGTAATGCATTTATTGTATGTTGTATAGGTAATCCTTTAGAAGCGCGCACCATAAACCAAGCACACTGGATGACACATATACGGCGCGCGTGGCAAGAAGGAGACGTCAGCTGTTGCAAGAAACAACAACACTATGCACTGGAGCTCCAGGGTCGTGGATCACCTACTATTCGCTAACCTAACCTAACCTAACCTAACCTAACCTAACCTAACCTTACCTAACCTAACCTAACCTACTGTGTAAAACAAGAGTGAATAGTAGGTGATCTACGACCTGGAGCTCCAGTGCATAATGTTGTTGTTTCTTGCAACAGCCGACGTCTCCTTTTGCCACGCGCGCCGTATATGTGTCAGCCAGTGTGCTTGGTTTATGGCGTGCGCTTCTAAAGGATTGCCTGTTGTATATATATATATATATATATATATATATATATATATATATATATATTGTACTGCATTTTGTACTCTGTGCCAGTTCTTACATTGAGCCCAGCAATCACATCCTTTGCATTGTCATGCATGTGACAGTGTATCACTCTTGAGTAATTCATGCTTTGAATTCTGGTTTCTGATACTTATTTTCTCTCCTATTTTTGCTTGGTACAAACCATCCTCAACCACAGTGAATATGTCAAGGGTAAAAACATTGTCTTTGTTTTGTCTTCATTTTTATGTGAGGCAAGGAAATTATCTTCAGGGAAAAAGTTTATGAATTGCATAAATGGAAAGCATAGCTTCTAGTATTAAACACATTGGTTTATTCCATGGGCTCTAACCTATAAGATCCTATTCACCTTTTAATGCAGTGTTTCAGGAAGGATAAGGATGAAGTGTTCATAAAAGTAAGGATACAGTATGTCTTGTGTAAAATATGCGGTACATGAACTGTGTTGTGTTGAGTCCAGTATTGGGTGGGAACAGTCATAATTCAACCCTTTTGCATTAAATTTACAAGTGCGCTTTTTCATCCACAACCCATAATCATCATATTAAATGTTATTTGTAAGTGAAAACAGAGTGATGTTTTGGCATGCTGAGGATTGTCAGAAACATAACCATTACAGATAACAGATCCCTTGGTTTTACCAAACACAAAAGGTTGACAGCTCTTCCAGCCCATGTTTAGTTCTGTTAGATGTGTTATATGTTATTGGTCTTGATGTTATGGTATTTCACATGTCTTGAACATTTGTTCCACAAAAATGCAGAAGGGTGTGACATACAGTTTCAAGATCAAAATTACTTTTTATATGCTTTTGCTGTTCCTTTGTCTCAGTTTTAGATGAGATTGATGCACATTTTTGATGTCTGGAAAAATTGCACAGATTGGCTGGGGGAATTTTTGTTGTCATTGTGTATGACAACATAATTGTGTATGGCAACATTTATCCACCTTTTGCATTCTGCAAAAAGTGGATGAATGGGGTGTAGTCTGCATAATTGGGGTGATTTAAGTTGCATCATCTATCTTTAAGACCACCAACATATTGCTGCTTTGACTCCATGGATGTCTGCCTTTACCTGTGGCAGTCCATGTACTTTGTATTGACAAGGCAGGTACATGCTGGACAAGTTCTGCATGTTTAATGCCTTGAGGTAAAAGTGTTATGAAGCAATGACAGGCATATGAAACTGCAGAACTTATCTTGGTTTGTATGGTAGTAGATGTTTCCAATAAGAGTACTGGCTGCTTATGATAGAAGTGTATACAGAGAAAACCTGAACAGTACTGAGTTTAATTGTAGCTTCTGAACTGTTTGATGTATGCATGGGGATGTATGTCTCGATCCTTACCTGTCAGGAGGCCTGAGAGGCCCATTTTGAGGTTTTTGTCCCTGAGGTTTCTTGTGTTTGAGGTATCATCCTGAAGTCCTAGCTTCGAAGGAGTTTAGGATATGTTCACAGTATGTCCACTTTTTCAGCCATTTGTTAGCATGTTTTGTGTGGCAGTTTTTGGGACATGACCTTTTGCCAAGATCATATCATTGTAGTTTCCAAAAGCTCTGAATGACTTGATACAAATGCCTTTCTTCATTATGTAAAAAAAAAATGAAGCCAACTTTTTCCAGGACAGGTCAGGCAGCAGGGTTGGGAAATTTCAGTCAGCACTTGGATTAAACTGTGGTTTAAACTGGCTCGTCTTAGTTGATGTAAGTCACATGGTTTAAACCAGACAACACAGTTTATTTTCAGCCACTTATGTCTTCTTGTTGCAAAATAGTAAAATTAGCTATTAATTTTAGGTGTCCCACTGCTTTTGGAACTGGCTGATGAAGACCAAAACTATCATCTTCAAAACTGAGGCCTAACACTACATCAGTTACAATCTCAACTTAAACACCGATGACACACAGTCAACCAGAAATGCTGAGATGGGATGTGTGGGAATGCAGTCATTCTTCAAAATATAATGCTCATTGTGGGAGATAAGTGGACCAATGAATCAGATTTCTGGTCTTGTTGGATGCTGGGAAGTATTTAAATTCTCAATGGACTGGGAATTTCACTATGAACTGACATTCATCTTCTGCCTTGAAAAAAGGACAGAGTGCTTAAAACAAGATGGCTTAGGTGGGTAGGTGGGATGTATGATACCAACAGCTTAAACCATAACAGCTATGACTCATTGAGATGAATAGTTTGAACCAAACATCCAAAAGGCAAAATGTGCTAGATTAGCAGCTCCTCCAGAATGGCAGGCTTCTACCTACCACTAGTTCATACACCTGCCTACATTTGTGGCTACCTACCTGAGCTGTGCAGTACTGCACCTATCACCACCTATCACAGCATGTAGTTTTGGTTTCAGACTGTTTTGTGTGCCATGATACCTTGTTTGTTGCAAGGTTGGAATATTTGTTTGTTTCATTGCTGCCACATTGCTGACACACTGCAACACATTGCAGTAAAAAAGACTGCACCAAAAAAATAAATAAAGGGATGTTCATAGGGGCAGTGTTTAACTTATTGTATTGACTAAAATTGTCTCATGCTTAAATAACTGCCTCCCCTCAGACCTTATACAGGTTGTGAATGGCTAACCAGCCAATAAATACCCTGTCAGAAACTTTTTAGGGGGTGTTTTTTCAGAGGGCTGATTTAAGCCTGCCCTTGTTCATTTAAGCTAGTTTAAACTGGCTTAAATCAATAAAAACTGGTGGTTGGCATAATTAATTTAGGCCAGCTTTTTACCAAGGCTGTCAGACATTATGTCAAAAAACATGCAGCCATGATCTTCATGGTCTGCAGCATGTACAGCATTCTTGCATGTCCTTTGTATGTTATCAAAAATTGTTAAATATTGGATTTGCAATAGCACAGCAGTATGCAACATAACATTCATAATGAAAGAAAACTTTTCCCAACATTACACCAACTTCCCAAAGTGTATAACATGAAGTGTGATACAACACACACTTCTGGAGGTTCATGTGAGGGCCAGGATGGAACATGACAGGTAGTATTAGTATTTACAAATAATATCATTAGAAATTGCAATTATGAGATGTGTTCAGAATGTTGCAAGCAGGTGTGATGGGGGCTAAAGCACCCCTTTTAGGATTCAGTTTTGCATTCTTAGGAGATACAGAGACAAGGCATTTTTGAAAGCATAGGACACAAACTCCAAAAATAATTCATTTTGGTAATTGGTCAAGTTTGTCTGTTAGAGGCCACATAAATTTAATGTTGCATAGCTGTAATTATCATGATGAAGGCACAGTTCCCACACTTCCCTACCACCATCCATTTTCAAGAAGGTAGGGGAGCCCAAAGGCACCTCTGCCCTCAGAGGGGTACCATTGATGCTCACCAGGCAAGGGTTAAGATGATGCTCATGCTCTGTTGTATAGTGTTCTGCTTTGCTAAAAACTTTGTTGGCTTCCTTTGAAAGCAGTCTTATGTTGTAATGTTCATACTTTTGAAGACATGCCAGTGCTAGGCTCAAAACCATTAGGTTGCATCCATTGTGTGGTTGGAGGTGGTAGGTTGGTTTATTATGTCTGTTTCTGTGCTGACGTCCAAAAAAGTTGAAAGGAGGTTAGAGGAGATTTGATAGAGCACCAGATACGCGCTCTCGGGAACGGTCGGATTAGTGAATGAGTAATAAGCTGTTTGCTCTGTTATGACGTGCCATAGTGAGTTCGGATCAGGGTTGGAAATTGGGTTCTTGTTCTTGGTGTCAGAGTATATTTTTTGTTTTGGAGTACAACATTTTGCAAAGAATAATACCAGTTTAAGCTGGCATTCTTGGTCTGAATCAGCTATGGCATCATACCTGTCTCTCACTAAATGGAGATGGTCGTTTACATGCAGAGTTAAACATTAGTCACCATGGTTATAATGTTGCATTTGATGGAGGTGTAAAATCGAACTTTTGGAATATAAAATGTTTCTGGAACACCTATTTTCTGGTGTTCTTCAGCACCAAAACACATCAGCTATTCCAACCATGGTTCAGATTCAGTGAAGCAAGCTTCATGTGCATTGTCAGCCTAAAAATGTATGAGAAATAGTGTCAGATAAATTAATTGTGTGCTGCCATGTCAACTGCTGAGCGTTCTTGAAATGCATCTCAAAATCCAAGCTTCATTTTGGAGGAGGTTAGAGTTTTGTGGCACTTTGGGGTGAGTTTAGATGAGCTTGGAGGAGGTTAGAAAGGCCACGAGAGTGATCAGATGAGTTTAGATGAGCTTTAAGGAGGTTGCATGTGCCACAGGAACAGACCCTATGTTACTGTGTGCAGATGGTGACTGCAGTGATGATTACTGATGTCATGTGCCACTGACATTCAGACTTGAAGTATGCAGAGAGAGGGACAGAGACAAAAATGGCAGTGTATGCCTTGTTGAGACTGATAAGTCGGTTAGCAGATGTGTATGTTATGTACGTGGTTGGAAAAGGTGTTGTTTTTGGGTGTTGGAGAACACCAAAAAATCTGTGTGTGCTCCAGGCAGCATTTTATATTCGAAAATGTGATTTTGTGCCTCGTCAGAAAACTGCATTACAACCATGTTGACAAATTTCCAACTCTGTAAGCAAATCTTGCTGTCGTTATTCAGTAAGCAGGTATGATGTCATAACTGAATTAGACCAAGAATGTTAATTTAAACCAGTATTACTCTGCAATTTTTTCACTCCAAAACAAAAGTTATACTTTGACACCAAGAACAAAAAGCAACTCCAATCAAAAAGCATTTCCAATCCTGATTGTGTGCAGTGTTGGGGATGGTATGTACAGTTAAGCTGGCCGTTCACTTGTACCATTCGGCGCATAACAGAATGGAGTTCGAAATTTGGTTGTTGTTTTTGGTTTCAGAGGATGATGTTTGTTTTGGGTACAGAATTTACCCAAGAGTAATGCTGGTTTAAGGTGGCATTCTTAGTGTAATACAATTATGGTATCATCCCTGCTTCTTTCTGAATGGAGACAGGGTCATTTGCCTCCAGAGCCAGAAGTTTGTCAACATGACTAAATGTAGATTTTTGATGGAGGTGCTTTTGTAGTATAATATGTTTTTGGGGCACGTATTTTCTGGTGTTCATACTATTCAACACGAAAATAAAATAAAGACACCTTTTCCAACCTTGTACTAATCACCGAACAACGGAAATTTCGCGCCGAAATCTCAGACGCCTTCCAATGGTGCTTTTGACGCGCTGAAAGGATTTTCCTTGCACTTTATAAAGCAATGCAACAAAACAAACAGTTACTTTTTTAATGGATTAGCACTAGATTAAACAAAGATAAACATGAAGAAATCCAACATACCACGTAGATGTAAACAGTCCTTGTTTAGCTTGCGCTGAAAGATTGTATTTGATTGTCCAAGAACGGAACTCAGCATCGTCCTAGCCCGGACCAGAATGCTTGTGAAGGATGAGAGGCTCATAATGAGGAAGCACCAGACTTGGGTGGCATAGGTTCTCTGACTCTGAGCTGACTCGCATCAAACAAGCTTGCGTCGCAACAGCTGTTTGCCACCGAACGGCCGAAAAATTGAACTTTTTCGACCGTTCGGTTCGGTTCCGAACAGTTTGACTCGCCGACTGGCGTACTCAGTCGTTCGGCGTCAGCGGACAAGCATTTCTTCATTGGCCCCATTTTAAATTCTTTCACTTGGCCAGTCAGTTATGTGCCAAATGGTGTCATTGGATGGCCAGCTTTGAGCAGCTATTAGGTATGATGAATAGAGAGAAAATGGTGATTCTCTGTGACGTGAGCAGGTGTCTGTTTCAGAGTTGTAAGACTGGGTGTGAAAAAAACGTGAAGAGAAAATATAGCTATTGTTAGTCTCATCATGATCTCCTTCAAGCAAGGAAAGTCTGAAAATAAGGAAAACTGCATTCATGGCATGTGGTACAGGTGAAGGTAAAATAAAAAGGATTGAAGCATTGGCACTGGTTTTCATTGCTGCTGTGTCACATTGAAACATAATTTTTGTGGTTTCATCGTCCCAACATTTTTCATTTCATGGTGCCAGTAAAAGTACTCGGAATCATAGAATGTGAGACATGCGTTTGAAATTGCCTAACATTTTGAGGTATTTTATTGTTAAAAGTAGTTCACAAATATTTCTTTCTGATCGCCAAAGGAATCTTCACACTGTTTTGCAGTACAAGACACTGCGTTTTCCACTAGCTACGTACAAATGGCCTTTTGCCAAACGTTTCGTACATGTCCTCCAGTCATTGTGACGTGGTATGCGGAAAAATTCTCATCGCATTTGAAATTGTCATAATTATTCTTAAAAACTATGATGTTCTGTCCAGCCTGTTCTGCCTGGTCTGCCCATCCAGCCAGTGCTCATTCATCTTTACGCTGCAAAAGGTCTCTGCTTTAAATGTAATAAATAGTATGGTTTTCCATTGCAAATGAAATGGGAAATAGGATATGATCGAATTTGCAGACCCTACTGAATAGGCACCCAGGAAGAAGAATGGAATTGTAAAATTAAGATGTTATCAGCCAGTTGCTTGTCAGAATCCTTTTTGGGGCTAGGTTTTGCGAAATTTATGGATTTTGGGATTTGTTCATGGTAACTGACAATGCAGGTCAGATGTAAAACAATACAATGAGTGAGTACTGGAATGTGATGATTCTGACAAAACCACTGATAAGTCGTAATTTCTGTGGTTGTTGGTGAGTCCAGTAATGGACATGGATCTTCACCAGAATCCATGAAAAAGTACTGTGAAGAAAGATGTAAAAGTTGTAAAAGATGTAAAAAGATGTGCCATCTTTAAAATGCAGATGGCGTTGCATCATATGCAATGCTTAACAAATATGGCAACCGGGCAGATATCATTTAAAGTACAGAATTGCTGGAGATCCCATGGATGAGGCCTTCAAGAGGCTAGGCCACCTCTTCATAGAAAGTTAAGCACAATGCATTCGGGCTTTTTGCAGGAATTTTAACATGAGGCCTCTATCAGTGACTTCAGAGAAATGTCTGAAATCCTGTTCATACCCCTCAATTATTTTCAGAAGTCGCTGTGCATAAAAGTTGACTTGCTACCCATTTCCAAGGCCCCATTGTCACTTCTTAAGGTTTTATATTTATCTGAAGCTTTGTAGAGATTTGTAACTCGTCTGTTATAAGTTGGTGTTTGTGCTGTCTGTCCCAGGGCAAGAAATGAATGCCAGGATAAAGTGATTTCACCTTGTTAGCCAGATCGGCAGATGACCAGTAACATTAAGAACGTAGTAGCTCTACTGAGCTAACAGCCTTACACCCTAGATCTGTGAAAGGTTCAATACAAATTTGGTACAACACAGAATCGGATCACAAGTCTTGTTGCTGGTTTGTTTTTGTTGTCACCAGAAGTGGCAGAGGATGTGAGGGCATGGACGGGTTTTCACGAAGTAAAACTATTTGAGAGGTATGGGGCATGTCAGGTGTTGTGTTATCAAATTAGTTGTATTGCAGTTCATGGTGCATGCGATGTGGTTGATCAGAGAACAATAATAAACTTGTAGTATTTACCCACGATGCGGCAATACACGTAACGCGGTCATGGGCGTGTGACGGAATGTGAAAAATAATGCATGTGAAAATTTAACAAAGTCGCGGTGGTGTCCAGAGTGACAAACTGCATCAGCTTCAGTCAAAGATAACACTGTAGCTCAGTGTACTGTTTGCTGCTTTAAAGATTGTTTTCTGAACTGAGATTTAAATCTCGCTGGAAAGGAATGTAGATTGGTGGGGCCAGAGCCATTTTTGGCTGCCATTGCCATAGGTCTGTTAAGAGTCTGTTGTCACAGTTGGAAGGGTGTATTGTACAGGTACATGTACTATACAATACATGGACAGTATTGAATGTACTGGCTTATTTGACTTTTGGGCTAATACACGGACGTGACGGATTAACATGTTCTTGTTGTAGTATTGTTCTGAAAAATGTAAAATGTTGGCCTGTTTAAATGCTATATAAGGGGTACCAGAAATTTGCCAGGAATGTTGTCAAAATGAGTTGCAGGTATTAGTTGGAGCAAGGATTTCACAAAATGTGGTGATAGGTGTATCCTGTAGATTGCTACACAAAAGATCAGATTGTTGTATTACTTTTTCAGGGCATGCGTAAATAAAAAAGAAAATGGGAACATTAAGATAGTTGAAAATCTTTAACTGATATACTATGGATATCTTGTACAGCTTCAGAGAATGCTTATAAATAATTAACTCAGAGGATGCCTTTAAATAATTAACTTACAGAATGCTTACATATTTATTTCCCATTCAACAGCTAGTTCATAGTTGATAAGTTCATTCTGGTAAGTTCATTCATAAGTTTATTGTGAACTTACCAGACCTCACCAGAGCTTGTCAGAGCCAAAATCTTTTCAGCAGGCATCAAATGAACTATTAGCTTGCCTTTTTGTCTCGTGGCAACACAAACTGCATTATAGTTTGTATTTGTACTTTGTAAGGTTCACCTTGGTGTTGTTGTAGTCAGGTCATTTTTCATTCAAATCACCTGTTCCATTTCATTAGCCACTCTGGTAACATTTTGTGATTTCACCGTAATTATTGGTGTTTGCTGTTTGTAATTTTAAGCACTTGATCAGGATTTAAGACAAAAGCTGTTAAGCTGCATGCTTGAAAATATTCTGCATATTCATTGTAGCTGGTGGCATGCAGTGTCAGAGTGTTTCATTCTTTTTTTCCTTTTTCGTAAGGTTTAGGTATATCAAAGATTGTATTCTTGCCATGCAGTGAGTAGCAAATAGCATAAATCATGTGCTTATGTGTTATATTTTGTCAGTGGTAGGGAATAATAGTTGGAATGCACAATTCTGCTTGACGTGGTAGAAGTATAGGTACTGCCATAAGATATTTATCAAATTTTGTTATATGTGTGACATTGTGTTATAGTCCTTACATGGCTGAAGTTGACTGGACTTTTTAATCATAAAAACAGCCACTGACTATAGATGCTTTGATTCAGTCCCTGTTCAGATTAGTACCACTGTTTACCTTGCAGCAAACAGTTTATAAAAGCCCCTAGTTTACAAAACCATAGGACCATCAGGTGGGATGCCTTCTGGATCCCTCCCCGCAGTATCCCTCCTGCCTCCTTGGCATTCAACAGCAGTCGCCCTACATTTAGGAATGAAGTCTGGTTTCAATCTGTGCCATCGCTGCAAACTTCTTGCATTTGAATATTCTATCTGGATATTAGAATTTATCATCCAAATATTGAGCGTAGAATTTGTATGTTGTTTGTCTTCGAACTTGCGCCGTGATTCTGGGGCCATGATTCAGGGGACCATTTTGTACTGAACACTTCACAGGTCGAGGGCATAGGGTTAGCCAGCTCTGTAGACTTGTTGTTTTCTCAGAGTTATTGAGTATTTGCTGACCTGGCTAACTAGGTGAAGTCGTTTTATGAGAAACGTACGCACTTGGGACATATAACAGAATAGATGAAGTATATGCAAAGTCTACGGTAAACATACAACCCTCAGCTTCGAAAAGTCGCATTCCTTTTGACTAGTTCATGGCCATGCACATTTCTGTGATGGTCCATTAAGCATTCAGTACAAAATGGGTCCATCGTGGAATCAGAGCACAGATCTGATAGTCATCTTGAGATTACTACCTCTCCACCATCATGATGGTGTCCCACTGACAGTTTGCTGTTTTTGGGGACCTATGTATCATTAGTTTGTTATGTGCATAAAGATAGGCCCGGTCATTTGCTGAAACCACCGTGTTCTTAGTAGTCCAACATATATCATGTATAAGGAACAGGTGGAACATTTTGGGTCCCTTGAAATATCCAACAAAATTTACAGGACTTACTCGAAGCAAAAAAGCAAACAAATTGGTTTGAAAGGTCCTTGAAGCTGGGGAGAATCATGGTGGTATGCACCTTAGAAGTTTGAATCCGAAAGACAAGCTGCGTAAAAGGAGAACTTACAAGACTTTAATGTTATATATGTGAATGGTAGTAATAGGATGTACTCCTCAGTGATACAAAACCAAACATCGTACATGTTGCTCACACCACGACGAGCTCAGTGGTAGTGTTCATTGCAGATTTCAGACCGTTAAAATTTTGATTATTTCTGTTGTAAAGTTTGGCAGTTTTTCAGTTTCCTTTTAGTTCTGTTCTCATGAGACAAGATGCTCCTTTCATTTGCATGTTACAGCCCGTACGCCGAAGGCATTGAGAGGTCATTGGCATTCATCTTGTACCAATGTTGACTTGAACACAGCCCCTATCATATGTGCACGTGTACAGACACAATGATGGTTTAAAAAGTTCCTGTGAAAACTGGCATGGGCGTGTTGTGCCGTGAGTTAGTGTTCACATATTCTGGTTGTGCAGCAAAACCTGTGGGAAATGAATGGAAAGTGATATAACGTTTATTGTCATGTTTGGGTTTGTAATGCGCATTAATGTAATCGTTATTTCGTTCGATGGAGTGTACAAGAGTTATATTTTTTGCGTTATTTTCCATGTATTTCGAAATCTGTTGTGGTTTGGTCGTCGGCGGTATGAAGTATAAGACAGTCATTGATAAAAGCATTCTAAATACACCGACACATGAAAGGATGGAGGTCTGATCCCTGTGTGTTTTTGGACCGGTTTTATCAATGACCGTTTTTTACTTGGTATGACCGAAGAAGAAACTGTAGTAGGCCTTGAAATTTGCGGAAAATCACAAAAAAATGTGGCTTGTATGCTGTTGCAAACGAAATAACGATTGAATGGGACGCGCGTCCTTAGGATGCCTCGTGCCATGGCCGGCTGGCGGAGTCTGACGTCGCAGGTCTGTCCGCAGTGCGTCTCCTGTCATGGCCGGCTGGCGCGCCGACGAGCCAGAGTAGAGACTCGCCGTCCGAGCTGCCGCTGCCGACCCGCGCACACGCAAGATGAGTGACCACCTCGGCGACGGGCCGCCCAACAAGCGGCTCAAGTTCGGCGAGGGCTACGGCTCGGGCCTGGCCGACCCGACGGAGAACGGTGAGTGGCGTCGCCGTCGGCCGGGCCGGGCCGGGCCCTACCCGTCGGAGGCGGACGTCCGGCGACCAGGCCGTCCGGTTTGGTGGGATTCTGTGTTGTCTCACGCTGATGGCGGTTATTCCGCACCGTAGTGAAGTAGTGCAGGTCGACCGGCACGAGGTCGTGTCCGAGGCTTATAGTTGGTTCAGGCGTAATCACGTCTACCATTTTGACGTTGGAATAGGACATCGGATATTACGAGCAGTGTAGCATTGTACAAGTCTGGACACGTGTGACATGTAGTGTTGTAATGAACTTTGTCAGTAAAGACCAGTAACATCAAACCTGAGATGCCGTGCATGGTGATGATGAAGCTTTTGTAAGTAAACCCACTGGTTCTTATATCGCTGAATTTAAATTTGGGTGGCAGTCATATTGTCGTGCATTCTTGGTAGTTGTTTCATTGTGAGTCTATTGGCGCCAGCAAAGAACAGAATACCGTTTGTGTTGTGACATTCAGCACACATACTCAGGTGAAGGCCAGTGTCAGGTCATGGCAGCTCGGCATCGATTCAGGTCTTGGTATGCTAGTTGGAACGAAACAGTGAAACTCGATTAATCATTTTACAGCATCGTGTGAAACTTGAGCGTGATCAGATCACGTGACCAGATCGCAGTTAAAGGAGAGGAGGCATTCTAAGATTCCATTTTCAGTTCGGACTTAGTTCATTCCGATAAGGGGATTTACGCGGAAGGAGAGAGGATATTCCGAGATTCCTTGACATGGCTTATTCGATTAGGGCTCTGCCGCCCACCATCGGGAGGGCTTAAACGTAATCCTCATTTTATGAATGCTGGCCTGTGATGTATGTGTACGTGAGTGGGGTAAATTGTCAGGTACCTTTGCTGTGTGTTCATGTTCGCCTGTGAAATCGTTGTGTTGTGTTTCCGGCATTTATGTCGGGCGCCTGCGTGCCTTGTGCTGATGGTCGTGCCGGGCGAGTGGGGGCCGTCTGTGACGTGCGCTCCGCCTGCAGACATGGCGTTGTCGTTCGACCTGGAGTCGTCGCTGCCGGACGAACTGATCGGCGGCCTGGAGACCGCCGCCTCCAAGCTGCCCGGCCAGTACGGCTCGCCCGGCATCCCCAACGGCTCCGTCGATTCCTCGCAGATGCACTTGATGGTCAACAAGCAGATCGTCATGGCGTCTGGCGGCGGGCCCGTCAAGAGCGTGCACAACGCCATGCAGTCGCCGCCGAACGCTGTCGTGTCCAAGGGCTTGATCCCCATGACGCACCCGATGGACAGCTCCATTATGACGATGACGAGCATGCACAGCCGGCTCCCGAATTCGGTGGGCATGGTCATGTCCAACGCCAGCTCGATGCACCCGTCCAACGTCTCGATGCATACCAGCGTGGCCATCTCGTCCATGGGCAACGTGTTGTCGAACGCGCTGGCGGGCCAGCTGAACGCGATGAACAGCGCGTCGTCGGGTGGCGCCGTGCGCGCCGGCCTGTGGAGCGGCCGCCCGGTGGGCCAGCAGCTGGTGAACGGGCCCAGCGGCGCCGGCCAGCCGCCGGGCGCGCTCACCCGCACAGTGCCGGCCGCCGTCGGGCCGCGCAACCAGGCGCCGCCGATCCAGCAGCAGCAGCTGCTGCAGCGCCAGATGATACCGCAGACCAGCGGACACATGCAGGTCAGTGGTGCTGGCCGTCGCCGCTGCCGGGTCCGGTCCGCCTGGGCGCGACAGCTGGGCTGAGAGAGACCGGCTGGTGTGTCGATTGTGCGTGGCGTTTTTCTGCGTGACATGGGTCGTGGTGGCTTTGATGTTGAGCTGATGGCCATGCTGTGCTATTTTTGTCTGGTTTAATTATTGAGAAGAACGTTCATACGAACATAAAGATATCCAGAAATCCATCAAATTTCCCCTTAATTTTGATGCTGAGGAACAGAAACCATGCTGGGTTTTTTCCTCTTCATGTTAACTGTAACTGTCGGTTGAAAAAGCCGATTGTAGTTTGTAACCTGCTTCTGAATGACTGTTGTCAGAATTAGGGAATAATTTGGGCTGTTATATTTGCTTTTCCGAATGTTGTTTGTTGAAAAGAGGAATTTCAGGTTTAGGTGTTACGTGTTGTTTTATGTAATGCATCTGGTAAACCATTTGGCCTGTATATGCATATGTTCGCGATTTTTTGTTAACATACCTACGAAGTGGCGGTCATGCATATTAAGCAAGGAGACATGTCTATTCCTGATCTGTATACCTCTGTGAATGTCATTGTGTGTGGCCCTGACTAGCTTTGCTTTTGTCCCGGGCAGGGCATGGGCGCGCAACAGCTTCAGCAGCCGCCGCAGCAACAGCAGACGTTCAACTTTCCCGGCCAGCAGCGGCTGATGACGCCGGCCTCCTCGGTCAACAACGGCTCGCCGGCCGGCATGTTCGCCGGAGCGGGCGGCCCGGCGGCGGCGGCGGCGGCGCTGGCCGCTGCGGCCGCTGCCGCCGGCCCCCAGCGGTTCCAGGGCGCGGCCGGCGGCGTGGCGCCGGCGCAGCTGGCGGCGGCGCAGCAGCCGCCGGCCGCCGGCCGAGCGCCACCCTCCACTGGCGACCCGGAGAAGCGCAAGCTGATCCAGCAGCAGTTGGTGCTGCTGTTGCACGCCCACAAGTGTCAGCGGCGGGAGCAGACTGGCGGCGACCAGCCGGAGGTGAGCACATGGTATGGCTGCCGGTCTCCCGGTCAGTCTGGTGGCCTGCGCTGGCATTTGTCGTGTGTTGGTTGGCACGATTTTCGAGTAGTTGGCTTAACCCGCGCACGACCGTCGTTCCGTTTCGAACATCGGCGACGGGGGGGGCAGTTGGCCGCCCCCCTTGAACTCACGAACGATTGGTCGCACGATAAAAATAAGCATACCGTTGGAAAGTTTGTGACGAGTAGAGCTCGAAACTGGTCTCATTTTTAGTTTTAGATAATATGTAAGCAATTTACGCCCTATATATGTTTTCTCATAGCCGATTACATGAGACCGAGAAATGACGTAAATCTCAAGGGCTGTGACTTATAACGCATAGGTAAAGGCACCAGCGCACAAGTAAAGGTTCGCGGATGCCAATACACATCTAATTTCCCCAGATTTGTTCAATATATACGCCGAAACGTTGAGATGAAGACACGGCAATTCTCCCGCTCGCTGTCGGTGTGCGCCGCTGCCGTATGCGGTACCAAATTGACGGGAACTAATTTTAGCGTTCCTTTGTTTTCGCGAAAAAAGCCTATCTATGTATATTTTATTGATCTTAGTGATTCTTATGATGGTTTTTCATGCTTCAATTTCAGAAAAATTAATTAGTTACCAATCTACACAATTGACGGAGCTTTATTCGCGAGAGCCTGTTTATTTGCAAAATATGCAATTTTTCAAACTTTTTGAGGTTCCTGGTATTACTTACGTGTGTGCAAGCTAGTTCTGCCATTTTCTACCCATTCTGAGTAATTCATCGTCGATTTTGACGGTGGTACATTTTGGCTCACTGCAGCTATTCGTGACCTGACCTCAGGTCAATGGCTGTAAGTCGTTGATACTTTGCCCAGTGACGGTAACTAGATGTCTGCGTAACTCCACACTAAAAATGTTATGAAATATTCCGTTAATTTCCGAAAAAACGACGATATGTCTTAAAAACGGGCTTGACCTTAGGTCAATGACCTGGAAAATTCCGAAAAATCTAAGATAGCAGATTTGTTGCATCTCTCACGATCACTAATCCCTGAAAGTATTATTGAGATATCTTGTTTTACGAGAAAATTAGAGGCCGCTAAACTTTTTTTGACATAGGTCTGTTTGACCTGACTTAGATCAGGCATCTGACCTGACCTGAGGTCAAAATTTTGACACGAGATGTAAAATTGATGAAGCAAAAGGTACACGAAGTTTTGTGACTCTGTGTTTGTTCGTTCTCTTGCAATCCCAGAAAAAACCTCAGGGGGGGCAGTTAACTGCCCCTCCGAGTCGGGGATGGGTTAATTATGGATATAAAATGTTTGGTGTGTTTTCGTGTCAGCTGACTGCCCTCGTCAGACTGCGACAGTAAGATTACAATTGCTGTAGGGTGATATGTGGCGTACAGAAAACTTTATGACATTGGGCTTGTATTGTGGTGCAAGGACCTTGCTGGCATGGTCTGTAACTCCGTTTTTCGGCTTTTCAGTGCAAGCTGCCACACTGTCAGACGATGAAGGAAGTCCTGAACCACATGACGTCGTGCCAAGCGGGCAAGGCGTGCACGATGCCGCACTGCGCCTCGTCGCGCCAGATCATCACGCACTGGAAGAGCTGCCGTCGCACCGACTGCCCCGTTTGCCTGCCGCTCAAGCAGGCAGAGAACCGGCGCGGCCAGCAGCCACGGCCGCCGGGCGCGCCCGGCCCGGTGCCCAGCGCGGCGCCGTCGTCCGTGCCGCAGCAGCAGCCGTCGCCGCAGCAGTCGGCTGCCGGCCTGTACAGCTCGGCCGGCCTGGCCGCGCTCACCAACTCGGTCACAGGCGCCGGCGTCGGCGGCTTGGCCCAGCAGCAGCAGCAACAGCAACAGCAGCAGCAGCCGCCTCAGCAGCAGCAGCCGCAGCCGCCGCCACCGCAGCAGCAGCCGCAGCCGCCGCAGCCGGCCGGAGTGCAGCAGCTGTCTGGCCAGCTGAAACGGCCGCTGCACATGCCGTGCCCGCCGGCGGCGGCCGGCCTGGGGCCCGACCTGGGCGGTCCGCTGCCGGCCGGGGCCGCCGGCGCCGGCAGTAGCAGCACCAATGCGTACCTGCTCAACAGGAACGAGCTGCCCAGCTGGGCGTCCGATCTGAATCAGGACAGCGCCAACAGCGTGAGTACGCTCAGAAGGCCGCCGCGCTACGGAGATCTGTCTTATTTAGGACGTGTATTGGTTGATCCCGGTTTGTATTGTATGGATAGCTCGTATGTGAAGCATCTTGAGGGATGCCTTCCATGATTATGTGTCTTAGACCAGGCCGACATACGGAGGATGTTTGAGAGCTGTCCGCATTTCGCAGGCGCTATGCGGAAACGCGAAGTTCCGCAAGATGCTGGACCCGGTGACAGCGGCGCCCGTCACCGATACCAAGGAGTGGCACATGCAGGTCACCCCCGATCTCCGGACGCACCTTGTGCGAAAACTGTGAGTGGCCTCTGCTGACTTGGGGCTCGTGTGGGTGAGCGTCAGGCAGGCTGGTGATATGTGATCTATGGCTGAAGAAATACGTACAGCGTGTCCCCCCCCCGCCCCTCCCAAAGTGGCACTTCTCAATAACGGGCGTAGTTTTAAAGATAAGCACGCAATTTTTCACAATTATGCACATGCATGGCACGTGCCACGATGTATTTTTTTCCTCGAAACGTTCATTAGTGCCGAAGTTATGACTTGACCAAGTTGGGGCTCACAGTCGAGAAAAAGGTATTTTGTGTTGGAAAATACGCAACAACCAGATCACTCCGAAAGGAAAAATACGCAACTTTAAATCATTCGAAAAGACCAAAATCTTAAAAACAGCCAACATCGCCACTGTCGCGTCCCTTAGCCCCCGCTGCCAAGAGCTCGAGTTGTCCATTAAAGGCTTGTCTGACATTCTGATGAAGGGCTTGAAACTACACCCATACCATTTAGGTGTGTTCCATGAACTTGAACCCCAAAACAGAGAAACGGATGGCGGTTTGTCAGTGGTTGACTGACAAACTCTAGTAGGAACCAAACTTCCTTGACGGTCTCTAGTTCCCAGATGACGCACACGTTTTGCACATTTGTCATATCAATTCAAAGAACAGTGTACGCTGGGGATCGGACTTCACAGTAAACCATGCGATCCGAGCAGTCCCCGTCGTTCGTTGCGTGAAGGTTGTGAACGTTTTCGCCAGACGCCTTCGGATGTGTTTTGAGCCGCCGAGGCCAACATTTAGAGCATGTAATAAAACAGTCATAAAATCAGTACGAAACGTCTTATCGTTATGACAGTTGGTGGGCTAAACATGCAGAGCATTGCAAATGTTGTGCGAAAACGTTAAGTCAGCAGACAAAGAAGTTATTGCCAAAGTTAAGCGTCGCGTTTTTTTTTTTTGGGGGGGGGACGCCCTGTAGTTGATCCGAGTGGAAGAGAACAGTGAAAATGTTTATTTCAACCGTAGTGTGTAGTCTCTACAACTGCTACTGCATCAGTGAAGTGGAGCAGTCGGCTTGCGACGAGCTGGCGCTCCCTTTGGTACCGGAAAGGGACGCGCTTTTTGGCATGGTTTTCGCCGTGTGAAGGTGACCGTTGGATTTATCTACGCCTTCGCCTTTGACAGGGTGCAAGCCATCTTCCCCACGCCGGATCCGTCTGCGATCCACGATAAACGCATGAACAATTTGGTGGCCTACGCTAAGAAGGTGGAGGGTGATATGTACGAGATGGCCAACTCGCGCTCCCAATATTACCACCTGCTTGCCGAGAAGATCTACAAGATCCAGAAGGAGCTGGAGGAGAAGCGGCAGCGCCGCCAGGCAGCAGTGGGTGGCGGCGCTGCTGCCGGCGCCGTGCGGCCCACCGCTGTCTCTGCCGGCGCGCCCACCACCGTACGACTGGGCGTGACCCTCTCGGGACTGTTGCCTCAGCAGCAACAGCAGCAGCAACAGCAGGCTGGCCTGCGGCAGCCGTCCAACCTACTGAGTGGACATGTTCGGCTGCCGCTGCAGCAACCCCAGCAGCAGCAGCAGCATCAACAACAGCAGCAGCACCAACAGCAGCAGCAACTTCAACAGCAACAGCAGCAGCAGACGCTGCCCACAGCGAGCCAGGCAGTGTCGCTGGGCTTGCCGCCGTACAGCAGCCTCTCCACCACGGCCGGACACAATACCAGCATGAACACGCTGGCCCAGTTCGGCATGCAGCACGTGGCGACCAGCTCGGCCCCGCATCAGCAGCAGCAGCTGCCGCTGCAGCAGGCCGAGCCGCGGCTCGGCACGCCCGTCTACGTCCAGAAACAGTTCAACAACGGTCTGCCGGAGTCGTCTGTGGCCGGCCTGTCGCAGCAGCTGGGCGGCGGTGGCCCGCCGGCCGGCGTCACCTCGGCCGGCGGCAGCCAGACGGACCTGTTCAGCACGCAGATGAGGTCAACGCCTCTGTCGACGGCGCCCGTGATGGCCCCGCTCTCGACGACATCCACCATCAAGATGGAACAGGTATGTCACACGACTCTGGAACCGTGATGTCATCAACGTTTCACGTTGTGGTAGGTTTGAGGGATTGTCGCTGTGTCTCGCGTTTTCAGTGTGGTAAATGTACGTTAACGTTTAGTGTGTGACATTACATGGTGATCTCGACAATGGTGATGCGATTGTTTCTCGTCCGACACATGGGATGTGTTCTCGCATTTGCAGGAGAACTCCGCGTTCGACAATCTGCTGCGGGACGCCCACATGCAGCAGCAGCAACAGCAACAGCAGCAGCAACAGCAGCAATTACAGCAGCAGCAGCCGCAGTCGCAGCAACAGCAGCAGCAGCCGCAGCCGCAGCCGCAGCCGCAGCCGCAGCCGCAGCCACAGCAGTCGCCTCAGCAGCAGCAGCAGCTGCCTCTGTCGCAGCAGTCGACGCAGCCGCCGCCGCCGCCGCCGCCGCCTCCCATCTCGTCCGCGTCCATGTCGATAAAGTCTGAGCCGGCCGGAGACATGTCGGACGTGTCGGATGGCCAGATTGCGCCACCGCCGGCGCCGGCCGTCGTCAAGATGGAGACAACCGACATAAAACAGGAGACGCTGGACAAGCCGACGTGGCAGCGCTCGGCCGTCAAGTGCGAACTAGGTATGTGTCGGAAACTGCCAGCGCGTTGCTGGCGTGATAGTAGACGTCGTTTGTTCATGTGTTGTGCGCAGATGGCTCTTGGATGAGGTATGCTTGACGCTGGACATTCGGTTTAGGATCGGGGACGTTGAGACATTTTGCTGTTTTACTGTTAAAATAATCACGCCTCATGAAGGGTGCGCCGCATGAAGGATTTTTTATTCAGGCGTTATGTGCGATTATGATTTTTTGTGCGTGTGGTCGCAGCCGAGCCGATGTCTGTCAGAGAGGAGAGCAGGAGCCCCAGGAATGACTCGGCCTCTACGCCTGGCGATAGCAAGCCGTCCTCTTCTGGCGTGCCCACGCCCAAGACCGAAAGGAAGCACAAAGCTTGTAAGTAGATTGTCCGTCTTGAACTTGATCGCGTGGCGGCATCGATATCAAATTACTCAGCCTGTCGCAGTCGATAAACACTGCAAAACACCGCCCGTAGCGTTTATCCAGCACGCATCTGTCAGTTGTGTGTCGACCTGTGAGCGCCGCCGTGATGGTATTAAGAGTCGGACGCTGTTTTTTGTGTTAGCTGTCATGCAGCTCCGTGAGTGTATGAGGTCAAAGCGCAGCACATGAGCGGACCGTCTGCGTAGCCTGTAGAGGAAACGATGAGCCAGAGGGCCGGGGCTCAGCTGCCGGAGCGGGGCAGCAGAGGCGCGGTAACAGTGGTTGTGACCCGTGCCGTTTCAGTGTTCTCACCGGACGAGCTGCGCCACGCCCTGATGCCCACGCTGGAGAAGCTGTACCGCCAGGAGCCCGAGTCGATTCCGTTCCGCCAGCCGGTGGACGCCGGCGCGCTGGGCATCCCCGACTACTACGACATCATCCGCAACCCCATGGACCTTTCCACGATCAAACGCAAACTGGATACGGGCCAGTTCAAGGACCCCTGGGAATACGTCGAGGATGTTTGGCTCATGTTCGACAACGCCTGGATTTATAACCGCAAAACGTCCAAAGTGTACAAATTTTGTACAAAGGTATGAACCGCATGGCCTGATTTTCGATCTAACATATCCATGTGTTCTCTCGTGTGATCTTAAGTTTTGAATGGCATTGTCTGCTGGTAAAGACAGGTTTTCACTGATTGCTGTTTTCACGCACTTTCATAAGACGGCGCGAATTATATTTGCCATTAATTGCCGGTTTATTAATTGCAGGTGTGGGGGACTCAGCAGGTTGGTGACCGTTTTGTTGTGTGTGCCTGGCCGGTAGCTGTCGGAGATCTTCGAGCAGGAGATGGATCCAGTGATGCAGCAGTTGGGCTACTGCTGCGGCCGCAAGTACACGTTCCAGCCGCAGACGCTCTGCTGTTTCGGCCACTCTCTCTGCAGCATCCCGCGCGACGCCAAGTACTTCAGCTACCAGAACCGCATCACATACTGCGTCAAGTGCTTCAACGAGATCCCGGGCGACACGGTCAGCATCGGCGAGGACACTTCGCAGCAGTCGATGTAAGTGAAGCTGGCTGCCAGCTCTGCAGTCACTCCAAAAATGGGTTGTTGACTGGGCGTCCCAATGGTAATGGAATAACTTACGAGCAGCTCATACTCGCCGTTAGAATTGGTCGCCAGGTTTGCTGCCATAATCTAAGAAGTTTGATGATACGCAGGAACGCACACGCAGTCTGCTGTTCTTTGCTAGCTGTAGATTCAACTTAAAACAACTTAAAAGTTCGGCAAAAAAAAAGTCAGCTAGCCATTTTGCCATCCTGAATGGGTTCACAAAGTAAATATGCTTCTCCAGGGTAATCAAAAAGGACGCCTTTGTCGAGATGAAGAACGACAACTTCGAGATGGAAGCCATGGTTGAATGCACTGATTGCGGTCGTAAGCTGCACCAGATCTGTGTGCTTCATATGGATGCAATTTGGCCACAAGGGTAAGCAGCACAACATGTTTTCTTCATGGAATCGGCTTTTGCGGGATGGTTTGAAGGAGCAAAGTAGTCAGCAGTGTTTTATTTTGTTCATCAATTTCGCTACTAGATTTTGCATGAGGTATCCTATTTATTACTGTCAGAATAATGTTCAGCAAATCTCGTGGTCATTTGTAAAATAAATGTAGCACAGCTAGTCGCTTGTAATTGTTGCCTTATTATGGAATCACTGGTTGATATGGGAATGTTAGCCTTGTGCGTCGTGTTTATTGTCGCTGGCATCAGTCATTGCTGCTACCGAGGCGACACTTACCGAATTTGGTGGTTGCACTGATGATCTTGTTGCTGACATTTGTGTTAATCCCTTGCAGGTTCACGTGTGATAACTGCCTGAAGGCAAAAGGAACCAAGAGAAAGGAAAACAAGTTCAACGCCAAGCGGTTACCGGCGACCAAACTGGGCACGTATATCGAGAACCGGGTAAACAACTACCTGAAGAAGAAGGAGTCAGGTGCCGGCGAGGTGTTCATCAGGGTCGTCTCCAGCGGCGACAGGGTCTGCGAAGTGAAAGGAGGCATGAAGGCCAGGTAAACGGATCTTCATTTACGACCGCCTTCCGCCAATAGCGTGATTTTGGTTGGGGTCGACTAACTGATCGCATATCGGCGAGGCGTGGTTTTGGCGATGTGTTCCCAGTCTGGTTCACGTGTGAATGTACGCCACGTGTGGTCCTGGTGTATCACGTCCACGTCACAGCTCGGCTGCGTGTCTCGGTCAGCTGCCGTGTGCGTGTGACGTCATCAGTCGGAGTGCGGCCGGCTGTGGACCCGGTTCATTGGAACGCGTGTCTGCCAGCCGGAAGCATCACGCCGTGCCGCCCTGCCCCCAGGTACTGTGACAACAACGAGATGCCCTACAAGTTCCCGTACCGTGCCAAGGCGCTGTTCGCCTTCGAGGACATCGACGGCCACGACGTGTGCTTCTTCGGCATGCACGTGCAGGAGTACGGCTCGGACAGCCCGCAGCCGAACCGCCGCCGCGTGTACGTGGCCTACCTGGACTCGGTGCACTACTTCCGGCCGCGCCAGTTCCGCACGTCCGTCTACCACGAGATCCTGCTGGCCTACCTGGACTACGTCAAGCAGCTCGGGTGAGAGGGCACGCGTCCGCCGCTGCTAGTAAAGTCCGTTGTGAAATCCAGGACCATGCACAATCCATCTCAGCGGTCTTAGAAGGACGTTGCGTGGAAGAATTTCAGTACTGTCCAGTGGTCTTCGTTTTGTTTTAAACGCTGCGTGACAGCTTGAATCGTTACTTTAGTTGGAGTTACCCAGCCTTTTACCCGGCCTTTTCCGGGCGTTGACCGTATGATGCGACTTCAGGTACACGATGGCGCACATCTGGGCGTGTCCGCCCTGCGAGGGCGACGACTACATCTTCCATTGCCACCCGGCGGACCAGAAGATCCCCAAACCCAAACGGCTGCAGGAGTGGTACAAGAAGATGCTGGACAAGGGCATCATCGACCGCATCGTGATGGACTACAAGGACATCCTGAAGCAGGCGGTGGAGGACGGCGTGCAGTCGCCGGCCGAGCTGCCCTATTTCGAGGGGGACTTCTGGCCTGGTATTCTGGAGGAGAGCATCCGGGAGCTGGACCAGGAGGAGGAGGAGAAGCGGAAGCAGATGGAGGCGGAGGAGGCACGCGCCGCCGCCGCCGCCGAGCCGGAGGCCGAATGTCCGACCCCGGACGGCAAGAAGAAAGGCGCCATGAAGAAACAGAACAAGAAAAATACCAAATCCAAGTCAACCAGCAAGAACAAGTCGAAGAAGTCCAACCAGAGTGGCAGCGACCTGACTGCCAAGATTTTCGCCGTGATGGAGAAGCACAAGGAGGTGTTTTTCGTGGTGCGGCTGCACTCGGCACAGTCGGCGGCCAGTCTGCAACCGATACAGGACCCGGACCCGCACATCACGTGCGAGCTGATGGACGGCCGCGACAACTTCCTCAGCATGGCGCGCGAGAGGCATCTCGAGTTCTCGTCGCTCCGCCGCGCGCTGGCAGCCACCCAGCACATGCTGTACGAACTGCACAACCAGAACCAGGAGAATGTCGTCTACACGTGCAATAATTGCAAGAACAACATCGACACTCGTTACCACTGCACAGTCTGTGAGGTGAGTAAATGGCTTTGTTCAATTCACGCAGCACTGTCTTCATGTCGTGCATTGGTTGTGCGTCGTGCGTTCGTTTCCACCGAACGCCTGTTGTGTAAGGGTTGGAGAATGTTCAGTGATCTCTGGGGCCCCGGATTTACGGCAGTTACGGCCATATGCCTGCGTGGTTGAACTGCTAGGCTACCAGCGTCATAGATCGTGTCATAGCTCGTCATAGCTCCTCTGCTTATGCGTGTTCCGTGTCTGGTCGCGCGTCTGACGCCGCGATGCATCACGCTGCCGCCGCCGGCAGGACTACGACCTGTGCGTGTCGTGCTACGAGAAGGACCGCCACCCGCACCGGATGGAGAAGCTCGGATTCGACCTGGACGGCGGCTCGCCGGAGCGCGGCCAGTCGACCTCCGACATGCGGCGCCAGTCGCTGGAGCGCTGCATCAAGTCGCTGGTGCACTCCTGCCAGTGCCGCGACGCCAACTGCCGGCTGCAGAGCTGCCAGAAGATGAAGCGCGTCGTCGCGCACACCAAGTCCTGTCGCAAGAAGGTGAACGGCGGCTGCCCCATCTGCAAGCAGCTGGTGGCCGTCTGCTGTTACCACGCCAAGTGCTGCAAGGACGACAAGTGCATGGTGCCCTTCTGCGGCAACATCAAGTCGCGGCTGGCGCATCAGCAGATGCAGGCGCAACTGCAGAGCAAGGCGTTGCTGCAGCGGCGCATCGCGCAGATGCGCTCGGCCAGCGGCGGCAGTATCGCAGCCTCGGTGCAGGCGGCTGCCTCGCAGCAGCAGACTGTGCCGCCGCAGCCGCAGCCAGCCGCCACCGCCGGCGTCGTCCACGCGGAGGCGGGCCTGGCCGCCAAGCCCGTCGCCCCGGGCCCTTCGCCCAACGTGCTGATGGCCGTGAAACAGGTGAGCTGGACTGGCGGCAAGGCGCTGCCCGTACGCCGCTGCCGCGCTGTTTTCTGATCAGCCTTTCTTTACCTTTGCCGTTGTGGTTTTGGCTTGGCAAAGTTGTGCCCTTCTTTTGGCTCGGACTGCTTGCTGCTTTTTGTAGATGGATGCCCATCTTCGTTTTAAGAGTTTTAGTTAAAATGTTTTGTGTCTGTGGCTTTGCTGGCTTTTATTTGCGTCCGCTTTTCCTGCTGGCATTTCTGTTTTATGCTTGCGATACGTACTCGCCACCCAAACACTGCTTGCCTGAGGCGTTCTGCACCACAGCCCGGAGTTAAACTCCGAGGTGCCTGGGCGGTTGGCCGCGCCGGCCTGCTAGTGGTGTGTTGCGCGCGTGGCGGTGTGCCGTAGTTTAAAACAACAGCAGCCCTCCGTGTCGCAGGTGCAGGAGGCGGCGGCCCGTCAACACGCTCCGCAGACGGCCGTCGGCTACGGCAAGAACAACCCTGTGGCAGTGGGCGGCGCGGCTGGTCTCCTGTCGCCGCCGCCGCCGCCGCCAATGCCGCCCCAACAGCAGCAGCAACAGCAGCACCAGCAGCAGCAGCAACAGCAGCAGCAACAACAACAGCAACAGCAGCAGCAACAACAGCAACAGCAACAGCAACAGCAACAGCAACAACAGCAACAGCAGCAGCAACACCAGCAGCACCAGCAACAGCAGATGCTGCGGCAGCGGATGCCTCTGCAGCTGCCGGGCCAGCCGGCTGGCCGGATGCTGCCCGGCATGAACGACTGGAGCAACAGGTAGGAACTCCCTGGGCTGGATGCCGGCCGTAGACTGCACTGTTCGGGAAGACGAGGCTTCGCTGCTGGCGACTCGTGTAGCAGGACATGAACGATGGCGGCTCTTGCAAGAGGGGCGTGTTTTTTTGCATGGTTTGGGATTTACGGCACTGCGCTTCTGTATGTTCGGACCGGCGCGGGAAGGGAGATGCAGTGGAGGGTGATCTAAATGACGCTGTTGTGTGTTAACTGGGTCTGCGTCAGGTGAGGCTGGCACTTTTATGTCTGTCTTGTTTGTGGCCAGCATGTGACGGTGCCGTGGCCTGTGTCTGGCAGGTTCCCGGCGCAGGCCGGTATGCAGTCGCAGTCGTCGGCCGGGCCAGCGCTGCACCAGCCGGTGGCGGCCGGCAGCGGCGGCGGCGGCCCGCTACTGCGTGGTCCGGCCTCGATGGCGCCCGGCGGCCAGCAGGCGCCGCCTCGCTCCAACATCCCCGGCCTGCAGGAGCTGCTGCAGAGCCTGAAAAACCCCACCGGACCGCACGCGCAGCAGGACGTGCTGCAGATCCTCAAGTCTCACCCGCAGCTGATGGCTCAGGTCATCAAAATGCAGCACCACAAGGCCCAGCAGCAGCAGCAGCAGCAACAACAGCAACAGCAGCAACAGCAGCAACAGCAGGCGCCTGGAGTGCAGCAACAGCTGTTGCAGCCTGGGATGCAACAGCAGCAACCCCGGCTTCCTTCTGTTGGCATTGTAAGTCAGGGACAGCTTACACAGCAGCAGCAGCAACAGCAACAACAGCAGTGGGCCGTAAAACAGCAGTTTATGGCAATCCAACGTCAACAGCAGCAACAGCAACAGCAGCATGGCTTCCAGCAGCCGCAAGCGCCGCCCTACGGGCAGCGACCGCGGCAGCCGCACCCGATGAGCATGCAGCAGCAGCGCTTCCAGGCGGACAATACTCAGTTCGGCGGGCAGTTTTCGCAGCAGCAGCAGCAGATGCTACTGCAGCAGCAGATGAAGGCCAGCCCGCAGTCGGTGTCGCCGCACCAGAGCATGATGGGCATGGCGGTGCCGTCGCCGCAGCAGATGCTGCAGCAGGTGTGCTCGCCGCCGCCGGGCGCCGGCGGCCTGCCGGCGGCCGTCCGCTCGCCACAGCCGACCTCGTCGCCGCGCCAGATAGCCGGCTACCACGTGCCGTCGCCGCACCGGCCGGCCTCGCACTCGCCGCACCCTGCCGCCGCCAGCCACGGCCTGGCCGGCCCGCCGGCCGACATCAGCAACGAGATGATGCTGCCGCAGCTGCCGGGCGTGGCGGCGCCGGGCCACGGCGCCCTCCAGCTGCCCGGCCACCCGGCGCAGCACCCGGCCGCCGGCGTCGACAACGCAGACAAACTGTCCAAGTTCGCCGACACGTTGTAGCGCCGGCTGGCCGCCGCCGACTCTCGTGATAACACGGTGTGATATTTGTAGCTGTTACTGCCCCGCCAGTGACGCGCCGGCGGGCGGGCGCGCGCGCACGGACGGACGCGCCGCTGCCAGCGCGCGCTCGGTGTTGTTTCTCGTTGAGCGGCGTGGCGCGGGCGGCGCCGGCGCCGCCCCGGGCCGCCCGCCGACCGGGACCCAGTGTTTGCATGCCTCATCGCCCCAGTGGCCGGGCTAGGCCGTCCGGCGGCGGCCGACGCGCATTTCTCTGTACATAGTGCATTAGCGATATTTTATTCAACATTAAGAATCATGTTCATGTTGATTTACTGTACAAATCGTACCGTGTTTTCTTTTTTACTATTTATGGTAGATCATGGTACGGAGGTACGTGTTGAGTCGTTGGACAGCGAGGCGTTTTCGGGCATCTTAGTATGTGACATTCCACCAAAGTTTGTTTTGTGCTGAGCTGCCTGTTGAAAGACCCAACGCTCAAAGTTTGATGCGTCGTAGGCAGTTGTTACGTTGAAGGACGGCCAACTTGCGCGTGTACATCTTGTAAAAAAAATTTCGTCCTTTTTTACCGGGGTAATCAGTACAAAGGTGATCATTACCCTAGTGCTAGCATCTTGTAACATGATCATTGTAATAAAATCTAGGAACAACGTGAGTTTGGTTGTGAGGCAGCGGGCCCTGGCTTGACAGGGACCGCGTCATGGCCATGGTCCTGAGGGATGGTCAGGTTGTTTGGCTCGGACGCGAGCACAAAAACACCTGACCCCTCGAATTGGGGTTTACGCACATTGCGCGCGGCCGGGCCGTTTTTGCGCGGCGACCCGGCTCGGCTTGCGCCACAGGTCGCCGCCCGAATACCGATGGCGTCGTGGGAGTGGGTACGCCGGCCGCGGCCGCGCCGAGAGCCGGCCCCTAATTGGCGAAGACGGGCGGCGTGGCGGAGCGGCGCCGCTAATGGCCCGGTTTGGGTCGCGCCTGGCGGGGTGGCCACCTTGTCCGGACTCGGGAGGAGCGTGCGGTGTGGACCCGGCCGGACCGGCGGGACTGCGGCATCCACCGAGTCTGCCGGGCTCGACGGGCCGGCACCAGCGGACTCCGGCAGCCGTGGTGTTGACGTGGCACGGTCCGGCGTAGAGGAGCTGTAAGAAGCTGGGAGGAAATGTGGTCCGAACAATCTCATGGGTACTGCTTAATTTCGCGCGAAGTAGCATATGCTGCACTGACTGAGCCCGCATTCGCGAGTGCAATGCCCGGTAACGGCTGCTTGTCTGTAGCGAAAGAAATGTGCCGTCAACGATGAGACACGACCGTATTGTTGCCAGCATGACGAGCACAGCGATCTGCTGGCCAGTTGCCAACCGACCTGTCTGCCAAGCATGCAGCTCTGAAGCGATGAACCCTGTCTTCCAAGACTGGGAGTCTGCAGCGCCCCTCCAGCAAAGCTGCCGCTGAAGGTAGTGACATTAAAACGGCCTTTTGCCCTTTTTGTTGTTCAGTCCATTGAGGATGACTGGGGCATCGCTACCGACCTGGCCTTAGCCTTGGCCAGGTGCATAAGAGCCGACCAATAGATTCCGATGAGTGGCTGGGTTCGTGTCCCAGAATGTTTGTGTGGCCCAAAACCGAGAGGGTCACCCGTTTGCTGGCCGTGCTGTGAAACCGCATTATACGATCGAGATCCTCCAGCGCCATCTGATTCTGTACCTGGGGCGGAATCACTCCACATTTGGAAGCATGTAAAACACGGGCAGGGCATAATCTGTGCAACGAGCTCGTTTTAGCACGGACACTGATCCCACCTTAGGTTAACAGTTGCAACAGGTCTCGGGTGGAGTTTCGAAAATCAGCGGCCAGTTGCCGACGACAGAGAACGATTTACAAAACCCAAAAATATCGAGCAGTACTCAAACATATTGTCGAGAGCTCGCCTCGGATGGGCTGTTACCGTCGTAGGTCACGGTCTCATCTTTGGCCTAGGGTCAAGCTGCGGTGGCATCCTTTCGTCCTGGCATCGACTGCAATTCGTCATGACTGATGCATGTGGAAACCCATACGTCAAAGATCACTGACTCAAGGGTTCTTATCTGGTTAGGCTATCATTTGAACTTAAACTAAGTTACGCAGTTTGGTACCGTTTTTCGGCCTGATCACCACATTTGCCGGTGGTCGCGTCCGGTTGACACGGAAGCCTGCGTGTTGAATATCATTTATGCAAGCGTCTTCGCCGTTTGAGATCGTATTTCGAGTTTGGCCCGTGAAAGATACCTGTAATATGTTGCTTACCGACACGCGGAGCCGTTCGTTTTTTTTCTTTTAATACCCTGTCGCGCACATCTGCACGGAATGTCTGAACGATCGTCAAAGGCAAAGGTGGCTGAAGACCGCTGCGCGAATGACGTTCCGCGCTGCGTTGCGCGCGTACCCGTGCAGCTGCCCCTCCCCTCTAACTTTGAGCAATATTTAACCACAGCCTTATGGTGTATTTATGGTGGTATGGTGTATTTATGTGTGCATGTAAAGAAACGAGGTAAACATCATGTTTGCCCACCCCCATCTCCATAGAGGTTCCACCATCAGCATCATCACACACTAGGGACGCCGTTCCAGATCTCGAGATCCCTCTGAAACTTTCGTGGGAACCCCGCATGACGTTTTACGTGCATTAGGCCTCAACGACGGAATATCAAGGAATATCGCATGTTAATGACGATAGAGCGCCTCCGGCGGCCAAGAGAACGGTCATGCTCCAATGCAGTGGTGCAGCCAAGATGTTCTCAAGGGGGGGAGCTCAGGGTGAACTGAAATCATACGAAAATCGTCTGCCGCAAAGACGATGTGCAATGGTTTTCGCAAAAACTGCGGGCTTTAGGGGGGGGGGGGCGACCCCCGGGCTCCTTCCTTGGCTGCACCTATGGTCCAATGGCCTTCATCTTCATGCGTCACTTGGTTAGGTTACAGGTTACAGGTTAGGTCACAGGGCGTTAGGTCGTTCTCGACATATCCTGGATGAACTGGACAATGAACGCAAGAGCGCAACTTCTCCAAAATTACTGGGGATGCGAACGCCATTTTGGGCCTCATTATTTCTATGCAGTGCCGGAGAACACATAGGCGCAGCCATGGGGGCCCGGGGGCCCGCCCCCTCCCCCCTAGGCCCACATTTTCTGTGAAAACCATTGCACATCGTCTTACCAGCAGGCGGTTTTCGTATGATTTCAGTTCACTCTAAGCTCCGCCCCCCCCCCTTAAGAAAATCTTGGCTGCGCCCGTGATAGAATTGGCCTATATGTCATATATATATATATATATATATATATATATATATATATATATATATATATATATATATGTATATATGTATATATATATGTACATATACATATATATATATATATATATATATATATAAATATATATATGTGTATGTGTATACATATATATACATAAGCGTGATGCCAACTTCATGTGAAGTTGGAGATGCTCTTACACTTCCAACTTGCATTAAAGTTCCACCCTTGACTGAGCGATACTGTAAAGACAGGAATTTCCCCTGCGTTGACGTTGCCCTCTGACATACATTAAAGAAAAAACTGGAAAAGACGGTGCAAAGCTGGAGACAGCAACGCCACCGATATCCACGCTACCTGTTGCAGCAGGAAGAAGTCGACGCATTACCTGCAACTCTGTTGTTGGCCGACCAAACATTGACGGGACCTTTTTCGAGCCGACTGCGCACTTTTTCCCCGCGGACGACGAAGACCCCGTCCGCGGTCAAGGCGACACGGGCATTCTGCAGTCGACCCTGTTCTCCGCGAATGAGCCGGGTTTTCTCGGCGACCCAGTTAGCCCGTCCGGCGGGCTCCGGTCGGCGCCGTCTGCAGCCGAGCGCGAAGCCCCGCCGCTGCGCGATTGTCACGCAGATGCGGCGAATCCGGCGCCGGCGGCGCGCCGCCCGCCGGCCGCCGACCCCGGCCCGCTTTCGAGAGCCCGGCTCGTATGGAGATGGCCGTCTCTGTCGAGCACAGCGCAGAACGTCGGGGAAGCCGGTGCAAGTTTGAGGAAATTGAAAGGGGCCGTGGAAAGGCGAGCTCGTAATGCCATCAGACGTCACCAATTCCAAGATCCAGTGTGACGCACGTTTAGGGGAATATTCCTGACATCTGCAGGATGACAGGAAATTCTGCTGCATATTTGTATGGTGATCCTATTTAGCCTGGAACCCAGCGACGATTTCGACACCAAGGGATCAAGGGAGTATGAAAATGATATATGTTACATGTGGTAGGCAATCCATGTGGATTAGCACTTGAATGATTAAAATAATTAGCAAATAGTGGCAAGGGATCAACGATTCCTTTGCCCCATAAGCCTCCTCCTTCCACCCAAATTGCATTGGGGCTGTGCTTCTTAATCTAGTGCACTGAATCTTTAGATTTTCGGTCAGTCACTTCAGTTGTCCCTTCTGGTGGCCTCCGTCCTCCGACACATTCATGTTTGGGTTTCTTCTATAGTTTCATCCTGTCTGACGGCACTGATCGTTGGCTTTCCCCTTAAGCCGCGACCTTTCTGATAACAATGAGTTTTGGACTTCGGGCATGCTTGTGTATTTCCTGCAGACAAAATGACGTGGATGCGCCGCAGGTGGAATTTGCAGTCGTCTGCTCCGCAGACATTAGACGCTTTAACTACCTCGCTATTAGAGAGACGTTCTTCTACTGCTGAGCTTCCGTTGGAGGACGCCGTTGCGGGGCCTAGCGACATCAATCTGCGTTGATCCCCGCTTGCCCCCTCGGATAAAGCGATGCCGACGATGAGCTCTCTGCACAAAAAGCCTCTGCAACGAGCGCGCCGGTGCAAAAAGCCGGCACTTCCTGCGGAAGTGCCTGACCTCCGGGCCCTTACCTCGATCCGGCGCCGCCGGCCCTGGTGGGGGCGACCGTGGTGCCGGCAGGCTCAAAACAGGCGCATCTGGGTCAGGCCGGCAGAGGCTGCACCGCACGGCTCTCGGCATTTCCTGCGGCTTTCGCTGCGCCGGCGCGGCTATGCGAGACCGTGTCAAGTCTCGGCTTTGTTCGTTTTGCCGATCGCTGGGGAAGACGCAGTTGAAGACATAGCGGCGTCCTCAAAGGCTGCTGAGGGAGGGTCAGCGGGCAGTGGGGGGACATCAGAAGCTGGTGGGGGGACGATGGTGAGGACGTCAGGGAGTGGTGAGGGGGGAGAGTCTGGGCGGAGGCGAGCACACAGAGGCTGTTGAGGGAGGGTTAGGGCGGTGGTGACGACGTCAGAAGCTATTGAGGGAGGGTCAGGGCGGTGGTAAGGACGTCAGAAGCTATTGAGGGAGGGTCAGGACGGTGGTAAGGACGTCAGAAGCTATTGAGGGAGGATCAGGGCGGTGGTATGGACGTCAGAAGCTATTGAGGAAGGGTCAGGGTGGTGGTATGGACGTCAGAAGCTATTGAGGGAGGATCAGGGCGGTGGTATGGACGTCAGAAGCTATTGAGGAAGGGTCAGGGCGGTGGTAAGGACGTCAGAAGCTATTGAGGGAGGATCAGGGCGGTGGTATGGACGTCAGAAGCTATTGAGGGAGGGTTAGGGCGGTGGTGACGACGTCAGAAGCTATTGAGGGAGGGTCAGGGTGGTGGTATGGACGCCAGAAGCTATTGAGGGAGGGTCAGGGCGGTGGTAAGGACGTCAGAAGCTATTGAGGGAGGATCAGAGAAGTGGTATGGACGTCAGAAGCTATTGAGGAAGGGTCAGGGTGGTGGTATGGACGTCAGAAGCTATTGAGGGAGGATCAGAGAAGTGGTATGGACGTCAGAAGCTATTGAGGGAGGGTCAGGGCGGTGATGAGGAAGTTACAGACTGCTGAAAGAGGCCAGAGTGGTGGATGTGGTGGGCATGCAAGGTGGTGCAGCAAAGAGTCGTCCGGTCGATCTCCGAGATTTCTATCAGTCAGCGATGCCCGTCCGTCTATCCGTGTGTGGGCCAATTAGTTGTTGGCATAGCATAGCTTCCTTTGAAAGGACAGACTCAGTCCTATTTCCGGCATTAAACACTGGACGCAGGTTCTGTAGATTGCTGCAGAGAAGCCACGTTCGTTTCCCAGGCGGATGAGGTTGTACGCAAGTCGTCTGCCCGGAACAGTTTAGAAGAGGGCCACTTGCCTACGTTATAAGCCAGTGGGGTTGGGTAAGTGCTACACTGGCTTTCCATGCTTTTGAGGAAAATTTCGTGACGGAAGCCGGGAACACCTCAAATGGGCATGTTCGAGCCAGGACATTCCTCTAGGGACGTCTGCGTTCGGGAAGGGTGACGACTTCTCGTTTTTTCAGCTGTGAGTTCTCCTAAGCTCAAGGGAAATCACTCTTTGGTCACGTGTTTGTTTTCACACCACGTTATTGTCTTCATTAGCGATGGAGTGAGAGGTACGTTTGCCAGATCATCTAAGGAGTCAGAAGTGTTCAGTTTTCGATAAACCGCGATGACCATTATAATTTATGGAACTGATATCAGAGACCCATTGTGTAAGAAACCGAAACGAATCAGTGCGATGTTCCTCTCCCAAACCAAACACCGGGTCTCACCGGGGAAGCTTCAACAGCAGACTCAAGTTTACCTAACATAACTCTTTCACCAGCCACACGGCGGGACGCAGCGCGTGGCCAGCTACCGTTAACCGTTCGGCAACAAGCTCGGTCGTCCCGCTTAATGACACGCAAAATTCTGACGTTTGGGCCCTTTTACGTACGCTTGCATCAGCAACAAATATCAGCATCGAACAGTAAGTACGTGCGATCCCACGTTACAGGGGCGCAGGAACGATTCCAAAAGCCGGGAGAGGGGGGCCCGCCTCGAAAATCAGTGGGGCGATCAAGCATGCATCCAGACGCCTGGTCATTGGACCCCTTCTCTCGTTCTTTCCCCCATCCCCTTATTCTCGCTTCCCGAGCGAGAAGAGGGGATTCTCAAGCTTCCTCTCTTACCAACACCGAACCGGTAAATTCTAATCGTTATGCAAAATGACTCGGGAAATAGCCCATAACGTTTCAAATTTTACACGGTTAAATTTTCGCTTGAGTTCTGCGCTTGCAGTGCTTTAGTTAAACGGGGTGGAAAGAATTTTAGCAGTTTTTCACGTAACTCATCTGACAGGCAATGCAGTCAAGCTGAAATAGTCCAGTTTTATGAAAAGACCAATCAAAGGGATGATAACTCTTCCATCCAACTCTGAACAGTGTTTGCAAAGGCATCCAATTTACTACGGAGTTCGGACAAAACGGACAATTGGCAGTCCTGGATGCTCTGGTACAATGTGCTGGCAACAACCTACAAAAAAGTATACAAGAAGCCAGTGGCATGGAAAAAGAATCAAACCACACAGCAAACATGAAGACATGTCTTACGAAATGCCTTAAGAACAGGACTCATTACACCTGCCGGGACAGGAAAGATCTGGGGAAAATCTAACAAATATCAAAACGTCTTCGTATCGAATGGCTACACAGAATAGTTTTATATATATATATATATATATATATATATATATATATATATATATATATATATATATATATATGGGTAATATATTATATATACTACCTATATATAAAATAATATATAGAATATTGTAATACTATAATATGTATCATATAAATAGATGAAAATAATATATATAATGAAGAAAAAAAAGGTAATGACACGAAAGACACCTCCATCAGTCCCAGGTACTAACGACACAAGAACACCGGACGCAACAAGACGAATGCACACCTCCAATCCATACGTCAAAAGCGTGAGTGAAAGTATATTCATACTCCTCCGACTTCATGGCATATGGGTGGTACGCTGTTCAAGCCATTTGCGCAATCAGCTCGTCAAGGCTAAGGATCCTGTACCTCGAGAAAAGGCAAAGGGCGTTGTGTACAAGTTTTCTCGCCAATGTGACGCCAGCTACACTGGTCAGACGGGCTTAGCTCCCCAGCGTCCGGATGAAAGATGGCCCTGCGGACTTGAAGCTCGGGCGCATGGACATCCCAGCCCCAGTCGTTAGTGAATTCCTTATTGCTTAAGCTATGTTGCAATGTGGTACGTACTGTTACATTTTTGAGTGATACTAATAATTACTGTTTATTTACGACGCAGAAGCAGGTATGTTAGCAAAAAGTGCGCACTTTGGTCTCTGGCGCTCTTGTTTTTGAAATGTCTTCTTCTTGGCATCCATTGCCACTTTTAGAATAGAACCTGATTCGCCGATAATTTTCTGGCTGAGGATATGAAAAATGTCGAACAAAAATAACGCCATCAACAACCTTTGGAAAATCCAATTAACCCAAAAGAGAAAGACACAAAATGTCACCAATTTCGGGTCAGAAACCAACGACAAAGCAAGAACAGGAGGCATTGCTGGAATCACAATTCCTGGTGGGGTCGTACTAACGTATCGTTCTCAGTCCATTTAATGTATCTAACAGACGTCTGCATGCCCGTTTGATCATTGAATAATGATAATATGCACGATATTCCTAGCGCATATCTTGCTGCGCACTGATCATATCTCAACTTACCATATGGCATAACTGCAGCATCGGTAGGTAGGTACCGTCACATATCAAGTGCCTCTCATGACTCTTCATGTCACGCATGCCTTAACTAGTATTTACTTTGGCCCGCCGTTTGCTTCGTGAAGCAAGGTTGCTGCGCCCCTCTGCACTGAATAGTTCGAAATGATACTAATTTCTAGTCACTCAGATTTCCGAATCTAATCGTAAGTCCTGAGAAATAAAAGTAATATTCATTTCGCTGTGCATTCCTGCGCAAGACGGGTTCTGGGTGCACAACATATATCGCAGGGCAATGCTGTTACAATATCCGACGACAGGCCACGTCGGGCTCGAGGTCTGATGCTAAAAATAAAAAAAAATGTCACAAAAGCCCGTTTTCATCTGTAATCCTATAAGCGTGACACGTGGTTTCTACTGTTGCACGTGCATGATGCCTTACGTTTGGGCGTTCAATTCCCTTCGAGATCATACCCATTGCGAGTCACTCTGACTTTGGGTTGTCGATACAGCTGGCTGGAACGACGAGCACTTTAATAACAAAAAGTGGCCAACCTTTTTACGTCGCGGATCCCAGGTATTGAGGCGTGCGAAGTACTTATTTGACTGTAGATTAAGCCGAAGACTTCAGCCAGTAAGCGATTCATTTTGCGAAAAATCTGCATTTGAACGGACAGGCCTTCACAAACAGATGGATTGTAACCGTGCCACGATGAAATACGATCATTTTTTTCGTTGGATATGGGACACAAAAGGACGGGCTACACGTCAGCGTAATTTCCATTGCAAAAAGTCGACAACCTCTATACGACATTGAAGTGGAATCGATAACAGGTTTGCAGATGAGTGCATGGACCTCTTCCAGGTGCTGTGGCCCTAAAACCGTGGGCTGAAGGCGTTTGGCTGAAGGTACAAACAAAAAAGGATACAAGGAATTATACAGTAGTGCCTTTTCCAAGTCGCTGCGATCTCTGGATCGCCAGCACCACACACAATAACATATAACGTTCAGAAATGGTTTGTCACATTGCTACCGCTAGCAATGTGGCATTTGATTTAAAAATGGCAACATTGCTACCCTAGCAGTGTGGCGCGTGTCGCGAGCTCTGATATGCGGTGTGCACCATGCGATTGCCCGTTCAATTCTCGTTCTAATTTGATGCGCTTCGAGCCGATCCGACCCGTGGTTACCGACAAAACTTGCCGGAGCCTGGATGGTGTTTCTCGCTGTTTCCTTTTCCCGTTTAACGTGTTATCCCTATGGGTTAAAAATCCCCTAAAAGCGGGCATCACGCACCAATGACGGCCCGCTGCGAGACGAAAATCAGCAGATGTGCTGGCAGAGCTCAGACCTTTCGAACGTGGCGCGGCACGCTCCGATCCTTCAGCACGTTTGGGCTCCGGACCGGAGCAAACATTTCTCGACAGACAAACAGAAACACTTTACTCAGTAGGTATATGGACAAGGGTTCGCGGCTTACTTCGTTAAGCAAGGCTGCCGCGCCGCCCTGCACTCCACAGTTTGCACTGATGCCGATTTTGAGTCACTCAGATTTCCAGATGTAATTGTAAGTCCTGAGAAAGAAATGCAACGTGTATTCCGTTGTACATTCCTGCGCAAGGCAGGGAACACGCGCATTGCACAACATATGTCGCAAGGCAATGCCGTTATAATTCCCTTTTTGACGAAGGGCGAAACCAGCCTCGAGGTCTGACCCTAAAAATGCAAAAAACAAGTTACAAAAGTCCCTTGTAGCCTGTGATCCCATGAACGCGTCACGCTCTGTCTATTGTTGCATGTGCACGATGCCTCATGATTGGGCGCTCAGTTCCCCTCGAGGCGATACCCATTGCCAGTCGCTCTAAACTTGGGTTGTCGATACAGCTTGCTGGAACGACGACCGCTTTGATTTCAAAAAGTGACCAATTTTTTACGCAACGTATCCCAGGTAATGGGTCGTGCGTGCGTCAATAAGCTCATTTGACTGCAGATTTAGCAATCTAGCCAGAGACTGCAGCCAGTAAGGGATTCTTTTTTGCGAAAAATCTGCTTTTGGATGTGCAGGACTTTGGCGAAAAGATGGATTGTAACCGTCCTACGGCGAAATACGAACATGTTTTGCTTAGATATGAGGCACAGAAGAACGGACTAGACGTGCAATTTTCATTGCAAAAAGTCGAATGTGTCTATACGATATTTAAGTCGAATCGATGAGAGGTTCGAGAAGGAGTGCATAGTCCCCTTCCAGATGGTGTGGCGCCCAAGTCGAGGGCCGGAAGCGTTTGGCTGTGTGTCAGACGAAAGACGGTAGAAGGAGCTACGCCGTGGCGTTTTTTTTTCAAGTTGTTACGATCTCTGGATCGCTAGCACCACACTCAGTCCTAAATAACGTTCAGAAAGGGCTTTTTGACATTCCCACCGCGTGTGCGTGGCACGTGTCGTGCGCACTGAAACGTGATGTGCGTCGCGCGGTTGGCCGTTCAGTTCCCGTTCTGAGTTGACGTGTTTCCCGTTCTGAGCCGACCCGAAACGTGATGGCCGAGAAAACTTGCCGGAACCGAGAGGATGTTTGACGCGGTTGGTGATTCTCATTTTCCGTGTTATCGCTATGGGCTAAAAATCCTCCTAGAAGTGCGCATCACGCGCCAGCGGCGGGCCGCAGCGCCACGAAGGTCAGCCCACACACTGGTAGAGAATGAGTCCTTTCGAACGGTACGCGGAACGTGCCGTCAGCGCCGTCACCACGACCAAACATCATGACAACACGTTTGGGCCCTGGACCGCGCCACGCCGCGCCATGTTTCTCGACAGAAAGAAAAACAAACAGAAATACTTCACTCAAAAGGTATATAGATTTGCACGTGCCATGAATCACGCACTTATTTCTGTGACTGGCGCCTTTTTATGCCCGTCAGTCCCTGATCCCAATAACAAAAGCATACAAAATTGTGCAGACATGTATGGGTTTTAATAACTTCAAACCCTGAAACTAGCGTATAAGTCAGAAGGACTTATTAGGCTTCCATATGCCACCTGAAGCTACCGGCTGAGCCTTCTAGCAGGCCCGGATAAAAAACATCTACCTTGCTGAGGTTCTCGCAGGTGTTCCTTTTACTCATGAAAGCTGACAAACTTGGATGATAATGGCTCATTTCTCGGTCAACGCCGTCGCCACAACCAAACAACATGACAACCGCGACCAAAGCGTTCTCCTCGTCACTTATGGATACAAATAGTCTGCAGTTTATGCTGCCGTTGCGCTAACAAAGGCTGTCTCTCCTCCGCTCGCTCCGCCTGAACTTTCGGCATTGGCTTGTCCTCGTTCTTTTCGCTATTCAATTTCCATTTAAAGGTTTGATTTCTATTATTATTTCACACTTCTTACTATTCGGCAGACAGCCCAATGTCAAACGAACCTACTGCATGTCCTCAGTGTTCAAAATGTTTGGTGGGCTGCGCGCTCTCCCCGGTCTGAAAGTTGAGGGGGCTAAAGCTGCTCCCCCGGCCCCATGGCTCTCGCGCCCCGGCCTCCTAAGCCCCAGCAACCAAACCATGTAGCTGAACCCTGACTGACGGGAGGCCGACTCACACCTGAGCTCGCCACGCAGCGGAGGACGTCGACATTCCGCAGTAGTGTTGACAGCTCCGCCACCAGCAGAGGTGCAGCCGACGGAGAGGGCTAAGGGGCTATAGCTTCTCCCGTCAAGTGCTGCAGGGAGTCTGCTTAATGACATGTGAGACGGGGGCTATTGTCTTTAATTCTTCAATACTGTGCGACAAATGATGAGAAATGTCCATGGGCGTGGCCAGATTATGCTCAATGAAAGTGAGACGGGCTGAACTATCCGTTTTTAGGGCCAAACGAACCCCCTCTTCGGACCAGAAGGGTCCACTAGGGTCAAATAGTGGTGGGCATGTGTCCACTTTTCGAAAAAGCCAATGTCCGGGACAAAAAAGCATATTCGGAAAGAAAAAGTCCAGTTCAACAGCCAAACATGACATCTTTCTTAAAAAAGGGTCACTTTCGGAACAAAAAGGCCTGTTTAGAATAGCTCATTCCAAGCAGAGATCTTCTGAGACCTTGGAGTTCTTTTGAAACCAATGAACCATTTTGAGACTTCAGTCGTTCTTAAAAAAGGCGCTGTTTTGAAATCCCAGGACCTTCTGAAAAACCAGCAGTCCTTGATGAATTAACACAAGAAGTCGAAAATCCTCCAAGTAGCCAAAAAGCTTCAAAAAGCCTCCGGACGGGAGACCTTTTGACATCTCAGGGCACTTTGCAGGAGTGTCGTTTCTTATCTCTTTGTGGGTGACCCGGCACCCACAAAACGGAGATGGCACCAACAATACGACTTGGGCGCGCACAGCTTATAGTATGTTTAAATATTGAAATTTAGCTATATTCTCAGACCCATGACGTTAACCGCCTAAAATCAGCTTTATCAGGGACAATCGGAACTTATTTACTCCTTTGTCACCAACCAATCGCTTTCCCCCACCACCCTACGAATAAAATTGTGTCAAGCTGGGTCCTGGAACAAGGCCCTCCATTAAAGGGAGTGTATCCACCCAAGTTGTGATTTCTAACTGTACTCGTACGATTGAATAGCACATTTTTATGAATCAAACCATAGGTACTATTCAATCTTGTCAACTCGCTCTCGTTTGCTCATATCTTACTGGGGTAAAGACGCTGCTGTCAGCCCAAGTTCACTTTATTTATCACATTTTCTTTTCAACATTAAAGTCATCGATAAAACGTGTTGGCTTATCGTTAGCCTCAGCGATGTCGAAGCTGACAGCAAATGGAAAACAGCGAAATTATGAAGGCGGCCATCAAGGATTCAGGCAAGCACCGCTGGTGTCCGCCGAATTCCCCCCGTAGGTATGCCGTACTTGAATAGGTCGAAACACTTTAGTATTGTTTGTCAAAACAATCGTCGCTGCCGTTTATAACCGCGTCTGGTACAGCAAGGTAGAGTATTGGGTAAGCATCGGGTGCGTCCAAGGTTTTCCTGCATATTTTCCGGTCGCTGATTGGTTCCTTTCTCTGGTATTGTGTTACTGTATTTCGCGTACCGATAGCGCTGTCGATGAAAACAGTAACTAAAATGCGTGGAATATGGGTCTAAGATGACAAAAATGCGCTTTCACTCACATAATAATTCATAACCAGTCTTAAATATTCCCCCTAGAGTGTTTATGGGATGCCGAAAAAACCCAATATAATCCCGTTAAGGATGTCGCCACCATAAAGTCCGTGATTTACTTTACACATCCTTATGTAATTTACCTCCCGTAATACCTTTTTAAATCCATTTCCCTGAACTTAACCATAAGCGCCTGTCACGACCCCGTCCCTGCCTCCCCCCCTCCTGATACGCAATGTCTGGATGTTCCCATATGCGTTTTGGGCACCCACAGTCATTTACCAAAAACCACACCTATGGCACACAAACAAACACACAGGAAATCCCTTTTCATGTCAGTTTTCTGCAGTTCAAGGACCCACTAGATATGTCAACGGGCCTGTCTGGTCCTTTGCTATCCCACATCCTCTTCCACGCCGGTGTGGAGGGTCCTTTAGGACATCAGGGAGGATGTGTTGTTGCCCTGGGCAACATCAGTGATTAAAATAGACACACGCATATGCGTAGACCAATGTAAAAGTCAAGAAAATTAATGAGAAGTCTGGCCAGCAAACAAAGATATCACGATTTTAAAACATACTCCTATATAAGATTGATGGAAACTTTCCCGCACTGTTTATTAGTGCCAACCTTCTCCTTGATTTCTGTCACCTCTCGAATGACCGGTCTACGCCACTGCGGTTCAACGGCTGAAATCATGGCCTCAAGAAGACTTATCTGTTTTCGGCACTGGACGACATAATCGGCTAGGACTGAGATGATGCGTCCAAACGTCAGGTCCGAAGTGTCATCTTTCAGGCGGACGCTGAGAGGCCGACCGGTTTCATCGACGTAGCTGGCGCTGCACTGACAAGAAAACTTGCAGAGAGCGCCTTTTGCGTCTTCACAGGGCACGGGATCCTCGTGCTTGACGAACTGATCGTCCAGACAGTCAGAACGGTTTGCCACCCGGATGCCATGGGGTTGGACGAGGCTGGATAAGCTTCACTCACTCGTTTGACGTATGACATAGAGTCGCACGTTCTTCTTGTTGTCGCTAGTTTGTTCGTGGTGACGGTAGCACTCGGGACTAGTGGTGGTGTTCTCTTTATCATTGTCGTTATTACCTGTTCAGGCTAATCATTCGGCATTCGGTAGGGAGATGTCCTTGATGCTCATAAGTTCTTCCCTGAGATCTTTCTTATCCCGGCAGATGTCATAAGCCATGTTTGTAAGGCTTTTGATAACACCGGTCTGATATCTGTTAGCTGGTGTAATTCATATTCTAAGGGAGTGATCAAAGTCGTTGGCTTCCCTTATTTTCTTGCTTCTGGCTTGTTGCCTGGTGGTTGTACAGAACCATTCAGGAACGGAAGATGTCCGTTCCATGCCAGTTCCGTGGTGACCTGAACATTCTTGCAGACACTGTTCAGATACCATTTGGATATTTTTTAAGATCAAACCCATATATTCATGTATACTCCGAATCAGCTTTATCATCACCTACTCAATAAAAATGCCATTACGGACTCACAATACAAAGCAAGTCCTAAAGCATACCTAGCACAGGCGAAGCGTTTAGCAAAACCTATCGCGACATGTTGACTTGTGGATTACGAGCTAAAAAGTTGCGCAGTTCCGTGAGGACACGGGCGAACAGCACGCACGACAAATCTGGGCTGCGAGTGATCCGGACCGACACGTTAAGATGGAGTAAACGGAAGGGGAGGGGCTGTTCGTCGGTACAGTTATTGAAGAAAATTATGTCAAACTGTAGATAACGGGGATCCGGAGACGCAGTTCTGAAGTGAGTAAGAGGAGCATTGCACAGTGAATAAGGGGCCCGAAGGACCGCGTCGGATATAGACAGCCAAATATACGTGGCTGCCGAGTATTTTGCTAAGCGATTTTTTACAAGATATTTGGTTTTGACCACGTTCGGGTATGTTTAAGTGTGCCTTGACTCTAGGCGCTGGCGTAGGCCACGTAACAGCATACTGGATAAGACCTGACGTTAGCTTTGTATTTCACTTGTAGTACATTGTATCGCACATTGCATGTCACGAGAAGGCAACTATTAATATAGTCAGGATATCAGGCCGACTGCTGAACCAGTTTCAACCGATCTTATCAAAGCGACTTAAATCTATCTGAGTTTCAAACGATTGCACTTGGTCCCAGTCACCTGGCCAAGGAAAGCAAGTTTTTCCGTTGGTAAAAACACTCAGGTTACTCATAACGGATAATTGTACAGGTTTCGTGGTAGCAGTACAAAATCCAGTTCTGACAGTCGTCATCGTGTAGTGCAGAGCGTTTTGAGATTGAGCTTCAAACCAATGATTTGAGATTGAGTAGCAACCAGGAAACGAATTGAAGCCGGTTTCCAGCTGATTTTGCACCTTCTTTGGTCTCATAGAACGGTCTGATGCCGTCGGGTAATCGGAGAAATTGAGATGAGGTGATAGCAGATGGTGGGTCATTGATAAAAGTGGCGCGTTAACCACCAGTCGCTGACGCCCACCGGCCGGATAGCATACAAACAGAGTGCAGGCCCAGTTGTAGCTCGTTCGATAGCTCGAGGAGCGTAGCAAAATGGTGAAAATTTCGGAAAGCCGAAGAGAGGTCGGCGTAACGACATCCAACTGGAAGCCATCAGCAATGGTGCTTCAGGCACGTGACAGGCGGGGCATTCATTCCACGACAACTCAGCCAATGCATTACACCCCCATATCTCCAAAAAATCTGAAAGTGAAATTGTAGGATAGTCTTAGACACTAAAGACGTTAACGGGAATCTTAGATCTCCCTAAACAGCGGCAACCGAGCTAAAGCCTGGGGCATTTTTGATAGGCCACGCTGCAGACCTGTCTTTGGTGGTCCACAACTTGTACTCGTATGATCCAGATCGATAGAATTTACATATCGGTGAACTTTCTATGATACAAGGAAATTTTTGGCGTTTCGAATTCTTTCATTTTTCGACTTTTTGACCTTGTGGCCTCATGACCTTTTCTTGCATGACCTATCGTGACATGTGGAGGCGTATTGAAAGTTGCGTTTTTAACTTAAGCCCAGTTAGTCTTATGGTTTATCTGATGACAAAATAATAAAAAGAATGGTTTCCCCCATAAATTCCCTTTTTGAGCTCTCCTGAAACGCGTTAAAGTGGAGTTGGGAAGGGCACCTCCGTGTATCTCCGGACTGGATAGAGATATCAAGATGCGTAAATAACACTCGATGGGATTGGTGATTCTGAGCAAGAAATTTGGGAATCTTTAGGGTCTGAGGTCAATGCCCAGGTCATAACTGAGGTGCAGTGTAAAAAGATTATAAATTCCGTTGTTGCTATTTTGCATAAATACAGCGCCATTTGTGTGAGCCTTCCCAGGGCATTACACGGAGTCAAGACGTATTGTTCCTCTAACTTGCCTCATCCCAAACTGTTTACAGCCCACACAGGACTGCTAGTGTCATCAGAATCATCCCTTCCATGTTCCCACGCCGAGTGGGAGATGGGGAGGGGCCAACCGCGCGCCGCGCTCGCCCCAAGTCACGTTTCACCAACAAATTATGAGCGGGTGTCGGTGGGGGGGCCCAGACATAAGCGGCTGTTCTCGTGCTCACATCCAACCTCCTGCAAGCTCGTCTAAGCTCATCTGATCGTTCTCGTGCATCCTGTAACCTCGAACAAGCGAACAAGCGACTTTAAGCTCATCCCATATCGCCGCGAACCTCTTCCAACCTTCTTCGAAATGCAGCCTGGATTTTGGGAGGGGTTTTGAGGAGGTTCTGAGGCTGACAATAGTGGCACACGACTCATTTATTTTGCACCATTTCTTGCCAAATTTCATGCGGATTCTGGACGAGATGTTTGTTTCTCTAAATCTGGGCTCAATTTGGCATGTCATAACAGAGCAAACAGCTGATTACTTACCCCAATTCATCCGACCGTTCTCTTGGGTGTGGATCCGGTGCTTCATCCATCCTCCTCTAACTTTCTCTCCTCCTTTTTTGGATGTGAGCGCAGAAACAGACTTAGGGAAGATAACACAGTCCTCTGCGAACAAGACAAGGTGAACAAGTGTGGTCATTTGACACCCAGATCCTGAGGTGTGGGGAGCTGGGAATACGAAAGCGCTCTTGGAGTTTGGGCGATGCCGCGTCAGCCACAATTTGCTGTGATCCGTACAAACGTTGCAAGTATCGCGCAACTTGGAAAAAACATCCGATCAGCTTATCGAATGTGACAGTGACTATAGTCTTAAGAGCGGTGACGTGCTATGCATGAATTGCCAGATCAAGCTGACAGAGCATCCGAACAGCCTCCCAGTCCCAGAGCGCAGCTCAAGTTCTGACACATTCCAAGATACCGATTCCAGCCGAGGTGCTGCCGCATCAATCCGATCACGTGGATCGTCTTTGTCAGAAGCGGAGATCAGCCAGCAACATACCGAGAAGCTGATGTCTATTCTCGGCATGTCACCATTGGCCAGATCAATTAGGTGTCATTGGGCGCCGAATGACCCTGCAGTCGGTGCGCCCCTAAGCCCCAATAACTAACTAACTAATTAGGTGTCATAATGCAATTCATGCATAAGTATTGCGTTTCAAAATGAGATGATGGCATTGCATAAATATGGTAGGATACCGCCAACGAGAGGCATATGTAGCGACAACTGTATTAACGATTAATCATCATATGTTGCGCAACGTCCTTGCAGATGACTTTGAACTACATCACGTATGCACAATCATGCTACAAGCTTTTAAATCTGGTCCGCGAATAAAGTGATGGAGCAACATGTGTCGTTTAATCATTTAGGACTAACTGATCATCAGTAAGTAAGAACTGACCATGAGTCTGAAAAGGTAACATCAATGATATATCTTAATATTCCTCATCAGTCTGATCATTGTTGAATCTATTCAAAGAAGGGTTGAACAAGGTACAGAAACGTATTGTAGGAGCCAAAAAAACTAAAGAAGGCGACTGCTCCCCTGAAAAGGGGGCTGGAAGAAACACTGAGCGTTGAATTTGCGACACCATGAGGCACTTTTGCGAAATGACGAAGACAAGCTGAAGATGACGGCTTGGTCAGGTACACGCCATAAATTCTCCATGGCGATGGGCATAATGTAATTGTTTTATGCGTGAGGATACGCATAGATAGCATGGAATGATATTCACCCAAAAATCTATGATTGCTATGGAGATGAAATGGTCATAATATTTCAAAGGGAATCCTAGAAATAAGTTAGACCCAACGACCAGCATTGTCCGTATTGCTGTGCAATGCATTTTGTGTCCTTGCTATCACGAACTACGGACATTTTATCTTAATACATCGCCTGTCAAGCTTAACACTGTGATTTGAAATTTATTCATTGGACTTTGCAGCTGTTTTCTGCATTTTCGCATATTCATTTGCATCGCTGACTCCAGTTGAAACCGTAGCTCGCTAGGCGTCACGTCATTTAATTATTCAGTTATTCTTATACATACATGGTACTCAGATGAACGTACCATTTGATTTGCTTATAACTTTTGTAGGGCGGTTCACACATCTGTTTGATGTCCGTTATTTCGTCAAGTGGAGTCACTGTTATGCGCATGATTCAGATACGAAGAGCTGATGAATGACCTGAAGGTGACGTTCCAGACCAACACTGACCACCAGCGGCGACTGTTTATTCTGACGCTGGCGCCCTTCCAGCACAAAATTGCAGAGTTTTTTGGAGCGGCCGTGCGCATGGTGAGGAAGAGCAGGCAGCTCAGACCGAACCGCGGCATCTGTCTCGATGTGCAGACAACCAACAGAGGCCGACGGATCGATCTTGAGGACCCAACGAAGACGAAGGCTTTCTGTGAGTCTGACAACGTGAGCAGGATGTGTCCGGTACGAAGACTGGAGACTGGAGAGGCGACAGTCTATGGTGATTTCGCGGAAATCTATTCGTTTGTAAACCATGACGCCGCGCAATGTTTTCATTGGGGTGCGTTTCAGTGCATCGTGCACCCTCTGTTGTGTACTGGTGGGGAGAAAGGGAAGCGGGCGTGCTGTGCCACCAGGGCTACTGCTGCATCTCTGAAAGCATACGGTGTACGCCTTTCTCCGGCGACTTATGCCGGAGACTCGGGTGAGATCACCTGGTCTGAAAAAGTACATTATTTCACGGATGGGTGTGCGGCACAGTATAAAAAAAACAAGTATAATTTTACGGATGTATGCCAGAGGATTTTGAGGGTGTTTTGCGCGAATGGAATTTCTTCGCCATGAGAAACGTGCGTGTGATGGCATCGGTGACACGGCAAAGCGCGCCACGTAGTGGGAGAGTTTGAAGCCGCCGCTCCCCAACCAAATCCTGACGGCCGAGACGATGTTTCAGTTCCTCTTAGAAAAACTCGTTAGCGTTATAAAGATCCTTTGTGCTCCACAGAAAAAGGCAACAGAGACAGCAACCGAGCTCAGTGCTCGGTTCGCCAGGGCCGTCACAGTAAAGAACACAGAGCAGTTCCATAGATTCTCGCCCGTCAGCCCAACAGTCATACTTGCCCATGAACTGTCCGTGCACCGGGGATGGGAGATCAAAGTCTCACCAAAGTGAAACTGAATGATTCCGCGACAGTGATCGGTGGTGACCGAGCTTTGACATGGTGCTTAGACACATGAATGACGTGCGGCTGACGAGGTCGTCCGGCAGTTACTGAAACACATTCTCGGTCGTCAGTATGTTTGCCCAGAGGAAACTTACCTCCCGTAAGTCAATACCACATTGATGAAGTTGAATTATTTTTTGTATTGAGCTGCACCACCGTGCACAAAATGAAGTATTGATTGAGGTGAGGTTCTGCTATCCGAAGTTTTCGTATAAGTCGGTCTAGTAACGCGTGCGCCATGCTACCCCTGTGTTCTGTATCATCAGAGATACAGCAGGAACTTTATGGGCAAATGTGCTGAATTCCGAAATACATTCTGCGTGACCCAACTTGACCTTGTTTTTAATGTCAACAAAAATAGAGAGAGAGAGAGAGAGAGAGAGAGAGAGAGAGAGAGAGAGAGAGAGAGTAACACTCGACTCAACCGTAAGTTAATTATCAAGTGATCAGTGGGCTTCATTGTGTATTTTGTGCTAAAATGGTTATTTTGGGTTCGGATTACGAATATTATATATTTCCCCATATTCCATCTCTAATATGACCTTAAATTTGACTTCAGATTACAAATATTGTCTTAGATATCTTCTTAAGGTGTGTATATAACGTAATTTCTGTAAATATACAAAGATATATCAATTTCAGTACACAATGAAATTCAATCGAATGTCGTTTACTGCCTCTCGATATCTCCACCCAGACCGAAGATATTCGGACGTACCGTTCCCAGAGCCACCTATTCATGTTTTTGTGGAGGTCAAAAATCGTATTTATGGGGAAAACCCATCTTTGTATGATTTCTTTCATCATATGAATCATAAAACTTAACTGGGCGTAAGTTAAAAACCAACTTCCGATGTGCCATATGCCCAAGTAGGTCATGTAAGAAAAAGTCACGAGGTCATAAGGTCAGAAGGTCAAAAAGGGAAAAATTCAAAAATGTCAAAAGTTTCCTTCCATCTTGGCAAGTTCACCTTTGCCGATATGTACGTTTTATCGGCGCGGATCATTTGGCTACAAGTTATGGACCACAAACAATAGGCTCACGGTGTGACCTCTCGAAAATGCCCGAGGACATAATTCGGTAAACGTTGCTCGAAGAGATCTAAAGATTATGCAGAGGTCTTTAGGGCCTAAGATTACCTTATGAACTCATGAAACACAATGGTGTAAATTTGATATTTTTTCGTTGTTCTGTCGTGGAATGCCTGAGGTAGGTAAAGAGATTTGCTTGAGAGGATCTGCCAGAGGTAAAGACGTGGTGAATTTCGGATAAGGCAGGAGAGATGTGAGACCCCAGCACGATCCCTGTGGTCACCCTATCCTCTTAAGCACTTGTCTTAGCGTCACTGAGTTAAACGGATTTGAAATCGAGGTCGTCTTCAGGTCACAAACATGCAGCCTTTCCAACCTCCCGACCTTGAAGTTGGCGAGAAAAACTTTTAGCGCCTTTCTGTCTTACATCAGTGCATTTTATTGTGGGGGAATTGGATATCGACGACATTTCAGACTGGAATAACAACAAAAACCAGTTATGTATAACATATTTAACCCATATGTGTACATAGATATCGAATCAAGTATGACAAGTAATATAAATATAGTAAGTAAAATGTGAATAGGAAACCGAAATTGAATAAGTACTAAAAAGTTGCTCCTAGGTGATGCAGTATGCGCTGTCTCGCGCAGCCCTCAAAAGTAAGAGAGCACCAACATCCTTGCTTCAGAAGTCATATCCCGGTGGTTTTTATGCTCAGCGGCACGGGCCGGCTTCGTGCCTCAGAGGGCCGCGCGGAAGGAGCATGTGCTCGACGAGTTAATCACTACGCACGTGTTGGCCTTGGCGTGCCAGAGACTGGCGGGTTTGGGGTGTAGGATCTGCCACTCCTCGCCCGCCCATTCGACCGGATTATCCACGGTCGTCAGTCTGTGATATCAGTCGGTTCATCTGCGGATTCATGAAGGATTTCAAAACGCACCGGTCGCACCAGCCTTGGCTGCCGGTTAAGAGCGCTTGTTGCCATGAACGGCAGGCGTTGCAGTCAGTCGGCCTCTTTTGCCACTCTTACGCATAACGGCCTAAACAGCAATTTTTGCTTACCTAAGCCTCATACGTTGCCCGCTAAAGTGGTTTCTAGAAGAGCAGGATTGGGTGAACACGAGGTCGACTAAGCTGGAACCGTAGTAACAGGACTGAAGAATGCAATGACCTTCAGCATCACAGTCCCGTAACACAAGAACTGATAAGGCCACCTGAGAACAAAGCCCGCCTTAGCCGCACCAAAACGTGTGAGTCAAATATTGCACAAGGGGCTCCTTATAAGAGCAAAATTTAATAACTGTCCCTAGCCTGGGAGGCTCGAGATTGTCGATGACAAAGTGCTGTTTATATCGTAATTAATAAGTTTTAAACCGCACCATCAGTCAGACACCGTTCTTCATTACATCATCATGTTCGACCATGGAAAACATTGTCTTGTCGAAAAGGACGAGTATAATGCACTTTTCATCGGATTTTACGTTCATACTGAAAAAACAACTTGGTTTGCCTCCGGCATCCACCATAAAGATAAAGGGGTTGATATACTAAACCACTGTTTAGGCTGGAAATGGGACTGCATGGCAAAATCGCAATTTTCCCAGGCTCGCAATCGGAAACCTTCTTTTAATCTGTTTAACATGTGTAAGAGTATGAGCCGGAAAGCAATCATACCATCCATATCCGCATATCCCCTTTCCATTGCGCGGAAAAAATCCTCATAGTCTGCAAGTGGCAATCGCGGCCATACGATCTGTCTGGATCCCTACGATTTCACTTCCCGGAATGTTTAAGACGGTATAATTACGAGAGGTTCTGGTAGTCTGTTGCCCAGCTCAGACAAATACCGCAATCATCGCGAAAGTCGGCGACCCGTTTGCCAGATCAGTCAATTTCACACCTCAAGTGGAAAGATACGATAGAAAATACTTCCGCCTAAGAGCAAAACAGCGACTTGCCAGATTCAGGAGTCATTCCAGCACCCCGGCGTACCGCAACAGGTCGGCTGGAAGCTTGTCCTTACCGATTCAGGTCAGCTGGCAGTCTGTATACACCGCTTCAAATCAGCTAGCTGCCTGTCCGTACCGCGTCAGGTCAGCTAGCTGCCTGTCCGTGCCGCGTCAGGCCAGCTGGCGGCCCCTGTTGGGCCCCAGCGAGGCCGCGGCGCCGACCCGCTCCGGGCCAATCTCCGCTAATGGCGGCCGTTTAATCCGAGCCGTTATTACCGGCGAACCAGCCCGACGACGCAGCGTGCAGTCAGGACGAACGCAACGCCATTCACACATTCTGTCATATTTCACGACTGCGCGGTGGACGCAAGTCTCGTCAATCGATCAGAGCGGCGGCGGAGCGGGGAGCTGGTGCGCCTGGTCCAGGACCGCGGCGTGGCCTTCAGGACCGCCGGAGGCGCTCCCCTGCTGGGCGCCGCCGGGAAACCAGCCCCGTAACGGTCACGCCATGCACAGGGTTCGGGTGCGGGCCGCCTGCGACCGACGGAAACTTCGCTCTTGTATTGAGAGCGTTCCAGGATTAATCGACCAAGTACCTACCCAAATGTACTTTAACACCATGGTCTACGATTTTGTTCAAAACTGGTCTTACGGGTGATCTCTGTCCCATACTTCACATTTTTCGATTTTTGGCTCGATCCAACTAAGGATTCTGGAGATATGGCGGTTGGAGTTTTCGGAGTAATTGCGATTTTGCCCAAAAATGTCCTATCATATTGCTCCATATCCACGAAAACAGTCTGTCGATTTACGCCAGAAACATGTGCCTGCAAACGGCATGTTCTAGCGCAATTTTGTAGGTTTCGCTCCTGATTTTTGAAAATATTTTCATACGTTTGGCCTCTTGACCTACTTTTCAGTCCAGATTTTTAAAATGTGGCCACCGTTTCAGGTCAGAGTTAACAAATACTCAAATGTTACTTGAAGAACTCGCTAAAATAATGTGAAGTAGAAATGACGCTGTTTTATAACTAAAGATGATGTAGTGAGCTTCAATTAACCCCACCACGACTGGTGGGCCGTTGACCGGCCCCACTGAGGTTTTCCTGGAACTGCGAAAGAACAAACAAATACAGCGCCACGAAACTTCGTGCACCTTTTGTTTGATCATTTTTACACCTTGTGTCGAAGTTTTCACCCCAGGTCAAGTCAGGTGTTTGACCTATGTCAGGTCAAACGGACCCATGTTTGAGAAGATTTAGCGCACTGTAACTTTTTTGGAAAACAAGATATTACAATAATACTTCCAGAGATTAGTGATCTTGATAGATGCAACAGATCAGCTATCTCAGATTTTTCGAAATTTTCTGAATCATTGACCTAACGTCAAGCCCATTTTTAAGACATGTCGTTTTTTCGGAAATTGGCGGATTTTTTCATAACATTTTTAGTGAGGAGTGAAGCAAACATCTAGTTACCGTCAATGGGCAAAGTATCAATGACTTCCAGCCATTGACCTGAGGTCAGGTCACGAATAACTGTTGTGAGCCGAAATGTACCACCGTCAAAATCAGCGATGAATTACTCTGAATGGATAGGAAATGGCAAAACTGGCCTTCACAGACGTAAATAATATCAAAAACTTCAAACAGGCTCTGGCGAATAAAGCTCCGCCAGTTGTGAAGATTGGTAACTAATGAATTTTTCCAAAATTAAATCATGAGAAACCGTGACAAGAACCACTAGGATCAATAAAATTTACATGGATAGGCTTATGTCGCAAAAATGAAGGAACGCTAACAGTAGTTCCCGGTAATTTCCTACCGCGGACGGCTACAGCGCCCACGAACAGCCGGCGTGATAATTGCCGTGTCTTTAACTCAACATTTCAGCGTATATATTGGACAAATCTGACAAATTAGACGTGTACCGGCATCTGCGGACCTTTGCTTGTGCGTTGGTACCTTTACCTATGCGTTATTAGTCACAGCCCTTGAGATTCAGGCCGTTTCTCGGTCTCATGCAGTTGGCTAAAACATATATAGGATGCACATTGCTTAGATATTATCTAAAACTAAAAATGAGACCAGGTTCGAGCTCTACTCGTCACAAGCTTCCCAACGGTGTGCTTGTTTTTATCGTGCGACCAACCGTTCGTGAGTTAGAGGGGGCGGTCAACCGCCCCCCCCCCCCAGTCGGGCGTGATTTCCGTCGACCCACGGTCGTGCGTGGGTTAACTGCCGGTATGCCAGTGAAGAAAAACTGGTGACGTCGGTGCCCACATTAATTCGTTTTGCCGTGTCAAGAAAACGGACGATGGGAAATGTGGTCTAGGCTGAACTGTCCACAATCACAATCCACACAAGTTTTCGGCCTCGCAACTTCAGTGATTTTAAATATCTAGCTCGTCAACCCCACAACAAGACATTTTGCCACATTTGCGTCGGTACTCAACATGGAAATAGTGCGGTAAGCATGGCCTAAAATAAATTTATTCAGAATATAGCAAAATATTGCCACATTTGTCACACATCCCTTCAAAGTCTTTATCGAGCTAAGTGTGGTTTGTCACACGTCTACACACTTCTCATCACGCACTTTTTTACCAGTTCTCCACACGACAGCTCGTAACAGAGTACACTGCTCATGCCAACAGGTTGCCGATGATATATGAAACTTCTATGTTCCATTCCTAGTTCATGTTTGTTCAGAACGCTGTTTGAGGTCCCTCCAGCTCACTAATCCTCTCACCCAACACGAGAAAGCACTTGATGTTGTCGCTGACACGTGCGTTCCAAAACTCATATAGGTCGACAACAGTAAGAATGTGATTTTTTAGATCACCTGGAGGCTAGCTCTTGCCGCATTGCATTTCACAGTATCACCCATTCCATTCCATGCACTTTTACTATGAGAAGTGGAGAAGAAATTACACTCTGCGCCGGCACCAAGGTCATCTTTATGGTAACACAGATTGGCAAGGCTGAACCTGATTTTGTACTGTGCCGCACAACCATCAGATACACGTATCACATTCGAGACATTGGGAAATACTCTCCTGGTATACGGGATGAGCATTCAATTGAATGCCTGCGCCATGACCGTGCTGTGGTCCACCGAGTCTGACAGAAAGCAGTAACTACAATGACCGAGGTCCGAGCCGCCTCCATAGTACATCACAGAAGGACGAAGAGTACACTGGCGAACGTTCCATTGAACGCCCACCGATCCACTCAATCCATTGCTCTTGTCTGACGTCCATACATAACTCCATTGACCTAAGCTGTTCCAAATATTCTTTCACGCCTCGCTCCCCGGAGCATGACTTGCAGCCGTGCATCATGCACTCAGGTCTATCTGCACCTCATGGCACTTTTGGGTGATTGATTCTTTTGGTAACTGAACTCATGCCATTCATTTCAATGAGGTCCTTGTATGTATATCCACACTTGCTCAGGCCATCTACCCGCAGTTTCGGGTTTCGGTGTTTTGTAGCAACAAAAGCCACCAGTGTACCACCTGCCCTAGTCAAGGCACAGTGTTGCGGACGCACACTATAGCAAGCGCAGAAAACCCTAGTTTTGGATTCCTTTTGTCGCTTTTAAACATCTTATCAATCACTCGGTGGTCTCCCTTAACACAGATGTTTTCTGCACCCTGGCTTTTTCTCCGTCCCAGTAACGCACTTGCGAAGAATCTCTTTCCGCAATACATACGATTGATGTTATCGGGTTCGTGGAACGTGGAGACAATTTCCTGTTACTATTTGCTGACAGCTTTTCCTTACTCATCACCTGGTACATCCGGAAGAACATACGCTCACTCATCATCTGCCTTTCTCCTTTCACCATGTAACGCGATGTTTCAAAGAAGGCTGCTGTTTCAGCGAGGAGAGTTGAGGCAGAGTCAGAATTTGCAGTTCGCGATCCTGGTTCGTTGATGCGTTGAAGGCGTCTTCAGGGACTCTCACCAACTGCTCGTAAAAAAGGTAAAACTGAGCATTGGAATTATATGGGCTCTCCGTTATAATTGCAGTTTACAGAATGCATAAAACGCATCATCTCAGCCTTAACATAAAGTCAGTCGCTTACACCTACTGAGTTTTCATTAACGCTTATAACGCGTACTAAAATTAGCGGACGACATAATCGGAGGAAGACCTGGATTTCCGGCACAAGCTACTTTACAGGTTACTTCCTACAGTCCACGCCATAGAGTCAATATGAGAATTCGACGTTCAAAGAAGGGGACGGTGTCCGGCGCACCCCCCCCCCCCCCCCCCTCCCTTCCCGTTCTGCCGCATATTGACCCGAATCGGTGGCTACACTTTAAAAATTGGACCTAACAACGAGATCACCAGGGCAGGATGTACCAAAAGAATTTTTTTTAATGAAACGAAACGTGCAAAGTTTTGCTAGGCTACGCTGATGACATCCATTTGCATTTTGTTTAAGTTGACGATAATGTTTTGTTTTGCTGGGCGGGTTGGAGCACGTTTCCTCAAAACTGCGATGGTTCGGAAAGAAAGGTATACCGCTCTGTCTCCTAAACTGCTCATCTAATCGAGCTGAGAACAGAAAATTTTAAATCTTTGTCACAGATTGCTCTCTGGACAAAATCTCACCAAAACCTGAAATTATGGTGTGTTTGCCCTGGTCGATTTTTCTTGGAACGCCCCATGGGTGGACATACTACATGCAAGAGTTACATGAAGCGTATGGGCATTGTCATCCTTCGGCATCCTTTACAAATCCCATCATATCTTGCCAATAATCGCAGAACTAACCCATTTTCCCCGAAAAATCGAACTGAAGTGGAAATGCAAATATTGTATCAAAGTACTGTCCTGCGTATTAAGTTTCCTTTTGTTTTTGGTCTCCATTTTTCTATTGTTTGTCGTGTATAGGAATGTATGTCATAAACCCAAAATACAGCGCGACAATGCATAAAATCGATTACCCGCAGCGCAAAAACTGATCAACGGCAACCCACCATCAACAAATATAAATTTGCTCAACTGTGCCCGTCTACAACAGAGAGACGGGAGTCAGGCGAGACGGGAGCTCCGTGCTCTGTTGTTTCAATCCATCCGCTCATATCAAGGCCTGCGCGAGTGGGCGTACCAGCACGGCCGCGGCGCGCCCAGCCCCGCCGCCGCGGGTTCCGGCGGACGCGACCTTGGCGCCCCGTTGTTCTGGGTTACGTCTGGCCCGAGCGGCGGCTCCGGCCCGTCCTCTCACCAGTGCGCAGAGTGCGCCGTCATCGCTCCCGGACCGTGTCAAGGGAGGCTCCGGTGCCGGTTAGCGGTCAGCGCCGGCCGGCGTGGGCACTGAAGGATGCCCGCCAGCCAAGGCTACAATGCCGCCCTCACTGTTTGACGAATAGCCTCGTCGCGTTCGGCTGGCCACTGTCTGGTGAAACTGGGCGGTGAAGTCGCTGATGGATTTCTTGCCTCGCCCATTGCTGACCTGAACAGCTTGGGAGTCACGTCTAAGCGCGAAACACTGGAAGGCTTTCTGGCGTTGGCAGGCGGCACGCTTACGACGTCACTTGTAATGGAGAAATAATGCGTGAGCCTGGTTACCCTGCATCGGATGGTGCTCTAACGAATGGTTTTGCGACGGTGAATGCTTCGCGGAAGATTTATTCTGAGAAAACATCCAAAAATGCGTTATTAGACGATCCTCTCGATACCGAGGTTTCCCATGAGTTTGTCGTGCTTCTGAATGTAAAATTAAATTCTTCTGCTGAATTTGTAATGGTCTGTGGTCAGTCGGCCAATGGACTTGCCTGTGCACTGCAACCCTTTAAAGACTAATTTGCAGCGTTTTAGGCTAGACTGATTACTGGAGATCAATCCTAAATAAATGAAATCAGACCAACAGGACATAAATCAAATCCTAATCATATCAGCCCCATAGGACCGGTAGCAAGACAGGCCAGCTTGCTAAGCAACCTTATCTCCAGGTGGACCGCCCCGAGACCGGCTAGCCGTTGGTATTTCTTGCTGTCCCTCATGTAGGCCAATTGAGTACACGCCGGTTTCATTAACGACTTAGGAACAATACACTTAACTTAACATGACTTTTGCTTCCGATCTTGGAAACTTGCGTTTCTCCAACGTCTTCAGTTCTAGGTTTTAAGTATGCCATAGAATGAGTTCCTTATAATTTTTTTCGTAAATGATTCCTGGGTTTGATTAGAGTACAGAATCTTAACAAATCATGGCATGAAGTTGTTGCCGTTGTTGCCGCGCATGCCTTTGTTGGACAAAATAATTTGCGCGCTACACACGACACTGATACCGCGAAAACATACTCGTTCATACTTATCAGCATGAACGAAACCATGCCTATGCCTATTCTGTCCGCCGTTATGCACGGTTACGGAGCGCGCGTGGCGTGCTCGGACTGTGACTTGTGCGCGTCTTCCTCGGCTGAGAGATGCCGGCAGAGATGCCGCGGGAACGAGCCCGCAGAAGGCTGTCCGCGCTGGCCTGTTTTCCAGGGCATTAGCCGGTTGTTTGTCAGCGTGAGAGCCGCGCTCGCGTCTCCGCACGGCCATCGGCCGGGAGCGGCAAACAGCGAGTCGGCGCGCGTCTCGTGCCGCGCGCGCGGCGGCCGCGCGCCGACCGTCCATTGTGCGACACGAGCATTTGTCTCCGCCGGCGGGCGTGGGAGCCGCCTGTGCAGGGCCGCCGGCGGAAATTGCCCGCCGCTGAGCACGGAACCGCCGCCGACACGGCGCGCTGATAACACGCTGCGACGCCGCTCGCCCTCGAGCCAGCTGAGACCAAACGCGGCGCTGTGGTAATGACAGTCATTGTGACGCTCCGCAGCCTGACGTACCTGCCGTCTTCTGATCATTCGGGAGGAGCTCGGGAATCCTGTCACGGATTGAAACTAGTACAGCGCCCAGCGATCTTGGCCTGCGGTAACTGAATTCTGCAAATCAAGCAAAGTTCAGTTGACAGTACCATTACTAAGAATGGATGCCTGATGGCTGCCACCCTGTCATTTTCGCAGGTTTTTGCCCAGTTAGACAACCTGTCACCAGCGATTCCCGCGAGAACTTTTTCTGCAAGCCGGAAGTAATCGGACTTGGCTGCGAAGAAGCAGCAAGAGTGGCGGGGCTGTTACGGAACAGCACAGCCAGACCAGACCGTCAACGTTCACAGGCCAGGCTGTTCTGACTGCTGAGGTTATAAGGTCAGGCTGATCAGACCAATGATTACTTAGCAGTACTTACCACTACTCACCAATATCAGTTCAGACAGCGACTCTAGCAAACCGATGTGAGCGCGGAGCGACGTGTTCCATAGTCAGTACCAGTGCGAACTTCTTTCCAGAAGTAGTCATAGTCACCCAAAATGGCTCCAAATGGCATCCAAAGGCATGGTATCACGTGACCCTGTTCTCACGTTTTACCTTGAACTCCAGTTTGAGGCAGAAAACGGGATACTTCATTCCAACCAAACTTACCTGTAGTCTCCACCAAAAAATGCGATTGTCAGAGTTTCTGTCTTGAGTATGCGTCGCTGACATTATGCCTCGATGACCTCGTGCCATTTGACTCCTGATGTCCCCTTTTTAAACTGACTGGGCTTGTTCACACATGCATTGCCATGTGAGGACGAATTCATTGCGTGCATCACTCTCTAGGGACGTATATTACGGTCGAACCAAGTTCGGGTGCCCAGTCAACATTCGGAGTGCTAAACCACGCCAAGGGAGTAGGGAACTGCACCCTTGCGCTTGACACTGTGGATAAAATTTGAGGTCCACGTGCGAGCAACTGTGCCGCAGCCAAACACACCGCTAGTCGTTGACTCCTTACTCGTAAAGAACGTTCACGATGGCCGGTGTTGATGTGCTGAGTTAGTCTTGGCGAGCTAATTCGCCATTTACACCTTTTGCGGCTCCCACATAGCACATAACGTTCATCCTAATGTTTGCTAGACCACGTGACATGGCTGCCTGCTGCGCTGTGATATTGGTGAGGTATCTGGTGGCAAATCACATAACTAACATAACGTAACAACTATCCTACCCACGAGATTCAGGGTCATGGGTTAGGTCACTTGGACGAGTTGGACATGTTGGCCCTCGATGTCATAATGAATCGTTTTGGGTGACGGTTGCTTGTAAGCTTGGCCGCAATAGCGCTTTTCCTGTAATTCGACTTCAAACCATGTCAATGCCCAAGGTCGCAGTTCATGGGCCTGTCGAAGATGTCTCATGAAAACGCCTGGGGTGACGTCTACTTTGCAGCTTTGAGCTCGGTTCCGTTCCCCGTCGTTTTCCATTATTCACTGTTCGATAACTAGGATAAACTGATCATGGATGTAATGGAAACTGCCCGAAGTCTTCCGTACCATCACGCCAAGAGGGCTGGCCTATTGCAAAGGGGCTTCCTACCCATGAAGAAATCTGCACGTGCGACATGCGAACACAGCTTTCTTAAGAACAAACTAATTTCAGAGCAAATACGAATACGATGCAACCTCATGGGCACCTACCAACAAGCACATTTTAAATCATATACCTTAAGCTCAGTGTTACACGACGCAAATGCAACTCATTCCGGCTGCTCGGCATTGCGTGTAATGGAGCTGGAAGTGAAAGAACATTGCATTGTATGCTAATTGACAGAATGGCATTGACATGACTAGCGTTTCTTGCCAGTTAGATAAGCCCACGATTTATGTTACGCTGTATCGTTGGCTCCGGGTTTGCAGGGGTACGCAGGAATATCCTGAAACCAGCTGTCAAATAAACCAGGGCACTGAACGTTTTACACAGTGAACAATCCAGAGCTGATGTGGAAGATGGTACATTAGAGGGATACACGTATTTTTTTAAGTGTCGTAAGAATCAAGCATGGAACACAGGTTAGGTCTGAATACGGACGCATCATTGCTTTTCGGACAGCGAATTTAGCTACTGTATTCTTCACGTTTCCAGCAATTACGTCATTTTTTGGTCGTTCCCGCCCACCTCAGGAACCAGTCAGCTGAATGAGGTTATTTCAGCGTCCATCCAGTGTACCAAAGCGGACCCCTTTACTGATCTCAAAGCCCGTAATAACGCCATAAGTAACGACAAAACTGTAAAATAACGCTACAGCAAAGTAGGATGAAGGCAACGACAAACATTGGCCTAGCATGTCGGTGCTAGGTGTTAGTTGAGCCAGAACCAGGATTTTCTTAAGGGGGAGCTCAGTATGAACTGAAATCATACCAAGACCGCCTACTGGAAGGCGATGTGCAATGGTTTTCACAAAAAAATCCGGGCCTCAGGAGAGCGGGCCCCAGCCCCCCCCCCCTTGGCTGCCCCGGTGGGTTGAGCTCAGAGATCATGTTTGTGCCGGGTGATTCGAGGTTCAGTCCACGTCTTTTTAATTGTTAGAAGAAATGCTTTGGGGCAGAGTTTGTTTCGCAGATGCTACAGCTGTCTTGTTGTCTTTCCAAAGGCGTCCCCTTGTGAGGTCTTTATGTGTGTCTTTTTATATAACTGATACGATCGCATTCAAAAAACCGCTGTTTAATTGCAAAATAAGAAAGAGAGCGGGAGGGGGAGGGGAGGAAAATGAAGGTTGAGAGGAAGAAACGGAAAGCGAGAAAATCCGAAAGTTTATGTAAAAAATGATTCTGAATAAATTGCTAGGGGTTTGACCTTTGATGTCAGGGTTACCTCGCTAGGTGGACTCCGGAGTTTTGCTTGCTTGCGGTTTCCTGTTGCATGTGTGTCTTCGCGTGCTAAGCATTCCCTGTATATTGCTGAGTCCCTACTTTTGCATTTATACTCCTAATTAGTGGTAATACTCCCTGAATCCGAGCCAGAACTTCTTCAAACTACCGAGCGTCTGGAATTTTGGAAGTTGTGACAAATTAATCACTTATGATGCTCCCGGTCTGTCCCGTTCTTTCGTATTGGTCAGAGTCCGATCGACTCTCGTTAAAGTCACTTCAGCCCAAAGATCATTCTGGTACGGTTTTATTACGGCAAAACGACAGAGCACTGAAGAAAACTCAGTGATGTGTACGTAGTTTCGGGGTAATAAATGAAATTTTAAAGCCCCAGGTCCCGACTACGCACTTCGTTGGCCTCACAGCTGCATGACAGTAATTCGAGAGACCAAAGGTGATACTTTACACTTAACGCCACTGCCACTCCGAACAACGCTAACACAACTAGCATAAACTTATGCGGTGGTTTCCAAAAAAGGACAAAGCTCCCATCCACTCGCAGTTTGTCTTATATACAGTCGTTCTCTACACGCATCTGCTTCGCGCCAATATTCAAAAAGCCGCATTCACTCATCAGCACCCAGAAAACAGCATCTTCCACCAGCACACCGCACTCCACATTCCGTCGCCAGCACACTGCACTCGGCATTCCCCGCCAGCACGCCGCTGGCCGAGCGCACCCCTGACGAGTGTTTCTGCTGCCGGCGCGGCCCTCTTGGCAGCGGCGGCGTGAGTCCCTCGGGCGCCGGCCGGCCGCCTACTTGCCCTGCCAGACTATGCAGTCGGGCCGGCCGGTGCTGTGGTCGACGCGGAACGTCTCGCCCTCGAGGCACGGCCCGCGCTTGAAGTGCTCGTAGCACTTGCCGTCCTCGGCCCAGTAGTGGGAGCTGAGCTCGGCCGAGCAGCCGCACGTCAGCAGGCCGTCTTCGTCGGGCTGCACGAGCTCGCCCTCGGCGCACGGGCCGCGCGTCAGACGCTCCAGGCACGTGCCGTCGGCCGGGTTCAGCACGTGGCTCTTGAAGCAGCTGCACTCGGCGCGCCGCTCCGTGAAGTTGTAGCCGAAGAACATGCCTTGCGGGCAGGGTCCGACCGAGTGCTGCTCGTAGCAGAGGCCGTTTTCCGGCCAGAAGTAGGCGTTCCAGGTCGGGTCGCACCGGCAGCTCGGCTGGCCGGTGCTCGGGTCCATGAAGAACAGCTGGCCGAGTTTGCACGGCCCCTGCGTGAACTGGCGGTAGCAGCGCTCCGTGCCCTCCCAGAAGAACCAGTTGTCAAAGCGTGTGCACTGCTTCTTGGGCTGGCAGGCGGAGCTGCCGTCGCCGTCGAGCACGAACCACTGGCCGGCGCCGCACGGGCCCTGCGAGTAGGGCGGGAAACAGCGGCCGGCGGCGGTGCGCGCGCCCGCCGGCAGGCACACGCACTCGGTGCTGAGCGTCTCCAGGTTCTGGACCAGGCAGGGCGCGCCCTCGCAGTCGGGCAGGTCGCACGGCCCGGCCGTGTGCATCTGGTAGCACTGGCCGTCCGACCACTTCTCGTAGCCGTCGCGACACTCGCAGCGTGGCGCCAGGCTGCGGTAGTCGAACTTGACGATGTGGCCGTCGTTGCACGGGCCCTGGCTGTACTTGGGGTAGCACTTGCCCGTCTCCGGGAAGAAGTGCATCAGCATGGAGGCGTCGCAGCGGCAGACGCCGCGGTCCCGCTTCGCGTCGTACACGATCAGCTGGCCGTCCGGGCAGGGACCGCGCGTGAAGTCCTCGTAGCAGGCGCCGTCCGAAAAGCGGGACCAAAACGTCGGACACTGGCACACCACCTCGCTGGTGGTGGCGTTCAGCACGATCCGGTTGCCCGGCTTGCACGGGCCCTGCGTGAACTCCTGGTAGCAGAGGCCGGTCTCCTTCCAGTAGAGGTGGTTGCGTTTGCACTCGCAGGTGAGCTTGCGCGCCTGGCGGTCGTACATGAGGTCGAAGCCGCGCGGGCACTTCTTGAGGAACTGGCGCTCGGAGCGCGCCCAGGCCAGCTCCGCCAGCAGCGGCAGCAGCCAGAGCAGCCACACAGTCCGCATGGTGACCTGCAACGGGGAGCGGGCGTCAGCGGCCGGAACTGCGGTCGGTCCGAGCCGCGCCGGGCCGACGGGCGGCGCCGGTGGAGAGATTGTCGGCCGGTCCGGTCTCGCCCGGCTCACGGCCGGCAGACCGGCCAACGGACGTCACCGCTGACCGACAGACCGCTCCCGCCGGGGCACGGCGAACCGGCAGGTTCAGTCACCTCGCAACCATTAGTCAGCATCCGCCGGACAACCTTAAACCAGCGGCTCCGTCTGAGCAAGGGCCGAACGGTGCCTGGCAACATCGGGCCGGCATTCGCGCTCAGTGCGGACCAAATAGGACACAAGGTGACTGCCGCCAGATAACGAGCTGAACAGACGGGATGTGGGGTGTTCAGGAGGCACGCTTTCCATCACTGTCGCCGCTCACCAAGGCCTTTACACAGAGAACTTCCTCGTCTGATTGGCGATGCATTGGGAAGTCAATGATGGTGTTAAGCAGCGCCACGTCAGACACCGTTGTAGTCATGGACATCGTCGCGGGGAGTACAGGGAGTGGGCGCGCCGTTACCCCCTACACCTCAACCCCTTCCGCCAACTGGGATTATAAAGTATGATCCTCATTCCAACTTTCGGAGGATTTTTACCGTTACCTTCTCCAGATGTAAGGAAGACGTGAATTGAAATATGCCTGGTGACGAAGATGTTATTTTTCGTATAATTTTGATAAGGTCCGGCCCGAGAACAACAAATTCCGATTAACTGAAATTTTAATATGGGTCTATAGATGCTGAATGGAAAGAAACGGCAACAAACTCTGCTGGATGGCAACAATAATCGTCAGAAAATGATGCCCATAAGTGATGAATGCGTTTAATGCCTTTAACTGCTTTTAAAGGCCATATTCTTGTTATATCGATTTCCCGTGATTCTCTCCCTTACTCGGGAAACCATGGAAGCATCTGTAGTCGTGGAATAAGTTAGATGGACCCTCCACGATTCCGAGGGTTGCTACGCTCAGTTTAGCTCATGATGTGCTAACACGAGCTGGGGCGTATGTGATCATGCCCTTGCAAAATCAACGACAGTGACTACAAACCATGAAAGACAGCGTCATGAATATGTCTGTAAACCATGCTGTAGTGTAGTGTTAAACGATTGTCCATCACATGGGTCGTAGGAAACGACCAGCATATTTATTCATGGTGAAATGGAACAGCGCATCCGGTATCGTGTTGGCCTATTTTCTGGCTGCATATTTCACCGACCTCAACAAATGACGTCAAAGGTCGTGTCTCTCAGTGACCATGGTAGTGAGATGCATCTCCAAGGAACCCACTGACAACTGGACTCGGTAACTTCATTGAGCAGAACGACACGTGGGCCAATGCTCAATGACAACGACCGGCCGATAAATCCCCGCTCGGCGAGGCCGACTTCCTCCGCCGCGCGTGACTGACGCCGACCGGCCGGCGGCACCTGGTGTCGTGCGGCGACCGCCAGCGGCCCTGGGCCGGCGGCCGGCGCGGGCAGTGGCCGCCGGCCCGTTTCTGGGTCGCACGATTCACCCGGCATTGACCGCGCCACACTGTGCGGCGCTGCACGCGGGCGGCCGGCGCTGGCCAGTCATCGCGGCCGGGCAGCCCCGGTCACGCCGACGGCGGCCAAGGCCGGCCACGGCCCGCGGCGGCCGGCTCCGGCGCCGCCCGGCCCCGGCCGGCCTGAACCGGGCCCGGTCCCGGCCGGCTCAGTCTGAACCGGGCCTGGCCACGGCTCGCGGCAGCCGGCTCCGGCGCCGCCCGGTCCCGGCCGGCTCAGTCTGAACCAGGCCCGACACAGCCACTCAGTCTGAACCGGGCCCGACGCAGCCGGCTCAGTCTGAACCGGGCCAGACACAGCTGGCTCAGTCTGAACCGGGCCCGACACGGCCGGACTCAGTCTGAACCAGACCCGCACAGCCGGCTCAGTCTGAACAGTCTGGTCTGAGCCTCAGTCTGGCCTGGGTGGACTCGGTTCATGTGCAGCTGGCCCTGCTCGGCTCGCCTAGGCTCGGCTCGGCTAGTCTAGGTTCGGCTCGGCTCGCCTAGGCTCGGCTCGGCTAGTCTAGGCTCGACCAGGCCCTGCCAAACGCTCCGGGGGCTGGCCGAGGAGTGGAGCTCCCACGCTTCGGCGACCGCCGCCGGCAGCAGCGGCAAACCGCTGGAGTGGGTCAAGCATTGTGCAAGCCTACGTTCGGGTCGAGCGTGAAAGATAGGCCGTCTAAAAATTAATTCGAACCCGGAGTACGTGTCCTTTACGCTTCATTTTCCCGTGAACAGCTCGATTTTGGGACAAAAAGTTTCTCGGATGGGAGGAGGAGGCTTCACGCTATGCGATCTTGGCAACGGCGCTGTCCTGGAGTTAACGCCGTCCGCGCTCATCTTGGTCCACTTTTGGTCTTTGAGCGCTGGTCGGTGTCGCTTACGACACTGTTGAGTAAGCCGGTTCTCATGTGGTGACGAAAATAACGCATCGGGTCAGTGCGCGACGACGACGCCATTCGACCCTAACGATCCGGTGGCAGCCGGCCGTCAGCGTCTAACAATGTTACCGGCAACAATTACCGGGCAGACCGCACAGTTGCGGGAACCAAGGCGCAGCCGCGGCCGACAGGGACTCTTCCACTCCAGTGAATCGACTGCTGTGGGACTGGGGCGCTCTTGAGGTGGTTACGTGCCATTAGCGGTTAATGAACCGCGCTCCGTCTTTGAGCAATTACGCGGCCGGCCCAATCCAATTTCTATCGTTAACCTATCGAGACCTGGGCCTTTCGGCTCGTTGTGACCGTGACCAGAGGTGAAGACCGTTTGCCCCCGTACAGCAGCAGGTCCCGAAACAAAACAAATCGAGCACAGCGCTCTGGTAGGCCACTGATGTCATAGCCATTTACTGATGAAGCCAGTTTCTCCAGTGCAGCACGGTTAACGCAAACTGAACGTTTTTCTCATCCCTTAAACAGGCACCTTCGTTCTGGACACCCCGATCAGCTGGAGTTCCCAAGCATCCATAGAAAACGCCATGGGAGAGCATTTGCCATGCTGACAAGGATGGGTTCCAGTACAGCTTAACTGGCCAAAGCAGGCTCATGCTGTCGACCATACAAACATACATGGCCGTGGCGCGTTTTAAATGGCACTTCGCAGGGGATTTTTCCTATTTAACGTGTATACTCATGTAAAATCGCCAAGTGGCGGCTGGCAGCATTAAGAAATGGTAGCTCGCATACCCTATGATGTCTCAAAATCCTATATTTACAAAGTTTTAGAGTTATTTCCGTGCATTTCCACAGTCGTTTTGTCAGCCGTTGCGTGATGACACGTCTGGTCGTAAGCCAATAGCCGTTTTCAAATGACCCGTATTTAGTACTCCTTAACCCTATCCCTGTACCCATAACACTATGACGCATTCCCGTATGTGGGGAGAGGCTTATTCGGATCTCTCACTGTAACGAATTGCACTGATTTGCCATGACGAAAATTACATTTCTGTGAAAAGAAGTTCTGAAAATAATGCAAAGGGTGGAAACAAGGGGCAAAAAACAGGAAGGGGTCAGTTTTATTTGTTATAACGCCGACGCTTATTGACCGATTTTGACACAATTAACATGAATCGAGAGGTAATCGATGGGGGTTTTCTCTAGGCCTACACGCTTAAAAATTTGAAAAAAATCATAGGCGTTCACTTGGCTTGGAAAATAGGCATAGTATTGTTTTAGTGCATTATTAATATGAAAATCTAAAGCTTCTTTTTAGGCTTCTGTTGGCCATTCTTTACTTACAAAGCTCACATGGCATCACATTACTCGTTAAATGTTGGCATAGGCGGCGCCAGGAAACACAGAAAATGGGACCTACCATTGTGTAGAATGTTCATTTGGTTAGCTTACTACCTTTGACCTCGAATGACTTCATGGTCACATGGAATGCCGTTTTGTTCATTTTGTAGTGTATGAAAACGTCTCCAACCGTCTAAATCGGCTATTTTTCTAAAACTGGTTATGACCGTCGTGATATAAGGTTATGCTCGCGGACGGTTTCAGTAATACCTCCGTGACACGACTTGATATCAACCTGAAATTTGGCACGCAAGTGGTAAACACTATGCTGAGTCACATATTTTATGGATGTGTATGTTTGCCCACTGATTTGCCTATGCATCCATAAAACGTTTTAAGTTTTATCTTAAAAAAAAAAATTGGCAGACCTTGTTCCTTTTATTTTCAACAGTACCAAAAGTGCCCTGAAGTGTCAGGCAAAAACGTCAACTTTCTCCGCCCCTGGACAAACAGAATTATAATTTTTCGTAATACGTAGGGGGAATACATAGGAAAATTGATCAAGTCTCGTGAAACTCCTTCAAAAACTCCGGAAATCCGAGCAAAAAACCGGAGGGGAACTTCTAAAACCATATCCTCTCTAAAAAAGGCAGGAATGTGGTTAATAGAAAATAGCTTTTGGCCTATTGCACTTCTATGGTTGGATGTATTTCCAACAAGACTGTAGAAAACGCGATCCGCAACATTTTTGGACCAACCGGATCTGTTTTAGAAAGCCGGCCAAGGTTAAGCATTTCCTTCAAACTTTCCAACCACAAAAACTGCCGTGACCTGGAATGCATGATCGTGTGTGAGGCTCAGAGTCCACGCAAGGATCTCTGTTTGACACTGGCTCTGACCACATTGGGTTTTTGGCGTGAACCGGGCCAAGGCCAGCTTTTAAAAGAAGACATTGTCCTGGTCTCAAACAAACAAATCTTTTCCGTCTCCAATTTTGTCTTCTATGTTCAAGTCATTTTGAAGTTAAGACTCGGAAACAAAGTAAAAAACGTCACGTTTAGGTCGAGGCGGTAGAGGAAACCAAATGAAAAATCACACGCTATGCTTCTGAATGTTCTGAGTATGAGTGACTCGGGTGCAAAAGCCAGCCTGCGCTGCGATAATCTACGAAACCTGGTCAACACATTGACGGAGGTGTGGTAGAAATTTCCTTGCGTAAAACGGAGCAAAGCCATGGAGACAACTAAAATTCCGTGGCTTGCGTTATTTTGTACACCATCTGCTTACATGTGATATCGTGAAAGTCTGAAACCAGGAGTATTCACTGTAATGCGTTATAGAAACCTGCGTGTTTAAGTTCAGTTATAATCAACGAAAATTGAACGGAAGTTTGGAGTCAGTTATCATTATGTATATACAAATAATCAGAATTAATCAACCAAAAACTGCTAGCATGACTATTTCCAAGCAAATCTAATTTTAAAGCCAGAGGTCCATTATCTTCCCCTCCCCGAAATCTTCTGAGTGTATCGATGGATCAAACGCATCTGTTATGTGGGGGCTCTTCCGCAGTGTACAATGGACATCATGTGACGAAATGGAGTGAGCTGCATTGCACACGTTCTTAGGAAGCCATATGTTTGGCGAGATCACGTTTGGTGTTGAATGTTGAGTGACGAGTGCAATTCATGCCTACGACTACAACCCATCTGGGGTGTTCGATTTCTGGACTGTTCAACCAAGCTATGATGGACAAGGGCCAAAGGCGCACAAATAATGATGTACATGCGTGAAACTAGGTACAGGTTTTAACCCTACTTTTCCAGTGGCTTCGTCTGAATTTTATGCAGGGGTCAATTCGACTACTTCTTAAGGTTTATAAAGTTCTGAGGCTACTCTTCAAGAACCGGGACTCAAAGGAAACTAACTTTATAACCAACTTTAGATATGAAAGTTTTAAAAAATCGGCGGTCAGTTCAGGATAACGAACAGGAAACAAAAGTTATCTTATTCTGACACATAGGATTCTTCATAGCTATGTTGACGCCTGTTCGTTTGCTGCGTTCAAACTGCGTTGGCTGCAATCGTATGGTGTACAACTGATTATTATTTGCTGGGTGAGGCGAAGGCATATACAGGAAAACAAAGGAGTTTTCGTTTTTCTGGGCTCCGTCCTGCCATTTTACCTAGTTATCTCTGCCAAACGTGGACTCTACATGAATACTAAGGTCGGATTAAACACACGAACAAAATGTTGGTACCATTTCACATATGAAACCTGGATCATTTTGATTTTATAAGGCTGGACGCATCCGCCATTTTCAAAATGAGCCTCTCGCAGACACCAACTTTCACTTATTGAGCCTAACGTCGTTTTCAGCACTACTACCACCTTGGCCATGGCATAGTAGTGCTTTCTTTGTGTTTCTCTGAGTTTTCTCTTAAAATAGCAGTTATTTGTCTGTGAAGTCTCCTGAATTCGTCCCTTGTAACCGCCAAATATATTGGAGATGAAGAGAGTGCACACTCATTGTTGATTGAATATAATCATTTTCAAACATGAACCTTTTAAAGATGGCCTCAGATGTCAATGGAAGCGAGGTAAAGGGGAGACTGATCTTCTTTTCCTAGTTTTATCCCGCAACCGCCTGGGGAGTTAAAAGCTTCCCCTCGTTTTGTTTTCGCCCATTGCTTCTGAATAGCAGATGACGAGATCACCAGACTTTCGTAACTTTTTGTTGGTCAGTTTGATATATCGTGACGTAAAAAATGTTCATGCACGTTGAAACTTACTGAAATCAAAAGCAAAATAATACCATGATATTCGGCTATTTGAGGCCGCGCGCGTTACCAGTGCGGTATGCTTTTATTCGGTAATATCATGCCTTCAGCATAAATATATCAGCTTGCGAATGATCTCGTACGGACTGAACAGGCAGGCGAATGGCTTATATGTTTTGTCTTTCCCGTTATTAGAGTCATAAGGCAATGCTAATAACTTGACGGTTTAAATATGCTACGAATTTTGAAAGTAATCTCACCACTGAGACACAGCTCAGGCATGATAATGATTATTTTTTAATGACGTTGTCGTTTAATTTTGAATTTGAAGATGGTAAAACCACAATCGTCCGACTAAAACTGCAGTGTCCATCGCCCAATGTACATTAAACGGCCCGGCCCGCCGGGCGTCGTCGGCTGTGTCGGCTGTCGCCGGGCGCTGGCGGGCGGCGCCGGCCGACCGCTGCTATGGAAACGCTCTAAGAAAGCAGTTTGGCAAACAATTCACTGAACTGCTTTTTTGCCAATACGAGACGTAAAGATCGTAACGCGCGATTTGCACGCGATTGCCAATGGAAACAGCGCAGGGGGAAAGGGAGAGAGTAGAATCTGGATAGGAAGGAGCGGCCAAGAATTCGATAGCATTGTTAACGTTTGACCATGACTACCTCACATCACGTCTTCACATCACGAAACTTTGCAACTGGAAGTTTCAAAACTCTCCCAGACTGCTCTAGGACATATTTCACTGTACTTATGACATCCTAACAGATGCACCAAAGCATGATCTTTTGTCTGATATCGATTCAAATGCTTATGAGATTTGTTGGCAAAGTGCCTGTATTTCAGTGCTCAAGACTTCGTTGGGTGAAACCTTGCATGGTAATCTCGTGTGAGACTGCGCAAAACTACGTCGACGCTTCCCAGGAATTCCAATGTGTTGCCATCGTGGACGTAGCAGTCCAGTTTGAGGTGATGGTTTCATCTGAGTGCAAGGTTGACTTCTACGTAACATTGTTGGACGTGCCCGATACGTCAAATATTTCTGTTCTTTACACACAGTTCAGCATTTGTATCATATTCCCATCACTGCATATCCGGACCATTGCATTCACTCAGGATGCCTACAAGCAACGAGTTGACATGACTGCATGGCCTATTGAGGAGCCTGACGACTCTGAAGAATTTACAAAACCGGTCGTCGAGGAGCACCCGGTTTTAGCAGTGGCCAGGTTAAAAACAAAAGTCATTTGTTGCCTGCCAATGTCAACGAGCTCAGCCATCGGCAGACGCCACCCTCTCCCGCAGACACCGTCATCGCGGCGCGAACTGCTGCGAAGACGAACAGTCCCCGGAGAGAGAGGCGGCATTTCCGCATGGCGCAAGCGCGGAAACGGGACCGGCCGCGTTCTGCAACGATGACGGCGCAGCGGCGCGCCCGGAGCCGAGCCGCCTCTCTCGAGACGCGGCGGCCAGCCACCTTCTCTTTCGCCGCGCTCGCGGAGACGAGCGCCGGCTCCGCCGCGGCGAAAGTGCAAACAAACATGGCGGCGCGCTGTCGCGACCCCATCCCCCGCTCGTGACACAGCCGGCTGATCCGGCCGGGTGAACGCGCTGGAAAGTACCGAACCTCGGCCGGCCTGCTCCGGGAAGCCCTTCGTTCTGGTCCCAGAGCGCTGACGTCACGCCAGTTCTCCGGCCCGTTCAGACCCCGGGCGGGGATGCAGGGCGCCCGGCGTCTGACGCTCGTCCCGCCGCCGGCGCCCGCCGACCGCCCGCGGCCGGCCGAGGCGGCCGTCGGTCATTTCGCATTCGCTCTACAGCAGATGCGGCGACGGCGGCGACGGCGGCCGGCTCCGGCCGCCTCCGAGATAAGATTAATGTGACGGCGCCCCGCCCGGCGCTCGCAGCGCCTTATGGGCATTTAATTGGCTTGCGGTCCTCCGCGCTTCCCTAATTTTTCAGCTGACCTGCGGTTGGCCAACCGGCGGCAACCGGCGGCCGGCGGGGAGAGTACGGCGTCCGGACGGGCCGGCCCAGCCGGTCCGCCTCAGTCGGCACGGCCACGAGCCATTGCAACACAGCGTCTCGGGCGGGCGCCATGAGAGCGGAGTCACCGCCAGCCGGCGCCCGTCCGACCCGGCGCTGGCCGGCCCGGTGACCGCGGGTCAGTGACCTCAGGTCAGTGACCGTGGGTCAGTGACCGCGGCTCGGGTCCGGCCGGCCGGCCAGCCGACGGCCAAAAAGCGAAAACGAAGAAAAACCTTCTCGGACCCGAGTCCGTCCGGAAGACACGGCTCGTAAGGCATTGACCAATGCGAAACTATGCTTTTGCCATTTCATGAATCTACGCTTCGTTTGCATTCCTTGGAAGCCCAGACGTTTGTAATTCTCGCTTGGGCAACGTACCCCGCTGAATTTCACTTTCCATTCTTCAGACTCGTGAATACCTCATCTCGGGAGCGTATCGACTACAGTGAAACCTTTATTAGGCGCAATCTGGGGCTGCCAGGAGAGGTATCAGTTCCAGCTGCATATGCAATGTAAAATAAACTGTATTTGATAGAAAATGGCATAACAGTGTGAATCTGGACAGTTTAATGTGTTATTCGGTGCTCGATGCTAAGCGTGATCATGACCCAGCCCAGCATGGTCCATAAGGCGGTTTTCTCAGATACGAATAGGTATAGTTCAGAGTTTTTTCGTGAGCAGTACAGGTATGTGATTAACAGACTGCCATTATGAGGACAGCGAAGTTTCCTACCCACACAACGTATCTTCCTTTAATCGAGAATATGTATTTCATATTGTAGTATTCTGTAATTCTGGTACGGCTATCTTCATATCATTAAGAACGAAATACGCTTCATCTTCGCAGGAGGCGTGTTTCTTCCCATGCGCCGGATAGAAAGAGTCTTTTAGTTATTCGCCGAGTTAGAAAGAGGTGAGACGTTTTACGTCCAAGAGATGCTTCGTATCCTTTACGTCCAAGAGATGCTTCGTATCCCTACTCCGACGACTGGGACCACATTTCTCACCAGTGACTCTGGTAGTGACATCCACGTTTTCAGACGACAAAATAATTTTCCTGCACTGATGGCCGGCGTGAAAACCACGGGTACTCCGAACACGAAAAGCTGTTCTGTAACTTTTCGGCTTACCCAATCTAAATGATAGTCCACCTCATTCTGCTGAACAAATGAGTAAACGGCATCATATGACCAGCCAGACATTTCCCCATCTGTCCAAATGATGGAGAGATGGCTGTTTCGGGCAGATGGTGGAATGGGAACTACTGGTCGCCCCCGGCCGGGAATATTATGCAACGACAACCGCCGGATGGAGGAGCAGCAACGGTCGCTTTGATCCCGAGTTGTGCCCCTGAAATCCGGACAGGAACAGGTGGGTGAGCCTTTACATGACGCAACACTGATCACGCCAGCCGTTCTTTTCTGGCTAGTTACGTGACCGTAAATTATATGTACTGTTTGGCGTTGTGTACACTACACGGCTAACGGGGATGTATCTATGAGTTATGACCGAGGGTAATCACAGCTGATACTCCTCTGCAGCTTTACATCCACCGTGGGCTCAGCTAATACCGTGACCACCCACCGGGTGCATGAGGCGTAATAAGTTCAGCTGAACGTCGCAGATTCGCTCTAACGGCCGAAGTCATCTCCACTGCGGCCTGCAGTTTATGAAGAACACGGATTGATTCGACTTCAACGAGCGCAGAGCTTTTGAAAGCTTTTGAGGGGCGTAGGTTTCTAATGCCGGATTCTTCTTACTGCTTGACGTTCTGGCTTCGTTTTGGGACGGGGACTGGCGCTCCTCACCTCAAGAGCGTAGGAGCATCCAGAGAAGTGAGGGTAGACGGCAAAGGCTTTTTTCCCGAAGAGAGTTGTGTTAAATTCCCAAAAAGCTTTCTTTCTTGGCCCTCCGTTCCTACTTCTCAGCTTTAGCCGATGCATGTGTATGCGATCCTACCAATCTTGCGAGAGATACGTAGCGAAGAACAACATGAATTAACTGTAACCTCGAATGTCGGCGTCATCTCGACATACAGTTTCGCCCAAATATTTCCAATCCAGTTAATGCAATTAGCTTTAGCTTAAATCCATCGTGGATTCGGTAGTCCTTTTCGACCAAGTGAAAATCGTGGGAAGGGGCAAAATCAGGCCTTAGACAATGAAGCATTCTCACGCCTTTTGTAATCAGACGATATTTTTTATCAACTAGTCCTTGGTAAGAACAATAGAAACCTCTGTGCCGCAGAGGCCCGAAGGGTGAATAGGGGGTTCTGTACGTATGGCTGCAATGATTCAACGATGTAATTATTCAAGGTAAAGTTATCATGGCGTTGTCCATTGCCGTTACAAGGTTCATTGTAAACCAGAAATGGGTCACTGCGGCGACGAATCAGCCCCGTTAGCTCCACTGTTACACCACAAGGTGCAGTACAATCGGCGATTTGTCGGCAGCACAACGACCGCACTAGGAAGTTTATCATGGCAAGAAGGGGCACGGCGCTTGCTCCCTGGAATCAGTTGGACATTTTGCTACTGAATGCAAGCTCAGACTTGCGTTCGTCAGAAATATTTCGACTGGGTAGGGCCGTTGTCGTAGCAGTCGTACTGAGTCTTAAAATGAAATAAGTAAACAGTAAACCATGTCATCTGCTGGGAGCATAATTTTTAAAGTCAGGACATTCAGATCAAGGCGTGCCTTAGATGCGGTTGATACTGAAGGACGCCAGCAGTTTTTTGTCCTTGTGTGGGCGACCTCAGACTATTTTCGTCGTAGTTTAATGGGTATTCAAGGTGCTCTTTCCGAAAAAGCTTCATTGAATTCCAACCAGTACGAATTATGCATTGCAAACGTGGATCCGAGTCTACCTGACAGACGTACGATGACAGACGACAGACTTGCCTATCCTTTGAGTCACTTAAGTTAAGGCCTGCCCGTCACAAGATTTAAAAAAAAAAACTTCTATGTTCTGTCTCCTTTTACTCGATCTGCCAACCGAAGTGAAAAATGGAAACTCAAATGCCACGCACCGTTACTTACACACAAGTAACATTGCTGCTTAGCAGCCTGCAGGGCTTTGCTCCGACATTTGTATCTCTGTCTCTGTTGCGAGGCCTTATATTTCGCATCACTCCGATGTCGTTTTATTCTTTTTTCGTGTTCTTCTGTTGTGCAGCGCCGGGGCAGTGCCACAAAAAACGGCAAAATATTTGGTCTTCACTTGAGAAGTAAAGAACAGCTCCAGTTGTTTTTTATCTGCCACACGGGCTTGTGCCGAGAGCAACAGTTACCTGAAGCGTCACGTACCTCACGTCTGGGCCGTGGCGGTATCAGGCCACACTTTTCCATGACGTCACGACCCATCGAACCGGCTGACGGAGCGGCGGCAGTAACCCAGGCCCGCCCGCTGGTCACGAGCGCGTGCCTGGTCGCGCGGAACCCAGCTGGGAGCTTCCTGTTTTGTATATATATATATATATATATATATATATATATATATGTGTGTGTGTGTGTGTGTGTGTACATGTATATGCGCTTGTATGTTTACTGCAACCATTACCATTACCATCACCGGCTTTATTCAATGTTCAGAAAAATGAAGGGAGTCAAGCATGTTGAGCTCGGGTTTTCTAATCCAGTGAGCGAACATGGAGCGATGCCTCTAGCGTCTGCTATTGCTTACAGAAGGCGCAATATGACCTTTAATGTTAAGAGTTCAGCGTTGATCACGACGCAGTGGGGCCCGCAGGCAATCTGGTTGACGAAGGTAACGAACAATCTGTCTGATAATTATCCAGGGGCCCGGAAAGACGGGACCAAATCGGGATTATGAATCGTACGGTTTGGTAATCATCTTGGTTGCAGAAAACTATGAGCCTAAAACAGCACGAGCTTTTTCTTGGAGCCGAACCTCTGAGTGGCCAGTGAAGACTCCAAGAAGATATCTGAAGGGCAGTGTCTGGCGGAGGTCATGAAAGCAACCGACAGCGAAGACCTTCGCTTTATCTCTGACACATAACATTTCCATATTTCTACAACCTTATGTTTAGTGAGCTTCATACGACATCAGGTGGCTTTGAAGACCTCGAGACTTGGAAGTACGTAACATGCGAACAATGGCGATAAAATGCAAAGCCAGGTCTTCATTTTGTCACAAAAAAGCGTCCAACTGCTTTTCTGTCGCTGTAGTGATCACCAGGTATCCGGGACTTATGAAAACTAGCGACAGGTTCCAAATTAACATGCTAGTAGACAAAAATGGCAAGTAATGGAATGGAAGATGAAAGACAAGTACCTGCAAAGTTTAGATTTTAATGCAACAGAACGAAAACGTGACTCCAGGCTAAAGGTCCTTTTTTTCTTACCGAGCGTTTCTTCCTTATGTGTCAGTGTGCTTAGCTAAAACGTACTGTTGCTTAATCGTGCCGAGGCTTAAAGGCGCTGCTAATGTAGGTTTGCAAACGTACTGCACACATAAATCCCTTTTGCGACATCCCTGTGGCGTTGTCCCTACTCAGCATATGATCCTATGAGTGCGGCAGCTTGAACCGGTGGCGCGAAAGAACCTGCCGCAAGCAGTTTTTTTTTCTTTTCTGGAGGCGCGACAGACAGCGTCGCGACGCTCAACAGGCGCTGCGCCTTCCGTCCCCGGCTGGCTGCGTCCTCCACACAGCCGGCGCCGCGGCGACCAGCGGCCTCGCATCAGCCCGACAGCGGCCGACGCAACGACCGCACATGCCGAGTCAGTCGACGCCGTCGACAGCCGCCGCGCGGCCGTCGCGAACAATGGCGCGGACATTTCGCGGGCAGCCGCCGCCGCGCCGGGCGTCGCCGCGTGCGGCCGCCGGCGCCGCGCGAGTCGGGCGTGCGCCGGAATCCCGGGGCCGATTACGTCCGCCGGCCCGCGCCCGCTCAGACTGGGGGAGAGCGGCCAAAGTTCATGCGGGCCCGGCTGCGCCGTGCGCGCGACCGACTGCGTTCGCCAGCCGCTCCGCCTCGTTGAGCGGCCACTCCGGCACGCTCCGGCGACCGCAAACCGCTGACGGAAGCGCGCGCAGCGCGATTTCCTGCTGCGCCCATGATTGGTGGTTTGCATTCGGCCCGGTTCAGGGTCAGTCAATGTTTCCAGTGTGATTGCGGATACCAGACCATTTGTCACATGCGGCATGAATAACGCCCGCTGCCGCATCATTCTGGCTCGGCTTAACAGCCCGCCAGCGAAGCGATCACTGATTTCCGAGGAAGGACATACATAACCAACCCTCGTCAAGCACAAAATGTTGCATTTTTTTAATGAGCATGGTTCATTGGCTCGATCTGACTATGCGAGATAGGGAAACTGGCCCGCCAACCACTAAACGTCTCAGGGTCGATAATTCATAACAGGGCATCCCTACAGTGACCCGATAGGTTAATACACTACGGCAACACCAAATGCGACAGGTTACTTGGCACGTACGTTGCCCGGCAGCGAACTCATCAGTCACGATTAAATTATTGAGCAAAGAGCTTGGTTAGCTTGCCTTATAAGACCGGTGCGCAGGTTCGAACAGTGAAACCTCGCTCAAAATGCTTCCATCGCACAGCAACAAACGCGGATCCAGAAAATGAAGCGATGGAGACTCTGAAAACGCTTGCCTTTGTCCGACTGTGCCAGAGTGGCGTCAGACAGCCGCCACATCTGAGCGGAGACGTCAGCGGACGGCCTTTACATCTGAACAGTCACACCTCCGGACAGCCGTCATACGTGAGCTGTGACGCGAACGGACTGCGATCACGTTTGGGCGGTGACGCCGGCGGGCAACCACCACATCTGAGCCTTGACGCCGGCGGACAGCCGTCACATCTGAGCGATGAGTCGGCAGACAGCCGACACATCTCAGAAGTGACGCCGGCGGACTGCGATCACATCTGAGCGGTGACGCCGGCAGACAGCAGTCACATCTGAGCGGTGACGCCACACCTGAGCGGCCGTGCAGCGGACTGCGGCCGCCGGCTGTCGGCGCGCTCCGCCGGACGGGCTGGACCGCGGCGGCCGGCCGGGCTCCGGTTCCCGGCAGCCTCCGTCCACCTGTGTACGCACGACTGGCCCCGCGCGGCGCCTCGTTCGCCGGATTTATGCGGTGGCGCCGGGGCGGCCGGCAATGCGTGTCAAGGATGCTGCTTTGATAAACAGTCACTGGCGGCGGCCGGCTCGGTGCTGTCGGTGCGGACAGCGCCGGCGTGACGCGGTGTCGGCGTCGCGTCGGCCGAACTCGCCGCCCTCTACGGCACACCACCCAAAATCAGTCCTGTCATCTGCGCTTGGCCATTATTGCGTCGCAGGGAGCATTTGGGTGAATGCAAACCAGCGCATTGCCGTTGCCTTGGCCCCTGGGTGCAACAGGCCGTTGGGTACTGATTAGGTAGGGCAGCATCCCCACCCTATCAGCTTTGGAGAATTTTAAGCCAGCCACATAGTGTTGTGTGGATATAAACTGCCTCAAAATGGTTCTGGTCTTACTGTTACAAAAAAAAATCCGTCACCGGCGTGCCATGGCCTGCAGTCAGGAGAGGTAGGAGAGCGGTTCGGACCTGAATAGCCGGAGCATGCAGACCTGAAGTGCCGGACAGTCATTCGATGTGAAAGGCTGGATAGCAGCATGGACGTGAAGGGCAGGACGGTAATTTAGACGACATTGGCAAGACAATGACTATGACGAGAAGGGTATGACGGTAGGTTAGGCGTGAAGGGCAGGACGGCAATGCGGACGTCAAGGGCAGGACGGCAGTGCGGACGTCAAAGGCAGGACTGCAGTGCGGACGTCAAGGGCAGGACGGCAGTGCGGACGTCAAGGGCAGGACGGTAGTGCGGACGTCAAGGGCAGGACGGCAGTGCGGACGTCAAGGTCAGGACGGCAGTGCGGACGGCAGTGTGGACGTGCTCGGCCGCCTTCCCCGCGCCCGATTCCCGAGACTGGTCGGGCGGGTTCCCAGCTGACCGAGCGGCCGGCCGAGCCGGGCCGCACGACCCGCCGCCTGTGACGTCAGACCGCCGGCCGCCGGCTCCTCTGGCACCTCGTCACAGCCGCCCGGCGGAAACGCCGCCAGGCCCATTCACATTCTGAATAGCCCACTGTGATGCCATTGAAGATGCCGAAACAAAGATACGGCTGGCGTAAAAACCGCGGCTGGGTGTGTCCGTCGGTATTGCCACACCTGGCGACGGCGTCCGCACGGTCCCCAGTCCGCAGTGAACAGTCAGCGGCCCGAAACTCACAGTCCATAGCTCGCACTGCGCGGACTGCGCACAGCTCATACGCAGACCACGTCCACCGAGTCCCTGTCCACCTGCTTACACTTACGAGGCGTATGACAGGTTGGAGTGTGGAAGACGGCGTTCGTGCATGACGTGTGCGTGCGTTTTGTACACGCATACAGATCTGACTGTTTTATATGTCCCGCGCCTGCAGCTTTGTGCATGCACGTCCTCGCCCAGAGCAAGTGTTTGTTTTTACGTCTGTCTCTGTGGGAATGCCAGATATCCAATTATGAACGGTAGCCAGAGGAATTTGCCCTCTGTTAATCCGCCGGTAACGTAACAAACAACGCCCTACAACGGAGTTTGCGTCATTCTGAGCATGTCCAGCGCTTGAGGGCTTCCCGCTCGGTAAACATAACAAATTTTCCCTGGCTTCTCGGCATTTTCAAATAAGGGAAACTCGAGATAACAAGCCAGGAATTGTATTGCGAAACGGAATATGCGTCCAAATAACGAGTCAAACTGTTGGTCGCCATTAGTAGTGTATCCAGCTTGCCGGTTTAACAACGGTGATAACGCCTGAAGGGATAACAGTTTTAAGACCAGCGAACATGCGTTTTAAGGCAATATGCCATATACTTCCATTGAAACTCTTCAACCAGTTTGATTCACGGAGTTGTCAGGATACGTCTTTGGTCGTTATATTTGACTTTAAAGTGACTTAGGAGACAATTGAAACCAGTAGAAAAATACACTGGGACTACGCCTGCTGGTGCCATTATATGTTCATGTCTGTGCCTCTAGACAGCAGTGACATAGCAGTCGGAGAGGTGATGCGGGTGTTGTGTAATCGAACGTTAGACTCGGATTCAGACTCAGACTCAGATGTTTATTGATGTCATCCACTACACACGATGGTTTTTTAAACTGAACCTCAAACCAGCATTAAAACGTAAGTCAAGAGAACTACTGTGTATGAATATTACAACATTAAAATGGGACTGGAAACGTATTTGAATACATTCTTGAGCTTTGCCGTGGCTACGACCATTTATTTTTCTATGTTCATATCAAACAACAAGAGTTTCAAAGAAGCCACGATAATAAGGTCGCGTACCTTAAGCGGGAGAACGTGTTTTATTTTTGTAAGACTGGAAGAGTGCAGGGTGTTTACATCTACCAGGAAGGTCACGGACCTGGCGTCGGTGTGACGGTGAGATCAGGGCCGTGAAACTGCGTGTCACCGCTGTTCAGAGGCACTGCCGTGTTCCCCATGTAATTACGTCTCTCATACGCGAAACGGCGGAATGACGCAGCAGTGCATGCACCGCTTCCGTTGGATGCGGCACTTCACTCGTCGTCTTGTGCTGCCTCAGCGTCACGTTTCCGTGTTACGTATGGATCATTGAGCCGGTACTATCGGCAGGGTTTGACGGGCAACGGCTGCCCTCTGCCAACCAACTGCGCATTTGCCCGTCAGATCCACGGAACCAGTCACGGCTCAAACATTAGCCGAGATTAACGGAAGGAAAAGCAGGATGTCGCTGCGAAAAGCGGGAAAATTTGCATTTTGCAAAATCCGATCTCGCCCCGGCACCCGCACTTTTGCTGCCGGCTTTCCTGCCGCGTCTCAGGCCGAGCGCTTCCCACGGAGCTGTGTTTTGGAGCCGAATGCCCTTGCAGTCACCTCTGAATGTCAACTAACCGCAGCCGGGGAGCGGCGGCGCCGCAGTCGGTCGGCGTAGCTCCTGCCGGCGTCAGCAGCACCGCAGGCACGCAAGGCCTTCCCGATCCGCCCATTCCTGGGCGGCCCGGAGTCGAAGGGAGTGCTGGATGCTGTGCGGACTCCGAGGTCCGTCTGCAGCTCCGCGGTCCTGCCTGAGACTTCCGACGAAACGTGCCACGCGGACAAAGGACCGCGCGTTCTCGTCGGACGGCCGGTGCGCCGCCAGATGAGATGACGAAGCGTCTGATGACGTCGAGCCGGACTCCTCGGAAAATCTGCCGCCCAGCTGAGCTTCTGAGCTGGCCGTGGGCTAACTGCCAAAGCCTCGGACGTTTCCCGAGTTTTGCAGGGTGAAGGGCCACGTTCGGCCCGGCGGCGCGTGGCCGCCGCTACCTGCCGAAGGTGTCGCCGCGTGCAGACGGTCACGTGACCGGCCGCGGCCCGGCTGCGGCCGCGCGCCGCCCGGTCACGTGGCGAAGAGGTGAAATGTGCCGCCGCCCGCGCTCCAGTGAAAGACGGAAGCCACTTTCCAATGGCGGTAACGGTAAAAACGTCCGCGCCGGGACGACCGGGGAATGACCTGCGCCGGATCTCTACCGCTCGGCGCCCGGCACGGCCGACCGCCGGCCGGCGAAGAAAGCTGCCATCCCGCACCGCTCCGGCGGCACGAGACGGCCGACGGCCGCGAGCCCGCGCCCGTGTCTGCCCGCGACGTCCCGCCCATTGCGCCGCTCTGGGGAGACTGCACAGCCCTGGGCCGCAGCCAACGGCTAGGGCCAGCCAGCGGGCGCGCCGACATCGCGGCGATGGTACGGGCGGGTGGGTGCGGCGTACTCGGGGCTGCTGTAACCTCCACAGGTCGACGTCGGAGGGAGGGTTTCTGTTATCTAATCGTACATTGTTGCTGGGTTTAAAATGGGGAATCCGACGTATGGGAACAGTCCAGGTGGCCTTGGCCGTCTAGCGGCCGATAAGCAATGGCACGCTCGCCTGGAGTCGTCTATCTGCCGACCTGTCAGGCGGCGATATGTGGAGAATATGGGCGATATATGGCTTCCATGGGTAAGCGTACGAAATCTGGGAAAAATAAACAAACCAAAATAGCAATTTAGAGGATGAAAAGCTAAAATCACATGGTTTGGATGAAAAGAAAAAAAATATGTTTTTCCCCGCAGGATCCCCTGGACTCGAATTTATTCAATACCATGTTTCGCGTTCTCCAGCGGCATCCAGATGAGAACGTTGCGGTGTGAAATTACCCATGGGGAAGAGTATCCCCATACAGTCAAGCTCCTGAGAATGGTATATAAATGTTTTAAATTGGTTACTTAGTGGACATTTGGACATCTACATCATTTCAAACAGTTATTTCGTATTTCGTAATTCCTTAAATGTGGTGCTGGTGGCGTGGCCTCCATTTCACTTTTTTCAAAATTGTTTTCTTTGAAACTGTTGCAGCAGTTGTCATTTATTTTATTGTTGCATGAAATATTCATAAACATGTATATAATTGGATGAAATATAACGAAAAACATGACAATGATATTGCTAAATGACATTGTTAAATGGCAAATGATAGTGCTAAATGTGTATATTTCTATGACCTATATCCAAAGAAATTGCAAAACATTATTTGTACTCCGAGTTCCAAACAACCATCCAAATAAAGTTCGTTTGGTTTCAGCTTAATGTGACCGTGGTACACAAATACTTCCAATGGGCCGAAACGGCGTGCCTTTGCGGAATATTTTTAGGCACACCTGGGCGTACTGAATAGGTTATACCAAGTCGCAAGTCCAGTATCAATCATTACCCTTGCATAACCCTCATAGAAAACTTAACCAAAACAAACATGAAATATGAGGCAAACAAAACACTGCGCTATGATACAAGAACCAGGGAGATATGCGGCCCCTTGAGCATTCATATTTCTTTGTTCAAACATTTACAAGAAGCTTTGGAACCACAGTACAGTTGTCGATGGCGTACCGGTCAAAACATGGCTAACCTCCGTTCGTGCTCCTTTTCTGAGATACGGGCCTCGAGCGCGGTTCTCTGCAATCTTCTCCTGTCGCCGTCCGCGGCCGACTGGCTGGCTGTGGCGCGGCTGCCTGCTCACCCCCGTCACCCCGGTACCGTTACGGTAATCTCTGTTTACGTCGCCACACGGCAGCGTGCGGAGCGCGGCCCGGCCGGCGACTTCGACTGGTCACAGCAAACTGGCGCGGGAGACTCGAGCGGTGGCCGGGCAGCCAGCCGGCGAGACCGCCCCCCCCCCTCCCCCCTCCACCGAGCCCCTCCCCCTGGCGGCAACCGAGCAAAACAGCCGCCGCTGAGGCTGTGAAAACTGCCGGCTTTTACCGCTCAGTTACATAAGGAGCTCGCGCATGGCGGTTCGAAGCCCGCTCTCGGCCGGGTGTAGCGCAAGGGCTGTTGTGGAGTCCTGGTCAGAGAGGTCCTGGGGGGTGCGCCCTGAGGTCCCCTTCGAACTTCGAGGTCGGAGTCTAATGCATCTGTTGTGACGAGACGTGACGCTTAGTTGACCGCACACAGGTTCCGTTCTTTTTGCACACAGCGGTTTTCTCGGACTGAAGGCTAATTTTGTAAAATACAGAATTATCGTGCGTTACTTTGCCGAGACGAAATGCTCGAACAAAACAATGTCAACGTTTGCATACCGGAAACGCGTTGCAGCATCACAACAAAGAGGACCGACTTTGAATCAAGGAAACTGTAAAAACAGCGAGCGTCCGTGTTCGAAGGAACAGGAAGTGGTTCAGGCAGTGATGTTCGGAAGTGATTCGTGGGATAACACAGGAAGGCAAATGACATAACAGTGACTGAACGGCAAGCAAAAACAGTGGTGGTTGGGATTGTTCGAAATGTTTGCGGCAACGATGGCACGGGGTAGCAACGGAGCAATGGATGGGAAGGAGGTGTGATAAAACAAGTGCTATGCGACCTCTGAGAGCCAAAGATGACAATAAAACCACTCCGGCTTTTTCTTTCTATACATGCCGTCTCCGAAAATGTCTCCCTTTGCGCTAGAGAAATCAGAGGAAACATGTTTGAAAGGTGCCTTTCTCAGGGAAGTTTCCTCAAACGATGACTGAAACGCAAGCGTTTTGATGATGTTGAATGCAGCATATATCAGTTATTTTAGATACAAGGAAATAAAGGATAACTTTTATCACCTTTGCAAAGTAATGGTACATATACATCTTAACCGTGCATTTTTGCTCGGACAAAGGAGAATAGTTGCATTTTATAGTATAGCATACATATATAATACAAAACAGTTTATTGCAACCATATAGCGGAAAGGAAAAACTGAAGCCAAACATTTTCAGTCTATTCACGAACACGTGGTGTGGTGCAATTAAATAGGACAGGGATGAGGAGCAGGAAGATGACACAGGCCCCGAAGAAAGCGGTCGTGATGAAGAGAGACGGTACGGGATATGGGACAGAGTACCGGGACAAACAACACGAGACGGAGACAAGAAACAGGGGGCCGGGACGGCCGACCAGCACAGAGAACTAGGACAGAGCACCGAGACAGGGCCAGGCAGCAGTGTAATTACAACGATACCCCCGCTACTGGAAGTGCCAGCCAAATAATGCCCGCTCGCTGACAGAGAAACTCGACAGAGGAGCCTTGCATCAATTTGCCTACAACTTTACTGTTCAAGTGCCGATTTTCAATAAAAAATTAAATCGCATTTAAAAAGTTCAAACAGGCCGTGGGTGTATGGCCGGACCGCACTAGTTATTCTCTAACATTCAGCCATCACCATCGCAGCTGGAAGGATGAGGAACTGTGAGTGAAGCAAAAGTAAACACCAGCACAGCCCGTTTCGGCCAAGATCCATTAGGATCCGGTGTGCACGGAGCGCGAGGTCCCTGCCACCTCCGCCATTGACCAGTAGGAATGCAACAGTCTAAACCGTGATGGCCAGTGATAAACGGTGCCATAGTGCTTAACCCGAATGACTGAGCGGATAACTTGAAGGATAATGGCTTCAATAATGATCGGATTACTTCAATTTTTAACACCGGTTATAAGGAAAAATTCAATCGATTCTCTTTAAAAACCTTTGACGGCAAAATTACCAGGCATCCACGTTTTACATCTGGACAAGCTGAATGATTCACAGAGAAGCGCTTCGCTGGAATTCAAAAGAAGTATGCCTTTATTACTGGTCATTGGGCGAGAGGTAACCTGCACTGACAGTGGCAAACATGCGACAATTTTAAAATTTATGGCTGAAAATGCACCCGCCCCTGCCCCCTCCCCCCCCCCCCCCGATTCGAAACGCGATCTTCATCGGGAAAGAGGACTTTGGATTAGGCTACGCGTTCAAGGCCACGGTCTCTCGTTTAAGTCCTTGTAAGTTTGATCTGACGCACTTATTGTGATTGCTTTTCGAATTCGTCAAAATATTTTTCCGAATTCCGTATTCACTGAACCCACAGTGTTAGCATTCAGTCCCGAGCTACTCAGGGGTAAAAGAACCACGTGTACTTTTTACTGTTGCAACTGCAACACGAACCATCATGAGATTGAACGCCAATGCATGGAAAGAATACACCTTACATTGCTGTCAGCAACACCAGTGATCTGGATGTGGCTTCACTCCTGACTGGATTTATTCTGTGAGTGCAGAACGGAAATAGTGGTAACGACTGCGACACTTGATATCCAAGTGGAGTAACATCAACCGTGCGAAAATGAAAAAAATCGTGCATAATCTCGTGAAAGAAAGTCCGAGACCGTACCGGGTCACTGAGATAAAACTGAAATGCGCACATGGTCGGGAAAACTTTTGCAGAATCCGCAGCTAAGCGGGGTCTGCCTGGCCTCGAGAGGTCACTGACTGCGGTTATTCTGCAGTCGCGGTTGGCTTGCTGCCAAGTGAGGCGGCCGGTCTGGCGAGCTGGGACTGGGTCAGGTGGACAGAGCGGGAGCGGGAGCAGCCAGTCAGTCTAGGGAGTCTCTGGACTCACATATGTCGTCAGCAGGGAAGGCCTGCATGACGTAGCGATTCCAGCAGGAGCTAGCAATTGAGCAACTTGCGAAAGACGCGGTCTCCGGCTTGTCTCGTGATGCGTGCAGGACATGCGGCCAGGTTCTGAGCAAGACTTAGACATGGTTCGACCAAGGCTGGAACAGATAAACAGTCGACCACAACCTAGCGAGTCAGGGGCCGTTGCTGACGAGCTGAAGGTCATGATGCTTGTCCTGTGGGGCGACGGACTATTCCGGGCTCACCACAGGACGGTTCCCGCCTAGGGGGCACAATGCAGTCGCAGTCGATGTCATGAGTCGTTTCTCCCGGACGCACGTATAGAAAGGAGCGACGTTACAGCGTTCTGCAGGGTGGCCACAAAATGCAGCATCACATGTAAATTTTTGACGGCCGGGCCGCGGTCCATGTGTGACGAGCAGGTCATCAGTTGGTCTGAACTCGTGTATCGAAGCGACTGTTCCAGTAGTCCCCTTTACAAGACTTCAGCTGGTCGTGAATGTGCTGCTGGACACCGGTCGAGGCCAAAAGATCCACTCTGTCTTCGTCGGTGACGGAGCCGTATTCTACAGGAACAGCAAGCAGGTCGCGAGCCGCAGCAGTGTTTGTTATTCGTTTCCATCATGCGGATGCAGGTCATTTCTTTGTTCCATTCGTTAACCATTATTCAAATTCTGAGAGGTATCACCCAAGATAGTACTGTAACAGATAATACAAATAGATAACATACAATATATATCACAATAATACAAAAAAGTACATATACAAAGACAAGATAATACAGAAAATACTGGTGACCTGTGACACACATAAGATAAAGTGTCTTTTTTGCGCTTACAGAACTAAATTATTTTCGGCGAATGCAGATCATTTGATGTCTTCTGTTTTCAGTCAATTTCGTTTGTTGGCATTCGCAGCAGGACCGTAAATTGAAAAGTTTACAATGGATGGCCTTTTCTTCCTTCGAGAATCCATCATTCAGCCTTGAGAATTCTTTGGCTAGAAAAGGACATGGTAATTTCGCGGAGTTGACGTCCATATTCAGGCTAAAGTGATGTAAGTACGTGCAGATCACGGAAGGTGCAAAGCAGGCGACGATTACGGTTCCCAGGACTTCTGTAAAAAAATCGGTGCACAGCTCATCTCCCTTCCGAATCAAAATCCGTGGCCTTTCAAACAGCCATAGGTTCTTTCATAGGGCTTAAGTTGGAGCGAGAAAGTACTTTAAGTAAGCAATGCATGGTAACATTTAGGAAACCAAAAACTGAAAACAAGAGTCGGAAATTTGTTACTGCACGGTAAACATGGGTCGAATTCATCAGAATTCATCACCTCGCAAAACAAACGGCGGTGTCTCGTAATATTACCTCGTGCTGCGTTTCCTCGTGTTTTCACTCCTCTTTCGACAATATCCCATCGGAATATATACGGCGTCAAGCTAAGCCAAAGCAACGCTTCGATGAGCCGGACATGGGATTTAGAACTTTCTCCACTACAGGTGTGCCAAGTTTTTGTTGCGAGTCACCCTAATAGGCATGTTTATACATAATATATTATATATTTAAACATCTTTCTCCCTGTCTCTCCCTCCCTCTCTCTCTTTCTTTCTCCCCCTCCCTAATATGCGTATTTATACATAGCATATGATAAATAAATAAATAAATATATATATATATATATATATATATATATATATATATATATATACAGAACGACATGTGGGGTTTTTGGTACACTTGGTGAGCTCGCAGCATACCACAATTTATCGAGAATGGCGTAGACCAGTGAGAGTCCTTGTGAGGTGTGTGACGAGCGCCTGTCTAATGCATAAGGCCTACTTCGTCACTGTGCATCACTGTGATCCCTTTGCACATTTCAAAGTATAAAAGGATATTCGTCGATCAGTGTTTTGCATCTGAAGAACTGCAACTTGAAACATTATGCACACCCATGGTATTGTTCGCTGCTAGTACTGAACGGTTTAAAATATCCGTGGAAAAATATGGCTGAGAGCGAAAATAGTACTCCCTAGATTCTCGTGTGAAAGAAAAAGTTTCCAAGAGAACTGAAGTATCTTATAGTCAAAGCTTTATGAGTGCCCACCAGCTGCACAGCTGTTAGCCTCCAGAAAGTGTCATGGCCGAGCAGGGCTGGGCGGGGCCGGGCCGCTCTGTTTTATTTTTTCTGCTAGTTAAAGTAAGGCTCATTCATCCTTCGGCCTCGCTCGTAAACATGATGTGTAACGTGGCATTCTGTTGCAACTTGTTGTTTTTTTTTTGTATAAGAGAATTATCAGTTTACTTTCATCTCAATCTGAGCAATTTTCGAAATCAACACAAAAGCGCAACTGACAATGCGGACTCTCAGAAATCTCACCGTGGTATAATCCAGAAAACACCACATTAAAATGTGCGCCTTTACCATAGGGATCATTCGTCTGACAAGGATCTACATATTTCTGTTCATACAAACACGAATATAATCGCACATGTGCATTTTACAAAGAACGCGCACACATAAAAGCAAACGCTTCGGAATGAAATCACGAATGATTTCAAGCTTTCATATATTTCGTATTTGTGCAACGCAGCAAACAAGGAAGATCCTTGAGAACGTCACAGCTCCGTGTAGTTTCTGCATTGGAATGCGTCTGTGGATGGATGCGTTATTCACACTCATTTAACAGAACAGTCCGCATAATTGCGATTGGGTGGTGGCGGGCCCGAGAGCGACCTTGTGCGCGTCAACTCGATAACTTTCACTGTATTGATGGATTGAGCAGCCAAGTCATAAACAAGGGGTGAGGATCTGGAAAGGGACGGTCTATTTCATGAATACGAAACCCAACCATCGCAATGCTGTGAACGTCAGTGCGACGGGAAAGAAAGCGCATGGGTTTGCGATGATATGGCAACAACAAAATTTGTCTACGAGGGGAAAGATAAGAGGAAATGTCGTATGAGAGGAAAAATCATTGTGGCACCTAAATCTCGAGGACTTGTCGCAAATAGAAACCGAAAAGTTACGTGTGAAAGTGCTTCCTTTTTAAGCACTGAGGTTCCCTTGTGGATGAACTGTGGCTCATTTCCTTCAGTTATAGAGCCGTATTACTCAATTTGGCAATTTGGTTCTGAAAGCGACGGATAGCTTGGAAATGCTAGTCAGGCTGTATATATTCCTGATTCTTGACGTGGACTGCTTCTCGTCTCCTCTTCAGCACTTCATCGAGGTGACGGCAAGGACAGTGATAGGTAGAAAGACAAGGATGGATATCATAGTTTTCACTTCTACATCATTAGGTCTCTATTATCCGAGGCATTCTGTTTTCGTAATTCCGATGCCGTTATTGTCCTATTCATATATTTTTACCCATACTAATATCTTCACTCCTGATGATGCCTTAGCGACACAACTGCTGAGTCATCTGTCACTACTTTTGACTTCGAAAGCTCCCAGTCCTTATTAGTTCACACATCGGAAAGAAATTGGCCCTCTGATGATGCAATGCTGAAATGGTTGAAATTCGGAAATGTTAAACATTCCCGAACCATCGTAGTTCTGAATTTATGAAGGTTGTGCTGTGCATTATTGCCATTTTTGTTGAACATTTTTTCTTGAGGTTTAAAAACAAGAGGCATACAAGTCAGTTCTTCCAGGGATTGAACTTAAGAAGCATTGTGGTATGAGCTGAATACCCTAGTATTAAAATATTGAAAATACCAATAATGAAAAAGCAGAGCACAACATTACATTTCATATTCGTTAAATTTAGTTTCCTTCTTACTGTAAGATCTAACGTGCAGAAATGGCTAAGACGCTCAAAATTCTCTGAAGACCAGGTTTTTCTGGTAGTCAGCGTTATCTGACTAAAAGTACGACGTGTTCTGAGACGATGACTTGATATTCATTTAGCACCTCCGGTAACACACGTCTATATACTGTTTACACAGTGCATAAATATGACAAGGAACCGTTGTTTATTTCATTCACCTGTGGATCAACTGAATTTCTTAGGTTCATCCTTAGACGGTGCATTGACAGTAAAGATAAAATCGCATTAAAAACGCTGGACTAAATAACGAACATTTTCAAAAATAATTCCGACAGTAGCGGAGACATTCATCGCAATGCCACACGACTATAATAGCTAGTTTTATGACGCTGACCTTCCGTCATCTGGGGACAAGGGAGAGACATCTCCTTCTCGGCAGCATAAATATTTCCTGCAGCTTCCCGCCTCAGTATCGGGGACGCTGATCACCGATGAAGGACGCGGGCTTGTGTCCGGGGCTTCCGCCCCCAGTCGGGCCCCTGTCGGTCTGGGCACGGCTCAGGAAGTGGCCGGCACGCGTCCCCGTTCCCATTCCGGGTGTGTCATTAGACCTGCTCCGGAGCGCGGTCCTGCCCGGCCGGCGGCTCCATTAGCTCCTGCACGGCGAGCCGGACGCCGAAGGACGCCTCCGCGGCCCGGCGGCCGGCCGGCGCGCTCCTTGACCCACACCGGGCTGGCGCGGCGACGACAGGACCGGGGCGGCGTGAGAGGCGCGTGATTGGCGGCGACACTCTCCTGGCTTCCGTGGACTGCCCGTGCCACCTTACAGGCGCGCACTGCAACGTCGCCTGGTGTGTGCCCGCCATCAGTGACAGGACCTGACGGCGTCTTCCAGTCCTGTACCGTTTTATGCGTGAGTGTTACTTGACACCGCCGCCCTCTGTCCCCTGCACTACTTTATCACCTGGTGGGCTGTAACAGCCACAAGTGCTACGTGGACTCCCCAAATATATGTCTGTGAGCTCTATGAGCTCCCCGAACACCGGCCCCTGAGAGCTGAGCTGGCGGTCCGGGGGACTCGGCCAGCGGAGGAGGCGGCGCAGCGGCCGGCGGCGGGGTCGGACGGTCCGAGGGCACACCTTACCCGGACATGACGGGACACGGGGCCGCCCCGCTCATCCGCAGCCGTCTCGGCACCCCTCCTGCCGCTGGGAGGAGACCGGGTGACTTCAGCGATGTTTGCAGGACGAGCAGCTTTGACGTCACCCGCAGGGTAGCGGCCTGACTATGAAAATCAGAGCCCTCTGATTTCCATAGCTAGGCTGCTGGGCGGAGTCCATTGGGTCCATGCAGTCCATTACTGCGAGTCTTTGTTGAGCGTTAGAGCATCAGGAGAGCCTGGGAGGCTGAGTATCTTATTTGTTTTAATATATTCGTGTCCTGTCGCCTCCTCCAAATGCAAATATTTACTGCGCTTCTGCAGCTAGTGGAAGGATTAACAGGGCAGATCTGGTGGCACGCCAGCGCTAGCGGCAGGGTAGGTTCAGTGACGTGGTGGGTGGGGCGGCGGCAGAGTAGATCCATTGGATGGTTGCGACGACTTTAAAAAAGAGCTCGGCATCAAGAGCACCAAAGCCCTGATTTCATCAGCCTGACATCACAACTTTATATGATTTTGATATGCTCTCCTTTGCCTGCCTGTCCGGCTGGGGGAGCTGCGTAAGAAGGTGGGTAAATCAGAGTTTTAGCAACGGTATAATGGTAACCACCTTGATGCACAAGGATTGATATGGAAGTTTCATGCCTCTTATTTTCTTGCGAGATTTTCATACGGCATTCTAGTTATTTATTTCCGTGATCTCAGCAAGATTTGCCTCGTAAGCAGTATCTTGAGCTTTTGTCTCTTTGGATTTTAAAAACCGAAAAAGATAAAAACTGAAAGAAAAGGAACATTCAATTAGAATTTTGACCCTATTCATGGAGATTCATGGAGTTTATCTATTTTGCCCATCAGTATTGCATTAAACTTTTCAATATCGGGATACAATGCCGAACAACTTTAGGATGGATCAAGGCCATGAAACAACGCTCGATAAATGTTTGCGCTACTCTCCATGAAGCATTCTATGACATTCGCGGAGGTGACAGTTTTGTAGGCAACTTGTTTTATTTTCTTATTTTACCAACTTCCTCACTGAGATGAAACATCTTCAGATGACACATAGAGCAAAAAGAACTATGTAGAGTAATGGAAAAGATAGGGTCACCTGACCGCCATGATCAGTTTTCCCAGGGTGTCTGGGGAAATCGACCATGCAATACCGTGGTGGTAGATTGCAATACATGTCAACCGTACAGCGGCAGGTGCATGCGGAGTGCGAAACCACGGAATGATGTCTAACGCAAAGGATCATGGTTCGTAAAAGGGCTTCGACGAAACGCTAGCGACCGGAGTTGAAAGCCCTGGGCAAGTCGACCATCGTTAGCTTTTCAAACCGTCCAAACGAGTCTATTTCGCCTGCTTTTCTTAAAAATCGGCTTTTTGTCGTACTGCATAGAACATCGGCATCGTGAGGGCCTGTTTGTGTTGTACTCCCTTGTCGGTGGTTTTATGGGATTGCCTTCGTTGTCAGAGGATCCCTTGGTAGTAGAACTCCAACGCAGGTAATCTGATAATTACTTCAGACGAGGGCATATTCTGGTACTTTTCAGTGCAATGTGCAATGCAGGAGTGTAGAGTGTAGTGTGTAGTAGTGCGTAGTGTGTAGTAGAGTGTAGTGCACGAGCAGACGTGCTTCTCCATGATAGTTCTGCATCGTGATATAGGCTATGAACCTTTAAAAAGTGCTTTTGTTGTCGATCTCCACTAGAGGCCCTGTGAAGCGTCGCCGACGATTTCCAGATACACCCGCGTGATTCACACAACTGTGGCACGATCTGAGTCAGTTACACACTCCCGGCCTGGAGGCTTCCTTAGCATAACTAGTCTTCAGCGTTGTGAGGCCGGTCGTCTAATGACGCTTTCGTCAACGTCACGATTATCACCAAGTCAGCTTCACGGAACCCACAGCAAAACGGGGCTCAGCAAATGACCGCTGTCTGCGACAGTTTTCAAGGAAATGTTTGTAGCCTGAATGTAGCAAGATTTCCCTTATGAATCATTAGGAGCCCCGCGTCCCCACCTCACCTTGTTGCAACAAGGAGTGCGTCAAAGCTGTCTCGTTAGCCGCTGTCTACATCAGATAGTCACGTCAGTGCCATACTCTGCAACACCAGCAGCCGCAGTAAAAAGCTGCGCCGCCCGCTCTGCCCAGGCTGCCCTGCTGTCATGCCTGGGCGTGGTCACCAGCGGGCCCCATCATCACCCACTGACACCGGAGAAACGCCAGACGTCTCCACAGGGCTCGTGCGTGTCAGGCGCCATTTCGCGGGAACCACTATTCGGTTTCGCGCGTATGTGAGCCCACGAACGTCGGCGACATACACAGGAGAAAATCCGCAGGGAAGGTGACGAGGAGGCGGGCGCGCAACCATACACGCCCGCTCACCCCCCAATCCCGAGCAGGGTACAGCGCCATTGGTCAGTCGGGCATTGCCTCGTCATTTGCAGGAGACGGTGGAGCGAGCTGGAGGAATGCGGCAGGTCGCGGCCCCGTCCAGTTCTTCAGATCGGTCTCGGTCGTCTTTTTATCTCCTACGCGTTAATGGGTCGACAGGAGTGCCCTTCTACGCCCGTAAGACGTGTCTTCAAGAGATACGTGGTCTTTACGGACAGAGAGGGGAAGGGAAGGAGAGATAGGTGGGAGAGAGAGAGAATAAGGGAGAGAAAGAAGAGGCGAGAAAAACGCCGAATAATTGGAAAGGAGCATGTTTCCGGAGATATTCTCCCTTTCTCCTCCCCCCCCCTCTCTCTTTGCCTCTTTCACGCATACACACTGTTTTCCTCACTCACACACCCCTTTTCTCTCCCTCCTTATTCCTCCTCCCTTGCTTTCCCTCTTTGTTTCCTTCTCACCCGTGCGAGCTCAGAAGTTGCCGCCAAAAGAGCTGCTGGTCATTACTTGCATCAGCAAGCATTTTTAGTTCCGTTAGACACGAATCCGTCTATGGATAACGCAGCGTATTTCTCTATACCAGTATGTTTATACAAAACCCAACAAACCCTTTTCGTTTTAACTCTTTTCTACACTATTGGCCGCTCGTCAGACATGACCTCGCCCGGTACAGTTTATGGACGGCCCCATTAAACGTATCCAAGCCCAAAACGTCAGCGAAACACTCAACCGGTCACCACGCCTGAGCTAGTGGAACATGATTATCATGTCCACATGCTCGCCTTAATCCAATGTCAGGGGTTATAAGCTCGTGTAATGAGTTGATCGATCGTAAATAAAGTTACTAGACCCTTAAAGTTCTGACGTCCGTTCACAAAAAAAAACGTTCATGGATGTTCTGAACTGCCATACGAAGGCATGCTCTGAATAAAGTCTATCCTGCACTTACCTTGCGCAGTTGAAAGTATAACTTAATTTTTCGTGGGTTAAGCTTGTTTCTCCCTCACTCCCCTCTGATTTCATTTATGGTACCCTAAATCAAGGAGTAAGCACAAATCACGATTTATGCTAGAATACTTAACGCTGTGCCAACTGTTCAACGATAATGCTCCTTAGCTTTTGTATCTGTTTTGCGTGCGGTCCTTTAATGCAGGAGAGAGATGAATGTCTTGCACAGTGCACATGAATTATTTATCTTCGTAGAACGAGCTGATTATGGAACAAAACCGTAAGTCATGTTCGAGCTCGTATGATTATAACCATAAAGCAGCTTCATTAATTTGTGAAATGTGACTGGCCCTGAATTAGCGGATTTAGGTTTCACAATGCGAGCCAGCTACCGAAAAAGCATATTAGTGACCCAGTGCAGATACGCTGTTAACGTAAACCACTTCCCGGATTTTAACAGGCCTTGCTGCATCTGGTTAAACTAGGTTATGCTGGTGAAAAAAATCAGGACATGGTAGTGCATCAACATGTCTTACAACCTACGCAACACTGACGTAGGTAACCGCAAAACGAGGTTGACGGTCGCACGAACGGTGTCTTGAAGACCGGTCCCGGCCACAGCAGTGAAGAGAAATAACTTTGTTGACGACCCTCAGTCAGATGGAGAGAGGCGCGCAGCCAGCGCAGCGAGCGAACGCATTCAAACGACGCACAACCAATGAGAGCCAGAGTTATTAACGCTTGCCTGCTTGGTTGATTAAAGGAATGTTATTCGCAGATGTCTTGATTTACGCATGCATTCTTCGATTAAACCGCAGTATTGTTTAACTGGTTGTTTGAGTGTTACTCACAGATATTTCTTTAGTCGCGCTTTCTGAATTGATTAATGGGTTATTTAACGACGTTCTCGACTGCCAGGGTCATTTCGCGTCGCAACCTCTCACGCCGGTTGTCGCGGAGGACGGCGAAATGTCGTTATTATCCAGACTCGAACCGGGGACCTTCCGGCCACATGGCGAGCACGGTAACCACTAGACTACGCCGCCCCGCGCTTCCTTGATGGACAATCTCGGTACCTAGAGAAACGCCACAGAACTACTCAGTGATTAGGTCAGGTTTAAACCGGCAACACTATTTAACCTGTGCACGACAATGGGTCGGCGACGATCACGCCCGACTGGGGGGGGGGCGGTTGATCACAACCCCTCTAACTCACGAACGATTAGTCGCACGATAAAAGTAAGCACGCCGTTGGAAAGCTTGTGACAAGTAGAGCTCGAAACTGGTCTCATTTTTAGTTGTAGATAATATGTCAGCAATTTACGTCCTAAATATGTTTTCTCATGGCCGGCTGGATGAGACCGAGAACGACCTGAATCTCAAGGGTTGTGACTTATAACGCGTAGGTAAAGGCACCAACGCATAAGTAAATGTCCGCAGATGCCGATACACGTCTAATATCTCAGATCTGTTTAATATATGCGTCGAAACGTCGAGTTAAAGATACGACGATTTTCATGCCCGTTGTCGGCGGGCGCCGCAGCCGTACGCAGGAAGACATTAACAGGAACTACTTTAAGCGTTCCTTTATTCTCGCGACATAAGCCTATCCATATAAACTTTATTGATCTTCGTTGTTCTTGTGATGGTTTCTCATGCTCAAATTTTGGAGAAATTCATTAGTTACCAATATACATAACTAGCAGGACTTTATTTTCGGGAGCCTGTTTATTTCCAAAATATGCAATTTTGAAAACTTTTTCATGTTCTTGGTATTACTTACGTCTGTGCAAGCCAGTTCTGCCACTTTCTACCCATTCTGAGTAAGTCGTTGCTGATTTTGACGGTGGTACATTTTGGCTCACAACACTTATTCGTGGCCTGACCTCAGGTCAATGGTTGGAAGTCGTTGATACTTTGCCCACTGATGGTAACTAGATGTCTGCTTCATTCCACACTAAACTTATGAAAAATTCCGCCAATTTCCAAAAAAACGACGTCTCAAAAATGGGCTTGACCTCAGGCCAATGACCCAGAAGATTCCGAAAAATCTGAGATAGCAGATTTGTTGCATCCATCAAGATAACTAATCCCTGCAAGTATTATTGTGATATCTTGTTTTCCGAAAAAGTTAGAGTGCGCTTAACTTTTTGGACATAGGCCCGTTTGACCTGACCTAGGTCAGACATCTGAATTGATCTCAGGTCAAAACGTAAACACAAGGTGTAGAAATGACGAAGCAAAAGGTACACAAATTGTCGTGGCGCTGCGTTTGTTCGCTCTCTCGCAATCCTAGAAAAACCTCCGAGGGCAGTCAACCGCCCCCCCCCCCCAGTCGGACGTTCATGAGGTCATCTTACAACTTTTGACCTCAACTAATCTCAAATGACCTCAAAGTCATAAGGAATGGCCTTGACTCATTCCATAGTCTTTGAAAACGATTCCATTGATATGGATTTACTATATTTCTAAAAGTCCTGTTATAGTCGTGATATAGGGCACGCGTGCGGACATTTTAATATATCGCTCCCTGGCTTGACCTGATATCAGGGACGTAGCCAAGATTTTCTTAAGGGGGGCCTCGAGTTCAATGTGAACTGAAACCGTACGAAAACCGCCTGCTGGGAAGGCGATGTGCAATGGTTTTCACAAAAAATGCGGGCCTAAGGGGGACGGATCCCCTGATCCCCCTTTGGCTGCCCGTTGCCTACTACCAATTTGAAACAGAGGACATTGCACTGAGTCATAGAAGCTTCGGTTTTTGCATTTTCAGAACTACAGTCAAAACTATTTACATAAAACAAAATTCTGGCTTTTGACATTGACCTGATTTCGCGGAGTGGCCTCAGACCAACGAAAACTGTTTTATGTTTGTCTAGTTACTTGCCTATACACCCATATCAAGATTTACGTTCTGTCTTAGAAACCCTATTTTTGGTAGCCAGCTTGCTTCTGATTTTTGTTATCGTTACGACAGATCGGCAAAACCAAGGGCGCAGCCAGGATTTTCTTAAGGGGAGGTTAGGAGTTCAGTGTAACCTGAAATCATACGAAAACCGCCAGGGAGTCCGGGCCCCAGCCCCCCCCCATCTTGGTTGCGCCGGTGAACAAAATATTTGGTATGTTTGCATATCTATTTGCCTTTACACTGACATCAAGGCCTGAGCTCCATTTTTAAAACATCTATTTTTGAGGCCATTTTCTTTTTATCACTCATCTCCCCTCCCATCTTTGTTCAGCCCGATCCCTGTCTTGTTCTCGGCACAACTTAAATACCACTTAGACCTCTCTCCTTAAACCCATAGGTCCGAAATAATAATAACTGTTTGTTTGTTTGTCGTGAGTTAGGACACACAGCCTTTTGGGCTCAAGCGTGCACGTCTTAACCCGGTCCCGACTGGGGACGGTGGGAGGGCGGTTGACCGCTTTTCCCTGAGGTTTTTCAAACATTACGAGAGAAGGAAAAACGCAACGCTACGAAAATTCGTGTACTTTTTGATTGATCGTTTGTTCATCTCGTATCAAGGCTTTTACGTCAGGTCGAGTCAGGTCTCCCTCCTACGTCAGATCAAATGGAATTATGCCCAGAAACATTTAGCGCCGTTACTTTGTCGCAACACAAGCTATCGCAGTGAAACTTTGAGGGATTAGAAACCTCAACAGAAAGACGAAATTGTCATCTCAGATTTTGCGGAGACTTCCGAGTTATTGGCCGAAGGTCAAGCCCATTTTCAAGACGTGTCACTTTTTGTTAAATTGACGGAATTTCTTTCGCATTCGAGTATGTGGTGATGCAAACATGCAATGATCTTCATTGAGCAAAGCATCAATGACCTCCAGCCATTGACCTGAGGTCAGGTTATTAATAACTGTGGGGAGCCAAAATGCACTACCGTCAGAATCGGCGATGAATGACTTCGCGCGAAAAGAAAATGGCAAAACTGGCTTTCTTGGCTGTAAATGACACCAATAAGTTTAAAAAGTTCGAAAAATTGCGTATTTTGGAAATAAACAAGCTTTTGCAAATAAATTTTCACTAACTGTGTAGATTGATAACTGCTGAATTGTAATAAAAATTAAACACAGGAAACAGTAACAGAAACCACTAGCATCACGAAACTTCACTTGGTCAGGCTTATTTCACGGAAATACAAGAACGCTAAAATCAATGCCCCTTAATTCTTTCCATCACTCTGTATCGGCCCTCGCGGCGCAGTGATGCAAAAATCGCTGCGCCTTTTTTATTTGAAGGCATTTTTTATTTTCTTGTTTTAAGAATTTTTATTTAAAGATTTTTATGTAAAGACATAAGCGTTTTATATTTAAGGACAGAGTAAAGACTGTTAAAGACACGACCACGTTGAACAAACTAGAGAAATTGGACGTTTATCGGCATTTACGGTGTTCTGGTTATTCGTTGGTGCCTTTACTTAGAACTGATTAATCACAGTTCTTGAGATCCACTCCCTTTCCCGGGTTCATGTAGTCGGCTATGAAAATCATATTTAGGTTGCAAATGACCTACATATTGTCCGAAAGAAAAAAATGAGACTAGTTTCGAGTTCTGCTTATCACGGTCTTTCCAGGGGCATACTTATTTCTTGTCGTACGACCAGATGTTCGCGGGTTAGAGAGGTGCCCGCCGTTTATCATGCGACCAACCGTTCGCTAGTTGGAGGGAGATGTCAACCCCCCCCCCCTTGCCCAATCGGGTGTGCGTGGTGCCGATTGCCAATCGGGCGCGGGTGAAGCCACCTCGTCAGGCGCGAATCAGTCGTCTGAATGCAGAACCGGTCGAAGTTACCAACTGCCAAACCGATTCCGCGTTGCCTGCCAGCCCTCGCTATTTCCGTGGGTGTAATTACCGGGGGGACGGGGGACATTTCCCCCCACTTTTTGGCCCGTGGTGCGGACATCCCTTTAGATCCCTAATATATACGGCATCCGTGCAGTTATTCTCCTTTTCTTTTGTTTTGCGGAGGGAGGGTCTTTTTGAACATTTAGTAACCATCAGCCTCTAGGCGTCCCCCCCCCAAACCCCCGCTGCATTGGCCAACCACTCCTCGTGGACACGGTGCCCCTTACAGGTAAGCGCTCTCATACAAGCCACGTAACTCTGAAACGCTCGGCGCCCCATGCCGGCCAGTTGCCCCTTACGATTCAGGCGCACCTTACAGGTCAGGCGCCCCCCGTGCAGATTCGGCGCCCCTCAGGGACTCGGCGCCCTTGGCAAGCGAGGCGCCCCGTACATATGAGATGGCCCTCATATATTTGGCGCCCTCTCCACAGACCAGGCGCCCTTGCGGAACACCTTTTGGACCAGACACGTCCACGATGCAGGCGAACCTTAGAGGCCAGGCGCCCTCGTACAGATTAGGCGCCCCTCGGGGGCTCGGCGCCCTTGGCGAGCGAGGCGCCCCGTACACATCAGGCTCCCCTCATATATTTGGTGCCCCCTCTATAGGCCAGGCGCTCGCAAGGGGCACCTTACAAACCAGACACGTCTATGATGCAGGCGCCCCTTTAAGGCCAGACGCCCACTCCCAACAGATCAAGCGCCCGTTTTATATTTGGTGTCCCATCTACAGACAAGGCGCTCGTACGGAGCTCGTACATGTATCCACATAAAAAATGCATTGATATGTGCTTTTAAATCCGTAAATATGTCAGTAATAACCAGCTTCACTCTAAATAGATGGCACCCCTATTTGACATCGGTGCCCCCTTGGAGGCTGATGCTCCTGAAAGAATGCCCCCCCCACTTTTTGTCGCGCTCCTGCACCACTTTCTAGGTATAGACATCGCTAGCGAATATGTTACAAAACAACGTGGCTGGGAGTGATTCAAAATTCTGATGGAAATGGCAGGTCTGTTACAGCTTCTGTGAAAAATCCTTGTTAAACTAGTAATTTGATATATTCTTTAGATTTCAATCAGTTTTATATAATAACATATCGAAATTTCACATCGTATAGCTACATTATATCTTAAATGTAAAAATATTTAAATCTACCGGTAAAAATTCGTAAATGATTGCGATAAGCCTGTGTCTTTTGTCATCAGCTGATGGTCACTGTTACAAGCCAACACATTGCGGCGCATGAGTTTCGTTTCAGTGTTGCATATACGTAAGGGAGTAAGGGTTATTTCGGCTTATTTATGTAGTTGTACTGGTTGGTTGCGAATGGCTAATAGCGTACGGACGGTCTGCTGGAGGATAAGGTGACGTATTGTCAGAAGGTATCTGCACTTTGATCCTGCCATGCGTGCGCAGTTATGGGTTGTAGAATGACTGCTTATGTACTGCATGAACATTATGGTATTTTGGGACGGTTATTGCGGTATAGAAAAAGTTGCTCTTATTGATAACTTGTTCCATATTCTCATAAGGAAACATTTCAGTGATATTCCATACAACTCTACAGACTGGTGCTCTGTGTCATTGTACTGTGACCCTGCCTTTAATGGCATATGAATATATGGTCAGCTCACAATATTCCAGGATGGTGTTTTAGTGAAATCAGTGGGAAGCATGCCAAAAAACACTTGCAATTTTTTGCAGCCCTGTCAAAGCAAATGCTACAGATCCCAATCATGTGCATATCAATCTGAATCTGAACTGCTGCTGCACTTATGGAAATGCACTTTGCCTCCTGCTTCCTGCCTCCTCAAAAAATGACATGGTCATGCCCACTGTTGACTAGTTCTGCATAAGGAAATGTTGCTTTGCATAGGGTAGCAAAACCGTGGGCTATATTTCATTTTGGCACCAGTGTGATGGCAAATTTTGTTTCTGGAAGACAAAAATTCCATGGAATACCAATTATTGGACATTGGGTTGTGGCATTATTGCGCATTGATTGGCAGATCAGCCATTAGTATATATCTCACATTGTGAGATAGAGGTAGTACACTAGCATGAGGGTAATGATTAATGGTAGACTATATGCTTATTAAGGGTTGTTGTTTATACTTATTTTGTATACAATGTGTTTTATTGCATTGTTACCTTTCATCTTAAGCTTGTTTTTGTCTTTCTTGAGCATTCCATTATTATGAATTCCTTCCCTTATTTATTCTATGCTAATGGCTGCTGTTAACATAGTTTTTATTACATTATCTTTTTCAAGTTATATGTCTGTGCCTCTTGAATATTTCATAACTGTCTTCTGCATATTTGCATTTTTACCTAATTTTGTGTTATTTTGCCTATTTATTATTATCATATGATATTTACATAACTTTTTTCTTAAGAATTTTGATATTCCTTGTATTTTTCTACATTTGTGTCTTGTTACTGCCTTTTATTTCTATTTTTTGCTTCTATATTTCTGGAAAAATTTACTTATATATTTATTTGTTTCTTTTTTCCGTTATTTGACTCATATTTATGATCTGTGCGTCTCAAGTATTTCTTTTTTATAGCAATTTTACATTCATTCTCATCATATTTTTTCTTTGGAAGGGACAATTTTTGTTTTCCATAAATTTCATTTGCATTCTTCACCACATTCTGTTCAAACCTTTTTATTTCCAGCTGGATTATTTTTTCTTTCTATGTGTGGTGTTTCATGATTTTTCTGAACTATGCGGATACATTGATTTTAACTTCAACATTTTACTATTATTTGATTTTCACTTCAGGTTATTTATTTCACTTCAGTCATTATTTATTTCATGTCTATGTTAAATTCTTACGAGGTTTCATTATGTGAAAAATGTTCGTCACTCGTACATCAGTATCAGTCAATGAAGAGTGATGGGACAGTGATGAATCTCTACCTTCAACAAGACAGTCACAGAAATGGTGTCTCTGAGCATGGCATCAGGGCTGAGGTTGAGCATTGTATCCTGAGAATGCTTTCTGTATGGGAATTACAGTATTTGGGTGTCTTGAATAGTACATCTTTGTAAAAAGTCAACATATGCTGCATTGCATTTATCTTTTTTCCTTAGTTTTCTATCACCTAAAACATTATACCCAAAACTTGCAAAATTAGAGTGTGCGATGTTTGACGCTTAAGCTTATCAGGTATTTAAAGAATTTAAGCTGTGTTGTCACAAGTTTATCCATATTGATGCTATCATGGTTAAAGATTGATATTGAAAAAGATCGCAGATTGAGAGACCATATATTGTCAGGGGGGTAATGTGACTATGGATGTATATGCTGCACAGTTTGGAATTTAGATTTGTGACCCCATATTTTCACTGCAGGTTGGCTGCCAAACATCCAGCTACTGATTCAGATGTCTCTGAATCTTGTCCCGTATTCAAGCCTGGCTACTTCATCGCCACCCTCCTCCGAAGATGGTAAATAAATCTGGGCCGCAGAGCACCGTGACAGATAATGCTGAGATGTTCGTCATCTTCGCACGCAGATAACAGCCCACTCCGCGCAGATAGCACGCAGTTATCGGAAGAGCGCGCGGTGCAGTTGGTTTTGCGGCAGAGCCACAGTTCTTTGCTCAACACGGCGGAGATGGGAGGGGCTCTGCAGATGTAGCGTTGTGATTCGTCATTCCGTCGGTGCGAAGTCTCAGTCGGATCCCGGGGAGTCTCTGCAGTGCACTCGTCGCTGATCTCGGGAGATTTTCTGCAGGGGGCTTGTCCGATTCTGGCTGAAACTGCAGTCGCGCTCCACAGCTGTCTACGTACTAGTGACTCAAGGCTCCCCTTCCCTGCGTTCCTAGCGTCCGCGTCTGGTCATATGCGCAGCTTAGCACCTGTGTTCTGTGTTGAGACAGCTGTGGCGGATGTGGCTCAGCCGACGCCCAAGTCTGAATTGTCCACGCCCTGAGAGTCATGGCCGCCACTCGCTCCCGTCTAGGTATGACCTTGTTGACTCCTGATTGGCCCAGTGCTGCTGCTTGCTGTGTGCTTCTTGACCTATCGCGGCCCAGGATTCACTAGGGGTCAGTCCATGTATGATGTGCACGTGGAACATATGTGACCCTTGTGTTGTCCTTGGTCTTATTGTGTGTAGCTCGTAAACCTGTTTCTTATGCGACGCTGCTGCTGGCTAGGAGCCAAATTTAGGTATTGAACGCTCGGACCTGTTCTTGAGTATTTAGCAGGCTTTATCACAGTGCAGTTGCGACAGTTTTCTTTTACGACCATATGACGAATGGGAAGAAATTTTTCCGGGACTGAATGATCCGTGTGACGTACGTGACATCGGCCGGCGCTGTATGACGTTGGTCTTGACGTGACTGTGGTGTCCAGTGGAGTGACGTGACGTGACGTGATGTCCAGGGCCGCTGTCATTGGAGGAGGCACGTTCGTGTGACTTGACGCTCGGTGCTCCAGTGTGACGCGACTGCGCCCGGCACCGTTCGCGACGTGACGCCGTTCGTGACGTGGCGCTGCGCTCCAGAGCTGCTGTCGGCGGTGGAGGGGGAGGCCCGGGCGGACCCAGACCCGCCGGCGGGCCGCAGCTGGAGAAACCTGGCCGCCTTCTGGCTGCTCGGGCTCTGCAACAACTACGCCTACGTCATCATGCTGAGCGCCGCGCACGACATCCTGGGCGGCGGCTTCCACGGCGTACGAGTCGCCGGACCTGAGCTCCAGTCTGTTGGTGTTGTATGGGCTGTGCTGTTCGTCTGCCTGGATAATGGATATCCGTCGGGGCAGGTGCTTGGATCTTGTCAGAGGTTATCCGAAGATGCCGTGTTAACTGGCTATGTAAATGAGTGAAATGTATGCACCACAGTTGCTCCCATTTTAAGGCTGTACACAGCATTTTTGCGCTTGATTGCTTGCAAGATTTTTGTTATTTATCGCATTTTAGAGGTCTTATCGGCTATATGGCTTATCGGTGCATCACCACTTATCGGCGTTGTTTGTGGACTTTTCACGCTGTCGAATGCTGACATCGTGATGGTGCAATGCACGTAGTACTGTTCAGTGCATTCGACAGCACCTGCCCGACCCTGTTGCCTATCGCTGAGTGTGTGCAGCATCACCATAAGTGTCACCCGTCCTCCTCTGCAGACGCCTGTAGAGAACGATGGCCGAGACTGCAACCCCACCTCGACGGGCGCCATCCTGCTGGCCGATATCCTCCCGGCGCTGGCAGCCAAGACCATTTCTCCAGCTGTCAACGTCAACACACAGTGAGGCCCTGTCCATTGGTCACTGAGCCACGGTCAGGAGGACCGGACCTTTGTATACACACAGCGAGACGGTGTGTATTGGCTACCAAGCCGCAATCAAAGGAACTAGGGCACCATGAAGACACAGTTCAGGCCTTCCCTATCGGTTACCGGGCCACGTTCAGGAGGGCCAGAACACGGTGTAACCACAACGAGACCCCGCTTGTGGGTCACCTAAACACGAGCTGGAGCTAGCGTACGTAGGTGCGACTTTTGCCTTGCCATCCGCACTGGTCTCCGTAGAACGATACCTCTGATATCGACGTGGCGGTGCACGCTGGGCGTTGACTGAACTGACTCACCCGGGAGAGGGGGAGAGGACGGTGTAGTGTAACGGTGACCATGCTCGCCTTGTGACCGAAACGTCCTCGGTCCGATACCGGGTAATCGTGCCATTTCGCCGGCTCCCGCGACAGCCGGTGTGAGAGGTTGCGATGCGAAGTGGCCCTGGCGTCGAGAGCCAGGATAAATAACGCTAATCCCCCTGCGCCGTCTAGGCGACCTGAGTGCGTGTGGGCATGATCCTGTGTTCACTGTCGCCATCGCTCGTGTCAGCTGACGTTTGCTAGAATGCGGATACGCTCCTCTTTATGGTATCGGCGTGCAGGATGGCGCTAATGCCGTTGCGTCTGCAATATCTGCATTACAAGTGGTGTTGATGCTGGTGTGTCCGCAGTATTCGTGTGCTGATGGAGCTGAAGCCATTCTGTCAGCAGTATCCTTGTGACATTGACGTTGATGGTGTCGTTCTGTCCACAGCGTCCACCTGACGGTGAGTGGTGCGGCTCTGTCCGCCGTATCCGCGTGATGGTGACGGTGCCGTTCCGTGGGCAGTATCCGAATGACGTGACGGTGCTGATCTGTCAGCAGTATCCATGTGACGGTGGCGGTCCTTGTGTGACGGTGACGGTCCACCGTGTGGCGGTGGGCAGTATTCGAGTGACGGTGACGGTGCTGTTCTGTCGGCAGTATCCACGTGACGGTGACGGTGCCGATCTGTTCGCGATATCTATGTGACGGTGACGGTGCCATTCTGTCGGCAATATCCATGTGACGGTGACCGCTCCGATTTGCTCACAGTATCGGAATGACGGTGACGGTGCCGTTCCGTGGGCAGTATCCGAATGACGGTGACGGTGCTGATCTGTCAGCAGTATCCATGTGACGGTGGCGGTCGTTGTGTGACGGTGACCGTCCACCGTGTGGCGGCGGGCAGTATTCGAGTGACGGTGACGGTGCTGTTCTGTCGGCAGTATCCACGTGACGGTGACGGTGCCGATCTGTTCGCGATATCTGTGTGACGGTGACGGTGCCGTTCTGTCGGCAGTATCCATGTGACGGTGACCGCTCCGATCTGTTCGCAGTATCCGAGTGATGGTGACGGTGTCGCTCTGTCGGCAATATCCACGTGACGGTGACGGTGCCGATCTGTTCGCGATATCTATGTGACGGTGACGGTGCCGTTCTGTCGGCAATATCCATGTGACGGTGACCGCTCCGATCTGTTCGCAGTATCCGAGTGATGGTGACGGTGTTGCTGTCGGCCGTCTCCTTCGTTCTGGTGGCCACCTCGGTGAACTCGGCCATGGCGTACACGGGCGTGGTGTGCGCCTCACTCTCCAGTGGTATCGGCGAGGTAACCTTCCTGGCCTACACAGCCCACTTCCAGCGGTGAGCTTATCACGGCGTCAGCAGCCCACCTGCCCGGTGTGCACCGCTCGGTTTCACGGGTGAGCGCATCTGGACTGATGGCGTTATGTAAACGATGGCGCGTTTGTCGCCTACGACGAGCCACGGTCTAATCCAGAAGGTTGTAATGAACGTTGTGTCATATAAATAGCTCAGTCCCCCCTTTCATGTGTGTTTTCAGTTGATGAAAGCGCTGCGTTTTCGAATCACTGTTGAGTATCTTGCCCGTGGCGTGATCTTCAGAATGCGTCGTTTTAGTGTCGAAGATAAACGACGTTGCAGTGGATTGCTTGTATCGCCTCCCGGCCTTTTTTCCTGAGGGTCTAGCGCAGCTGCCTGGCCTGGTGACGTCACGCCGGCGGTGTGACGCTGACGTCAGGTGACGTTTGACAGTGACGTGGTGTCGACGTGGTCGAGCGGCACGGGCTTCTCGGGCGTGCTGGGCTCGTTCAGCTACGCGGCGCTCATCCGGGCCGGCCTGTCGCCCAGGAACACGCTGTTCAGCATGCTGGTCTGCCCGGCCGTCATGGCCTTCACGTGAGTCTCGGCGGTCGACGTCGCGCGCCTCGGTACAGCTCGCTCCTTTTTGTCCATGGCGTTACTTTGTAGGACGTGAGTCGTCTGCTGGTGGCCTTCTGCAACTGGCGTTGCGCCTGTTGTAGGCTGTTGTAGACGTTCGTTTCCCCTGGTCGCGGGCGCCACCGGGACCAGTCAGAACGATCGGATTATGTGTAGCCGGTAGGCCGCGACGTCCGGAGCACGGGTTGGCTGTCCGCGTCTGGCTCCGTCAATCTCCGGTCCGTGTGAGAGAGCAGAGTCTGTGGTGACCTGAGAGCGGCTCTGGTGGCGGCCAGGTACGGCCTGCTGCTGCGACACCCGGCCTCCCAGGCGGGCCTGTGCCGGCCGGCGGCGCGGCCGTCCGCCCCTACCGCCGCCGCGCCGCTGATCGTCTCGGAGAAGGTGGCCCTGCTGCGCCGGCTGCCCATCTTCATGGTGCCTCTGGGTCTGGTCTACACGGCGGAGTACTTCATCAACCAGGGCCTGCTCGAGCTCATCTGGTTCAGAGGTGCGTGCCGGGATGTGTTGCTGCTGGTTTCTCTGAAGGCGTGCTGGGTTGCTTTAGAAATCGGCCGTTTTCGTTACGATCTTTGACCGCCACCCCAGGTAACCTTTCTCCTCCTGCTGGGCGCCCGTAGCCTCGAGCGTCCGAGTCTCTCGAGGCTTTCCGAATCCTTCGTCGACAGTGGCATGTCGCTCACCCGGCGGCAACAAGTGTGAGCCACTGCGACGCGAAATTGCCGTCGGGGGGGGGGGGCAATCAGTAACCTGAGACTCAGTCTCAAAAGACTCAGTCCCCAACTCCCTTGTTTGCGTATCCAGCCTTCGCTGTTCATTGCAAGTTGCCGGCGTTCCGTGTTTGTCTTGCTGGAGTCGTGGCTTCACGATTCCCGGGGGAGTGGGCGGTGAGCGCTAGATGCTTCAGCAACACAGAACACCGCAACTTGACTGCGCCGGGACAGAGCGGTGCTTGGGAAATAGCTGCTCTCGCCGGGCGGCGTCAGGCTAGGCTGACTTGGTGATGCAGATATTCAGACAGTGTCACCGGGTCAGTGTCTGTGCATAATCAGTGGCTGGTAATGATAACGGAACATCCGAAACGTAGGTATCAGCGTGAACCAACTGGCAGCTGGAGTGATTGATAAATTTCGGGATTTATGTTGAGCGGGTTTTATGTTTAAGTGTATTATATTCTATCTTGACTTTATGGAACCTTTAAAGAAGGAGTTTAACTTTGTTATCGTGGTTTCTTTGCAGGCGTGTGAATTGAAAGTAGGCGTCTCATGTTATGTTCCCGTGGTTTCTTGGCAAACATCTGCAGTCGGCCTCGGTTTATCGTTCCTGGTGCTTGTTTACCCTGATCACCGTGAGATCGGTGGTACACCTTTGATATAAAGTGCACTGTGCCGTGGCCATTGCGCTGCGAGACGTATGATTATGTGGTCTAGTTAAGCAGTCTCCCCCCACGAAAAGCTCGAGGCTATTGTCTTCGTCTCAGTTGTCCGTGTTTTTCTGTCCGGTATCGAGCGGACCCCTCACTGACCAGATCAGTGCACCTTAACTGGGTCTCCTGATATGGTGCGTGTTTCCGCCGGACGAGTCCTTCACTGAAAAACAGTTTATCGAGTATCTCAAGCAGCGGAACCGTCCGTAGTTTGTGCCCGCAGCGGTATCTCTAAACCGGAGTTTTGAACTGCGTTGAACTGCGACATCGCCACTGATAAGGTGTTGCTACATTATTTCTCTCATCGACGTCCCATCGACGTGCCTGTTTCATTGTGGACTGGCGGCTTTCCGGCTCCTAGCATGGCCATGGAATCAGGGATAGAGAGGTTTTGGTTGACATTTGGATGAAAGTGACTGATCCTTGAAGACAGATGTCCATGTCATGTATTACGAACAAAATGAAAATCGCTGCACAAATGGGTCTCGCAAATATCATTCATCGTTTACCTGCGCCATTGCTCATTTTCTCATCAGATAAAATCTGTGAAAATCCCGCTCTGTGCGTGGAAAACTTCAAAATAATTAACGGAATGCAAGCTGATGCAATCAGTCAAAGGATCTAGCAAAGCTGATGCAATCAGGTCATAACGTACGAAACAACTTCATGCAGTCCACAGTCTACGTCGTCCTTATCGCATAACAGTTTTCTGATAACAGCTAGAGTGCTTTGGAATTGAGTGCTTAGGGCACGATGTTTCTGGAGGTTTTGAATCACGCTGTGAGCAGCACGCCTGTATTGATCTAGGCTGGGTTTTTCCCTGAGCCAGGGCATGTCGGCCGCGGACGATGCCCGCTGAGCCGGTTCCGTCTCGTCCGACAGGCATGTGGCTGTCGCACAGCGAACAGTACCGCTGGCTGCAGGTGGTCTACCAGATCGGTGTGTTCATCTCACGCTCCTCGGTCAACGTCTTCCAGATCCGGCGGATATGGATCCTGACCGTGCTACAGGTTGGTGCCTTTTTCGTAAACACTAGTAGACAAGTATCACTCATGCTCAGTAAGCTCATGTGAATTTAAGTCCTTTTGCGCTTTACGGTACTAGGTTAAAATGGCGAAATGTAAAAATGGCGGATGTCGTTTTTGGCGAATGCTAGATGGCGACATGTCAAAATGGCGAATGGTCAAATGGCGACAGACAAAAAATGCGACATACCAAAATGACGAACTACCAAATGGCGCATGGCCAAATGACGACGTGGAAAAAGGCGACGTGCCAAGTTGTCGAACGGCCAGAGGACAAACGGCTAAACGGTAACGTGTAGAAATGTCGACATGTAAAAATGTCGAACGGATAAATGATGAAGCGGCCGATAAGTGGATAAATGGACACGGCCACGCCATGCCAGGTCAGCCCTCTGATCAGCTGCCAGCTGGCTACTACATAATAGTTAACCTCCTCCGGGACCCGGACCCGGTGCCACGGGACCCAGGTGTTTGGTGTTATGCCCAGGCCATGGAGTAGTTTGAAGTTGCTTCCGACATCCCCCGCCTGTCATCTCAGGATCTAGCAATGCGGCGGGAAACAGAATGGAATGGCAATCGATAACCCTCGTCATTACCCGTCCCCCCCCCCAGGAAAAAGGTGTCATGGATATTGGCCTGTGTCGCATGACAGATACGTACCGAGGCATTAAAAAATCCTCGACATCTTCCGGCTGTCTGTCCCGCCCCCTTCCCTCTCTTGCACGTCACGCCTGGGGACCACGGAACCTGGGCTGGACTAGATGGCCGGCTAGTTTACCGGACACCGGTTTGTTGGCATATCACATTTTTATATATCTCCATTTTGCCGTTCGCCATTTAGGTATTCGCCATTTGATTCACCATCTTGGTATGCTGCCTTTTTACATATCGCCATTTTGCTGTTCGCCATTTTGCCGTTCGCCATTGAGCCGTTCGTCATTTTGGCATGTCGTCTTTTTTACATGTTGCCATTTTATCGTGCACCACTTGGCCAGTCGCCATTTTAACGTGTCACCCTTTTTACACGTCATCATTCCGCATTCGCCGTCTAGCATTCCCCGAAAAGTCATTCTCCGTTTTTACATTTCACCATTTCGTCCGGACACCCTGCTTTACATGGGACTTTTGGAAATAGGCATTTCGATGCATTTATTTACGTGTCAAGTGGAATGCTCTAGGGACGGCAAAGCATTGGCCATGACCCAATACTTAGCCATCATACGGCCACAGTACAGTTAACGGCGTTGTGGTGCATTTCAGTGTGCGAATGCGGCCTTCTTCTTAGTGGAGGCATACTGGCTGTTTGTGCCGTCATTCTGGCTGATTGTGGCTCTCGTGCTCTGGGAGGGACTTCTCGGGGGAGCCGCTTACGTCAACACCTTCTACACAATATACCAACAGGTAGGTGTATGTGAAATTGCTCACCACTGAGACCGGTTCATATCGTTCTCCAGCCGTCCGCGCCACGGCCCTCCCAGTGTAGACTGCTCTCGGCAGCTCGGGATACGCATAGCCTTGTTCGATTTCGCTGTGGCCCGCGCGGCGCCTGCTCCAGTTCTGACTCAGCTCGTCAGCAGCCGCTGTCTGTTCAGCAGCGGCTCCAGATGTTGCTGTGTCCGAATAGCAGCGCTGAGCCGGTCACCTTACGTGACTGGGATGGGGCGGTGCCATGGTGGGTCGTAGATCATAGGGCTATTGCCGAGTGTCCATAAGTGGTGGTTAGGCTGTGTCGTTCATTGAGATGGTTGCATATGATATTTGTTCATTTGATTAATTTGTACATGAATTACTTGTTCAGTCGGCTTAAAGTAGCGGTCATGTACCGCTGCTCGCCTTCCCATGTCTTTGAGGACTTTGCCCTTGTTGGGCATTTGTACCCCATTTTAACATAACATGTATCTAGAGCTCACTACGTTGTGTTGTTCACCTTTTAGACCGAGTCTGTCTGATGACGTGTGCTGTTCAGTTTTCAGGCCTGGATTTCCAAACTGTGAGCGGAAATTTATTCTGGGCACCTGGGTATTATCCAGTTTCCAGGCCATGAGCGGGAGTTTATTCTGGTTGTCGTGCTGCTGGCTGACTCGCTGGGTATTATTCAGTTTCCAGACCGTGAGCGGGAGTTTATCCTGGGCACTGTGACGCTGGCCGACTCGCTGGGCATCGCCGTGGCCGGCGCCGTTTCTCTGCCCGTACACGACGCCCTCTGTCGGCTGCCCGGACCGCGGCGCTGACTGCGGAGAGTCAGGACTGCCCTCTGTCGGCTGCCCGGACCGTGGCGCTGGTTGCTGGGAGGTCGGACTGCCCTCTGTCGGCTGCCCAGACCGCGGCGCTGACTGCAGAGGGGCAGGACTGCCCTCTGTGGGATTCCCGGACTTCACCTGCTACCCGCCCGAACTGCCGCGTGCAGGTAGCAGATCAATGCTATGACGCGGTGGCGGCTGCCCTGACCTCGGCACTCAGTGCTGGGGGAGGGGGCTACCCTGCGTCGGACGTCGGACTACCCTGAAAGGCCACAGAAAAGATCCTGTGGTGTCAGCTGATGCTGCGAAACATCAAATGTGCTGAGCCACAGGGTCCCGGCCGGCCAGATTATCTTTCGACTTGATGACGTGGTGGCGTGTCCCCTGGGATGGCTAAACGTGACCGTCCACGCAGTAAATCAACGACACGGGCTTTGACCGCAGCCAGCCTCACCGAGGACAAGGCATTTTTACAGCATGGTTTGTACCTGAGTGTGCCCAAAACTTAGGTGTTATTTTAGCGTGTGCGACGTTGACGATGAGCGACAGCGCTGTAGCCTGCTTTCATTGATCCTCACCAGATGTTTTAGGTGTGCCAAGACGTCGTCATGAACAAGTTAAACTGTCATTATTTTTTAAAGATGTGCTGTGCGCAATTTGGCCATGTTGTCAGCGTGTTCATCGAAATAGATTAATATATTTCTTATCTGATGGAACCGGGTATCTGTTTGTCAGAACACCGAAAATTGAGCAGTGCGGCGTTTTCTTATTACAGATCTGATAATAGTGTCTTTCACTTTAGCACTGTGTGTTTGCAACGCCGGGTGGTCAGGAACTCTTTCGACGCCACCCGTTTCTTGGAAAGGTTAAATTCGCTGTTATGACCAGAGTGAGGAGAAACAACACCCGTTGTCATTCGGTCTGACACATGGCACAGAGGTACAACCACAGAGCGAGATATATTGCTTTGCTATTCGTGATTTTGAACTTTGCCCTTTTTTATTACTATTTTGACAGCGAAGTTTCCGTAGTCATTTACTGAACAGATGACCCACATTATGGGTTTTGGCGTCTGTAGCAGATGACAGTAGCAGTCCAGATATCTGTTCTATAGGGATACGTGTTGAAGGCCGCCTTGAGCTGCCGAGGCTCGGCTGCGAGCTGCGAGGCGGCGGTCGGCGCGGCGGCGCGACCACTGGCGACTCGCCCAACTGCCCGTCACAGCGTATCTACTCGCGGGAGGTCGCGGGATCGTGTGCCCATTAAGTGTCCGGTAACGTGACACGCCGCCCTGAGACTGGGCCGACGCCTGAGGCGATGGCTGCAGATTAAGGCAAATACCGCCGCATCAAAGCACTTGCATGAGTGCTAAAATCGTAATGTGCCTTTCACAGGAGGAAGAGTACGGTTTCAGCTAGAACCGCCTTCGTTAAATCAGCAACTATTCGTATTCGCATAAATGTGATGGATCATAAAATAATGTAAATTGAAGAAAATAAATGAAAATAGTTCCCGATAAATCTGAGGGATAAATAAAAAAAATATAGACATACAAAAACGTTAAGTTCTTTGACTTCCAGTGATTAGAACAGTTAACGCATAGATTGTATTCAAGACTGATACGCCACTGCGGCCAAATTCCGGAATGCATTACAAGAAGCTGTTCCTTACAATTGGGACTTCAGGCTGTTTCTTTCCAATCATTGCTATGGGTCTGACATTGAAATATCTGAAAAAAGGTTCTTAACCCTTCCATCCTCCCAAGATCTCCAGCCCTGGCTCCATATGAAAACCAGTATCATTGCCTTGGGCCAGTATTGTTAGCCTGATTCTTGAGACAATATTCTTGCGACTCGTTCAGTCGTAGCGGTAATGGTTAAGGAAAATACATTATGTGACTGGTTTTCGATCCAGACGAACCTGGATTCAACCACATAAGTTGAATCGAAATTTAGAATCAAGAGCGCCAAGTCAGCTCTGTTTAGAGAGCAGGGAACCGATATCAGGAAAGAACAAAAGAGATCAAACTGTGTTGTTTAAGGTTCGGCTTAATCGCGCCCGGGCGATTCACGAGGGTACGGCACCGAGAGCCAAAGAAGTGAGAATGCTTACGAAGCGATCACGAAGTGGTTTGTCATGTGCCTCGGAAACGTCTGGAGCCGCCCTCGGCCCATGCAGAAACTTTAAACTGGTGTGAGAGTGAAAACGATGCATTAGCAGTCACCAAATCGCGGTGAGATAATGCTGACGGTTTGGCCTTGGTGCTGGAAAAACCGTTAGATGCCAAATCGCTCCTCACATGGAAAAGAGTTGCACACTTGCTGAACCTTTTATATTCTTAACTTTAAGCGACAAGGACATACACGGATCACGAGTCCCGGAGATTGCACATATCACCGACTTGGATAATACCAACCGTCACCATCACAAACATTCATTTCCAGCGACACCTTGGGGAGGCGCACATATAAATATTAGGCAACCGCAGCTATCAACTTCTTTTCAGTTGCCGTAGCCCGAACTCTTGGTCGAACTGTACCCTTGGCCTCCAGTGGGGCCTCGACCTCTCTTCACGTTGCTGCGACCCTCCTCCTCGCCGTAGGCGTTCACGAGCACAGCCTCGCCCTCGTACTCCAAGTCGGCCACAAAGCCCGAGTCGCCCTGGACCGAGTAGGATACGGTCTGGACACGGCCGTCGGGCAGCAGCACGCTGTACTGGCCCTGCACCTCCTCTCCGTTGGACTCCTCGGCCGCGCCGAAGTCGTTGCCGCGCACGTCCAGCACGTCGTAGCTGAACGAGTACGGCTGCGGAGGGAACTGCTGGGCCTGGCCGTAGCCGCCGTTGGACTGCTGGCCGTAGCCGCCGTTGGACTGCTGGCCGTAGCCGCCGTTGCTCTGCTGGCCGTAGCCGCCGTTGGCAGCTGGCTTCAGGCTGGACTGGAATGGTGTCCTGCGAGACTGAAGTCCATAGCCAGAAGAAGAGGACGAGCCATACTGGGACTGGGCACCAGATGGGGCACCGTGCTGCGACTGGGTACCAGACGGGGCACCGTACTGGGACTGGGCACCAGACGGGGCACCGTACTGGGACTGGGCACCAGCTGGGGCACCGTACTGGGACTGGGCACCAGCCGGGACACCGTACTGGGACTGGGTGCCAACCGGGGCACCGTACTGACTACCTGAGCCGCGGCTATCGGCGGCAGCCAACGCGGCTAAGGCAGCGACCACCAGGAGCTTCATGTCTGTCTGATCGGGCTGTGTCTGTCAACTGTGCCTTCATGGTCGTCGGCAGTCATTATATACTGGTCCGGCATCCGAATCTTCGAGAGGTCTTGCTTCATTACCCTCATGCAGTCGTGTGGATTATTCTCCTGTTATCAATGCAGATGACGGTGCATTTGTTCATTTCATCGGCCGCATCGCCAGGCGTGATGTTTCCTCACATCCGAGTGACGTTGGTGCGTGCACGGGAGACCCATTTGCTCGGCGAGGGGCTGTTAATCGTGCTCCGGCACGGTGGCCTGCAGTCTATCCATCGTTACTGGGCTAGGGTATCGCCACTTTGCTCCACGATCAAGACGTTCGTTATAAACTTGTGTTCTGCCGTAAATTGGTCATATGTCGTGACCGATTGTTTGGGGAGGGGAGACGAAAGTTGGACAGACAGCCAGATCAAGGGCGTCAGACTCACTGCTGAACGATGAAGGGGCCAGGACAGGACGTCGTCCAAACTGAAATGTGATCTTCAAACCACATGATGTCATAGGCTACTAATTATCGGGTTTGGTATCTTCTCGGTTTTTTTTTTACCGTTAGGGACCCAACCTGGTCAAATCTAGCTTTTCGTGGAAAGCGCTTGAAGTCCAGCCATAGTTGCATCTAGTCGCGCGGCATTATAAATCGTTCGGCTTTCCATTCCAGAACGAAATGGGCAGGGACATAATCCCCTCGTTTAATAATCCCCTCGTTTGCGGCAACCTCTCCCGACCCCCCGCTGTGCCAGGTGAGGAGCCCCGCCGGGCCGCCGCTACAGACGGACCGGTGCCGTCGGCCCGTGGCTCGGCGGTCAAGCATTCTGAAATGGCACCGCCTTACGTTCAGATGCATAGCAGAATTAATTTGATTAAATTAGAGGTAACTCAAAGATAGACTACCGAAAGCATTATGAAATGATTAAAATGCTCGCTTGTATCGTCATTTGTATCGTATTATATTGAAAACAGGCGATGAACATTTCACATGTGGATGTCTCATGAAATACGCGATTTGGTGAAAAGTTGCACAATACATGCACCACTCTGCTTTGTGATACATGATGATCCAGCCTAACATGCTGAACCGTTCTCAACAAACAGAAGTAGCTTCATTGGAAAACCCATGATACAAGATTTGCGATGTGGACAGATGTCACATGATGTAAAAGTATACCAAATGAATGAAAATTCGGTGTCAAAAGTATTTCACAGCAAGCAAATTAAACAAAACGCACAAGCACAGGCATAAAGTATGTACGACATCTTCAGCAAGCACCTCTACGCCAGGTACGGAATATGTGGCATATGAGTGGCAGACGAGTGGCGATGATAAGTGACAACGATAAGTAAACGTCACAGGTGACCAAAACCGCACATGGTTCCATATGTTTCCGCATGCATTAGAGCGGAGGGCATCCGCGCATCATGGTATGCCGCACTTTGATCTGCACCGGTTCCCGCACACGACACATTTCCGTAGCGAATACTTCGTCCTGTGCGGAGGTTTTGGTATTATTCCATGCGGAGACTGAAATGAAGTACCCGCGGTTCCGCCTGCGCCTGCGGCCCCAGTCTGCCTGATCTGGGAGCTGTCTTTTGTTGACAGCCACATTTCCACGGCTGCGTCGATCGCCTCACGGTGGCTCAGGAAGGGCCGACATTTGACGCGAAAATCGTCCTGCAAGCCTTCAATAATGACGTCATAGCTCGGTGGCCCCAGATGACCTGGGGTCACTGTTTTCACCAAACATGCATAATGGCTGTATTGTCAGCTACGCCAAACTTCGCGCCCCTGTTGCGCGCCGTATAGCTGTGTTCTCGGAAATATTGGTTTGGAGGATGCAACCAGGGGCGTAACTTTGCATAGCTGTGGTATGGAGCTTTCCATACCAAAAGGAAATCACTGGTTTGTAATTCCTTGCCAGAAATTTGACCCGTTCATTTGTTTTCCTGCCCTTTTGTAATTAAACAATGTAAATACGTTGTCAAGATTACATTGCAAAGCTTGATGAATTTATTTTTCCATACCAAAAACTGTCCCAATTCTACACCCATGGATGCAACCCCTCGTTCGACGAGGATTAAGGACTTCCGTTTCTCATGGTGAAATTTTGCGTTTACGAAACTGAAAAAGATACGTTGTCTGCACGAAAACATTCTAGGCAAGTTTTGTTCTGTTGATCAAACACTTCCCTTGTTTACCGTGCCTCTGCCCAAAGGAAGGAAATGATGATAGGTGATTTTCATAGCCTTGGCGCTGCACAGTGAAAACAAGAATCGTACTTCGGAAGACTGATTATAAAGTGGTAGTTTTGTGGGAAACGAATGTGGCTGCACGGACACGGAGCTGTCGAAACATCCGCGAATTTATTGGAATCGCCCAAGTGCCATACGGCAGCCGCCGTTTCCCGGGCACTGCTAAATTTGGCTCTTCGCGAAAGATCGCCGGTCGTCCCGACTCTCCAACGACCAGAAATGACAGCCGGCTGACCTTCCAACGGCCGGCCGGCAGCAGAATTTTCCCGGCTCCGCGGGGCGCGGTCCAACCTGTCATTACCTCGCCCGTGAACGGAAGGATTAGTTCAGAGGCAGGCCAAGGCAAACGTGCGAAGTGGATGTGTCGATAGGTTTGTGTGTCCCTTGCCCGAAAATGCCTCTGTTCAGCCGCGTGCAAGACGGGCTTGGACCCCAGCCATACACCATCGCTCGGGACCTCTGGACTTCTGCATGTTTACAAATTAATGCTGAAGGCCCTATCAGCGACACTTTATAGCCCACATTTCCTTTTTTTTGCAAACCAAGGAATGTCATTACATATCAGATAACGACACCAACTTTCATCTGGGGTCACTTAAGACGAAGCCTGCTGCTAAAATGGCCGCAATAGCATTGGCGTCATTGCATTGGTGTAAAAAATGAAAAGTAATCTCTGAACATCTAGAGGATAAACAATATGACCCACAGCCAAACGGACTTCATGTTTTCCAATAGCCCGTATGTAATGTTTGACGTGGCAACGTGCATTGGTCCAAATCGGAACGCGCATTGAAATACGAATGGGACGCTCGCACACAAAAGCCATAACCTCACGGAACACCACGCCCACATGTCGCCGGCACCGCCGCCGGAAGACTCATGGGCTGTGTCCAGGGCTGGAGATCTCAGATTAGGGGGATCCAGGTCCCAACAGAGGCAGCAACAAGGCCCCTCCCATCACCCGCCGGAAAAATACCATTTCGGTCGGATTTCGGTTCAGTGTCTTTTCAGGTCGTCTTTTTCATTTGTAAGGTTTCTTCCGAAAAAATACGGATACATTCCCACGAGTCTGGCTAAGAGGTAGAATATGTCCAAATCTTGTGTTCCTAACGGTCCGGCCATTTCGGCCGGCGCGTAGATATGGCGGCCCGCTTGTGACGAACGGCGTCTCGCCACGGTCGTGGCTCTGTGGGGAACGTCCAGCCGGGGAGTCGGGCTGGTACCTTCCGGCGCGGCGACCCTTGTGTGGGCCGTCAGAAGCGCCACTGACTACCCCGGCGGCGCCCCCCGCCGCGCGGTCTGGCTACGGTGGGGTCAGGTTCGGCGTCTTCCGGTGCGGCGCACTCCACAGGCCGCGCCTCCCAGTGAAAAATATTTCCGTGTCGACGTGTTTGGCCGGTCGGCCGGCCTTATGACGAGCCGACCGGCAGGCAGCTGTGCGGGCGACGCCGGGCGGGAGGGGTCACCAGAGCGAGGTCCCTCTCCCGTCGCCTGTGCGCTCAGGATACAGCGTAATCGGAAGCCCGCGTCTTGACTGGCTTGTAAGGCGTGCAGGTGGCGACCGGTGACGCAACAAGTGTAAAAATCTAAAGTCGTTTCTGACAGCTAGAGGTTAAGCAGTATAACCTGCATCCAAATCGGACTTCATGTATTCGAATAGCCCGAGTATGTTTTATGTTCGAAGTGGCTATGTCTATCGGTTTAAGTCCGAACACGCATTTAAGTACGAATGCGACTTAGGCACACAGAACGCCCTAACCGTACGGACGTGCGGTGGTTAAGGTTTGGCAAAACTACGTCTGTTGGAAACCTAGGAGGATTTCCTGGAACGTGCTGAAAGTCACAAAGTCTGACAGAGACAGTGACGTAGCCAAGGGGAGGGGGCCATGGGGGCCATAACCCCCCCCCCCTGAGCCAAGCGGTCTGCATTAGATACATGGCAATTTCGCGTGAATACGTAATAGTGATCATATATATGTTGCAAGGACAAACATTATATGTTTTCCTGTGCATTAAATATGAAACAAATTGCCTAAAATTGCTGCCTTTTCTTGTAAATCTCGTCATATGCCTGCGGCATATGACAAAAACTGACATTTGCTCCCCCCAGGAAAATCCTGGCTACGTGCCTGGATAGAGATCAGTGGGGAAATAAATTTTGTCAGCAATCGGCCAGCTGTGCTGGCGAGGCATCTCCCGTCCAGCCCTCCGCTGCCCGAGTGACGGGTCCCCGATGAAGTCGTGAAGTCGGCCGCTATGGGCGAACGATGATCGGTCGCTGCCAGTAACGATCTTGGCTGACGACGCCTCGCCGCCGCCGTCTCGGCGCCGGACGGTGCTTGGCTGGCCGGACGGTGACGCCGGCCGCCGGAGCCGTGCGGCACAGTCGGCATGCCAGGCGGCGGCGCAGTGGCCCAGCCGACACCGGACACTGCGACACAATGGAGCCATGCCGACGCTGAGCAGGCACGTAGCCAGGATTTTCCTCAGGGGAGGCAAATGTCAAATTTTGCCATATGCCACTGCTACATGACGAAATTTATAGGAAAAAACAGTAATTTTATGCAATTTACTTCATGTTTAACACACAAAACATGTTTGCTTTTGCAACATATACATGATTACCATTCCGCATTCATGCGAAATCGCCAGATACTTAGTGAGGACCGCTTGGCTCGGGGGAGGGGGGCGGCACATCTCCCATGGCCATGGCTCCCATGACCCCCTTGGCTACGTCCCTGACGTTGAGAGAGCTCTTCCGGCGGCGGCGCCGACGACATCTGGGCGTGGTCTCGCACGCGGCCGAATCGTGTCGGAGGCAGCGACCAGCGTATGGGCAGTGGGGCAGGACGGGTCGATACTGGACTAGACCTGGCCCCTCATTTGAAACTCGGCCTCATCATTGCCGTTTTAACTTCGACCATTGGAGTCTGCGGGAGATTCGAGACTCGCTGAGCCATTTGACTGCCAATCTGCGTGGCAGGACTGATCCGTATGCAGCCGTCTGCGCTCGCCGCTGGCTCGTCCGCTTACCAACGCCATCCGTGCCCCAGGCGATGTCCGTCAGGTGACGATTCTAGACCCATCCAGGGCGGCTGTAAGTCGGCCGCCGTCTATTGATCGTGAACCGTCGCGCCTTCGCCGTGACTAACGACGTCACGGTTTACTAGGCATAATGTCGTTATGCTGCAGGATAAAACACCGGGCCCTAACTGAAGCCATAACGCCCAGCCGGGCGGTGGAAGTGTGGTGCGGCTGCCCTCGCATTGTCTGAAGTTCAGCCTTGGCCAGTGGCACACGCGCGAGTAACGTCAGGAAACGTCCATAGCGCATTTCTGCAAATGCTCCGCCGCATTTGCAGAAGCTTCAGCGCAGCAACGGATGAATGATTTCAGGAGCGCGGGAACTCCTCCGCAGCTGGGCAAAGGGGCATTTTGGTTTAACTCTTTCCAGTCAACGCCCATAGGGTTAGTACTAAATTTCAAGAGTTAGGGAACAGCGGCCCCCTGGCCCCCTCGCTTTCCGCGCCCTTGAGGAATTTCCATGCGAAAATGCCAGGCAGAATGTTACCAGGATTTACATCAGGCAGGATTGCCAACGTTGCTAGGAAGTAATGCAATTGTAGATTCCATGCGATTTTCAGACCCAAAAAATGCACGGAAGACTGGCAAACCCCAGGAAACAATGACGGCCTTTCAGCTCTGCAACGCAGAGGACCCGAGAGGAAATTGTTTCGAGGGTGGCCGAAGTTTTAAGCCTACATACTATAATGGTGGAATGCAGTCCTTTGAGTAGAGAAATACGAGTTCGGAAGGAGAGGGGATGGGACACACTCACAAAGTAACTGACGTAGCTGTCGGATATATCCGAGCGAAAGCCTGTCCACGGCCGTCATATTGCCATTGCATTGCCTTTGCAGCCCGACACGTGGTTCCTGCATTTCCAGAATTCTGGGGATACCGCCGCCGACAGATCCCCGGAACAAGAGCAGCCATGGCTGCTACATGAAGTGCAGCAGCGTCGCTGGGATGAAAGCAGCTTACGTAATGATGGAGTTCTCTGTCTCTTCATCAATGTAACTTTTTGAAACATTGTGAGTTCTCGCTCCACGGGATTCCATGTAAAATTCACAAATCTTTGGGACATTTAATCAACATAGGAAGGGGGTGCTGAAGACCAAGAGTCATGAAAACCAGGTCCATGACTTTGTTCTGTCATAATCCTCATGCATTCTTAAACCACGTTTGGTCGCAGCAGTCATGATGGAACGACATCCTCGCCCCGGTGTTCTGGGTCCGCGCGAACGACCCTCGACACATCAGTGACGGATAGCTGCGGACCTCCTTTCTCCGCGGCGGCCGCAGAGGTCCATGGTCGTCGGTTGGTCGCTGCCTTCGTTCGAACTCATGGCAGCCGGCCCGCACCGGATAAATCCGGTCCTGGCCGCCGCCATCGACCGGCCGAGCGCCGCCGAACCGCCGTCGGGCCCGCGACCGACAGCGCCGAACGTCGTTCCACGGCACGGCCGCGCCCGCGGCAACGTTCGGAAGGAAAACAAACCGGCTGCTCTGGAACGGGCTGGTGTCTTCGGCGGGCCCGCGAACGGCGACGTGCTGCGTCAGCACGAGCCAGTCGGCCGGAACCGCAGGGCTAGCAAAGTGGGGCCGTATATTCGGAGCCTCGACCAGCTGCCGTCGCAGCTCCCCGTCGAAGCACGAACAGGCCGCCACCCGCACGCGCGAGCGGCCACTTAAACGATGATGGCTATGCCGAGATGATGGTCACCGCAAACAGTGGTGCGTGCTGGTACCGACGGCTGGCTGGCAGGCACGGATCGTCTCGAAAACGACCAAAAAACGAACGCCGGCTAAGCAGAGCGAACTCGACCACCGATCCAACACCAGAGACACGAAGTTGTTCAGCGATACAAAACGGTGCCGTGCGATCGCAGGCCACAGCGTCCGCACGAGACCTGCGCTAGGCTACACTGCAAGACAGAACGTCCGGGAGTGCTGGCGGGTTCGAGACGAGGGACAGGCACGGACGGCGACGGCACCGCACAACCTAGTGACCGCTGACGTCCCGCCATGAGCGGATGTGAAGGCCGACACCAGCGCAAAACAGGCAACTTCCGACAATGATAAAATGAGTCGATTAAGTGCTCAGAGCGTTCCATGAACCCCAAGGCGTCTCCAGGCACAGCAGCGAGTCTAGGACTTGATTGTATGGCAACTTCGAATAATTCTAAGACAGTCAAACTGCATGATCAGCTACTCGGATACCACTCGGTGGACAGTCACGTCGATGATCAACACGATGGCAACACACCCGTATATATCACTCGCGTCCCAGAGCAATCCCAAGGCCTTCAGCAGGTCGTGAACTCCGTTTCGGGGGTGGCGCAGCGCTCGGAGTGGCGCTGCGGGCGGGGCGGCGGCCCGCCGGCGCTCAGTAGAACGGCCGGTTGTCGGCGCCCAGCGAGGCGGCGTCCTCCTCCGACGCCGAGTCGGCGTCGCCGGCGTCGGCGCCGCCCGGCAGCAGCAGCGCCGTCGACGAGTCGGCCGCGTCCGTGTCGCTGCCGTCGACGGACGGCCGCCGCCGGCCCGACAGCCGCTGCACGGCCGGCGGCGTGGCGACCGCGGCGCCGGCGGCGGCGGCGACGGTGTCGGCCGCGGCGGCGGCGGCCGTCCGCTCGGCCGCCACCTCCGCCCGGCCCGCCGGCGGCCGGCCGTCGGGCGACGGCGGCCGCGCGCTGCCGTCGTCGGCCGGCGCCGTCTGCGGCCTCCGGGCGTCCTCGGCTCGACCGGCCACGCTCGGCGACTCGGACTCGGCGCCGTCGCCGCTGGACGGCAGACGGGGGCGGCCGAGCAGGGCCGGCGCGCTGCTCGAGTCCGAGGCGTACGGCTGGAGCGCGCCGCTCGACAGGCTGGACGCGCGCTCGGGCTGGCTGTCGGTCTCCTCGGACTCGGACGTCTCCTCGGCAATGACCGGCACGTGGCGCGGGCCGCCGTGCGGCGGACGGCGCGCGCCCAGGAACGCCGGCGCGCTGCTCGAGTCCGAGATCATCACGTCGTCCGGGAGCTGGACTCGGCGGCTGGAGGGCGCCCGTCGACTGAGCCGCGAACTGCACGCGACGTGACGCGTCGGCGTCGGCCGCCGGCGCCGGCGGCGGCGACTGGCCGTCCGGCCTGGAGTTAAGGCACCAGGTCAGCGACTGCGTCATCACAAAACCATCGGCGCGTGCGACATATGAAGCACGTCACAATCACGAACAAGGGTATCAGGGACTGCTGTCATCATTCCGTTATCAGCAGGCAATGAATGCGAATGATAATGAACACAATACGAGGGGTGCAACAGCTGTTTCTGACGGCGTTATTGGCTTCTTGCTTGCTTTGCCTGGAACGGAAAGCAAACCTGTCGGCGACCAGCTCATTCAGCAGACCGATGCCAAATGAAAACAATGCTGTCGGCGACTGCGGCGGCTGTACAGACACAGCGCTATCCGGTTTCGTTCGCAACACAGCGCAGTGACGTTAACAGAAGCGGCCGCGGCCGACTCGACAGGGACGGGCGTGACCGTCTGTCGGCTCGGCTGGCAGCCCTCGGCGCTGAGAGCTTCCAGCTCGGCCCCACCCCAAGCTCGCAGCGGGCGTGATCCCGATTTTGGCCTGAACTGACATGTGACTGGGACGAGAAGTGCTTAATGGATATCCATTGCATGATGCGTCATTAGTTCGTTCGGTTTTATTTTTTATGATATTTTTATTTTCGCAGCGTACCGTATTTTTGCTTTACGTGCGTTTTTTTGCATTGTACTTGAATTCTGATCGAAAAAACCGCGTGCTGCCGTTCGCGTACGAAATTAATGAACGAATGCGACATCATTCAGCGGCGCAAATGGCTGGGGTCCGAAACACAACAGAAAAACGTCCGACCGTCCACTGTCTGCCTCCACCTGACCACGTCTGCGACATAGCCACTCAGCCCCAGCCAGGGATCAGAACAGAGGTGACTCAGTCGGGGCATGACGCTCTCTGCTCGCCCAGCAATGGGGACCGGCAAAATAAATTCCCGACAGGACACCTTACCCAAGCTCGGGACTGGCACAGCACGGTCCATGATAAACACACAAAAATACAACTGAAAAGTGGTAGAATTCCCCGACATAACGGCTGATCAAGACTGCGCCGTCTCAGCAAACACAACCTACGACAATTTCATCCGAACATCTACCATGCCGTAAGTTAAGATAAAGAATACGTTCATAACAGCAGGCAATAAGGGCGAGATTGGGTCCCCATTTCTTCCGTGTTAGCTGACCGGCACGTAACATCAGGAGGCCCTGCCTCTGACCGGTCGCAGGCGGTCAGCGGACATATCGGGGCCACGTGACGGCGCGGGCGGTGCACTCACCGGGGCTGGACGGTGCCGCCGGCAGCCTCGATGATGGTGGTCAGCAGCTGACTCAAGAGGGTCTGCTGTCCGGCCGCCTCGTCGGCGGGTCGGTCGCCGACTGCGGCAGCGGGTCACGAGGTCAGGTCACCGGGTCCCCTGGAGGCTGTGGTCACGGCAAGAGAGAAGCAGCGGGAGAACACAAAAGAGCGTACGTGCATGATGTATGTGGGTATGTATATATGTATGCCACGGCACACACGTGATGTAACAAAATATCATACAGGAAAATATGGCAAATATGACACAGAAAAGAGCTGGCGCGTAAAATATGTACGCAAGAGCATGATATTTATCTTATGCGTGCAATTTGAAAACAGAACAGACATTGGTGAAAGGAGGGACAGAAAGTGGGACGGTGGAAGGGATATAAAAGGGCGAGAGGGAGAGGATAATGAGAGAGGGGATAACGAGACTAACGGGAGGGCCGGAACAAAGCAGGAGCGCTGAACCCAGGAGGGCTACGGACGCGAACAGACGTAACAGTCACACAAGCGGCGGGCACCGGGCGTGAGTGAGGGCCGCGGCACAGCCCGGCGGCCCGGCGGGCGGCGCGTGTCGGCGTGCCGCGCAGTCCGCGACAGACCTGGTTGGAAGCTGGTGCTGAGCACGTTGGCCAGGTTGACCGGCGGCTGCGGCACGAGCGGGGCGGGCGGGCCGGCGGCCCGGGCCGACTCCAGCTCGGCGGCGCTGGCCAGCGACTGAACCGTCTCCTGGAGCAGGCGCGGCCCGACGGCCGTCAGCGGCGGCCGCTCCCCCGCCCCGGACGGAGCGGCCGGGCTCAACAACGGCCGGCACACAGCCGCGCAACACCGAAAGCAAAGCGAAGCGTTCACAGACCGGCCGCGTTCAGATCAACGCTGTGTCAGGAGCAAAGCTCTCAGGGAGATGACTATGTCAGTTTTCACCCAGTGGAAACATCAGTCTGGTGCACCGCCAATCACGCCAGTCCTTGCACACAGAAATACACAAGTGCGAACGCACGCATAAATGCACGTACGTATACACACGCAATCACACTCATCAACACACACGCAAGCACGCGCATATGCGCCTACGATCGCACGACCGCGCACACACGCACTCGCATAACAATGGGCACACACGCGAAAACGTGCCATCTGACAGTGTCAAATGTCATGTACGTCAGCACCACCCGACGGCGTGCGGCGGTGGTCGGGCGGCGCTCCCTGCGGCCGGTACCTACCGGCTCCGGCTCCTCCTCCTCCTCCTGCACGGTGGTGATCATGAAGTTGTAGTCGCCCGGCAGGAACTTGGGCACCTGCCGGCCCTCGCTGCCCGTTTCGGAGAAGTCGGCGGACGAGCGGCGCAGCGACAGCGACGAGCCGGACCCGGTGCTGGGCTGCCGCGCCACCGACGCCGGCATCAGCTGCACCGCGCTCTCGCCGCCGGGCGTCTCGGGCGGCGAGGTCGCGCCGCCCGCGCCACTGTCCCTGCCGGCGGCGCCGCCGCCGCCGCCCGACAGGTCCAGGTCCGACATCATGAAGATTTCGTCCGGCTGTGGGCGAGAGGAGGGGGCGGTCTGAGCCGGGACTCAGGGGTCAGAGCCGGACCGAGTGAGGCGGGCCAGTGTCCGGCTGACGCGTCAGACTGGTGAGGGGGGTCAGTGCCCGACAGGCGCGGTGAGCGCCATTCAGGCAGCTTCAAAGCCCGGCTGACGTGGAGGTCCAGGCCGGCAGGAGTGGAGCCAAGCTGACATGGGGATTGGAGTCAGAGTCGGAGTCAGGCTGAGGAACGCCAGGATCAAGCGGGTCACAGTCGGGCTGAGGTTGGCCACAGCCGGGCGGCGCCAGAGTCCAGCCGAGTCAGCGTCACAACCGGCCGGGTGGAGTCGGAATACGTCCGGGGCAGGATCAATGCAATGGGGCTCAAGTCGGCCGGTCGAAATGCGACTCAGTCTGGCCGGCGTCACGTGATGTTTGAACGGAAGTCGGCCCGTGCCGGGTGGAAACCGAGCAGGCTGGGGGCTTATGTGAGCGGAGGGTCACCGCTCATATAAGCTCATACAGCTCACGCTCGTCCGGTACCAGGACGCCGCAACCCTCCGTGCCCCGCCCGTCGACCATACCCAGGGTAAACATAGCCAGGGTCGGAATCCAGGGGGGAAGAGGGGCGACCCCCATGGGGCTCCAGGGGGAGGGTGAAGTGTCTTTTGAACCTCGCGGTATTATGTCCTTTGTCTTCTGGACCCGCTCCACCCAGGGTATTCCGGTGCCCTTAGCCGCCGAAGACGGATAAGAGCATGGAACGTATTCACGGACGAATGCTGTTGTCCGTCGATACAACGGCATCCTGTAGGTAAAGTACGCATACGTGACATCGTGCACTCTTGTGACAGACGAGGGCGCCCAGATATCACAAAGGAGTTCCTGTAACACCGAGGATGCGGTCATATCACTCATGTGCCGACTGATACCTGATTCGACTTTTCAAGGACGAATTTTCTCCGCTAATACAAACTCTTTCGTTAAAGCGCGTAAATGTGACACCGAGTGCTCTAGGGATACGACATGGGCGCTCTTCCGCCAAAAGAGCGCCCTTCTGGCACCGAGGAAGCGGCCGTAATATGGTACACATAAACGTACATATAAACTATGCCCTATATATATGTGCATCCGCTTTCAAGCGCGTACGAGTCAAAACGCCTCGTGCTCGTTTTGACGCTGACAGTCACATACAACTGAACGCTTCGCGCCGTTTAAACGTTATCAGGATCGATTTTGGGTGGGATTTTGGCACCTTTTCAGTGTTCTGGCGCCGCCACAACAGCGCTTTCGTACCCCCATAATAATCACCCCTGGCAAAATCCGGGATTCGTCCCTAGACACAACACGCCTCGTAAACCGGGCAGGTCAACAATGAAACTGCCAGCAATTTACGCAGGCCACGCTCCCGCCACATCACGCGCACAGAGCTACAGCAAAATACACACCATTATTTGACATCAGCCACCTCATCGCGACCTCTGAGCCGCCGTCAACTCCGTCGTCACAAACGCCACAGACGTGACGGCACCCCATTCGGCAGTCACCACGTCACGGCCGTGACGGCTCGTCAGCCGGCCCACCTCGGCGCCCAGCGGGGGAGGCATCGGCGACTGGTTCTGCGGCGTCTGCTTCGAATCGGTAGACATCCGACTGGTGGTGCGCGTGATGCTGGAGGGGCGCGTGCTGGCCGCCGTGCCGCTGGGCTGGTCTGAAACATCACATCACTGATGTCAGCCGTATCGCCGCCCTGGAGCACTGCTTAAACGTTTACCGACCTGACGCGCCATCGCCGCCTGAAACGCCATATCCGGGCCGAAGACTTTAAACATATTTCACGTCATGGTATTCGCGAGCAAGGTACTGTGAGACAGCACATCCGGTCCCAGGAAACAGCCAGAAGCCTTAAAGCAGTGTTTTGGCACTTAACTACAGCCACGAAACAGATTGCTGTTGATGTACCACTCTGGTACGTCAACAGACCAATCTAAAATAGGGCGAATAATGAAGGCAGACTAATCGCCTTACGTCGTCTCATCAAAGATTCATCAGTTCGACTTATAACGACTCAGCAGGACTGTCCTAAGCAGTCTCCGATCGACCACAGGCTGGAAGAGAGGCATCAGGCGACCTTAGCCGGTCCAAACGCGTTGTACACCAGGCCCAAAAATAGCCCAGATAGGGGACGAGCACAACTGTAACAGCCAGCACGGAACGAAAGGTGGTCCGGCAGTTCCAGTTCACGTCAAAGCAGATTCAACAAAATACGTGCTGGAAATCCCGCGGCGGAGTGCAAGCTCAGACATCCCTGCACGCTGAGTGGACGAGCTCAAATTCCGCACTGCTCAGGGGCCGGACCCCGCCTTCGCCGTCGCCGAGACGGACCAGAACGGACCGGGCCGCGGCGTCGGCCGCTGCCACTCACCGCGCACGCGGTTGCTGAGCCTGCTGACCAGGCCCATGACGGAGCGGCGCACGGAGCCGGACTGCAGCGGCCCGGAGAGCCGCGAGTCGACCGACGCTGACGTGGAGCCGACGGCGCCGCGCGGCAGCAGCTCCTGCGTCTCGCTCGACGTCCGCTGCCGGATCTCCATGGCCGAGGTGGCCGGCGGCTGCGACCCGCCCTCCAGCACCGTGCCACTTCTCGCCTGGTGGGCAGGTCGGGTCAGATCAGTGCCGGCCCGGCGGTCACGCTGTGGTGGCACAGAACGCACGACATGCTGTTCATGAAGTCTTAGAAAACACCGTCTGCTGTTGCGTTTCCCTTCGAGTTCACGGATCAAAAGTCGTAAGACCAAAATCGACCTCATTCAGGCTATTCGCGCCGCCAGTTCAGACCATGTTTGGTTTTCTACGCAACGATTTGTCCCAGGTTATAAATTATCTATGAGGGTTTAATGTTAAACGTAAAGTACACTCATGCAAAACTGCAAGGGCACACGGCTAGAAGAAAAACGCTACCATGTCGTTGCTCTGAATCACTTCCAGAGCAGTGTCAACGACACAGGGAACTTCCAAACAGGCCCAGTCAAACAACACAACCAGGTTATGCTTAAAATAAAGACAACTATTTTGGTGTCGGGTTAGTCAACACAGTCAAACGGCACGGTCAGGTACTCAGGACCACCTCACGCGACAGTTGCCGAGTGAGGCTCGCTGTTTATCGCATAAGTAGCGCAAGGTCTACGACCTACAGCACAGATAACTTAACGCCCCGGCATAATTTCTCCCCAAATTTCTCCCAGCAAAAAACCAAAGGTATTGACACATTACTGACGCAAGACTTGTGCTAATTTCAGGCGTACCTGCGCAAAGACCTGGCTCCTGCTCCAGTGAATTATGAACCCTCGACAGAAGAGATCATTGGACGATAACATCCACACCCCTCATTTTTAAGCAGAGCACTGAAGACGTTTCCGATTCTAAAACAGTAACAGTAATCGACAGATTAAAGCCACGGACTATGAGACGACACAGAAGCATGCCCGAGACCTTTACATCGACGAGTCCCGAGCGCAGCGTACCTGGCCAGTCTCCACGTCACTGGGCACGCCCATCATATCGACCACCTTTTCATCCACCTCCGGCACGGCCTGGACGGGCTCCACCACCACCATCTGGGTCTTTTTTAACTGAAACGCGCCGCACGTCGTCAGTACCCGGCAACAGCTCCACCACCGCGATCTGGGCCTCTGCGGCCGGCGCGCACCATCCGCCGCCAACAACCGATGACAGCTGTCGCCTGCGGACTTCGGCGGGAGACGACGAACGCCACAGCATCGCCCCCGCATCGGCACAGCCCCCAGCAGGAATAAACAATGCCACGACACGTCTTCTCCGAAGCAGGTGCAGCACGTCTGCTCTGCACCGAGCCCCGGTCCGGCCCCTCACCTCGACCTGGGCGGCGCTGCCCTGGGGCGGGTCGCGCCTGTACTGTTCGGCGGCCACCGTGTAGGGCAGCTCGGCCGGGATGACGTCCTCCCAGTACTGGTCCCGCACCAGCTCCGGGTGGTCCTCGTGCATCTCGTCCACGATGATGTACGACACCTGGCGGCGGGGGAATGTTCGCGTACCGCACGTGCCCGCACCACACGGTGACCGATGCCGCCGCCGTAGGCCAGCAAAGAGGACGCGCCAACATGAACCACGTAGCTTACAGGTATCGAGTGGTCCAACTCACGCTATGGTACAACACGAGATAAACCGCCTCCTGAAAGCCTTCCCGGACACAAATGCCCAGCGGCTGCCTAATGTGAGCCACTCATGCATGCACAGGCGCGCTGTTGCGCGCCAGCAAAACGGCTGCTGACGTTCCCATATCAGATTCGTCTTCGCCATAACTGTTCACCGATGCACATGCTAACCTGGAGATTCCTGTCAATCATCCAGTTGATCTCGAAGTCGTCGTCATCCTCGCCGAACGGGTTGAAAAGCGTCTCGGCGACTCGGAGCCAGCCCATGTAGAAAAAGAACTGAAAACGCAACCCCAACTGACCACACAGACCAGCCTAAACATGTTGCCTGTTGGAACCACACTTTCCTTCACTGGCAGCAAAACAAATGCGCCCAAAGCTGTGATGGAGCATTACATCACTACCGATTCGGAGACTACATTGAAAAGACCACGCAAGAGTAACCAGAGCAAAAAAGTGACGCAGTTTTAACTCTCCGACCACGTCAACACGGTCAAATATCGCAGGAGACCTGACAATGTCTCCGGTTCTGATGAAAGCACGCATGACTACGATCGAGGCCGCAGGAGGCACAATGAGTCTTACTTCAACTTGCCGAAATAAAAACAATAAAACTGGGCGGTTCGGCCCGGCCACAACTTTTCTGACGATTAACAACTTCGCGACCAATGAGCAACGAATCATGACTTTTTCGCAAGAAGACAGCTCAGTTCTATAAATCTTATCTGTCTGCGTTTGTAATGCGTTAGCTTGCAAGCTCCTTAATTCGCCGAACTATTCCGGGAGTGATGTTCTCGCTCTTAAGACTTATTTTCCACGGATGTTTTTTAACAGCTCAGTAACAACAGTGAACAATATCATGGGTGAGCGTGACTTCTGACCTTGCTATTTCCGGATGCAAAATGTTGTAATAATGCGATAACTATCCTTCTGTACTGCGAAAAGCATGAAGGGAAAATAATGGCCTAGGCCCCGTTCGTCATAAGGGGTCTTACTGGTGTGATGACGCATATTTCCGTTTCTACAAAATATTCCACAAATCTAAAACTAGCACATGATGTTCCGACAATCTCTTCCGCTCCACGAATCTGAAACTGTCAAACCGACCCACACCCAAAAACAAGACCAAACTACATTGCACTGCGTAAATGGCACGTTCATGAAATGAAATAACGATTCATGCGTTCGCGAGAGCAATGCCGTATTGTTTAGAGCGCAGCGGCCGTTCTGCCGTGCCCGCCGCCGCGGCCACATCACAGTCCGCCCGGCTTGTCTCAGCTCACCTGCAGGAAGGTGAAGATGGGCACGTACAGGTCGATGTAGTCGGTGGCGTTTGCCACGAACTGGCGTCCCATCAGCTCGGCCATGAAGAAGGTGTACACGGCCAGCGTCACCGTCTGGCGGGCACGGACCAAACGTCAGCGCCGCCCCCGCCGGGACCCTCTCCCGCTCGATACAGGTCTCCAGCCCGGCCAGCAGCCTGCCGACGCTCAGCCGAGGTAGCTGAGACGCCAGCGACGTCCGCGGCAGTAACGGGCCGCCCTGGTGTCGGCCGAAGGAGTTCGTGGTGGGCAGAATACGATGGCATAGTCGATACAGCGATTTATCGGTTGCAAGTCCCCCCCCTCGACTCGAGGGAGTTGGGGAGATAACAATAACGCGACCCCAGACCAGCGGAGGAAAACGGGAGAGAGGGGAACCGCCAATACGCGAGCACGACGTGGGATGACGGGAAGGCAGGGCTTCGTGACGAGTGTGAAAACCTACACCGCGGCGCCACATCAAGTCCGAGACGGTGATGAAAGTCTGGCAAACGCGGTCACGATCGCTCAGATCTCCCAATCACGGGCACTTTTCGACAGAGTCATGGGCATTAAAACCAAACATGACTTAGCGACTTGCTTTCGATGTTTAAAACTTCCGTTGCGAGCGTCTTCATTATTGCGCATTGGTTGTTATCACCCAAGCAAGTGGACAGGATATGGTGGCTGAACAACCATCTACTAAACATTTTACAACTCCGCAAACTCATCGATAGGCTGCGTTCGGAAAGTGATTTTTCGCTGGGTATTGGAAAAGCGGTTAAATCGGCGAGGTCACGTGCTCTGACATGGACATCTGCTGGTTTCGGGCGCCAGAAGGCCTGTTTGTATCCGACTGTCGCCAGTGAACAAGATGAGCTCACCCCTAACCAAATCCCCGTGACGTGTTTTCTCGGCAGATTCCATTTAAAACACAATCTTTCGCGATAAGTCGTGACGTGTTCCGATTCCCCGAGAGGCGATGACGCTAGTGCCTCCGAACCGTACGGCAGTTCAGCACGCCGCCTAAAATGGCCCACTCCGTCAATGACGCTCCCTCCCACGAACTGTTCCTGGCTGCCATCTGCGTGCGATGGCGCACACATTTCCGCTGGAAATACCGCAGCTCGTAGCAGCAACGAACAATGCCTCGCTGACAGCTTCCCTGTCCGTCTGAGATACAGAATCGCCGATGTGTACCGGTTTGCAGCAGTCTGTCCTGACCGCAAGCCATGCGAGGGCTCGAGCTGGTGAAAACCGGTTCCATAGGCTCCAGGAGGCCCAAGTAAGATGGCCGACCACGTCTTGCAAGGCGTCTTCAGTTCATTAAGTCATTTTTTTTATATTGCGACTGCCGCTAGAATGACATTGGTCAGACGCCTTGGCCTTGGAAATCCCACGGCCATCGCTTAGCACTGGATGAAAAAAGCTCAACTGCATGGCTTAACAAACCGGCAAGTTGACGATTTAGCATGGACTGTTTCAAATGAGGTGACGGTCAAGAGTAAGCTGTTCAGTGTTCAGCTCAGCGGCACGCTTCCCGGCCTTGACCGTGTCAGTCTGGGCCCGGTTCCAGATCGACCAGACCACCACCCCTGACCGGTCTGGTATGAAACTGACCAGACAACATCCCCTGACCGTCCCACTCCCAGTGACCGCACCACAACCCTGGCAGTCCTGGCTCCAGACTGACCAGACAACATCCCCTGACCGTCCCACTCCCAGTGTCCACACCACCCTGGCCGTCCTGGCTCCAGACTGACCAGACTACCTCCCCCGACCAGGACAGACCGTGTCCGGTCCGGTCTCTCGCCGGGCACCGCCGCTGAGGCGCAGCATCACCGCCGCTCGGCCGAGCATCTGCTGCAACCTGAGCCGCCGCCACAAATAATGCCCGATGACGGGGCGTCTCCGGCGGCCGGCCGTTAATGCGACGTCACAACACAGCCGGGGCCGGAGCAATCAGCGCCTGCCTGCCGCGCCGCGCCGGTCAGAGAGACCGCCGCGACCAATCTCCTGGCGCCGCCCCGTCTGCCGGCCCCGCCCCTCCCCTCCCCTCGGGGGGGGGGGCCACGGCGCCTGCCAAACGCGCCCGTCCCGGCCCCGGCTGCCGGCTGCCGGCCGTGGACGGCATACAGCGACGCGAGCGCGGCTCGCGTGACGTCGTCCTCTCGGCCGGACGCGGCGCCCGGCCGAGGTCCGGCCCTGCCGAGCCGTCAGGTGCCGCCGAATGGCAATGGCCCACATACCGGCGCAATCTCGGTCAGCGAGGTAGTGCCGCACTCGCAGGCGGCGCAGTCGCCACGCCGACTTCAGCCAAGATCGTCTCTATACCGGACGTCGATAAATCGCGCCTGCAATCTGCCCGGAATGGACGAGTAGCCTTGGCCGTCATCTGCACGAGCACCGCGTGCCGCGACCTTCGGCAGCTGGTCGGTCGGAGTTCCTGACCGGATATGCAGGGCTGCGCAGCTCGCGCATCCGGTCATGGTGCAAACCGATCGCGTCTTCGGGAAGAAATCTCCTACCGACGGTGCAGGATTTTCAATTATCGTTAACTGATTCACTTAATAGTATCTCATATCGCACTGTACGATAAATCGGCAACCTGAACTAACAGCGATCTGACAACAGAATTATCGTAGAGAGAACCTTAGAACGGGTTCTTCGCAGCGGACTGCGTTCCTGACGACCTGGCAACAGCACGTGTAACCGGCGTGCCAACGACAGGGAGCGCTCAGCCTAACCTCCGGACCCCGACACACGGTACCGGACGTGACGGCTTGAAATTCTCGGAAGCCATGGCAGCCGGGGAGAATGCAAGCTCTTCACCGTCAGAGACAAACGACGACGGGTTCTCACAGCCCAGCCGATGACGAATCAACTGCTAGCATTTCACATCCGGCTAACGTCGGCCATTACGGCGAAAAAATCGACTCATAACGGGCAGCACCGGACAGTCCTGCAAGCATGCCGCGTGCCGCGAATTTCGCCGGCTCGTCGGTCGGGATTTCTGACCAGGCGATCGGCCGAACAGCACGGCTCACACAGTCTGGGCTCATGAGCCGACGCCATATTTGGCACACGCGATCTTGGGCCCGTCCAGCACGCTATTTGCCGCTGTAAAGCACGCGCGACCACCGGTGACTACAGTTCCTTCGCGACCAGCTATTTGGCCGCGGCCGTGTGCAGTCATGCATGACCGCGTATCGGTGTGTCCCCCATCCGCCGCGGTCGGGTCAGGTCAGCGGAAACCGATTGTCATACCCGAAAACCTGACTGGCCGATCGGACACGACGACTGCAGCAGCTGCAGGCGAGGGACATCGCCGGCCATCCCGCCGGCTACGTCGGGAGCCGACATGGTGGGGTAGTAGCCGTCGGAGGGGGAGCGCCTTTCGCCGACGTGACCATACGGCTTGCGAATATGGCTCGAAAGAGCGCGCAAAATATGCGCTTAACTTGTGGAACTGATCAGGCCTTGTGCCGGTCACTGTTACGGCGAAAGACAGGCCCTAACCCATTCTCCAGTCTCTCCAGGTCGGACCCAGACCAGCAGTCGCTGGAGGAGGCGGGACAAGCCGGCAGCGGCCGCTTACCTGCGTGTACACGAGGGGCACGGATATCCAGTCGTAATTCAGCACGCCGCCGAGACCGCCGCGGAACAGGTTGATGGAGTCGACCAGCGTCTTCACGGCGAAGTCGTCCCGGATGCGGCCCTCCTTGCGCGCCTTGGTCACGATGCTGCCGGCCCACACCATCGGCATCCAGTACTTCAAGTGGGGTGTCTTCTTGTTCATCGTCTCGAAAATCTTCTTCTCCGTCTCCGTCATTATACCTACAGCACACATAAAACATGTCCAAGCTAACGAGATAACTCCATCTCGTAATGTTACACTTAAACTGTGACATTCATGGCCTTCTCTACTTCGCCGAGTGACGCAAACCAAAAGGCGGCACTTCATAGCAACAAACAGCGAGACAGCACCTGCCAGCTCTGACTCCGCCAGCGCCGCGGCCGCACCCACCTGCCTCCACTAGATGGTCCAGCGTTGGGAAGCGCATCTTGACGCGCGTGCACACCTGCGACATGGTGTAGACGAACGACAGGTTGACGTAGCGCATGATGGTGCGCCGAATCAGGCGGCCCCGGTCATCCTGTGAACGGGGACAGTGCGGCCGTCAGGCAGCGGACTCACCACAGACAACACAGACGCCATCCACTGGACACTCGACGATCCGCAGAATCGCCGCAGGATATCCAAGACGCACCACACAAGTCAGCGGTTCGCCGTGGGGGACCAAGTAACTTGCCTTCTGATCTCGTAAAGGCAACACATGAGATCAATCCAGATCTGAGTGTTTGGGGGTGGCGATGGGGATAAAAAGGTTGCTGAATGCCGATGCCCTGGGGCGCACAGTGCGGAGTGTTGACTATAAAAGAGCCGAGATTGGTGGTTCGATGCTCGCGAGCCGGCTGGCGATGTTTTTACAGGCAGTGCAAACGTCATGGGTTCGTTTCGAGGCTCCGTGTAGGACTATGCCCTCGGTAAGTGCGGTGGCACCAAGCAAGGCTTCGTCTGATTGTGATGGTGTTGGATTGCATCCCTTCCAGGTGCGTTCCACGTGCGTCAGTCGGAGATGGAGGTCGTGGTGGTAACGTCACTCACTCCAACGCACTTGGAAAAACTACAATTAAAAACGACATAGGCACGGGGAGGAACGCACTTACATTCGGCCGTTCGTGTGGTATCTGTTAAACGTAAGAAATCCTGTCGATACCTGTCCAAATAAAAAACATCAGGTTGGTTGCAGCATTGCTTTCTCCATGGTGTCAACCGGGCACCATGGAGGCCCATGGTGCCCGGTTGGCACCATGGGCCCATGGAAGCACCATGACCAGGCCACACCCAAGAGAACGCCCGAAGCCTCGGTAAGCAAGAGCGTCGATGTTCACGGCGCCTCGGCAACACTCCAGCTGGCGGTTTCTATGCGCGTGGCGCGGAAAGCGGAGGGACGGATGCAGCTCCCTTCACGTGAAAGCCAGCTTCAGCATGACGTTTCTTTCCCGCCCTCCCCCCATTCCCAAATCCTGGCGACGTCACTGACCGAGGCACCAGTCACCACGGCTGAACGCGTGGACGAGAAAATGCTCCCGGCATCAAACGAGAGTTTTTCTGATCCGAGCGTTCAATCGTCTCAGCGGGCCCCAGAATTCAGACGAGAAAATGAGCAGTAGCTGAGAGTCTCCACCACGTCAAAGTTGAGTCGTGGTATTTGTCTAGCTACGTTACGTGGCATTTCAGTCGTGTCCCATGCCTTCATTTTGCGCATGTTGCTCCTTTAAGCAAAGGGAAGAATACGTATGTGTTACGATATGTCCACGAGCAGGCACCGTGGGACGCCGCCTTTACACTTGCCAAGGCCTTGCCTTCCATATCGGCTCGCCACACGAGTGATTTAATGCTTTAATATGGGCGCTATCGAGTGGCCCTCAATGATTAAGTGCCTCCCTTGCCCCAGCCAACGCATGTGCTAGGCCCCATTTTTGAGCCCGGACGTGGTTAAGAGGGTAGTGTTCGGATCGGAGTTTATGTTAAATCGGAATTGCTGTCAGACTCTTACTCTGCCACCAAACTGTCCCCAAATACGGTGTAATGTTACCCCAGGCACCAAACCAAACGGCGCCGGATGATCTTCATCGTGCCGTGCGACTCCACGGCTCCAACGCCACGTGACCGGCTGATACTTTTGGTCTCGGGCCAAATACGGGTGCCCGGTCCGGGACTCGAACGCAATGCAATTACACAGCGGAGTCCGCTGACCAAATCCTTGCCACGGCGGCCACGGCGGCTGCAAAATTTAGCATGACACAGATGTAACAAAGTGCAGACAATGTTCGGTAGCGAATGGGTACAATGTAGAAATGAGAAGTGTGAAAAGCAAACACAGTTCACGGGACAGAATGATCTCCGACACAGCATACACAAACGCCTGTGCTTTTCGCACACATCTGGTGGCGTATTATGTAGCGAATAAATTTCCTCCTTCGTCACACAAACTCCTGTCTCACTGTTAACAAATCAAACGGGGGGAGGGGGGGGGTAAACCCTTCAGCATCTGTCTCGGCAGGGTCCAAAGTTAAAGCATCCGTGAAATGTCTAGACGGTCCGACCCGCCTTTCCACGAATTTTTTCTCACCGTATTAATTTTTCCCCTCCAAGGAGGTCACCAGCCGGCCATCCCTCATCCTGGCTGCGTCTCTGAGGCCAAACGATTCATAAGAACCGTTCATCTCTGCTCGGCAACGATTACCAGCCTCTGCGACGTTTCTTTTGAACGCACTTCACAGCCACTATCGAAGTGCGTGGTCCCGGCGGACGAGACGTGCGAACGCGCGCCAACAAGACGCGGCCAAACAAACAGACCGGGTCCAGATTGACGACACAACTTTCTATTGTCTGTGAATTGACAGCTATTTGATTTCGCAGTGCAGAGAATCTCATTCCGCAGGGAGCTGCCGCGGAAAAGAATGGCCTGGTGGCGACGGCTGAGTGCTCGATGGCTACCTTCGTCCAAACCTGGCACGGGCCAGTTTCGTCCCAAATGTCCGTTCAAAGTTAACAACAGCCGGAGGCACTTTCAACGGCGTCTCAGACGCCGTAAAACAGTCCAGCAGGCTCCAAACAACACAATTTGACGCCATCAACAAGCTGAGCCGAGGCCACCGCCTCGGGTCAGCCGACTGGGGGAAGGGGGAGGGGTATGGACACCGACGCCTTGCCGCCGACGCCCGGGAAGCGGCGGCAGACGATAAACCCGGCCCGGCCATTGCTTACGAGAGGGTCCGGTGCAGGACACCACTTCAGCGGCCAGATAACGGGCACGCTGGGCATGTGCGGCCACCGGCCACGGCACGTCAGTCCGGCCACCAGGCCGCCGTGGCCGCTGCAATGAAGCACGCCGCCGCGCTGCCCGGCCAGCGGCCCCGTGACGTCACGTGGCCCTGGGCGGGTCACGTCGACAGCGGGCCGAGCAGCGCCGGACCAGACCGGACCGGACCGGATCCCTGTCCTCTGCCGAGCGCCGGCACCTGGCAGAGGCCCGTACCCACAGCACAGTAACACCCCGGCTCAAAATACAGGACGCCAAGGCAGACAGCAGAACACGCGCCAATTGCACGCACAATTTTTAACATTAGCCGTGTCGGAGACGAATCCAGTTACTGAAATGGATCGCTTTAATGAATTTCATACATTTCTGAAGACCAACACAAAACATGTGACGGGGAGTCCTCGCACAAAATGTTTTTGGCGAAAAGCGAAGCGTTTCCTGGACCCTCTACGCATATGGCAGCACTGCTTTTGGGCGCACATCTCTGGCAGGCTAGTGGTACGGTACTGCCCCTGCTCAGAAAATTGTCTCACGCGCCGTCATGTGAAACAGATGTCGGCAACGGAGGCCCACGGTACCGTCGCTAGCAGGCAGATTTATAAAAAAAGAAAATGGTTCCGATGCTGTACCAACCAGAGCACCAAACGTGCAAGGACCATCGTCCCACAAGCTCAATAACACTCAATGATCGTCTCTCCGAACTCATAGCGGCTCAATGGTCGTCCCTCTAAGCTCCTCACGGACCAATATCCTCTCTCCGAGCTCACCGCGGCTCAATGACCATTTCTCCGAGCTCGCCACGGCCCAGGGATAGTCCCATCCAGTGAACATGACGCAATCTTTTCTTTAAGCGGGAGGCGTATGAAGTCGTTTTTTCCACGCAATGTCACAGGGCTTCTGTTCCACGGTGAATTTCGCCGCTCCCGCCCGCACGCCAGGCCGGTCCCGGCAGCTTCCCAACTGACGCGCCTTCCGCCGACAACCAGTCACCGGCCGCCCGGGTCCCAAGCCGTGCCCGCGGGCCGCCCCCGACGCTGGGCCCCTCCGCAGTTTCGGACACGCTCCGACGCACCGCGGAGCGCGCGCGGCCGGCAGCCGCCGGGCAGCGTGCCCGGCGCCCGGTAACGGCGGCTCGGTCCACGGTTAATGGGGCAGCGGGACGCTCCCGGCGGCCAGGCCGGCCGGCCGGCCCACCCCAGGCTGCGCAGCCGCGCTCACGCGCAATCGGCCGAGTTGGAACGAGCGGCGCCAAGGCCGGCACGCACATCGCAGCGGCCAGGCTCACAGGGCCCTTGGCGGTCAAAAGGGTGTCAAGGCGACGGGCGAACGGGGCGAGAAAAATGCATGACAGGCCGGGTGGTTTCTCCCAGAGGGTTGCAGAGCGGCGATCTTCCACCTTCTGAATTCGCTTTCACGTCCAAAGTTGTTCGAAGCACACGAATGAATCGGAGACATGTCTGACTTCATACGGTGATGTTAATCTAGCTTTAATTCCGGGCGAGCCCACGTCACTTTAACCCTATTCCCGGCAGGCAGGCTGAATCCGCCCCTCTCGGGTTTTTTGCTTGCCAAATCCAGGCTTTTTAACGTAGCTTTACGAAACTTGGTGGCTTTTCCTAGCTATTCTTTCTACGCGCTGTGACAAAATTTCACAATTCTTCTTTGCTCAGGAGCGCAGCCAGGCGACGTTTTTGGGAGGCACCTCAGGTCAATTTTGGCCATGTTGAGGGTAAAAGAAAAATGTCTGTCAAAAACAGAGTTTTTAAGATACAACTTAAAACTTTATATGGATGTATAGCTAAATAGTTGGGCAATGCGCACACAAAATTTTGTTTATCTGAGGTCACTTTACAAGGTCAGGCCAAAGTCAAAAGTCAAAATTTGTTTTTTTGCAATCATTTCGGCGCCGTTTTTTTAAATGCCAAATCCGGAATATATATGACATAGAAGGGTGCCCTCTACTTGTGTACCAAGTTTCAGCTTGATATCAGGTCGGGTCACGGAGCTATGACCTAAAATGACAGTGGGCGTACCCTATATCGCAACTGCCATAAAATGAAATTTTTGGAATAGAGTGAATTCAAATGGTTGCAAATGTTTACAGATAATATCAAATGCACACGAGATCATTCCAGGTGACCCCAAGGTCACTGGAGGTCATTTAAGGTCAAAGGTTACAAGTTGATCTGAAGAACGTGTGACCATGACAGTTTCCCCTTTTTCATGTCCCTGGCACCGCCTATGCTAACATTATACAAACATTGTAATGTGATTTGTACTTCTTTAGGATAGCATGACTAGCAGAAGCCAAAAAAAGTGTTTTTACCTTTTTCATACATTCAGCTGTTAGAAAACTAATCCTCCTATTTTTTAAACCCTGTGAACGCCCATGAATTTTCTCAAAATTTCAGATTTGTGGATCCATGGTAAAAGCCCTATCCATAATCTCTTGATTCATGCCAGTTTCATTGAAATCGGTCGATAAACAACGGAGTTATAAGAAGTCCAAAAGTACCCGCATTTTGACATTTTTGCCCCCTCTATCCACAAATTTCAAAATTTTGAAAATTTTCTTTTTATAAAAATGTAGTTCACGTCACGGCAAATCGATTGCCGTTTGTCGCGATGAAATCGGACGAGTAGTTCTCGAGATCTCAGGGGGGCCGAATCGCCCTCCCTGCCGGGAATCGACCATACCGTCTAGCCCTCCGGGAATAGGGTTAAGTCTGACGTTTGGAATAGTGCATTCAGGGAGATCAGAGCAAACACGTTCATGACACTGTTATGCAGGCAACTGTTCCAGAGATACTGATAAAAAGGACGACCAAAACATGAAACAGGGCCAATCTGACTACCGCGCAAAATGTGCGTCGGAACTTGTTCTCTACGACTCATATCCAATGTGCAATATAACGATCTGTGAAGTCTTGTCAGAATTTTACCATTTACATTTCCTACCATTCCTCAAGCCAGCTCATGCTGTATGCGGATTGGTTTGAGCCAGCTGGAACCAGTACGGAACCCAGTTCAAGCTGCCTTCGGACAACTGCCAACCATGAGCTGGCTCCCCCTTTCATCGCGTTACTCGACCACCACACGCCACAGAGGACGTCCCAGGCGCGTGAATCACCGCGTTCACAGAAGGCGGGCGTTTCCGATATCACGACCATCCACCGATCACAGCCCCCTCCCCCGTCCGCCTGACGCTAAGGTCGCTGCCGTGCCGAGCACGCCCCGCCCCTCCGCGGCCACCTGCGCGCCGACCCGCCTGACGCCGCAGTTTATGGAGCGCCGAGAGCGCCGGTCTATTCCCGCCGCGGCCGGCCCGGCCATGATCGACGCCGATCGTCTGCCGGCCTGCGGTCATCAGCGGCCTCAGCCAGGAGCCGGCGGGGCCGGGCGGCGCACACGCGTGACACCACGCCGTCTCGTGCCGCCGCCGCAGTCTGCTGCGGTCGCGGGTGCGCGGCCCGCGGCCCCTGACGCCCCTGACCACTGCACGGCGGCCGGCCCAGCGCACCTCCGCCACCACCGCCGCCGGCGATGAATTCGCAGCGGCCAGCGTCGGCGCCGTGCAGAGGCGGGCCCAGGCGACCGTGGCGGGGGAACGCGCCCATCCGGCTGTCCGCCCTGCATCAGGGACCGCCAGGCGATGCTGCGCTCGGCACAGCCGACAAAGCACACCAGGCTATTTGTTAGCTCACAGACAGGCGCAGACAATGCCAGCGACCACCGGCGTCTCCCTACTCCGATGATATGTCCGAACGCCGGCCGGCCGTCGTCCGTGTCACGTGGGGCCAGACGACTCCCGTCACAGCCCGCACTGGCGGCTCCCTCGCTCTCTCGCCCACCAACCTCCCTCCAGACCCGAGCCTGACAGCAGCGGGACGCTCATCGGCGTCAGATGCCGGAGCGGCCGGCCGCCAGATCACCTGACCATTGGCCGCCGGCTGTCAGATCGCCTGACTACCGGCGGCCGTCAGTCAGATCACCTGACTGGTGCTGGTGACTGGTGGTGGTGACTGACTTCTGGTGGCCGTCCGTCAGATCACCTGACTACTGATGGCCATCCGCCAGATCACCTGACTATCGGCGGTCATCCGTCGGGTCCCCTGACTACCAGCAATCGTCCGTCAGATTATCTGACACCTGGCGGTTGCTGCCAGCGGGCTGTCACCTGTCACCGACCGGGGTGCACGTTCAGGTGGCTGCTCGGGCAGGTGCCCTCCCCCCCGACCCGGTCCAGAGCCAGCGCCGGACAGACGGTTGGCGGGTCCTGACTGGGGACGGCGTGTTATTCCTGGCACCGCCCAGCGCACGGCCCAGTGCGTGTGGATGGGATGTCAACACATGCCCACCAGACACCGGTTCTTACCCAGACCGGAGATAGATCATGCAGACGTCATCGGGGGAACAGCTTTACTAATGTATAAACTTTTGTTGGACACCTCATGAACTCCATAGCCTTGAAAACTAATGAACACCGGCAGCTTCTAAGCTTTTAAGCGCGTCCAACGACCCTGGGACAAGGTCAGGATGTTCCAGCATTTACGAGTATTCTGTTTCAAGACGAGTGACAGATTGGCACGCATCGAAACGCTACCACCATCAACTTCAATGATCCAACGACGTCAGTTACGAGTTTTTCTTTCAGGTCGTGTTCAGACCAGAAGATCCTGAAGACAATCATGGTGCCAAAAAACACAAGGATGAGCGATGTATGCCTGAGGCAGCTGTAAGAGGGTTCGGCGCCCACGCATAGTCGGCGGGCTGGGCGCCTTGGCAGCCGCTGCAGTGGCTCGTTACGAGCGCCACGGTACGCACGGCGCCGGCCGGCGGAACAATCAGCGGAGACAGCTGTCCCGAGACGCTCCGGCTCCCGCGCGCATCGCTCTGAAGATCTGGAGACCGTTTGGGAGGGCGGCCCGCCTCTCGCCCGCACCGAGTCAAGACTGCCGGCGCGCAAAATCGCCCCGGCCCTGGCTGCCTCGACAGAATCACAGCGCCCTGCGGCGCGTCATGAAGTGTGTGTCGGCGTAAACGCTGCCGCACGAATCGAAACAGAACAGTGAAACGATGGCGAATGGTTTGCCGGTGTAATGGAGCCATTTCTTCGGCATGGCCTGTGCCACACGTACGGACCTCGCGAACACCGAACAAGCTTCCACCGCGGCGAGTGATTCTCTGACGGGGTGCACAACACAAACGGTTGCGAAACTAAACCAAAGCCTAACCGACCAAAGAACCTTCCGACCGTCACCCAAAATTGAAACACCAAGCCGGTCAACGAGTCAGGCAACACTGGACATATGTTCGTCCAGCTTCGCGCGAGCGCATACTAAAGCCAACTGTTACCAACTAACTAAACAGTAGTTAAATGTACTCTACAGATGCCTCATGTGTAAATGTGCGGTAAGGTTCCTTATCCCGCATAAGAAAGCAGAAGTAAAATATAAAGATTTTCGTCCGCAAATGTATCTAATCAAGCACGTCACAAAACACATTTGCGTAAAACTCCCAGCAGAGAAACGCTCGAGCACGCGGAAACGACATTCTACAGACTTAACAACCTAAGCTGTCATTTCTCGTTCCCCTGGGCAAAAGTTATCAAGAACCATGGCTTAAAACCAAAGTACCAACAGCGGGATTACATGCAGCCGATAATGGGCCTGTCGGGGCGGAGTACTCACGTTCCCGTGAATGTTGGTGCTGACGTAACAGGCTAACGAGTCTGGCCAGGGCATGGCCAAGGTACTGCTCCCACCAGCGCTGCACCACGATCGTCACGTAGAAGCCGAGCACGAACGACATCGGAATGAACGTGCTGAAGTTGCCGCAGTATCGGGACACCTCTTCGAACAGCCTGCCGGCCAGCACCACCATGAAGTGTCACAAGGTCACACCGGGGGCGACGGCCTGCATCACGGCAGAGGACACAATGCGTCGTTAGTACCGCCACAGGCTCCACAAATCATACAGGCTTGAGGGAACGACACCGCCATCGTGGCAGAGATCCCAGGTCTCGTCAGTATCCCTACAGGTCACACAAGGCACGACTACTGCCATCCCGGGAGAGGACACGGGTACGTGGCGTGCGAATGCACCGCAGTGACCTGTCGTACATCAGTACCACTATGGATCGCGGACGCCACGCACGCAAGTCTTCCGTCACTACGAGAGAGATCAGATCCACACCAGGTCAGTCATTGTCACTACCACCACAGGTCGTGTGAGTTGCAGTCACTGACGGCGGAGATTACACAAGCTGATACTCGTAGAGGCATTAGTAATCACAAAGCCAAGCCATGAGGAAAGCCAGTCAAATTGAATTCGTCGACGATGATATGTAAATACTGTAGACAAATAGTTGTCATGAGCCCACGAGCAATGGGCTTTTCGTACAAACAGGAAAGCTGGATTAAAATGAATAAATCACTTGCTCAATGTGTGACAGACTTAAACTCTGTCCAAATGAACTGAGCCGTTTAAACGAATCACCTTCATCCACGCACAGGACCACTTACTTTCTGTGGTGATCATTCATGGCGAATCGATATGTCAAGTTGAGGGTGAAATATAAACAGATGTAGAGAGTGAGGTCCGGCCAGACCAGTTTGTAAATGCTGCCTTTCCATCTGAAACGAATGCAAGACGGCCATCAGACCAGTCGGACGCGGCGCATTACCCCCCCCCCCCAGCGAAGGGGCCCCCGGTGTCCGTCAGAGGCAGCGCTTTGTACCGTCTCACAGTTGCACCGTTTCCCAGTTCCCTGCGAGCACGGCCTCAAGTCCGCTCAGACCAGCGGCGCTTGGCCGGCACGCCTCGCACCAACTCAGCCTTCCAACGTTCCTCCCCGTCGGTCGGGCGCGGCACGTCTGCTTACGTGGCCACGGCGGCAGAACAAAACAGAAAATAACGGAACTGCTCCCGGAGTAGCCTCCGCACTCCGAAACATCACTCACCGGAACAAGAGCTTCCAGAACACGCCGAAGCTGCGTATCGACGCAACTTCGGCGTTGTAGGTGACCGTCATTGGCAGATGCTATGGGCACCTCCTGAAATAAGGTTCGCGTCAATATGTTTCAGTCACAATGTGACACGACGACGGAGATTCAAATCCGTATTCACCAGCAGTCACCCCTGGACTCCAACACATGCCAGCTGTTAAGCTTAAAAGTTAAAAATTGTTTAAAAAACGGCAGTTAAGTCACCAACGAGTGCAACCCTGTGCTGACAACATGCATACAAACAACATATTAGTGAGAGAGATAGGAAATGCGTCGCCTCCCTGACAAAGGACACGTTTCCATTCTGGTAAATGTTTCTCTCTCATAGACGGCAGTAAACGGGTGTGGTTGCCACTATACAATTACCACCGCGTGGCACAAAAATACTGTCCAAGGGAAACTGCGCTACCAGGCAAAGGTCGTCGTAAAATGCGAGACAACGTTTTTCGCGCCCTAGACGGCGTCTGTCTTGGCGTCTGGGTCAGAATACCACGTTCTAGGTTGTAGTAAGTTTGGTGGTCCTATTTCCAAATGGGATCCTAAGACCTTGCTGAGCGTACGAATAACATATTTTATATTATCTTTACCCACAATTGTCCATTCCGTATTTCGAAAAGGTACTTAAAAAAAACAGCCATTTCGGCAGTGATCACTGGATTTCGGGTAAAATATCAAACTCCAGATATTTGCCAACCCTGCCAAAAATACTGCGACGAAACATCCTACGGCCGCACATCGAATATTGGGCAAAGAGTGGGAAAACCACAGCCGCCACCCCACCACACAAACAATAATTAACTCTACACAAGTACCCTTCCTTTGCGAGGATGGCGGATGACTGGAAAAACCTTCCGTAGCTAAATAAACCTATAACGCTACATAGACCAGCAGTCAATGCACCGTAAAACCTAACACACACATGCCACTCGGTGGGCAAGAGCGGCCTGTTGGACTACACAAAGTGGGGTCGATCGAATTTTGGACCACATTCCTGGCAACAATCCTGAATAATGAAGGGACAAAAAAAGACAGCATAAATTCGGATTTCTTACCCATACCTCCCACCTAGCCCCTTTCGGACACGACTTTCATCTTTGGCTTTCATCTTTCAAACTTGTCTGTGCGTTTTTCGCGAGACGTAACGAAGTTTTTCGCGAGACCCAAAACGATCGGACGATCCGTATGAGTCGCATGTATTTCGCTTCAGTCGCTCACAACCAGATTCGGGCACGTGCCGTCTGTTCTCGATGTTCGTGTGGTGCCAGCGGTCATGAACAAACGACCAGCGTTACGATGCCGACCTTTTAAGCCACGGACAAGGCAAATATGGAACGTTCTGGAACGTTTCATGCACGCCTCAATCTTGTATCATTGATCGGGAGACCCAAAACCTACGTCGTCGCCATTTACAATCCCGAGGCATTCGAAACTTGACGCTGAGGAATGTTTCGTTTCCAGATGTCGTTGCAAATGCAGATGGATTTCGCAAATCGACACTTCGGTAATGTTAACTACGCCGGACAGTATTAACAGTCTGAAGGTCAGAATTTGTATCACACAAAAGATGCATCATAGAAAGAAAATAATTCATGTGTCATGGACTTCATTACATGTGTTGTAATGCAAAAGTTCCTGACAAGCAGCTGGAAACAAACAAATCCAGTAATTTCAGACAGCTTCAATGGAAAACATCGCGCAAGGAAATTAGTGTAGCAGCTCACAGGGCACGCACAGCAGCTGTCATATCAATTTCGGATAGCTTTTACCAGTAGCCCTGGTGATACATGAAAAAGAGCATAAAAAGTGATTCGCATTATCTCAACTTTGAAAATGTTTCCACAATGACGTGCCACAAAAACTAAAGAGAACAATGACAGTGAATGACATGACAGATGCCTCAGTGAACAATGAGTCAGCATGACTTGGCATTACGGTGAATTAATGTTGCTGTAAATGCCACATACTACAGAAAATGGGCCGACGGAGGTAAAAGACGTCACATCGTGCGTACACCTTACAGCCAGTCAGGAGAACCGCTCCTGGGTCGAACTTGTGGCGAGGGTCGGCATGAGCCCGTTGCCGTAGTGTTTCGAAATATTCTTATTCCCCACGCCCGGAATAAAATGGCATCGGAGGGCCTTTACTGTGTCGCAGCGCTCCCCACCACAGCTGCCTCATGACAGGTTGAACATGCCGATGTCGGTCCAAATTTTGTCGTGCTTTCTACAACTGAAACTCAATGCCCGTCACTATTTCGCCGGCTTACCACCACGTTCCCGGTGGTGACGAACACAGAACCGTTTTCATTGACCTGCGAGGGCAGCGCACGACTAAAAAGCCTCTCCTGGTGTGCGGGCTTGCCAATGTCGGACCAGACATCACGGGCCACGTGGTACTTAAAACCACGTCACAAGCTGGCCGCAGACGGTTCGTCTTAGGACTCCTCGAGACGCTCAGCTGCAGGTATCATGCGTTGCCACGGAACGCTGACATGCATGAACAGAACATCGACCAAGCGGCAAGATCCACGACCTTCGAAACAAAGTGAGCTAGACGGCATGGCAGAAAACGGAACAGAATATCCGGAAACGTTTCCGTACGTTACAATGAAACGCAAAAAGACGACAAGGCGAAACGTATAACTTTACAATACAAAAATATGGCATCCGTAAATGATGCGGGATATAGCGCTTTTGGGCCTTACTGTGTCAACACATCAAAGCGTGTCTGATACTGACATAAAAACAAAACACAAGCCTTGCGTAAAACCTGTCGTTCATGGGCACTTTGGTGACCAGGAAGAAATTACCGTGCGTTCCGACCAAGATACAAAGAGCTTCACATGTCACGTGCCGTCAGTGTCGCAATTTTACAAAGAGGGGCGGCCAGTGTCCGCTGTGAAGCTATGAGCATCAATCATGTCATTCACAAAGCGGATTGGCCGTTAACTAAATCGGGCAGCTGTGTTCTGTCGGCCCGCACAGCTGGCGCCTACCGGCTCCCTCTCTCTCCCCTACGGCCGAGCCAAACATGCGACAGTGACCCATTACTTCAATGTTGCACGAATATAGCCCTGCATACTGCACGCCAAACATGCCGCACCGTTTCAGCCGTCCCTGATCAATAACGCCCCCGTGCCAAACCCCGGGCTAACGGAGGTAATCTAACAGGGCCCAGGCGTCACTCGGCAGTGCCGAATTAGGCCAGCCAGTGTCGGCTTCGACGACGAGCGTTTCTCTGTTTGTGCCGGCTCGGATGCATGCGTTCCCTGGCAGAGATTTTTTGTGCTGACGTGCCGTCTGCCTCTCCCAACTGATCTGTTGCCGCTCTGTCGCTCAGCCGGAGGTCGCTGACTGTGGAACCTCGATCGATGGTCATGCATGTAAGGGTCTCGTGGCAGAGCATGAGACCTGCAGCTGAAAGTCTCTAGATGGCCTCTTAGATGAGAAATCTGCGGCCGACTGGCGACGTGGCGAGCCTGGCCCGTGGTATCGGGTCGGATATTGGCCAGCCCGTACACCAGAAGGCTTTTCAGTCGTGCGCTGACTTCCGGATCACTGGCGCCAGCTCTGATGGTCGCCGTCGGGAACGGTCAGATACTGAGCGGCCAAATAACGTCGTGTGAGTGTGGCGAGTTTGACAGGCATCGAGTCTGTGTTCTAGGAAGCACGTTGAAAATTTGGGCCGAGACCTTAGGTAGGACGACAGTGATCCAGCCCGCGGCAATCGCCTGGCTCTCGGGAAACACGTCGGCACTACCAGATGATGACGCCGGGCTACCCTGGCAGGCGAGGACGAATTACGCTCGAAAACGACTTCGGTTCGTATAAACAAAACACACTCACCACTGGACTTGGACATTGCTGAATCACTGTCTCACATCTTCAGTTTATTTTTTACACATAATGCTGTTTTTGAGTTTCTTCTACTCTTCATAATCTAAATCTCGCATGGGTGATACGCATCTCTACAGAGTTGTCGTGTATCTTTGAAAACGCTCTTCAGACATCCCTTCAAAGATAGCAATACCATTGCCGTCCTTAACTGCTCTCACGTACTGATTGGGTAAAGGTTCAACGTCGTTTGCCGCTGAGACTCACCACTCGAAATTACCGCTAGAACGTTGGGTCTAATTTATTATACTCCAGGTGTTGCGCCAGGTCCGCGTGTATTAAAAAAAAAGAAAAAAAACGGCGCAATGAAACAGGTTTACCAGGTCCGCAAGCCATGATTTTTGTGAATGGATGGCGAATAGTTCAAAGGCTTTCCAAGCAAATTGCATTGCCTCCTATTTTATTTTCACCAAACGTAAGTACACGAAGTTCTACCCCCGGGTTCCACAACACTACCCAATGTCTCCAGGGGCTTTGTCACGGGCCCAGTGCTCCCAGGGACGGGACATTCAAAATGAATCATGTTTTCTCCCATGGAAAGTCCAAAAGCATAAACTCGGTTCATACTAAATGCAATATGGTTTGCCGCAAAAGCGTTTGGTCTGATAATATGTTATGAGTACGGCAGTGTTCTGAAATTACTTTTGGCTAAAGTGGAGGTGGAGGTCAGTGTTCCTCTGGGATGTAAAAAAGGAATATTTTAATTCTGTTGTGATTTACATCAAAAGAATTCCATCAAAAGTTTCATTATTCTCCCTCTCACTGATACCCTATTGTTATTATTGTTGTTTTTACTGAAGAGTACTGGGACGACCGGCATCACATCTTCCCCATTGCCTGTTACTCATGGTTACGCATGAGTAGCAGGCGATGTTGCTGTGCTGCAGGTTCAGTGGCCACCACTGTATTAGGTACTGCTCCTGACTCCAGACGAACCCTGACATGGAGATCCTGCTGCCATAAATGTATCACCGGTTAAGGAAGACTAAGTGCAGAATGCGAATGTGTTTATCATTAACGTCTTCCAAACTACTACTCCACAGCACGCAGTCTTCGGCGGCACAAATCAAGATGCATATAATTACCGGGATACTCTAAACTTGCATCTCACAGCTAAATGACTCAAGCTGCGGTTGGACAGTTGAAACACAGTAGCGGCATGTGCCAAACGACGCAGCAGTCATCACGCACGTAGACCTTGATCACATGACAGTGGTCTTAGACTAATGCGAACCTCGAATGTAGGCGAAAAAACTTAACTAATGCGGACCCCGAGTGCAGGCGAATGGATGGGGATGATAGGCCAGCGGCACGCAGTACATAATGTCTGACGACACACAGTAAGCCAAGGTTGAACACACCGCGCGCTTTTCGGCGGCGCAAGTCAAGACTCATATGATTACCGGGACTAAATTTACGTCTCACAACGAAGGGCCTCATGCCGCGGTTCGAAAGTTGAAACAGTAGCTGTATGTGCCGAATGACGCGAGTCAACGCAGACGTTTAGCCAGATAGCGGTGTACTGCGAATGTACAAACTTAGAAATTCCAAGTATTTATGCCATCCAGCTTAAAAGTTTTATGTTGGAATGAAGGTGAATGGATGACAGACGAGGAGCACACAATACATAATAGTAGGCGACACACAGCAAGCCAGTGTGCAGCACAGCACACACTGGACGTTCGGCAGTACACAACATGCATAAGATTGTACTACCCTAATCAGCAAGCATGAACCTGAACTTTCTACCAAGCTTATTGAGTCGCTGCACTGTCAGGGACTGTCCTTCAGGGACTGTCTTTTTTAGGCTGGGACGGAGGGGCGTCAGCCATCGGTCTGCCACCGCGGAGGACGGGAAAAACTGGAGGGGTACGGCGTTCTCGATAATGAATACCTCTTTCTAGGCGCGGCCCTTCTCGTTTCTCTTCCTCTCGTCGAACTTACCCGCGAACCGACCCTCGCTAACCGTCTTCATGGCCTTCCCCACCCTTTCTGCCTATCTGACTGGGATCGCGACAGTATCAGACATCAGTCTCAGCCACCTCCACTACATCTGCTATGCCCGTGTGGAGCCCCGCTCGAATGTTTTGAAAGGACGTTTGTTTCGAATGTTCTGCAGGACCTGTTCGTGACACCATGTCCGCACCCCTGCATCATCCGCTGGCAGCCACGTCGAACCGTACTGGTCTGCCTTGGTGCAGACACGTTCCATGAAAGCTCTGAACTGGCTGGCCGGGCTATCGCCATCTCCGCACGGTGCGCCAGGAAGCCGGAGAGCACCCTGGGTTACGACACTGACTAGCTCTATGTCGAAGCATCTAAGCCTAAGCCATGCAAAACTCCTTTCGTACGTTATCCCTTTTGTTCAGCTTTCGGGTCTTCCTTTTTGCCAAATATTTCATTCCTTTGTGGCAATCAAGGTCCTGGGCCCTTATGACGAAGCCAAAAATACTTCGTTTATATTTATGGACCTCTCGAATATTGTAAGTTTTTTGAAACATGTCATTTGGTACTGTAGGAAGTCGAAGATTTTTCCTTTCTTGATTATCATGCGGAAACCATATTCAATTGTCTCAGTTCAGGCTGAATGCAAAGTGGGTTTTGGGTGGGCCATTATTTCTGACTCCTACCGACGAGGCGTCAAGTTTTTTCGTCCCTGCCAAATTGGTAGCAAGATATCGCAAATCCGCACTGCTTCTTTTGTAACGCATAAATGCAGAGGAAATCACGAAGCTTTTGTGTATCGGACGTGAGCAATGTTTTGGAGCGTCAAAGGTTGACGTGGAGGTACGTAAATACTGTCAAAAGTCTTGCATGCGTCTGAACAGAATCTGAGGTGAGGTCATTATGATCGTGAGAGAGGTAAAAAATAATATTGCTGAGTGTGTATTTCCACTCAAAATTAAGAATTTCAGGTCACTGGAGTACGGGGATCCCTAAATGTACATAAAAAACTTGATCACTTCGCAACCCGGCACGTCACTCTAAAATGATTTCCGGTCGCCCACACATGCGTTGTTTAAGTATTCCAGTACATGGAGGTATTCATTTCTCACAGGGTCCTTTGCTCAACTTACAGATATTTCGCACCAACACAATCATACATACAGCTCCCAAATCGCAATCCATACAATTACGTACACATGCCCCTCACGAGCGCGAATGGTGAACGGTCCATGGCGTGTGAGAAACAGGCTCATCCAACTTGTCGCCGATAGCAAGAGGCATAGCCAGGAGGGGGCGGCGGGGAGCCAAAGACGTCATCGGTCCCCTTGGAATTGAACACCCAACGTTTTCTTACGCAACAAAAACGAAAATTAATTCAAATCCCCGGAACTTTAAATAAGGTGGCTGAAATCATAATGTTCTCACTTTTTTGGGGAATTAAGTGTCTTGGACCCTAACTTGGCGAAAAAAATGAATACGATGGCATGGCTACGATCAGCGGAAATATGTATGTCGCGCGACGTCAATTTAATCTTGGATAATGGAAAAAATAAATTCATGACCCAAAATCGGCATCGCAAAAGAATACCGTGCTGATAGCATTCACCTAGAGTCTAAATCAAGTGCGGGCCATGATATTTCGATGCATGCAGGCGAAGCCGGACCATGAGAAAAAGAACATACAAACGAACACATGATCATGGGCCTTGCACACACTTACGTGCCAAGATTTACTGCTACTTTGCCGCACTCACCACCACGCCAACCTCTTCTGCTGATGTGCGGAGCGCGACTCGGTTGTCTGCTGATCCCAGCAGACGTCGGTCAAGTTTCGCCTATTTTACCTAGCCCAGAATCATTCATGGCTGATCTGGCAGCAAAAAACTGTATGACGTCATAGATATTCCGATGTCATTAAAAATGGATAGATCCATCTTAATGAAGGAATATTGTTCGCCTCTTCTAATAAATAATTTGGTTTGCTTTTAAAATCATTTAGTTCTTTTGTGCCAGGTTTGGATTTCCTTAAAATGGGAAAAATAAAGGAAAAATACCACCAACTTAACTCAAATAGGGAAAATAAACAGTTTACCAGGTAATGGAAAGCTATGCTATGTGTCTCCGTATGTATTGTACTGGATGATTTGTTGTCAGTTGAACGTAATGAAACCACATATCTAATGTTTGGTTTGTTAGACAACAGTCATCGTAAGTTTTATCAGAGATGAAATCTGGTCTGAAATTAAAAAGGATATTTTCTATGTGGCTATCCATTAATTTGTTTGCACCCAAGGTGGGATAATGACAACAAAATGTTAGATGGAGGCATGGACAGCTTCAACTCAGGGGAACAGAGAAAGCTTCCTCTAATGCCGGTGAGATCTAACAAAACGCCTGTAGTCTATGGCACTTTGCATAAAAAAAGACACATTTAAAAGTTGAATTTTCACCAACTGCTGATCTGTGAGCGTCTCCATGAATGTGTTTTCTCTACATGTTGGTTCGGGTGATAGCTACCATTGTGACGTCAAGGCTGCAATATTGTTCGACGTGGAATCAGAAGTTCTACTGGCTGTAAGGCACCGGAGGGAAGAGCGGCGTCTTTGGGAGAGTACAATTTGTTGCCCGGAACTGCTGCCTAAACCATACTCTTAACTGGCAAGTATTTTGACTTTCTGATGAAAGGAATCGATGAAGCTGTAAATGAGTACTGTCGCGTTTGGCTTTTGAGATGTTTTATGCGGCAACGACTGAAAAAAGTGGACTTAAATGAGCGTTGCAGTCACAAATGACCAATCAGCTGTTGCTGCCCAAACCATTCTCGAAAACCATCATACAGATTTTCAGAAAACCATAAGCAATCGACTCACAATGTTCAGAAATAGTTCGCGTTTGAGTTTTACTGACTTTCATAAATTATTAATAAAGATATGGACGGAAACCAAAAATGGTCTTGCTGCCCAAACCATACTCAAAATGTTTGTTTGTTTGTTTGTTTGTGAGTTAGGACACATAGCCTCTTGGGCTCAGGTGTCCAAAGTCTTGGGTCAAGTCCTGTGGCTCGTCGGGCGTCAGTCAGTCGTCTTTGCATACTCAAAAATCACTACATCAGTGTCCATGAAACCATCACTATTGTTGGAGTGCGTCGAGAACGCCGTAGAAATTGTCAGTGGTGCGCTGCTGCGATGTTATTATTGTTTCCGACGACTGACTGACGCCCGACGGGGCACAACATGTGACTTAAGACACGACGCTTGAGCCAAAGAGACTGTGCGTCCTAACCCACAACAAACAAACAAACAATTATTGTTTCATAAATTGAGGTATTGTCAAGTATGGCGAGAAAGAAGATGCAGTATTCTTAAGTGTGGCGACATTCATATTAAGGGTTGTTTTGAAATCACGCAGGGAAAAACATCTCTAGGAAGTAAACGAGGAAAGGTAGGCCTGAACTTGCATATCTGTTCGTTTGGTTCCGGTTATAGCAGTTATTCAGCTGGAAGTGCCAGTTTCATTCTTGTATGGGAACTGTTCCCCCCCCCCGCCGCCATGTGAGCCTCGCCAGATGGCGCAGCCAGGATTATCTTTGGGAGGGGGGGACTCATTGTCAACTGCAGTCATACCGAAAGTGCCTGCTTTGAAGGCAATGTGCAATGATTTCACAAAAAATGCAGGCCGAAGGCAGGGCCCCCCCTTGCCTGCATCTTGGCCTCTCCAAAACTGATGTGTCCTTTCTGATACATTCTGCCAGTAATATATGATATAGCCAGTGATTTCAAAAATGGTGATATCAGTGGACAATGGATGGACAGATAACATAGGCAATGGCATGGAATGGCTCAGACACCCAGGAAAGGATTAGTGACAGATTTTGTAGGCCAATGGCAGGGATGGTGATATCTGGAGTCATTTTCTATAGGCTTGTTTGTGTGAAGACCATATCAGTGTTCCTCTGGGCCGTACCATTGCATTTGTGTGGGAGCTCAGTTGCAAAGGTAGTAAGAATAAAATGGAATAAAATGCATTTTGTGATCAAAACAGTATGGTGCACAGATATATAGTTGATTTGATTTGTGGTTAGGAAAATATATCACTGGCTGTTAAAATCAAGTGGGCTAAATCTGTTGCAAAACTCACTGTTGGGTGTTGGGCAATTTGCTTGGCTCAAAATGGCATTTGCTTGCTCAAAGCCATTTGATCAAAATGACATTCCTGTCTTCAGCAGCCTGCCCCTAGAAGGTTTCAGTGCTAAATTCCCAAAATGATGAAAAGACAGGTATAGAGCCATACAAGTTGTATGTGCCCACACAGCTGTCTTGACAGCATCCAGTCACAGCAATGTCAACTAGTTTTGTTTTGTTTGCAGCTGGGATGGAGACAGGACATCAACAGCTACGTAAGTAAAGACAGATTTTCGGGATTTTGAGGTTGCTGTGATTTTTTTACAGAAGTTTTCCCACAGAAGATGTACTGCAGAATAAAGGTCATATATTGACTTGTGTTTGTTGTATTGTACCAAGGAATAATATCTTTTGGGACAGGCTGTATATGCAGGAATACTAGCAGCACAGAACATTCAGGTGTATGCAAAACTGGCAAAATATTTTTTGGTTTGATACATAGTAATATCTCAGTTAAGCTTTTTTGTGAGTTTTCTTCATGCCATTGGAGTGTGAAGGAAACCTGACTTCGGGAAGAAAATGAGTTCACTTACTTGAATCAGTGTTAATTGTTATGGATCCCATCAGTCATCAGGTTCTGTTGAGCCACAATTATAAACCATTTTAGCTAAGAGAATCAGGCAAATCAAATCTGGTAGGGCACGTATGGTTCTGGGCTATGACTTGTATATACATGTCATGCATGTTCCAATTTCCATGTTTAACCCGTGCACAACCGTCGGTACGTTTCGAACATCGGCGACTGGGGTGGGGGGGGGCAGTTGCCTGCCCCCCTCTAACTCACAAACGGTTGGTCGCACGATAAAAATAAGCATACCGTTGAAAGCTTGACGAGTAGAGCTCGAAACTGGCCTCATTTTTAGTTTTAGATAATACGTAAGCCAATTTATGCTCCATATATGTTTTCTCATAGCCGACTGCATGACACCGAGAAGTGGCCTGAATATCAAGGGCTGTGACTAATAACGCCTAGGTAAACGCACCAGCGCACAAGTAAAGGCCCGCGGATGCCGATACGCGTCTAACTTCCCCAGATTTCTTCAATATATACGCCGAAACGTTGAGTTAAAGACACGGCAATTCTCCCGCTCGCTGTCGGTGTGCGCCGCTGCCGTATGCGGTACCAAATTGACGGGAACTAATTTTAGCGTCCCGTTATTTTCGCGGAAAAAGCTTATCTATGTATATTTTATTGATCTTTGTGGTTCTTGCGATGGTTTCTCATGCTTAAATTTCGGAAAAATTCATTAGTTACCAGTCTACAAAATTGGCGGCGCTTTATTCGCGAGAGCTTGTTTATTTCTAAAATATGCTACTTTTTGAAACTTTTTGAGGTTCCTGGTATTACTGACGTCTTTGCAAGCTAGTTCTGCCATTTTCTACCCATTCTGAGTAATTCATCGTCGATTTTGACGGTGGTACATTTTGGCTCACTACAGGTATTCGTGACCTGGCCTCAGGTCAATGGCTGGGAGTCATTGATACTTTGCCCAATGACGGTAACTAGATGTCTGCTTCACTCCACACTAGAAATGTTATGAAATATTCCGTCAGTTTCCGAAAAAACGGTGACAGGTCTTAAAAATGGGCTTGACCTTAGGTCAGTGACCGGGGAAATTCCGAGAAATCTGAGATAGCAGATTTGTTGGATCTATAACGATCACTAATCCCTGAAAATATTATTGAGATATCTTGTTTTGCGAATAAGTTAGAGGGCGCTAAACTTTTTTGGACATAGGTCCGTTTGACCTGACTTAGGTCAGGCACCGGACCTGACCTGAGGTCAAAACTTTGACACGAGATGTAGAATTGATGGAGCAAAAGGTACTCAAAGTTTCGTAACTCTGTGTTTGTTGGTTCTCTCGCAGTCCCAGAAAACCTCAGGGGGGGGGCAGTCAACTGCTCCCCAGTCGGGGACGGGTTAACAAATTGATTAGTGATGGGAATCATATCACCACAAGTTGACTACAAATGCCGTTTGCTCTAAATTTGTAGACAGCTATTTCTAGTTACTGCTTATGTGATAAATGTGAAGCTTTTAGTCATGCTGACATGTATTAATTGTAATGTTTCCATCATTCTACCACATTGGTTCAGACTACAATGAACATGTCTTGCAGATTTCTTTTATAGAACTTGGTTATTAGTACTCTTGGCCACAACATGATTGCCTGGTTCATTCAGCTGGTCTCATTTTTTTCAGCTGTAAGAAAGTATGTGCTGTATGAGCAGTTCTACAGAGTCCTTGCAGGAGTTGGAGCAAAGAAAGACAAAGAATATGAGTGGAAAGAGGTAAGCTGCTGAACACTTGAGCAAAAGTGTTCTCTGAAATAATTTGGAATGTGTGTTTACTTGAATTACTTCTATAGACATACTGAGTAGAGTGGGGTAGGAATGGAAAGCAGTACAAGTTAGTTGGTTTTGGTGTAATGTGATTTAGAAACTGTGTATGCCATTTGTTTTCTATGCCATTTCTTAATGTGCAAGTCTTCTCTTGTCTCTTGTCATGGTTAATGACAGTTGTGTCAAATTTTCCCACAGAATGGTTACATTCAAGATTGCTTGAAAGCAAATTGACATTCATACTGTGTCATGAAAATCTGGTCCCAAAAATGGCAAATGTTTCCTGAAAAAGTTATGTGCCTGAAAGCACCAGACTGCTGAGAAATTTGTGATGCATAATGTCATGGCATAGCAGTGCTGAATAGAGCACCTCTGGAATACAGACACTTTCAGTTCTGCAGTAGACAGAAAACAGCTGCCATTGTGTGGTCATTAAAATGCCCTGTTTTTCATTTTCATTGTTGGACTTTGCTTATGGAAGAAATTATTTGAAATTCTTCTGATTATCCCTGCCTTCCCCCTCCACATTAATGTCCTGAAATGTACTGCACAGTGTGTTTCTGGTTACCTCTGCATCCCAGACTGCACTTTACCACTCATTTAATGTTTCCTAAGTTTGTATTGTCTTCCTGGTGCCATTCATCTAAACTTTCTTCAGACTCCTGTGCCTTTCCATGGGTCAATAACTTTATGTAGTTGGCAGCTAGTATGATATCTTTATTTTTGATGAATAGACATATAAACAAAATTATGGATATTAATATGTATTTTTGTGAGCAACTGACCTAATTCATTGAAGACACAATATTTTTTGCTGGTGATAAGGTTCCCATTTTTTTAATCTGGAAGCTTGCATCACCTGCTTGCTACGTCCAAAAATTGATGCATGCCTTGCACATATCTGCAGTCCAGAAAAGCTCTCTCAGGCCAACAGGTGTAATGTTGTGTAAACCTGCAGGGAAGTCAAAACATAAGGCATTGTACATTTTGTGTTGAGCATTTACTTTTTAATCCCTTAAAAGTTCAGTGTGCATTCATCATCATTCTTAAATTTTAATAACTTCTTGTCAACCTGGTAGTTGCATTTTCGTAGATCTATGCAAATCCCATTCATTTTACTGGCTACCTGCAACTAGCATGACTTTTGCTTTTGATCGATGTCAGAAATCGGGAATGTTGCGAGTGTGTGTTGTATTCCTTAACTTTATGGCTCACTAACTCTGATTGGATTTTTGGATCACTTTTATGCTTTTTATGTCAATTGCACACTGCCCATTTTGTTGATTTTTGTTGTGTCCGGTCCCATTTCGAAACATGAAAACGGAATTTTTGTGATACCGTCACTCATTTAGCTTTGCCATATGCAAAGCTCATGATTATGGCACACTGAGAGCAGTCTTCACGTGTGATACTCTTGTGCCTGGCCATGGTCAGAGTCTTTGTTTTTGACGTATGCAGATTGTTGAATCTTTTTAACTTCCGGTTTTGTGCGACGGCGCTCTTGACTTGCGTGCTGTGCGTGTGTGCGTGGTTGATGCGTTGACCCTTGTAACGGCACGCTGTCTGCTTGCAGGTCATCGCGTTGTTTATCCGATACCTGGCCAGGCGGAAGCCTAGTTTGCTGGACCCCCAAGATCGCTGCAGAGTTATCTGCGAGGGGGACCCTCTCGGCGATGTTTTCGGCGTTCCCCATTTTACCAAGGACGAGACCAAGTACGTGCGCCGGCCTCCGGTCGGCTGCAGGGGTGTGGCTTCGGCCGGGTGCTAGGCGTCACGCGTCTGGGCCCGTTGGCTATGAGCCGACCGCGATTGTGGGGCGGGTCTCGGAGACGCTTATTGGCCGCCGCCGGAGAGCCGCGTTTCATTGTGCCAGACACGCAAATAGGTGTGAATTTTTGCGTTTGCCAGTTTTCCTGGTCCCGTTCGGTCACGTTTGGAGGCAAGGTGCGTGGAACGTGTCATGGCGTCGCCATGGCAGAATCCGTGCAGTGCGTGGTGCGCCGGGCGCGCAGGCCGCACGCGTCGGCGGCGAGCGGCGCTGTTACCGAGGCCGCCTGGACTCGATCCTCTCGGGGGAGGGGAGAGGTCCTGTGTTCAGGCTGGGGCTGATGCCGTGCGGTGGACAAGCATTGTCGCGGACAGCCAAGTTGTTTTTAGTTGGTATAGCTGGAGGCGGCCTCTTTGGCCCGGTGGTGTTGCGTGGGATGATTCATTATGTAAGGAGTGAGTAACATTCCATTTAGACCTGTACATATGCTAGGTCTTTCAGGCACCATGAGCAACGAACAACGTTGCTTTAGCAAGCAGCGGGCGATCATCATGGTTCCAGGCGGCGGGGATGCAAATGTTGGTTGTCCGCAGACGTTTGTGATACTTCGCGGAATTATTCACCAAATTTCCTGCTCTGCGATGCCGAAGTTCGAAGCCAGAAATCTAATTGCAAAAGCTGAGACCTTCAACGCTTCTTGGGACCCACTATCCGCACGGGCGTGTTGCACCTTGTTCCAGTCGTGTCTGTGGACGATCAGTGCACTGTGATGGTTGGTGGTGGATTTCATGCATTTTATTCCGAAACATGCATACCATGCTGTTGTGAAGGGAAGACTGGAGAGGATTACGAGAGAGGATACCCAAGGTAGCTTTTTTATTAAAGGCTTCGTTCACGAAATGAGGTGTACCACTTTCTGACCTCGAAGTGTATTAGGTAGACTGTGATCTAGAATCGTACATTGAGAGAGCTTGACGCGCGCACTGGATTTGACATTTCATTAACTCGTCGATTGACGCAAAAAAAAATCGACAATCGGCCGGAAACTGCTGAAGTTTGAAGCATTTGAAGTGGAACGAACATAAAGGAAATAATGACTGTCGCTGACAAATGGGAACTTTGCGAAGGGACAGCGTTTTACTTAAGATTGCCGTTTCAACGTAATCAGCCGACATCATTCGGTCATAACTGATGGAATAGTAAGATCAAAGCCAAGGGCAGTAAGGGTCAAGGTCATTAAAGGTCAAGTTTATCCAGCTTGTGAGCTGAACCAGATTTGCTTTGGACCATGTCGATTTGTGTGAAATATGCATTCAAAGACCCGAATAAAAACACGTTTGCATATATTGATTCTCTTATGTATACCAGGGTCAGTGAAGGGCAAGGTTATTAAAGGTCAAGGACAGCCAGCTTGTGACCTGATCCAGGTTAGCTTTGCAACGTGTCGATTTGCGTGAAATATGCGTTCGGAAGCCCTAATAAAAACAAGTTTGCGCACGTTGGTACTTTTATTTATACCATTGTCAGTGAAGGTCAAGATTGTTAAAGGCCAAAGACAGCCAGCTTTTGACCTGATCCAGATTTGCTTTGGAACATGTCGGTTTGCATGAAATATGCGTTCGGAAGCCCTGATAAAAATAAGCTTACGTTCATTGATGCGCTTGCATATACCAGGGGCGGTGAAGGCCAAGGTCATCAAAGGCCAAGACCAACAGTCCTGTGACCTGGTCCAGATTTGCTTTGCAACATGTCGATTTGTATGAGATATGCATTCAGAGATCGTGGTAAAACACGTTTGGCACATTGATGCGCTATATATATATATATATATATATATATATATATATATATATATATATAATTTTGGCGTTTTACAACAACCAAATCATGTAATTGGGCGCCTGCTAACGAAACAACGTGGGCGCAAACATTTGGCATCAACTTACTTTGGGTCAAAATTACTGTAAGGTCAGTGACCTCACTTCACTTCTTTCGACCTTGCAGAGGTAAGTAAACGTTAGAAGTGGTCAAATGCACCGATGTTGGCTATCTCACTGAAAATATGCTTTTAGCCCACTGTGTGAGCTCCGCGCCGGCTGCGGCACGCCTTTAGGCGCTTCACAAAGTTTGATGGTACAGCCGCGCAGGTTTCGCGCAATATGTGGCGGTTTTCCGCTGTTATCGCCCTCTTGAGCTCGTCGACTGTCGGCGGTGTCCTGGCGAACACTCGACCTCTGAGGTGGGCTCACAACAGGAAGTCCGCTGGGGTCAGCTGGCACGACTGAGGGCCCACTCGACCCCTGAGGTGGCCTCACAAGAGGTCCGCTGGGCTCAGCTCGGACGACTGAGGGCCCACTCGATCGCCAGCTGCCATCGGATGACGCGCCGCCTGAAGTGATCTTCCATCCACCTTCTGGACTCAGCATCGCTGTGTGGTGGCGCTACATCCTCCTGAAACCATTGTTTTGAGGTGTCCAGTTTTCTTCTCCGCAGTCTTTGACGTTGTATCAAGATTTCCATGTAGTGCCTCGTGTCATCGATTACTACTTTTTCGTCGTCGTCGAAAAGGAACGGCGCGATCATGCCGCTGCTGCTGGTCGCCATCCAGACGGTGCGTCGCTGGTCATTAGCGGCTTCCCGATAACCTGGTTTGGCGGCTCGGATCCCCAGAACACGTTCTTTCTGTTTGCGTGTCCGTGCAGGCGGAAATGAGCTTCATCAGAGAACCAGACATGTTTGATGAAGTCTGATTCCGCAGCCATGGACTCTTCAAACCACCCGCACATCTTCACTGGAGGTGACCTGTCGAGGGTTTGGGTTTTGCCGAGCCATCCGCCAGAGCGAACCGTACGAGAGACCAAGGGACTGTAGATGTTTGTTCAGGGATCGCGAGGGACTACTTTCCAGCGCGGATGCGACTCTATCAAGGTTTGCAGCAGTCTGATTCGATTTTTAGCGTCCAGATCGCCTCTTCTTAACATTTTACACGGCACCTTGTTTTCGGCGCTTATCAACCACGGCCTTGATAGCATTTCGGGATGGCGGATGTCGTTTGAACTGTCCTGCAATATTTGGCTGTACCAGCTTAATGGAGCGTATTTCCAAGAAGAGCTCAACGATTCGCCATCTTTGTTCGATCGCCTGCTGTGGCATGATGACAGGACAAAAGGTGAAATGCTTTTGATGACACCAACTTTTTGAAAACAGCTTTGAAAACGATATCAGAGTGTGACGTGGAGACGAACATGTGACGTATTTATAAGCGATTTTTGGATTTATTCGCGTGTTTTTGGATAGCATGGTACGTGTGTACGTTGTGTGACATTGCAGCGTTTCCCGTCTGGTTGCACCGCTGTGTGGCGCCACTGCTCTGGGTGTATTAACGTAATCGCCTCCCGCTCACGCCGCCAGCCGCCAGTGCTGCCCTGTGTGACCGGCGGTGTCTGTTGCAGGCTGCTGCTGCGCCAGCAGGTCTGGATGGTGGAGGATCCCCGACTGCTGGAGCTGCCGCCGCCACCGCCGCCGGAAACGCAGGCCGAGGCCGCCAAGCGCGCCGGCGGCGAGGCGTCTGACGTGGAAGACCCGGATAGCAAGCGCAGCTGCCTGGACGGCTCGCCGGCGTCGGGCGGCTCCGGCTCGCCTGCCGTCGGGGCCAGCGTGCCGCCGGCCGGCAGCGGCGTCCTGCCTACCAGCCAGCCGGTAGTCTTAGGTGAGACGAGGTTCGGCGTACTGGTTAGCGCGGGCTAAGCTAATGCTGGCGGACCCAGGCACGATGGCGTGGTCGTCCATTGCGCCGGCCACAGTGGGGTACAGTGCCCAGGCAAGACGGCGGCAGTAAGTGGACGGGCCCGGGCCGTCGGTCGGTGGCGCTGGTGGGTGAGAGCGGGTGCCGGCCGGGTGCGGTGAGCGGGCGCCAGCACACCGTTAGTGAAACCCCGCACGTTGACTGCGAACAGTCGTGGATGGGACATCTGGTTTGGTGTACTCGGAACGCTGAGTTTCGGTGTAGCCAGTGTGCGGTTTGACCATGAACGCGGGTGTGTTTAGGCATGGTTCGTGGGTCCCAGTTTCGTTCGGCAGTTTCGAGATACGACGTCGTGGTGGAAGCGTTTTGGGTATGTTCTGCACTGACACAAGTGGCGACGTATGCCTTGCTGGTTTAAACCAGTATGGGCACCCGGGGTTTGGGAAAAGGGGGACCTGACCCAGTTTTGTTTAGTTTCGTGATACCGATGCGTTTTCTGTGACCGTTCTGTTCTGTTTATGCTCGAACACTCACCTGGTTTGCGCCAGCCCACGCGCGAATTGCAATTGCCCGGACCGTGTTCTTGTGTCCGACTTGTGGGTACACAAACGTCGCCCGGGGCGGTGGGCCCCGGGCGGCGTTTGTGAGCGTCGGTCGGCGGGTGCGCCGTTCGCCGCGGCCGTATGTGCGCACGTGCTGCGAGCGGAGGCACGGCCAGGCTGTCCCTGGGTCGCCGGCGAAGGCGTCCGTCGGCCCCGAGCCGACCCGTGTCTGACGTATCCGAGAAGGCGCGCGCCGACCCAGTCCCGCGGGGCCGCGGCCAGGGTGCTCCGCCCGGGAGGGGAGTCAGCGGCGAGGACTGGCGCTCGTTTGGTGTACGGGGGCCTTTGGGCGCGTTCAGCGTGGTCCGGCGAGGTGATCGAGTGGTCAGTACCCGAGTTTTATGTCAGACTGGTTGGAAAGGGATGATATGGGCCCAGTTCTGTGCTCATTTCCTCTCTTGCCGTCACGCTGGCCGCGTCCCCGTTTCGGTGCCGCAGTGAGCCGCCTGTGGTGTCTGTGCCAGCGCGTGTCCGCGTGCAACGGTCGACTATGAGAGCGGTGCGCGTGCCCGGCGCCGTCGTGTCGCCCACTGCTCGCTGACCCCCGGATGGCTGGACCGTGTAGCGACTGGCGCCGACGCTGCCGGAGCGGTCGCGGAGGAGGACGCCGACTCGGCTGACTCCGGCGACGAGCTGGACGAGGAGCGGCGCACCTACGCCGGCGAGATGGAGCCGGTCGACGGGACTGAAGTCAGCGAGTCGGACAGCTCTGGGGTATGTGATGCCGCCGCGGCGCCACCCTCCCGGCCGCCGTCGTCACAGCTGCACGCTTACTGGTTGTTTGGCTTATGCTGACCGAGCTGAAACCACTGTAGCGGCCGCGGCGCCATACGTCCCCTGGCCGCAGGGGGATGGGCGTGATTGGCACGGCTCTTGTGTTGTGTCACAGCGGGTCTCGGTTGCTCTGGACTGTAGTCGGGCAGGCGGTGCAGAGCAGTCATCGCTTCTCTTCCTGTCGGGGCCGTACGTTTGGCTCGTATGGGTCCTGGCGATGGTCCTGGCGCGTTCAGTTTTCTGGTTTGTCTGTCGAGTTGCAGTGAAAGGGAAGCGTGAAACAGCGCTCCACCTCAGCCTGGAGACGTTGCCGACGAGTGAATCTGACGTCTCGTTTCCGTGTTGTCCTAGCTTTGTTCTCACCAGCATGCTTCAGCCTCATCCGTGACTGGGTTTGTGTATTTTTACTTCACGTTGGCCCGAAACGTTACCGCTGGTGTTTTTGCGCAGTTATGTTTCACGGCGACCTATTGATGGTTGTCTAATGCCACCTAACGGTCGTTGACTGTAACCCTAAGTCAGTTTACCATGCCTTAATGTGCTGCGCTGGACACTTATTAATCACATCATCCCAACGCATTTAGCTTTGTGCTTTATGCATAACTGCTGCTTGCAGAACATGGCCCAGTTTGAGGAAGGCCACCTGGGTTCGAGTCAACTTTTACTCTTGAGATGACTTGTGCAGGTACGACCATAATCATTGGCATGAAACAAATAGGTGTGAACAGAATGGAGTTTTTAGACTAGAGGCGGAAGATGAACGGAAGAGACAATTTCGGAAGCTCTCGGCCTCAGGTCACGATATGAGGAAGACCAAGACAGGTAGATGACACGTTTGACCAGTTGGTCGTACTTGCGCAAGACATGTCAGTTTAAAACAGTGGCAACGTGTCTCAGACGCCATTTGGCTGAACATAAATTAGCATGCTGGTGTAAAACACCTGCTTGGTACACAGCTCGGTCTGGAGTGGGCAGTTTGTGGTCGGTGCTGGTTTCCACCTTCGTTTCGAAGTTTTATATTCCTTACAGCCGTCTGCCTCTTCTGGCACTAAAGCGCATTGCGGTGCTACCTTAAGCCCATTGGATCTGGATGTGTCCCTACGATCATTGCCTTTTTGAGTCGGTCGTGATGGGGCTCCATCTGTTCCTGTCGTTTCCCAGTTGGTCAGGGCCAAAGCTCCACGTGACGTTCGGACGTTTCAGGAGGGTCTACCGTCACGCCCTGCTTGGTAGATTAGTGTTCACTTCCGTGCGTACATTCATGTCGACAAATTAATAGTTTACTGCTGTCAGGAACCGCAAAGTTTTGTTTCTAGTTTTGTTTCCGGCGTGTTTGTAAATCGGTCCGCCCGGTGAATTCAGGTTAAAAAAAACACTGATGCTTCTTTAGGTTCGCGTAGATGGAATGTGCCATCCTTGATAAGTATTTTGAACTAGCTAGCCGAGCTGTAGTCCGTAGTGCTAGATGTGGATTTGTAATGCTCATTATGTCTCGAAATTCAGCACTTACGGAGCTCCAGAACGGTTTCCCACGCCTTTCCCCACCTGTCTTATTCCGCCGTACTGCTGTTGCGTGGCAGTCGCTAGGGGGCGCACGCCAATGAACGGTTGTGTTCATTGGCGTGGGCAGTGCGCATGACGGTGTGACGTCATATTGGTGGATAAACGAAAAAAGTTTTGAATAAATGGCCGTTTGGGAATTTCGAGGCACTATTTGGCAAGAAGAATGAAAACTGGGGCATTTTCATCAACATTTTGGACCAATCAACTCCATTTAGGTAGTCGACCAAGGTGTAACATTGCCTTATCACGAACCCTGAAGGACGGCTCAGATACTTGCCCCAGTATTTCCGGCGTATTTCGAATTTGCGTCTCCTAAACGGTCTGCCGAGGTTCACGTGGTTGTTTGTCGAGTATGGCTGGCAGCCACCCGGTGACAGCTACCCCACAAAAAACCTGCGCGTCGGGCAGGAAGCCGTTAGCTCTGGCGGCGGCCATCGTATCCGCGCATCCCGTCATTCCGCCGACGTATCTGTCGTTTGGATCCATCCTCCGAAGCCTGGTCGAATTTGGTTGAATGCCAGCTTCGTTTCCGTCGATCCTCGGACCAAAGCTACGTGCACCCCCGCGTCGGCTTCGGCCGAGGTCAGCACCGTCCACCGACTAGTGGCGCTCGCTGAGGGCTCGGGTCCGCCTCAGCACTGGGCCCGCCTCACGCCACCTGCCTGAGCCACGGACGCGCCGGGCTCTCCGTTTGTGTGTGTGTGTGTGTGGACGGCAGTCCGGCCTGCAGCGGTGCCCGGCGGCGGCGGACCTGGCCGGCTGGCCGTGGTGGCGGTCCGCCCGGCTGTGCCCCCCGCCCCCGACAGACGGCGGCTGTGTGACGTACTCCCGTGAGCGCTGTCCAGAGACTGGGCCGCCGGCGCTGCCGTCCCGGCCTGACTGACTCCGGTCCTCCCTCTGTGCTGGACTGTTCCGAGACCGACCTGGCGACCGCGCCACCAGTGACTCACCGCAGCCGACAGCCGCGCGCGGCGACCGCGGCGCGCCGCAAACGGCGGAGACGCCAGTGCGGCTGCAGTGGCTCGGCGCGGAGTGAACGGTCAGCTGCAGCGCGCGCCCCGCGACCGCCTGCAGTGCGGCGAGGCACGAATGGAGGAGAAACGCGCTCTGCGAAACCTGCGTCCCGCCGCTCGCTGGACGGACATCAGGCGCGCGCTCCACAGCCAGTACGGGCCATCTGTCGGAGGCTGCGTCCGCAGCCAGGAGCTGCGCCAGCCACTTGGAATCTGCGAAGAACCAGCTATGTGGAAGCCGTGCTTTGGCGTTCACAGACATGGAAGCTCGGAGGGAGAGACTGCGCGCTTGTGCTGCGACGTGCGCCCCTGCGTCGACAGATCTCAGAAAGCCAAAACTGAAGCACGCGCTCTGTGCGAGGTACGCGCCTTTGCGTTCCCAGCTTGATCCTCATGGAGGAAGAGAACGAGTCGGCGCGAAGTCAGCGCCGTTGCCTTTGCAGTCCCAGGACTGCAGGGAAAAGCGCGCGCTCTGTGTAAAGCCTGGACCGCCCACGGTCTTCCTGCGCGCACTGGCCAGACGCTTCGCGGCCACGCAGCAGCCAGCGGATGAAGCGTGACGACCGCCGATTCTTTTGTCGCTCAGTCGCGTAGCTGACGGACCCGGTCCGTGCATGACGTTGCCTGCCGTCTGAGGCGGATTGGTCAGATTCGCCTGTGCCCATCCCCGTCGTACCGTAGTTTTTCTGCAGTGCTTAGCCCTGCCCAAAAACTTCCTGGTAGTGCTCAGTATTTAATGGTAGTTGCCGTGCTCCTGAGGACTTGCTAGAGGGCGCAGCTTGATGGCGCCAGCTGAGATTGTGACTCTGTGCATTGTAGAGTGAGATTGTCGCTGGGTATTGCGGAGCACCACGGCTGGTGGACTGGGCCACGATGCTGACATCACACCGTCCATCAGCCCAGGGTAAGAGTGACCCAGCTCGACGGCTCCACGCTGACCAGTAAAAATAGTTACTGTTGTTACTGTTGTTACAAGTAGTTACGGTGGTTACTCTTGCCAGCTGTATTCGTTGGGGGCGTATTGGCCTGCTGTACGTAATTGGACGGTCGGTGATGTCGCAGGTGCGACGACGTCGGTGTTGTGGGCGGACGCGCTGTCGTGATCGTGTGTGGAGGCTCGTCTGTGGGGCGGCAGCGGCGGCGTCGAGGCGACGAGGCGCGCCCGGCGTCGGTCGGCCGTCACAAAGGGCGCGTGGGTGCCGGCGCTGCCGGTACCGGACTGTGCGTGTTTGTTGGCGGTTCGTGGTGGGGCGGGTGAGAGACTGGCATTTTTGGCCACTGCTCGTGATTAGATTCGTATAGTGCTGGACCAGTGAGGTGCGCGGTGCGGGAGATCGCCGCAGAGAGAGGAGAGAGTGGGGAAATGTGCTTGTTGGAGATGCAGAGCTGCATCCACCCACGCTTCACACCATGCACATCATGGTCTTTTGTGATGTACTTGTTGTGAAGCATGATGATGTACATGGCGTGATGTACATGGTGTACAGATGTGTTTAATTATCAATTCTGTGTAGCATTACGTGTTGAAATGTTGTTCCTTGTGATGTTGCCGAACTCGTCAAATGTTAAAGAGAATGCTCCACCGGAATACCGGTTTTGAACTGAGATATCCAGGCTGTAGTCTGTAGTTTTAAAAACCAATCTACAATATGCATTACGCATCAAACTACGGGGATGGAGAGATGTGAAATTATTTGCCACGTTTTTACCTGGTGTCCAGTTCCACCATGTATTTACAGCTTTGCGCAAGTGAATGAACGTAAGCATGCACTGGCATATCCAGCACTGTATTGCATCACATCGGCAGATGACTACAGAATGTGCTTTTGAAATGATTGCATTGTCTTAAGTTTCAAGACGTTTTTCGCAACAGGAGAGTGAAAACGTCACCAGCGACGTTTTTTTTTAACAAATGAAGTCCGCTGATGAAACGTTGACCACGGTGGAGCGTTCCCTGTAGGCACACTTGTTTGATAATGACTAGTGTGGAACACTATGCATTTACACACAATGGTTTGTGGTGTTGCGGAGTGCGTTATGTGTCGTTAGATATCTTTTAAAGTTTCAGTGAAAATGGGCAGTTAAAATGTGATTTCCTTAAATTGCACCGTCCGCTGCAGCGAGTTGCTTAAAGGAAACGAACGTAGTTCTTGCTGGGTGATTTTCAACTCTTAACACGGTTATACCAAAATCATGGGGCCGTCGTCGGGAAAAGAAGTACTCTAAAAGATGCCAGCTGAAAAAGTATGAGCTTTGTCCTTGTGCGTCAGTCAGTATGCAGGGATTCTTAATGTCCGGATCATTAGAATCACGGGACGAGTGGAGGACGCCAGGCTAGTCCCTGGGGAATGTCTTTACTGCCTTTGATATTTTGAAGCTGCCCTGGTTCTAAGGTGTGTAAATGCAAAGCATGATCCAAAAAACGTCGATTTTCTGTAAGTGTACCGAAGTGTGCGTGCGTCCTGTCGACATGGTCATATGCTGGAAGAGAAATGTCGATCATTGTCGTTTTGTGGTTGATTAGTGGTACGTTTTGCAGCGCGGTGCTGGCCCAGTGAGGTTACGCCGCGGTTAGTGTGTAGCTCGCCTCCGAATGTCTCGCACGTTTTGATCGGGTGTGGTGCGAATGCCGTTCCGTATTTTGTGCGCTGTCAGGCAGGTCACGCGTGAACTTGTGCCGATAGTACTTCGCGTGGCGACGGTGCTGCTTGGTTGGAGGGCAGGGCGTGTCAGGGAGACGCGGGTGCGCGACTTCCGGCTGTGAACGTTCGCCCGTTGGCTGTGAACCGGATTCCTGTCTAGTATCGCCTGGACGAACTGCGTCAGCTGGCGTGCCGTCCGCGGTGAGGCCCGGGCGACCGGCGGCGTGTGGGGCGTGCCGGGTGAACTGTGAGGCGGTGGAGCGGCGCCTCTGCCGGCCGCTGGGCGTGCGGTGTGGGGTCGAGGGGCGGGACGCGGCGAGTGGTGCGGCCAGCCGCCTCTCGCTCTCGGGACATATTTCTCTGGGGTGTCCGGATAAACTGGCGAAACGTAAAAAGGGCGAATGCCTTTATGGCGAATGCCGGATGGCAAATTCTGAAGGGCGACATATAAAAATGTCGACATGTTAAAATGGCGACTGGCCGAATGGTTTGCCTTCGCGTTCTGCGCCCTTTGATCGTTTGCCATTTTATCTTGTCGCTGTTTTTACATGTCGCCATTTAGCGTTCGCCATCTAGCATTCGCCAAAAAGGCATTCGCCATTCTTACATTTCGCCATTTTACCCGAGTACCTTGCTGTGATGCCGTCTGAGGGAGCCGGCTGCCGAGTGTGACGTCACCGCGGACTAGAGCCCGCCGGAGCCCGGCTACGGGCGGACCAGACGCCCAGCGGCGGCAGCGAATGCTCCTGAGCCCCGACCTGCTGTGCCCGCTTCTCCCGTTAAACTGTCGCCGCAAGATCGGCCGTGACCTGGCACTGCTCGGGCGGGTGCAGGGATCGTCTGACGCCGCCGCCGTTCCGCCGAGCAGTGTTCTGACGTGGAGTCGCCGCGGGAGCTGACCCTGCTGCGCTCCTGGGGCGACGACCTGGGCGCGCTGGCCGACCAGGACACGTCGTCGTCGGAGGGCGAGACGCAGCGCGACACCTGGCTCTGCGCCCGGCCCGATTGCCAGCACAGCAACTCGGCCAAACGCTCTAAGTGCGAGCGTTGCTGGACGGTGAGTGGAGGGGAGAGGCCGGCGCGGCCGGCGTGGGGGCTGCGCTCGTTCATGGTGGGAGGGGTGTTATCGAGCAGTGGTTGATAAAAAGTTTTAGCGGGGCTGTGCATGTGCATGCCATTGCGTGATAGGGTTCATACGAATTCATATATGGAAGGATATTGTAAATGCGCCGTGTTATACCGTTTGTGCGACATTTCGCTTTTCTCGGACAATTTTTATGGTGCAACACTTTGTAGATATTGGTGGTGGTCCGATAATGCTGTTACTGGCGTGCTGTTACAATCTGTTTTACCACTTGTCTTGTGTTTTGGTTTTGTTGTTTTGTGTACGTTTTAGACTTAATGCCTCATTTTGTTTGGTTCTAGTTGATGTGATATATTTTTTCTTTGTTACAAGTTGGATAGTGCAACATCTGTGCAGATCTTGTTACTCTTTTAGTTCATGCCGACATGGTGTTACAGTCAAATGTGCTGTCAATCGTGAATTTGTGAACGTTTTGATTTTGATTCTCATTGTACCTGCCAACTTTTTCTTGTCAAGTCCCATGACGTGCATCGCAGTGTCAGACGTGCGATTGTGGTTCTGATTTAATTTCGGTGTCACCCTACGTTCGTCATGTGACATGCTTGTTCAAGTTCTGTTCACCCCGAAGTGGAGCGATGCCGTTCCGTTCTGTTCCTTGGCCAAAGTGCTGCAAAGTTCATCTGTTCATTTCCGGTTTGTGGCCGTGGTTGTTGCCACTCGGGCGTCGAGTTGCGGTGTTCTCGACGTCAGTTGTCGTAGTCGCGTGTTGTGCCTGTTTCCATGTGTGTGGCAGTACTGTGGCCATCGTGGAGTCGTTGAACCGTAAAGTCACATGAAAGTAGTTCATACTTGGTCCCATTTTCGTCGGCTTTGATTTACCTTAGCTCACTGTTTTGCATCGTGGCCTGCAGGGTTTGCTTGTATTTAGCTTCTCAGTTGGATCCCCTCCCAGTAGATCGTGTTTGTATTGTCGTGGGCTCCATATGGTTTTGCTGTTCGTGCGCCTTTTATTGTTATGTCTGTGGCAGGCGCCCGTTTAGCGTCAGACAGTGCGGAGTTGACCGAGGACGTTCCGGCAGCCGTGACGTGCGTGTACGTTGTTGAGATCCGCCCGTCACGGTAACGTGACTGAGTCGGACTTGGCGTGAGTGTGACGTGCGGCATGGAGCTGATGCAGTCGGTGCTCTGCTTCCCTGCCCCCTCCCCTCTTGTCGCCCGTGTCACAATCTCGTGAGAGGTATTCGACACCGTGTCTGCGTGCGTGTTGCCCGTGGTAGGCGGCGACGTTGGACTGGTGCTCGGGGGTCAGCCCTGTTTTGTTTGGCGAAAACCTGGTGACGCCCGCGGCCCGAGGAGGAAAACCGCCCGTGGCCGCGGTCGCACGCCGGTGCCGCGTGCTGTCGGCCGTGCCAGTTGAGCCGAGTTGACTCCCGTGTGTGGGCCGGGCGTGTGGGCTGTGGACCGTTCCTTCGATCGTGTGGATTCGAGAGACGGCCCCTCTGACTGCCCTCGGAACCGGGCGGCGTCCGTGCGGCTCCGAGTGTCCGTGTAGATCGGCAGCCGAGCTGACTCGGCGGCTATGGGCGCAGACGCGGCCCGCCTGGCTGGTGGAACTGCGCCGAAAGAAGCGCAACCGACGCCGCTTCAACCACCTGCTGCCGGCGCACGTGACCGCCTCGTCGCCGCCGACGTCGCTGGACTCGCAGGGGTCGCAGGGCGACGCGTCCAGCTCGCAGGCGTCGGACGTGGCGGTGTGCCTGATCTGCTGCGACAAGCCGCGCGGCGCCTGCATCATCCACGGCCGCACCGGCTGCCAAGTGACCTGCTACGGCTGTGCGCGCCGCCTCCGGAAGCGTCGCGACCGGTGCCCGTCGTGCCGGCGGACTATTGAAAAAATCGTGGTCCTTAAGTTTGGCTGAGCAGGCTGATATATATATATAAGTACAAATGTGTGTAGAAGACAAAAGAATGGAATCATCGCTTTGGACTTTATTCTTTACTTTATGATTATCTCTTATCTATTGTGATCGCTCTTCTCGTTACTTTATTACTTTATTTATGTTACTTCATTAGTTCATTACTCATTTCCCTTTACAACCGGCAGAAAATATTGAGGGGGAAGATCAAACCAACCTTGGGTGGGACCAAATCGACACTGGGTGCGCCAGGACCCTCTCAAAAGAGTACAAATCGACACCCCTGCGTGCGATTCTATCACACGGCCGGCCCGTGCCTGGTTTTCGGTCTCGGGCCAAATACAGGTGTCCGTTCTGGGTGTCGAATCCAGTTTCCGCCACGCACTGGATATGTTGTCCGGCTCATCCATCAGGCTACGACAGCCCTTGACCTGATCCGACCCGACACCAAAGGATAATTGGATTAGAAGGTTACAACGACACGGTATGCCCTCCCCTGTTCGATTTCGGAAATTACGGATTAAACGAGCTCGCTCGACAGAAACGATATATCATCGCACAAGTCCATTTCATCACAAAATACCAAGGACTATCTCCAGCTCCTGAACGTCCACTTCAAACTGCTGACTACTGTCAAACTTTCCACTGTTGACCCAACGAGACCTCACCCAAATCTGCCTTATCTGAAGTCTGGGGAGGGGGAGGCAATCGCTAATTTTCAACTCATTGTTCACCATGAAATATCGTACGGGATTAATGTTTAGCTTCTTGAGCTGAAAGGAGACAAGATCGCCGAAGCCAGCATTAGACAAACTGCATTCACCTCTCAGCGGGCCCCTGGATGAAGCTATGGACTTCGAGTTCGAAGATCGAACCTTTCTTTGACTACGGTTGTATTTTCTGTCATTGAAAGCCATAACTCGCTCGACATCTTCCTGCACCTGTCACAAAATCTGGCTAGAGCCAGAAATACTTTATCCGTGTACAACACGAAACGGTCGCCCTGCCTGGGGTACGATAACGCCAGTTCAGTCAAAAGCGCGCCTCTCAGGAAACAGAAGGATCGGTTCAGTTCATTGTGGGACTTTGTCGAATTCGGCAAATAGACCAAAGGCGTCGCCAAGATCGAAAACGACGAGACGAACTTTCGGAACCACGAAGAGCAGCCGTAAAGCCTCTTTGCTACCTTCACAGAACTGGGAACCTGGAGGCCTCTGATGCATTGGATGCGATCTGGGGCTATGGAAATGCCCTCCGGCGTGAGACACCAACACTGCATTTACCGGCAGACAGCTCCAGACCGGAAGATTTCAGCCCGTCAAGAGCCGTGCTAACGAGCTCGTAATGGGTGCCGAGATTAGCACTAATCAGCAGCACATCACCAGCGTATATATGCACCCCCGGAATGTCACCGAGCTCTTCGTGCAAGACCACATGTGGAAAGTAAGATGACCACATGCATCCCATAGGCATACGGCGCGGTTAGTATGTTTTGCAAAGGGCATGAAATACACCTATTTTGCTGGCTTTCGGGCAGACGTTCGCTGGACTAAAGCTCGTCGGGTAAAAGTTTATAAAGACGAAAGTTTGTCGGACAAAAATTCGTCTTGAGCAAAAGTTCGTCTCGCGGAAGTTCGTGTGGACAAAGTTTGCTCAGGACAAAAGTTCGCGTAGGAAAAAAGGTCGCCTCGCAAAAGTTCGTGTAGGACAAAGTTCGTTTGGAACAAAAGTTTGTGCAGCAAAAGTTCGTATGGGATATAAGTTCGTCTAGGGCAAGAGTTTGTTCAGGACAAAAGTTCGTCTGGGACAAAATTTCGTCTGCGGCAAAGGTTCGCGAGTATGTCCGTGTCATACTCGTGTGGTTCTCACACGAAAGTCCTGTTGTTCCTTAGGGACAACATACGAGTAGTCAGGAAAAATTGTCAACTGTCAGACGACAGCTTTTGGAATCATGTTGATGAATGAGGCTCTGATTCCCCATGGCCCGTCCCGGAACTGATTCCATTCCAACCCGTTCATATCCAACCTTAGCCACTGTGCACGGTCTGACCTGCCCGAGTCACAGGCGAATGGCGATCCGGACCAAGGCCCGTAAGTCAAGGCGTCGTATGGGGAAAGGTTCACAGCCGAAGATTCGCTTGCATAAGGTTCGTATGGTAAAAGGTTCGCATGGGGAAGGGTTCTTAGCCAAAGGTTCGCTTGCATAATGTCCGTATGCTAAAAGGTTCGCATCGGAAAACGTTTATGACGCAGAAAGTTTGAACTACACCAGGTTCTTAGGAGAGTTTCGTAAGACAGAAGGTCCGTAAGGTAGCCAAAGGTTCGTAAACAGCTTCGTATCGGAAAAGGTTCGTATAGGACCTTTCCGTAATGTTCGTTCGTAAGGTCGTGTCGGAAAAGGTTCGCTCCGGGTTTGCGCAGAAGGCGCGGTATAGGATACTAGAGGCCGCAGGCCGAGGTCAGGTTAGGTTCGGTTAGGCAGTTACCGTTTTAGGCCAGTTCCTTTTCTGACACGAACTTTTCCGATACGCATCTTTTCCGATACGAGCCTTAGGTTTACGAGCCTTTGGTTACGAACCTTTTCGTTATGAACTTTTCCTTACGAATCTTTCTCCTGCGAACCTTTTCCACACGAATCTTTTGCGATACGTATCCATTATCGAGACGAACTTGCCCCAGACGAGCTTTTGCCTTTGACGAACTTATATTCTAGATAAACTTATGCATGACTTATGCATGACTTATTTTTGTCTTAGACAAACTTTTGTCCTAAACGAACTTTTGCTCGATATGAACTTTTGCCTCAGACGAATCTCTGCGAGAAGTTTTGTCCCAGACGAACCAGTTTATGACGTGAAACAGCTGACGATACAGGTTACTGACAACCCGACTATTCCGTGGTTGGGCCCATTGCTGTCTGTTGCAAAGCATTCTGCAGAACCCTCTAAAAAAAACTGTCAGAACCATCCATTTATTGGTGCGATGCCGCCAGACTTCAACAAGTGGCCGTCATGCGTCCTTACTACATATTTTCGTTAATCCTTGTACCTTACGGGGGACCTTCAGAAGCCCATCGGCTTTTTGCTCACCATTGGCACAGCAGATGTTTCGAGCAGCTCCAAGAAACCTGGTGATATTTCCTTTCTATCCTTTTTACGTATTATGTCAATTTTTTGCAATTTTGTCCTGTCCAGGGGCGGAGTCATGCCCAGTTTTTGGAAGGCATCCCAGGTATTTTTTGACACTATTGGACTTAAAAGAAAAAAGGCCGCAAAAATAGTTTGTAAGATGTCTTAAGATGCCCAAAACCTTGCATCAGTATACATATATATGAATAGCTGGGCAAACATTCAGAAATATTTTTGATCACTTACGATCATTTCACAGCGTTAGGTCGAGGCGAAGTCAAAATTGGGTTTTAGGCAACTTTTGGTACTAATTTTTCGAAATAAAAAAATCAGGTACCTATCGCTTAAGATGATGTTCTCTAAATGTGTTTCCCATTTCCAGTCGGTATCAGGTCATGTTACGATAGCTTTGATATGAAATGTTCTGATATAAAATGTCAGAGTACGTACGCTATATTACGGTTCTAAACAGGACGTCGCGTAACGTGGTCTTCAAATGACTGGAATCGTTTTCAAACGATATGAAATGAGCCCAAGTCCATCTTATATGACTGGGGTCATTTGAGGTCATCTGAGGTCAAACGCCGTGATTTGACCGTATGGAAATACAGCCATGACAGTTTCCCCTTTTCATGACCCTGGCATCGCCTATGTCGGCATTATACAAACAATGAAGCACAATTTGTGTCGGGTAAATATGCAACGACTAGTACAAGTTAAAAAAAAGTGTTTCTTGTTAACCTGTACATTTACGCAGTTTCAAAAAAAAAGTGATAAAAATATCTATTTTTCAAGCCCTGTGCGCGCCTATGAATTTCTGCAGCAACTATCGACGCCTGGTCCAAAGAGAAAAGTCATATCGATTCATATCAACTGCATCAAAACAGGCCAACAAGCATCAGAGTTATAACAGTAAAAAAGAAATACTCCCGTTCCGATTCCTTGGTTACTTGTATCCCTTCCTTAAAAAAAAAAAAACGTTTAGAATTTCTTTTAACAAAAATGCAGTCAAGCACGGCGAATCAATGGCCCTTTTTGCAATCAATTCGAACGGATAGTTTTGATATCTCGGGCGGCGAAGAAGCCCCACTCCCTCCCGTACAGGAATGCGTCCTTGCGTCATGGACACGGAAATACGGTGAACGGAAACATACTTCCCACGACCGACTGGGCGAATGAAATCGTTCGAACTTAAATACGGCGTTGGAATTAGGATAAATCCATTCAAATCCGATAAACAGGCAGCCGTTTTAGTTGGCGCTATATGACCGCCCCGCGACTGCAGGCGGTCACGGGGCGCGCGCTGCAGCTGACCGTTCACTCCGCGCTGAGCCACTGCAGCCGCACTGGCGTCTCCGCCGTTCGCGGCGCGCCGCGGTCGCCGCGCGCGGCTGTCGCCTGCGGTGAGTCACTGGTGGCGCGGTCGCCAGGTCGGTCTCGAAACAGTCCAGCACAGAGGGAGGACCGGAGTCCGTCAGGCCGGGACGGCAGCGCCGGCGGCCCAGTCTCTGGACAGCGCTCACGGGAGTACGTCACACAGCCGCCGTCTGTCGGGGGCGGGGGACACAGCCGGGCGGACCGCCACCACGGCCAGCCGGCCAGGTCCGCCGCCGCCGGGCACCGCTGCAGGCCGGACTGCCGTCCACACACACACACACACAAACGGAGAGCCCGGCGCGTCCGTGGCTCAGGCAGGTGGCGTGAGGCGGGCCCAGTGCTGAGGCGGACCCGAGCCCTCAGCGAGCGCCACTAGTCCGTGGACGGTGCTGACCTCGGCCGAAGCCGACGCGGGGGTGCACGTAGCTTTGGTCCGAGGATCGACGGAAACGAAGCTGGCAGTCAACCAAATTCGACCAGGCTTCGGAGGATGGATCCAAACGACAGATACGGCGGCTGAATGACGGGATGCGCGGATACGATGGCCGCCGCCAGAGCTAACGGCTTCCTGCCCGACGCGCAGGTTTTTTGTGGGGTAGCTGTCACCGGGTGACTGCCAGCCATACTCGACAAACACCCACGTGAACCTCGGCAGGCCGTTTAGGAGACGCAGATTCGAAATACGCCGGAAATACTGGGGCAAGTATCTGAGCAGTCCTTCACAGTTCGTGATAAGGCAATGTTCCACCTTGGTCGACTTTACCTAAATGGAGTTGATTGGTCCAAAAGTGCTGATGAAAATGCTCCAGTTTTCATTCTCCTTGTCAAATAGTGCCTCGAAACTCCCAAACGGCCATTTATTCAAAACTATATTCGTTTATCCACCAATATGACGTCACACCGTCATGCGCACTGCCCACGCCAATGAACACAACCGTTCATTGGCGTGCGCCCCCTAGCGACTGCCACGCAACAGCAGTACGGCGGAGTGAGACGGGTGGGGAAAGGCGTGGGAAACCGTTCTGGAGCTCCGTAAGTGTTGAATTTCGAGACATAATGAGCATTACAAATCCACATCTAGCACTACGGACTACAGCTCCGCTAACTACTTCAAAATACTTATCAAGGATGGCACATTCCATCTATGCGAATCTAAAGAAGCATCAGGGTTTTTTTTTTAACCTGAATTCACCGGGCGCACCGATTTACAAACACGCCGGAAACAAAAGTAGAAACAAAACCTTGCGGTTCCTGACAGCAGTGAACTATTAATTTGTCGAAATGAATGTACGCACGGAAGTGAACACTAATCTATCAAGCAGGGCGTGACGGTAGACCCTCCTGAAACGTCCGAACGTCACGTGGAACTTGGGCCCCGACCGACTGGGAAACGTTTCTGAACTAGCACATATCTCATTAACTTACCTTTCAAAAACCTTAAAGAAGTAGCTGCCTCGTGAGCCTACCATTCGATTCGTTCTCGACTAGCGGTTGTCTCGTGGACCTACAGCTCGACTGGTTCTGAACTAATAGTGGCTTCGTATTCAGCTAGTTTCATGGCAAAGAAGTAGCCCACTGCTATCGCGGCTAGTAAGGAGACGTCCCGTTGGGTTGTATGATTCAAACTGACACGTTCAAAATGATCTATGCTATGTGTTTTGCATTAACATGTGCAATGGAAAGCCTCTGAAAATCTCTCGCTCTGCTTGGGGACGAGTGGGTGTGTCGGCATTTGCCCCCAACGATCTCAGCAAATGTAAATGCTAGAAGCACAATATTTACAAGGTGTTTGGAAACTGTCGATATCTCCCTAGTGTGTAAATGCCGTGACCTTTGCTCATTTCCGTCGAGGTCAGATTAGGTCTAATGTATTAAAAGCTATTGACTTAACGTTTTATGGCCGTTTCTCTAAAAAAAGCCAATTTGTGTGGGCATAGACTTCTCAAGTACTGGACTTTGCGCGGGAGATGGCCTTATTGCACAGCTGACCCCGGATCGGCAAATCTGGTTTCGAAATTAAATCGCCTTTTACTCGGCAACCAAGTGAGATATCGATGCGATTTTTGCATGTCTTGAGTTAATAGTAATGGGAAGATATCCTAAAAAATCGGTTTCGATTCGATCGGTAGTTCCTTCGTGGCGGAGTATCTACGTTCGGATATTACCGTCCCTTCCAGCAGTGTAATCAACATAACTGGAGTCTTGCTGTAATGCTGGCGTGTGAACTTGCGCCGGACTTTTTCTGCATCCCAAAATATTTCATGACGCCGAGCGAATTAGCACTGGTTGTTAGGTAAACGTTGGGCGATTAGGGTTTTTAGGTTTCGACCGTTATTAATAAGCGTCGTATAGTGATTTTCCGCGCAGGATAGATAAAGTTTGTCATCAGTTGCTGGACATTTCAGGCATTTTAACGCAGCGACATTTAATCGCTCCTACAGAGTAATCAGTTCTGCGTCTCGTGTGTCGGCACCGACAGGGTTAAGGCCTGAAGTCCGAAACAGCTCCTGAAGCGGACCAGGAGTCAGCAGCGGTTCCACTAATGAGCCGGGAGTCAGTAGTAGCTCCCGAGGCGGACCGGAAGTCGGTAGGTCTCCAGAGGCGATTTATCCCAGTTCCATTCTACTTCAACGTCATACCTACGCGCTGCCTCTCGGACTGTTCAAACCGAGCGACGTGGAAAGCGAAAGGGTTTGGCGACGATCACAAGCGGTAGCCGTCCAGTTTTGGAGACGGTCGCTGACGCTGACCTGTCGTCGGAAATGGACTGCAAGCTAAGGAGCACTGCAAACCGGCGACTTCTTACTCATTGTTGGTGACCACGTGTCGCGTGAATACAGGCCGTCGGGCCCAATAATGCTGGTCATACCAGGTGTGGATGGGCGCGTGCGCTCGGCACGGGTGCGCTCATGCGACGGACTCATACGCCGACCGGGAAACACTTTATTTGTTGGAAGAGGCAACGGGGTGCCGTTGATTTGCACCGTGGTCTGTAGGCGCAGTGCGCACGTGATGCACGTCGTGGGTAGCTCTCGCCCTGCCCGGGGGAGGATGTGATCAACAGAACTGGAGCCGCTCTCTAGTTCAGGAGGTGTGAATTTGCGCGAGGCTGTTCTGTAGCCCAAACATTTAGCGAGGACCGAGTGGGTTAGCAATGGCTCTTGGGTAAACGTTGAGCGATTTGGATTTTGAAGTAGTTTGGACCTTTAGTGATGCATGTCTTGAAGTGGTTTTTAGTTTTATGAAACCTATCTATCCGGCAAGAATTAGCAGGCCGTCACGTCACCCCTCCAACTGGCAGAAAGAACAAGTGGATGGGCAAAACCCCCTTTTTTCTTCCCCCCAAAACTAGCGGCTGGATCCGTGCTTGGGCGACGCTGCGATCTCAGCAGAGTCTGGCGCTGCAAGACTGGAGGTCGGAAACTGGCATCCGCTATCTAACCACCACTCTCAGAATAACCGTTGCTGCGAAGTCCAAGTATAGAGAGGTCTATGGTGTGGGATTTCTGGGATTCCACTTTGCCGATGCAGACAGAGACAATGCGAGTGCAAAGCTGTGCTTCACCGGTGCTTGCTAGATGAGGGTTAGGATGTTTTTTTCCATGTGCCAATCGATAGATGGAAAGTTTGACGTAGTATGCTTTGCTTTGCTAATTTTAGGCATGCCGTGGTATTGTAGACTCATGACCCCGCGGCCGACGCCGCTCCGCCCGTCGTAGCAAGTCAGGCGTTTGTTGCATTCCGCCCTCTTTCGATGAGATAAAATATAAATTGAACGAAGTTTATATCATTAGATTCCTTAAACTTCAAGCGATTCGAATATTTGGGTTGTTTTGAGATAACTGTTTTCCCGCCGTAGCTTATGATCTCAGTTTACATCCTCCATAATCCCAGCAGTGAATACATAAGTCAATACATCTGTGTAAAGTACATACAGTTCTGAGTCGACTGATGCATATGTATTTGTGCATTTGTGCATTTATTTATATTGTAGCTCTCAATGTCTTACAGTGAAACAAAACTGAGGCCATTGTCAACCGGTCGCGTCGGCGCGCGAAAACGGCTGATATGTTTCCCGTTATGACGTCTTAGCTGACCATGGCAACGTAGAGAAATTTTTTCACCATGGCATGCGGAAAGGATGCCCAGAGGTTACACCACATTCCAGATAGACCAGGTAAACCATTAGGAAGCTGTCCTCGGAAAACCTTGCGGGGAGGGCTTGAATCAATCCTCCTCCCCATACCGGCGAGGATTTAACTATGTGACACGAACATATCTCGATTGGCCCGATAGAAATTCTACCAAGAAATGGACAGTTCTACTGGTCTCCGTGATTTCTCGCTTAGTATCCACGTTCACACCTTAGTCGGCCCATACTGTTTACTTTAGGTCTGTTATTTGCTTGTACGGTTGCCGAATTAATAGTTTCGTTCTCTCCGAATTGCGTTTAGGAAGTGGGCATGCGAATGATAAAACATGCATTATGCAAACAACCCCAGAAGTTTTTCGGCCAGACAACGACCAGAATATATATCTTCTCCAATCAGAGTCACAATGGTTAAAGCACACTGCAGAGCGCGCGGATGTGTGGGAAGAGTTCTTCAGAGGAAGTGAGAATACAAATGGATAAAGTATAAATGCTGGATGTTCACACAGTTTGGATTACAGGAATCAGGAAGATGGGTCCAAGAATGCTCGTACTGAAGGCGGCGTGAACTTGTTTGCGGGAGTAGGTCGTGTAAGCCGGTGACCGTGAAGCAAGTTTCCAGAAAATCTGCCTGGTTTGGAAGCAGACGTTTGCGCAGGTTTATATCTAGGATGGATGATGCTGTTGCTGCCCGCCTAGCGCCCGTCTAAAGATTCTCTGGCGTGGACTATGTTTTATGGACACTAGAGGTCCGCGACACTTAAATGGGCTACGCTCAGCTCAGGAGAAAAGTAAGGAGGAATAGGCGGGAAAATTCAGGGGAGGCAGGCGCAGAATGCTACAATTCAGCAGCATGAAAGGAAAACCAACCAAATCAAGATGGTATACGGTCCTAACTGAGAATGCTACAATTCAACAACATAAGAGGGAAACCATCCAGTTCAAGATGGCATACGGGTCCGGCGAGACGCGCGAAACCGCCGGCCGGGGCGTCGCGGCCCCACGCGGAACAAAGGCGGCGCAAACATAGATGGCCGGCCGGGTCTGGCGAGACGTGCCGGACCGCCGGCGCAGGTCGGTCGGACCGGCCGGCCGGGGCTTCGCCGCCCCACAGGCAGGGCGCTGCACGACCGACGGCGACATCCCGCCCCCCGTGCTCGATTGCACGAACACTACAATGGATACCGTTGGGCGGGCCGTCAGGTATGCGCACAGCCGGACCAGGTCCTGGCTCATTCAGCCCTGGTGACTGCGACGTGGAGGGCGAGCAACGAATATGTACATTTTACAATGGCTCGCTTGACCATGCCGATGAAAAACAGCGCTTCGGACGACAGGCGCGAGGGGACACGGCCAATTAATCACTTGGTCACTGGAACCCCACAAACCGCCTGGGCGCGCTGCCTCGGACGTCCGTGTCGCAGTCTCGTTTGACTTCGGCGCGAAAACCCACCATGCCCCACTCGGCTAGTGTGCATGAAGTCCCGGCCGAGGAAGAGCCAGCCCGGCCGCCTGCCTGCAGCACTGGTGGACTTGCGGACGAGCGTGGCTGGCTGACGTGGGTGCCGGAGCTCGTACTGGGTGTTGAACTTGCTGACGCCGGAAGCTGCGAGTTTTCGGCGCAGCTCTCCAGGCGAACAAGCCGGCTGCAGCTCCTGTTTCATCTGGATCGGCATCCCGGCAGTGGACATTTGTTCAGGTGACGTGCATTTACCGCCTTCTAAGGCTATATGTTCATTGAAATGTCATCACATCGAACAGCTTAAAACTATGCGTTGTTAATATCCGGGAATGACACGTTTATGCCTTTAGCCACGAATGTTCACTCGTTAATGTACACCACACTCAAACGCGTACACTGTGTTTCAGGATTGTCAATGTCAGTTCCGAAATCCTGCGGGCCCATCCAGGTGACTATCGGCGCTGGGCGAACGGGGAGACGTCCAACAGCGCGCCACTGCAGGTGGCCCGTGCCATCTTCGCCATGCCCTCGCCATTTCAACAGGACGTCGAGCGCCTCCGTCCGCTGCTGCGCCGGTTGCTGGAGACCGCGCTGTCCAGCGTTGAGTCCCTGGAGGCTAGCCAGAGCGGTGCGGCCCCGCAAACTGAGGCGCTGGAGGCTGCAGCAGGTCGGGCGCGCCAGCACGCCGCTCAGCTGGAGACTGCAGCGGCAGAGCGGCAGCGGGAAGCCGAGCGTCTCCGGCGACAGGTCCGGCAGGCCGCAGCACTGCACCAGGAGAGGCGGGAGGCGAAGGCCTTACAACAGCAGGTCCTTTCTCTGACCGCCGTCGTTGATGCGGCGCAACGCAGCGAGTCGGCTGTACATCGCCAGGCCGCCGCCCTGCGTCGTCGGCTGCACGACCGACGGCAGCAGATGCCAGTGTATGGTCGTACAATCTCCGTTTAAAGCATATGGTCACATTGCAGCTGGTGTGGGCAACAGCACCTCACTGGGATTTGATACCATTGTGGGTTGGTGTGGCAGATGTGGTGGCAACCATTACACATCAGTTTTAGCACCTGGCTGCGATGCATTTTGTAGATCCCACATCACGCAAATATAAAAGATGCGGGACCTATAAAATGCGGCTCAGCTAGGTGCCAAAACTGTAGTATAATCGTTACGAAATCAGTCACACCAACCCATAATGGTATCAAATCCCAGGTAAAGATGTTAATGCTTCCACCAGCTCCAATATGGTCTACGCCCTGCAATGTAAATCATCTTAGAAACAATATGTTGGCGAAACACATTACCTTTTAGCGGAGAATATCCGGCCATAAAAAATCGCATCGCCTATTCTAGACCTAAACGTGCGCCACGATACACAAGCATCTGCCTCCACAGCAGTCCAGTTTCTGGAAAACTTACTTCACGGTCGCCGCTCGTACGACCTACCCCGCTAACAAGTGCGCAGCGCTTTCAGTACGAGCAACCTTAGACCCACCTTCCAGGCTTTTGTAAGCCAAACGGTCTGGACATCCAGCACTGACATTTAGCATTCATCCGCTTTTTTTCTTATTTCTCTTGAAAAAAGCTTTTCCCATACATCTGCACGCACCGTAATGAACTTTAACCATTGATAAAATGCCAAAATGACTAAACGAAGTATTAAATGGCGCAATGATGAACTGTATCATTAAATGCAAATGTACTGTTCACACGCGGTTATTTCAAACGCAGTCCGGATACGAACGTTATGTCAGTTACGTTAAATACGTCAGCTATTGTGTCCATTACTCTTGCTGGTTTTATTGGTTGCCTTGGTGAAATACCGTTATCTTTGTCTAGCTGCCAAAGTGCCTGGGACTAGTTACCTTATTACCCCTCAGGGTTTGCTAGAATGTCATTAACTAGTCGCTTTTGCCACCTTCGTTAGCGAAAGCGATAACAGCGAAGCGATTAGCTCCGTTAACAGCCCAGGCTAGTTGAGTTAGTTTTCCTTGGTGCGTTGCACTAGTACCCTTGATCAGTCATTGTAATGTCCAGTATTAGTAGCTCTAGTGGAAGGCTTGGTTTTAATCATGGTTCTTTTACCCCTCGTGTTTAGCACCCTAGTTTTGGCGTTTGGACGAATTGGAAACTGACACATACTTGGTCCCTTTGTTCAGTTTCCCTTTCCGCGCAGTATACCGCAAAAGGAAACAAAGGACAAAAAGCGTTTGACATCAGGTCAGGCATGTATGTAAATGGTTCTATGACGTATTTCATGCAAGCAGCTCATTGGGGTGCTTTCTGGATGAATCGTATAGCAATGCTTTTATTCCATCATTATTTGAACGCAGTTTGGCAAATACATTGCTAACGAAATTCGATAAAGAGTTAGTTGAAATGTAAGGGCATCTTACGTCATCGGACATTGGCACTGTGGTGAAAAATTTCGACAATAAGTGTAGCTTTCAAACAATGTTTTGTCCTTGCCATGATCTGTCTGGTCTATCGAAAACAAAACAAAGATGTTCATGCACAACAATGATGTATTTCATGACTAGCAAGTAAAACCTATCACAGGTCAAACAAGAATACCCAACACGGATACACATACGTATACGCGTACGCATACACACACATATACACACACACATATATGTAGACAGATATAGATATATAGATAGATAGATAGATATGGATATAGATATACGAGCTACATCGATCAGCTGCAAATGCACTAGTGACGCCAGATGTCAACACTAACTACAGCACGACATACGCTGGCGGTCAGTGCACCATTCGCACATCTCACTCCGAATCGCCATCTCGCTGACCGCTCGTGCAGTGACGCACCGTTTCATAGTGCATTCACACACATACCGGTTGCACGCAGCGCAGGTCACCTTTGTTTTTCTTCGCTGGAAAATCGAGCAAGGGTAACAGGTACCAAAGCGCAAGTCGCCGCAAAAACAATCTCGTCGTCGGTGTCTGAGCGTAAGTCGTGTGAAGTCGCCGCCGGAGATAACAGCGGGCGGTCGACCGGATACGAGCCCGACCCACACCAGTATAATTCCCCTTTCCTCCACTTCTCAGGCATGGCCGACAAATATGGCACAAACGTGGAAGTCTTATCTGCACGTCTATGTGGGGGAGATAAGACGGCCGTGGCCCGACGCACCGACCCGCTCCCGGCCAGTTACGTAATATTCAGCTATACTCTGCCGACTGTTTCGGAGAAGCAGTAGCCAAGTACTTGAACGGCAGATCGTGAAGCGTACACGTCACGGCAGCACGTGTGCGGTAAATCATGACATGCACACGTCACTTCTTTCAGAACAACAGCAGTACGTTGCCGTTATATTTACAGAGCCATCCTCCGCAACATTTTATCTACAAAATGGGTAGTTAGTCATAAGGACAATCCAAAGTTCCAGCCAAATTTGGTTCAGTGACCTAGCATGACTTGGCCTAGATTGGCCTAAACGCCTTTCATAACCTGGACATTTACATATATACCATTATATATATATATATATATATATATATATATATATATATATATATATATATATACATATATATATATATATATATATACGTACATAAGACATGCAGCCATCACCATCAAGATCAAGGCAGCACTTGGAGATGTTTTCAGTGTGCCTCACCGTCGGTTTGAATGCGCTCTTTTGCCCGGTGTTTTTTTATTATAAGTTTGGATGATTTCATACCTTTTTTAACGATGCCCTGTCCGTTTCTTGGAAGGTAGACAAATAACCAGGCCTGTGTGTGTTTTCATTTGAAATAATTGACAACAGCCATAGTGAGGGGCGATTTTCGCTCCCCCTCCTTCCAGTGCTCGCAACAATTCCTCATAATTTTCCCCATATTTAGCGCACCGGAAAACAAACAATGTTTGCTTTTGCAACATATATCTGATCACCATTCCGTATTTGTGCGAAATCGCCATATATCTAGTGTAGACCGCTTGGCTCAGGAGGGGGCATGGCCTCCATGACCCCCCTTGTTTACGTCCCTCTTTCTATGTTTGTTCCCCTTTGTATGTACACCATTTTGTATGTTTTACCTGGGAAACGACAAGAGAGGGCAGCCGACTGGCAGCAACACTAAACAGATCATCAAAGAGAGTGGCTGATGCGAACAGACAGAGACGGAGAGTTCGCAGTTGGGGCGGAGCAACATGTGTTTAATTTGTCACCGGTCACATACTCCCATCTCGCATTGCACCAGCGCAAGCGACAACCAAAGCCTACGTATTTCTGTGCAATGTTCAACATAACCCCTTGGACATGACTGACAGCCAACAGTTCCCGCTAACCAACACTCTCTCCGGTAATTCCCGGCGAAAAGAGCGTAGCCGGCTCTACCCTAGCGGACGCCCTGGAACTAACTTTTTCTAGATTTGGCAGCGTTCAGCTGATGGAGGCTCTGGACGTTCTGAACCTTGGACATTCTGACCTCTGGACAATATGTCCGTTGGGCATTTTGACCATTGGACATTTATGAGCTTTGGGCATTGTGAACCTTGGGTCTTATGAACTTTGGATGTTTTGAGCTTTGGACAATATGAAATGTGGACATTACAAACTTTGGACATTACAAACCATGGACAATATAAACTTTGGATGTTTTAAGCTCTGGCTATTATGATCGTTTCTGGGGTTTTGGACATTATGGACTTTGAATATGAACTTTGAACTTTGGACATTATGATATAGACCCAAAAGAATAACGTTCTGATAGCATTCACCTAGAGTCTAAAGCAAGTGCGGGTCATGATATTTCGATGCATGCAGGCGAAGCCGGACCATGAGAAAAAGAGCATACAAACGAACACATGATCATGGGCCTTTCACACACTTACGTGCCAAGATTTACTGATACTTTGCCCCACTCACCACCACGCCAACCTCTCCCGCTGATGTGCGGAGCGCGACTCGGTTGTCTGCTGATCCCAGCAGACGTCGGTCAAGTTTCGCCTATTTTACCTAGCCCAGAATCATTCATGGCTGATCTGGCAGCAAAAAACTGTATGACGTCATAGATATTCTGATGTCATTAAAAAGGGAAAGATCCATCTTAATGAAGCAATGTTGTTCGCCTCTTCTAATAAAATAATTTGGCTTGCTTTTAAAGTCATTTAGTTCTTCTGTGCCAGGTTTGGATTTCCTTAAAATGGGAAAAATAAAGGAAAAATACCACTAACTTAACTCAAATAGGGAAAATAAACAGGCATCCAGGTTATCAGGTAATGTAAAGCTATGCTATGTGTCTCCATATGTATTGTACTGGATGATTTGTTATCAGTTGAACGTAATGAAATCACATATCTAATGTTTGGTTTGTTAGACAACAATCATCGTAAGTTTTATCAGTGACTAGCGGCAACAGCCGGCCTGTCGGCCGGCACAACCCCATCTACATGCTCTCGCTATGAGCTCGTCCCTGTACCCCCATACCCCCTGAGTTCCCCATGTACGCCACACGGCGCATTCGCGACGCTCCGACTGCATTTTGGAAGTCTGCCGCGCCGAGCATTTAAAGATCTTTGCGTGTTCGAATTTTGGAGTCGAATCAAGTTTCGGCCGAAGAGGTGACCGAACTGATCCTGGGACCGTCCCACCATCGCCCTGCACACTTCATTGCCAACAAACGGCGTCTGCTTGATGGTCCAAACGTCCGCAGTCTCATCCCTACCCCAGGATTCGAGCACCGTTCGACAATCGCTCTGCGCGCTTTAGTCAGTTTAACCGCTGATCGAGCTGGCCCCCATTCCGCACCACAATCGCGCTGCGCGCTCACGTGGAAACGGACGGCATTCGGCCCCGCCGCAGACCCCGCAACTCTCCATTCCTCTCTCGAGATGACCATATACACCACAATGTGCAGAACCCGATCGGACACACCGACCGCCTTGGACATCCTTTGCCGCGCGGTACATTTAAATGTCAATGCATGATCGAAATTTTCGTTTCAGTCGAAATTGCGCCGAACTTCTCAACGTCTTCAAACCACCACCGTCCGGTAATCACTCTGCGCCTTTCATTTCGAACAAACAGCTTCTTTTTTCTCAAACAAATTTGGGCAGGCTCGTTTCCCTAAAATAGTCATGCCAGCACACAAGAGCGTTGTTCGATTAACGCCCTAAGCGCTTCTTTCCGGCTGCACTTCAACAACTGGAGGTGCTGCCACAACACTGCTCAACAGTCGCGCTGCGCATTCACATGGTAACAGACGGCCGTTTGTCGTTTGGTCTCCGTCTATGTCCTTACACTTCGTGCTCGAAAGAATGTGCATTTTCACAGCTGTCTATCGCATTGTCTGAAATAACGCTACGCGTTTCAGATCAGAACGTTTTTTAACGCTGTTACCACTTAATTTCCCTTCATGCAGCTACCACCTTCACCACTTCATTTATGAGGGCTGTCAGTGAGTTTGCTTCCATGCTCCATCAGTAAAAATAATTACATGTCCGTTTCTTTGCAACCCTGGTTCTGTCCTATCTGTGTCCCGCTGACTATCGGTTTGTAAATCTCACCGTGCGTGTATTCCCGTTAAAGGTTTATTTCTTTACACCGTATTGGGAATCCCGAAAACGGAGGTCACGTCAAATCGAGCACGATGAAATAAAGCAATTTTTAGCTATGAGCAAGGGAAGCTGATTTTGGAGCATAATTGACAAAAAAATCACGCAAAAGGCGAAATAAGACCTTTTTGTACGCTTTCGTTGAAAACAACCGCAACGAGACACACCAAATGGCCTATACCGACGTATTCACAATTGACTGACGAACTTAGTGCAAGTATTTTCCATCGTCAGGTCCCCATGGCGGCGCCACAATCTTCAACTGAACACAAATCACTTAAAATCCGTCGATTTTGCGCAAAACTACGACATGCATCGGTTCAGTTGATGCCCCATAGCAGGAACATTTATGTGAATTATGGTCATTTTATTTCGTCGTGAGAACGACAAAACGATGGCCTTTCCATTGGTACTAATTTTGCCAACAATGTCACACTGCATGCTATCGAAATCGCAGCGTAAACACAAATGAACCGGTAATGAAAAATGTTCCCACTTTGAGCACGTGCCGTGGCTACCCCGTTTGTCGGACGGCGTCGACCCTATGGAATGATATGCAGCGGGTACCTAGTGGCATGAGCCTATTAAGTCGCCGAGGCGTCATAATTAAGGGTTGAATTTACACGCACCCTATTTTCTAAAGCTTGCAAACCTGCACTTTTTGTGCTCCAGTGGCCAGCACGCGCAACGTGCTGATCCCCATGCGCGGTGTTTTGGACGATATTGTTCTGCAATCGATTTTCTGTCGAGCGGACCAGGTTTCGTGCCGGTGCGACACGCGGTTGGTGAGATTAACCTCCGGGAAGGGTGCCGTGTCGGCGCCCGCCAATGACCCCAAACGCTCTTGAAACGGGGCCAAATTGCGACCCGCATCGCATGCCGGGGACGGCCGCGCCACACCTGCTCAGTGCTTGTTCCCATCGGAACGGCAAAAGAACGGGCTTTCTGTAGATACCAGTTTCGTGTCGGAAATCGACACCGCTGTGTTCGAAATTTCGGTAGAAACAGAAACGACGCAAACATCACAAATGAGCCCATTTTGAGCGCGTGCCACGGCTACCCCGTTCGGCGGACGAGGTCGACTCCGCCAGACGATTTCGAGTCTGTACCTTGTTCTGCTCGGTAGTCGCGGCCCCTTCCCAGTGTCGTTAACGGTTTCCGAGATAAGGACCCCAGTTTGAAACCTTACAAAGCGGACATTTTTCGCATTTTCGCCCTCAGCACGCGCCACGTGACGGTCCCCGCGCGCCGTATTTGGTATCATGCTGTTCCCCTATTGGTCCTCTTTCGATCGCATTCGGTTTCGTGTCGATGTGACCTGCGGTTGCCGAGATCGGGCGCCCGAAAGTGGCGCGCGACACCATTTTGCCGGAATTTCGCAGATTTTTCCACGATTTCGTCTAAAATACATGCAAACCCTATGGGCGACTGTAGCGCGTGTCACGCGCATCCCGTGCGTCCCCGACGCCCGAAAACCCGACCAGAATGCATTGTGCCACCAAACCCCTGACCTGGCCGAGTTTCACCTGTGTGCCACGTATGGTCTCGCCACACCAGCCCGTCAAAACCGAACTCCGACGTCGACAGACATTTTAAAATTTATATATAGAGAGATGAAATCTAATCTGAAATTAAAAAGGATATTTTCTGGGTGACTATCCATTAATTCGTTTGCACCCAATGTGGGATAATGACAACAAAATGTTAGATGGAGGCATGAACAGCTTCAACTCAGGGGAACAGAGAAAGCTTCCACTAATGCCTGGTGAGATCTAACAAAACGCCTGTAGTCTATGACACCTTGCACAAAAAACGCCTTTAAAAGCTGAATTTTCACCAACTGCTGATCTGTGAGCGTCTCCATGAATGTGTTTACTCCACATGTTGGTTTGGGCGATGGTGAACATTGTGACGTCAAGGCTACCATATTGTTCGACGTGGATCAGAAGTTGCCATCTACTGGCTGCAAGGCACCGGAGGGAAGAGCGGCGTCTTTGCCCGTTAGCTGCTAGGCGGCGTTGCTAACGTGGTCGTGGTATACTGAAGTGGGTCGTTTGAGTGGAGAAGAGGCTTGCGGCGTTAAGTCGGGGGTGAATTAAAAACGGTAGGTAATGGTTGTTGTGCCAGAGTATACTTGCGACTTTATGTTTTGTGCCGTTGACTGAGAGATGTGAACATTGGTGTGATGACATGCTGTGCTAAGTCGTGCGTAAGCACACACTAGAGTTGGAGGGATGAGCAGTTGGTGTTGGTTTGCCTGGTGCTTTCAGCTTTGCATTCTTGCATGATAAGATATTTTCAGGATTATTTGCGTTCATTTGGTCTGATGTTTGACCTGGATCAGCTTGTAGTGATTACCATATGGTACCAGTTCTGAAATCTTCATATCTGGCTGATTTATCTGAAACTGACTTTTTGGATTTTATTGGAGCAAAATTACTTTATGGTGAACAGAAAATTGGAATTTTTACATAGGGGGTTAAGTTTGCTTATTGTCAGAAACAACACATTTCAATGTGCAAGAGATCCCAATATGTACATTATTATGCACATTCTGTCATTTAGAGAACATTGTGGCATCCATGCCTTCATGGTGATCCTGAAAGGAGTTTGCCTGGTGACATGCCTACAGATGCAGTGTGGCACTGTTTGCATGACATGCCTTCTGAAATATGTATGCAACCTTTGTACAAAGTTTCCCTGCATTATCATCTTAATTGGGAAAATAAAATTTCCAGGTCTTCGTGAAAGTAATAAGATTTATCCAGTTTGCTGATGAGGACAACAATAAGCATTCTGTGTGTTAGAGTAATGTATATGTAAAAAGTGGTTTCTGATTCAGCTTGTCCATTTCAGGTGCCATGAGGACTTGTACAGCAGTGCTGGTTCTGGTGCTGCATGCAGCACAAGGTCAATATAGACAACCACCTGGTGTCAACCCAGCTCATTATGAAGCACCTGGACAGGTACCACAGCAGCAATTCCAGCAGGTGCCCCAACAGGGGGTGCCACAGCAACAGTTTCAGCAGGTGCCTCATCAGCAGGGAGTACCACAGCAGCAGTTCCAGCAGGTGCCTCAGCAGCAGGGAGTGCCACAGCAGCAGTTTCAGCAGGTACCTCAGCAGCAGGGGGTGCCACAGCAGCAGTTTCAACAAGTTCCACAACAGGGACAACCTGCTGCCCACCAGGCTGGTGTTCCACAACAGCAGGTTCATGGAACAGTAAGTATGATTTGTTATAAAACATGCAATCTCAGAGCTCATAATGTGTATGTTATAGAAGTGTAGTTTGATGTAAATGATAAGGAGACCAAGCTGAAAGTCCAAAAAGCTAACCTCTCCCAAAATTGGGTTTCTCAGAGGATTTAGCCCACTTTACTTTGACCAATGATAGTTCAGTTTTTTGGTTACCATTTATGAAGTAAAAAGTGCACTTATTTTTGTGTATATATATATATATATGTGTGTATATCTGTAATATATATGTATATGTGTATATATATATATATATGTATATATCTGTTCATGGTTCTCAGTTATTATTTTATTCTGGTATTCTTTACTCACAAGTGTAATTTAAGATTTGTTTTCTAATTAAAAACATTGGTATGGCCTACAGGAACATTGGTTGGGTTCAGATTAATTTGACAGGCCCCTAACACTACCAGGCATATAGAAAATGACACCATTGTGCCCATTTTACCACAGAATCCATCACTTTCTTTTCTAAATGTTTTAGGTGATACAGTTGTGATGTAAATTTGCTTTCTAACAGAAAACATTAGTAATGCCTACAGAAAGATTGGTAGGACTGACATCAATATTGGTAGCCCCTAGACTCACATCAGTATTGGTAGCCCTTAGCACTGTTCGGCCTGTCATAAAGAATGCTTCTTAACAGCATGCCTATTTTGCCACAAAATCTGTTAGCATTTCTGTTTGAAATGTTTAAGACTGTTTCATGCTTTGTTCCTTACTTTGTACCTACCCCTTATCTAGTGCAACCATTCTTTTTGTTATTTTTGTCCATTTCCCTTGTTAAAATGGGCAGAAAATATTGAGGGTCGGAAATCAGCTTTTGGGGGCTGAGATCTACATTGGGGAGTTGCCCCCCAAAGAATACAAATTGATGCCCCAGGAGGTCTGTTGTGACTGTCCTTCTCATTTTATTATTATGTTTTTGCTCCCATGTGTAATATGAAGCTAACCTTGTGCATCCAAGTAGGTCATAGATAAAAGCTCAAAGATGAATATAGTTAAGTAAGGAATATAAGGCAAGTTGCAGTATGCAGGAGTGGCTTTCTTACCAAGCTTCCTGCATGTGTGATAGTATATGGGTGTCAGGAAAATTCTTCATATCTGAGAATTTAGTCAATTATAGGACCACAAGGTTAGAAATCAGTACATATATTAATTCCCACATATGTGAGCCCTGGGCTTCTGTCATTGGTGGGAGTGGAGGTTGACTGGGACAGTCCAATTTCTGAAATGCAGAAGCCTGAAGATGAACTATTCTTCATAAAGTGTCTTTACATTAATTGTGTTTGTCAACCCACTTGTGTTCTTATTTGCCTGTATTCATTTTAGTAAAGTGTGTTTTGATATGAGAGCTGACAGCATCATGGCTGTTTATTGAAGTTGAAAGTGGGTGAAGTGTGAAACTTCATTGCAAACATGGGGTTATTGCAGGCAAAAAAGGGGATGTTCCACTTTGGCCTGTTTTTTTAGACTTGTTTGGTATAGACATTGTTTCAGGTTTATTTTTTTAGATACTTTTTTAGATATGTTTACTTTTCAGCACTCATTTTCCTGAAAAAGTCATTGAATCATGGAAAAATGTAATTGATAAAGTGATCTTTTGTAGCCATCTGCAGATATGATGCAACTGGCCTAATGCAGATATTTATTGGCATATGCCTATGTATGGCTCATGACATTTCACAATAGCTGAAAATAGGGCAGTTGGATAGGATCGAGACGAGACATTGTCGGGAAATCGCTTTGCACTTCTGTAGATGTGGAGTTTTGAGGCATAGTTTATGTATGGAATGGCTTTTGGCACTTTTCAAGCTTCAAGATGGTCATCTCAGATCAAAAGATGTTTTAAAGGTGAAACATTTCTTTGCCCTTGTTGGGGCTCAGAGGAAGTTTCCTCTGCGTTTTTCGGACTAACAGATTATGCCAGAAGTGGCGAAGTCAGGGTACCTGTTTCCCACTCATTTGTTCATAGTGTGGTATAAAAAAAACAGCTTTCATCATTTTAAAGATTCCATAATAAGGGCAGTAAAAGTCCTATGATGATGTTAGCCCGCTGGGCGTAGCCACGCGACGATGCCTCCCAACGGGCGCATGGTCGTATTTTTTTTCCTGCAGACTGCAAATGTTTTGTAAACAAAATAAATTAGGTACCATTCTTATGGTAAGGAAATGGTTATTCGAATGGTATGTTAATCATAAGGTTTTAGGCAGTAGGGCAATAAAGAGCATGTAATTCTAAGATAGATGTGTTCATTTTTGACAGTGAAATTTAAGTTTTTGCTTCGCTTCCTAAACTGGAACATCATGATCCTGTATAAGCAGTCACTGTTTCATTGCGTGCAATAGTAGCAAAACAAAAGCAGTTGTTGGAAAGTGTTTTGTGTGAAGTGGTTACTGGCTGACGCGGTGTGGCGTTGGCGTCTGGCCGTTTGTCAGGCGTTATCGTCGGATGGTGGAAAAAGTAAAACTCAGTCATGCAATTTTCTTCAATTCTTAAGGCTCATCAGTTGAGATAGCAGTGATGTATGTGCTAATTTCCGCACAGTTCGGATGGGCCGATAAAGTTAGAGTAGGTTTTAGGAACTCTACTAATGTGAAGGTAGCGGGGGTGGATACCAGTGCTAAGGTTAAAGGTCATTGAAGATTTTATTAAGATGAAGGTCATGATTTTATTGCATTTTTCCCATATAGCGACCATATGCGCAAAGTTATATTCTGCTAGAGCCGAATGTACATGACCCCCCAACCTTTGCCCCATCTCATCTATGTGCCTAGTTGCAGAACATATGGTGATAACATGCATTGTGTTGTTACTTAATGTAATAGTAGTGGCAGATCTATCAATACTTCCATGCATTCAGATAGCTCAGTTTACATATGATATGCATAATTTTTTGTCCATTTTTTTGCAGGGTCGTGGTGGTCATGGTCAGCAACAAGCTATTTTGAGGGATAAGCAAAAGATCCAGGCAGAGAAAGAGTAAGTAGTCGAGTCGGTCCCATGCACCATGTTAACTGAATGTATGAAAATACTTTTCTTTGCGGAACATCTTTGTCATTATTCTTGTTGCATGTTTTGCGTTAATTACACGCTTGAATCAGCCAGAGGTGAAGTCAGGATTTTGCCAGGATATACCCATTTCTCTCGAAATTGAAAAATGCTCGGATATCGGCCACTTTATCCTCGAGCTCCGAAACTTTTTGGGTATTTTGGTTTTTGGCGGGTAAAGAAACCCAAAATTTTCAAACCAAAGGGGGTCTCTTTCCCCTTGCCCCTCCCTCGGCCATTCCTCAGGAGTCAGCTTGATACAGTAAGCTCAGCGATCACTTTTGATGTCTGGCCAAGAAATCCGCACCAGTGGACAGTGGTGTCGGGTCCACGAGGCCGTCAAAGGGCTGTGGTCATTCTAGAGCTCCGAACGATTGGGAAACATTGCTCGTTTCAACAACGTAAGGCATATCTCCTTATCTATGTGTCAGGATGGGATAAAAGGGTGTAAGACAAGATCATTTTGGTGTATTTTGATTAAAGGTAATGCCCCTCCCCTCGCCCTCTTTGGTCCCTCCAAAGAAGGTCGTTGGTCGGCCAGGCATTTCTCTTTTGACTGAGAACATTCGAGACTCGTGCAGAAGTTGCACGATTCGTATCGTCTTCTGCACCAAACTTGACACAGTCTGTAGGACGCACTGTCGCGAATATGCATGCCGTGTTGACGTCTCAGCGGCATTGGCCGTTCCGGTTTGCTATTTCTGCCCCTGGCGGGGATTTGCATGTTCTCGCTGGCCTCCGCCGACCGCCTCTTTTCTGCGTCAGGCACATCAAGGAGCACCTGGGCGCCCCTATGGACACGTCGGGTATGTCCGAGGAGGAGCTGCAGTTCCACTACTTCAAGATGCACGACGCCGACGGCAACAACAAGCTGGATGGTCTGGAGCTGGTGGCATCTTTACAGCATTGGCACGGTACGTGTTTTTTCCGTCAAGAGGAGTTCCTAGGAGGCAGTGCTGGATTTGTTTGGGTTTGAATTGTGTTGTTTGGCTGCGTTTGTCGCTGGTGATGGAATCTTGTTTTCATTCACAAGCAGTTTTATTTATTGTTTGTTGGGACAAAGTTATTCCACACAAGTCAAAATGAACTAGTTTTTCAAGGCAAATAGCATTTTGATCGTTGTACTTCTCAACGTTTCATGCTTAGAAATTCCGAGTATATGGTTCCGGGATTCCGTCCTGTCTGGTATGACGATGTGTCGACAAATTCCTGTCTTTTTTCAACACAACAGAGAAAGAAACTGAGGCCTGAAATAGTCAAGTGCAGTTAATGATCATACATTGCCGGAATGCATCACTTGTTCAGATAGGGCTCCACTTCTCTGGGGCTAGTTACCATGACATACTTCTGCACACGACGGTGTTTTTTTTCATGTGCCGTTTCGTCAAAATGGGGCTGTTTTTTTTCCTGGTGAAGGTGTCACATTTTGTAGTAGTGGGGTGGGGTGAGTGCACTGTACCACCTAAGAGGTATTTTTTCGTATTTGGGCGCTATGTTTTGTTGGGTGCAATGTGCCACGTTTCGGGTCCAGCTTGCAACGTGCAAGGCTTAGTGTGCCGTGTATGGGTGCATTGTGCCACGTGCAGGGTACAGTTTGTTCTGCACCGTGTGCCGTGCCGGCCGAGTCGGGGGTTGGCGCTGGGCGTCCGCTCTAACGCCCCCCGCTCCCTTCCATCTGTCTCCGCCACTTTAGATCAGTCTGGACACGAACCCGGCCACCCGGTGCCCGAGGCCAAGATCTTCACCGACCAGGAGCTGTTCGAGCTCATCGACCCCATCATCGACCAGGACGACCGCAACCGGGACGGCTACATCGACTACTCCGAGTTCATGCTGGCCCAGCAGAACGCGCCGCCGCCGCCGCCCGGACAGCAGCGTCAGGCCTAGCGCCCGCCCTCTGTGATACGCGGACCAATCAGGGCCGGCCGGCCGGAGACCAGCACCAATCGCTGGCGCCCGGGGCGGGGCGTCGGGGCCGGCTGAGGTCGTTGGCCGGGCGCGGATTTGGTGCCCTCGCCCAACAACGGGATGGGAGTGATAACAGTGCTGTTATCACGGTAGCCTACTGATCTGATAGGTAGCCTACTGATACAGGTCACCAGCCTACTGATACGGTTGTTATGCGTGGCTATCGGGCCTCGGATCGCACGGGGTCTCGTAACTCAGCGAGACGGAAGTGATGAAGATGCCCGCAGTTGATGCCCGCAGTGGAAGGATTTATACACGGAGTATCGCTGTGTGAAGGCAGCGCAATTAAACTCTACCGGAAAGTTTCACATTAATCAAGGTCAACTATTTGCACAAAGCTATTTTTGGAGATTATGTTGTTACGTTGCTGAGTGAGAATCATGCCGATTGGTTCTGAGTCTCCGTTGGAGCTCATGATAGTCGCGTCGCGAATTATACATATAAACGTCGATCGCAGTTGCGATGTCAGCAGAATTGTGCGTCGGTCCGCGTGTCCGTCGTTTTTGGATGGCATTGTTTTGTCCTTTTTTGTGCGTTTTGTACAGTATCCTGGAGGGGACCTACCGAAAGATGATTAATCTCAAAGTTGTTTTTGAGATACACGCCAGAGGATATGGACGTACAAAAGTGGTTTGCCGACGTCTGAGGAGAGTGGATTCTGCGATCACCTTGTGTATCGGACGGAGCATCTTCGAGATTAGTTCGTGGCCGTGTCGCCCTGTCTCTTGTGGGACCAGAGTTCTTCTCCCGTCGTACTCACTGCTTCGAGAATAGGCGTAGAGGCAACGGAAGCCATGGGTCTTGCCTGCTTCAACCGAAATTTGAAGAGGGATTAGCTTGAGAACTGCTGTCTGGTGGTTTTTGCATGGTACAAGGAACGGTGTCGTTGAAACAAATATGTGCCAGTGAGTATAGTTCCCACGGCTTTTGTCCATGTCGTACCCAGCTGAAACTGCTTTACATATTGTAAAGTACATGATGACTTCGGTGGAGGGCTGGGTATGCCAGTAACTTTTTATATGTTTTCTATACTGGGGGCTTGTAGACTTCGGCGGGATGTTAGACATTTGTAACCGGATGCAATGTCTCTCTTCACTGTACTATCGTAAGCTCTCCTGCGATGGACTGATACATTTGGGTACGCCAGTCCCGCCCTTGAGCGCTGCATGCGCAGTTGACATGAATGGGGTTCGTGACGCTGCGTGGTAGACGGTGAAGGGGTCGGATGGTGTGCGCCTCTGAAAGTGTGCTGTTGTCTGTTGTCTGGTAAACTCGTCTGAGGTGGACACGCGACAAGTATATTGAAGGTTGTTTGCGCAGAAAATATGATTTGCGTACGTCGTATTTTCCAGGTGTGTGAAAGCCGCAACAGAAGTGCTAGCTTTGTATGTCATTGGAGCTGTCAGCGCATTGCTTGTTCGAAGGGCGAGTTCTGGAGAATATATGGTTGATTTTCGGTTAGTGCTCGGGAATATACGGTCGATTGCAGCTGTTTCGCCCCTCAACCCAAGTGAAGACATCACATCAGCACGGCTAAACAATTGGAACATATCATGCGTGTATGGAGCAGCCGAGAATGCGTATGGTCTGCGCATATCGTACCTGTTGCTGAATCTCGCATAGCATTGGTTATGCATGGATCGCTTCACTAGCGTTCCCAGCAAGTCTTCATTGCTCGTGAGCGAAAATTATCACGGCCTGTTTTATGTCGAAGCGCATGGGCCCATACGCTGCGGACACCATCACAATTCCAACCTGCATTATGAAATTCCCTGGCAACTTATTGTGCAAAGTTCGGCGCGTCAGTATCAATCAGAATTGTCTGCATCGCCTTTAGTGGGTAACGTGGAGCCCTCACGTACATATATTGTACGAATGTAAATCGCACACAAACTGATTCTGTCACCGTCATTTTTGGTACGTATGAAAAATGTATACTGTGAGAGATGCTGATGACTACCACCCCTTGTGAATTACAATAAAGTAACGTAATCTTGGCAGTCTTGCTTCAAGAATGCCAAATGGGTCGCTTGCAACTTTCGGGCGTCGCCCAAGAACGTTTTCTAGCGGATGTTTGCTGATGTGCTCTTGACGTGGTAAGGTTCTGCTTTGGACCAGTGGCCGGGTTGTGGATTCTCCAGGCGATCCGCGCGGAATGTTGGTTCAAACACGATCCGTGCATCGTTTACGTGCTACAATTTCCCGGAGCACTCCACCGTGAAAAGCTACACACCGCAAAAGTCCAGTGCTTGATGTACGTCTCACCAAAGCCCATGAATATTTCTAGCACACCTCAGGAATCCATCTGCCAGTTAATTTACATACGTGCGTAACCTGAGGTGGCTAGGTCGCCGTTCCCAAGACGTTACTAGGAAACGTTCGGTCATTGCTGAATCTGAAAGGGGGGCGGCGGTGAGAACAAGTGTCGGCTCGCGCTCCATCTCACCGGGCACCTCTGCCGCAGAGGACACCGGCAACGGGGCACAGCAACTGCCACCCGCTCCCGCCTACCCCGAGTGGAAGATAGTGGAGATGGTGGACCTGACGCTGCTCGACGCCGATGTCAACAAGGACGGCTTTGTCAGCTGGGCCGAGTTCCTAACCAGCTCCCGCACATGAACGGCCCTGGCGGCTGCGACGGCCGCCCCGTCAACAGCGTAGTGGACCATCGGGTGTGCCTCAGGTGCCTGGGCGACAGCGGCGCTGTGTAAGCTGGTGGCACTGACCACAGCTTCTACTTTTTTCCCCTAATAGAGATTGGTTTACTTTTCAGGAGCAATCCAGGGAATTCAGCAGGGAAAAGGGTACTTTATCTTGGTAAGCGTGCGGATAATGGTTCGTTGTGGTTGGATGCCCCTCATAAAGGCCATGTTAACGTTTTTCAAGTGGCCAGGTGTTGGCGCTGTGGACTAGTCAGGTATTCTTGGTAGTGCAATGGAAGGCGTTGGTTACAAGAAAAACTGATAAGGAAAAACTAGTTGATGAGAAGAAATGCGATGCTTGCAATTTAGCAGCGTCACGTATACACGGGTGGAATGTATGTATTCACATTTATCCTAGCATATGACATTGCCAACGAGTACATGACCTCATGCTGGCACTCAAACCTACATAAATTAACTTTGTAAGAACCATACACATTCCCTGCTAACTTCACTTTTCTTTTCTTACTAATAAAAGTCCTCATATTACACCAGCCTGTTGACTACCGCATGTGAAGGCGTGTCCCACACTCCGCTAAGGAGTCAGGAGCAGAATTCACCAGTCAACAAAGTGCGCGTCATACTGCTGAAAAGTGGAAAGAAGAAAATATAGACACTACGTTCGACAACACCGTAGAACAAGACGTATGGCAATCAGAATCTGGTTCCAGAGATTTCCAGTCACAGCTGACAAGTGTCACAAAAACGGCAGTCACACCTATACAGTATCAGACCAGTCACGGCTACAGAAATCCGGCCACCTCCGGCCACAGTGACCGCAGACGGCGCGGCGCCGGCCGGCCGGCCGGCCAACTCCTGTACCAGCTGCGCCTGCACAGCCGCAGGTCTCGGCTGATGCAGGCAGCACCAGCTCCGGCGCTGGTCTCAGATGCCACAGGACGCACCAGCACCACTTATGATCTCAGCCGCCGGCAGCGAGCCGGCGCCGACCGGCCGACAAGCCTACTGGAAATGGCCCCACTCGCGGTCCATCAGCAGCAGGATGTTCTTCTTGAGGTCGGGCCCGATCAGCGGGTTCATCTGCGCCATGTAGCAGTAGAGCCAGAACAGCCAGCAGACGACCGCCGTCAGGATCAGGCAGCTCTGCGTCACGCCGCGGTTCGGGCCCTTGCGCACGAAGAACGGCAGCACGCCGCCGACGGCCGCCCAGAACAGCGTCACCAGCACCACCGGCACCGCCGACGCGCCCATCCTGGTCCTGGTCCGCACAGCCTGCCCACAGAGATTCACAGCATTGTCTGTGAACTGGTCACAGCCTGTCCGACCCCCTGGTCTAATTCAGGGCCACGTGATGCACAAAATCAGGTTAATGTGGGACCAGAGAGAAAGAGAATGAGAAAAAAGGGAAGGGAAGGGAAGGGAAGGGGAGGGAGGGAGGGGGAGGGGAGGGGGGAGGGGGGGAGAGAGAGAGAGAGAGAGAGAGAGAGAGAGAGAGAGAGAGAGAGAGAGAGAGAGAGAGAGAGAGAGAGAGAGAGAGAGAGAGAGAGAGAGAGAGAGAGAGAGAGAGAGAGAGAGAGAGAGAGAGAGAGAGATCAGAGTCAAGCCTTCTGGATAATCTGAGACTTTTTAAGGACCCTCAACCAGCACAGCCTGGGGATGGGCCATTTATCACAGCCTGTCACTATAGGCTTTCAAAATGGCCAATGAACCTTCACAAAAGCCTTAACTTTCAATATAGCTTTGAGCTTTCAAAGAGCCCTGCACTTTTCAAATGGCTTGCCAACTTTCAAAAGGCTAATGAATTTATACACAGACCCCTTGGCCTTGAAAAAAGCTGCTGATGTTTTGAAAGGTCCAAGGTTTCTAGCTATAGCTACTCAGCAATGGACATTTTTTGCTACCAGTAGGAGTCAGGTTTCTCTACTTCATTTGCAATATGAAACAGAACACTTTCCACAGCAAATGGACTCCACTGATAGTACTGGATCCTGGGGCCTGTTGTTGGTAATCCTGATTTAGGCCTCTGCTCAAAATGTGAGGAATGACAAGAGGAATTTTCCACTTTCCCTGAGCCCCTGGCTTTGCCATTAACATCCGCCTAATACATTCGGCATACACCTAAGTCATCAGATGCAAACAAGATTGCAAATAAATGAGATAAAAAATGGCAGGCTGCAATGAGATCTCCTTGGCTAGGCAAAGACAATGATAACAGGCACATAATGACACAGTTAGGTTTCCCAGTATACCATGGTTTTGGCATGCACAAGTACCACCAGAACAGAAATGCAGCAAACTGACAACACTACTTGGAAAATGTTCCCCTGACCACAAAGCACTGATGGATGATCTTGTGTTCAGCACCTTTGGTGCACTTTCCACAGTTTGCCATCTGCATTATGTACTGGCATGCAAAAAGTGCATGCAATATGACTAGTACTAAGAGCACTGTTCTATTACAATTCTAATGGAACCTGCCAGTTTACAATCTAGATCTGATTCAACACTTCCTTTTAGTGACAACAAAGACTTTATGCCAAATTCCCCCTATTTGACAAAGCCTCAACTCAATCGTATCTCCATTATGGGCTACTAGAATCCCATAGGCTCAGGTATGGGCTCAGGTATGATCCATCCATGGAGACAGATGATCCATGGGCTCATTACCTAAATTGAAACAGGACTTTCTGGGCCTCTACGGTTCACAGAAACGAGCAAATGTTAATGAAGAGGGACTCAAGACGCATTATTCTCCTGACTCTACTCACCTCAATTCCACGCCAAAACAACGTGAAAAACGGCAACGTAGAGCTAACCCACACGTGCCCCTTTCACAGCGGCAGTATGGTGTTCTGAATGTGCACAAATCATGTGATCACTACTGTCATAGAAATGGGTCAAGTTAAACTTTACTTTGACTGCTTGTCAGTAGCAGGAGCTTCATTATGCATTAGAAACCTCCAAAATTCCCCTCAGTGGTGTTTTCTATTTTAATAGTTTTATGAGATCTAATGGACACAAGACCCTTTGGGTTATTACCTATTGCAAAGACAATGACCTAAGTACTTGGTACTTTGAACACCGTAGTAAGTACTTCGGTTCCAAGGACATTGTTGTTACACTATCGGGCGCAGGACTCGGTTTTGCTAAATTTAATAGTCATGCAAGCACGTAATCAATTCGTTCCAAAATGTAAAGATGTGTTTTGTCATGAGCGGGAGAGAGGAATGCTACTTTCATGGATACTAACCATTTGTTTTGATTTTATGTTTAGCGGCTGTGAAACTCGTGCAATCTGAAAGTGGTATGGATGCCAGCATGGGAAATGTTTAAGAGACATTGTTGGAGATTCCAACAAAGATTACAGAGTTCTTCCTTCGCTTTCAGCAGCCACTGACTTAACAATCTCTGCATGCTTTAAGACTTCGGAACTCCCATTGCGGGCAGGGATTCAGAGGGAAGAGTTCGCGGACGTCCCAGCATTTTTCCGTTTTAACCCTATTCCCGGCAGGGGGGGGAGGAATCCGCCCCCCCCTCGGGTTTTTTGCTTGCCAATTCCAGGCTTTTTGACGCAGCTTCACGAAACTTGGTGACTTTTCCTAGCTATTCCTTCTACGCGCCGTGACAAAATTTCGAAATTTTTTTTTGCTCAGGGGCGGAGCCAGGCAACGTTTTTGGGAGGCACCTCAGGTCATTTTTGGCCATGTTGAGGGTAAAAGGAAAATGTCTGCCAAAAACAGAGTTTTTAAGATAGAACTTAAAACTTTATATGAATATATAGCTAAATAGGTGGGCAATGTGCATATGTAATTTTGTTTATCTGAGGTCACTTTACAAGGTCAGGTCAAGGTCAAAAGTCAAAATTTGTTTTTTCGCAATAATTTCGGCACCGTTTTTTTTAATGCCAAACCCGGAATATATATGACGTAGAAAGATGCCCTCTACTTGTGTACCAAGTTTCAGCTTGATATCAGGTCAGGTCACGGAGCTATGACCTAAAATGTCAGTGCACGTACCCTATATCGCAAAAGCCAAAAAATGAATTTTTTGGAATAGAGTGAATTTAATCGATTAAAAACGTTTACAGATAATATTGAATGCACACGACATCATTCCAGGTGACCCCAAGGTCACTGAAGGTCATTTAAGGTCAAAGGTCACAAGTTGATCTGAGAAACGTGTGACCATGACAGTTCCCCCTTTTTTATGTCCCTGGCACCGCCTATGCTAACATTATACAAACATTGTAATGCGATTTGTACTTCTTTAGCATAATATGCCTAGCAGAAGCTAAAAAAGTGTTTTGGCCTCTTTTGTTCATTCCGTTATTGGAAAACTAATCCCCCTATTTTTGAAACCCTGTGAACGCCCATGAATTTTCTCAAAATTTCAAATGTGCATACCCATGGTAAAAGCCCTATCCATAATCTCTCGATTGATGCCAGTTTCATCGAAATCGGTCCATAAACAACGGAGTTATAAGAAGTCAAAAAGTACCCCCCATTTTGACATTTTTGCCCCCCTGTATCCACAAATTTCAAAATTTTGAAAATTTCTTTTTACCAAAATGTAGTTCACGTCACGGCAAATCGATTGCCGTTTGTTGCGATGAAATCGGATAAGTAGTTCTCGAGATCTCAGGGGGGGGGCCGAATCCGCCCCCCCCCTGCCGGGAATCGGGCATACCGTCTAGCCCTCCGGGAATAGGGTTAATGTCACGAACAGGCTGAGCGATGGTCGCGTGTCTGATTACAAACACTGCCCATTCCCTCTTCTCAGATTCTGGATTGATGCCTGCAGCCGTAACATCCCCACCAGGGGCACAGCCAGGATTTGCTTGAGGGGAAAGGGGCCAGTGCTCAGTGAGAACTGAAATCACACGAAAACCGAATGCAAGGAAGATGGTGTGAAATAAGTTTCACTAAAAATGCGGGCTTAGGGGGCCCACCCCTCCCCCTCCTCTAGCTGCGCCAGCGATCTCCACCCATTGACACTTGGCTACGCTCTATGGGAAGAGGAAAATCTGACGACGTCGTGCAACGGATGACGACGAGCGACGTTCCTAAATTACGGGTTTGAGAGACGAGTCTTACTGAACACTACTGGCTTGCCCGTTCCATTCATAACCCTGGTTTGAAGCCCGCTGACGAATCGAACGAAAATCGGCTCATTCATCTAGTTTACGAGTCTAGAGTGTGAGTTGCGTGAACATGAATGACCATTCGCCTGTGAGCTTCCGTGAAAACCCGTGGGTTATAGTGAGCACATGCCTCCATTGTACATTTCTCGCGCTTTATGACTGTGCCGTTCTAATCACAAGGCAACTGTGTTTAAAAGAACTGTATTTTTGTAGGCTTGCAAGACAGCTTCTACAGACGAGCCAATATATACCATGTTCAAGAAGCTACATCGAAAGGAACCCCCTATGATGGGTGGCACAAACATTCAGCTTCAGCTCGGACACGAGCCGGGCCCACTCCTCTGCGTACGATTCGAACGTCCCCACGCACGTCAGCGCGCCAACAACTGAGTATTTCATCGCCCAATGCCGGCGGAGGTCCGGCCGGCTAAACAGAGAACAAGGCATCGGTAGCGCTCCGGCCGGCCGTTCGCGGCGAGCAGACACACCGCGACCAACGGACGCCGCCCGGCCGAGACCAGCCACAGCCGGGCGGCGGCCGAAACCAACAGCACACGGAGCGGCGGCCGACGGCCGCCAACAGCCAACACGGGCGGCCGCCTCCGGTCAGATCGGTCGGCATGGCCGCGCCTGAGTCACCCGGCGCGATGCCGTGCCGTCCGGGGTGCAGTGCGTGGCCACAGGACACGCTACGCCCAGACGCTCCTCTCGCACAACACTCCCAGCCGACCGGCTGAAGGCCTACTGTCACCGTCGTAAAACGGGCTGGAGGCCGGCGCGGCCGGCGGCAGGGACGTCAAGGGGCCGGGGCGGCCGGGAGAGACGGTGGCGTGCGGTGCAGCTCAGAACGGGTTCGGACCGACGTCGGCAGCCGGGGACTCGCAGGACACCCCCGAGCGTCGGAGACGTCCGGAGCACCGGCCGGCCAGCCAGCCGCGCCCGCCGCTGGCGGCCCCACGACAGGGCGCAACGACGCCACGCCATCTCCCTCGGAACGACCCGGCCACGCTCTTAAAACGGTTCAAGCGCAACGAAACAGTACCCGAGGTAGATCAGCCCATCATCATTCATTCCAACATCACGAGGCGCGGGCAAAACGCCCACGGAGCCGCGTCACGCGCATAAGATCACAATCACGAGGGCAGCAGTCGAAACAAGCCAACCCTACGCCATGCTCCGGTCGGCTGCGTCAATTATTATTATGCCGGGTCGATGACGACTCGCGTATTCACAGAAACAAACTATCTACGCTCTCTTCACCGCGATATACATATATCCGTTGCTGGACGATTGCTCAAATAATGGACGAGCGACAGGCCTATTCTACACGTTCACGGTTCGTTCGGCGACGGGACGGCCGCTGGCGGCCAGGGACCGTCCGGCGGCCGCCGGCCGGCAGGGCGCGGACGGAGCGCGACCGGTGGCGTCGCCGCCGCCGCTCTATCACAAGGTGCTCCGCCACCGGGCCCGGCCGGCCAGTTACAAAATGGCGCACGACACCGAGCAGCACCGGCTGCTACCTGCCTTGCTCTTCTGGCGTTGATCTGCAACCGGGCACCGCTGGTTAGACAGACTCACGCCATCACAGACGTCCCACTCACGCCACCACGGGTGACTGCGTGCGTGTGTTTGGGGCTTTACGACGCGTTGACAACATTTATCACCGCACATCCAGTCACCTGTTCATGGCTGGAACCCAAAATAATTACTTACACAGTTAACGAGGCTGAGATGCATGCTCATCGCAGAACTGCATCACAGAAAGGGAAAGGCGGAAGGGCATATCCCTTCGGAGTAACGCTGGAGAGAATGACTTTCAATGACATATGACCAGATTCCCTGATGGCTCGATATGGGCTACAGAACAGCTACCGGAGAGCTTGTGGCAGACGAACCTTGCGAGTTGGGTTCGGGGAGGTTCTCTCTGGGCACCAGGTGCATGACGGTGGTTTTGCCCAGCGGCAGGCCGAGCGCGCCCAGTGTCACGTTGTTGTGCAGGAAGCGGCCCTGGTAGATGAGCCGCAACACCTCCGCCTTCGCCACGGCCTCTTCACTCCATTCTGACAACAGCACGGACTAATTAGCTCGTGCAGCTTCCCCAATCCGCAGAGCACGGGGTTTTCGTTCTGGGGATTGGTTGGAAGTTGTAGGAAAACGTATTTCGGGCACCTAAAAGCCCGGTAACAAGCCAGCAAATCGCCAAGAGTCGACGACCAAAGCACGCTAGTGCCGTCAAATCAGAGTAATCACAGCCACTGAGCGATTCGATATCACATACTAAATGACGCATTCAGTATGTGATAATAAAATCGTTTCGTGCGGCAGTGGCATTACCACTTCGCCAATGCAAGTTTCGACAAGACACCCTTCAAGACGATAAGTGCCAGCCGGCTTCATCAGCAGCGGTGTCACAGAGTCCCCCGGCCGGCGATCGGTACCTTCCGGCCACGTGTCGAACACAAACTGGGCAATGTCTCCGGCCGAGTCGAATGTGCCGAACAGAAACTCGCGGCTCTTGCCGCTGACCATGATCAGGCGCAGGTTGATCTGGAACGGAGAGGGCCGGCGCGTCAGCGAAGGCGAGCACAGGACATCCCCAGCACCACGGTTGCCGTCCGCGATAGAGCAATCCGGCTCCAGACAAAATGGCGCGGACACAGCCACACAGGCCGGCTCTCATACAGCCTTCAGCCACCGTATGCACAATCCAAAGGCTCCTAATGTAAACTGCATTAGATTGCATTCCATAATTTGCCATCACCATCAATGGACGGTGGACACGGCACCACGAGGCCGCAGCACGGCAAACCATCAATGGATAGTGCACGACGCAACACCAGCCCGCAGCACGGCAAACCATCAATGGATAATGTAGTGTTCGATTGGCCCGCAGCTCAGTACGTAATCAATGGTCAGTGCACGGTGTACCACGTGCCCAAAGTACGGTACACCACCAATGGACAGTGCATCGGGTAACACAAGCCCGCAGCACGGCACAACACCAATGGCTAGTGCACGGTGCACCATTCACTTAAAACCAGTACCTGCAGCATCCAAATACTCTCAATTCGGAGTCATAGAGTAACGTGAAACAGCGTTACAGCCCCCCTCCCCCCAAATGGGGTCATACCCTTCGCAACCGACTGCTCGAGCTTTACCAAGCCCAGAGATCCCTCCGAAGTTCTTAATAGATTGTCAGATTCAACTTGTTTGACGTTAGGGGATTGTCCACTCACCACATCATGCTTAAATTCTCTGTCGAAGTTTTGAAAGGTCTTGAGAACGCTTAATGGACGAAGGGCTTCGCCACTCCAAAAACGTTTCGTATTCCATTTACTGAAGGACGTGTTCTCATGCGCACCGCAAAATGACTCCAAATAAAAGCCAAGGACGCCACAAGGAAGCTTTTCCTGAAAAAATTCTGGTATAGCTGATAATCTAAGTTCAAAAGAGAGGGGCAGTGGACCTTTTCAAAAGTCACAGATAGCGGCGTATATGACAGCGCACGAAGCGCTTGAAGCCTATTAGCCGTGTTTGGAGTTATGACTGAGTTGTTCGATCTATTCTTGTGAGGTTCCTTTTAACCTACGTCTGTGAGGGAGGGGCGGATTCCGTCTGCTTAAAATATCGAAATATTAACGCCCGATTCGCTCGTACGGGGGCGGAAAGATTCTTCAGCGTCGAATCCGCATTCTGACGTATTCAAAACTGCAGAGTTTTATCAGACCTGAATCGGCAACTTGAAAAAAGGGGAACGTTTCTTCTGAAGTGCCAGACATTTATCTAGAGACTGAGTGGAAAACTTACATTTCCATCAAATAACCACTAATGACATTACTTAACACTTCAAAGACACAACCAAACCCTTATGTATTACATGGGGCCAATGTTACGGACAAATTTAGTTCCTTGCAGACTTATGCTCTAAGCCTGTGTTGGACCCACTTTAGGGTGAGTCCTCCAGCACGTTAGAGAAACAAAGCGAATGGTCAAGGGTTAAGTCAAGGTCAACAGACATCCAACTTGTAAATGACGGTACGTTCAACTAAAGACTTTCGGAGTCTCGTAACTCTTCTTTTATCAACTGACATTTGTACACTTTCCACCCACATGGCAAAATGACTTATACCCAGTTCACAAAGTCAGCAACAAAAAATAACTGAGTAAGCAGCATCTCTCCACAGCTAGCAGACCTTTCACACTAGAAATCTGAAGGGTTCGTTACAAAATGGGCCCAACTTACATTCAGAACACAAATCTAGTTTCTTGTGCACGGGAAATATAAGGTACAAAAAGTTACGGGGCCATTACATATTAAAATTATCGCTCAAGCACAGTCTGGAGTAAGCAACCAAGGGGTTAAAATGGGGAGGGGGTCAGATTCCATTAACCACCCACTTCCATGATAGGAACAGGGTTAATGAACTGCTTGGGACCAGATATGTTATGCTGAGTCATGTGCGCAGACTTTTAATGAAGCACAGGTCTGCATATCAATGGAGACGTGACTTGTTCAGAAGGAGTATTTCCTATTCCATGAGCGTGGTGGGTTTATAACGTCGAGTAACCTGCGAACCCACTCTTTTCAGACGGAAATCTGCAACGCCCATGTGTTTTCAGATCCAGATTCTTTAGCAACTACACCGCCACGTTTTCAGATCGTAGCGGGGTTTCGGTTCGACCGGCCGCACGCTGGCTTCACCGTATTGATTTTGGCCCGCGGCGAGCAGCGAACAACTGGACGCCGGTCGCCGCTTGCGTGCCGAACAGCGCCTACCTTGTCGGCCGGTATGTTCTTGTTGCGAGCGGAGCCAGGGCGCGACATGACGGACCAGGCCTGGGCCGGCCGGGCCGGCTGCGGCGGCGACCGACACTCGACGGCGGCTAGCGGGCAGCCCTCCTCTGGCGGCTCCAGCGTGCACGGCGATGCCTCACTGGTTCGGCCGACTGAAAACAATGCGCCATCAACAGAAGGAGTGAGGGCAGCTGACAGTCTGTTAGATCATCTGGTCACCCACAACCTGGCAGAGTGGCCACTGCCAGGATGTGGGTTAACAGAAATAAAGTTTCAATCATGCTGCAAATACACTTGAACAAAGCCAGGCTAACAGGAAAAACAGGAGTAAAATTGTACACGTGCTTCAGGACTCTGCTGTACTACCGGCGATTACCATTTCAGTTTTTGAGTGAAAAGACTCAGTCAAAATTAACTTTCACGAAATAACAATATACACATTCAACAACAATGTATGCCCACCAGTGTTGGAAAAACTGTAGTTTTCTGGTGTCAAGGAGCACCAAAAAATCTATACTCCAAGAACAGTTTTGTACTCCAAAATGGTTATTCCCCCCAAAAAAAAACAAGACATGAGTATTTCTACTCAACCAGAGTTTGAAGTTGCCCAGCATCCTCCCCCCCCCCTGGGTTGAAGGTTTACCATCCATACTCGGCCACTGAAGTACACTACAAACCCATGGGCAGCCACCTTCCAACCCTCCTCCCAGTCAACGACTCTGCTGACCTACCATGTAAACCCAGGAAACTGATTTGCTCCCACCTCCCAAACTGATCCACTTGCTGGCCATGTATGCTTGCAAAGTACCTAGTTAGCCCATGTTTCTCACATACATGCATGACATTTTATGTTCCAAAAGAGAATTTGAACTCTGACATCAGGAAGACAAACTGGGTTTCCAACACTGATGCCTACCCTTTAAACCCCCACCTTCCGCACACACTTAACCGTGCTGGTTTGGCATCAAATGATCCAGCCAATTTTACACGATTTAACCAGGCCATTACAAGGAAATGCCAAATTTGCATATGTCCCCTCTCCTCTGACCAGATCAATATTCTTGCTTCAGAACTTATTCTTACCAAGGGTTTTCACCTCCTCGCCTAACCGAGACACAAGAACACTGACGAAACATGAGCATCTTTTACTGTCATTCGAATGATACCTGATATGATGTCTTTATGCCTAGGGAACAGCAAAGCAGCATCCCATTATCCTAATGTTGTTACTTTGCAAGCCAGTCTGCTGCACATGATGTAGTCTGACAGTGGCACCTTGCACAGAACATCAGTCCTGTTGGGTCTGGCAATGGACAGAAAGACGTGTGCAGTCTTCTTTTCCAGGGGTTTCTGCTGTGTGACTCCAGGTGCATGTAACCCTGACAAAGCCACCATACCAATGTCAGCTCACAGCTTGAGTGCACTATGTAATCATAGCCAAGAATCTGAAATTCCATGATCTCATTCCATCCACCACCAGTAAGGCCAGAAGCCTGGCAAAAATTTTTGTGATCCTTTTTCACACAGCTGGTTTTGTTTGAAATCCATGCGAGGAATTCTGAGACCAACCAATCTACTGCACCCATTTTGGTGACAGAACACACAAAAACTTGTGATCTTATTATTTTTCATACATGAAAATGTAGCCAAAGACACCAATGGCACCCTCAGTACAGCAAAATGGCCCAAAGAACCATTTCTGCTCTCTGGCATAAAACCAGCACATACTTACTCTGGCTTCTGCATCAACCTTTTGGCCTTCATTTAGTCTCAAAACATATTTGGAATTCATTTTTGGAGCAGCAGCAGACTCAGGCTTAAGTGCAGGGGGCAGCCTCACTAACCTACAAACTTTTGGGCTAATGTTCACCCAGTTTTGCAGGATTGGCTGGGGCAATTTCAATGTCTTTACATGAAAGAATAGTAAAAAAAATACTAGAAATATCAATAGTGCATCCAAAAACCACAACAGTGGCTATTATAATTCATTGGAAATATCATATTAATTCTAGACCAAAGTAACCAAAAAGGGGCGATTCATATTTCTGTGCTTCTTCTCTTTATTTTGCCTCAACCAACTACTGGCAAAGCACACACAAGTATATGTTGCATACAAATGTTTCACAAATGTCACTGCATTAAAATCAGGGATGTAAATCAACAGTAGGTGTGAATGAAGTCTGAGCTTTGTGGAATAAGGCCCTATGATATTCCCTGCCTCCACCCCTAGCAGTGTTTTTTCTTTAACTATGTGGGCAGACAAATATAAACTTCACTTACTGAAATTATAGCACTGCTAAATATTGTCATACAGCACTGATATCTAGGCAGAATAACCTGTCATGCCTCCCAGAAACACCTTCTTGCACTCATGCTGTTCCATGTAGGATGTTCAAATTTTAATGTATTATGCAAAAGCACATGTATGAAAAGTACCTCCATTTCAGTGAAACAGCAGCAATGGCTTGGCTCTGGCTCAAGTCTACAATTTTCCAAATGCCTGAGTGACTGTACTGCATTTGCACTGACAATTCACACCAGATTCATCATGTCCTGCTCCTGTCTGAATGTCTGAAAGGCCAGACTGAAGACCCCTCTAGAAGCAAATGTAAAGGTGGTAGTGAGGGCATATTGCTTTGCGAGAGAATCAAGAACATGCAGATGTGCTGCACCCAACACTCTGTTTAGGGTTGGTTGCTACAAATGGTCTTCATTCAGCATTGGAACAATCAACATAAAAGTTATGTTATGCCATATGGTCAACTGGCTCCACTGAGTGAATAAAAGGACAGTATTTCACAATCTTTGCATCCCCAGTCAGAATGGACATCACAGAGGGTTATTTACTCTACTGTGAACATCTGTGAGGAATACTCCCCCCGCCAGTCACGGAAACCTAGTTTTTCTTCCTGATATTGGAGCACAAATTCTCTTTTGGAAAACAAAATGTGCTACATTTATGTGAGAAACATGGACCAACTACATGCTTTACAAACATACATGGCCAGCAGGGCCAGACCCAGCAGCTTTATTTGTAGGGCCAAACCAGTTTGCTGGGTCTTCATAGTGGGTCAGCAGAGTAGTTGACAAGGGGAAGGTGGCTGGCCTTTGGTTTGGAATGTACTTTAGTAGCCAAGTACAGATGGTAAACCATCAACTGGGAATGGGATGCTGGGCAACTTCAAACCCTGGCTGAGTACAAATACCCATGTTTCCTGGGGGGAGGGCCAATGACCATTTTGGAGTACAGAATTTTTCTTGGAGTATAAATTTTTTGGTGCTCCTTGACACCAAAAAATGACAGTTTTTCCAACACTGCCTCCCCCCACATCCACAATGTAAGTGCTCCGAGTCTGTATCACATTCTTAAAGAAATCTATTGCCTATTAACTAAATGGGTCTGCCCAGCAAAGTGCATGCTCAAAACCAGTCATAACTGCATACGACCTTCCACAACATTCATCAGATGTTACACATGTTATGTACTCAAAAACAATATATTTTAATGAATGGGTTACATCTGTTGCCCATACAAATGTCAATGCACAATCCCAGGCAATACAGTTACAATGACGTCCTTCCGCTCATTCACATATAGACTGGCATGCCTTTCTGTTAAGCCTATTTCCTTTCTCCATGCCCCTTAAACCCAGGCTATGCAACTGTGAGAGCACAACCAGACAAACACACCAACCATCCTGCAGTTTTTCAGGCTTTTAATTGTTTTGCCAATTAATTACCTTCTCAATCAAAATTGTAGACAAAACAAAACTTTCAATTATGCTTTAGTTATAGGTCACCTTAATAGCCTGAGACCAGAATAATTGGACTCATATGGCACCAATATAATCAGATCAGAATTTGTCCATGTTAGGCCATTTTCTTCAAAATTCTCACGAAAACTGCGAAATGCCCACATTCCTATTTCAGCCCAAGAGGAATGCACCAGAATGGAACGTAGCAGATACATACGCAAAGCGGTAGAAAAACACGACAATCGCAAGGACTTACGTTTTCAACCTAGTCACCATAACGGACGGAAGAAAATATAGAAGCCTAAGTTCTGCGATAAACAACTCCAACGAATCCCTTATACGACCATCATAAACAAATAAAACATGGCGAGCAACTTTTCCTTGTCACAGTGCCAAATTACTTACATAATTTTCCAGAAGAGGCGCTAGTAATAGGAAGGAAAATGAGAGTAATAACGCTCTTTTTATTAACAAACTTTGGAAAAAAAATATTTTTTGACTTTTCATCTCATAAATTATATTCCAGTTACGGCCTAGCCATCGCTCAAACACCGAAATAAGATTTCCAGGTTTAATGTAGTTCTGCTGGAAATATGGCGGCATACATCGGAAGGTCTCTCTGTAGGAAAGCAATTTTGCATTCCAAACGCCATGTTTGGCGTTGTATTTCATCTAAAAACCATTTTTCTGGAGTATCATCTTTAGACGGTAAGATTTCACTCGTGTTGTTTGGAAAGATGGCAAAGATTATGTACGGAAATCGTTGTTTTTCCTGCGTTGGGTTAGGGGTTAGTGCGTATTTAATGTCGAGATGCATAAATACTGTCATTAGGTTGTGTCTGTATGTGTTCTGATAAAAATACTGAGCGTTTCTTCGTCACTACACTTACTTCTTATTTCTACATCCATCAGTTTTTCAACATTTTGCATCATTTCCACGTATTGTGTTTTTTTCTGTTATATCAGTGATTTTTTGCCAGATTTACTCAAAGATTATACGGGACCAAAATCTGACAAATGAGTATGACTGCAAATTACTAATTGTACTGCTGCAGTTGCTATGCAAAATGGAATACTTCCCACAAGAAATAGTTGCATACAGTTTTTACTATACAGTACACAGTAGTGTTGCATTTGTATGTTTGTAGGACTTGCATGTTGGTACCTGCATGGTGCTATGCATTTTTCCAGGAGATGCATGTTTAGCTTACTGTCCTTGCTTGTGTCATGCTTGCTCACTTGCACCTGCTCAGCTGCCTGCGTACACTTTCTGTTCAGGCACTTCCCTTCTTTCAGATGCTGTTTTTTTTACTGAATAAAATGTAGTATGCTTGAAAAGCTTTCATTTCATCATGTGGTCCTCATCTACCAGTGGGTATCATACTGTACAGCTGCCTTGAATAACACCATCTTTTAACTGTTTTGTTTATTATTCATTAGAGCATCACATGATGATTAGGCACTGCTTTTTAGGCAAAGAAAAATGATCAGACCATTGAGGATTAATGTTAAGGTGGTTGTTTATGGAACACTGATGAAGGTGTTATTCCAGTATGGAGAATGCCAAAAAATGCCGGACAATATTGTGACTGTCTGTTGCGGACCATGCCGTTACCGGTCTTTTTGCTTCTGCTTGTATTTTGCAGTAATTTCAAACTAATTTGACAAACATTTTCTTGGCTGAGCCGTTTCACCCTTTATATGGCAGCACTAGATGTTCTGTTTTGCAGGTAAGATAACCTGACCTAATGTAACCTAGCATAACTTTAACACAACTCAGCCTGGTCACATTTATTTACTATGGTATGTGCCCTTTTTCTTTGGAAATGATAGCAGGAATATAACTGATTTTCCATTTAATGTGAAAGTTTGCCTTAGCAGGAACATGACTGATTTTCCATTTAATGTGAAAGTTTGCCTGTTGCACTGGGATATATATTTACATTTATATTTATATTTATATTTATGTATATTTAGGTATTGTAAAAGTGGTTTTTAAAAAGGGAATAATGTTAAAGATTGCCTTTTTTGTTATATGTAGCATTAGTTATGTTTGTTCTGTTTTATTTCTTTCCCCTCATTTCATAATTAACCCATGCACGACCGTTGGTCCGTTTCGAACATGGGCAATGGGGGGGGGCAGTTGACTGCCCCCCTCTAACTCACAAAGTTTGGTTACACGATAAAAATAAGCATACCGCTGGAAAGCCTGTGACGAGTAGAGGTCGAAATTGGTCTCATTTTTAGTTTTAGATAATATGTAAGCATTTTACGCCCTATATATGTTTTCTCATAGCCGACTGCATGAGACCAAGAAGTGGCCTGAATCTCAAGGGCTGTGACTAATAACGCATAGGCAAAGGCATCAGCGCACAAGTAAAGGTTCGCGGATGCCGATACACGTCTAATTTCCCCAGATTTGTTCAATACATACGCCGAAACGTTGAGTTAAAGACACCGTAATTCTCCCGCCAGCTGTCAGTGTGCGCCGCTGCCGTATGCGGTACCAAATTGACGGGAACTAATTTTGGCGTTCCTTTATTTTCGCGAAAAAAGACGATCTGTGTCAATTTTATTGATCTTTGTGGTTCTTGTGATGGTTTCTCATACTTAAATTTTGGAAACATTGATTAGTTACCAATCTACAAAGTTGGTGGAGCTTTGTGCGCGAGAGCCTGTTTATTTTTATAATATGCTACTTTTTGCAACTTTTTGAGGTTCCTGGTATTAACCACGTCTGTGCAAGCTAGTTCTGCCATTTTCTACCCATTCTGAGTAATTCATCGTCGATTTTGACGGTGGTACATTTTGGCCCACTACAGTTATTGGTGACCTGACCTCAGGTCAATGGCTGGAAGTCACTGATACTTTGCCCAGTGACGGTAACTAGTTTCTGCTTTACTCCACACTAAAAATGTTATGGAATATTCCGTCAATTTCCGAAAAAAAAACGGCGATATGTCATAAAAATGGGCTTGACCTTAGGTCAAGGACCCGGAAAATCCCGAAAGATCTGAGATAGCAGATTTGTTGCATCTATCATGATCACTAATCCCTGAAAGTATTTTGTGATTTCTTGTTTTGCGAAAAAGTTAGAGGGCGCTAAACTTTTTTGGACATAGGTCCGTTTGACCTGACCTAGGTCAGGCACCTGACCTGCTCTGAGGTCAAAGTTTCGACACGAGATGTAAAATTGATGAAGCAAACGGTACACAAAGTTTCGTGACTCTGTGTTTTTTTGTTCTCTCGCAATCCCAGAAAAACCTCAGGGGGGGGGCAGTCAACTGCCCCGCCCCAGTTGGGGACGGGTTAACCACAGCTCTCCTTCCATGTGAGTTGTTTGTTGTACAAAAGTTATGCTATGGTTGACATGGCCTCAGGTGACAAAAAATGTGCCAACTTTCAGAACACCTTCCCACAAGGGACTTTCACTACCACTAATTTCTGTCCTGACTTGGATGTATCCAATAGCAACACCAGCACATTAGTTACACAGGCCTTGGAGACATTTCTCATTGACATCAGGCAGGCTGCCAAGACTAATGCCAGCATACCAGGTATTATTATGTGTAAAATGGCATTATCACAAAATGGCCTGAACATGAATCATGTTTTGGATTGAAATTGATTTCAAATGAAGGAATAATGTGCAGGTGAAGTTTCCCCTGTGAAATCTGATGTGTTTCCATTTATATTGCATTGCAGTTGCAAAATATTCCCAGAACATGTTAATCGTCAGGTATGAAGGCATTTGGTGTGCCAGGTGTGATTCATATGCTTTTAGTCTCATGATGAGGTGTATCTTGAGTTGCTCTGTGATGTTTTTGATTTGTGTACAGTTTTTTATTAGGAATACTGCCCCAGATACCTGTAGGCCTTGTTAGCAATAGTCTCACCATTACATGGCTATCACATCATGCATGTTTGCAAATTTTCATGTGCTGGATGTCATGTGATTGCTGCTCATTGTTTCAAGCTGGCCCAATCACTGGTTTCCAAGTTTAACCACTGAAATGGATTTTGGTTTTACATCTCCTGTGCTTTTCTTGTTGTGCACAAATGTGTGATGAGGAATCCCCTGACCCACGACTTGGTTCCATGCGCTAATGGTAAGACGTGATGCAGCAAAACTAGGTGTGACACGAATTATGCATGACATTTCTGAATGGTTTTTTCTGGTGAAAATCTTCAGCACCAGCAAATGTCCACCTTGGATTTCCACTTCAAAGCTTGGAGTTTAAAAAGAAAACCAATTTTTATATTCCCAGCCTCTTCTGGACTAACAGAAGAACAGCAACAAATTCAGAAACTTGCCCTGGATTTTTCAAAGAATGAATTGGCCCCAAGGATGGCAGAATGGGACCAGCAGGTAAGGCATTAATCAAAAACGTTTTCGGTCACCATGGTGTTTTGCGCTTAAAGTGGTTGTGTGTTTGCATCTACGGTCTTGTGTAATCAAGATGTTGTGTCCTCAGTGAGTGGTATAATACAGGCACTGCAATGGCTCTCAATTCTTACACAATCAACATGTTCACACTTCTTCAAAGTGGCGTTTACAAAAGATGGCTGGGTACTTTTTGCTTCATTCGGAACATTGTCGACAAAAATTTGTGATGTATGTGGACCAAGGGTAGGGTTGCGGTGGGCCTGAGCACATACTTTTTGTGACTATATCCAACATCAACAAGTTTTCTTGTGTCATAGGAAGTGTTTCCATTGGGTCCGATATTAACAAGTTTTCTTCTGTCACAGGAAGTGTTTCCGGTGGAGACAATGCGCCAGGCAGGTGCACTGGGTTTCGGGGCCATCTACGCCAGAGAAGAGTATGGTGGTACTGGTTTATCCCGTCTAGAGGCTTCATTAGTTTTTGAAGCACTCTCCCAGGGATGTGTAACCACAACGGCCTACATCAGCATCCACAAGTGAGAAGGCAGCTAGATTTTGACGCGACAGCGAAAATTCGCCCTATGCTGGATTCGTAAAGAGTTGTTAAATGTTTTTTATCTTTGTTCAGTTATTTACTCTTGTGCCTGCAAAGTAGTTTTGCTGTGTACGACATCCTTGATTTTACGTACAACTCAGTTTTGATACCATCATGTGGGTTGCGTTATTGCCATTGAGAAAATGTACGACGTAGTCTGTAACAGAAATGTGTTGTCTGCTCTGTTGTCGTTCCGTCGTATTTCCGTCGGCCTGGTGACTGGTGAACGGGTGGTGCGGGTGCCTGGAGCGACAGCTGGCCGTCTCGCCGCTGCTCCGCCATGAGTTGACCGCGGCCGGCAGCGTGTGCGCCAGTACGATGGACGTGAACTGACCGCCGTCGGCCGGCCGACAGCATGTGCGCCTGGATGGTGGACGAGTTCGGCTCGGAGGCGCAGCGCGCCGCCTGGCTGCCGACCCTGGCGACCATGGAGCGGCTGGCCTCCTACTGCCTGACGGAGCCCGGCGCCGGCTCCGACGCCGCCTCGCTGGCCACCAGCGCGCGCCGCGACGGCGACCACTACGTCCTGAACGGCTCCAAGGTGGGCGCCGGACGCCTGGCCGAGACCTCGGGCCCCGCCCGTCGGGGGTCTGGCCGCGCAGGGGGCGCCGGCTGAGCCAGGGGACCAGCCTTGTCGCCAGGTCCGGAGCAGTGGCTCCGTGACAGAGATACGGATAACGTGCACCTTGACAGTGTCGGCCTCATGTCGTAACTGATAGTTGGTGCTTTAGCTTTGCCCGGTGCAACGTGCGAAGCTGTCAGTTCTCCGTAATTGTACGTGCATGATAATTGTTGTCATATTCTTTGCTCGTGTTGATTTAACGTTTGTTGGTCACATACTTCCCTCTGACGACTAGCCCGTTCAGTACTGGCCGTCAGCAGAACTGTTTTCCGCCGTTAGATTTGTTCCCCGGCTGGCGTGCTGAGCGCTGCGCGGTGTTTCAGGCGTTCATCAGCGGCGGCGGGGAGACGGACCTGTACCTGGTGATGTGCCGCACGGGCGAGCCGGGACCGCGCGGCATCAGCTGCCTCGTGGTGGAGCGGGACACACCAGGTACCCGACACCGTCCCTGGACCCGCCCATTGTCTGAGCTGCTGACGCAGACTGTGCGGGAGGACCTCGACACGCCTGTTGCCCGTCAGCTTTCTCTCTTGCTGCGTGAGGGGTCACAGTGATGTCGCGCATATCTCCGGATGCCCATGACTTACTAATACTTCCTGTCATGCTGCCCGGGCGTGGCCAGTATTACACGTCTGGATGAATGACGTGCTCCATAGTCCCACCTCAGTCCTCTCTGTCCCGTCCCCTTCGGTGACAGATGGGACGTCCGAGGCTACCAGAGACAGTAGATGTCGCAATACTGGTGTGGTCTGTGATTGTTAACATGTTAACATGTTAACATTGTTAACATGTTAATATGGAAGTGGTCATATTAAGGCCGCGATATTGATTACTTCAGTATGACTTTACAACATTCATAGTAGAGTAAGATGTATCTCCTGACTCTAAGCCTGGTAACTGTAACTGAAACTAGTTGTTTTTCGTTTGTGGAATAGAAGTACATAAGACCAGGTGATCTAATCCCATGTACAGTGGCATACCAGCATGCCTTCACCAGCTCACTCACTGCTTTCATAACAACGCTCCAGGTCTGGGATTCGGCAAAAAGGAGAAGAAGATGGGCTGGAACGCCCAGCCGACGCGAGCGGTGATATTCGAGGACTGTCGGGTGCCCGTCAGCAACCGGCTGGGCAACGATGGCCAGGGGTTCAACATCGCCATGAAGGGACTGAACGGAGGGCGCATTAACATCGGTGAGGACTTCCATTCTCGGTCTGCCGTCTGGTAGTTCCCATGGTCTGGCAGTCTACAGTCCGCGGTACATGGTCTGGCTACAGTCTTCCTTCGTCTGTGGACTGCCGGTGTGCGGCCCGCGATGAGCCGGCCTGTGGCCCGTTGAATGTGGTCTGCATTTTGCCAGACTGGTTCGTGGTCCGCAGTCTGCCATTCATTGGTCTGTGGTCTGCCAGTTTTTGGTCTGCGGCCTGTTGGTCTGTGGTCTGCCAGTCCGTGGTCCGTGGTCTGCCTTTTGCAGTCTGCAGCCTTGACGGCTGGCGCCTCTCGTGAGTGGGCAGGCCCGGAGGCGGGTTTTCCGGTCAGACTGGCGCGTTATACCTGTGGTCCCACCGCGCCCGGCTTAGAACGTGGATCTGCTTTCAGCGTCGTGCTCGCTGGGCGCTGCTCAGGCCAGCCTGGAGCGGGCCAGGGACCACGTCCTCGTGCGGAAACAGTTCGGACGACCTCTGGCCGAGTTTCAGGTACGGACAGGCTGAATCTCGCTCGCTCCGAAATCAGAATCGCGTTTTTATGTTCCTGATGTGTTTCGACATTGTGAAACAAAATATCTAGGATACGTCCCTCCGCAGCGTCGAAATCATTGCCTTAAAATCCACCCTCACCACGCTTCCCGGGTTGTGTTACCGACTTCAAGACCGTACCCCTGGCTTCCTCTGCGGGTTTCTGTTTCGTCAGCCGCAGGATTCGTGCCCGTGCCAGAGGGGTTCACCCGACGCCCTATCATATCTGGCCGAGTCTGAGTGTCTTCTGTTTGTCTCCGCAGCACAGCCAGTTCGTGCTGGCGCGCGCCGCCACCGACCTGGTGGCGTCTCGCATGATGGTACGCAACGCGGCGCGCGCCCTCCAGTCGAACCACCCGGACACGGTGCCGCTCTGCTCCATGGCCAAACTGTTCGCCACGGAGAGGTGTTTCGACGTGAGTGCGGCGCGGCGGTCCGCCGACCGTCAGCCTCAGGCCGTACGGTGCGGGGCAGTGTAAGGAGGTCCAGCCGGCTCTCCTACCGCAGGGCGGCGTATCAAGAGCGTCCTCTTCCTGGACAGTGCACGCTGTGACATGTGCACGCTTGTCACAGTGGACTCAGCTGGCCTGCCCGGGCGTGGCAATGAAGGGTTTGCATTTGCGTGCTGTTACTGATGTGCGTATGGCTGAAGTTTGCTTTGACGGAAGCATTGCGGTGGAACAGATTTGATAGTCCAAAGGGATCTTGACAGTCTGAAGTCTTAAAGTTATTCTGTTTTGAACCAGCTTGACCAGTTCTTGGGCCAATGGAATTGACGCCATTTTCGGATGAGGGTAATTCTTCAGCTCACCGGAATTTTGTAAACCTTACCGATTGTACTAGACCTCGCCGATCTTATTGCCAGGATCACTGAAGTCATCGATCGCCCCTGTTATTTACCACCTCATTGTTTCTGCTCATAGCTTCACCTTTTCCGGGTTTGTTGTTTTGCCAGACGTGGATCAAGTCTGCTCATTCCAACACGGAAATCGCTCATTTGATCACCGAAACCGCTGGGCGCTGTCAACAGATCAGGACCGGTTTGCCGATGTTTTAGAGGCGACTGCGTTAGGGCATTGTGCAGCCAGCTGTGGCCTTTTGTCAGAGGGACGCACGTGAATCGCCATTGCAATATCTGCTGTTTCTTGACGGACCTGATCCTGATTCCAGATCGTCAACTCGATGCTGCAGTTATTTGGCGGCTACGGATACCTTAAAGACTACGGCCTGGAACAGTTCTTGCGAGACGTGCGGGTACACCAGATCCTGGAGGGCACCAACGAGGTGATGCAGCTGCTGGTCGCTCGGCACGTGCTGAAGACATGATGCGGGTCGGCGGCGGCGCCCGCCCCGGCTGCGACTAACGGGTTGTGATGGACTAAGACACTCGACTTGAGCAGGCTGTGTTAAGGAGAACCAGTAGGTATCCCTTCTGCAACCTACGTGCAATACCTTTTTGTCTACCGCTTTCGTGCGCTCGCGAAATAGGCTCGCTGTGTACTGAATGGCGTAGTCTGGTATTTTTCTGTTCTTTGCTCTTCCTGATAGTGGTGTGTCTGTGGAGGCTACTGAAATGTAGTTTAGGAACTCAGACGACTTTGTTTCTGTTAGTTGTGCGAGTAGATTCGTGTTGAGATATGCTTGTTTTCAAGATCGTGCGTCGTTGAGCTGACGATGGAGTACAGCGCTGTCTGTATTAGTCGTGAAAAGTGCCGTAAGTCATGCCATCAAAACATGCACGACTGCCCTTAATGGCTGGAGCATCTTTTGTTGTAAAAGGTTTATAAAAATACGTGATCGGCATACGCCCGTAGTTTGTAACCAGCACTGTAGCCGTCTCTCCCCAATGTCTGACGATCTCGGGGGCAGACCTCGAATGCTGCGCTTCATTCCGGGACGTCGAGATCGCCGTGACTGCGGTGCCCGAGGCGCGGTCCGTGACGACACAGCGCGGCGCGCCGGAGCTGGAGTTCCGACCTCGTCTCGCCTCTTCTAACTATCGCAGTCGACCACCAGGGCCAGTTGACCGCGGAGGCGCCCTGCAGCTGACGACAGCTGACCGAGGTCTCACCCCCGCCCTCTCTCTGTCCAAGTGCTGTCATGAAGACCCCCATGAAGTCAAGCGGGCCTCTTCCACTGCTCCGAGAGAACCAGCCCGCGGCTAATGATTGCCCGCTACCCCGACCCGCCTGACGGTTGGGGTGGTGGATAACCCCTTAAGGGCGAGTTCGAACAAGGACGTGGTAACCGTTACCTGTTTTGTTACGCAAAGCAGTCTCGCACGGATTCTGCTAAACGATTGAATTACGAGTGCGTGGCAGTAGCGTAAAATCAAGCGAAAGTCCTTGCGCAGTAGCGTTGCAATGTAACTGTCCTGTTCACTAACATCGAAATCGAGCAAGGGGTTTCGTTATGACAGCGACAGAGGTTTTGTGGCGAGTTCCGCTGATGTGCAGCACCTGGAGGGGTGGCAAACAGCGGTCAACAGAGCCAGGCACGTAGCCAGGATTTTCCTCGGAAGGGGGGCAGATGTCAAATCTTGTCATATGCCACCGGCATATGACGAAATTTATAGAAAAAGAACTACAGTTTTATGCAGTTTACCTCACATTTAACGCAGAGTAAAACGTCATGTTTGCTTTTGCAACATATATATGATTACTATTCCGTATTCGTGCGAAATCACCATGTGTCTAGTGAGGACCGCTTGGCTCGGGTACATGACCCCCATGCCTCCTCCCCCCTCTTTTCGACGACATCCCTGAACAGAGCCCGTTTGGACTGAAAGATCTGTGCATAGGGACAGACTGATGTATATCCAACGAGCACTTCGCTTCGACGTGTCGGGCGACAGCAGAATTGAAAACTCGACATACAACCAGACCGGCTACTGGAATCGTTCAGTTAATTAAATGCGACACTTATTTACAGGACACGTTGCAACCGAATGAAAACATCCTGGACAAGGTTCTAAACCGTACTTGTTTCTGGGCGACTAATGGGAAATAGGTATACGGAAACAGTGCCAGAGACATCTTAAACAAGGGGAGCACTATGGGAGACAGCGAATATCCCGCGGATATATAGGAGGATGAATAAACATCACGGAATCGAACGGGCGCGACCCCCATGGTAAACAAATCCGCAAAATCACGGGCCACCAGGGAAGAGGATTTCCGTTGACAGAAAATGTCGCAGTCCTTGTTCTCCATCGGGAACGTCGATCGACAACCACTCAAGCGAACCTGAGTTATTTCTAATGACATCAAACGTTACCACAGAATCTCAGCAACAGCTTGGCGCCACTGTGACTCAGAACTAACCACGTGATAAGCTCTGAGTGACGTCACTCGTCGTGGCCCTTGGTGACGGCGACGGAGTACTGGGAAAGCTGCAGGAAGCAGGCTAAAGCTGAGCCCGAGGAAGTCTCATCCACTCCAGCGGCAAGTGCGTTGCTTAGGGCGCGTCGTGAGTCCTGAGGTACATGTCCACAGATCCGGAGAAAATCGAGACCGTGATCAAATGGCCTCAGCCAACGAATAAGACGGACCCGCGAAACTTTTTGGACGTGTTTTCCTACTATCGAATATTCGTGTCGTCGTTCGCAGACCTCGCTAAGGCCCCTGCGCTCTGACTGAAGACCGTTCTTCATGCATCTGGACAGACCTGTGCCAAGAGGCGTTCAGGAAGCTGAAGAGAGCCCTCACAGAGACTCCCATCTTGGTCCTCCCAGCAGAGGAAGACGAATTAATCCTGGATACGGACGCCACCAACGTGGAGACTGGCGCCGGTTTGTCCCGTTTGAAGGGAAGCAAGGAGCCAGTGGTCCCATGCTTAAACTAAGCACGCAGTAGACCGGAGAGAAACTACTGCGTGACCAGGCGGTAACTGTTAGCCCTGACGAAGGTGTTCGACCACTGTCCATCACTACCTATGTGGTCGGCGGTATGTTGTGAGAAACGACTACTCAGCTCTGCAGTGGTTGATGTAATTTAAAACTCCGGAGGGTCAGATCCTTCGACAGCTCCAGACGCCGGCGCAGCCAAAGGGGGCCGGGGGCCCAGCCCCCCCCCCCCCTTAGGCCCGCATTTGTTGTGAGAACCATTGCGTATCGTCTTCCCAGCGGCGGTTTTCGTATGATTTCATGTCACAATGACCTCCGCCCTCCCCCCCCCTTCAGAAAATCCTGGCTGCGCCCCTGGCTTCAGAAGATCCAGCATTACCATTTCAAGATCTGTCATAGGGCGTGTCGCAAGCATGGACAACGCAGATGCTTTGTTCCCGAAGACCGTGCCCAGGGAACTACAAGCACTGCACGAGGGCGGAAACGAAACAGGGCTCCCCTGACCGAATGCATCGTCCAAAGGACGACTTTGCAACCGGATGAACAATCGAATCGGTCTTGGGAGACCTGACGAGGGAGCAGAAAAAGGATCCTGTCCTCGGAGCCATCATTACCTGGCTAGAAGTTAGTCCAGAACGACCCAACTGGAAGAAGGTGTCTCCTCAAAGCCTGGAGGTGAAGAGTTGCTGCAGACTGTGGGAATCGCTGTACGTCCAAAGCGGGTACCGGTGGAAGGCAGCCGATTAGGACTGGGCCGTCCTTCTCCGAATTTTTCCAAGGTGCATGAGGCGAGATGCCTGAAGGCAGCTCCACGAAGATCATGGCGAAGGGCATCTGGGTATTAGCAAAACCTTGGGCAGGCTGCGTGAGCGGTGCTTCTGGACAGTCTGGACGTCAAGAAATGGTGCGAAGGCTGTGCCACTTACACTACCAACAAAACAAAGCCGAGGGGGCCGAGGTCATCCCTACGACAGTACATCGTCGGCTACCCAGGTGATCGGGTGGCTGTAGATGTCCTCAAACCGTTTCCTAGAGACTGCTGCTGGAAATCGGTACTTGCTCTGCGTCATGGATTATTTCACGAAATAGCCAGAGGCGAGCCCGACTCCAAAAGCAAGAAGCACGAACATTGGCAGACGCATTCCTGGAGGGGAACGAGTCAAGATTCGGCATCCCTCACGAACTGCACTTGGATCAAGGTCGCAACTTCGAGTCGGCAGTCTTTAGGGGACTGTGTAACAGGCTTAGCATAGCCTGTTGCAGAAGACCAAGACCACGCCACTGCATCCACAATCGGACGGGATGGTCGAACGATACAACCGAACCATCGGCAGCCAGCTCGCGATGTACGACCAAGAAAATCCAATGGAATGGGTCCGACATTTCCCTTTACAGCTCCTGGCGTACCGCTCAGCTATCTACGAAGCCACCCACGAGACCCCTGCCTTGCTGATGTTCGGCAGGGAGCTGACTGTCAGTGGACTTCTACGGAATCAAGGAAGATCAGCCACACTTCGACTCGATGTCCAAATACCTGCAAGGCCTGGAAGAGATCATGGAGGAGGCCCATCAGTTTGCGAGAGATAGCATCAAAACGCTGAGTAATCAGGCGAAGGAGGAGACATGACCTGAGATCCGACGGCCGACGGTTCAACCCAGGGGATGCCGTTTGGACCAATAACCCACAGCGGAAGAAACGAGTGAGTCGGAAACTCACATGTCCCTGGAAAGGACCGTCGTGGTGGGTCTCATCAACGACGCGGTCTGTCGGATCCGACAAGGCTCCAGACGCCGACCCGCCGTGGTGCTTAAGGGCCGCCTGAAGCCGTACCGTGGCACAGTCGACGGGACCTGGCTCCCCGCTCGGTCCGCCTCCCCAAGTCGGTCACAGGCGCCTGTTGAGGGGGGCCGAGCAGCGGCGACCCAGTCAGCCGTTAGCGACGTGGCTGCAGAACGTGTGTCGACCCAAAGTTGGCCAAATGAACTTACATGGACACCACAGCGCACGGAAACCAGGATGGCTCCCGAGACTCGGAGCGGAGCCCGCCAGAGACGGCCACCGTCCCCCTAACGCGCACTGGAAGGTGGGGGGGGGGCACAAAAGTGTCGCCCATCCGGTCTCGGAAACGGAAAGAGCTAGAAACATGAAATTTTGAGGAGAGATTGGGGCTATAACGGTTTATATTGTGTGCAGTTTCCATGATCCTGGGTTAATATCTTCAAGGCCAAATGTTGTCGAAAATGTCAACTTTGGACACTTTCTCGACCCGTACAGGCCATACCGTACGACTTTTTGAACGAAAGGGGAAAAGGGTGTTTGTTTGGTCGTTAAAACGTGAAATACGACAATGTCCATTCATTTGGCGTCTTGACTGAGGATCCCGGGTCGAGATTATGTCAGGTTATTGACCCATGGCGTCATTTTTTCTTCTTTTGCAGACCACATTTCGAGCAACACAGGGTAGCTTAAGTGTAAATAAAGACGCTACACGCTACACGCTACACGTATCTTTTGGCGTATTTTCTGTGAAGTTAGCTAACATCGGTACATTTGGTCACTTCCAGCGTTTATATTTAGGTATGTATGTATATGTATGGATGTAGATACATGTGAGTACCAATGTGCCAGACGTGTTTTAAGTAAGGTCTTTGAATGCATATTTCATACAAACCGACATGTTGCAAAGCAAGTTTGGATCAGGTCACAAGCTGCTTTACTTTGGCCTTTTATGGCCTTGACCTTTATTGACCCTGACTTTGGTCTTGGTACATACACCACTTATGCCCAAATGACGTCGCGTGATTGTGTTCAAACGGTAAGCTTGAGACAAAACGCTGGTTCTTCCACAAAGTCCCCATTTGTCAGCGACAACCGTCGCTTCCGTTATGTTTGCCTGACTTCAAATGCTTGAAACTTCGAGAATGTCCGGCAGATTTCCGATTTTTCTGCGTCAATCGACGAGTTATCCAACTGTCATAAATGTCACTAAGTAGCAGCAACCAGCTCCGATCCGTTCCCGATATATTCAAGAAAAACGGGTGGGGAAGCACAAAAAGACCTCCCTCCAATGCGCGTGTTAATACAGTCTTTCTTTGCTCCATGTTATAAACTCTGTGACCCGTGCAGAGTGTAGCGACCACGTCCCGAACAGGAGATGAGAATTTCCGAACAGGATTGTCACCGACACTTGACCCTCAGTATGTAGCAAGAAAGCGCGCTATCTTTCCTATGGTAGATTTGCTTTCATCGGCGGGTATCTGGACGAGACTGTGTTCTTGTGGGTGTTCCTAGCTTCACAAATCACTAACATCTGCGAAGTGATATGTGAGTGGTTACGAGGGTGGAGGTGGTTTCGTGAAATACAGGGACCCCTTCAAATGGTGGCATTGTGAGATGTAAAGGGATACGAAACACTGCTACTCGCAAGTACAGGAGTGTATATATCTGCATGCCACGTCAAGACCAATGAACTTACATAAAAAGCATTAAAACAAATGCATGAAAAATCAGTAATGATAAGGATAAGACAATGAACGAACGCACGGTATCTGCAAGGAAAGGTCTGAAGACATGTAGACTCCGCGTCAAGACCAACAAACTTAGCTATACAGCATTAGAACATTTGCAGGAAAAATCAGCAATGGTTAGGATAAGAAACTGTGAAAACTGATTACATTTCTTTCATGTCCCATGTGGTATATATATATATATATATATATATATATATATATATATATATATATATATATGTATATATATATGCCTTTTACCATACGTCATTGGTTTCTAGGCCGCGTTTATCTTCGGAACTAGGCATGACACAGCTATCCCCCAGAATGCCGTATGGTGGAATATCGAGTGCACAAATCTTGTAAACAAAATGTCAAAAGCAAAGCATTAAACAGGGTAACTGTCGTCATACTGTCGTCATACATGAACAACAAACGGGAAAACTTGGAACGGCAAGATGGCCAGTACGGATAAATACCTAATGGCGGCATTTATCGAAACGGAAAAATATTGCGGGAATTAAATATTGGATGAACAAATAACCGCGAGGTTATATTTTATATCATCGTTCATATTTTTATATATTGGTATACGTGGTTATACTTTATGTTTTTATTTATATAAAGTATAATCACGAGGTTATACTTCACATCATCGTTCAGGGACGGGCATCGCTCATGGACTGGTATAAAATGGTCAACTTTTGCATTACAAACCATGGAGTGGGGCAGTATGTAGCAGCCTGATATCTCAAAGGATGAGGATTATACCAAGACATGAACCCGATGGCGAGGTAGTCAAGAACTTCTGTCTGTCAAAATCACGGACGGAATTCAAGCTCTTCCCAAGCTGACTGTCGTTGGCAGATACGGTAATCAGCACGGGCCGTCGCCGGAGATCGGCGGTATCGGCGGTGTTCTACGATTATGCTATCCGAGACGCTGAAAAAAAAACGTTTTCTAGTCCACTGTCATGCGTTATTATCAGGTTAAAGACCCCTGGCAACAGGAGCCACAGGCTGTCTTCAAAAGACTACTGAGAAAAGAGGATGGGCAATTTTCCGACGTGCAGGACCCGAACCCTCCACCCTATATGACGTGAAAACCCAGCATTTTTGCATACTCACCATCAGGTCCAGTGGTGCAACCAGAGTATTTGTCTAGTCGGTTCAGTGAAGTAACCCCCTGAGCCAACCGGAACATTCATTTCAATTTTAGCTAAATAGTGAAGACACTTGGCAAGGTCATGTGTAAACCATGGAAAGATTTACGGCGGTCCTGCTGAGATGTCCCCGTACAGTTTTAGGGAAAGGTCAATGTTCGTGCGCTAGAAGGTGTCCGTATTACGATATCATTCACTTAAATATCTATTCGATGCGTTATTGATCCCTACCCCAATATTTTGTCATTCAGTCATCAACATTTGGTACATGGGAGGTTGGTGTTTTTACTGCTTCGATATCTATGTTAAACATTTGACATTTGATGTTTTCTCATTCCATGCTTTGTTTGGCGAAATAATTGTTTTTTCACCTTAATCCTACACTGATATCCGACATTTCGTATTTTCCCGTTCGAAATTTCCGTCCGCCGTTACTCGTCTTATTCGATGTTTTATGTTTGTTGGATATCAACGAACAAGTTATCCCAACGTATTTGATTTCGCTTCCAAGAAAGTGGCTGATTTTAGGGCACCATGACTTCAAAATCGAACCAAGAGGTACTTTAGACCATGTGGGGTAAATATCAGGTCATTTTGCATTTCATTGAGCTCCAGGTTCATTTGACTGTGTGGATAAAACGAGCTTATGCTTCATAAGAAAACAATTCGTTGGGAAAAACGGTTATATTCAAGGCAAAATGTATGATTTAAAAAACGCAGATTTTTCAGACGTAGACCACTTAGAACTACAGTAGTGTTGGTTTTCGGGATACGGCTGCGTACAGGAAAATTATGTTTTATATCTTGTTTTTTATCTAGCTTACTATCTACCCTTTCCCCCTTCATAGTTCGACTGTATTGTTTTCGTTTTTCCCTTTCGGTGTCATTGCAGCATAACAATGTTATTAGCTTATGTTATTTCCATACACTGCTCGCTGTGATTTAACTGACGGACGAGGCATTTTGCAGTGATTCTGCTTTGGAAAAATCTTATGCGACCACAAGAAAACCCGGCATTTAATGTGCATTTCCGCAATGGCTTCGCATGTAAAAAGGCTACGCCCCCACAAAAAAACCTGTTTCAGACTTAATGGTTTTGAACATTCCAACTGCCCCCTTTCCACTTACCTGGTTTTGCCTTGACGGGGGGGGGTCTGGCGACTCCACTGCGGGGGCTGAGCTCCCCAGTTAACATGTAAGACGAGGCCCTGGACATAGCTGCTTTGGCAAGTGCTTGAGATAATGATTGCCTTCTGGTGTGATAGTAAGAACTTTGTTACTGAGCTTCGAGTTATAATTTAATGTTTTGCCACGAAACTGTCTGTCAACCGTTTACAGATATACGTTATAATAATGTTGAATTCGTGAATGTTTGTAAACGCAAACAACATAAGAGACAGAAGTTTGCATCATTCGTCATAATGTAAATGGATGACCAAGGGCGAAAACCTGAAAAATGTCAATGGGTTCAGATCTGAATAAAAAACATGCATTTTAGAGAACGCAACTGTACACCAGCGCCAAAACATGAGGAAAGTTTGTTTGCTTAACGAAAAACTGGGCGATGGCAAAAAGAACGAAATTCAATTATTTCTTTTTTTGGGGGGGAAAAAGTAACCCAAATGAGGTCGGCTGTTAATCCGATCTCGCCCCCCCCCCAGCCGAAAATGCAACCGCCGTCCCTGACTGGGTTGCGGCAGCCCAACGAGTTGGATCTGTCGGCGTCTAATGTCGCTGCGACGTGACGGTAATGGCGGCGGGACTGGCGGCACTACGCTGCAGCGAGGGAAGTCGATGTCAAGCCGGTGCAGACGCAGGCCGTTACATTCTTCAGTTGTGCCGGCCACGCTGCTCAGGAAGTTGAATCCCATTTTGCATGGATAGATGGTAATGGCCTGGCAAGCCTGGCTGAGCATTTTGGTCGCTCCTGCAACCCTTCGGGGTAATATCGTGCGAGAGCGGTATCAGTTTCATTCGCGAGACCAACAGGCCGGGGGACAATAACGACGTATCTGGTGGCTTTACGGCAGCTGGCTGCTAGTTGTGAGTTTCCAACACGAACAGCATGGTTTGTGATCGACTTTGCATAGATGTACGTGATCATCCCATTCAGCGGGCTCTTAAGGTTCCGGACCCGACACTGCAGATGGCTGCCGAGATCTCTCTGAAGAAGCGTCCCGCCTTCACCAACAGTTCATGGGCCGTGGGGACGATGCTGAGACTGTCAGCACCGTGTCGCAGGCCCAGCAGCGGTCTATACCGGCTTACGTGTGCGTCGCTTTTGTGTGCGTATCCACCCGTTCGCACGGGCTCACTGTCCAGCCTGGGGAAAAACGTGCCGTGCTTGGTGGCCAGAACCACTTCGCCGTGGGAGTGGGTGTCCGTGTCGTCGAGATGCCGCTGTCGGTCTCGCTCCATCCGGCTGTGCCGGTGGGGACCGTCCGCCGACTTCGGCTCGACCTTCAAGCAGTTCCACTCCGGGCGGCGGCTCCTTCGAGTCCGCAAGCCGCGGTCGCCGCAGAGGACCACCAGCGGCACCAGCCCTGCCAGCAGGACGACACCGCCCACACGGTGCACGCGGTCGGAGAGCTTGATATGACACGACGCAGCCGGGTGATCAAGTCTCGTGTGTTCAAAACTCTGCACAGCTTGTTTGGAGCGCCACTCCGCTTTCTTGTGGATTTGGGCTCAGAGTGCAAAGCGATTTCTCTGGGCGAGTATGAGCGCCTGAGGGGAAGCGCTGCGTATGTTGGTTTGCGGCGTACCGTGTCTGATTTAAGTATGTAAGATGATTCGCATGTGTGCACAATTCGTGTCGCGCGTCTTCGACCGGTCAATAACCCGTCTGTCCATACCGCCGTGCTCCGGTGTCGTGTTGTCGCAAGTGACATGCTCCCCATCCTGAGTTTGGCGGCATCCGTGTCCCTGGGTCTGATCAGTGTCGAGGACGTGGACCGTATCGACTGTGTTTCCAGGATCGGACCAGACCGCTTCACCACTTCCCAGTCCACCTGAGCTCTGAACCTGGGTTCGCAGACCCCCATCACGGAGACAGGGGTCACCGACCAGTTCCAGGATGTCTTCCAAACTAGTACTGTGGGTCAGGTCGTTCACATTTATGGCACTGTGAACGACCCCAGTGAGGCGCTGGTGGCTGACCCACCCCGTCGCGTCCGTGTCCATGTGCGAGGCAAGCGGAAAGCCAGACTCGACGAGTTAGAGGCCCAAGGACTGATTACTCTAGCCACTGCCCCAATCGCATGGGTGTCAAACTTGGTGGTCGTCGACCATCCCTCGGGGGATACCCACTTGTGCCTGGCACCCGAGACCCTTCATCAGGCGGTCCAGCATGAGCACTACTCGACTCCTACCCTGGGTGGGGTGACCTCGCGTCTGAGTGACGTGTAGGTGTTCTCTGTTGTTCAAGCTAGTCGCGCGTTTTGGTAGGGCGGCCTGTCGGAGGCGTCCGGTAATCTCTGCCGATTCCACACGCCGTTCGGCCGACACAGGCGGAAAGGTCTCCCATATTATGTGTGGTCGGCCCCGGAATTGTGGCGGCGCAGGATGCACGAGCTAGTGATCTAGTGATCTGGCTGGTGCAGAAGTGATCGCGGACAATCTCATCGTTTGGGGGCGCGTGGGTACCCCTGAACTTGCGGGCGTGGGCCACGACGCCAATTTGGAAACGTTACTGGAGCGTCTGCGTGCACGCAGTCTGCATCTGAACCTCGACAAGTTCCGATTCAAGTTCAGTGCTGAGAAGTGGATGGGCCACATTCTGAGCGACAGTGGTTCGCACGCCGACCCCGTCAAAGTCCAGGCCATAATGGACCTCCCTGCCCCGACATCAATGGTGGAGCTCATACGATATCTCGGCATGGTAGGGTATCTGCTACAGTTAGTGCGGGATACATTGGAGTTGTTGGCTCCGCTTTGACAGCTGACCCAGCGCTCTGTTGACTGATACTGGAGTCAGTCGTGCCAACAGGCGTGTGATGAAGTCAAACACCTCCTCACGTCGGCGCCAGTTTTGCGTTTCTGTGACCCGCGTCTAAAAGCCACGGTGCGGTGTGACACCAGCACGGCGCTTCTTCAGGAGGGAAGTCCGGTCATGTGCTGTTCGCGGGGTCTGACACAGGCCGAGAAGTCCTACTCGCAGAATGAGAAAGAGTTATTAGCCATTACCTTCGCCATGACCCGAATGGACCAGTTCGTGCATGGTCGCGGTCGAAAGTGACCACAAGCCTCTCGTGGCCATCCAGGCTAAGGCTCAAGGTGATGCCCACTCGGGCAGCAGCGGATGTTGTTCACTCTGCAGCGGTATCACTGTACGATCGTGTATAAGTCGGGCGTTCACATATATGTCGCCGTTACGCTGAGTCGGACCTCCCCGCTGCTGCCACAGGCGGTAGCACTATGCGACCGTGTATAAGCCGGATGTTCATATGTATGTCGCCAATATGCTGAGTGGAAACTCCCTGCCGCTGCCACAGGCGGCGTTTGCGGTACAGCCGGAGAGGGTGTGTCCAAGCAAGGGCATTTCTGTCTCTCCACAGAGGCTCGCATTGATTCGATCCGCTGCTGTTTCTGATCCCGTGCTGATCGCGTGCTCCTGATCCAGCAACATGGGTGGCCAGATGACAGTCGCGCCGTTCGGGAAGTGCTGCAAATCCCCCCCCCCGCTGGTCGGAGCTAATCGTTCAGAATGGTTTCATCTTCAAATATCGCTGTTTGGTAGCGCCTTAGAGCCAGGAACAGGAAATAGCGTCCCAGCTGCATCGCACCCACATCGGATTGATTTTTGTGCTTCGGTTGGCCCGTGAGTGCGTGCTCCGGGTGGATATGTCCTCGTGCTCAAGAAGGCAGCTGTGTCCAGTGTGTCTGGCACATCGTCCGGACCAGGCACAGGAACCGCTTACCTAAAGTGACGTTCAGGCCGCCCGGGGCAGACGGTGGGCACCAACATGTTGGAGCTGAACGGGACGGTATATTTGGTGCTCGTGGATTATTTCAGCAATATCGTGACTGTAGACCGTCTGTCTCCGATGTCGACCACACAGGTGATTCGCTGTTTCTCTGTTCATTTTGCTCGGCATGGCACACCTGACGTCCACATCAGAGACAGTGGGCCACAGCACGCCAGTACCGAGTTCAGGGCGTTCATTCAACGCCTGGACATTGAACATGGTGCATGGAGTCCGGCTTATCCGCAGTCAAACGGGAAGGCGGAAAATGAGGTTCGCGCCGTGAAAGTTTTCTGGAAGAAAGCGTCGTCTGCTGGAGAGGATCTACCGTGGGCTGTGCTCACTTGGCACAGCACACCAAGTGAAGGAACTGGTCAGGGGCGCAGCCAGGATTTTCTTAAGGGGGGAGGGAACTCAGGGTGAACTGAAATCATATGAAAACCGCCTGCCGGGAAGACGATATGCAATGGTTTTCACCAAAAATGCGGGCTTAAGGGTGGGCCGGGCCCCCGTCCCCCTTGGCTGCGCCTCTGGAACTAATGTGTCTTCTTCCCAGCTCCTGTTTGGCCGTCCCTGTCGTACGTTTCTGCCTACCGCGCGTTCAACTCTGACACCGGACGCACCAGTTCAGATTACGGTTCGCCATGGATGGTGCAAAGACCAGACAGGCACTGCAGTCGGGCATTCGCTCGCTGGCGCCACTAGAAAGTGGTTAGACTATCCGCATGCATTTCCTTGGGCGGTCACTCTGGTCTCTTGGCATCTGTGTCAAACCATAGTTCACCGCTTGTATCTGGTGAAGACAGACGGCGTCTTCTGTCGCCCTAACCGACGCCAGTTGAAAGTCTCCGGGGAGGCTTGTCCCCCTGATCCAGTGGATCACCAGATGCAGCCGGATCTTCCAGGCCGGCCACTCCAGTCAGTGACTCATCGGAACCCGTCCAGTCGGAACCCGGCTTCCCATCGAACCATGAGGCTGAGCCATGACGTTCCGCCGGCAGCCGGCAATCCATGTTTGCAAATCCCTGATCCCATGGACCTCACCTCTTTCATTCTTCTTCGACGATCATCACGGGTCACGCGCCGCCCTCATCACTCGTCACTTGTACCGTAACATGTCTCTAGTGAACTGCATATGGCACGTCGATTGGCAAAGGCTTTGTCGCGATCGGTCCAATAGGCTCGGAGCATGGGATCACCTGCAGGCGTTAAGGGAGACACGTGCTTTGAGTGGTGATTGACATGAGGTCATCAAGTTCAGAAGAGATGGCAATTGCATACAACGCATCAATTGGTATATATTTCGTTTTAATAGGTCTCATATAGGCTGGGAACATGGGACCACTTACAGCCAAAAATGTGGATTTTTTATGTTTTTTGGGCAACTGACCTGACCTGAGGTTACCAAGCTCTGATAAGGTGAATAAACTGCAAACGATACGTCGACTGGTCAAGGTTTCATTGCGACATGTCACATGGGCCAGGAGCATGGGATTACCTGCAGCCGGGGATGTTTTTTTCGCTGCTCTTGGAGGCGACTGACCTGGCCTGAGGTCTTCAAGTTCTGAAAAATAAATCACATGGTGCGTCAATTGGTAAAGGTTTAGTTTTGGTCGATGTCAAGGGCTCCGAGCAAGGGTCACCTGTACCTGTAATACGGCAGCACTTCAGCGTTCGGCGGCTTTTCGTTGGCCTCTGACACGACCTAGGGTCACAAGATTCTGCAAGGATGCAAAATTCCTTGGTCTGCATCGATTGTGTGATGAAGGCTTGAAGGAAATCAGTATCATAGGCTCGGAGCTTGGGACATGCTGGGAGATCACCGGGCGTTTAGTTCTTCCCTCTCGTAATGGGACTTGCAGTCAGGCCTTGGCCAAGGATCACCTACGCCTGGATTGGAAACTCCGCTCCTTTTCCATTATGCTCACGGTACCCCACCCCGCAACCTGCCATCTGTTGGCAGAAGTTGGCATGATAAGGGCGCGGCCTCGGTGAGGCGTAGCACGGAAAGCGGCGACGGCGCGGAGTACGTCGATTTTGAACGCCGATTGATGCGTGAGAGTACTACTAAGACAGATGAATCACTGGTATCAGAACAAAAATAGACTTGATGTTGATTGTGCGTGGATTGTGCATGAGAGTACTACTAAGACAGATGAATCACTGGTATCAGAACAAAAACAGACTTTTTATTTTGATTGTATCTAGCATCTGTGGTAATGTACCACTCGAGAGATCATCCCTCGCTCTGGACGAGTTTCTAGTACTCCCCTCAGTTTTTCGCAAACCATGTGCGAACGACTAGAGCATGGCTGGCGATTTCCGAAAATTATTACGTCATCGTCGGCATACGTCATCCATACCTTGGCCTTGAGCATTGGTAATAACTCGTAGTAGGACCTTGGTAGTAACTGATCCGTAGCGTCTGTTCGCAATGCAACCGTTATAACGGGTTCGTGGTTTCTGTGGGCTGTCGTGTGATATTGAACGTTCACGATCCAAGATACCTTTACGTGCACGATCTTTGCATTGAGGAGTCAGATCTGTTACTGTTCACACTCAGTATAATGAATCCAAGTTCTGCAAATTTTGAAGGCTGAATACAGTCCAGACCATTTAAGCCGTGTGCTCAGAAGACAAGTGAAATGGGGTATTAATCCTGCTTCAGTTATGCTTCAGCGATTCATTGAAACCATACCGTGGTGCAAGCTTGATGGTAAGTTTTACCTTCTGCAATTTTAATGTAATAATGATGCTGTAATTTGTTGCTGTTAACTCACCATATGCACTAAGCTGTTCAACTCAGAGAAAATGCTTGCCTATTTGTCTGGATCTATTCCTGTAATCTGTTCCTGATGTCCCAGAAATGTGCCTTATCTACAGTGGGTCTAGATCTAAAATCTAGGGTGGGTCCAGGCTGACATAACTATAATCATATTCCTAAAGGAACATTAGTCAGCAAGCAAGAGCAGCACAGTTGTGCCATACTTGTCTCAGATTTGCCACAGAAGTCCCATTTTAGACCATGAAAAAATATGGGTCATTGTCAAAGTGACTGTGGCCCAACATGTACACTGGATACTTCATTTTTCCATCTATGACACCTGTATTGAAAGAAGTGCATGTAACAACTATTGTTGCATTTTCTCCCAATCTGAAGTTTTTTGCTTTGTTTTCCTTTTCCCAGCAGGGAGTGCCACAAACTGCCAGTTTTGAAGTTTTTTTGGTTAAATAGTGTTAGTGTGTCCTTATCTTTGCATCTTGGTGGTTCAGTCATGGGCAGGAGCACTCCTGTCAGCTGTTCATGGGTGAAAGCAAAAAAAAAAAATGAAAAGAAAAAATACATTGTGAGGAAAATTATAAGGGTGTTATGATGTTGCAAATGCAATATAGACATGTACCAAGGGTATAAAAAGTTGGGGACCAAGGGACAGCTGCCTCAGTTGGTTTTTTTTTAAATTTGGTGTGGTCATTGGTCCATATGGCATTGGACACATACATTAACAAAGAACATACTGTCTTGAAGAGAATATCAGCACCATCCACATATCCAATTAGTTCTTTGTTTGCAGTTCTCACTTAACATTCCTGGTTGTTTTAAACCAGGAACATTTAAAACAACAGGAATCCTTTGCCAGCAAGTGTTTTTTACTGGCCATTTGTATTTTCTAGATGAGCAGAAACTGTTTCTGTGAGCACAGTGTGACAGGTCTTTTTTGTGAATGTGTGCTATCTTAAACCGTCCCCGACTGGGGGGGCAGTTGACTGCCCCCCCGAGGTTTTTCTGGGATTGCGAGAGAACCAACAAACACAGAGTCACAAAACTTTGTGTACCTTTTGCTCCATCAATTTTACGTCTCATGTCAAAATTTTGACCTCAGGTCAGGTCAGGTGCCTGACCTAGACCAGGTCAAGCAGACCTAAGTCCAAAAAAGTTTAGCACCCTCTAACTTTTTCGCAAAACAAGATATCTCAATAACACTTTCAGGGATTAGTGATCGTGATAGATGCAACAAATCTGCTATCTCGGATTTTTCGGAATTTTCCGGGTCATTGACCTAAGGTCAAGCCCATTTTTAAGACATATCGCCGTTTTTTCTGAAATTGACGGAATATTTCATCACATTTTTAGTGTGGAGTGAAGCAGACATCTAGTTACCGTCATTGGGCAAAGTATCAGTGACTTCCAGCCATTGACCTGAGGTCAGGTCACGAATAACTGAAGTGGGTCAAAATGTACCACCGTCAAAATCGACGATGAATTACTCAGAATGGGTAGAAAATGGCAGAACTAGCTTGCACAGACGTAAGTAATACCAGCAACCTCAAAAAGTTTGAAAAAGTAGCATATTTTGGAAATAAACAGGCTCTCGCGAATAAAGCTCCGCCAACTTTGTAGACTGGCAACTAATCAATTTTTCCAAAATTTAAGCATGAGAAACCATCACAAGAACCACAAAGATCAATAAAATTTACATAGATTGTCTTTTTTCGCGAAAATAAAGGAACGCTAAAATAAGTCCTCGTCAATTTGGTACCGCATACGGCAGCGGCGCACAGTGACGCCTCACAGGAGAATTACGGTGTCTTTAACTCAACGTTTCGGCGTATATATTGAACAAATCTGAGGAAATTAGACGTGTATCGGCATCCGCGGACCTTTACTTGTGTGCTGGTGCCTTTACCTATTCGTTATTAGTCACAGCCCTTGAGATTCAGGCCATTTCTCGGTCTCATGCAGTCGGCTATGAGAAACATATATAGGGCGTAAATTGCTTACATATTATCTAAAACTAAAAATGAGACCAGTTTCGAGCTCTACTCGTGACGGGCTTTCCAACGGTATGCTTATTTTTTATCGTGCGACCAACCGTTCGTGAGTTAGAGGGGGGGCAGTCAACTGCCCCCCCCCCCCAGTCGATGGTGTTCGGGACGGACCGACGGTCGTGCGCGGGTTAAAAGCCACAAGTGTGGCAAGATGCACTTGGCACTGCCAGCTTGGTTCTGAGCACAAGGGCACTTTGACATCATATGGCAAGCAAAGACATTATGCGATGCTATTTTATTGTATGGACCAAATGTTATCTTAATGCTCCATTATTGGCAGGAATCATCAGAATCCATTTAAACAGGGTAGCAGTCCAGTCTCAAATTCTCAGTGCTGAAAGGAATGCAATCCAATCTGAAACCCCACAAAACTGAAAGGGCTGCAGTCCAACCCATAACCCATTTTACATTCATTTCCTCAAATATTTAATTTTTCATGAAACAGCCATGGCAGGTTTTTCTTGTTTGTTATGGGGGGTGAGTGCTGGCCATCATGCTACAAGCTTTGACCATTTGTGAATTTGTACCCAGTGAGGGGGCATTAAGTAACTAACATTGGAAAAGACATTCCCTCATTTGCTTTCCGTTACAATAGGTGTTTTTTATTCAGTGTAAACATGATTTTTTTGTGCAGTTCCTTTTGTTGCAGTCAACTATTTTTTCCTTGAATACATGGAATTCAAAGCAGATGGGAAGGGCAGAGGAGACATGTACTCCCAAGTTTTCATGAGGGCAGCAGTCACTAATTTTTTGGCAGTTCCTCCAACAGGCAACTTTTTGGCAATTCCTTGTCTCAGAACTGACCTTGCTGGCAGCCGTCAGCACGGCCAAGTCCGAGATAAGTGTATGTCCCCTGAAGCGTCTGAAAACCTTGTTACACAGCACCACTGGCCATTGCCGACTAAACTCGCTGGTTGTGACCCATCTGCACTCTGTTCTTACTTTCTTTCTCCATGGTGGCTTGATTCTTAGTTTATCAGGAATAAGAAGAAATAAAATACCCCATTCTACATTGTCCGGGAGCTGCCTCTGATCTCCATTTTCAGTGAAACACATGACATTTGATCATAATATATGTGGGACCAACAAAACCAATGGCACAGTTCCAGATGTCAGTTTATTAGTTTGTCAGTTGACTTCTTATCCCAATCCCATTGTCAATTAATGTGCCCGAGGGACTGATTTCCACGAAAGGTACACCACTGGACGCGTCAAATGGTTAAAAGAACTGATAGCACGCTATCACTTTTGGACTTAGAACAAATATGGCTGCGAAATTTGGCATGTCCGTGGACAAGTGGCGCATGAACCCCTCTCAGTATCTCTGCATTTCATCCTGGGTGCAGTGTTCTTTAATGCGAATGCTGCTTAGGTATCTAGACTGATACATCACATTGGAAATGCTGCACTAGGCATGACCAGAGCAAACACTCTGATAATAATAGAAGGCTTTCGCCGTAATCCAGCTCCGTCGCCCTGTCGCCGCCCGCCGGCACCCTGCCAAATCGCCCGTGCTATTGGTTTCACGCCAGCGTTGCCTGCTTTAAGAACTCCGGATTTTTTGTTTATTTTTCTTGTGGATTGTATGTTATGCATCCCGAGAGCAGAAAGGTTGGTTGGCCAGTCTGTCTGCTGAATAATAATGTTTTCGTTCTGTTCCATTCATATTGCAAGGGTGCTTAATAGCGTTTCTTTTTTACGTGAGAGTGCGGAAACCTTGACAAACATTCCAAAAATCTGACAAGCCACCATTCTGTCTGTGAACCCTAAACGGGAGTCCGAAAACCTTCAGATCTGAGAAAAAACACGAAGCTGGTAGTAGTGCTTGGATGGCAGTCGTGCGCGTCCGATCACGGCTACTCCCTGATGCGCAGGGAAAACGAAAATGCCCACTGTCATGACCACAGCCACTGCGCACGTGCAGATCAACAGTAACTCAACATGACGTTCAAACTGCGTTGTTGGCTCCTTCACATGTATAAAGCTTATGAAGTAGCGGTTCATATTAAGGTAAGCGATGAATAGATGGCATTGAGCAAGGAGTGCAAGACGGATACAAAAAGTGCAGTGTAGTCCGCAATCCAACCCTTTTTTTCAGGTCTTCATTTCATGTGCAATCCTTAAAAACGATTGCCCACTGTCACGACCACAGCCATAGGCGGCGACACCACGACTACATCCCTGCAGGGAACACATCCCCCACGTGGATGCGAGGGACGCATCCCCCACAACGTTTAGAGTGTGGGGACTCTCCCCCACAACCTTGGAGGGGGACTTATAATTTGGGACGAATGCGCATTCTGACGAGGAAGGTTAACCCGCGCAGTGGAAGGGGGTTTCGCACTAACGCGCACTGGAAAGGGGGTCTAAAAGTGCCCCCCTCCGATCTCGGCAACGGAAAGAGCTAGTCATGAAATGCCATGGACAGGATGAGGATATAACGATTTACGTCGTGTGCAATTTTCATGACCCAAGGTCGATATCTTCAAGGTCAAACGGGGTGAAAAAAGTCAACTTTGGACGCCTTTTCGGCCCGTGCGTGCCATTCCGTACTTTTCGAACGAAATGGGAAAAGTGTCTTTGTTTGGCCGTTAAAACGTGAAATACGACAACTCCCATTCATTTGGCGTCTTGGCTGAGGATTTTTGGTGGAGGTCATGTCAGGCCATTGACCTATGGCGTCATTTTTCCATCTTTTGCAGATCAGATTTCGAACTACACGAGACAGTTTGAGAATAAATGAGGGCGCAACATGCATCTTTTGGCGTATTTTCAGTGAAGGTAGCCAATATCGGTACATGTGGTCACTCCCATTGTTTATATTTATGTATGTATGTATATATATATATATATATATATATATATATATATACATTTGAGTACCACTGTGTCAAGCGTGTTTTAGTTGAGTCTTTGAATGCATATGTCATACAAGTCGACGTACTGCAAAACACATCTGTACCAGGTTACAAAAAGTTGCCCTTGTCCTTTGGTGACCGTGACCTGAAATGACTGTGGTATATATGTATGCGTACCCATGTGCGCACACGTGCTTTTATCACGGTCTTTGAATGCATATTTCATACAAATCGACATGTCGCAGAACAAATCTGGACCAGGTCACAAGATATTTGATCTTGACCTTTAACGACCTTGACCTTCACTGACCTTGGTATCTGTAAGCGTATCAATGTGTGCACACGTGTTTTTACTAGGGCTTTTAAATGCATATTCCATACAAACTGACATGTTGCAAAGCAAATCTGGATCAGGTCACAAGCTGTTTGACCTTCGCCTTTGATGACCTTGACCCTTCTTGACCCTATTTGTGGTCTTGGTACATCCATCACTTATGCCCGAATGACATCCGCCTGATTGTGTTCAAACGGTAGTCTTAAGTATCTAGTTCTTTTTAGTTAACTCTAGTTCTTTCACAAAGTTCCCATATGTCAGTGACAACCGTCGTTTTCGTCATGTTTGCTTGACTTCAGATGCTGGGAACTTCTAAAATTTCTGGCCGATTTCCGATTTTCTGCGTCATTCGACGAGTTTTTCAATTGCCATAAATGCCACAAAATAGCAGCAACCAGCTCCGATCCGTTCTCGAGATATTCAGGAAAAACAGAGGGGGGGGGGGGCGCAAAAAAGACCCACCTTCCAGTGCGCGTGTTAATGCTCGAAATCGCATACAAATATGAATTGTTGTCGAAATGGAGAAAAGGCGAATGTACCGATCACCTCAATCATTTCATATTTCACCTTGCTACAGTTCCTGTCGCAGCAGACGCACCTATCATAGACAGCTATTTCCGCTATTCTGTTTTTTTCTTTTTTTTGCACAGCGCAAATCCTCACAAATGACACCGAACACCTCAATCATTTCATATTTTACCTTGTTACAGTATCTGTCGGAGCATGCACATGTTTCGTAGCAGTTATTTCCGCAGTTCTGTTTTTCTTTCTTTTTTTTTGCACAGCGCAAATCCTCACAAATGAGATCGCCTGTCGGAAGCGCACGTGCGTTGGCCACGTCCGTTGCTTGCCGCCTTTCCCACGGTTCTCGACTGTCCGTTTTCGAGCAAGTTGCAGGCACGCCAGCCTGCGTATGGATCTGCATATAACAGCATGGACATTTGAACGTTCTTCAGAAGAAATGTGGGAATTACACATTCCCAGGGGCGCCGGAGCCATGGACTAGGGGGACGGGAGGGGGCTTTAGTCCCGCCAGTGTCAAACTGGGGGGAAACGCGGCCCTCTAACAATTTCACCATTGACGACATGCAATGGGTTGGTTTTTCATTTGGCGGTTTTTATCGAATTGTATTGGTATGTAAGTGTGAAAATAATAATGCAAACTAAACCTTGTAACGAAATATAAATAGCGAACAGGACGAGGACTGACTAATTTTGAAGGGCCAGACAGAGCATGCGGAAGAAAGGAAGAATTTCTTAGGGCAACAGGCAGCACAAACTGCAGACAATTTGTGTGAAGAAGTAACAAGGGGAAACGCTTTGGTTCAGGGTGTCACGTTTAGTTGTGGCAACGATGTTAACCGCGAAATGAAACGTCATCAGCCGACCCTGTCATCTCTTATGAATAAGAGGAAGGAAGACCTGGGAAGGCCTCCACAAAGTACATATTTTTATCCGGGACTGCCCAAAGGCTAGGACAATTCATATGCTTTGGCGCAGCTTGACATGCCTTCGTCATTGGTATCAGTGACGATTGTAAAAAGGCGTCAGTCGCAAAAATAAACTCGCCATTGATGATCAGTGATTGAAGTACTGGTTGAGGCATGCATGATGTGAAACAGACGTTGTGATAGGCACTTGCTATGTGGCAGTATCTCCCGATCCTGCAATGGTGCCATATAATAGTCGATATATGATAAGTGCGCAGCAAAAATGTGCACTAGACATTGTCGTGCATACTTATTGTACTCGGGGGATCAAACGGGCAGGCAGACGTTTGTTAGATGCATTAAATGGACGGAGAACGTTACGTTAGTACGACGCCGGTGTTCCATTCTTTAAATAAAATAAAATACGACGGATAAAAATTGTGATTCCAGCAGTGCGTCATGTTCCTGTTTCGTCGTTGATTTCTGGCACGAAATTATCGGCATTTTTTGTGTTCCTGGCGTACAGGCTGTCTCTATTATCCAGAGGCTGTTGTTCATTGTGTTGCCTTTGTTCGACGTTTTTCATATCATCGGCCAATTAGTCAGTCGGTTTCCTTTTAAAAAAGTGGCACTTGATGGCAAAAGAAACGTTTGAAAAACAACAGTGTCAAATAACCAGGTGCGCACTTTATTCTAACATACCTCTGCGTCATCGTGGTAAACAAAATGTACATTGTGGTACTCAAAAGCGCAACAGAACACAAGTTTTTCATGTCTGTTAGGTGATTTGATTCGTATTTTTAGAATGCGTTCGGTGTCGCTGATTTCTCGTATGCCTTTGGTTCTAGCTTGTGGCCAGCTCGTCGTACAAAAGCATCCAGGAATGGCAGCTGTTTCGTTCGAACTCCGTTAGTAAACTGAATGTCTTTTTAGACATTCAAATTTTGATAGAAAGGTTTTATTGACAGTTGTGTCATCCGCTTGATTAACATTTTTATTAGAAAATGGGCTCTTTCGGCTTGACTGCATTATCTGTTTGATGAAGTGCCTAAGAGCGCTGCTCAAGCTCTTAGCATTTTGTTTAATTAGAGCACTACAAGCACGGATTTCGGGCGAAAACGCAAATTGGATAATGGATAGTGTTTACTGATTCGATGATGGTAAGAACCCCTTGGGAAGAGACATAGCGTGAGTCAGAGACAAAGAGAAAAGGGGCGTAATGACTAAGCGTTTGTATGTATTACTTATCGCTGCACTGATTTTCGAGCCCCCTCCCTCAACTTGAGAATCGCTCCCCGCCCTTGCCTATTCCGATAACGCATTGGGAGTGATTTTGAGACTCATAGGGACGATCCGTTTCGGGTCAACGGCAGCTTCTCTGGCCCAGTGAACGCCGAACCCAGGCCGACAGGACCGCCTCCAGAACCCTGTTTACCAGCAACCAAGGAAACGCCGCGAAACTAGCTACCGTCGTTTCAAAGTAACTTGGCTTATCCCAGCTCAGGCTGGGTCAGTTGTGTGTACATCAGAACGTCAGTACACTGCCATGAGACGGGCGATGAGTCACATCTTTAGACGTCACATCAGGTTCTTCAGACGATGTATAAAAATGTCACTTCTGTTCATTCTGAAAGGTTAAAAATGGTGGAAATAGGTGGTAGAATTTACTATCTAATGAACCGTCTGCTTTCGTGCTGAACTGATTGAAACAAAAATGCCTTCAGATTAAAAACTAGGTGGTCGAAATCTGGCGAGTTTTTCTTTTTGCGACAGGGGTGGGCCATGCCCGGTTGGCCATGCCCGACCCATCTCCCGTCCCCACAACCAAAACAGTGACCGTTTTCACAATAGGAAAATTCCACTACTAAAATTTCCGTTCTAGTAGTATTGGAAATTTTAGTAGTAAAGTGGAAATTTTGGTATAAATATTTGAAATGATATATTTTGTAAAGAGTTACGTAACAGAACACCAAATATGACATTCTCTTGCAGAAATAAAAATAATTCTTATTTCCAAATATGACCATTACTTATTTCGCCCACAAAACAACTGATTTCCAGATCTAGAACAAACCGTTGTCATTCAGATCTGGCATCACAACATCACAAAACGCGGCTGCTTTGACGTGTGCTTGTAGTCGTATATTTGTGTGTACCGTGGATTTGTTTGCTCTTTGATTAAGTTATTTCGGAATATACGTGGGTATAAGAATTTGATATTTTAAAACGCCCGAGTAGAAATGTCATTACAGACTCATTCATGGTTTGTTCTTTGTTCAACTGTTGATGAATCACACAAGTATTCATTTTATTTAAATATTCGTGGACGTTTGGCCTGTTTGTCTGTTCTACATTATGGTTGACTTTCAGTAACTATTTACTTATGCGTACACCAGTTTATTGCCACCGGCAATGTTGTCATTCTCATATGAACATTTTTAGTGGCTTGATTTCAACAAACTCCAATGTTTGATTCCATCCTCAAGTTCAGGAGATTACATATCTTCTTAAGCTTACTTGTACAAAGACACGAAGACCATTTTCTGCTTGGCAGTTTAGGTAGCAGGGCTCAGGTCTATGCAAAAATCGCATATTTATCTTGCACACTATTTTCACTTTGCTACCTACATCCAAGTATAACAGTTAAATCTGTGAAAGCCCAAAACTGCATGCAAAGGCATAACATTAACATGTCTTGCTCCCAGTCAGCTCTGGAGGAATTTCTAGAAGCAGGAATTGACTGCTATTGCTATTGATTGTACACCAGTACTTGTACCTGATTCATGCAACACGAAAGCATTGCACAATCAGAAGGTGCATGTCTTTTACTTGCATAGTTGTGCTTTATATCCTGGTTGGTGTGCATTATTATTGTATAATTATGCATGCAGCAGCACACAATTTTTCTGCTGAGTATAGGCACACATCTTTTGGAAGGAAAAATATGGTATTTTCAGCACATGCTTTCTACAAGAAACACATTTTCAACACAGGACTAGGAAATATATTGCTAACATACCACAGGACATCCATCACATGCCAGGATATGGAAGCAAAATGAAATGTTACATTCATTATTTCCTACCACATTATTAATTACCTTTGGACTGCTCCATAACTCAGAATAGCCATTTTACAACAGGCACTGAAAATTAGCCACAGACTGCATTTTGCTATTTGCTGTGATCTGTTAACATTTGCCACAAATGGGGCTATCCCAAAATGATTCTGCTTGTTGTAACAATGGCGATAGATTTTTATAACAATGGCCAACATGCGGCAGACAGCCACCACAGGTTCACTATGCCACTGCACTACTGCACTATACTATGGAGCATAACATCTGCAGTAGCCGGCCTGGCTGTGATAGGACAGGCCTGAAGCAGCCTCTTAGCATCATGGCTGCTTGCTCTATGATCACTCATGCCTTCCTGAAATGCTTGTTGAGATGCCTTTGCTCCAGTATAAGCTGACTGCAGGAGCCCTTCAGCAGCCAGGACCACAGCAGGAGGCAGCATCTTAGACAATCAGCACAGGAGTGTCCTAAATGCCAACTCTGACACTTCCCTGAAATGCACAGGAACATTTAAACCCCTGACAACACATCAATATTAAAACCCTATCCACTATCACTACCCAATTTCAGTTGGAAAAACAAAACAACATATCATTCGCTGGCAATGTACAACTATAGTGCAATGCAGTAACAACTGTAAGCACATCCTAAAAAAACACAAAGCAGAGGTAACAGTCATAACATGTCAGTCGGTGAGTGTTAAGTACATAATTTCATCACACTTCCACAAAAAATGGCCACCCGGCGGCAGTGCAAGGAAAATACTGATAGCTGGCACTACCATCCATGCCAACCAGCACTTGCATTGGGTGTACCTGATGTTAATGAAGACCAGCTGCCTGCTCTTTGGTAGTGATATGAAGATACAAGTGCCAAAGATAGCACCCTAGATGGCTGGCATGCTGGTTGTCCCGCACATCCTCAAAGCAGCAGCTGGAGCCTCAACAGATGAAGGCAGCGTGATGTACATGCTTGCTCACTTCTCCAGCATATCACTGTGGTCATACGTAAACAAAATTATCAGTCAAACTGACTGGTCAGCCACACAAAACAAAGCTAATAATTTTTCAACAGATCATTCTGGGGCATGTGAATGCAACTATCAACTTTACAACATTCTTTTTGCTAAAATATTGCTCCAGCAGCTGCATTCACTGGAAAATACCAATTCACAGCTCAAATTTCCCTTGTTTTTGATGTTGATGACTTTATCCTTGTGGCATTCCTCAAACACCTGTCACTGCCTGCAGTGATGGGTCTGGTGATGTGGTTCATAGCCAGGTCTGCCACAAGACCAAACAATGATCATGTCACCACCTGTTTGAAACAATCCATCACTCCATGTTTTATTGATATTGATCGATATCCATGTTTGCATTGATAAATCATAGCTACCAAAGCCACCACAAAACCATACAAGTCTATAGGCAGCAAAACGTATATCATGACATGCAGCAGTACATTTCACCAAAATTCTCACAAGAAAACAGAGTGTAAACTTCACACTGTCATAATTGTTAATCACTTCCTTACTGGCGCCCCTGATTTACTTGACTTTGACGAAGTCCTTATTTCATACTAATGACGTTCATACCAATGTTCATAAAATATTTTATATTTAAGGATTATGGGCATATGTCCTCTATTTCTTAACCAACTTCAAAGATAATTTTATGCTAACAAAGACCATAGAAACGGAGGGGACTGGGTCTAGGCATGATGCGGGGAAATATTTAGCAAGGGGTGAACGAGCACAGTCTGACGCACCAAGTCTTACCCCAATTGAGGTCTGGCTGCGGACGAACATGTCCTGAAACCACCTCCATCGTATCCGATCCGCGAAATCCAAAGGTAGCAACGGTGCGCAATGTTATGCGTTCAACACCAGTAGACGGACACGGCGCATGTGAGACATTACTGACTAGCGATCAGCTGTGATCGCAATAGCCAATCAGATGCGTCCGTCCGTGGTCGCCCGCGACATTCAAG